>JARNME010000404.1:67462977-68728954 GCA_030179655.1 Scaptomyza flava | reverse complement strand
AACTGGGAATGTTAGTAGTTAACATGACAGAGCACTGAACAGAGCTTTAACATAGTCGATAGTATGAAATTTGTAATCGATACTTGGTTTAAACAGTGCCAATTTGAGTAAAACAGCTTGTCATCAAGTGCATGTCCAAGCAAACTGGGATATTCGTTAAACCATGTTTGCATTTTGCGCACAAATTAAAGCAATAATTTTAACATTTTTGGCTTCACTAATTATACCCTTAACCCATTAAATGGGTAAATAAGGGTATAATGGTTTTGCGCAAAAGTATGTAACAGGCAGAAGGAAGCATCTCCGACCCTATAAAGTATATATATTCTTGATCAGCATCAACAGCCCAGACGATATAGCCATGTCCGTCTGTCCGTCTGTCCGTCTGACCTACTGTCCGTCTGTATGAACGCGTGGATCTCAGAGACTACAAGAGCTAGAGACTTCTGATTTTGTATTTAAGTTCTCCTAAACAATGAGCAGAACAAGTTTGCTTCAAATTATCGATAACTATTCTGGTTTCCGATGTACACGTAATATCGATAACAATAAAATATCGAATTTGGAAAATCTAAAAATGAGGGTTGAAGAAATGGATAATGATAGAACTTTTCTGCAAATTTCATCCAAATCGGTTGAGAAACACCGGAAATATTGAACTTAATCGATGGAAGCTAAGCCAGTATACCAAAGTCTTATATAAATTAAATATATTTATTGCAACTGAGTTCAGGGTATCTTCAAGTCGGGCTCTCCCGACTAGAGCCTTCTTACTTCTTTTATTTGTGATCGAGCTCATATTTGCTTCCAATTAAATATAAACGTATAATACACAAACAGCTGTCTGCTGTCTTTTAACAGACCCTGTTAAATCAAGATGCAACTATGCAATTGGATTTATAGTGGAATCACCTACATCTTCCACTCGCTGATAATGAAAGATGCAGCCTAATGGACCCGGGTATAAGATGAAATAATTTTTCAACGGAAGTCAACCTTGGATTGTTGACATAAATTGTAGAAAAAAGATCGCGGAACGTTGGCCAGCGCAGGTAGTCTCCGTGAAACACCTCTGTGTCAAACGGAGGGAGACGACAGCCCCCGGAGAATGGCAAAGGAGTGGGTATTTCAACCCTTTCGGCTGCGGATGCACGTTTCGCTCCGACCTCAAGCTTCACCAAGGCCGTCAGCAGAACGCTTACTGCATTATGCTTCATAAGTGTGGCCAGCGACGTTCGGATGGAATGAGGGATGGTGGGGGGGGGGGGGGAAATTGAGACAGGCTTCAATCTTGGCCAAGAGCGTCGAGAGCTCTTCAAAAGTGTATTTGAACGTGTATGTGGCCTTATAGAAAAGAGTTTTGAAACTCTTCACCCCAGCTTTCCATAGGCCCCCCATATGTGGAGCGCCGGGTGGGTTGAAATGCCAGGAGAGGTTTTGATGGGTGTGTTTTAAACAACACCAGTCCTTATCGCTTCCATAAAGTCGCGCTATAGTTATATAGGATCTGCATCGTGAGATCGGATTGAAGATTGGATCCTGGATGAAGGATATCATTTAGGCTCTTGCCATTTGAAGATGGACAAGACGCATTGAAAACGACCCGCACCTTGGTAGTGGTACTGTCAGGCTTAAACACCGCGTGGTGGTGCAAAAAGAAGTTAAGGCTGTGACGCCTTGGAGTGAGATTGCTCTCATGTGGCCCAAATCAAGATATTCTTGGAGCACGGAGTTGTATTGCTGTTTAAGAATGGCGTTTCTGGATAAACGACTTTCATTTTTAAGGAATTGGGCAAGTGCAATTGACCTTGAATGACCTAAATCGATGTCATTCGGATTTCGAAATAGAAGGGTCACCACATATCTGCCACACTCGTTGTTCCGTGCAGTCGTTTGAACGAAATTAGACTCACAAACGGAATCGGTTTCCTTGACCAGCTTCGCTGGAACATCCTCCACCTCCCAAAATTTGAAAATGCGGTGATCTAGTCTCATCCTTTCATTTGCCGAAATCCTGGTCGAGAAGGATGAAATGGACCTCGGGACCTTCTTGGAAAGTGGGCCGGAGAGAATCCAGCCAAAGACGGTTTCTTGCCCAAGGAGCGAGCCGCAAATGTTAGGCTGAGACCCGCTTAAGAGGATAGACGGAAGGATATCCTCGCCGATCAGTAAATCAACTTGGGAACTCTGATAGAAGGTAGGATCAGCCAGATCAATAGCTGGGAGGCCTCTTAAGGCGCTTCGTGGAACGGAGATTGAGGGCAAGTTACCTGCAAGATGAGGGAGAACGAATGCCGATGCTTTGATGTGTAATCTTGGCTTTTTAGGAGAGCCTATTGTAAAGTGGCATAACTTTTGAGCCTGGGCCGCAACTGTTTGATTAAGCCCGGAAACTTGAGCTTGCACGGATTGGAAAGCACGAGCGCTGTAAGTGGATCCCCGGTGGCATACGTTTAAGACCGCCATGCCGAGTAGGACACTCCGCTCGTTAGCGGCAAAATATGTTTGAACATTTGCCGCGGAATGGAAAGTAGTGGACTGTGTATTTGAATCGGATGAGGTACTCGGTACTATCACCTCTATGTAGTAGAGTGTTGTGGCGCCCCTTGCACGTAAAACAATTGTGCACACTAGTACACTCTCGTAGTTGGTGCCCTCTTGCAAAACAATTCAAGCAGAGTTTTTTCTGCTTGATGTAAGTTGCCCGTTCATTAACAGGCATCTGAAGGAAACGAGGGCACAGTCGGACAGGATGGTTTTCCTTGGAACATAAATCGCAAGTCTTGCTCTTCGGATTTACTTGCGCTTCGAATGAATTTACCCTCTAAGGGGGTTGATGAATTCGAGAAGTACAAGCGGAGGAACTTTGTGAAGTGGAAGTACTTTTCACATCTTCAATAGCTTCGAGCGTTCGGAAACGTTCGTCATTCCAAGCTGGAATTTCGGATTTATTCGACCATGGTAGCTTCGACGAACAAAGAAAATCTATAATACAATCTGCGAACGGAGAGGACGTTTCGATTTCGGCATGATCTAGCGCAGTTAGGCAACGCTGTATGGTGCCCTGAAGGTCTTTGATTGCCGCACCAGATTCGCTGTTAACGTTAAAAAGAATTTTAAGCTGGCTTGTCACCAGAAGTCTCTTATTCTCAAAACATTCGCAAAGCGCGGTCCACGCAATTGCAAAGCCATCGTTTGTAAGCGGAAATTTTGCGACCAGCTCGTTAGCTTCACCCGCGGTCCTGGATCTAAGATGAAATAATTTCTCAACGAGAGTCAACCTTGGATTGTTGACATAAATTGCAGAAAAAAGATCGCGGAACGTTGGCCAGCGCAGGTAGTCTCCGTGAAACACCTCTGTGTCACACGGAGGGAGACGACAGCCCCCGGAGAATGGCAAAGGAGTGGGTATTTCAACCCTTTCGGCTGCGGATGCACTCTTTATCGCCCCTTTTAGGCGTGAGAGACACTTTTCATAAATGGAGTAGCAGTGCTCATATTTCGCCTCCATGGCAGAAATGTCACCGCTATCTCCTTCTGGTATGAGTGCTTTTGACCACACTTCATACTCTGTCTCAACCTTTTCCCAAAAAACTTGCAGACGATCGCGGCGAATTTCGAAGGTAAAAATATTATCTTCGTCGGATGCGGGGGTGTTGACGCGGGACTCAAACTGGATGAGTTTGTCCGTGACGGAAATGAAATTGGTTAAGGCCATTTTTGGATTCTTCGCGATGGACCTTGCCTTGATCGGACTACGATTCGGAACTTTGGACTTTGAATCTTTTTTCGGGAGGGCGCTGGAGAACCGCGATGATGTCGAAGCAGGCGAAGGAAGAAGTTCTTTCTTAACCCTGCCGGTAGGATTCAACTTTTTCTTGTCACTCTGCTGAAGTGGTTCTTTATGAAGACCAGAAGCTTGTGACCTTTGTGGAGCGGACGAAGTGGAATGGCGACGTGCAACTTGGGAGACTGGAAGATTTGGTTTAAGTTTTTTGTTGTATTTTTATCGGTCTCTTTGAACCCTGCGGACATGCTATGCTCCAAATTTATAAGAATAATATTGTGTGCCAAATTACCTGGAACGTTAGGTGGGCCACAACAATATTAAAGGAAAGCGGAGCGAGGAGGAAATTTTTTGTTATAAATTTGCAATCTTATTATATCTTGGATCTGTTATTGGAACACAGGAGAGTGGTAATAGCAGCCAAAATAAACTATATATATAATAAATGTGCAAGTTGGAAGAATATATAAACTTATATTAAATAGATTTATTTATTTATATGACAAATATATTTAAGGTGACAAATAAAACGAGGAAAGTATTTTAATAATAATAATAAAATAATTTTTTATATTTATTTGTTTATGCCCCTTTTTTTAAGTGTATTTTTATTAAGAAAAATATAGATGTCTATAATTTTGTTAAAGCCACTTTGGATGCGGCTGAAACGCAGACGCTAAGTATACGCTGATAGTGGAACCGTTAAATTTATTATACGTGTTGAATGTGTTAAACGATAGTTTGGGTAGCCGACTATCGATTATTTGTGCTGTTTACCTTTGGCTGCAGCATTTAATTCGGTGGTAATTTATTGAAAGCTTATGTTTTTAAATAATATTATGTTTAATGTTGTGTTTTGCTGTTGGATAATAGTGACTTTATGTGGGTGTGTTCCGCAGCCGGCATATAAACATTAATAAAAGCAGTGAATGTGTATAACTTTGTACACATGAACATAAAAATGTATGTGCGCTTGGCTGCGAGTTGCCGGCGGCCACTATTTCTTTATTTAATTTATGTATGTGTTAAATTATGGTGGTTAAGAATGTGTAAATAAAAAATGCATTGAGATGTGGAAAACAACATTGTTTGTTTAGTGCGAATTCAGCAGCCGGCGAAGGAAAATTAGACACATTAATTATTTGTAGGATGTAATATGCGGATGGGCACTTCTTGTGCCTAGGAAAAGCGTACATAGATTAAAAAAACACTGTAATTTGGACTTAAGCTAAACGTTTCTATGTTAACTTAACATGAACAGAGAGCGAGAGGAGCTACATTTATAGCTTAAAATAAATGGAGTTGAACGGCAAGATTCATGGTTCTGCGAAAATTACATATTTCCGAACAATTCGAAGAACCATGAATTCTGTCATAAACACATTCAGAAAATTTAATTGGAAAAGCAAGTGCAATTGGTAGGCTCACGAGCGAAGGAGTAGCCATTCGAGGTAAATCTAAAGATTATTTCAATGGAGTTGGTGCAGTGCACTGGCAAGAAAACATGATTCAATGAATAAGAAAATACAACAATATGAGTTATTAAAAATTTTTTAGAAATAAAAATGAAACCAACCGAAATCACATGTCCTTCATTTTATATTTATTTGTTTCTTCTTCTGTTTGTTGTTTGACGTGTCGAACACAAGGCAAATCAGAGGAATATATATATATATATTAAAATTGTTTTAACGTGTGCTATTATTTTGTAAATGCAGCAGAAGGCTGCTTTTAAATTGTGCTGCGTTTCTAATTATCTTTAGGTCGTGTGGTAAGTCGTTTCACAGATGATCGATTTAAATTATTTGTCCGACGTGAAGTTAAAAACATAGTGGCGCATAGTTAATTTTGGCTATGCCAAGACTTTGATACTCTTCACACAGCCAAATCAATACTCCCCCCTCTTATGTTTCTGTGCAGTTGTTGGTAATTTTTCGCTAATATTTTTACTCTTGAGCATCATTTACTTGTTCGTGTGCGACAACAACAACAATTTGACATGTAGGTACTTGAAAGTGCACGACAGAGACAACAATTGATAGTACGATATGGTAAATTTGTATGGTGGCTATGCCGTAGAATGCTCCGATCGGGATGAAATTTCATAGTGAACAAACCCGACATGATCTAAGCAATCTGTGAAAGTTTCATCAAGATCGGTTCAGCAGTTTGGCCGGAAATCGTGTTGAAACAGACAGATGGACAGACGGAGGGACGGACGGACGGACGGAAATCAATTCCTGAGCTCGTCCTGATCATTTTGATATATATTTTATGGGCTCTCCCATCATTCCTTTAAGGCCTTACAGATTCATGACAAACTCCATAACCCCTTTTTCACATGTGAAGGGTATAAAAATCAATTTATTATAAAGATAACTGGGCTCTTTTGTATTTATATTTTTAAATACATAACGCGTTCTACTATTGAAGATAACATTGAGCCTGTGCTTACTAGCATCGTCCGGGTTTGAAAAAATTTCTACTCCACAGAAGAGAGTTGGTATAAGGTAGGTCTTAGCAACAATGAGTTTAATATTAATTGGCAGGAGATGCTGTGTCAGGTATAGAATTCTTAAGGCTGCATAAGTTCTACCTATAGATTTAATTATGTGGTCACTCCAAGTCAGAGTCTTATTAAATATTATGCCTAGATTAGCTACCATGTCTACGTAGTCAATAGAATTGTGGTCAATTTAAATTTTTCTTAAGTTTAGAGTGTCTATGGACTTATTGTATATAACTATAACTTAGTTTTGGACGTGTTTAGACCAAGGCCATTACTTCGTGACCACCCGCTCACATTTACCAATTCTCTATTAGTTACACTTACACACTCATCAATTCTGGACAATGGACTACAGCAATACAATTGAATTGATGAATTAATACAAACATCGAGCAACACATAAACAATATCATGTTTGGAGATATATAAGAGTTTTTAAAGAGTTACTGACAAAGACCAAATCCAAGAGTGTACTGCAAGTAGAAGTAAAATGGGTTGGATTAATCGAATTGACTAAGTGTAATCCAAAAGATTCCATATTGTTGTTACTTTCCGCTTCCTAATGCGGATATGAAGACGGATGAGATTTTGAAGCTCGTCGAGGGCCAGAACAGCGTGGGAGACTGGCTTTCACCGCGAGATGAGACAAAGTATGGCCATCATTACTATAGCGCTGGACCCAGTCTCGGCCAAGCGGCTAAAGTCGCTGGGGTACCAGCTCAATTTTGCGTGGGACACAGCTACACTCAAGCCAAAGGCCAGCACGCATCCGAAGAAACATGTGAAGTAGGCCGCATCGGCCCCTTCACAAAGAATTACTGAATTTATATTTATAGTTTTAAGTCGCAAAGAGGCGCACCACTTATAATTAAGTTTATATTCACGAAGGTTGTTCAATTTATATTTGTAAGTTTAAAGTCGCAGAGAAGCGCACCACTTATTTAAGTTATATTTATAATCTTTTCGTTAGACGCTAGAAGCGTACCTGTAGTTATATTTAGTAAACGCAAGGAGCGTAAAGTATTTATATTTAATAAACGCAAGGAGCGTAAAGTATTTATACTTATTGGTTTTGCATATTTTTATACCCTTAACCCATAAAATGGGTAAATAAGGGTATAAAGGTTTTGTGCAAAAGTATGTAACAGGCAGAAGGAAGCATCTCCGACCCCATAAAGTATATATATTCTTGATCAGCATCAACAGCCGAGACGATATAGCCATGTCCGTCTGTCCGTCTGTATGAACGCGTGGATCTCAGAGACTACAAGAGCTAGAGACTACAGATTTTGTATTTAAGTTCTCCTATACCATGAGCAGAACAAGTTTGCTTCAAATTTTCGATAGCTATTCTGGTTTCCGATATACACATGCAATCGATTTCGAAAACATATCTAATTTGAAAAATGTAAAAATGAGGGTTGAAGAAATGGGTAATGATATAACTTTTCTGAAAATTTCGTCCAAATCAGTTAAGAAACACCGGAGATATCGAATTTTAATTCAATTATAAATTTAATTTATTTATTGCAACTGGGTTCGGGGTATCTTCTAGTCGGGCTCTCCCGACTAGAGCCTTCTTACTTGTTTTTAATTGACGCCTAACGTCCCAAATCTCGAAATAATAATTTAAATATAACCGCCCAAAACGCAGGGTCACAAGATGCAGCGTGCCAGCTGCGATCATCAAATCCACCACGGTCACGGGCAAGCGTGTGAAGTGGCAATAAATTGCAACTTGGCCCGAAGCCAAAGTGTGGGCGAGAGTAGTTGCGATTCACCTATAAAAGTGAGCAGACGCGTAAGCGGAAAAGAAAGAAAAAAAGGTTTAAGAAAAAGACAGGCAACGCGTTCAGTGAAAGGGAATATAACAAGGAGATAAGGTAAGAGGGAATAATCCCTCTCGGTGTATAGTCATATTTATATATAGTTAGGTTTGGTGTGTAAGATCCTCTTGAAGAAGTTGAATAAATTGGTCGCCGGCAAGTCCATGACCCTGTAGAGTGCAATTGCTGTGTTTTTTTCATCTTTCTTTTTGAGTTAAACTGAGTCGTTTCATACCCTGGCCGCTTAGTGTGCCAGCCGTCGCGTTGATGCAGACGCCGGCGTTTCGCCCCCCAACTTGTAAGCCGCACACGTTATAGTCCCACCAAATACAAATATTCTTGTAAGTTGGACCTGGCCGGACTGAGTTTATACCCTGGCTAAATTACTCCTTTACAAGTGGCGCCCGAGCAGGGACTCTAAAGTGCGAAGGTGTGGTATAATCTGGTGATAAAGCCCCAGAAATATTACCAACAAGTGTGGAAGGAAAGTGTATTAAAGTGAAGTGTCGGGTATACAAGTGCCCAGCGAGAACGGTTTTCGAGCGTGGTTTTGAGCAATCGTCGCGGCACAACGAAAGTGATGGCGCAAGGCACGCGCCGATAAGATTAATTGTTCGCGTTCGAGTTGTGTCTTAGAAAAATTTGCGGCGCATCGAAGTTGACGGTGGAAGAAGACACACCGATTAAACTAGCGGCTTGCGTTCGAGACTATGCATACGTGAACAAAAGCGGCGCAACGAAAGTGTACAAGCGATCACCTAATGGCGTTACAGTAGCGGGTACAGTGGGCCTCGACCGGGAAAATTGGAAGATTAAAAGCGATTATTGTTTTGAGTGCGGAGTTGTCCCATCGGTTCTGTTCGAGTATCGAACTAACGTGAAGTCACCGTACAGTGGAACAAAATAAAATACAATTTTTTTTTTAAATCGTAATAAAACAAATGGAAACGTTGCAGTCGGACGCAATCGACTGCGGTATACTCGATACCAGTATTAAAACCGGTAAAAACAGGCCTGATTGCAAAGGGGTACGGATGCGGCTAGGGTGTACGCTGCCTTACAGATTCTTTGTCAAATGTCAATGGCTATCTTCATACCAAATTTGGTGGCCGCTCGGGCAGTATTGGTGGGCGTGATGCAGTTTTTGGGGGATCATCATCACCTATCTTGGCGACAAATTTGGTGACTCTAGCTCAAAAACTGTGGGAGATATAGGCTTTTCTGATTTTAAAAATGCGGGAAGGCTCGGGGCAGAATGGGTGGGCGTGGCTCCAAAACTTTGATGCAGTTTTTTGGGGGTCGTTGCCAGCTATCTTCCTACCAAATTTAGTTGCTCTAGCTCCACTACTCTGGAAGATACACGCATTCCCGTTTTTGACGAAGCGTTGGGGCGGATGGGGGCGGCTAGGGCAGTATTGGTGGGCGTGGCATCCAAACTTTTGATGTATTTGGGGGGTCATGAACACCTATATTGGCCCCAAATTTGAAGGCTATTGCTCAAAAACTATGGGAGATATAGGCTTTTTTGAATTTAACCCTTAAATGCATTGCGTTGCCGTTTGGCAACATAGCATTAACAGCTCTATAACTTCGCATTTAATACAGATAACGGTATAATTCATTATGTAGACTCTTGGCTACATATTTTACAAAAGAAATCGTAAGTGAACTCGTGTGTTTTCATCGATAGTGCTTATTTTTGGCGCCATTTTTTGACCTGAGTATGCACATCGCTATAAGTAGTGAAGTGTGAACTTTGAAAAGCGTTGTAAAATAATAAACAAAGCAACCATTGTAATTTAAAATTATTGTTTATACATAAAAAGGTATGTATTTACATTTGCAGCAGCTGTATATATAAAAATAATTTTGATTGTTATCAAATTGCCAAAAAAACAGTTTGTTGCCATTTGGCTACATTGTGCATACAATCATAGTTTGTTCAACTTGTGTCACCAGTATTTATTCTCTTGTTCAGTTGTTTCCAAAATGAATAAATCATTCAAATCAGTGGAGGAGATTACGAAATATTTGCTGGAATACAAAAACAAAGCGGAATCTGATCTTTTAAACCAAGCTGATTTTCGTCTTGAAGTAGGTCGTTGTCTCAGCCAAGTGAAAGTGGGAACAAAACGTGGCAGACCAAGTAGCATAGAACCCTCAATTCAAATGAAGAAGAAAAGAGGTCCTGCTCAACATGTTCCACCCAAGGATATTCGCAGAGATGAAACTGGACACTGGCCCGAGCACACGGAAGCTAAAATGCGCTGCAAATATCCTGAATGTAAGGGCTTTAGTCGCGTTAAATGTGAAAAATGTGGCATTGCTCTGTGTTTTAACAACAAAAATAATTGTTTTAAACTTTTTCATATAAATTAATATATCAGTTACATATTTTTTGAACAATATAAATTGAATAAAATAAATTTTTCTCCTTGCATTTTCGACTTCTTTCAGTCCAGAGTATTTTCACTTTATCGCTCTAACACATGATGTAGCCATTTGGCAACAAACCCTTATCCTTAAGATAAAAGGACAATTTTGGGCACTCAAATTTTTTTAATTATATTTTTATGACTTTATTATCAGTTATCTCTCGTTAAAAAAAAAATAAATCAAATCGGAGATGTCATGCATTTAAGGGTTAAGATGAGGGGTGGCTGGGTGCGGAATGGGTGGGCACGGCTCCACGTGGGGGTTGCTTGTAGCTATCTTCTCACCAAACTTGGTGG
Source organism: Scaptomyza flava (assembly GCA_030179655.1). NCBI lineage: Eukaryota > Metazoa > Arthropoda > Insecta > Diptera > Drosophilidae > Scaptomyza > Scaptomyza flava. The sequence goes on along the minus strand of JARNME010000404.1, from coordinate 68,718,100 downwards.
TTCTAGCTGTAAGGATGTGCGAAATATGTGGACTTATCCGTTTTGAGATATCGAACTTATCGATTTGCCAACCCCCCAGCTATCGTAGAACCCTAATCTTGACACTTTAATTTACTATCCCATAGATATAGAGAATTTGGAAAGTTTCAAGTCTCTAGTTTGAAGGGTGTGGAAAAAACTTGCAACCATACGGACGGACAGACGGACAGACGGATATTGCACAGAACCAATATACTCTTTTTCTTCGGTATCGAGTATAAAAATAGAATAACCGCGATAAACAGTGACCAGTTAACAGTAAATTTATTTTTGTACATAGCGAAAAAATTCGTGATACCGTGGATCAAAAAAAACTTTTTTTTAATGTCGTAATAAAAAATATAAAAGCCGCGATAAACAGTGACAAGTTAACACGAATTTTTTTATTACACTGCGAAAAAAAAATTCGTTATACCGTCGCGACGCGTCGATCAAAAAAAAAAAAAAAACAAGTAAGAAGGCTCTAGTCGGGAGAGCCCGACTAGAAGATACCCTGAACCCAGTTGCAATAAATATGTAAATTAAATTTATAATTGACTTTGGTGTACTGACCTAACTTCAATCGATAAAATTAGATATCTCCGGTGTTTCTTAACCGATTTGGACGAATTTTTCAGAAAAGTTCTATCGTTACCCATTATTTCAACCCTCATTTTTATATTTTCAAAATTCGATATTTTATTGTTATCGATTCCATGTGTATATCGGAAACCAGAATAGTTATCGATAATTTGAAGCAAATTGGTTCTGCTCATGGTATAGGAGAACTTAAATACAAAATCTGAACTCTCTAGCTCTTGTAGTCTCTGAGATCCACGCGTTCATACAGACGGACAGACAGACAGACAGACGGACAAACGGACATAGCTATATCGTCTTGGCTGTTGATGCTGATCAAGAATATATATACTTTATGGGGTCGGAGATGCTTCCTTCTGCCTGTTACATACTTTTGCATAAAACCATTATACCCTTATTTACCCATTTTGTGGGTTAAGGGTATAAAAATATCATATCAAAATAAAAGGAATAACCGCGACAAACAGTAACAAGTTAAGCTTAGTACGCAGGAACTAGAAATATTTCTAGTTGTGTCAAACTCCATACAAAAAAAAACGCTAGAAATAATTTCTGGACATAATTGTGGATCGTATGGATGGCATTGAACAGCTGAATTTCTGCTAGAAAAAATGAGCAGCACATTATTTCTAGGCACAAGTGTGCCCGTATTACTCTTTTACCTTTTTGTTTTGCCATTTTTTTGCGTTTTTGGGATTTTTCCGGTATTTTTAAGGGGCACACAGGGTCTTAGTATACAGTGAAATAATGTGTACATTTCTATCATAAATAATTCTAGTTCCTGCGTACTAAGTTAACAGGAAATTTTTTTTTAAACAGCGAAAAAAATTCGTGATATCAAAAGAAAAAATAAAATAATATTAATATGTTTTTAATTTCGCAGTCAAAAGAATAATCGCTATAAACCGTATCAAGTCATCAGGAAAATTTATTTATTTTTTTCTTGCAAAGTGAGACATATACGGCTCGAGACGGAATTTTTTTTTTGCGTACGTTTTTTTGATTAGATGGAGAAACCCAAGACGATGGAACCCACCGGAGTGGAAGTTGGAGAAAGCAGCAACCCTGGCGTGGGCGTGCAATGGGTCTACTACTGCCATAAGGAGGATCTGGAGGATATCGTCCGGGATTTTGGATTGAAAAAGTGTGCCACGGTAACTGACTACCGGAAGCTGGTATGTACTTTTATAAGACAAGGTGGTCATACCACCGATACATGGGCCCGGTTAGCGGAATGGGAGTTGCGGTTCGCAAAGATCCCAGTGTCGCCTACCCGGACTACCGCTTCTGTTGCAGGAACACGACCCAGGCAGAAATCGGAGCCAGATGCGGCAATCCCATCAATACAGACCGGTGGCACGGAACATTTGCGTCCGCCCTCCAACAGCACGATTTATAATGAATTTTCCCCACAAATTACAGCATATATCCCCGATATACGAGTAGGGTCACCTCTGGCATCCGGGGAAGATACCCCGGTGAGACAGGTGAACCCCCATCTTAATTCTAGTGATACCTATAGTACCCCTAGTAACGGGATGGTCGTCCCCGAACTAGTTCGGAAGTGGGGTATCCTGTTCAATGGGTGCACCGACCCATTAGTTTTCCTGGAGGCAATTGAGGACAGGGCGTTGTCATACGACATAGGCTTAGACCGGTTGCCGAGGGCAATGAGCGAGGCTCTAACGGGTAAGGCCGCGCGGTGGCTATCAATAAGTAGGCTAAGGGACGCGACTTGGGCGACATTTAAAGCCGAGTTCTTGGAGTTTTTTCTACCGCCCCAGTATTTCGACAGGTTAGAAGACAGTATCCGGGCACGACGGCAACATGATAGCGAGCCGTTCAAGGACTACTTGCTCGAGCTGCGGGGTATGATGTACCACGCGGGGTACAGGGCAGAACAAGAATTGCATAGGGTATACGAGAATTTGGCACCCGAGTACCGTTTGGACATTCGTAGAGGGGGCTTCTCCTCTCTGGCGCAGCTAACTCAGATGGCAGCCGAGTACGAGAACGTAAGTCAACAAAGTCGCGAGCGTGCAGCACGAGGTAGGACCGGGGGTAATAGGTATTCGGATGGATTAGCCGGTGAGGTAGCCCCCACCAAACATTTTAATCCTTTCCGGACGCAACCACAGCCAGGGTCATGCGGTAACGTGGGGAATACGCCACCGCTTGGGTATACGGGAGTAATTTCAAACGGGATGATCAGCCAAGAGCAGTCGAGAGCTCTAGGCGGGAAGAGGCTATGCTATAACTGTTCGCAAGAGGGTCATTTTGCCAAGGAGTGCCCCAATCCACGGGTACAGTTTTGTCGGCAGTGTGGGGCCAAGGGGGTCAATACCAGCCAGTGTTGTCAGCAGTCAAGGGCGGGAAACGATATGCGGTACCACCCGGGACGGGACCCGATGGGGGCCGACGTGAACCAGTCCCGAACCTAGAATACCCTTTAAGAGTGGAAGACGGGCGGAAAGTCGCTACTGTAAGAGTCGGGGACCAAGTAGCGACTGCGACAGTAGATACAGGGGCGACTAGGAGTTTTATTAGTGAGGAGTTTTCCCGCAAGGTGACCAGCGGGGGCGAGATGCTGGACGCCTGCGTGAAAATTCGCCTAGCCGATGGGTCCATTTTAGAGGTAAAAAAGCTATTGAGGGTAAAAGTTGGTCTAGCGGGGACAGAGGTCACGGTGAGTATGCTCGTGATGCCCTCGATGCTAGACAACATTATACTAGGGATAGACTTTTTGTGCCGGGTGGGGACGACCATCGAGTGTGGCAAGGCTTGGTTGATTTTGGAAGCTGTGGAAGTACCAGATATAAAGGAGGAGCAGGTCCTAAAGGAACGTGAGCCAGTTGTGAGCAAACCGGAGGAGGACGGCGGATCAAGGCAGGAGAAGGATGCCCCTGGGGCACCTCAGCCCAGCATCGCCGTGGGAACGGTTCGAGGAGACAGTTTTGGCGAGGTAGGAGGGTGCGTCATACCCGGCCCCGCAACAACACCGGTGGAAAATGTCGAAACCAAGGATAACGAGTGGCCAGAGGATTTGGAACTAGAGATAAAGGAAATACTGCAAGCGGAATTGGTTCTCTTTGACGAGTTGCAAGGGGTGTCTCACGTAGCCGAGCACCAGATCATCATGAAGGACAAAGGAAGGAACTATAAACTCAGGAGAAGAGAATGGCGACCAGGACTCAATACGTTGGTGCTACTAAGAGCACACAAACTCTCTTAAGCCAGTGAAGGTTTCGCGGCGAAACTCGCTCCCAAGTTCAATGGCCCGTTCCTCGTGGAAAAGTTCGTATCACCGAATATAGTGCGATTGGTAAAAGAAGGACAAAGAAAGAGCAAACTCGCCAGCATTGCGCAGCTGAAGCCATTCTATGACGAGGGAGAGGAGCACGGATAAGATGACCAACCCGACCGAGCGTCTGACAAAGAGCAGACTCGTCACAGTTTTAATTAATCTCTTTATTCTTTTTTATTAACACTGACCCAATTTGAAATCAGAAGGCCCGTTCATCAATTAAGACTAACCGATTGTGTTTATAAATCCCACAGAACACCCAAGATGAGCGACCAATTCCCTTATGTGATCAGCAGCAGCGGTGAGGGTGACAGAGCCGCCAATCCAGGGGCAGGTATTACCGCCGAAAATGTGGGCGATACGCCCCACAAATTGGGCTGTCTTCCGGACGAGATCGAGCTGACCGACGCCGCGGTCGCGGCCATATAAGGGGCGTTTGAAAATTGTACGTCGAGAGCCCACCGTTCCAGGTTCAAGGTGGTGGTGAACGGGGAGCTACACGGCGTGACATGGAACGCGTGCGGACACGTAATTGTCACGCTACCCAAGAAAGGGGGGGGTGTGAAGTAGGCCGAGTCGGCCCCTTCACAAATAGTTATATTTATAGTTTTTAAGTCGAAAGAAGCGCATCGGTTGTTTGAGTTACCTGTATTATATTGATAGTTGTTAATTCGCAAGAAGCGCAGGGGTTGTTCGAGTTGTAGGTATAGTTTTGTGAGACGCAAGGAGTGCGCAGTATTTATATTTAATAAACGCAAGGAGCGTAAAGTATTTAGATTTATCGGATGTACTTATTATTGATTGACGCCTAACCCCTAAGAATTTAAATATAACCGCCCCAAAACGCAGAGTCGCAAGATGCAGCGCGCCAGCTGCGATCATCAAATCCACCACGGTCACGAGCAAGTGTGGGGAGTGGCAAAATCTGCAACTTGGGCCGAAGCCAAAGCGTGGGCGAAGTAGTTATGATTGACCTCCGCAAGTGAGCAGACGCGTACGCGAGAGGGAGAAAAGAAAGGTTAGGTTATAAGGACAGAAAGGGGAGTTGCGATTTGTTTATGAAAGTAAGCGGACGTGCGGGCGCTTGAAAAAAAAATAGTTAACGAAGAGAGTAGAAGGGGGGAATAGTGCGTCAGTAGCAAAGATATAGAAGTTAGTAAAGATAAGGTAAGAGGGGATAGTTCGCAGTAGTTCATATATATAAGCATATACGTACATGTAGTTAGGTTTAGGTTTTCTTGTGCATATAACCCTTTTATAGAAATTTAATAAACTGGTCGCCGGTAAGTCCGTGACCCAGTGGAGTTTAATTGCTGTGAGTTTTCTTACGTTCTATTTCTTTTCTTTGGTTTTCGTACACGCGCGTACGCGAGTCAAGCTGAGTCGCTTTATACTCTGGCTGCTGAGTGTGCCGGCTGTCGCGTTGGTGTCGACGCCAGCGCTTCCCCTTTCAACTTGTAAAACCGCGCGCGTTAGAGTCCCACCAAAAATATATAAATATTCTTGTGTGGTGGGTCTGGCCGGACTGAATTTATACCCCGGCTAAATTACTCCTTTACAATATTTGTAGGATGTAATATGCGGATGGGCACTTCTTGTGCTTAGGAAAAGCGTACATAGATTAAAAAAACGCTGTAATTTGGACTTAAGCTAAACGTTTTTATGGTAACTTAATATGAACAGAGAGCGAGAGGAGTTACAGTTATAGCTTAAAATAATTGGAGTTGAACGGCAAGATTCATGGTTCTGCGCAAATTACATATTTCCGAACAATTCGAAGAACCATGAATTCTGTCATAAACATCCTCCCCCCCTTGCAATATATTGCTAATAAAAGTCACTGGGCACATGTCCCGGAGAGAATCCAGCCGAACACGGAATTCTGGGCCATAGGTAGACCGTTGGCGCTTGGTATGACGCCGTTTAGGATGACGTGAGGATACACGTCAGCTCCGAGCGCCAAGCAAATTGTCGAGGGATGGTTCCACCGACCGTCGGCTAGAACAATGCTTTAAAAGTGGTCAGCGTCCGTGGAGATGGTGCGCAATGGGGTGCGGCATCCAAGCTTGGGGTCGAGGTGGAGCAGGATCTCCCGGTTGAATTCCGTCACTGGTAACCGAAGGATCACCGTGCAGACACCCTCCACACCTACACGGGTGACGGATAGCCCGAAAGCCGTTGTTAAGGATGTGGCGATGCGGCTGGTGGGACGGCACGGGTCGATCAGGCGTGTGGTGGTCCTTTTCGCAGACCCTACATTTGCCCGCGCTGCGGCAGGATTGCCCGGAGTGCTGGTGCGCCAGGCAGCTGGGGCAATACTTGTTAACAAGTACTGCTCGGAGGCGCTTCTCGGCCGTGATGCGTAAGAAGCGCTGGCACACTCTTCTGCACACCCTACACCGGAAGGAATTGGTACCGATAGGGCGGTCATGGTGCGTCGATCTGTGAGATGGCATTTTTTTTTTCCTATAAAAAAGGAGAACCGTTAGTATAAATAATTTCATACATTGAGCATTGACAGATAACATGGAGTAAATTGGACAGCACAGGACAATTGTTCTTAAGAGGATGAATTGTCAATTTTGTGAGTCTTGGGACGCGGATGGTTCAAGAATGTTATCTTCGATTGGAAGTAGGATAAGCTTTGTAATTTGCCTACGGATGGTGCCAAGAGTGATGGGCACATCCACCACGCGGACCTTGTCGTCACTGCCCGGTACGGCCAGAGTTATTCGACCAAGGCGCCACTCGTTTGTCGGCAGGTTGTCTTCCTACACGACGACCATATCACCGACTCGCAAGTTTGGTTCAGGTGATTTCCTTCTTCCAACGGAAGCAGAATTGTTGGTGAAGAGCCTTTAAACGTTGCCAGCGATTCAGAATAGAAATGGCCTTTTCATGGATTTCTGGTTCGAATACAGAAACGAGGGGGGCACCTATTAGGAAATGGCCTGATGTTAAGGCCAGGAGGTCCGTAGGATCTTCGGACATCGGAGAGATTGGCCTAGAATTGAGACAGGCTTCAATCTTGGCCAAAAGCGTCGAGAGCTCTTCAAAAGTGTATTTGAACGTGGATGTGGCCTTAAAGAAAAGAGTTTTGAAACTCTTCACCCCAGCTTCCCATAGGCCCCCCATAAGTGGAGCGCCGGGTGGGTTGAAATGCCAGGAGAGGTTTTGATGGGTGTGTTTTAAAACAACACCAGTCCTTATCGCTTCCATAAAGTCGCGCGATAGCGTCACTTGAGGATCTGCATCGTGAGATCGGATTGAAGAATGGATCCTGGATGAAGGATATCATTTAGGCTCTTGCCATTTGAAGATGGACAAGACGCATTGAAAACGACCCGCACCTTGGTAGTGGTACTGTCAGGCTTAAACACCGCGTGGTGGTGCAAAAAGAAGTTAAGGCTGTTGGAGACGCCTTGGGGTGAGATTGCTCTCATGTGGCCCAAATCAAGATATTATTGGAGCACGGAGTTGTATTGCTGTTTAAGAATGGCGTTTCTGAACAAACGACTTTCATTTTTAAGGAATTGGGCAAGTGCCATTGACCTTGAATGAACTAAATCGATGTCATTCGGATTTCGGAATGGAAGGGTCACCAGATATCTGCCACACTCGTTCCGTGCAGTCGTTTGAACGAAATTAGACTCACAAACGGAATCGGTTTCCTTGACCAGCTTCGCTGGAACATCCTCCACCTCCCAAATTTGGAAATGCGGTGATCTAGCTTCATCCTTTCATTTGCCGAAATCCTGGTCGAGAAGGACCTCGAGACCTCGGGACCTCGAGACCTCGGGACCTTCTTGGAAAGTGGGCCGGAGAGAATCCAGCCAAAGACGGTTTCTTGCCCAAGGAGCGAGCCGCAAATGTTAGGCTGAGACCCGCTTAAGAGGATAGACGGAAGGATATCCTCGCCGATCAGTAAATCAACTTGGGAACTCTGATAGAAGGTAGGATCAGCCAGATCAATAGCTGGGAGGCCTCTTAAGGCGCTTCGTGGAACGGAGATTGAGGGCAAGTTACCTGCCAGATGAGGGAGAACGAATGCCGATGCTTTGATGTGTAATCTTGGCTTTTTAGGAGAGCCTATTGTAAAGTGGCATAACTTTTGAGCCTGGGCCGCAACTGTTTGATTAAGCCCGGAAACTTGAGCTTGCACGGATTGGAAAGGCAGCTTTATCAAGTAAAACAATCGCTCAGAAATGAACGTAGCCTCCAAGCACGAGCGCTGTAAGTGGATCCCCGGTGGCATACATTTATGACCGCCATGCCGAGTAGGACACTCCGCTCGTTAGCGGCAAAATACGTTTGAACATTTGGTGGACTGTATATTTGAATCGGATGAGTAGAGTGTTGTGGCGCCCCTTGCACGTAAAACAATTGTGCGCACTAGTACACTCTCGAAGTTGGTGCCCTCTTGCAAAACAATTCAAGCAGAGTTTTTTCTGCTTGATGTAAGTTGCCCGTTCATTAACAGGCATCTGAAGGAAACGAGGGCACAGTCGGACAGGATGGTTTTCCTTGGAACATAAATCGCAAGTCTTGCTCTTCGGATTTACTTGCGCTTCGAATGAATTTACCCTCTAAGGGGGTTGATGAATTCGAGAAGTACAAGCGGAGGAACTTTGTGAAGTGGAAGTACTTTTCACATCTTCAATAGCTTCGAGCGTTCGGTAACGTTTGTTAAGGAACGCGCTTAAATCATTCCAAGCTGGAATTTCGAATTTATTCGACCATGATTGTTCATACAGGGAAAGCGTAAGCATTGGTAGCTTCGACGAACAAAGAAAAACTATGACACAATCTGCGAATGGAGAGGACGTTTCGATTTCGGCATGATCTAGCGCAGTTAGGCAACGCTGTATGGTGCCCTGAAGGTCTTTGATTGCCGCACCAGATTCGCTGTTAACGTTAAAAAGAATTTTAAGCTGGCTTGTCACCAGAAGTCTCTTATTCTCAAAACGTTCGCAAAGCGCGGTCCACGCAATTGCGAAGCCATCGTTTGTAAGCGGAAATTTTGCGACCATCTCGTTAGCCTCACCCGCGGTCCTGGATCTAATACCCCGATTCAACTAGAGCAAGATGCAAGTATGTTATTGGTATTCGAAGATGCCGCATATTTTTGAATTAGAATCCCATTTGAACAATGGGAATCTTATTCAAATTTTCCCCGTTGGTCGGCTGCATTCCGTGTTGGTTCGAAACCGACCAACTGGAATGTTAGTAGTTAACATGACAGAGCACTGAACAGAGCTTTAACATAGTCGATAGTATGAAATTTGTAATCGATACTTGGTTTAAACAGTGCCAATTTGAGTAAAACAGCTTGTCATCAAGTGCATGTCCAAGCAAACTGGGATATTCGTTAAACCATGTTTGCATTTTGCGCACAAATTAAAGCAATAATTTTAACATTTTTGGCTTCACTAATTATACCCTTAACCCATTAAATGGGTAAATAAGGGTATAATGGTTTTGCGCAAAAGTATGTAACAGGCAGAAGGAAGCATCTCCGACCCTATAAAGTATATATATTCTTGATCAGCATCAACAGCCCAGACGATATAGCCATGTCCGTCTGTCCGTCTGTCCGTCTGACCTACTGTCCGTCTGTATGAACGCGTGGATCTCAGAGACTACAAGAGCTAGAGACTTCTGATTTTGTATTTAAGTTCTCCTAAACAATGAGCAGAACAAGTTTGCTTCAAATTATCGATAACTATTCTGGTTTCCGATGTACACGTAATATCGATAACAATAAAATATCGAATTTGGAAAATCTAAAAATGAGGGTTGAAGAAATGGATAATGATAGAACTTTTCTGCAAATTTCATCCAAATCGGTTGAGAAACACCGGAAATATTGAACTTAATCGATGGAAGCTAAGCCAGTATACCAAAGTCTTATATAAATTAAATATATTTATTGCAACTGAGTTCAGGGTATCTTCAAGTCGGGCTCTCCCGACTAGAGCCTTCTTACTTCTTTTATTTGTGATCGAGCTCATATTTGCTTCCAATTAAATATAAACGTATAATACACAAACAGCTGTCTGCTGTCTTTTAACAGACCCTGTTAAATCAAGATGCAACTATGCAATTGGATTTATAGTGGAATCACCTACATCTTCCACTCGCTGATAATGAAAGATGCAGCCTAATGGACCCGGGTATAAGATGAAATAATTTTTCAACGGAAGTCAACCTTGGATTGTTGACATAATTGTAGAAAAAAGATCGCGGAACGTTGGCCAGCGCAGGTAGTCTCCGTGAAACACCTCTGTGTCAAACGGAGGGAGACGACAGCCCCCGGAGAATGGCAAAGGAGTGGGTATTTCAACCCTTTCGGCTGCGGATGCACGTTTCGCTCCGACCTCAAGCTTCACCAAGGCCGTCAGCAGAACGCTTACTGCATTATGCTTCATAAGTGTGGCCAGCGACGTTCGGATGGAATGAGGGATGGGGGGGGGGGGGGGGGGGGGGAAATTGAGACAGGCTTCAATCTTGGCCAAGAGCGTCGAGAGCTCTTCAAAAGTGTATTTGAACGTGTATGTGGCCTTATAGAAAAGAGTTTTGAAACTCTTCACCCCAGCTTCCATAGGCCCCCCATATGTGGAGCGCCGGGTGGGTTGAAATGCCAGGAGAGGTTTTGATGGGTGTGTTTTAAACAACACCAGTCCTTATCGCTTCCATAAAGTCGCGCGATAGGTCATATAGGATCTGCATCGTGAGATCGGATTGAAGATTGGATCCTGGATGAAGGATATCATTTAGGCTCTTGCCATTTGAAGATGGACAAGACGCATTGAAAACGACCCGCACCTTGGTAGTGGTACTGTCAGGCTTAAACACCGCGTGGTGGTGCAAAAAGAAGTTAAGGCTGTGGACGCCTTGGAGTGAGATTGCTCTCATGTGGCCCAAATCAAGATATTATTGGAGCACGGAGTTGTATTGCTGTTTAAGAATGGCGTTTCTGGATAAACGACTTTCATTTTTAAGGAATTGGGCAAGTGCCATTGACCTTGAATGACCTAAATCGATGTCATTCGGATTTCGGAATGGAAGGGTCACCACATATCTGCCACACTCGTGTTCCGTGCAGTCGTTTGAACGAAATTAGACTCACAAACGGAATCGGTTTCCTTGACCAGCTTCGCTGGAACATCCTCCACCTCCCAAATTTGGAAATGCGGTGATCTAGCTTCATCCTTTCATTTGCCGAAATCCTGGTCGAGAAGGACTCGAACTCGGACTCGGACCTCGGGACCTTCTTGGAAAGTGGGCCGGAGAGAATCCAGCCAAAGACGGTTTCTTGCCCAAGGAGCGAGCCGCAAATGTTAGGCTGAGACCCGCTTAAGAGGATAGACGGAAGGATATCCTCGCCGATCAGTAAATCAACTTGGGAACTCTGATAGAAGGTAGGATCAGCCAGATCAATAGCTGGGAGGCCTCTTAAGGCGCTTCGTGGAACGGAGATTGAGGGCAAGTTACCTGCCAGATGAGGGAGAACGAATGCCGATGCTTTGATGTGTAATCTTGGCTTTTTAGGAGAGCCTATTGTAAAGTGGCATAACTTTTGAGCCTGGGCCGCAACTGTTTGATTAAGCCCGGAAACTTGAGCTTGCACGGATTGGAAAGGCAGCTTTATCAAGTAAAACAATCGCTCAGAAATGAACGTAGCCTCCAAGCACGAGCGCTGTAAGTGGATCCCCGGTGGCATACATTTATGACCGCCATGCCGAGTAGGACACTCCGCTCGTTAGCGGCAAAATACGTTTGAACATTTGGTGGACTGTATATTTGAATCGGATGAGTAGAGTGTTGTGGCGCCCCTTGCACGTAAAACAATTGTGCGCACTAGTACACTCTCGAAGTTGGTGCCCTCTTGCAAAACAATTCAAGCAGAGTTTTTTCTGCTTGATGTAAGTTGCCCGTTCATTAACAGGCATCTGAAGGAAACGAGGGCACAGTCGGACAGGATGGTTTTCCTTGGAACATAAATCGCAAGTCTTGCTCTTCGGATTTACTTGCGCTTCGAATGAATTTACCCTCTAAGGGGGTTGATGAATTCGAGAAGTACAAGCGGAGGAACTTTGTGAAGTGGAAGTACTTTTCACATCTTCAATAGCTTCGAGCGTTCGGTAACGTTTGTTAAGGAACGCGCTTAAATCATTCCAAGCTGGAATTTCGAATTTATTCGACCATGATTGTTCATACAGGGAAAGCGTAAGCATTGGTAGCTTCGACGAACAAAGAAAAACTATGACACAATCTGCGAATGGAGAGGACGTTTCGATTTCGGCATGATCTAGCGCAGTTAGGCAACGCTGTATGGTGCCCTGAAGGTCTTTGATTGCCGCACCAGATTCGCTGTTAACGTTAAAAAGAATTTTAAGCTGGCTTGTCACCAGAAGTCTCTTATTCTCAAAACGTTCGCAAAGCGCGGTCCACGCAATTGCGAAGCCATCGTTTGTAAGCGGAAATTTTGCGACCATCTCGTTAGCCTCACCCGCGGTCCTGGATCTAATACCCCGATTCAACTAGAGCAAGATGCAAGTATGTTATTGGTATTCGAAGATGCCGCATATTTTTGAATTAGAATCCCATTTGAACAATGGGAATCTTATTCAAATTTTCCCCGTTGGTCGGCTGCATTCCGTGTTGGTTCGAAACCGACCAACTGGGAATGTTAGTAGTTAACATGACAGAGCACTGAACAGAGCTTTAACATAGTCGATAGTATGAAATTTGTAATCGATACTTGGTTTAAACAGTGCCAATTTGAGTAAAACAGCTTGTCATCAAGTGCATGTCCAAGCAAACTGGGATATTCGTTAAACCATGTTTGCATTTTGCGCACAAATTAAAGCAATAATTTTAACATTTTTGGCTTCACTAATTATACCCTTAACCCATTAAATGGGTAAATAAGGGTATAATGGTTTTGCGCAAAAGTATGTAACAGGCAGAAGGAAGCATCTCCGACCCTATAAAGTATATATATTCTTGATCAGCATCAACAGCCCAGACGATATAGCCATGTCCGTCTGTCCGTCTGTCCGTCTGACCTACTGTCCGTCTGTATGAACGCGTGGATCTCAGAGACTACAAGAGCTAGAGACTTCTGATTTTGTATTTAAGTTCTCCTAAACAATGAGCAGAACAAGTTTGCTTCAAATTATCGATAACTATTCTGGTTTCCGATGTACACGTAATATCGATAACAATAAAATATCGAATTTGGAAAATCTAAAAATGAGGGTTGAAGAAATGGATAATGATAGAACTTTTCTGCAAATTTCATCCAAATCGGTTGAGAAACACCGGAAATATTGAACTTAATCGATGGAAGCTAAGCCAGTATACCAAAGTCTTATATAAATTAAATATATTTATTGCAACTGAGTTCAGGGTATCTTCAAGTCGGGCTCTCCCGACTAGAGCCTTCTTACTTCTTTTATTTGTGATCGAGCTCATATTTGCTTCCAATTAAATATAAACGTATAATACACAAACAGCTGTCTGCTGTCTTTTAACAGACCCTGTTAAATCAAGATGCAACTATGCAATTGGATTTATAGTGGAATCACCTACATCTTCCACTCGCTGATAATGAAAGATGCAGCCTAATGGACCCGGGTATAAGATGAAATAATTTTTCAACGGAAGTCAACCTTGGATTGTTGACATAAATTGTAGAAAAAAGATCGCGGAACGTTGGCCAGCGCAGGTAGTCTCCGTGAAACACCTCTGTGTCAAACGGAGGGAGACGACAGCCCCCGGAGAATGGCAAAGGAGTGGGTATTTCAACCCTTTCGGCTGCGGATGCACGTTTCGCTCCGACCTCAAGCTTCACCAAGGCCGTCAGCAGAACGCTTACTGCATTATGCTTCATAAGTGTGGCCAGCGACGTTCGGATGGAATGAGGGATGGGGGGGGGGGGGGGGGGGAAATTGAGACAGGCTTCAATCTTGGCCAAGAGCGTCGAGAGCTCTTCAAAAGTGTATTTGAACGTGTATGTGGCCTTATAGAAAAGAGTTTTGAAACTCTTCACCCCAGCTTTCCATAGGCCCCCCATATGTGGAGCGCCGGGTGGGTTGAAATGCCAGGAGAGGTTTTGATGGGTGTGTTTTAAACAACACCAGTCCTTATCGCTTCCATAAAGTCGCGCTATAGTTATATAGGATCTGCATCGTGAGATCGGATTGAAGATTGGATCCTGGATGAAGGATATCATTTAGGCTCTTGCCATTTGAAGATGGACAAGACGCATTGAAAACGACCCGCACCTTGGTAGTGGTACTGTCAGGCTTAAACACCGCGTGGTGGTGCAAAAAGAAGTTAAGGCTGTGACGCCTTGGAGTGAGATTGCTCTCATGTGGCCCAAATCAAGATATTCTTGGAGCACGGAGTTGTATTGCTGTTTAAGAATGGCGTTTCTGGATAAACGACTTTCATTTTTAAGGAATTGGGCAAGTGCAATTGACCTTGAATGACCTAAATCGATGTCATTCGGATTTCGAAATAGAAGGGTCACCACATATCTGCCACACTCGTTGTTCCGTGCAGTCGTTTGAACGAAATTAGACTCACAAACGGAATCGGTTTCCTTGACCAGCTTCGCTGGAACATCCTCCACCTCCCAAAATTTGAAAATGCGGTGATCTAGTCTCATCCTTTCATTTGCCGAAATCCTGGTCGAGAAGGATGAAATGGACCTCGGGACCTTCTTGGAAAGTGGGCCGGAGAGAATCCAGCCAAAGACGGTTTCTTGCCCAAGGAGCGAGCCGCAAATGTTAGGCTGAGACCCGCTTAAGAGGATAGACGGAAGGATATCCTCGCCGATCAGTAAATCAACTTGGGAACTCTGATAGAAGGTAGGATCAGCCAGATCAATAGCTGGGAGGCCTCTTAAGGCGCTTCGTGGAACGGAGATTGAGGGCAAGTTACCTGCAAGATGAGGGAGAACGAATGCCGATGCTTTGATGTGTAATCTTGGCTTTTTAGGAGAGCCTATTGTAAAGTGGCATAACTTTTGAGCCTGGGCCGCAACTGTTTGATTAAGCCCGGAAACTTGAGCTTGCACGGATTGGAAAGCACGAGCGCTGTAAGTGGATCCCCGGTGGCATACGTTTAAGACCGCCATGCCGAGTAGGACACTCCGCTCGTTAGCGGCAAAATATGTTTGAACATTTGCCGCGGAATGGAAAGTAGTGGACTGTGTATTTGAATCGGATGAGGTACTCGGTACTATCACCTCTATGTAGTAGAGTGTTGTGGCGCCCCTTGCACGTAAACAATTGTGCACACTAGTACACTCTCGTAGTTGGTGCCCTCTTGCAAAACAATTCAAGCAGAGTTTTTTCTGCTTGATGTAAGTTGCCCGTTCATTAACAGGCATCTGAAGGAAACGAGGGCACAGTCGGACAGGATGGTTTTCCTTGGAACATAAATCGCAAGTCTTGCTCTTCGGATTTACTTGCGCTTCGAATGAATTTACCCTCTAAGGGGGTTGATGAATTCGAGAAGTACAAGCGGAGGAACTTTGTGAAGTGGAAGTACTTTTCACATCTTCAATAGCTTCGAGCGTTCGGAAACGTTCGTCATTCCAAGCTGGAATTTCGGATTTATTCGACCATGGTAGCTTCGACGAACAAAGAAAATCTATAATACAATCTGCGAACGGAGAGGACGTTTCGATTTCGGCATGATCTAGCGCAGTTAGGCAACGCTGTATGGTGCCCTGAAGGTCTTTGATTGCCGCACCAGATTCGCTGTTAACGTTAAAAAGAATTTTAAGCTGGCTTGTCACCAGAAGTCTCTTATTCTCAAAACATTCGCAAAGCGCGGTCCACGCAATTGCAAAGCCATCGTTTGTAAGCGGAAATTTTGCGACCAGCTCGTTAGCTTCACCCGCGGTCCTGGATCTAAGATGAAATAATTTCTCAACGAGAGTCAACCTTGGATTGTTGACATAAATTGCAGAAAAAAGATCGCGGAACGTTGGCCAGCGCAGGTAGTCTCCGTGAAACACCTCTGTGTCACACGGAGGGAGACGACAGCCCCCGGAGAATGGCAAAGGAGTGGGTATTTCAACCCTTTCGGCTGCGGATGCACTCTTTATCGCCCCTTTTAGGCGTGAGAGACACTTTTCATAAATGGAGTAGCAGTGCTCATATTTCGCCTCCATGGCAGAAATGTCACCGCTATCTCCTTCTGGTATGAGTGCTTTTGACCACACTTCATACTCTGTCTCAACCTTTTCCCAAAAACTTGCAGACGATCGCGGCGAATTTCGAAGGTAAAAATATTATCTTCGTCGGATGCGGGGGTGTTGACGCGGGACTCAAACTGGATGAGTTTGTCCGTGACGGAAATGAAATTGGTTAAGGCCATTTTTGGATTCTTCGCGATGGACCTTGCCTTGATCGGACTACGATTCGGAACTTTGGACTTTGAATCTTTTTTCGGGAGGGCGCTGGAGAACCGCGATGATGTCGAAGCAGGCGAAGGAAGAAGTTCTTTCTTAACCCTGCCGGTAGGATTCAACTTTTTCTTGTCACTCTGCTGAAGTGGTTCTTTATGAAGACCAGAAGCTTGTGACCTTTGTGGAGCGGACGAAGTGGAATGGCGACGTGCAACTTGGGAGACTGGAAGATTTGGTTTAAGTTTTTTTGTTGTATTTTTATCGGTCTCTTTGAACCCTGCGGACATGCTATGCTCCAAATTTATAAGAATAATATTGTGTGCCAAATTACCTGGAACGTTAGGTGGGCCACAACAATATTAAAGGAAAGCGGAGCGAGGAGGAAATTTTTTGTTATAAATTTGCAATCTTATTATATCTTGGATCTGTTATTGGAACACAGGAGAGTGGTAATAGCAGCCAAAATAAACTATATATATAATAAATGTGCAAGTTGGAAGAATATATAAACTTATATTAAATAGATTTATTTATTTATATGACAAATATATTTAAGGTGACAAATAAAACGAGGAAAGTATTTTAATAATAATAATAAAATAATTTTTTATATTTATTTGTTTATGCCCCTTTTTTTAAGTGTATTTTTATTAAGAAAAATATAGATGTCTATAATTTTGTTAAAGCCACTTTGGATGCGGCTGAAACGCAGACGCTAAGTATACGCTGATAGTGGAACCGTTAAATTTATTATACGTGTTGAATGTGTTAAACGATAGTTTGGGTAGCCGACTATCGATTATTTGTGCTGTTTACCTTTGGCTGCAGCATTTAATTCGGTGGTAATTTATTGAAAGCTTATGTTTTTAAATAATATTATGTTTAATGTTGTGTTTTGCTGTTGGATAATAGTGACTTTATGTGGGTGTGTTCCGCAGCCGGCATATAAACATTAATAAAAGCAGTGAATGTGTATAACTTTGTACACATGAACATAAAAATGTATGTGCGCTTGGCTGCGAGTTGCCGGCGGCCACTATTTCTTTATTTAATTTATGTATGTGTTAAATTATGGTGGTTAAGAATGTGTAAATAAAAAAATGCATTGAGATGTGGAAAACAACATTGTTTGTTTAGTGCGAATTCAGCAGCCGGCGAAGGAAAATTAGACACATTAATTATTTGTAGGATGTAATATGCGGATGGGCACTTCTTGTGCCTAGGAAAAGCGTACATAGATTAAAAAAACACTGTAATTTGGACTTAAGCTAAACGTTTCTATGTTAACTTAACATGAACAGAGAGCGAGAGGAGCTACATTTATAGCTTAAAATAAATGGAGTTGAACGGCAAGATTCATGGTTCTGCGAAAATTACATATTTCCGAACAATTCGAAGAACCATGAATTCTGTCATAAACACATTCAGAAAATTTAATTGGAAAAGCAAGTGCAATTGGTAGGCTCACGAGCGAAGGAGTAGCCATTCGAGGTAAATCTAAAGATTATTTCAATGGAGTTGGTGCAGTGCACTGGCAAGAAAACATGATTCAATGAATAAGAAAATACAACAATATGAGTTATTAAAAATTTTTTAGAAATAAAAATGAAACCAACCGAAATCACATGTCCTTCATTTTATATTTATTTGTTTCTTCTTCTGTTTGTTGTTTGACGTGTCGAACACAAGGCAAATCAGAGGAATATATATATATATATTAAAATTGTTTTAACGTGTGCTATTATTTTGTAAATGCAGCAGAAGGCTGCTTTTAAATTGTGCTGCGTTTCTAATTATCTTTAGGTCGTGTGGTAAGTCGTTTCACAGATGATCGATTTAAATTATTTGTCCGACGTGAAGTTAAAAACATAGTGGCGCATAGTTAATTTTGGCTATGCCAAGACTTTGATACTCTTCACACAGCCAAATCAATACTCCCCCCTCTTATGTTTCTGTGCAGTTGTTGGTAATTTTTCGCTAATATTTTTACTCTTGAGCATCATTTACTTGTTCGTGTGCGACAACAACAACAATTTGACATGTAGGTACTTGAAAGTGCACGACAGAGACAACAATTGATAGTACGATATGGTAAATTTGTATGGTGGCTATGCCGTAGAATGCTCCGATCGGGATGAAATTTCATAGTGAACAAACCCGACATGATCTAAGCAATCTGTGAAAGTTTCATCAAGATCGGTTCAGCAGTTTGGCCGGAAATCGTGTTGAAACAGACAGATGGACAGACGGAGGGACGGACGGACGGACGGAAATCAATTCCTGAGCTCGTCCTGATCATTTTGATATATATTTTATGGGCTCTCCCATCATTCCTTTAAGGCCTTACAGATTCATGACAAACTCCATAACCCCTTTTTCACATGTGAAGGGTATAAAAATCAATTTATTATAAAGATAACTGGGCTCTTTTGTATTTATATTTTTAAATACATAACGCGTTCTACTATTGAAGATAACATTGAGCCTGTGCTTACTAGCATCGTCCGGGTTTGAAAAAATTTCTACTCCACAGAAGAGAGTTGGTATAAGGTAGGTCTTAGCAACAATGAGTTTAATATTAATTGGCAGGAGATGCTGTGTCAGGTATAGAATTCTTAAGGCTGCATAAGTTCTACCTATAGATTTAATTATGTGGTCACTCCAAGTCAGAGTCTTATTAAATATTATGCCTAGATTAGCTACCATGTCTACGTAGTCAATAGAATTGTGGTCAATTTAAATTTTTCTTAAGTTTAGAGTGTCTATGGACTTATTGTATATAACTATAACTTAGTTTTGGACGTGTTTAGACCAAGGCCATTACTTCGTGACCACCCGCTCACATTTACCAATTCTCTATTAGTTACACTTACACACTCATCAATTCTGGACAATGGACTACAGCAATACAATTGAATTGATGAATTAATACAAACATCGAGCAACACATAAACAATATCATGTTTGGAGATATATAAGAGTTTTTAAAGAGTTACTGACAAAGACCAAATCCAAGAGTGTACTGCAAGTAGAAGTAAAATGGGTTGGATTAATCGAATTGACTAAGTGTAATCCAAAAGATTCCATATTGTTGTTACTTTCCGCTTCCTAATGCGGATATGAAGACGGATGAGATTTTGAAGCTCGTCGAGGGCCAGAACAGCGTGGGAGACTGGCTTTCACCGCGAGATGAGACAAAGTATGGCCATCATTACTATAGCGCTGGACCCAGTCTCGGCCAAGCGGCTAAAGTCGCTGGGGTACCAGCTCAATTTTGCGTGGGACACAGCTACACTCAAGCCAAAGGCCAGCACGCATCCGAAGAAACATGTGAAGTAGGCCGCATCGGCCCCTTCACAAAGAATTACTGAATTTATATTTATAGTTTTAAGTCGCAAAGAGGCGCACCACTTATAATTAAGTTTATATTCACGAAGGTTGTTCAATTTATATTTGTAAGTTTAAAGTCGCAGAGAAGCGCACCACTTATTTAAGTTATATTTATAATCTTTTCGTTAGACGCTAGAAGCGTACCTGTAGTTATATTTAGTAAACGCAAGGAGCGTAAAGTATTTATATTTAATAAACGCAAGGAGCGTAAAGTATTTATACTTATTGGTTTTGCATATTTTTATACCCTTAACCCATAAAATGGGTAAATAAGGGTATAAAGGTTTTGTGCAAAAGTATGTAACAGGCAGAAGGAAGCATCTCCGACCCCATAAAGTATATATATTCTTGATCAGCATCAACAGCCGAGACGATATAGCCATGTCCGTCTGTCCGTCTGTATGAACGCGTGGATCTCAGAGACTACAAGAGCTAGAGACTACAGATTTTGTATTTAAGTTCTCCTATACCATGAGCAGAACAAGTTTGCTTCAAATTTTCGATAGCTATTCTGGTTTCCGATATACACATGCAATCGATTTCGAAAACATATCTAATTTGAAAAATGTAAAAATGAGGGTTGAAGAAATGGGTAATGATATAACTTTTCTGAAAATTTCGTCCAAATCAGTTAAGAAACACCGGAGATATCGAATTTTAATTCAATTATAAATTTAATTTATTTATTGCAACTGGGTTCGGGGTATCTTCTAGTCGGGCTCTCCCGACTAGAGCCTTCTTACTTGTTTTTAATTGACGCCTAACGTCCCAAATCTCGAAATAATAATTTAAATATAACCGCCCAAAACGCAGGGTCACAAGATGCAGCGTGCCAGCTGCGATCATCAAATCCACCACGGTCACGGGCAAGCGTGTGAAGTGGCAATAAATTGCAACTTGGCCCGAAGCCAAAGTGTGGGCGAGAGTAGTTGCGATTCACCTATAAAAGTGAGCAGACGCGTAAGCGGAAAAGAAAGAAAAAAGGTTTAAGAAAAAGACAGGCAACGCGTTCAGTGAAAGGGAATATAACAAGGAGATAAGGTAAGAGGGAATAATCCCTCTCGGTGTATAGTCATATTTATATATAGTTAGGTTTGGTGTGTAAGATCCTCTTGAAGAAGTTGAATAAATTGGTCGCCGGCAAGTCCATGACCCTGTAGAGTGCAATTGCTGTGTTTTTTTCATCTTTCTTTTTGAGTTAAACTGAGTCGTTTCATACCCTGGCCGCTTAGTGTGCCAGCCGTCGCGTTGATGCAGACGCCGGCGTTTCGCCCCCCAACTTGTAAGCCGCACACGTTATAGTCCCACCAAATACAAATATTCTTGTAAGTTGGACCTGGCCGGACTGAGTTTATACCCTGGCTAAATTACTCCTTTACAAGTGGCGCCCGAGCAGGGACTCTAAAGTGCGAAGGTGTGGTATAATCTGGTGATAAAGCCCCAGAAATATTACCAACAAGTGTGGAAGGAAAGTGTATTAAAGTGAAGTGTCGGGTATACAAGTGCCCAGCGAGAACGGTTTTCGAGCGTGGTTTTGAGCAATCGTCGCGGCACAACGAAAGTGATGGCGCAAGGCACGCGCCGATAAGATTAATTGTTCGCGTTCGAGTTGTGTCTTAGAAAAATTTGCGGCGCATCGAAGTTGACGGTGGAAGAAGACACACCGATTAAACTAGCGGCTTGCGTTCGAGACTATGCATACGTGAACAAAAGCGGCGCAACGAAAGTGTACAAGCGATCACCTAATGGCGTTACAGTAGCGGGTACAGTGGGCCTCGACCGGGAAAATTGGAAGATTAAAAGCGATTATTGTTTTGAGTGCGGAGTTGTCCCATCGGTTCTGTTCGAGTATCGAACTAACGTGAAGTCACCGTACAGTGGAACAAAATAAAATACAATTTTTTTTTTAAATCGTAATAAAACAAATGGAAACGTTGCAGTCGGACGCAATCGACTGCGGTATACTCGATACCAGTATTAAAACCGGTAAAAACAGGCCTGATTGCAAAGGGGTACGGATGCGGCTAGGGTGTACGCTGCCTTACAGATTCTTTGTCAAATGTCAATGGCTATCTTCATACCAAATTTGGTGGCCGCTCGGGCAGTATTGGTGGGCGTGATGCAGTTTTTGGGGGATCATCATCACCTATCTTGGCGACAAATTTGGTGACTCTAGCTCAAAAACTGTGGGAGATATAGGCTTTTCTGATTTTAAAAATGCGGGAAGGCTCGGGGCAGAATGGGTGGGCGTGGCTCCAAAACTTTGATGCAGTTTTTTGGGGGTCGTTGCCAGCTATCTTCCTACCAAATTTAGTTGCTCTAGCTCCACTACTCTGGAAGATACACGCATTCCCGTTTTTGACGAAGCGTTGGGGCGGATGGGGGCGGCTAGGGCAGTATTGGTGGGCGTGGCATCCAAACTTTTGATGTATTTGGGGGGTCATGAACACCTATATTGGCCCCAAATTTGAAGGCTATTGCTCAAAAACTATGGGAGATATAGGCTTTTTTGAATTTAAGATGAGGGGTGGCTGGGTGCGGAATGGGTGGGCACGGCTCCACGTGGGGGTTGCTTGTAGCTATCTTCTCACCAAACTTGGTGGTTCTAGCTGTAAGGATGTGCGAAATATGTGGACTTATCCGTTTTGAGATATCGAACTTATCGATTTGCCAACCCCCCAGCTATCGTAGAACCCTAATCTTGACACTTTAATTTACTATCCCATAGATATAGAGAATTTGGAAAGTTTCAAGTCTCTAGTTTGAAGGGTGTGGAAAAAACTTGCAACCATACGGACGGACAGACGGACAGACGGATATTGCACAGAACCAATATACTCTTTTTCTTCGGTATCGAGTATAAAAATAGAATAACCGCGATAAACAGTGACCAGTTAACAGTAAATTTATTTTTGTACATAGCGAAAAAATTCGTGATACCGTGGATCAAAAAAAACTTTTTTTTAATGTCGTAATAAAAAATATAAAAGCCGCGATAAACAGTGACAAGTTAACACGAATTTTTTTATTACACTGCGAAAAAAAAATTCGTTATACCGTCGCGACGCGTCGATCAAAAAAAAAAAAAAACAAGTAAGAAGGCTCTAGTCGGGAGAGCCCGACTAGAAGATACCCTGAACCCAGTTGCAATAAATATGTAAATTAAATTTATAATTGACTTTGGTGTACTGACCTAACTTCAATCGATAAAATTAGATATCTCCGGTGTTTCTTAACCGATTTGGACGAATTTTTCAGAAAAGTTCTATCGTTACCCATTATTTCAACCCTCATTTTTATATTTTCAAAATTCGATATTTTATTGTTATCGATTCCATGTGTATATCGGAAACCAGAATAGTTATCGATAATTTGAAGCAAATTGGTTCTGCTCATGGTATAGGAGAACTTAAATACAAAATCTGAAGTCTCTAGCTCTTGTAGTCTCTGAGATCCACGCGTTCATACAGACGGACAGACAGACAGACAGACGGACAAACGGACATAGCTATATCGTCTTGGCTGTTGATGCTGATCAAGAATATATATACTTTATGGGGTCGGAGATGCTTCCTTCTGCCTGTTACATACTTTTGCATAAAACCATTATACCCTTATTTACCCATTTTGTGGGTTAAGGGTATAAAAATATCATATCAAAATAAAAGGAATAACCGCGACAAACAGTAACAAGTTAAGCTTAGTACGCAGGAACTAGAAATATTTCTAGTTGTGTCAAACTCCATACAAAAAAAAACGCTAGAAATAATTTCTGGACATAATTGTGGATCGTATGGATGGCATTGAACAGCTGAATTTCTGCTAGAAAAAATGAGCAGCACATTATTTCTAGGCACAAGTGTGCCCGTATTACTCTTTTACCTTTTTGTTTTGCCATTTTTTTGCGTTTTTGGGATTTTTCCGGTATTTTTAAGGGGCACACAGGGTCTTAGTATACAGTGAAATAATGTGTACATTTCTATCATAAATAATTCTAGTTCCTGCGTACTAAGTTAACAGGAAATTTTTTTTTAAACAGCGAAAAAAATTCGTGATATCAAAAGAAAAAATAAAATAATATTAATATGTTTTTAATTTCGCAGTCAAAAGAATAATCGCTATAAACCGTATCAAGTCATCAGGAAAATTTATTTATTTTTTTCTTGCAAAGTGAGACATATACGGCTCGAGACGGAATTTTTTTTTTGCGTACGTTTTTTTGATTAGATGGAGAAACCCAAGACGATGGAACCCACCGGAGTGGAAGTTGGAGAAAGCAGCAACCCTGGCGTGGGCGTGCAATGGGTCTACTACTGCCATAAGGAGGATCTGGAGGATATCGTCCGGGATTTTGGATTGAAAAAGTGTGCCACGGTAACTGACTACCGGAAGCTGGTATGTACTTTTATAAGACAAGGTGGTCATACCACCGATACATGGGCCCGGTTAGCGGAATGGGAGTTGCGGTTCGCAAAGATCCCAGTGTCGCCTACCCGGACTACCGCTTCTGTTGCAGGAACACGACCCAGGCAGAAATCGGAGTCAGATGCGGCAATCCCGTCAATACCGGTGGCACGGAACACTTGCTTCCGCCCTCCAACACTACTATTTATAATGAATTTTCCCCACAAATTATATCCCCGATATACAAGTAGGGTCGCCTCTAGCATCCGGGGAAGATACCCCGGTGAGACAGGCAAACCCCCATCTTAATTCTAGTGATAGAGATAGTACCCATAGGAACGGGATGGTCGTCCCTGAACTAGTCCGGAAGTGGGGTATCCGGTTCGATGGGTGCACCGACGCACTAGTGTACCTGGAGACAATTGAGGACAGGGCGTTGTCATACGAGATAGGCTTAGACCGGTTGCCGAGGGCAATGAGCGAACGGGTAAGGCAGCTTGGTGGCTAACGATAAGTAGGCTAAGGGACGCGACTTGGGCGGCAATTAAGGCCGAGTTCTTGGAGTTCTTTTTACCATCACTGTATTTCGACAGGTTAGAAGACGGTATCCGGGCAAGAAGGCAACATGCAGGGTATGATGTACCACGTGGGGTACAGGGTAGAACAAGAATTGCATGGAGTATACGAGAATTTGGCGCCGGAGTACCGTTTGTACATTCGTAGGAAGGACTTCTCCTCTCTGGCGCATTTAACTCAGATGACAGCCGAGTACGAGAATGTGAGACAGTAAAGTCGCGAATGTGCAATACGTGGTAGGACCGGGGGTAGTAGGTATTCGGACGGAATAGTCGGCGATGTAGCCCCCGCTAAACATTTTAACCTTTTCCGGACGCAACCACAGCCAGGATTAAGTGGTAACGTGGGGAGTACGCCGCCGCTCGGCCATACGGGAGTTATTTCAAACGGGATGACCAGCCCAGAGCGGCAACTGTTTGCAAGATGGTCACCAATCCACGGGTACAGTTTTATCGGCAGTGCGGGACCAAGGGGGTCAATACTAGTCAGTGTTGTCAGCAGTCAAGGGCGGGAAACGATCCGGGACGGTATCCGATGGGGACCGACGCGAACCAATCCCGAACCTAGAGTACTCTTTACGAGTGGAAGACGGGCGATAGTTGCTACTGTGAGAGTCAGAGACCAAGTAGCGACTGCGACAAATAGGTACAGGGGCGACTAGGAGTTTTACTAGTGAGGAGTTTTCGCGCAAGGTGACTAGCGGTTGTGAGGTGCTGGGCGCCTGCGCAAAAATCGCCTGGCCGATGGGTCCACCTTAGAGGTAAAGAAGGTGAGTATGCTCGTGATGCCCTCGATGCAAGACAACATTATACTAGGGATAGATTTTTTGAGCCGGGTTGGGACGACCATCGAGTGTGGCAAGGCTTGGTTAATTTTGGAAGCTTTAGGAGTACCAGATATGGAGGGGGAGCAGGTCCTAAAGGAACGTGAGCCAGCTGTGGGCAGACCGAAGGGGGACGGCGGATCAAGGCAGGAGGAGGATGCCCCGGGGTTACCTAAGCCCAGCATCGCCGTGGGAACGGTTCGAGAAGACAGCGTAACCGCGACGATGGCGGCTGGAGTACAACGGTTCGGCGAGGTAGGAGGGTGCGTCATACCCGGCCCCGCAATAACACCGGTTGAAAGCGTCGAAACCAGGGAAAACGAGTGGCCAGAGGATTTGGAACCAAAGATCAAGGAAATATTGAAAGCGGAATTGGCTCTCTTTGACGAGCTGCAAGGCGTGTCCCACGTAGCTGAGCACCGGATCATCATAAAGGACGACAAGCCGATTAAGCAGAGTAAAAACACTGCGATGCAACAGGTGATAAATGAGCAGGTAGACGAGCTGCTGCGAGCCGGCGCGATAGAGCCCTCCCACAGCCCGCACAGCGCCCCGATCGTGCTAGTTAAAAAGAAAACAGGCGAGTGGCGGATGTGCATCGATTATAGACAACTCAATGCACATTCCTTGCCAGATGCATACCCCGTTCCGCAGGATTAATCACATTTTGGAGCGATTAAGACACGCGCGGTACATCTCCACGCTCGACCTCAAGCACGGTTACTGGCAAATTCCCATGGCTGCGAATAGTCGGGAGTGTACAGCGTTTACGGTACCCGGTAGAGGTTTATACCAGTGGCGCGTAATGCCTTTCGGCTTGCACTCGGCGTTGGCGACATTCCAACGAGCTTTGGACACGGTTATCGGACCAGATATGGAGCCGCATGCATTTGCCTATCTGGACGATATAATCGTGATCGGAGCGACAAAGGAGCAGCACGTGACAAATCTTAAGGACGTCTTCAGGCGTTTAAGAGCGGCCAACTTGAAGCTGAACCGTAAGAATTGTTTGTTCTTTCAGAAGGAATTAAAATACTTGGGACACCTAGTGAGCGGTGACGGGATCAAAACCGACCCCGCCATAGTAGAAGCGATCCGAAACTTGAAAGCCCCAACTAATTGTAAGGAGCATTTATCATATGATATTTGACTGCCTTGGAAGTATTGCTTTTTAGGTTTTTGTAGGCAAAATCCAAATATCCACCAAATTTAATAGGGAAAGGTCAATGAATTTCATGGAAAATGCTACGAATATATCTAAATATGCCATGTAGATATATAAAGGCACTAACACACTAACACTAGCCAACCCAACCAAAATAGCAAAAATCACTTCAAAGTCCAGTTCCACCAAAACTGGGAAACATATGAAAACGCACATTAATATAAAAATATATGTATGTTTATATGAATATACACATATGTGTATTACTGCTTTCCAGCTAGGTCAAAAGAATGAAAAGGAAGAAGGCATACCATATGATCAAATGAAGAATACACACGCTCATAAGCATGTGATACAGGGGATCAGCCCAAAAAACAAGGGTCTGTGCGCTGCAAAATCGCTGGCATACGGGCGCATACACACAATATTGCTGACTGGTTGTGCTATGGACAAATAAGTCGTAGGAAAGTTAGCGAGAGAAGTGGCTGGCGAATCACTCACTAAACACGAGAAACGCACGAAATGCGCTCTCAGAGAGAGTGGGCGGCACGCTAGCGAGTTCCAACTAGTGGTTGGACTATCGGTGCTTGGTGGATTGATTGATTCTTGTTGGTTCGACTCTTCAGTTAACATAATAAAAGAGAATCACAGCACCGCGTGGCCGGATCAGCTGGTTTTTCGTATTAAGAACGGAATGTTATCGTTTTAAGAACCAATTCATAACCATTTCGTTCTTAAAGCAAGACCGCCAAGGTCTTAATTTAAGAAAATCGTTCTCATAACAATGAAATCGGTGTTTGGCTTTGTCAACGGATGTTCTTGATTTTGCACTAGCGAGTACGTCTGTTTTTCTCTGTGTACCGTTGTTTATTGCCGCTTGTCAGTTTTTTCTTGCCACTTGCTACATTTGTTGATGCTCATCCCCGGCAGAAACAGCTATTTGATAATGTTGTTATTGCTTTCTCGCCTTGTTGTTTGCTTTTTTGTAATAGAGCAACTAAAAACAGCAGCAACAATTTCAACAACTCTACAACTTGGTCAAAAAAGGAAATCGGATGTGACCCCAGCGGTCAGTAATTGAAAAACTTTTGAGCGAAGCTCCTTTAAGCTTCTACGAAAACAGAGCACAACTTTTGAGTGCTATTTTTTTTTTTTTTTTTTTCATTTTTCTTTTGACACAAAATGCAAACTTAAACAAATGACCCTTCTAGGCGCCAATCTATGCCAACAGCCCCATTGTCATGTCAACCGGCTGTATCCCCTTCCGCGCACCCACGCACGTTTGGAAATTTCGGCAATGCAAAGAACGAAAATGCATTAATCACAAACGGGTAACGCTCTTTTTGTTCCATCAAAACGTAACGGAAATATGCGTTCGATACCCAAATGCGAACGAGCTGACGGCTGACAGCAATGTTGCCGATTCAATTTAAAACAAGTGTAAACGTTGCAGTAGGACGCAACCGACTGCGGAATACTCTGACTCACTGACTCAAAAAGATACATTAAATTTAGAATTTAAAATGCAGTGGGAAAGGGGGGGGGGGGGGGGTTGTAGGTGGAATGGGTGTGCATGGCACACACATTATTGATGCAGCTTTTTGGGGGTCATAAGAAGCCAAATTTAGTAACTCTAGCTGTATGGATGACTTTATATCTGTCCCGCCCATATACGAAGATGTTTGCAAAGTTTAATTTCTCTCGGGATAACATGATGGACATTTCACAAAAGCATTACGCCAGAGCCTCGATTTGCGTTGTCCCGATTTGCGTCGTTTTCGAGGTTACGTCGTTTACGAATTTTCAGAGTTCCGTCGTTTAAATTTGCGTCGTTAAAATTTTAATTTTCTTTGAATAAATTTAAAATACTAACTTAAAAAGGTGCTTTTATTAGAAAACGAACCATTTTTTCATGAAACTTACAACTAGGAACCAACTAACGAAAAATTAGTACAATTACATACATGCAAAAAATGATATCGATTTGCGTCGTTTTTTATACTCGATACCGAAGGTAAGGAGTATATTGGTTTTGTGCAATGTCCGTCATGGTGTCTGTCCGTCTGTCCGTCCGTATGTGTGCAAGTTTTTTCCACACCCTTCAAGCTAGGGACTTGAAACTTTCCAATTCTCTTTATCTATGGGAAAGTATATTAAAGTGTCAAGATTGGGGTTCTACGATAACTGGGGGGCTGGCAAATCGATAAATTCGATAACTCAAAAACGATAAGTCCGCATATTTCACACACCCTTAAAGCTAGAACTACCAAATTTGGTAAGAAGATAGCTACTAGCAACCCCCAAAAAACTGCATCAAAAATTTTGGAGCCACGCCCCCCCATTCCACGCCAGACCCCCCGCATTTTAATGTCAAAAAAGCCTATATCTCCCACAGTTTTTGAGCTAGAGCCACCAAATTTGGTGCCAATTTAGCTGATGGTGACCCCCCAAAAACTGCACCAAAATTTTGGATGCCACGCCCACCAATACCACCCTAGCCGCCCCCAGATGCCCCAACGCTTCGTCAAAAACGGGATTGCGTGTATCTTCCAGAGTTGTTAAGCTAGAGCCACCAAATTTGGCAGGAAGATAGATTGCAACAAAACCAAAAAAAAGTTTTGGAGCCACACGCACCCCTTCCACCCCCTTTCCCCACCTTTTACAAACTTTGAGCTATAGTCACCAAATTTTGTATGAAGGTAGCATTTGACATTCCACAGGGATCTGCAGCAAAAATTTGGATGCCACGCCCAACCATACCGCCCCCAGCCCCATAGCCCCCCTTTCCCCACCTTATACAAACTTTGAGCTAGAGTCAAAAAAATTTGGTATCAAGGTAGCATTTGACATTCCACAAGGATCTGCAACAAAAATTTGGATGCCACGCCCAACCATACCGCCCCCAGCCCCCCTTTCCCCACTTTATACAAACTTCGAGCTAGAGTCACCAAATTTGGTATGAAGAGAGCAATTGACATCCCACATGGATCGGCAGCAAAAATTTGAATGCCACGCCCACCCATACCGCCCCAAGCCCCATAGCCCCCCTTTCACCACCTTTTACATGCTTCGAACTAGAGTCACCAAATTTGGTATGAAGGTAGCATTTGACATTCCACAAGGATCTGCAACAAAAATTTGGATGCCACGCCCAACCATACCGCCCCCAGCCCCCCTTTCCCCACTTTATACAAACTTCGAGCTAGAGTCACCAAATTTGGTATGAAGAGAGCAATTGACATCCCACATGGATCGGAAGCAAAAATTTGAATGCCACGCCCACCCATACCGCCCCAAGCCCCATAGCCCCCCCTTTCACCACCTTTTACATGCTTCGAACTAGAGTCACCAAATTTGGTATGAAGGTAGCATTTGACATTCCACAAGGATCTGCAGCAAAAATTTGGATGCCACGCCCAACCATACCGCCCCCAGCCCCATAGCCCCCCTTTCCCCACCTTATACAAATTTTGAGCTAGAGTCAACAAATTTGGTATGAAGGTAGCATTTGACATTCCACAAGGATCTGCAGCAAAAATTTGGATGCCACGCCCAACCATACCGCCCCCAGCCCCCATTTCCCCACTTTATACAAACTTTGAGCTAGAGTCACCAAATTTGGTATGAAGGTAGCATTTGACATTCCACAAGGATCTGCAGCAAAAATTTGGATGCCACGCCCAACCATACCGCCCCCAGCCCCCCTTTCCCCACATTTACAAACTTTGAGCTAGAGTCACCAAATTTGTTATGAAGATTGCAATTGACATCCCACATGGATGGGCATCAACATTTTTAATACTGGTATCGAGTATACCGCAGTCGGTTGCGTCCGACTGCAACGTTTCCACTTGTTTTTTCTCCAATTAACGACGCAAATCGTCGTTTTTTTTTTGCGGTCCTAATTAACGACGCAAATCTTTACCATCGGTATAAGTGTATAAGTATTACAACTGGAAATTCATGGTGAAGCCACATTTTTTCCGAAAATTTAATTAAAGGTTCTGAAACTGAATTGATATAGAAACTTTCAGATTAGTGGGAAAAATCCGAAACAGTTACATAGCTTTGTAAAAGTTTATAGATGAATATTATCTCATCTTTGCAACCACAGAAAGCACAGCGAACATATGAAGGAGTTATTACTTCAGTGGAATCTTTATCAGACAAAATATTTTATCGGTGCCATAAAGTTCAAAAGGTAATTGAAAATTAAATCGACAATTCCTACAAAGGCGCCCAACTTGTAACCGAAAAACGAAAACATCATTAGGACTGAAAATATATAACAAGATTTTCCACCTTGAATCAACACTTTTCGATCTTATTTCTTGTGCAAGACCGAAAAATCTTGAATCAAGTATGATACGGTCTTAACTGTTAAGATCGCGCATTCTTACATTTAGATTGTTTTCAGAATGAAAAGTACTTATTTCGATATTGTTAGCTCTTGAATTAAGCAGCAAAATTCTTAGAATTTGAGACAAACTGTAAATAAGATTGAAGTGAACTTGGATATAAGATTTTAGATCTTGAAATTTAAGATTATTAATTCTTGATTTAAGAACTGACAAATTCACATTTACATAAAAAAAAAAAAAAAAAATAGCCGCAAGCATCCGTATTTAAACGCAGCCTAGCCGTGTATAAGCTGCGTAAATCTGTAATTTTTTAAACAGAAATTCTCACTTCGTCAACATGAAGGCTGTATTGGGTTTAAGATCCCAGAACTTGTATTACAAACATGACAATACTTGATTTTATGAACTCCTGAAATTCTAAGATTAAATACATAAGCGCAGAATAGCACTTTTACAGATGCCAATCATTCTTATACTTCAGCTAGAATTTGAACCTTAGATCTGTTGTTAATAGCGTCGAGTGCCTTAGCTGTTAAGCCAATTCCAATCACGTTTTGACTGCAGTTAATGTTTATCGTAAATGAACTTGATTCAGATAAGTCTATTCGGCATTTTTATACTACTTAATGACTTTTATAACAATAGGAAACACAAACTATTTTCATATTATTTTTAAGGGCAAAAAAAAAAAAAAAAAATTCGTTAAATTCCGCTGAGATTTGAACACGCGACTCGTACATGAATCAAGAATTTTTGTACTTGATTCCAGTAACTCTGAGGATCAACTTGATAAAAATCCAATGCTTGATGTAATTATTTCGAGCTAAGATTTCCGGTTTTAAGTATTTTGGACTTATAAAATATTTCATATATATAATGACACCACAAATTTGCTAATATTTTTTGAACGGTACATTTTTATACCCTTAACCTATAAAATGGGTAAAAAGGGAATAATGGTTTTGTGCAAAAGTATGTAACAGGCAGAAGGAAGCATCTCCGACCCTATAAAGTATATATATTCTTTATCAGCGTCAACAGCCAAGACGATAAAGCCATGTCCGTCTGTCCGTCTGTCTGTCTGTCTGTCTGTTTGTCCGTCTGTATGAACGTGTGGATCTCAGAGACCACAAATGCTAGAGCCTTCAGATTTTTTATAAAAGTTCTCCTATACCATGAGCAGAACAAGTTTGCTTCAAATTTTCGATAACTATTCTGGTTTCCGATATACACATAATATCGATAACAAAAAATATCGAATTTGGAAAATGTAAAAATGAGGGTTGAAGTAATGGGTAACGATAGAGCTTTTCTGAAAATTTCGTCCAAATCGGTTAAGAAACACCGGAGATATCGAATTTAATCGATTGAAGCTAAGTCAGTATACCAAAGTCTTATATAAATTTAATATATTTATTGCAACTGGGTTCAGGGTATCTTCTAGTCTCCCGAAAAAAAAATAGAATTTGGATGGTAATAGAAGCTATTGGCACGACATCCGAAGGGATGAGCTGTGCCTCTCGAAAAGGAATTTCGGTGGTGGCAGTGCTGTGTGGTGCTTTCTCAGCTGCCGGTTGCCTGGAATTCCAATTCGTTTTTTCCAGAATGAAAAGTAGTGACTACATTAATGTGTTGGAATGAAGTTTGCTGCCCTTCTTGCTGCAAAATAATGACACTCAGTGGACTTTCCAGCAGGACAATGCTGCCATTCACGTGAGTCGGGAGAGTAAAACCTGGTTCAACAATAAACATAGTGGCGCATAGCTAATTTTGGCTATGCCAAGGCTATGATACACTTCACACAGCCAAATCAATGCTCCCCCCTGTAATAATAGTATAATGTATAATGTAATATTTGTATAGTGTTATCTTACAATGACTAAAAGACCACCCCTGGTTATGTATCGATACTTACGATATATATATATGTATATTATAATATCGAGGATCTAGTTATGATCGCTAGCTGACTTGTAAAAAGAATGTAATTAAGAACACACGCATTAAGCACATTAATAAAGATATTAATAATTTAATAATAATAATTAAACCTAATTATTACATGGTGTCAGAAGTGGAAGAACAAAAAAAAAAAAACAAGTGGAAACTCGATACCAGTATTAAAACAGGTAAAAAGAGGCCTGATTGCAAAGGGGTACGGATGGGGCAGGGGTGTACGCAGCCTTAAAGATTATCCGATGCAGATAGGGATGCCACCAACTATCTTCATTCCAAATTTGATGACTCTAGCTGAAAGTTTGTAAGAGCTGTTGATAGGGGGGCTGGGGGCAGTATGGCTGGGCGTGGCATCCAAAGTTTTCATGCAGATCTTTGTGGAATGTCAATTGCTATCTTCATACCAAATTTGGTGACTCTAGCTCGAAGTTTGTATAAGGTGGGGAAAGAGGGGCTGGGGGCAGTATTGCTGGGCGTGGCATCCAAATTTTTGATGCAGATCTTTGTGGAATGTCAATTGCTACCTTCATACAAAATTTGGTGACTCTAGCTCAAAGATTGAAAAAGGTGGGGAAAGGGGGTGGAAGGGGTGCGCGTGGCTCCAAAACTTTGATGCACTTTTTTGGGGGTCGTTGCAAGCTATCTTCCTGCCAAATTTGGTGGCTCTAGCTCCACAACTCTGGAAGATACACGCATTCCCTTTTTTGACGAAGCGTTGGGGCATCTGGGGGCGGCTAGGGTGGTATTGGTGGGCGTGGCATCCAAACTTTTTATGCAGTTTTTTGGGGGTCATCATCACCTATCTTGGCACCAAATTTGGTGGCTCTAACTCAAAAACTGTGGGAGATATAAGCTTTTCTGATTTTAAAAAGCGGGGGGGCTGGGGGCGGAAAGGGTGGGCGTGACTCCAAAACTTTGATGCAGTTTTTTGGGGGTTGCTAGTAGCTATCTTCTTACCAAATTTGGTGGCTCTAGCTCCACAAATCTGGAAGATACACGCATTCTCGTTTTTGACGAAGCGTTGGGGCAGCTGGGGGCGGCTAGGGCGGTATTGGTGGGCGTAGCATCCAAACTTTTGATGCAGTTTTTGGGGGGTCATCATCGCCTATCTTGGCACCAAATTTGGTGGCTCTAGCTCAAAAACTGTGGGAGATATAGGCTTTTTTGACTTTAAAATGCAGGGGGGCTGGGGGCGGAATGGGGGGCGTGGCTCCAAAAATTTTGATGCAGTTTTTTGGGGGTTGCTAGTAGCTATCTTCTTACCAAATTCGGTAGTTCTAGCTGTAAGGGTGTGTGAAATATGCGGACTTATCGTTTTTAAGTTATCGAATTTATCGATTTGCCAGCCCCCTAGTTATCGTAGAACCCCAATCTTGACACTTTAATTTACTTTCCCATAGATAAAGAGAATTGGAAAGTTTCAAGTCTCTAGCTTGAAGGGTGTGGAAAAAAGTTGCGTTCATACAGACGGACAGACGGACAGACACCATGACGGACATTGCACAAACCCAATATACTTTTTACCTTCGGTATCGAGTATAATAAAGTGAACGTACACTGCATTCTTTGCAGTGGTGCAAATTAAAACATTCGCACGTGATAAAGAACATTTGTGTATGCACGTATCTAAGAACAGTAATCTGAGAAAATCAGAGCCATCAGTGATTCTCATGATCTAAACGAGATCAAGAAAAGAACATCAGAGCTGAAGGAAGGCATATCTATAAATATTTCTTGAAATTACGCATAATTTAAGAACATGTCGATAATAGACCGCTTACCTGAACCGCTTGATTGTGCTGACATGCCAAATAAATGGCCAGCATGGAAGCGACAATTTCTCATGAATTTAATGGCAAACGGGATAAATGACCAACCGGAATCAAAGAAAATAGCAACATTTCTTTGGTTAAGTGGACAGCAGGCTCTGTAAGTTTACAACACTTTGTATCCAAATGATGGCACATCAGAGGGACTTTTGGGTTTAAAAATACAACAGGAAGCAGCTTCAGTAGATGCAGAACAACAACAGGAAGCAGCTCAAGTAAGGGGAGAAGAACAACAGCAAGTAGCGCCACTAGAGGGACAACAACAACAGCAAGCAGCATCAGAAAATAATCGCCAACAACGTACGTTGAATGGGATTTTAAAATCTTTCGATGAATATTGCCTACCTCGGCGTAATGTTACAATAGAATCGTTTAAATTCAACACATTAATGCAAAAGGAAAAACAATTTGCTGAATTTGAAACTGAATTGCGGAAACAAATGCAATTTGGTGAGTTCAAATGTAGCTGTGGCAAATTGTATGAAAATCGCTTGCTGCGTGATCGCATTATAATAGGAGTACACGACAAAAAGCTACAGCTTAAACTTTTGGATACACATAATGAGTTACTCGCAACTGTCATCAAAATGTGCAAAACATTTAAAGCGGCAAGCATCAACAAACAATATTTGGATATGAATGTGTCAGCAACAGCAGTGCATGCTGTTGATCAAATATCGCATGCCGTTGATCAAATATCGCAAGGGAGATTTAAGGTGGCTGCAAAGGAACGCGTATGTTACAACTGTGGGGCCCCATTTACATCAGCACACCTTCGTAACTGCAAGGCAATTGGTGTCACTTGCAGATCCTGTGGTCGACTGGGACATTTTAGTAAATGGTGCAAACAAGGAAAGCAAATCGAAAATTATGGGCAACGAAACATTGGAAAAAGCGACAACAAGAATGACAGCAACAATAAGGAAGGCAAGTGTCAGTCAATCAAATGGAAAGAAAATGGTAAAGTAGTTAATGTGAACAAAAACAGAAATTACAATCATACTGTGTTTTCGTCTAGAATAAATTGGATAGAAAAGCCTCGCTGGAACAAAGAATATAGTATTGGAAATCAAAAAAATTAGTTTTAAGATTGATACAGGAGCTGATGTGAATTGCGTTCCTTTGTCTTTAATAAGAAAGTTAAAAGTTAAGATAGATAAGGAAGACACAAATTTTTCAATACTTGATTATAGCAGCAACAAAATTAAGGTTTTTGGAAAAGTAATTTTAAAATGCTTAGATAAAACACAGAAAAGTAAAAATGCAGCTGAATTTCTGGTTGTCGACAACAAATGTGAGTTATTTATTATTAGGATTGGAAACCTCTATTCAATTTGGTTTGGTTAAACGTGCTGACATCAACTCTGTTAGATTGTTGCCTAGTGAGAAGGAAAAATTTTTAGAAAAGCATTTGGACCTGTTTACTGGGGTAGGTAAAATTCCTGGAACCGTTAAAATTGTATTAAAAGAAAACTCTGTTCTAAAATTGCATTATCGTAAAAGAATTCCGATATCGTTAATGGAAAAACTTAAATTAGAATTAGAAAAAATGGTCAAGGAAGATATCATTTCGCCTGTAAGTTACCCAACAGATTGGGTAAATAATTTACAAATTGCTGATAAGCCAGATGTATCTATACGTTTGTGTTTGGATCCAAAGCCCCTTAACAAATGCATTAGAAGGGAGCATTTCTTAATTCCTACAATTGAGGACTTTACGTCAAAATTAGCTAATAAAAAGGTATTTACAATACTCATCTCAAAGGTGGGTTCTGGCAACTTGAACTAGATAGTAATAGCTCTGATTTCACCACATTTATGACCCCTTTTGGTAGATTTAAGTTTAACCGGGTACCATTCGGTATTTATAGTCAACAAAAAATGGTTAAAATATTTGTAGATATACCAGGAGTTATGGTTTATTTCGATGATATTGGAATCGCAGCAGAAAGCTATGAAGAGCATGATAAAATATTAATGACTGTGCTCGAGCGTGCCAGGAATAATAATGTCAGATTTAATCCGAAAAAAATTCAGTACAGGCAATCGAATGTAGTGTTTATGGGGAACGTCATCGCAGAAGGAAAGATTAAACCGGAGTGCAAATATCGTGACGCAATAGTAAATCTCAAAACACCAAAAAACAAACATGATGCATTGCGACTTTTGGGTTTATTAAAATACCTAGGTAGATATATTCAAAATCTGTCAAAGCAAACTGCCCAGTTACGAAATTTAACACGTATTGATGTTGAATTTAATTGGACAGAAAACCATGCAAAAGAATTGGAAGCAATTCTAAAAGTTATAAATTGTGAACCAGTTCTTGCAATTTATAACCCTAAACTTCCAGTCATTGTTCAAACAGACGGATCTAAAGATGGTCTGGGATGCGTTCTAATGCAAAAAGATCAACCAATAGCGTACGCCTCACGTACACTTGGAAAAAATGAGCCTTAATGGGCTCAAATTGAAAAGGAACTGTTGGCAATTGTATTTGCATGTGAACGTTTTCACTATTACCTTTATGGACGGGAGTTCACTGTGCAGAGTGATCACAAACCTCTTGAAACACTTGTATTGAAAGACATAGATGATATTTCTGCAAGACTGCAACGAATGTTTTTATTCTTGTTAAAGTATCCTAAATTGGAAATTAAGTACGTCCCTGGAAAGCAAATGCTAGTAGCAGATTGCCTGTCCCGTGCACAGGTTATGTTTCTGTGCAGTTGTTGGTAATTTTTAGCTAATATTTTTACTCTTGAGCGTCATTTACTTGTTCGTGTGCGACAACAACAACAATTTGACATGTAGGTACTTGAAAGTGCACGACAGAGACAACAATTGATAGTACGATATTGTCAATTTGTATGGTAGGTATGTCGTAGAATGCTCCGAGCGGGATGAAATTTCATAGTGAACAAACCCGACATGATCTAAGCAATCTGTGAAAGTTTCATCAACATCGGTTCAGCAGTTTGGCCGGAAATCGTTTTGAAACAGACAGACGGACGGACGGACGGAAATCATTTCCTGAGCTCGTCCTGATCATTTTGATATATATTTTATGGGGTCTCCCATCATTCCTTTAAGGCGTTACAGATTCATGACAAACTCAATATACCCTGTTTCACATGTGTGAATGGTATAAAAATATTGATCTGATGCAATGGTCTGCTCGCTCCGCTGATCTCAATCCAATTGAGAACTTGTGGGGCATTTTAGTTCGCCGTGTTTATAAAGAAAACCGGCAATTTGAAACGGTCGAACAGCTCAAAACCACAATAGTTCAAGAATCGGAAGCAATTGAAAAAAAAAAAAACTATTGACAAC
Organism: Scaptomyza flava; assembly: GCA_030179655.1. Classification (NCBI taxonomy): domain Eukaryota; kingdom Metazoa; phylum Arthropoda; class Insecta; order Diptera; family Drosophilidae; genus Scaptomyza; species Scaptomyza flava. Next base: position 68,679,911 of record JARNME010000404.1, on the reverse strand, counting down.
TTGATCAAGAGTATGCCAAATCGTCTGTCTGTCCGCCTGTCCGTCCGTATGGTTTCAAGTTTTTTGCACACTCTTCAAGCTAGAGACTTGAAGCTTTCCAATTCTCTTTATCAATGGGATAGTAAATAAAAGTGTCAAGATTGGGGTTCTACGATATCTGGGGAGCTGGCAAATCGTGGCAAGTTGTGGAGCTAGAGCCACCAAATTTGGTAGGAAGATAGCTGGCAACGACCCCTAAAAAGCATCAAAGTTTTGGAACCACTCCCACCCATTCCGCCCCCAGCATCTCTTTCCACACCTTATACAAACTTTGAGCTAGAGTCACCAAATTTGGTATAAAGCTAGCAGTTGACATTCCACATAGATCTCCATCAAAAATTTTGGATGACACGCACACCCATACCGCTCCCAGCCCCCCTCTCCCCATTTTTTATAAAATTTGAGCTAGAGTCTACGAATTTGGTATGAAGATAGTAATTAACATTCCAAAAAGATTTGCATCAACAATTTGGACGCCACACTCACCCATACAGCCCCAGCCCCCCTTTCCATACCCTGTACAAATTTTGAGCCAGCGTCACCAAATTTGGTATGAAGATATCAATTGATCTGCAGCAAAAATTTGGATGCTACACCCACCCAATCCGCCCCCAGCCACTCTTTCTCTTCCCTTTACAAACTTTGAGGTAGAGTCATCAAATTTGAAAGGAAGATATCTGGTGGCATCCCCATCTGCATCGGAGAATCTTTGAGGCAGCGTAGACCCGTGTCTCATCCGTACCACTTTTTCAATCAGGCCTCTTCATACAAGTTTTAATACTAGTAACGAGTATACCGGAGTCGGTTGCGTCCGACTGCAACGTTTCCAACCGCAAAATAAATACGGTCCAGTACAATGTAAGAACTGCCAAAAATACGGTATGCGTTGTTTTATGGTGAATTACATGCCTCCATAAGCTGCCCAGCAAGAAAAAATGACTCCAGCAGAAAAATGTGTGGCAAATACGGTGGCAATCACACAGCCAACTTCAGAGGCTGCCCAATCGATAAGAAACTTAAAAAAAACAGGATAACAAGCCACCGGAATAGCAACAAAGCACCTTCGAAGCACTTAAATGCACCCTGCCGCTGAGCATGGCGGAGTTTATGGCATTCATGCAGAGAACTATGCAAGATTAATTGCTGTAAAGTAGTGATTTTGGCCGGGGTATAAGACTCAGTCCGGCCAAGATTCAACGTTACAAGAAATATTTAAATTTGCTGAAACGTATTCGCGAGTTGGAGGAAAGCTAGGCAACCGCTTTACCAGAGTCAAAACTCCGCGACGGCTGCCGATCAGGGAGGTGTACGGGACAAACCGCAGTACAAGTACCACCGATAGCACAGATTAAGTTCCCTCGCAAGTCGAGGTCGCGCGGTTGCCGAACCTTCGTTACCAAAAGTGGGGAAGTGTACGGGACGACGCTGATCACTTAGATTCTATCCACACAATTCGAGACGCGCCTAGCAACGTACCGACCGCGCATTCATATACGTGCGTATCCGTGTATATTTAATGCTTCTCAGGTCGGAGTAAAGACACTCGTGATTTAAGGTTATGCAGCTTTTTTTCACAATGATTCACTTAAGCTTTTCATCACGCCTTATATCTACATACAATTGTCTTATGCCAATCTCGCCGGCCGTTTGCCGGTTTTCACTACTTTCTACGTTTTCTCGACTCCCTTCCGTGGGACATGAACGCACCTTTATAATAACGGCTACCGACCTTCTGTTGTGGGACACAACCGCACGCTTTCGATTCCAACCACGGAATCGCTGGTCTCGCACTCGGCCTGAGCGTGTTATTCCTCTTCTCGTGGATCGCGACAACTCGATCGTGGGTCGCGAACGCGTGCCCGACTTTCGCTCTTCTTACGCTGGTCTGGCCGCTCTTATACTTAGCTTACTCTTTACGTTTGCCCTTTGCCATGCTATATCTATATTCTATGTTAATGTTAAGTCTAAAACGATAATATGCTATTCTGTTTATTATGTTAAAGGTATATATATATTATACATGTAATGTCTTGTGGGGGAGGCCTGCGCTGGGCCTACCTCACAATGCGCAATCAAAATATTTTGATACAAATGCTTGTATCACAACAGTTAAAATATATATTTGCTCTTGATTGCAAATATCTACGCGGAACGCTAATGACGCTTCATAGCATAAACTTGAGTTGCCTGAAATCCTCGGCAAACTCGACAAGCTCATCGACGTAATGCTACTTTCCGAAACACACCTTACAAACAAAACTAATATAAATATAGAGGATACATATTCTAAGGGAATAAATCATACCGATGCACTATGGTTCAAATGACCACTTTTTCTGTGCGAAATTAATTAAGGAAACAAAATCAGGGTATTTAAATCAAAACTAGTAAGCATTTCAAGAGTAAGAATAATTCTGTTAAAAAAATGGAAATTAACCCATTAAACACCAAAACTCAATATTAACCCTTTTGCAACCATAAATCCAAACATGAAATTCATTTGTTTATTTTAATTAAAGTACAACATTTAGTACTTGATAAAATCTAATTCATTTTCTAAATTTAAATCATAAATAGACTCTTCACATTCATTAATTTTATCGTCTTCTTTGCCAGATTCAAATTCCTCTATCGTTTCGCAGCAACATAATAGGTCAATTACTTCAGGTGGAAGTGTCGAACGCTTCCGCTTTTGTAATCGTCTTTTTAAATATGTTGTAGAAATTAATGGGTCTGATGTATCCACGGCTCTGTTAAAAACGTCTAAGATGTTATTGATGCGGTTGTTTTAGCGGGCGTGATGCAATCTATCGGATTTGTATATTTTATGTCGCGATTCAGCAGCCTGTTCTGCAAAAATACCGATTGGGAGCGCCGTATTTTCTATTATTTCTTTTGAATGCATGAGTACTTTATGTACCGTAGAAGTCATTGGCAACCAGCAATATAGCTCCTGGAAATGTTTTGCTGTCTCAAAGCAATATATTTCAAATTTACTTGAGTATATTTCGAACTGGCAGGATAAACAAATCAATATTATTTTAAATCGAAAAATAAGATCTTTGTCCACACCAGTTATTTCAGAAAAAATGTCATGAGTACTAAACGCTCGACGAGCAGTGTTTCCGTCATTTGTGGAACCGGATCCACCTATTCTGGGCATGTCCACGCGAAGTCCGAGTTTTTTCCAAAAATCGTTTTGTATTTCTGTTTTTCTTTTTAAGATAATTGACTTATCATCTCCTCTTATCTGCCACTTTTTCAATTTTCATTTATAGCCTAAATGTAAGGTAAATTCCAAAAATCTTATCCAGCTACGAAGGGGACTAAGTCCAAACTTTAAGTTTTCTTGTTTTGCACGGAATATTTCACTTTTATAATCAAAAGTATTCATGAAATCCTTAGGTGTAGCAGCACAAATGGGACAAGCCTGGTTAGATTTCGTTCCAGTTATAATGTTTAAAACTTTTCCATCAATAAGCGTTAAATATAATTTGAATGACACTTCAACAGATTTTCCATCACCAATTGATATCCGTATGTTTTTCAAAGCTTTGATTTCGCTTTTTAAATCAAAATCTTCCTTTAAAACAATATCTTTTGTCTCATATGTGTACTGCAGCTTAATTGGCCGACAAAATCTTACAGATTGTGGTGACTGGTTGTCCCAAATTGGCGTTCCCGAACAAAGTAGTGATCTTAAGGGAATTACTGAAGTAGCTAAGAGGGAAGCATCGGAGCTATTTGACGAACTGGGCTCATTAAATTTTTGCTTAAAACGAGCTTGACCAGTGCTGCTATCAAACCCATAGCTTAATATTAATTCGGAGCTTAATACATCTGTCTTTTTCTCTTCCATAACAGCTTGAAAAACTTCATTTTGCATCGCAACGATTCTTTCTGCCGTGTGCTGTAAAATATATTGCAACGAAACTTTGGCATGGGTCAATTATTTTCAAACAAGTAAGAAGGCTCTAGTCGGGAGAGCCCGACTAGAAGATGCCCTGAACCCAGTTGCAATAAATATATTTAATTTATATAAGACTTTGGTATACTGACTTAGCTTCAATCGATTAAGTTCAATATCTCCGGTGTTTCTCAACCGATTTAGACGAAATTTTCAGAAAAGTTCTATCATTACCCATTGCGTCAACCATCATTTTTAGATTTTCCAAATTAGATATTTTTTTGTTATCGATTCCATGTGTACATCGGAATCCAGAATAGTTATCGATAATTTGAAACTTTTTCTGCTCATGGTATAGGAGAACTTAAATACAAAATCTGAAGTCTTTAGCTCTTGTAGTCTCTGAGATCCACGCGTTCATACAGACGGACAGACAGACAGACGGACCGACGGACAGACGGACATGGCTATAGCGTCTCGGCTGTTGATGCTGATCAAGAATATATATACTTTATGGGGTCGGAGACGCTTCCTTGTGCCTGTTACATAATTTTGCACAAAACCATTATACCCTTATTTACCCATTTTATGGGTTAAGGGTATAAAAAAAAGCAAAAGCCTCATCCGCAGAAAGTGGAATTGGCTTTTCGGAAACTTGTGTACACAGTTTTCGCATTTTTGCTGGCCTTGTTTTGCTTTTCATACTCTCTTTAAGTACTGCAGCTAAATCGGAATCACCTTGTTTCCGAGCTGATGCTGCTGCGGCACGAACTTTCTCAGTTGACAGGTTTGCGGCTTCTTTTCTTTTTCCAAATTCTGACTTTGCGCTGAATGGCAGACGCGGACGACCAACAACTGGAGTTTCTTTTTTTGAAGTTACATTTATCACAATCTTCAATTCAGAATTTAGCCACGCATGATTTTCTTTCTTGAAGATATCTACACAGAGAAAAAAAATCCGTTCTCGCTAGTGCAAAATCAAGAACATCCGTTTATGAAACCCAGCCATGCACGGATTTTCTTGATATAAGAACGATTTTCTTATATTAAGAACGGATTTTTTAAGAACGCAAATCTTGATTCAAGAACAAAATGTTCTCGAAACCGTTCTTAATATGATAACATTGGTTCTTAATTTAAGAACAATTGGTGCTTGAATTTAAAATAGCATTAGTTGTCGTTTTTTAAAAAATTTAATTTTTTTAACACTTTGAATTCAGTATCATGAGACTCTAATATAAGCTACTATAATATTGTTATTTAACGTATTGCGGCTCTGGGGGGGGGGGAGATATTTATGTATTGTACTGTATATAGCTGTTTTGTTTATGGTTAATAATAATTAATAGCTTTAATATGCTAGAGAAATATTTTAAATATAAATTAAATTCATTTGTATACTCTTACCGATAATGAAACTTCAATGCCTTTGCCGAGATTCGAACCTGAGACCTCTCGATTACCACGCGGAAGCCTTAGCTATTGCGCTGTTGCCGAACTAATTACGTTCGCAGTTAAGTTTAACCAATGAAACTTCGGCTCAGCTTCGGGTGGTAAATGCGTTCACATTTTATGAACAGTGTTCTTAATTTGGTACAAATAGAACGAAATTGGTTCTATTTGTACCAAATTAAGAACCAATGTTCTTATAATGGACCAATATAAACATACGGTTCTTAAATCAAGAACGTATGTTCATAATTTAAGAACAAAATCGAAATTAAGAACATGTTTTAAGAACGCTGTTCTTATTTTAATACCAAAAAAATAAGAACGAAAAGTCTGAAAAATTAAGAACATTTGTTCTTAATTTTTTTTTTCTCTGTGTAGCCTTCTGTGACATTTGTTCCACTATTGAGCTAATTTTACGCAAAAAAAACGTAATGTTTCTTTATTTTGTTTTTCCACTTCTTCCAAAATTGTACGGTTTTTAATTTTCCCAACAACGTGTTTCCAAACGGCATCAAATTGTTTTTTTTTTTTTTTTACATTATTTTCGCCATATTTCAAACAAACCAATTTTTTTTTATACCGAGGTAACCTAAAGAAAAGATGTTTTCACGTAAATCGCAAAATACCGCAGTTTGAAATTAATTGCAAACGACACATTATCTAGTAGTTAATCTACTTTTAAAATTTGAAAGAGGTCAAATGGGGTCAAAATTTTTTAGAGCTTACAGAAAATCAAATTTAGAAATAAATTGTACCGTTTAAAGGTTATGTAGAGTAATTAGTTATTTAAAAGTATAGCGACACAAATAAACAGCCTATTAATTAAAATTATTTCTACTTACTCGTGCCTTTATTTTCCATTTTACAAAAATCAATTATTGTTAACACAATTGGAGAAACACGAGCTTGAAGTTTACCAAACACTACTGAACTTGCAAGCACATTTGTATAACAAATTGCATTGGTTGACTTTGACGCACAGCTGTGTAACGGAACTTTATTTTTAGCATAAACAAAATTCACGTGGCTTTTATTGATAGTATTTCCAATGGAAAAACAACAACAACAAATTTTTAACGGTACTTTCATTCTTATCACTTTAGCACAGCAAAAGCTGCAATTTGACCTATAGTGCGATGGTAAGGCGCACGGTGGATCTGGTAAATTACTCAGAAGCCATCTCAAGCACCCCCCCCCCCCCCCCCCCCATTAAGAGTTTGCTGAAAATATATTTGAATAGAGTTAACCAACTTATTTAAGCCGCTGTACACTGCCCCCTCGTTATACCACTTATTAGGACTTATTAGGATAACATTTTATAGCATCAAGAGATTTTAATGCCAAGCACACACACTGAGGATTTCGTCCCGTGACTGTGGCATCCAAATTTTTGGTGCAGATTCTTGTGGAATGCCAATTGCTATCTTCATACTAAATTTGGTGACTCCAGCTCAAAGTTTGCAATCGGTGGGGCAAGCGGGTGGAATGGGTGGGCGTGGCTCCAAAACTTTGATGCTGATTTTTGGGGGTCGTTGCCAGCTACCTTCCTACCAAATTTGGTGGCTCTAGCTCGGGCGCAACCGAATGCGGCATACTCGATACCAGTATTAAAACCGGTAAAAACAGGCCTGATTGCAAAGGGGTACGGATGCGGCAAGGGTGTACGCTGCCTTAAAGATTCTCCGATGCAGATGGGGATGACCCCAGCTATCTTCCTTCCAAATTTGGTGACTCTAGCTCAAAGCTTGTAAAGGGACGAGAAAGTGGGGCTGGGGGGCGGATTGGGTGGGTGTGGCATCCAAATTTTTGCTGCAGATCTTTGTGGAATATCAATTGCTATATTCATACCATATTTGGTGACTCAAGTTCAAATCTTGTAAAAGGTGGGGAAAGGGGAGGCTGGAGGCGGTAAAGGTGGGTGTGGCATCCAAATTTTTCATGCAGATCTTTGTGAAATGTCAATTGCTATGTTCATACCAAATTTGGTGACTCTGGCTCAAAGTTTGTGAAAGGTGTGGAAAGGGAGGCTGGGGGCGGAATGGATGGTCGTGGCTCCAAAACTTTGATGCAGTTCTTTCTAATAGAGTTAATGTAGTGTCTCAATGAAATTCGACTTTAAAAGAAAATCATTTCCAAAAATTCTTGAATTTAAGTGTTTTGTTTACAACGGTTTTGCTCTTTGTGTAATGAGCTGTCATTTGATTTTTGTAAAATTTTACTTAATGGTATTACAAATGATTTCCTGACTGTCTAAGTGTTTTAATTGAATGTGGGCTCAGTCGTTTAACGCAATGAACAAAGAATTCAAATTTCATCTTCGCTCGTCATATTTCGTTGGTTGATCTACTTTATTATCTGTCATGTAGCTTCCTGTTGTATGAATCAAACGAGAAACTTGGCACTAGCGCAATATCAACAATAGTAATTTAATTAGAAATGCGTCAATGAAGTAACTATGGTAATAAATAACATAAACTCAAGTGATAAAGTACATATTCGAAAACTAGGTCTTTATAGTTTGTCGTAGTAAAGTTTGTTTAGTAAAGTACAATATTAATTTGAATTCCAAAAGGGAAATGATTTGCAGTTGATGTCAAAGCCATTAAAAGTTATTGGCAGTAATAACCAATTAGAGTGCAGAAAAATATTTTCAAAGTTTCAATAAACATCAACTACATAATACAGTAATGTTTTTTTTCTGGGATATCGAAGTCGTTTCCAATGATTTTTTTTGAGTTGAACACGATCACCATTTTAGAATATGCATATCATGAGATAATTTAAAACAAAAATGTAGTTTAAGACCACACCTCAAAGAAACATATATATCTTTAATTAAAGCTGAAATCGTACTATATAAGATCCCTATTCGTTAAGCTATAAAAACGTACAAAATTTTGAAAAACTAGGGCTGCAAATTGTTACGCAAATTCATAATGCCCTGTCCTCATTAGGGCTGCATCTTGCATCTTCGCATCTTGAGCCAAGATGTTGAACATCTCCCATGCAAATTGTATGGGTGCTAGATATGGCAGATGCTGGCGTCTAGCCAAGATGTGAGTACATCTGGTGTTAACAGTACTCGATACTCTAAAAAAATACCTGTTATGCTCGATAATTTCTTTTATCGGCATGGTGACACCACTAGTCAGATAATTACTGGAAAGTGAGACTCAAAATGGCAAACGGTAAAAATCAAATTAATTTTGTTTTTATTATATTATAAAAAATAATTCATTGCAACTGTTTTAGCAGATATTATTCGATTTGTATGGAGTGAAGAGGCCACACACGTATTGCTAGACCTCTGGGAAGAGAACATCAGTGGTCTACGTGGCATGAGAAAAAACCAACACGTATACATGGAGATGGCGGAAAAAATGAAAAAGTTTGGGCCTTCCGCGAAGGAAATTAAAACAAAGTTGGACAACATCCAAAGAAAATATAAGTAAGTTGAATTACATTAATGTCTTTTACAGCAGCTTGTTAACATTCGATTAATAATTTGCATACAGGATAGAGCTTGCGAAGGTTGGACCGTCTGGTGGAGCACCATCGGATTGGCCGTATTTCGATTGCGTGAAGGCTATACTAGGCGTATCGCAATCTGTAAACTTTAAAGATATGATGGTGGAGAGCACTAGTAAGAACATATCCATACAATAACATAAGCGAGCATTAAAATAAAAATTTTTTAAATTATTTCAGACTTCAAATCTATGCCGGTGCTAACTCAGGAGACTGAAAAAGAACCAGAAGCAAAAAGTAGCGGCAAAAAGCGCAAAAGGGACGTTAGCCATGAGTTGCTGGAGATGGAAAAGGAAAAACTAGAAATAGAAAAATTACGCGTATTGAAGGAAGTGGCAGAAGAGAACAAAGCTTTTCACGAGAAAATATTAAAAATGTATGAGGTTTAAAAAATAAATCAACAGAATAGTTTTAAGAACTACATTATGTCTTTATTTAGTTATTATTATTAAAATACATTGCAAGAGCACTTCTTATGTTTTCCGCAACATTATTGGTGTCACCAAGTTGTGCAGCTTCATCAGGCTGCGGTCGGTCCACCGGCACATCCGTTTGCCAACTTTCTGGCACTTTACTCATGTGAGTGTTGAAAAAATTGTGCAAAATGCAGCAACAACTTATAATCTGTGCGTTATTTGTTTGGGAATTTTCCAATCCCCTTCCTATGCGACGAAAGCGCGCTTTTAGTTGGCCGAAAGCATTCTCCACAACTCGTCTCACTTTAGCGAGGTTGTAGTTAAAAGCACGTTGTTCCTCGGATGCCTCTAAATAAAAAGGGTACGGCTTCATTACTGATGTTGTGAACCTGAAAGCCGAGTCCCCCAAAATGAAAACGGGAATATTGGCTCCACAGATTTGTTTTGCATTCTCATTGAACAAATTCGACGCACTTAATAAACTCTTTAAAGAGGATTGTTCAAAAATCTGTGAGTCGTGAACTCGACCAGGTACACCAACATTAATGTATGTAAATCTGTAACTGTAAATTGCGTTAGCAACACTTGTTTATGCTATGCGCTTGTCGAGGGGAATAGCCTGGCGAAATGTGGTGTCCTTCTTTGCCAGTCCAGGTAACTGAGCTGCCAGCATTTCGAAAACTTTCCTCTCACACCGAAAACTTTCTTTGAAGAACTCGTCCGAGTTCCTCGGCACATCCCGCTCCCAAAAACTTCCAAACCGAGTCGATATTATAAAATGGCATTTCATAAAATAAAATGCATAATTTTGCAATATGGGATATTATACGTACATATTTCCATACGCTACGAACGCTCTGATCATGATTAAATGATGAGCTCGACGACCCACACAAATTTAACCAAATTTGCGCATCCATCTTAGCGTCGTTCGCCAAAATAGTTATTAAAACAGAATCCATATACGCACGTGTTAGCTCAATTTATAATTGTAAACTGTCAACAAGATGCAGATGCTGATGTTGTGTATGAGGACAGCTCTCCGTCTTGTTATCGATAATTGCTGTAAATGCTGATGTAAAGTGCTAGTGAGGAAAGGGCATAAACAGGATCGTATGCATCGCAAAAAATTTATCGGTAACGGCTCCCATACCTACCAAAAAAAAAAAAAAAATTTCTAATTTTGTAGACATGTGGAATCGATGAGCCTAAAGGTAAATACATACATATGTATGTGTAAAAGCTAAACTTTCTGGCTTGGCTAACTTTTTGTGTGGCAGCTGCAACGCGTCGAAGGTACTTCATTTATTTATACATACTAACAAATATTTTGAGCATGCAGCTATAAGTTTTTTTTTTTTTTCAAATGTGGCATTCTTCACAACTTATGCATTGTTCTCCAAATGCCAGAAAATCTAACTTTAAAACTGCTAAAGATATATAAATTTCCGATATAAAACGGTGGCTGGCATGGGTGGGCGTGGCACCTAAGTTATACCCTTCACAGGGTATATTGACTTTGTCATGAATCTGTAACGCCTTAAAGGAATGATGGGAGACCCCATAAACTATGTATCAAAATGATCAGCACGAGCTCAGGAATTGATTTCCGTCTGTCCGTCTGTCTGTTTCAACACGATTTCCGGCCAAACTGCTGAACCGATCTTGATGAAACTTTCACAGATTGCTTAGAACATGTCGGGTTTGTTCACTATGAAATTTCATCCCGATCGGAGCATTCTACGATATAGCCACCATACAAATTTACCATATCAACACGATTTCTGGCCAAACTGCTGAACCGATTTTGATGAAACTTTCACAGATTGCTTAGATCATGTCGGGTTTGTTCAATATGAAATATCATCCCGATCGGAGCATTCTACGACATAGCCACCATATAAATTTTCCATATCAACACGATTTCCGGCCAAACTGCTGAACCGATCTTGATGAAACTTTCACAGATTGCTTAGATCATGTCGGGTTCAAGTACCTACATGTCAATATGTTGTTTTTGTCGCACACAAACAAGTAAATGATGCTCAAGTGTAAAAATATTAGCGAAAAATTACCAACAACTGCACAGAACTATAAGAGGGGGGAGTATTGATTTGGCTGCGTGAAGGGTATCATAGTCTTGGCATAGCCAAAACTAACTATGCGCCACTATGTTTTTTGATTCAGATCTTTGAAGAATGTCACCAGCTTTGTTGCCACGCAATTTAGTGGCTCTATCTGAAACATTTTTGAAGGTTTGGGCGTTTCCGATTTCAAAATAAAGATTCATAAAAAGAAAATAAGTAAACTTTTATATACCTAGTATGAATCCACGAATACTGAAATTAACTACGAAAATTATTAGTTCACGTACTTTGGTTCAAATTAGAGATGGGCATGTGACATGTTTTTGCCGTGACAGTGCATCACACATATGCGTGAGCTTTTTTAATTTCATTATCACACAACATGATTCAAGTGAGTTGTAGTTAAATCACGCAAATCACGCATATCAGGTGAAATCCGGTATTACAAAAAGTAGTAGACAAAAATTACCCAACAAATGTCGATATAACGAACTATAAAATATTTTCCTTAAATATCGATACAATGTAAGAAAAATATGACTCATTTGAAACATCGATATTTTTAGGCATCCTTACTTTGTACCATGATATGTTATTAAAGCTCGTGCAAAATTAACCAGGAACGCTATAATTAAATTAAAGAAGCTTTAAGTAAAACAGATGAATGCTTTAAATTAATAGTACCAGCAAAAAGTATAAGCGAAGTTTGAAAGCATTTTATATTAGTAGAATTTGAAGGGAAAGTCGAAAAATTTGAGTGTTGTGAATAATGTTCTGAGTTGTAAATGTACATTTTGCGCAAGGCTTCGGAAACTTCCTTAATAGAAGAGAGAAGGACCAGGATGTCGCTAGAAAATCTTGACAAAGTTTTATTTTTAAATAAAAATAATGACATTTCATTACTTTGCTTTTCTTATATTAATTAGTTATATTTTAATCAATTGAACATATGCGTGAATCATACGTGTGAATCATGCGCGAAAAATTACTAACGCGCCCATCTCTAGTTCAAATAAGCGTCCCCCTCAAATGGTTTTAAAACAACTAACGAGAAATTTATGCGCAAAAAAGACAATTAGGGTATTCAGTAGCTATGCTATGTGCGTAAAGTACTAAAGTGTTATATGAAAGCTTTACAACAAACACACAGAAGCATTTTTAACACAGCAAACATGCCTCTGGGTATGTTTGCTACTATTGTACTATATGTGTTATTGAGTGGTTGCCAGACTATTTATAAAAACAGCTGCTTTCGAGATTATTGAATTAGTGAAATTAGATCACACTAGGCGAGTTTTGGTTGTAAAAGTAAGTAAATTTTATTAAATATTAATTTAAAAGACTAAACTGATGTTTTTGCCAGTGGCAGAAGCGACAAAAGCAAAAAGAGTGCAAGAGAATGAAATAAAACGCTGGAGCTAAGATGCTTAACAATTGCTCAATTCAATTTAACTATCGATTGTATTGTCATCGAACTGGCAAACAGCGACTTAGCACTTATACGACAAAAGAAACGTAAAAAGTGCACTCACTAGCTACACTGTATTATATATAACACTTTAGGCACATAGCATAGCTACTGAATACCCTAAATGTATCACCATCGTCTTGTATAACACTGTGCAACACTACTGAGCTTAGCTTCAATCGATTAAGTTCAATATCTCCGGTGTTTCTTAACCGATTTGGACAAAATTTTCAGAAAAGTTCTATCATTATCCATTACTTAAACCCTAATTTTTTGATTTTACAAATTGATATTTTGTTGTTATCGATTCCATGTGTATATCGGAAACCAGAATAGTCATCGATAATCTGAAGCAAACTTGTTCTGCTTATGGTATAGGAGAACTTATATCCAAAATCTGAAGTCTCTAGCTCTTGTTGTCTCTGAGATCCACGCGTTCATACAGACGGAAAGACGGACGGACAGACGGACATGGCTATATCGTCTCGGCTGTTGATGCTGATCAAGAATATATATACTTTATGGGGTCGGAGATGCTTCCTTCTGCCTGTTACATACTTTTGCACAAAACCATTATACCCTTATTTACCCATTTTATGGGTTAAGGGTATAAAGAGCAAAAAAAAAAAAAACATACTAACCCGAAAAATATTCATTAAGCACACAGCTCGGTGAGACAACGAAAAACAAAATAGACAATAAACGGAAAACAAAGAAAGAATATAAATATATATAAATAATAAATAAATTATAAATTAAATCATACTAAATAAATAAATAATAAGGATTAAATAATAATTGGGGCGGGCGTAAATAAATATTTAAATAATTATTTCTGCAGCTGCTGCTGGGCTGCGATGTTGAGGCCCACTGTGCCTGTGGCGGCGGCTTAGGGTGTACGTATGTGTGTGTGTGTGTGCGCTGCGGCTTTTGCGCTGACGCAACTGTTGCGCTTTGGCGCAAAGTAAATGCGGGTAAGGGGGAGCTATGGGCAAAGACTATAAAGTCAAACAAACTTGAAGACCACCCAGACGGGTTGGCCAATCCTCGTCCGGTGGTCTGGTTCCTTCCCTCGGCCTTGCAGAACTCGCAAGTGGTGGGCGTCTCGCTCAGCTGCTGCTTTGCTGCCAGCGCCTCACAAATCACTATATTTTCTTCCACTTGCACTTTATAATTTTTTTCTTATCGGCGCACTTTTCGCTGCCGCTGCAATTTTCTGCCTACTCACGGCCTCTTCTTCTTTCTAGGCTATTCCCCCAATCACGCAGTCAGACAATCGAGTATCGGGTGCCAGCACGACTCTCCACCCCTCGTCAACAACCACAACCATCGATAGCCCATCGCCGACTATAACACCACACTCCGGTTCGCTTGCGTCCGCCACGAACAGGAGTGCCAAACGGAGGCATCTGTCCGCTGCGCTGCCCAACGTAGGCCATCGCCCACGCCCTGAGACTAAGCGTCTCATGCTCTACCGACTGAGCTAGCCGGGCAAAGATCCAACGCTCGGGTGTCACTGTTTGAGATCCTTAGCGTGGACACCCCGATGTCCAGTAGACCCTTTACTGCATGACCTTGGATCTGTACTTCGGCCTAAAGCTCGATCGTCGCCCTTGAGCACCGATCCAATCGCCTCGCAAACGCTTTTGCGCTCCCTACTGCGTAATGTGGGCCTCCTCTGCCTCCGTGAAACTGGTGAGCGCTGGCTCCGTTTTGAGTCGTCCTCTTCGGTAAAGATCCGGGCTCTAGCTTCTTTGTACGCGGCCTCGCGCTCTTCCAACGGCGGTCGTGTCGACCACTTGGGCCTCGGTAAGTGTTCGCTGTTGGCTCTCCTGACTATGTCCTTAATTATCATGCAATCCTTATCTCTAGTCCTTATATCTAACATGCATTGTGGAGAGTGTCTTAGTGGCTCTTCGGCAACATCGTTGAGCGTGACTCCTCTGCCTGTGTCACACTCAGTCGCCCGTTTCCCGTCCGACATTTTGGACACTTCGGCAGTACTACTCCGGGCAATCCGCATTTGTAACAAAATACATTGCGCACTGTGGCCTCGCACTCCCAAATGTATGCCCTCGCTGAGCACAGTTCCAGCACGTAAGCGCGTTGCTATCGCCGCTGCCGCCTTTGGGCCTGTACAGCGCTTCTACTGCCACATCTGGTGCAACCTCTGCAGTGGCTTCCTCCTCCTCGAGAAATGCCTCGTTCACTTGGTATCGGTCCCTACGCTGACCGACCGGCTCTGCCGTGGTTTGGCTCCTCGACCAACGGGATGACAGCATCTTCTCTGCGTCATGGCATTCTTCTCTCAGCCTCTCCAGGTCAGTGATCCACATCGGATAGATGACCCGTGAAATCCCGTCCCGGATGTTCACCTTCACGATCTTGATCAGGTCGTGATCGCTGACGGGTATCTCGAGCCTCGATCTGAGAGCAAACATGGCCTGCAAATAGTCGTCGATGCCCTCTCCTGCCTTTTGCCTACGCTCGCGAAGCTCCTGCTCGCGCTCAAAATTGGACCTGCGCGTCTGAAAGCGCTGCTTCAACGCGTATCGCAGATTTGGCCAGTCTGTTGTTCCACTCGTCCTGAGGAACATCCAGTACCAATCCTTGGCTCGTCCCTCGACCAGAGTGTGAAAATCCCGCAGGACATCCGTCCACGGCACCTGGTAAGTCTGCCTCAGATGGTCTAGTCTGAAAATAAATTCGCCAACTGGCATTCCAGATGGGCTGGCATCAAAGACGAGACCCCATCGACGCATCGGGATAACCTCTGGTCTTGTGTTGGCTATACTGAATGGCCTCCGTGTGTCCTGGTCACTCCTATCCTGGGCTTCGCCACGCGCTCCAAACATCCAGTGTTCGGCCTGTTCCCGCTGCTCGGATTCCAACGCCCGGTTGTTAAACCAGTGGCCCTGTGCTGCTGGTGGCTCCCGCGGTGGCACTGTGTTGAAATCGGGCGGTGGGCGTAGTGTCTTCTGAGCTTCCTTTGCACTCGCTAGTTGCTGATACAGGCTGCTATCCCTTATTGATTGCATGTATTCTAGCATATCGCGCTTGTTTTGGGCCTGCATTTCCACCATTCCGGTGGTCACGACAGCCTGGAATGTTTTGTGAGCCTCCGACAAAGCTGAGTTGATTGCCGCTCTCAGTTCGCTGTGTAAGTCCGGTGTAGCTTGTTGCTGATGTGGCATTGTTGATGAACTCCGCTTTGGCACTGCTCCTAGGCTGTCGGGGTCCGCGTTCCCGCCTACTGCTCCTGCGTCCGATATATCCATATCCTCTGGTGGCAGATTACTGTCGGATGCAATGCTAGACTTGGCAGTTTGTGTCTGAGATGTTGAACGAGTAGTGGGAGCCATTAATTCAGCCCCTCTACTTTGATTGAACTCCTCACTACGCCTAACTTTTCTATGTTCCTGAACGTACTTGGATTCCTTACGCATTCCCTTTCTTTGTTTAACTAACTCTATATATATTTCCTTTCGGGTAATTACGTACACATATACAAATGGGGTGAGACGAAACACGGTACATGATACGGTTACGGTAAGTGTTGTGTGTTTTTACATTGGTCCTAATCCTAAAATTGTCCTATTCCTATATCACAGTTGAAACTACTCGCTATACATGGACATGGACTGACTGGAAACACTATGCCGGTCCTGAAGGACATGACATGGACCATTAGCCTAGACACATGTACACATATACGGTAAGAAACAATTAACTACATATATTCAAAAATTTACATCTACTTACTATCCCCCAGTTCACTGGGCTGCGCTACAGCAGGACATGGTGGTCCACGCTGGGATGGCTCAGGCCCTAAAGGATGTGGTGTGGCTGTGCGGTCAGTTACCTGTTTCCCCCCCCTCTACTAGTTGCTTCCGCATCAGCTCAGGCATACAACCTCGCTGTGGTCTTGCAGCTATACAAAGAGTTAAAACTAGCAAACTAACACAACCTGTAGACTAACACAATAAATTTAACATGTACTGCGACTTCACTAGCTTCCTATTATTGGGTTTTTCATTGGGCGCCATTTGTTATGATCCGGCCTTTGATTCCCAACACTGCATCGATAGCCAGCTAGCAAATCGGTTACCCAGGGATGGATACGACCTCGATACAGCGTGAGCCGGGTTAACAAAAATTTATATTTTTACGAAAAACTAACAACAAACGGACTGGCAGATATCCTTCACATAGTCGGACAATTTACGGATATACTCGGTAAATAGGTGTTGACATTTACCCCCAATGTGTGCCCTCCCTACCTATGAGTTGGCCTATTTACATTTTGTTACCAACTCCCTTAACATATTACAACAACAACAACAACAACTTACCCCGACATCAGCACATCTTCATCCCACCCACACATAAATCTCTACTCACACATGTTTACATAAACACTAATAACAATTATTTATTTATATATTAGTTTTAACATTTTTCTCTTAATAAATAAATTTACTTTATATAAATCATAAAAAGGAAAAATGAAAATAATTAAATAAATACGAACATAAACAAAAACTAGTAAACGAAAAACAAAATAGACAATAAACGGAAAACAAAGAAAGAATATAAATATATAAATAATAAATAAATTATAAATTAAATCATACTAAATAAATAAATAATAAGGATTAAATAATAATTGGGGCGGGCGTAAATAAATATTTAAATAATTATTTCTGCAGCTGCTGCTGGGCTGCGATGTTGAGGCCCACTGTGCCTGTGGCGGCGGCTTAGGGTGTACCCATTAAGTTTTTATACATAGAGCAGTCAAACAGCGAAAATCCAAAAGACGGACAAAAGTCGAAGCTTGGCGCGGCAGTACAATGCTGAGAGTTTTGATGGAGACTATTGGAGGTCATAATTTTAAGAACTGAGAAACGTACACAAATTCCTGTTTTTGAAGAGGCGGTGGGGCGACTGGGGGCGGCTAGAGTGAAAGGAGTGGGCGTGCTTTTTTTTGCGGGACCACATCACCTTACTTGGTACCAAATTTGGTGGGTCAAGCTGATCTATGAGATTCCGAATTTAAAATGCGTGGAACTGGGGGCGGAATGGGTGGGCATGATCCCAACAATTTTAATGCAGTTTTTTGGGTGATGCCAGCTGGCTGTAAGGATGTGGGAAATATGTATATTTATTTATATTATTTGGCGTATTAGTTGGTGTAGAAACCAATCTTGGCATTTTATCTGTTCTGCCCATAGACAAAGATATATTTCAAGTCTCTAGTGTTATGGCACAAAACCAATATACTCTTTACCTTCGGTGTCGAGTATAAAAACAACAAGCAAATGCAATACAAAGCAAATCAGAGGAATGAAACGAAAAAGCTCTATTGAAAGCTTTTAGCAATAGTAACCTCTTAAGATTAAATGCTTGTTGCTAGAAGTTCCTAAATGCACAGAAAAAACAATCCGTTCTCTCTAATGCATAATCAACAACATCCGTGGACAATACTCTGCCATGCAACGACATGAGAACGACTTTCTTAAATTAAGACTGCCAATCTTACTTTAAGAACGAAATGGTCGGTCTTGAAATTGTTCTTAATATGGTAGCATTCCTTACTTAATTTATTAACAATTTGTGCTTGAATTTTGACTATCTGTGCTTGCCTGCATCGATCTTTCGATCTTTTTTATGTCCCGGCATCGATATTATCGATACATTTAAACAAAATATATGAGGTCACAACAAAATTTAAAAATATCAGTTTATTTTGAACAAAAATAATCATAATTTTCATATTTAACACTTATTTGCTAAAAAAAAATACATTAATTTTCGATCCAAAAAATCATAATATTCATATTTAACACTTATTTGCCGAATAAATTCTTACTAAGAATACATTCAGTTTTGAGCCAAAAAATCATTTTCATGTTAACACTTAATGCTAAAAAAAATATAACTTGATTTTTTTCCAAAAAAAATGGTTGTCTGTAAAGTCGCTTTACTGACGATAGTTGAACGTGACAACGTCTTAAGAAAATACTGATGAAATAGTAGCATTTTTCAAAAGAAAATTTTTATTTCCCTTGTTTAATAGATTTTTATGTATATAGAGAAGGAGGTAATTGGAAATCACAATGAAATTGATCAAGTTAGATAAATATGAATAAAAATGTTCATAAAATTCTTCATTCAATTCTTCATTTTAAATTTAAGAAATAAAAATACAACAAAATAATTTTCTACTCAATCGTTAAAATTTAAATTTTGATTTTATTATTTTAATAATATATTTAAATTTTTTCAATTAGTTACTTAATTATTTTTGCATATTTAATTGTAATTTGTTATAAAAAAAGTAATAATTTTAAATAATTCATTATAAGAATAAACAATGATTAAATTATTTTTTATAAATCTTATATTTAAAATTTAAAATTTGGAAACATTAACATATTCGTAAATCTAGTGTTTAAAAAGCCCGCCTCAATGTGTTTGATATAGGAGAAAATGTTCCCTTTGACGGATGGCTAGTCCAACCTGTCATTTCAGACACTTAATTTTGTCAATTATAGCATAACCTACAATCGCTAGCGGACCGATGCTATTCATTTTAATGATGAAAGCACGAGTATTCGACAATATATCACTTAATATATAATTAATATCGAAAGAACCATTACCTTTATAGTGGTTGCGTGTGTGGACTTGAAGAATGATGAAGTTGGATACCCTAACCAGCTTATTTTCCATATTAATAAATTAATTATTTAATATTATTAAAGTATTTTAGTTATTTCTCATTTGTTTGCTATGCGTGAACTTAAACATGTTAAAATATGCAACTATTTCAAATATATTATGGAACTACATATCCACAATAGCACTTATATATTAATAGGGTGTTCAACATCATCATTCTTGTTGTTAAACAGCAGAGCTGTGTGGCTCGACCGTCCGCTTCTCTGCCACTGCACCAATACTCATTTGCAGGCAGAGATATTGTTGTACAACAACAACATATTATTTCAATATAAGAACGCCGTTCTACTGTCTGTGGAATACACCCTGCGGTACGCGGTCCCGGTGCTAGACTAGCGATATGCCTAGAACTCAGTGATGAGTACTGGTGCACACTCGCACCACCAGCAATGTATTTACCTAACGAATTTAACTAGAGAATGTCCGCAGAGCGTACCGAGCGTGACGGCGTTGCATTACCACTAGCTAACGATATCCCTGGGGCCAAAGGCTTAGGAATATCGTTAGGCCGCCCAAACTAACTATTTCGCTAGTACAAGTTGCTTACATGTACGCCAGTACAAAATATAAACGAAGACACATTGATAATTAAAATATAAACAAAATTTATTTATTTTTAAATATTGAATAATAAAAAAGTGCTACTTATGTTAAATGTTTTTAATGTTTTAAATTATTTGCTTAATTGAAGTAATTTATTTAGTATTTTAAGTTTAAAATTATAATTGTATGGTTCCTTAAAGTTAAGTTTAACTGTGTAAAATGTAAAACCTGATTGTGACCAAGTAGTGCATTAGTTTAAAAGTGTTTAGCTTGTAGCACTAGGAAAATTTAAATAAAATTACAAATTACAAAAATTACTTAGGCTTAATATTATTTTTCTTAATTATTCTCTTTTTTTGGAGTTGCATCGCCTTACGCAGCTCCGGCTCCGGCGGCCCTACATCGCACTTAGAAATTGCGTCTGTAATGTAAAAAGAGATTTTAACTTTATTCTACGTTTATTTAAATAATATTCAATTATGTACTTACAATTATGGTACAGTAATTGATTTATTAATTAATTAATTGATTGGTTGTAAAATTATAATGTGATGACCCGCTCTCGCTTGATAATTTTCCACTAATGAATGCATCGAAAAATGCGCTCGCGACAATGCAAATTTGAAGACAAAAATTGACAAAATTCTGGTTATAACCAGTTAATTAACAGTTAACTTTGTCACACACGCTTTGTCTTGTTCTGTTCCTTTGTCGCTTTGATTGTTTTGTGTTTTTTGTTTTATTTGCTTAGCGACTCTATGCATTACTGGTCGCTAGGTAAATCGCTAGCTTGCAGTGATGCACCGTATGATTTTATTTTGTGTTTTTCGTTTTATTTGCCTAGCTACTCTATGCATTACTAGTGCCTAACGATTTAGCTAGCAACTAGTGATGCATCGTAGGGCTGGTTAGTTTTGTTTTTCGTCTTATTTTCCTAACGCCCTCTGCATTACTCGAAGCTAACGATTTAGCTAGCTACTAGTGATGCATCCCAGGACTAGAATTTGGTATGCCTTGACACCAGCCGTACCGAAGGGTAGTGAAGCTATGCACTATACCCACATCTCTATATATATAAAAGAGTTTCTCCTGACTAGTCCTAAGCGAAAAGAGCTAGAAGGCTGAAATTTTCACACAATTTTCCATGCAGGTAGGAGGAGAGCACTAAGAAGGGAATTTTTATTTGGGCAACTCCTTCAAGTACCTCCCATACGATTTGGAGCACTTTTTACCCATTTTAAAAAACAAATTACAATTACAACAAGTACCCATTCCACTACTGTCGCCTGATTGTCGCACAAGCTGAGAGTTTGATCGCGAGCGAGAATACAAAAACAAAAGCAATGCGCAGTGACGCCTTCGCGTCGCACAAGCAAAGTCATAAAAAAAGGTTCTTACACTTGCAAAAAGAAACGAATTTCCGCTTCTTAATGAATAAGTGCATACACAATTAAGTGAACAATGCGCTTGAAAATAATTTTCATAATTTTATGTACATGTATCACTTCGCACAGTGCACATTCTTTTTTTTTCAAATTTGTGTGCCTTTGACAATTGATTTACGACCCAAGTAGCGTTTGTTGTTGTTGTCAGTATTTGTTGTTGGACCCGCACTGCTACTTTTTGTTGGTGTCATTGATTAAAAAAAAAAAAACCAACAACAACATAACAAAACTTGGTGCGTCTATAAAAATTTCCCACACCAGAATATGTTGTGGGGGTGGATTCGCCTACTTGCTGCGTATATAACTTAGACAAGACGTAACACACTAACATTATTGATATATTATTGATATAAGCGCGTGTGTTGCTCTTATGATAATCAGATAATTTGAAATCTCGCTCCGATCATGCTCCTTTGTTGTTGCTCATTTACGTTTTCCATTTTTCATGCATGGCGATTTATTATTAAATGCACCGCAAGGACCATGAATCATATTTGACTTAACAATGTTAAATAACAAAGGATCCTCATCTGCGTTTGGTATTTCGGCACAGATAATTTTATCAAAGTAGAATATGTATATGTGGTAAGCACACTTTTGATGTCATTCCATTATGGATTGCATGTGAATTTTATGAAAAGATCTGGTCGCCCATAATGGCGAACATATGTCATAGCATCTTGAGTCTTTTCTTGCATATATCGTGCAGAGCTTGTAAAAGAAGATGGTAAAATTACCATCTCACCAAGTTGAGCTGTGACAACATCTTGTTGGCCTATTGCATCTTGTAGATGCATATAGCTATCTGCTCTGGGTTTCGCTTGATTGTAGCGAATATAATTTAACCTTTCTGTTTCAATTTTAGCATACATATCAACCAAAAACTGACTTCAAAGGGAACGACATTAAATTAAATGATTTATCTCAGATTGACGAATCATTATTTTATAGCTGTAAAAGCTTAACGCAGATATCTTTTTTTTTTGGTTCCTCTTTTTTTAATAATGGATTCCATTGTGGTATATCCACTGAATAGCCATCTTCGCCATAAGGAAATAGCAAAGGGTACTGTAAGGCATTGTATGATCGATGCACCTCACTTATACGATGTAATTTATTATTCTGGCTTTCAATAATAATATCGCGCTTTTCAAATTGCTGACCAACAATAACTAAAGCTACTTCGCTTGATAGAGGTGCATTGTAAAGCCCTTAATGTGCACCAGCGGGTGAACACCGTCACACATCACACATCAGCATGTATAATCAATTTATAGTCTTTAGTACTTGTCGGTATTTTATTGAGAGCCATTTTTAGATCTTTAACATAACGATTACGATGATTAAACGTACATTGAAGATCCTTTACTACGCTGCAATCAACATTTGAAATATTTTTGCAACGTAGTTGAGCTTCCTTTCCATCATCACCAACAAAATAAATTTGAAGAAACTGCATTTCTTCATTTGGCAAAGGTCGGACACTACCAATTAGGTGATACACTTGTCCTTGGACTTTAAAGGTTGACCAACTTTCATTTATAGTTTTTGTACTTCCAAAAGAAGTCATTTGAAAGCAGCAATTATTAAGCTTTTAAGTGGATCGGGCAAACTTTCATTTTGTGAAAGATTACCTTTTCCTGCTTTGCAGCAGGTACCCAAAGGCTAATTTTTCCATTTTAAAGCATTACAATGTTTGCATATCAAATTCATACTACCAAGTTGAGTAATTTTATCTGACTTGTAAGCTATTTCAAAATCATAGTTTAAGCCAGACATGGCTTTAACACTCCATGCACGCAAACGCCTTTCTTGACGTGCATTAGGATTATTAGCCTGATGTCTTCTCACTGCAACTCTATGAGCTTCAGGATTATTAGTCTGATCTCTTCTCACTACAACTCTAATAACATCAGGATTATTAACACGATATCATTTTGATGCTTCTATGCGCTTACCCCTATTGATATCACTATTTTTTTCTAATGAACGTTTTTTTACCTTCTTTTCTGTTTTGCCGGTGAACCGACTACGTCTTTTAACAGGATTTTTAACATTTTCAGTTATACACTCACTTGACGTATCAGAATCTTGAGTTAATACTTCCTCTAAAGGAATATAAACATCAAAATGTCTATGTTCAAGCCGGAAAGTAGGCAGCGGCATCTGTAGCTCCCCACCTGAAGCTTGCATAAAAGCTCGCACTCTCTCCGTTCATTTCATGCTTTTAATGTTAACATAATGTTATTAGCTTGCTGAGCATGCCCAGTAGGCTTGTAAGTTAGTACTGATTTTCAACTAAATAAAAGAAGTTCTACGCCCACGCGCAAACAACCCGAAAATTTGAAGTGGCATTTTATTTAACTCATTTGCGTTTGCAAATATTTTTCTTGTCGTGTGTGCGCCATACAAAGACTCCACCCCCGACGTTTACATGGTCCTTCGAGCCGGATTTTAAAGGATTAATAATTATCGCTCGCCCCAGCAAGCTACGGTGGACTTTCATCGACACACACACTACTAATCTACAAGCATTTTGTCCACTTTTTTTAAACCAGATAAGTAATATAAATTCCTATTTTATATTATTTATATATATGTGCAAGTACTTTTATTAAGTCTTTAACGCAACCCGTTTAAGCTTTCCTAATAAAAATAATTCTTGCGCATTTTCCTTTCGTCCGTTGCCTATATATGGTATATGCATGCATGTATATTTTACATACATATTTTTATATGCATATAATTCCATTTCTTTTTTTTTCGCCAAGAATATAACGAAAACTAACAAGTGTTTCCATTTTCCTCTATCCGCCACCACTTGTTTTTTTCCATACGTGCATATAAAAGAATAATTGGTTGAAAAAATCATCCACCAAATAAGTGAATACATACAGACATAAATCAACGGTGACACTCCGCACAGACAAACATACTTATATATATGTTGGTCACTGACTCCAAGCCGTTCCGATTCTGCTCATTCCGCAGCATATGCCAGTAACCAACGGTTTGACATACCCTGCTTTTTTTGGTTTAAAAAAAAAATTGCTTTACATTATATACATAAAATATACAAAAAACCTTTTTTTTGTGTCATTTATACACTACAAAATATATAATAAATTTAAAATAAAATTCAAAATATAAAATGTTTTGAATATTTTTCCATACGCAACAAAAACTCTTTATACACAAAAAAAAAACCTTTTTACCTTTTTTACATTTATACACTGGAAAAAAAATGTTAAAAAAAAAAATATTATTAATTATACACACAAAATAAATATATAAAAATTATTTGTACACACAAAAAAAACTAATTATACAAAAAAATAAAATTATAACAATAAAAATATTTTTTTTTATTTGTTGGTAATTTTTTTTTATTCCATCATCTATTATATAATATATGTAAAAATAAATCAAATTCAATACACAAAAAGATGTTTTGAATTTTTCTCCGTAAAAATAAATACTCTGTAAAGACATATTCCCTCCAAATAATACATTGTCTTTGGCAGTTTTTATACTCGATACCGAAGGTAAAGAGTATATTGGTTTTGTGCAATGTCCGTCATGGTGTCTGTCCGTCTGTCCGTCCGTATGTGTGCAAGTTTTTTCCACACCCTTCAAGCTAGAGACTTGAAACTTTCCAATTCTCTTTATCTATGGGATAGAAAATTAAAGTGTCAAGATGGGGGTTCTACGATAACTGGGGGGCTGGCAAATCGATAAATTCGATAACTCAAAACCGATAAATCCACATATTTCGCACATCCTTACAGCTAGAACTACCAAATTTGGTAAGAAGATAGCTACTAGCAACCCCCAAAAAACTGCATCAATTTTGGAGCCACTCCCCCCCATTCCGCCCCCAGCCCCACGGCATTTTAAAGTCAAAAACGCCTATATCTCCCACAGTTTTTGAGCTATAGCCACCAAATTTGGTGCCAAGATAGGTGATGAGGACCCCCCAAAAACTGCATCAAAAGTTTGGATGCCACGCCCACCAATACTGCCCTAGCCGCCCCCATCCGCTCCAACGCTTCGTCAAAAACGGGAATGCGTGTATCTTCCAGAGTTGTGGAGCTAGAGCCAGCGAATTTGGTAGGAAGATAGCTGGTAACGGCCCCCACAAACTGTATCAAAGTTTTGGAGCCACGCCCACCCATTACGCCCCCAGCCCCCCCACATTTTGAAATCAGAAATGGCTATATCTCCCACAGTTTTTGAGCTAGAGCCACCAAATTTGGTGCCAAGATAAGTGATAATGACCCCCTAAAAACTGCATCAAAAGTTTGGATGCCACGCCCACCAATACTGCCCTAGCCGCCCCCATCCACCCCAACGCTTCGTCAAAAACGGAAATGCGTGTATCTTCCAGAGTTGTGGAGCTAGAGCCTCCAAATTTGGTGGGAAGATAGCTGGTAACGACCCTCAAAAATCTGCATCAAAGTTTTGGAGCCACGCCAACCCATTTCGCCCCCCCTTCCCCAATTTTTAAAATTTTCGAGCTAGAGTCACCAAATTTGGTATGAAAATAGCAATTGACATTTCACAAAGATCTGCATCAAAAATTTGGATGCCACGCCCACCCATACCGCTCCCAGCCCCCCTTTCCCCACATTTAACAAACTTCGAGCTAGAGTCACCAAATTTGGAAGGAAGATAGCAATTGACATTCCACAAAGATCTGCATCAAAAATTTGGATGCCACGCCCACCCATACCGCCCCCAGCCCCCTTTCCCCACATTTAACAATTTTCGAGCTAGAGTCACCAAATTTGGTATGAAGATAGCAATTGACATTTCACAGAGATCTGCAGTAAAAATTTGGATGCCACGCCCACCCATACCGCCCCTAGCTCCTCTTTCCCCACCTTTTACAAACTTCGAGCTAGAGTCACCAAATTTGGTATGAAGGTAGCAATTGACATTCCACAAAGATCTGCATCAAAAATTTGGATGCCACGCCCACCCATACCGCCCCCAGCCCCCCTTTCCCCACATTTAACAATTTTCGAGCTAGAGTCACCAAATATGGTATAAAGATAGCAATTGACATTTCGCAAAGATCTGCAGTAAAAATTTGGATGCCACACCCAATCATACCGCCCCCAGCCCCCTTTTCAACAGCTCTTACAAACTTTATTTTTAATTAGAAGGAAGATAGTTGGTGGCATCCCTATCTGCATCGGAGAATCTTTAAGGCAGCGTACACCCTTGCCGCATCCGTACCCCTTTGCAATCAGGCCTCTTTTTACCTGTTTTAATACTGGTATCGAGTATGCCGCAGTCGGTTGCGCCCGACTGCAACGTTTATACTTGTTTCTGTTGTCAAGGTAACAGTTTTTTTTTTTTTTTGCTTCTCACTGCATAAGTCTCCAGCTCCATAGAGAGCTTATTATGTCAAAGGCACAGAATGTAAAACCGAAACCGCGTCCTTCATTGTCTAACGTTCGTCGTTCATCCTTGCCAGGGGTTTTTTCTTGTCCGCGTCATCCGTGCCCAGACAAAAATCGTCTGTTACCATATCCGAACCCAAATCCGAGAGTTTGGCAATTCCGCAAGAAACCGCACGCGTAACCAGACAAACATCCCAAAAAGTTGTGACCGAATCAGACATGGCCCTCAAGGATTTTATCGCTGTGTCGGACAGACTTAGCCAATTTGAGGCAAGATTTGGTCCAGTCTGTATCCAGGGGCTATAGTCTCCCCCCAATTGACACTGATGTTTTCGATGGAGACTATCTGCGCTGGCCGACCTTCCGTGATCTTTTAACTGCAATTTATATCGATAATCCGCGATTGACCCAAGAAAGACCCGAGAAACTGTTCCACCTCAACGCTAAGACAAGCGGCGAGGCAAAGGGTATCGTTTCGAAATCCCCACTGACACATGATGGTTTTCAATCTGCGTGGCAGAATCTTTCAGAAAGATTCGAAAATAAGCGGCTGTTGGTGAACAGCCAGCTTAAGATTCTATTTAATCTGCCATCAGTTTCCCAAGAGTCCGGGAATGCTTTAAAAGAGCTCCAGAGTACAATCCAGGGATGTTTGACAGCTTTCAAGTTGGCCAAGGTCAGCATTGAAAACTAGGATTGTTTACTCGTTTTCCTCTGCTCGTCCAGACTGCCGAAGCTTACCCTATCCTTATGGGAACAGTCACTCCACAGTAAATCCGATATCCCGACTTGGGTCGAATTCGACAGTTTCCTTAGCGAACGTCATCGCACGCTGGAGGTGATAGAAGACATAAGGCCTAACACGGGAGTCCAAGCTCAATTTCATCGTAAAGAGGCAGCCCAGAAAAAAATGAACTCTCTCGAAGCAAAGGTCAAAGTGAATGCGCAACCTTCCAAGCAAACTTTGACCTGCAAACTGTGTTCCAAAGAGAACCACCCCATCCGTTCATGTCCAAAGTTTCTGCAAATGGCAGTTAACGATAGTGCCTCCTACATAAGGCAGCTTCAACTTTGTTTAAATTGCTTCGCCAGAGGGCATCAGTTTAAAGACACAAGTAGCTTTGACTGTTACACATGCAAAGGTCGCCACAACACTCTGTTGCATCGTGGCGACCCTCCTTCCCAAGTTGTTTCCGGAGCATCCTTAAGCTCGGCTGCTACTGCATACATTCCAACTACAGATATACAGTCCACTTCAAATCAAAGACCGGCTAATATCCACAATTATTTCACGTCCAACACGCAAGGTGTTTTGCTCGGCACGGCCATAATTAACATATGCCACCTAGGCACGTGTTATAAGGCTCGTGCGTTGATTCTGGCTCCGAAGCAACATTCATTTCAGAGCGAATGTTTAGAATTATCAAGCTTCCTTATAAACGTGTGACAGCCCAAGTGGCCGGACTAAATCAAGCAGTGGCAGCCAATCCTGAGAAGTTATGTCACTTCAATATAGGATCCCCTACAAGGCCGCGAGTTCGCATTGAAGCGTCGGCGTTTGTACTTCCAAGTGTGGCAGGGACTCTACCATCACATCCGGTCCCCGAAAGTTCCGTGAGAGACCTGCCCAATATTCCACTGGCTGACCCTTCTTTCTATAGGAGTTCGCAGATAGATGTGCTGTTAGGCGCAGATATCCTTCCATCCATTCTTCTTGGTGGCTCCATTCCAAACATCTGTGGTGCGTTATTGGGTCAAGAAACCATTTTCGGTTATATCCTTACTGGCCCAATATCTATCTCGGCATTTTCCACTCGTGTCACGGTCAAGGCTGACCAACGGTTGGAAAACCTCCTCACAAAGTTTTGGGAGGTGGAGGATCTTCCAGTAAAGCCGGTGAAGGAGTCTGATGCCATATGCGAGGACAACTTTATCCGCACCACGTCTAGGGATAAACGTGGCAAATACAGTGTCACTCTTCCATTCAAACATCCTAATCACATCAATTTAGGACATTCAAGGTCAATCGCACTAGCTCAGTTTCTTAAAAACGAGATTCGTTTAAATAGAAACTTTCCTCTAAAGGAGCAGTACGACTCTGTGATCCAGGAATACTTGGACTTAGGTCATATGCGACAAGTCCCCCCTTTTTCCAGTACTTTGAACTTTTATCTTCCACATCATGCTGTTTTTACAACAAAAGTTCACGTAGTATTTAACGCTTCCAGTCAATCCACTAACGGAAAGAGCTTGAATGATGTCCTTCATACAGGCCCAGTTCTCCAATCTGATCTGACTATTCAGACTTCGAAGTGGCGTTTTTTTCGTTATGGTTTCAACGCTGACATCACCAAGATGTATCGTCAAATCCTTGTGAGGCCAGATCACACTCTTTTCCAAAGGATCCTCTATCGGAATAAGGATCAAGAGCTCTGTGACTATGAGCTCAACACTGTCACGTTTGGGGTCAATTGCGCACCGTTCCTGGCAATTCGAGTTTTGCAACAGCCCGCTGAAGATGTGCTAGCTTAATTTCCGAGGGCTAGTGACATAATTTCCAACTACATGTATGTCGACGATGTGTTAGCTGGAGCTCATACGAAGCAGTGTGCAATCGCTAGCATTAAGGAGCTTCAAGGAGCTATGGACTCAGCAGGCTTTCCGCTACGGAAGTGGACCTCAAATGAGAAGGAAGTCCTCCGCGGTATTCCTAAGGACCACCTTTTACGCGAGGATTTCCAGGAATTTGAAAAAGCTAGCGTTGCTAAAACCTTGGGGATCCGGTGGCAAGTTGACACAGACGAGTTCTTCTTCGCACCTTCCGATATTCCTATAAAGGAGACAGTCACCAAACGTGAAGTCCTGTCCGAGATAGCTAAGCTCTTTGATCCAGCAGGATGGCTAGCTCCCGTCATCGTTCGCGCAAAAATTTTCATGCAGGAAATCTGGCTCCATGAGCTTGGCTGGGACGACCCGATGCCTTCCCAACTTGTTCAGCGTTGGGAAGATTTTACTGCCAATCATCCCCGTCTTGGAGACATTCGAGTTCCTAGGTGGATTTCTTTTCACACGCACTGAATCAATGCAAAACATATCTAAGAGGCTGCAGTTAAGTGAATTGTATATTGCCTTTAGCTTTAATTTAGAGTGTGTGCGGAGGAGGTAGGGTTATTAAACTTTATGATTGACATGCAAAACGCGCACATAAAATAGAGAGTGAACGTAAATGAGCAACAACAAAGGAGCATGATCGGAGCGAGATTTCAAATTATCTGATTATCATAAGAGCAACACACGCGCTTATGTGAACGCCCTTTGCTTATTCGAAATTGTATATCAATAATATATCAATAATGTTAGTGTGTTACGTTTTGTTTAAGTTATATAAGCAGCAAGTAGGCGAATCCACCCCCACAACATATTCTGGTTTGGGAAATTTTTATAGACGCACCTTGTTTTGTTATGTTGTTGTTGTTTTTTTTTTTTAAATCAATGACACCTACAAAAAGTAGCAATGCGGGTCCAACAACAAATACTGACAACAACAACAAACGCTACTTGGGTCGTAAATCAATTGTCAAAGGCACACAAATTTGAAAAAAAAAGAATGTGCACTGTGCGAAGTGATACATGTACATAAAATTATGAAAATTATTTTTAAGCGCATTGTTCACTTAATTGTGTATGCACTTATTCATTAAGAAGCGGAAATTCGTTTCTTTTTTGCAAGTGTAAGAACCTTATTTTATGACTTTGCTTGTGCGACGCGAAGGCGTCACTGCGCATTGGTTTTGTTTTTGTATTCTCGCTCGTGATCAAACTCTCAGCTTGTGCGACAATCAGGCGACAGTAGTGGAATGGGTACTTGTTGTAATTGTAATTTGTTTATTAAAATGGGTAAAAAGTGCTCCAAATCGTATGGGAGGTACTTGTAGGAGTTGTCCAAATAAAAATTCCCTTCTTAGTGCTCACCTCCTACCTGCATGGAAAATTGTGTGAAAATTTCAGCCTTCTAGCTCTTTTCGTTTAGGACTAGTCAGGAGAAACTCTTTTATATATATAGAGATGTGGGTATAGTGCATAGCTTCACTACCCTGCGGTACGGCTGGTGTCAAGGCATACCAAATTCTAGTCCTGGGATTCATCACTAGTAGCTAGCTTAATCGTTAGCTTCGAGTAATGCAGAGGGCGTTAGGAAAATAAGACGAAAAACAAAACTAACAAGCCCTACGATGCATCACTAGTTGCTAGCTAAATCGTTAGGCACTAGCAATGCATAGAGTCGCTAGGCAAATAAAACGAAAAACACAAAATAAAATCATACGGTGCATCACTGCAAGCTAGCGATTTACCTAGCGACCAGTAATGCATAGAGTCGCTAAGCAAATAAAATAAACAAGTAAGAAGGCTCTAGTCGGGAGAGCCCGACTAGAAGATACCCTGAACCCAGTTGCAATAAATATATTTAATTTATATAATACTTGGTGTCCCGGTTGGTAAGCTAAACAGGTCTGATAAACCAGTTTGGTTTACCCGAGAGTTGACAATTCTCAAAAATCGAAAATCTAAACTCTACAAGAGATTTAGAAAAAGCGGCTCATCGGTAGCCTATTCTGATTACTTGATTGCTCGTGCCAGTAACAACCAATGACTGACTCGGTGTAGATTACAGTTTCAGCAGGATCCAAAGCGGTTTTTTGATTTTGTTAATGCAAAGCGTAGGTCATCGACACTCCCAACGGAGGTATTCTTTGAGGAAACGAAGGCCAATTCTGAACAGGAGATTGCAAATATATTTGCACAATTTTTTCAAACGACGTATAGTTCTTTTCAATCTCAAGTCGGTTTGCCTTACCCTTATCAGGTTAATGGCTCGAATCGCATCTTTGGACTGAAAATCACTGAGAACTCACTTTTAAATAATCTACATGTTTTGAAACCTATATTCTCCCCAGGACCTGACGGAGTGCCAGGCTGTGTGCTTAGACACTGCGCTCATGGTCTTTTAAAGCCGTTGCTTAAAATGTTTAACTTGTCCCTGGAGTTAGGCTCCTTTCCAAAAATTTGGAAAGAGTCATTTAATATTCCTCTCCATAAAAAAGGAAACAAATGTAATGTTCAAAATTATAGGGGTATCTCCAAGTTGTCTGCTATTCCTAAGATATTTGAAAAATTAATAACCTACCATCTTCAACACCTTTGTAAATCTATTATTTCACCGTGCCAGCACGGATTTATGAAACAAAGATCTACTACCACTAACTTGTTAGAATTTACTTCGTTCGTTATCAAGGGTTTTCAGGACAAATTGCAGACTGATATTATTTATACTGATTTTAGTAAGGCTTTCGTCTCTGTAGATCATCATCTCCTAATACATAAACTAGAACTCTTGGGCTTTTCAAATATTCTAGTTCTTTGGATTAAAGACTACCTAACTCTTAGAACTCAGAGGGTTTTATTTAAAGGGTCCGTTTCCAAGACGGTTCAGGTCACTTCAGGCGTTCCTCAGGGTAGTCATCTTGGTCCTTTATTATTTATTTTGTTTATGAACGATCTTCCATCGGTTATAAAGTTCTCTCGGGTTTTGATGTACGCTGATGATGTAAAGTTATGCACGTCAGCTGCAACTCCCCTAGCTGCTCAACAGCTTCAAAGAGATTTAGACAACTTTCAAATGTGGTGTAAAGTAAATTTTTTAAATCTTAATTACAGTAAATGTAAAGTAATGTCATTTTTTAGATGTTTGCCCTTTTTTAATATTTATTTTCTTGACAACAAACCACTAGACAGAATTGAATGGGTTGACGATTTGGGCATCGTCATGGACCCAAAGCTTAAGTTTGACAAGCATATTTCTTCAATTTCTAATCGAGCATCTGGTGTCTTGGGCTTCATTAAGCGCTGGTCGAAGGAGTTCAACGATCCCTACTTAACAAAAACTCTGTATACTTCTCTTGTACGACCGATTCTGGAATATGGATCTTGTATATGGTTTCCCAAATACGAAATTCATCAGAATAAAATAGAATCGGTACAAAAACAATTTCTGCTCTTCGCACTTAGAGGTCTTAACTGGGACACTAACAATAATTTGCCATCTTATCGTAGTAGACTTTTACTAATACATCTTCCTTCTCTTAATGATCGTAGAGTAATGCTAGCATTTTCCTTTTTTCACAAATTAATTAATGGTGAAATTGATTCTTCTGAATTAATTAACCAAATTAACTTTGCTGTTCCTATTAGAAATACTAGAAATTTTGTACCTATATCTCTTCAAACTTGTAATTCTAATTATGCTCTCCATAACCCTTTTCGTATTCTGTGTTCTATTTATAACGATCTTTCCCACTTAATATACAGTGCCACTCCTACTTGCTCTATAAAAAAGTTAGTTTTGTGTCATTTGTCTGCATGTTCGCGATCATCGTAACCGCACGTTAAGCGGAGCGCCCCTCGGTCGGATGGGCGGGAGTAGGGTCGCTTTGCGCGTGGGTCCGCGCGTTAACAAGCCGGTGCTTGGTATCGTTGGGCCACTTGACTGTACTGTTCGTTAGTACATCTACGTCCAATAATTACCCATTATTTTAACCCTCATTTTTACATTTTCCAAATTCGATATTTTATTGTTATCAATATTATGTGTATATCGGAAACCAGAATAGTTATCGATAATTTGAAGCAAACTTGTTCTGTTCATGGTATAGGAGAACTTAAATACAAAATCAGAAGATTCTAGCTCTTGTAGTCTCTGAGATCCACGCGTTCATACAGACAGACAGACGGACAGACGGACAGACAGACGGACAGACGGACATGGCTATATCGTCTCGGCTGTTGATGCTAATCAAGAATGTATATACTTTATGGGGTCGGAGATGCTTCATTCTGCCTGTTACATTCTTTTGCACAAAACCATTATACCCTTATTTACCCATTTTATGGGTTAAGGGTATAAACAGTTAATGGTATAGCATACGCATAATTTCAATTGTCGTGTAAAGTTCTAGGATTACTAGAAGATGATAAGCACTGGGAGACAACTATAGCCGAATCTGTCATATTTCAAAATCGAAGAAAACTGGGAGAACTTTTTGCAATAATGTTAGTATTTTGACAAATTTCGGATGCTCTTAAACTTTGGAATACAGGTAACCCTCCTACAACGCGGGGGTTAGGTTCCTGAAAATTGCCGCGTTGTAAGAAATCGCGTTGTAGGAGACATGAACTCCATACAAAAATCAGAGTTTGGTTCCAAACTGAAAAATTGGATTTTGTTCGTATATACATATATTCATACTAAATATATGTATTTTTTTTAACATAACATATTATGTAATTTGATAATATATACTTCATTTATTTCATAAAAACTTAACATAACAAAAATAAAATTTCAATTTGTCGTAATATTCGTATTGACAGAAATAATAAATTAAAACGAAAAATTAAACATAATTTTTTTAATTCTCTTCATCACTTATTATAAGTTGTCTTGGACGTTTTGTCCGTGTTAGTTCAGAATCTGAGCTTGATCCACCATCTGATGGTAGCAACCATTTCGTTAATAAAACATTCTATGTCCTAATTGAATTACAAATTATTAACACATTTTTTCTATCTTTGGCTGCAACTGCTCACTGAGCACTTTATTGTGTGTTTTTTTAAAGGTTGCCAAACAACGTAAAATTCACTGGTTTTGCTTATAATTTGTATGGCCAAAATTTATATGAGAAAAACGTTACACGGTGGCAGCTCTGTGAATGAAACCAATACCGTATTATAAAGGTTTTCTATCATTCTTGAGACTTACTTCATCAAATTGAAGCAGCATAAATAAGCAAACAATAACGCGCCACCGACAAAATGTTGCGGCGTAAAAATCGCGTTGTAGGAGGCGCGTTGTAAAAAAATTACCGCATTTTGGGAACCGCGTTGGAGCGAAAACGCGTTATAGAAAACCGTGTTGTAGGAGGGTTACCTGTACTTATAAAGAGAGTTTCTCAAAAGATATTTTAAGAGCCTTCTATATATCACAAGACAGAAATATTGATCAAAGTATTGTGAATAATGTATTTAATAAATGTTTTATGTACATAGAAGATATAGTACTGTCTATTGGTGACTTACTATGAACTTCCACTACCAATTAGATCCGAAGAAATTGTTTCAAATATTGAATATCATAGAGAAACAAATTATGAAAATTGCGATAATTTTGTTTTAATAATGAGCTACTCCTTACTGCTGAGCAAAAACAAGTATACGAAAAGTTACTGCATAGCGTAGAAGCAGAAAAAGGAGAAATCTATTTTTTGCATGCACCTTGTGGAACAGGTTAAACGTTCCTTTTAAATTTATTATTGGCAAAGGTACGGCAAAGTTAAAAAATTGCATTGGCCGTTGCTTCTACCGGTATCGCACCCACTTTACTGAATGGTGGTCGCACAGCGCATTCTACACTTAAAATTCTATTTAATTTGATTCATTTAGAAACACCACATTGCTCAATTTCAAAGCAATCTAATATTGCTGCTGTGCTCAAAGATTGCAAGCTTATTACTTGGGATGAGTGTACTATGGGCCATAAAAGTGCTTTTGAAGCTGTAGATCGATCTTTGAAAGACTTTCGAGATAGTGAATACTTAATGGGTGGCATAACTGTTCTTTTAGCTGGTGATTTTCGACAAACTCTTCCAGGGATCCCCAGAAGAACATGAATTTCCGCATAAAATAAATGCGTGCTTAAAGTCTTTAATTTTGTGACCCAAAATACAGAAAATTGCATTAACGAAAAATATGCGAGTGCACTTAAAAGGATAGCATAGCTGGTGAATTTGCAGAAATGCTTCTTCAAATAGGAAATGGATTATTTCCAACCCATGATGGCAACATAACTTTACCATCAACTTTGTGTCATGTTGTGAAAAGTATTGAATTATGTATGCGATAAGTTTCAGCTTATATGATTCTATACGAAAGCTCACTGATAAGAAAGTTTGGTAGCATCCGAAATACCACTATCTGGCTAGCTGCTCACTCACAATTATCAATGTTTCGAAAACCCCCTTGGCTTAATGTCGTCAAGCTCGATAACATGGATAAATAGATTATGGCTTATAGCAAACGTATCGGGTAATAGACTGATGCGAAGCTTGCCTCAACGCTCTCTTGTCTTGAACACGTCTTCACCAGTTGGTAACACCAAGAGCCGACCTGTTGGCGAGTGTTATACTTCGCTTAATCTACATGCTGAAATCATTGCTTTAAGTCACCGCGGATTCAAAATAAATAAATACCAGGACGGACTCAAAGCTATAGCTATCTGCAGCAGCTGAGAATGAAGACGCCGTGATTCCCTACTAGAGCACACCATAAACTTTGTTTTGCTCGCGCTTACTGCCAGACCTACTTTAGCTGATTCCTGCTCTATTATTCCAAAAGCCGCAGATAAATCACGCTTAGTCTGGCCAATTATGTCAATA
Organism: Scaptomyza flava; assembly: GCA_030179655.1. Taxonomy (NCBI): domain Eukaryota; kingdom Metazoa; phylum Arthropoda; class Insecta; order Diptera; family Drosophilidae; genus Scaptomyza; species Scaptomyza flava. The sequence goes on along the minus strand of JARNME010000404.1, from coordinate 68,643,389 downwards.
TCATAAGCGTATACTTGTTAGTATTGTGTCCGCTGAACCCCAGCCATTCTTATAATACTCTTCATCAAGAGATTATACAAACGTACAAAAGACCGAGTTACCTTGGTGATTTTCTACCATGACAGAGCTAATGGTGTTTCTCAATGTCATTCTACAAGCTCGCGGTAGCTTTGCAGGAACACCAAGATCGCCGTTGCCTATTAAAAGCAAACTTTTAATCGTTGGTATGTGTCGATATGGTTTTTGTACGTCCTTCCGAGAATTTTGCGCGGGATGAAATCCACTTTAATAAGGCTCAATAAATGCCTCGGCATGTGGTAATTGGTAAGCAATGTAGCATCACCCGTCTTCAAAATAAAAAACGTCCAACTTAGGTTCCAGCGGGTATGCTCTCCGAAAGTCATATCTCGCAGATCAGTTGATGCACACATCCTACCAACTCATTGCCATCAGCCTTGTGAAATTCAGCAGATACATATGCCATCAGAACCAGAGGCTTTTTTCGATGGGTTGCAACCTTAACTTCGATATTTCCTACTGATACATCAAAGTCATCAATAATTGGGGATAGTGAACATACTTCTTGAAAGTCAATGCTTGGATCATAGCCTGCCAACAAACTTGAGAAGTATCGCTGCATAGTCTCAGTACTTTCCGTGCATCTGTGTCTAAGTATCCGTAATCATCCCTGAATGATACCCATTGGTTCTTAAATCCTTGGAAACCTTAGCTGTAACAAGTAGTGGTCTAAGTCGATATTATAACCCCAAACTAATCGCACTTCTAGTATGCTTAATGCATGCCTTGCACAATTGCACCATGATCCATTTGATTTTGAGTTTGCTGATCGGAGGACAGGCAGAATGCTTAGTGTATGTTTAAATGTCGCAATCAAGTACTAAAAACTAACTTTTTTTTTGCGTTCTAGCAAAGCCATTAATCTAAGATCTAAGACCCCTTTTACACGATGAAGTTTTTTCATGAAGTTTTCTTTCATTCTGTTTTAAAACATCTTCGCAAATCAGGTCGCATTTACACGATGAAGTTTTTTCATGCATCATTTTCTTTGTAAATGCAACTCTGATTTAAATTTATGGTCGATAAACATATATATCTTTGCCATCGATTGTTTTATTTGTTAACATAGAATTGATTTAAGAAGTAACAAGTAAATAAAATGGATTCTGTGAACATTTCTACTAATAATTTCTTAACTAAAACAATGTATTTACTATTGGCGCTAATATTTGCTTGTGCGATATTTCGTATCGATAACTTTGTTATTCACATCAAACACTGTGCAACTCTGTGTTTACATGCAATCGGAATAAGGCAAAGCAAAATGAGAAAAATAAATCATTGCTTCACAAGTCATGAAGCATTGCTTGCAGCTGTAACCCCTCTTCACCCTTTGCCTACAAACGAACGCTTCAGACGCAAAAACTTCATCGTGTAAAAGGGGTCTTAGTGTTCGAGGTGAACTAAAGTAGTCTTTACCGTTTTTATGCCATCTACATGACAAAATTGTCCGATATGGTCGATTTCGATAAATTATCCTGTTCCAGCTAAGGGAGTACCCTGTCCGAATATACTAGCTTACATGAAAAAACAATGTCATCTATATATATAAAAGAGTTCGTCCTCGTTAAAATGGATCAGCCACAGCCTAAACGAAAAGAGCTAGAAGGCTGAAATTTTCACACAATTTTCCATGCAGGTAGTAAGTGAGCACTAAGAAGGGAATTTATGTTTGGACAACTCCTTCAAGTACCTCCCATACGATTTGGAGCACTTTTTACCCATTTTAATAAACAAATTACCATTAAAACAAGTACCCCTTCCACTACTGTCGCCTGATTGTCGCACAAGCTCAGAGTTTGATCGCGAGCGAGAATACAAAAACAAAACCAATGCGCAGTGACGCCTTCGCGTCGCACAAGCAAAGTCATAAAATAAGGTTCTTACACTTGCAAAAAAGAAACGAATTTCCGCTTTTCAATGCGCTTGAAAATAATTTTCATAATTTTAAGTACATGTATCACTTCGCACAGTGCACATTCTTTTTTTTCAAATTTGTGTGCCTTTGACAATTGATTTACGACCCAAGTAGCGTTTGTTGTTGTTGTCAGTATTTGTTGTTGGGCCCGCACTGCTACTTTTTGTTGGTGTCATTGATTTAAAAAAAAAACAAGTGGAAACGTTGCAGTCGGACGCAACCGACTGCGGTATACTCGATAGCAGTATTAAAAAGCCCATCCATGTGGGATGTCAATTGCTATCTTCATACCAAATTTGGTGACTCTAGCTCGAAGTTTGTATCAAGTGGGGAAAGGGGGGCTGGGGGCGGTATGGGTGGAATTGCATCCAAATTTTTGATGCAGATCTTTGTGGAATGTCAATTGCTATCTTCATAACAAATTTGGTGACTCTAGCTCAAAGTTTGTAAAAGTGGGGAAAGGGGGGCTGGGGGCGGTATGGTTGGACGTGGCATTCAAATTTTTGGTGAAGATCTATGTGGGATGTCAATTGCTATATCATACCAAATTTGGTGACTCTAGCTCGAAGTTTGTAAAAAGTGGTGAAAGGGGGGCTGGGGGCGGTATGGTTGGGCGTGGCATCCAATTTTTTGCTGCAGATCCTTGTGGAATGTCAAATGCTAACTTCATACCAAATTTGGTGACTCTAGCTCAAAGTTTGTATAAAGTGGGGAAAGGGGGGCTGGGGGCGGTATGGTTGGGAGTGGCATCCAAATTTTTGCTGCAGATCCTTGTGGAATGTCAAATGCTACCTTCATACCAAATTTGGTGACTCTAGCTCAAAGTTTGTATAAGGTGGGGAAAGGGGGGCTATGGGGCTGGGGGCGGTATGGTTGGGCGTGGCATCCAAATTTTTGCTGCAGATCCTTGTGGAATGTCAAATGCTACCTTCATACCAAATTTGGTGACTATAGCTCAAAGTTTGTATAAGGTGGGGAAAGGGGGGCTGAATGGATGGGCTAGGCTCCAAAACTTTGATGCAGATTGTTGGGGGTCGTTGCCAGCTATCTTCCTACCAAATTTGCTGGCTCTAGCTCCAGTACTCTGGAATATACACGCATTCCCGTTTTTGACGAAGCGTTGGGGCAGATGGGGGTGGCTAGGGCGGTATTGGTGGGCGTGGCATCCAAACTTTGTATGCAGTTTTTGGGCGGTCTTCATCATCTATCTTGACACCAAATTTGGTGACTCTAGCTAAAAAACTGTGGGAGATATAGGCTTTTCTGATTTCTAAATGCGGGGGGGCTGGGGCGGGATGGGTGGGCGTGGCTCCAAAATTTTTGATGCAGTTTTTTGGGGGTTGCTAGTAGCTATCTTCTTACCAAATTTTGTAGTCCTAGCTGTAAGGGTGTGTGAAATATGCGGATTTATCGTTTTTGAGTTATCGAATTATCGATTTGCCAGCCCCCCAGTATCCAGAATCGTAGAACCCCAATATTGACACTTTAATTTACTATCCCATAGATAAAGAGAATTGGAAAGTTTCAAGTCCCTGGCTTGAAGGGTGTGGAAAAAACTTGCACACATACGGACGGACAGACGGACAGACGGACAGACGGACAGACACCATGACGGACATTGCACAAAACCAATATACTCTTTACCTTCGGTATCGAGTATAAACAACAACATAACAAAACTTGGTGCGTCCAGAAAAATTTCCCACACCAGAATATGTTATGGGGGTGGATTCGCCTACTTGCTGCTTATATAACTTAGACAAAACGTAACACACTAACATTATTGATATATTATTGATATAAAATTTCGAATAAGCAAAGGGCGTTCACATAAGCGCGTGTGTTGCTCTTATGATAATCAGATAATTTGAAATCTCGCTCCGATCATGCTCCTTTGTTGTAGCTCATTTACGTTCACTCTCTATTTTATTTTCAAACATAAATCTTAATATCCCTATCTCCTCCGCTCTCACTAAGCTAAGCTAACTATAACTAAGAGGCTGCTGTTTAAGGAATTGCATTGCCTAATATGCACCACCCATACTTAGCTCTTAACTTAAGAGTCTTAAGTGCAAGCGTTGTATGTATGAGCTCGGTATCTGCTGCTTAGAGGAAGAACTGTAGTGCTCTTTCCAACATTATGTTTTTACATACAATGGTAAGAGAATTGGTTATGCATTTTAGTTCATATTTAATGTGAACAAAGAAAGTTAATTTTCGTTTCAGTGCATTTTTTTTTTAATATTGTTTATATTAAGGATAATAATAAAATCGAAAGGTACTTTTTGAATCAGTGAGTCTTTCAATATTCTGATTTTCGTATTATATACATATATATACATTCCGTTAAAATTATTTATATATATAAGTTCATTTAAAAAACGTATTTTATGATAAGTTATAATAAAATTTAATTGCTATTATTTAAATATTTATATAACGATCTACGTATTTTAATTTCTTTTGTTGTTTTTTAAACACAAGAAAATTAAGTCGATTTTCGATTTAATAATTGAAGCAACGTTATATATAGTTGTCTTCTATTTTGCATATTATATAATAGTTATATAGACGCTGCTTTAGTGCATTTAAAAATGAAATAAAACTAAGCAGTCTGAATATTCGATTAAATTAATATAAGATGGTATATTCAATTTTATTGAATTCTATACTTTGCATAGACGCTGGAACGTTGTACAGTGAAGTCAATTTTTGACTTATTTTGAAGTATTTATTTATTTATAATACTTACTTTATAATAAGTTGTTAATTTGTTTTGTTGTTTTTTTTTCAACAAAATAAATAAGTCGGTTTTAGACATAATAATTGAAGAAACATTATATATAATTTTATTCTATTTTGCATATTATATAATAGTTATATAGACGCTGCTTTAGTGCATTTAAAAATCAAATAAAACTAAGCAGTCTGAATATTCTATTAAATTAATATAAGTTGGTATATTCAATTTTATTGAATTCTATACTTACGTATAGACACTGTAACGTTGTAACAATCGTTTTACAGTGAAGTCAATTGACTCACAGCCAAATTAAAATATGTCTATTGAAGCTTTAGATATTAGTGGTGTTTTGGTGCCGCATTCAGTTGTTGCCATAATTGGTGATGGAGCCTGTCTTTTTAGATCTATTTCCTACCTTTTATTTGGTAGGCAAGGCTTCCATGGCCCCATACGCCAAAATATTGTTGAACATTTTGTAACCAACTGGCAAACTTTGGCTTGCTTCAGCATAAACTCAAATGGAGAGTGTTATAGCTCTTCTGAACAATATGAGTGCGCTATGTCATACTCATATACTTATGGTACTGCATGTGAGCTTCAAGCAGCAGCAGAAATTTTTGCTGTAAATTTAAAAGTTTTTCAGAATGGAAATTTATTACAAGCATTCGGAAATAATATGCATCCTGTAAAAAGATTGCGTTTTACTGGTCCATTAATGAATGGACATTTTGATGTTTATATTCCTTTAGACGAAGTATTAACTAAAGATTCTGATACGTCAAGTGAATGTATAACTGAAAATGTTAAAAATCCTGTTAAAAGACGTAGTCGGTTCACCGAAAAAACAGAAAAAAAAGGTACTAAAACATTCATTTGAAAAATATCGTGATATCAATAGGGGTAAGCGCATAGAAGCATCAAAAAGATTTCAGGTTAATAATTCTGAGGCTCACAGAGTTGCAGTGAGAAGACATCAGACTAATAATCCTTATGCACGTCAAGAAAGGCGTTTGCGTGCATGGAGTGTTAAAGCCATGTCTGGCTTAAACTATGATTTTGAAATAGCTTACAAGTCAGATAAAATTACTCAACTTGGTAGTATGAATTTGATATGCAAACATTGTAATGCTTTAAAATGGAAAAATGAGCCTTTGGGTATCTGTTGCAAAGCAGGAAAAGTTAAACTTTCACAAAATGAAAGTTTGCCTGATCCACTTAAAAGCTTAATAATTGGTGGACATCCAAAGCATGATCATTGCATTGATCGTATAAGAAAGTATAACAGCTGCTTTTAAATGACTTCTTTTGGAAGTACAAAAATTATAAATGAAAGTTGGTCAACCTTTTAAGTCCAAGGACAAGTGTATCACCTAATTGGTAGTGTCCGACCTTTGCCAAATGAAGAAATGCAGTTTCTTCAAATTTATTTTGTTGGTGATGATGAAAAGGAAGCTCAACTACGTTGCAAAAAAATTTCAAATGTTGATTGTAGCGTAGTAAAGGATCTTCAATGTATGTTTCATCATCGTAATCGTTATGTTTAAGATCTAAAAATGGCTCTCAATAAAATACCGACAAGTACTAAAGACTATAAATTGGTTATACATGCAGATCGAACACCTGCTGGTGCTCACAAAGAGCTTTACAATGCACCTCAATCAAGCGAAGTAGCTTTAGTTATTGTTGGTCAGCAATTTGAAAAGCGCGATATTATTATTGAAAGCCAGAATAATAAATTACATCGTATAAGTGAGGTGCATCGATCATACGATGCCTTACAGTACCCTTTGCTATTTCCTTATGGCGAAGATGGCTATTCAGTGGATATACCACAATGGAATCCATTATTAAAAAAAGAGGAACCAAAAAAAAAGATATCTGCGTTAAGCTTTTACAGCTGTAAAATAATGATTCGTCAATCTGAGATAAATCATTTAATTTATTGTCGTTCCCTTTGAAGTCAGTTTTTGGTTGATATGCATGCTAAAATTGAAACAGAAAGGTTAAATTATATTCGCTACAATCAAGCGAAACCCAGAGCAGATAGCTATATGCATCTACAAGATGCAATAGGCCAACAAGATGTTGTCACAGCTCAACTTGGTGAGATGGTAATTTTACCATCTTCTTTTACAAGCTCTGCACGATATATGCATGAAAAGACTCAAGATGCTATGACATATGTTCGCCATTATGGGCGACCAGATCTTTTCATAACATTCACATGCAATCCACAATGGAATGACATCAAAAGTGTTTTATTAGCGGGTCAAAAATCGCATGATCGTCACGATATTATAGCTCGAGTTTTTCATTTAAAAGTTAAAGCTTTAATGTCACTATTGACTAAAGGTTCTTTGTTTGGAAGCGTGCAATGTTTCATGTACTCTGTGGAATGGCAAAAGTAGGGTTTACCACATATACATATTCTGCTTTGGTTAGAAAATAAAATAAGACCAACTTAAATCGATAAAATTATCTGTGCCGAAATACCAAACGCAGATGAGGATCCTTTGTTATTTAACATTGTTAAGTCAAATATGATTCATGGTCCTTGCGGTTTATTTAATAATAAATCGCCATGCATGAAAAATGGAAAATGTACCAAAAGGTTTCCTCGACAATTACTTAAAGAATTTGTGACTGGAAAACATAGTTACCCTCTATATCGTAGAAGAGCGATAGAAGATGGTGGTAATGCAATTAATATAATAATCGTTGGGTTGTGCCTTATAGATGTGTACTATTGAGAACATTTGAAGCTCCCATTGATGTTGAGTATTGTAGTTCTGTAAAGTCTATTAAATACATTTGTAAATTTTAACACGGGCAGCGATCAAGCATCATTTACTCTTGAAGACCAACGTAATGAAAATAATATGTACGAAAGTGGCCTTTATATAAGTATCTCAGAAGCGGTATGGAGAATCCTTGCATTTCCCATACATGAACACTAAAGAATTTCAGAGAACGAACCGAGAGCATGATGTGCTAAATTTTTCTGGAGTTAAAAGAGATTCAGCTTTGGGAAGAGTTCATCCCAATAATACAGAATGTTTCTATTTAAGACTTTTACTACATTTTGTAAGAGGGCCTAACTTCATTTCCAAATTTAAAAACCGGTAATGGTATAGCATACGCATCATTTCAATTGGCGTGTGAAGCTATAGGATTACTAGAAGATGATTACAGAAATTCTTCTTAAAATCATTTCAAAGTGAAGAAATGACATATAACTCTATTGATTCTGTGACTGAAATCGAAGATGCAGTTCATTACCCCGTCGAGTTTCTTAATTCATTAAATCTGGCTGGCCTGCCTCAACATAAATTAACTTTAAAGATTGGTTCACCTGTAATGTTGATTCGCAACTTGAAACCGCCGAAACTGTGCAATGGTACAAGATTGCAAGTTAAAGTCCTTCATAAGAATGTTGTCGAAGCAATAATATTACTGGCAATGGTACAGGGGAAACGGTTTTTATACCGAGAATTCTATTAATACTTTCTGATTCTGAATTGCCAATTCAATATAAAAGATTGCAAATTCCTTTAAAAGTTTGCTTTGCCTTAAAAATTGCTAAATTACAGGGAAATTAGCTGGACAAGACTTAAGAAACGATTGTTTTTCTCATGGCCAATTTTATGTAGCCTTTTCAAGAGTCAGTTCACCAAAAAGTTTATTTGTATTAGCACCTGACGGAAAAACAACCAATATCGTTTATAAAGAAGCTCTTAAAAGTTTTTAATAATTGCAAATTCAATTGGGGAAACCACAATAAAAAATTACGCGCCTGATTCTCTACCTCAATGGTGGCATGGAAAATAGAATATTAAATACTTTGCTTTAATATTTTGTGAAATATTTTCTAATTTATTTATTTTGTATCCATCTTCTATTGCTAAAATTTATGTAAACTATCCGCGCAGCGCAGTAAGCGGGCCACTTACTAGACACATAATATAAACGTCATATCACGTCGGCGTTATTTCGGTGTTCGGTAACAAGTTTGTGACGCCGCGACTGTTACGTTTGAACTTAAAGACCTTTCCTTGTGCAGCTATGGCGACGCTATTCTACCGACGCAAGTAGTCTCTTTTTTTTTTTTAGCTATATATTGATATTTCTGGTAAAATTTCTGGTATCGGAAGCTAAAATGAGCTGATTTAAAATCAAAACAAATGTGTAAGAACAAATTATCTTTGATCAATTAATTCTAATGGAACAATTTTATTTTAAGGTGATGTCGTACGGAATGGTTAACGGTGGACGGCAGACCTTGACACCGTAGTTTTAAACCAAAAAATAGTACACCTGCAGTTTTTCACAAAAACGGATGCTTAAGACTCGTAGCCCCTATCATTAGTCTTTTTACGGGTGTCAGTGTGAAAACCATATTAACACTATTCCTATCGAGGATTTGTGTGTATCTAATTTACCAAGAGGTGTCTTTTGACAGGTATAGAAAATAAATAATAAGCAAGTGGAGTCGCGTTGTCAACTGTCGTCGAATACAGACGTGTTTACTTATTGTGGTCCGGTCAATTAATTCCCAAACGCAAAAGTGCAGTGATATAGAAGCTAGTAAAATATATATTTTATGCGAAAAGACGCTAAGTGCAATGTATCTGCACAAATTGCTTTTTTAAAATCTGCAATTCAAACAAAACAATTAACTTTTAACAAATAATAATTCTTCACGTCGCTTAAGACAATGAGTCAACGCGAGAATAGTGAGTGGCCAGCGACAACGCGAACAAGACAACCTCGTCGGCTGAGCAACGCTTACTTCTCCGTAGTTTCAGAGCAGCCCGAGCGGTCAATTACCCCCAACCCGCAAATCGAACTCTCTTACACAGCGTGTGCCAGAGAACGTTCTTGCTCTTGGTCGGCAACACCCAACCCGACAAATGAAGTATTGCACACAGCACGCGACCGAAAGTTTTCGTGCTCCCCGTCTCTTTTAGCAACGACTGCAAGGGCTGCGCCCTCTCTAGGTACCGCAACAGCGACTACAACCACAACTGCACCGATACCTACTTCCCGTTCAACAAGCACAACGACTGCTGCGCCGTCAGCAAATCAAACTGCAAACAGCAAAAATGTTAAGCCGGCTACGCAGACTGGTATGGATCGCTACATTTATATCAAAAGAAAGCTAAGTCCGCAAAATTCTACGAATAAACCAAAAATGACCCGTAGCAATTTAAATATACCCTCGAATGATACTACATACAATAGCAATAGATTTCACATCTTGGCAGGAAACACAGATGATCTGCCTTCTGAAGCCGTTGGGGTTGTCACGAAAAAGCCGAAGCCACCCCCAATATATATACGCGAGAAAAGCTCCAGTGCTTTTGTTAACAAAGCTATCGAGCTCATAGGCAAAAATAGTTTCTACATAGTCCCTCTCGTACAGGGTAAAATTCAAGAAATTAAAGTCCAGACAAAGTCGGAAGATAATTACAGAGTTCTCATAAAGTATCTAAACGAAAAAAAATTAATTATTATACGTATCAATTAAAAAGCTGCAAGGGCCTGCAGGTCGTAATAAAAGGCATAGAACCTGATGTAACACCAGAAGAAATAAAACAGGCGCTGCAGGAAAAAGGATTTCGAGCAAAAACCGTCATAAACATCTTAAACAGGAACAGGATGCCGCAACCACTTTTTAAAATAGCACTTGAACCAGAAACAAAGATGCTTAAAAAAAACGAGATGCACCCAATATACAAACTTCAGCTTTTACTTCACCGAAGAATCACCGTAGAAGTACCGCACAAACGAAACGGTCGGGTACAATGTATGAACTGCCAAGAGTACGGCCATACAAAAGCCTACTGTACATTGCGCTCGGTATGCGTGTACTGTGGGGAACTGCACAGCTCCGCAAGTTGCCCAGTAAGCAAAGAAGACTCTAGCAAAAAATTCTGCAACAACTGCGATGGCAAGCATACAGCCAACTACAGAGGCTACCAAGTCTACAAGGAACTTAAAAATCGTATCCATCAGCGCGTTACCACTGTACGCTCGCAACACGCACCGACTACCTTCACTCCATCGAAACACAACCCAGACGTCTTCTTTTCATCTTCAGCCAGCTCCTCACTTGGCCCCGAGTTCTCAACCAATAACGCAACTTATGCAAGCGCCCTAAGATCTGGACTGGCTCTTCCTGCCTCTAACACACCCTACTTACAACCAAAACAAGTGAGCACAAACGCTGCACAGGAGCAGCAACAAAGTAACCTCGAAGCACTCGTATGTACCCTGCAGCAGAGCATGAACGATCTTATGTCATTCATGAAAACAACTATGCAGGAACTAATGCGTAATCAAAATCTCTTGATACAAATGCTTGTATCACAACAGTCAAAATAATCAATGGCTGAGATACGAATATCTACGTGGAACGCTAATGCTGTCTCACAGCATAAACTTTAATTAGCTCAATTCCTACTAGATAAGCACATCGACGTAATGCTACTTTCCGAAACACACCTTACAAACAAATATAACTTTAACATAAGTGGATACTTATTCTATGGTACAAATCATCCCGATGGTAAAGCACAAGGTGGAACTGGTACTTTGATCAGAAGCCGTCTCAAGCACCACTACTATAAAGAGTTTGCTGAAAACTTTCTACAGGCCACATCTCTAAAAATACATTTGGACAGTGGGAACAAACTTACTCTTGCCGCTGTATACTGCCCTCCGTGTTATACCATATCTGAAGACCAATTTATGGAATTTTTTTAACTCACTAGGAGAATGCTTTATAGCAGCAGGAGACTACAATACCAAGCTCACACACTGGGGATCTCGTCTAGTGAATCCAAAAGGAAAGCAGCTCTACAATGCAATTATAAAAGCTAACAACAAGCTCGACCACGTTTCTCCTGGCAGACCAACATACTGGCCGACAGATCCCAAAAAACTACCCGATTTGATTGACTTTGCAGTTACCAAAAACATTTCGCGTATACTGATAAGTGCAGAGTGCCTTTCGGATCTATCATCCGATCACTCCCCAGTCCTAATAAATCTGCACAACACCCTGAATACATAAATCGACCCAGTAAGTTAACTTCACATAAAACTAACTGGCTCAGATACAAAAAATATATAAGCTCACACATTGAGCTTAAGCCATGTCTCGGTGATGTAGCTGACATTGATAGTTTTGTCTGGAGACTGTCTTTGTCGCCGCAGCTCGCACTACTACGCCTCAAACACCAAAAACAATACACAACCAAAGGACAACAAATCTACAAATTGAACAGCTCGTTCTTGAAAAGCGGCGCTTACGATGTGATTGGCAATCGAACAGATCGCCATCGGCAAAGTAAAAACTAAAAGACGCCACACGTAAACTCACCAAAGCGTTAAAAATCGAGGACGAGCGCGCTCAACGCCGTTACATCGAGCAATTATCAACCACCAGTACGAAAAACTCATTGTGGAGAGCTCACCCAACTCTAAGCTCACCAACAGAAACATTAATGCCTATAAGAAACTTCGCAGGCGGCTGGGCTCGCAGCGATGAAGAAAGAGCTAACACATTTGCTACTCATCTCCAAAAAGTGTTCCAACCTAACCCTGCAACAAATACGTTTGCACTACCGACTGCTTCAAACGGCTCTCAGCTTCAACATGACCCAATCAAGTTTCGCCCGAATGAAATCGTTAGAATCATTAAAGAGCAACTGAACCCAAAAAAATCTCCAGGAGGTGACCAAATAACCCCAAAGATGATTATTGAGCTTCCTTACTGTGCGATCTGCATAATTGCCCAGCTCTTCAATACTATCACCAAACTTGGCCAGTATCCAGACAGATGGAAAAAGTCAATTATCATTATGATACTAAAGCCTGGAAAAGATCACACAGTTCCCACGTCGTATAGACCTATAAGCTTATTACCGTGTCTATCAAAACTTTTTGTAAAATGTTTGCTGCCCCGGATAAATCCATTCCTGAATCTTCATAACATAATCCCGTCACACCAATTTGGCTTTCGTGAAAAGCACGAAACAATTGAGCAGGTTAACAGAATAACATCAGAGATACGAAGCGCGTTCGAAAATAGAGAATACTGCACTGCAATATATCTGGATGTTTCTCAGGCATTCGACAAAGTTTGGTTGGAAGGTCTAATGCATAAGATCAAAACAATGCTCCCAAACAACACACATAAGCTGCTTAAGTCGTACCTATACGACAGGAAGTTCGCAGTAAGATGTAAGACTGCAATGTCTGACGAACACAGTATCGAAGCTGGTGTTCCACAGGGCAGCGTACTTGGACCAACACTGTACGTGCTTTTCACAGCAGACATCCCAATAAGCAGCCGATTGACAACATCTACGTTTGCTGATGATACAGCTATTCTTAGCCGCTCCAGATGCCCAATAAAGCAACAGCGCAACTAGCCCTTCATCTGGTCAACGTGGAAAAATGGTTATCAGATTGGCGAATTAAGGTAAACGAACAAAAATGTAAGCAAGTAACTTTCACCCTTAACAGGCAAGATTGTCCACCGCTCACGTTAAACAACACCACACTTCCAAAAGCAACCGATGTAACGTATCTGGGCGTACACCAAGACATTAGGCTTACATGGCGGCGACACAATGAAGCTTAAAGAACACATCTCAAACTGAAAGCCAGTAGCCTCCATTTGCTCATCGATGCTGGCCCTTCCCTTAGTTTGGACTACGAGGTCCGGCAACACATCTTGTTCCTAGTTATGGGGGAACGCTTGCAACAGCAGCATTGACATTGTCCAGAGAGCCCAGTCAAAGATCTTGAGAACCATCACCGGGGCACCGTGGTATGTTCGAAACGAAAACATTCATAAAGACTTAAACATCTTAACAGTCATAGAGGAAATAGCGAAACAAAAAGTAAAATATTTAAGCAAGCTCTCATCACACACTAATCATCTCGCGAGAGGTCTCACAAGGCTGCGCAGCCGATCCCGTCTTCGTCGTAGCGACTTATCAACCCAGCGATGATTTTTAGGGACGCGCACTTAGAATGCAGTCGAAAAAGAAAATGAACTGCTAGCTAAGATTTATTAATAAGATTTGTATACTAATTGTAAGTTTTCTAATTCACTAGAAAAGATTCAATACATACGCACAGCAATAAAAAAAATGACATATGTACATCGGAAAACAGTAGTCTCTAAGGTCGACGCGTTCATACAGACGGACAGACGGATAGACGGACATGACTATATCGTCTTGACTGTTGATTCTTATTAAGATCTATTCATTGCAACGGGGTTCAGGGTATCTTCTAGTCAGGCTCTCCCGACAAGAGCCTTCTTACTTGTTGCTTTATGAATAAATAAATAAAATAAATAAAATTCAGCTAGAAATATATTTTAAAATTTCTGGTTCAAAGAATTTGTGGGATAGTTCGGAGGGAGCTAAGCTGTGGCAACCAGGCGGGTCGCAGATTGCGGATAGCGAACGGCCCATTTTATGATATTAGCTGCAAATAAGCGAGAATCCTTGCACATAAACAGTTCCGGACAAACAGCGAGTACGGTACCGTACCGACAAGACACTTGTTTTGCCGTCTTTAAAGCATAGCCACACACACAGCCAACTCCCTCACACATACCCAACTTCATCCCTTCTCCCATATCTCACTCCGGGTGGACAATGGTGTAATTCGAACCATGCCGAAAGTCAACTTGGCCGGGGGCCCGGATTTAAGGCTAGCCAAGTCACTAACGGTGAGCTCAGGCAGATGGCGACCGCCTATTCTAATTAGCCTTACCCGGGTACTGCGGATCTCTGCCCGGGTGAACCTTATATTTCTAAGCAACTCGTGGGACGAAAAGATAGAATCCAAAAATAATAAAAAGAATTTAGGAGTGCAGCAGGATACCCCTGCTGCCAGTGTCGCGATACACTTTGAGGACCGCCTCCATAGCGGGGAGCGGGTCCACCCTTACGGCGCCCTCACCCAGCCGATGCGACCGAGTCTTAGCGCTGTAAGGCGACATGGCGTGCAGCACCAGCAGCCAAAAACACAGTTGCCAACATTGGGAGAGCCGGGCGGTTTGGATGACCCAAACCGAAAAACGCTGAACGGCTCGATAACCAAATGGTACCTGAGGTACCTTCAGCAGGAACTACCCCATGTCAACAGCTGGAAGGGACTCGGCGAGCCACGTACGGGGACCAGATCCCAAGCGCCTGAGCAGCACATTGACGCCACCCACTGCCACCCTCAAGTGGGCGTGCCCAGAGGAGCGTCCTAGCAAATCGGCAGCCGTCTTAGCAACAGCAGTTAGGTCTTCCAGGCTACAAAAAGCCCTCTCCAAGGACCACTCAAACGGCATCTGTAGTTGAAAAAGCCAGATGGAACACACACAAACAACCCAAAGGAAACGAGCAGTCTACTCCTGGCTACTCACTTTCCTGAGTACGTGGCTATGGAGCAAACCATCTCAGAGAGTGAGGCACCAACCTACCTCGCTGGGATTGGAGATTGCCCACACCTGCGCGTGGCTATGGTGGCAGACTCCAATCGGGCTGAGGGAAGGGAACCACCCTATCGCTTAGAACGTTTTGAAAACATACCCTATAGACTGTTTCATCAAAATAGCGTACAATGGGCTATAAATAGTTTCAGTCCATACAAATCCCTTGGACCAGATGGAATTTATCCATGAATATTGCAGCGGGGACTGCACCAAGTCGCACTCCCCCTGTTCCGTTTATTCCGAGCTAGCCTCTTGTTTGGACACATACCCAGCAAATGGGCTAAAGTGAAAGTTGTGTTTATTCCTAAGGTAGGGAAGAAAGATTCCCAATCGCATAAGTCCTTCTTCCTTAAAACTATGGAGAAGATAATTGACCAGCACATCGGGGAGGTGAATCTCAAGCGTCTTCCCCTATATAAATACTAATATGCGTACCAAGCTGGTAAGTCAACTGATACTGCCATTCACTGCCTTACAACAACCATTGAACAGGCCATTGGCGCTCAACAAATAGCACTAGGTGCCTTTTTAGACATTTCAGCAGCTTTTGACAACTCGTCATAGAGGCTATCCGTGCCTCTCTTGTACGAAAAAATGTCTCCACACCCATTATTAGGTGTATTCCAGAAATGCTTAAATCCAGAATCATAACTGTAGACCTTGGAGGAATCATGACCTCAATCACAGCCACAAGGGGGTGCCTTCAAGGGGGAGTACTCTCTCCTCTCTTGTGGACTCTGGTCATCGACGAGCTACTCTATAAGCTCAACAACTTATGCTGCATTTACACTAGTTGATGCAGCGTCAATTCTAGCTATATCAACAATTGATATCCAACGTCAACGCATTTGTTTTGTTTACATTAGTTGATTGAGTTGACAAAAAAACCGGGTTGCCAACTAATTTTCGAGTTGAGCAACGCGCAAGATGCCAACGCGTTGATATTGAAGTTGAGAGTAATTTACACCAGTTGATATCCACATTCGTTGACATTCACGTTGCTAAGCATTTTTCGTTGACGTCGATATTGTGAATGTATCGAAACTGATTTTCGATATTGTGTTGTTTTGTTAATTGAGAAAAGTAAAAAAGTGGTAAGTACTAATGCATATGTAACTTAAAACAAATTGATTGAATTGCAATTTGTTTACTTTAGAATAAAATCAGAACAATGGCAACAGCGAAGAAGAGCAAAATAGCGGCAGCAGTGGTTTTGGTTCTCGCTCTTGAGTTAATCGATAGCTATCGCCAGCAACTGAAGCAGGTCTACTTTCGATATTAAAATATGGTTCAATACATATGCATAAAAATAAATAAAATTATATTTTAAATGGCTTTTTATTACTAATTTTTGTTTTTATAGACTGCACAGTTGAAAAAGCAGACAACATTAATTAAAACGGATGGCGAAGCGAAGTGCTGCCACCTTTAATATGTTCATAAAGTTTGTCAACACACAGCAAAAGAATGAACATGAGCTCAACTTAATTTTGTGTTGTCAACGCGCCGATTGTGACTTCAAGTGTTGACACAAAGTGTTTACACTATGTTTACACTCAGAGCAACAATTGACGATTTTCGCATTGTCAATCTACTGTCAACGCAACAGTTGATCAAGTTGACAGCTCTTCACACTAGGATTGATTAAGTTGATATCAACGTTGACTTGTTTATCAACTAGTGTAAATGCAGCATTAGGGTTCTCCACTCAAGGCTTCGCTGATGATCTAGTCATCTATATAGTGGGCTGGCATGAGCAAACCATCTCGGACCGCACGCAGCAAGCCCTTAATATAGCCAGCAGATGGTGTCAGGACAAAAGATTGTCCATAAAACCGTCTAAAACGGTTTTCGTTCCATTTACCAGGAAAAGATCTCTCCTACTTAGGAGTTACACTGGACTCCAAGCTCAACTGGAATGTACACCTTGAAAAGACCATAAACAAAGCCACTCGAACATACTTCGCTTGCAACGGCTTTTCGGTAGAACATGGGGCCTAAGTCCCAAAATGATCTACTGGTCTTTAAACACTGTGGTAAAACCGATCCTTACCTATGCATCTCTTGCTTGGTGGACGAAATCTACCCAGAAGACAGCTGCGGCTGCACTTACCAAAGGACAACGACCGAACATGTCCCACTGCAGCACTTGGAGTAATAACTGGCATACCCCCTCTACCCATCACCCTGAAAAAGGAGGCCTGCCTGGGGCACTTCGCCTTCAAAACATCACCAATATAAAAAGCGGTGATCTTACCGGGCATCTTCGGGTTCTCGAACCCCTAATAAACGAGCCCATTCTGCGCGTAACTGACGAACAGAAACCAAAACTTGTTTTCCACAGAAACTTCTCTGTAGTCTAGCGAAATTCGCACTCTAACAGGCTACCTAACGGGTCACTGCAACCTTAGGTATCACCTTAAGAAATTAAAACTTTCAAAATTTGACACATGCAGATTCTGTGAGCTGGAGCTAGAAACATCAGAACATGTTCTATGTGAATGCCCATCGCTAAGTAGACGTCGACTTCGACAACTAGGAGGTGAACTTATCCCCCCTACAGGATTTGGGAACATATAGACCCTACCAAAGTGCTCTCTTTTATTAGAAGCCCCGGTATAGAGGCTCTACCCTAATCCTACAGGCCAGCACAAAAGACCTAACATCTGGTCGCAGTGCAACAAGGCCCTTGTAATAAAAGGTTTTCCTCTCCAATGTCCACCGAGGCTCGTATATTGTATGTAGCTATAGGCAAACTTTATAGTTTTTATCTATATCTAGATTTATTTAGTCCATAAGTAAACATATAAAGATATTTAACTATTATATTGATTAAGCTTGTTCGCTGTGTATCCTATTTACTCGGTAAATTTATTTATCGAGTGTGACCAGAGTATTGGTCTGTAAAAAAGTATATTTTTAGTGTGACCAGGCTGCCACAGTACCCCCTGCTAGAATTCACTTTGCGGAGCGAACGGGGAGTCTAATTGTTCGACGAGGCCTGGTTGATTGTTGTGGCGATGGTATCTGTGATGTGGAGCTAGTTACCTTATCCTGCTGCTGTGATGGCTGTGATCCTGTATTGACGATGTTGGTTGGTGGTGGTGATGATTGGTGAGAATCAATGAAAGCTGGTTTAAGGCGATCGATCGATACTTTCATGTCACGGCCATTGACGGTTATGGTGAAATGTTTGTTTTGTTTTAATTTTACTGCAAATGGTCCATCGTAGGGCGGTTGAAGTGAGCCACGCACCGTGTCATTTCGCAAAAAGACGTGAGTTGCATTGCCTAATTCACGAAAAACGATTGGCTTGGAGATGTCGTGGTGTGCGTTGGTTGAATTTCGCGCATGGTCTCTGCTAGATCTTTTGCGAAATCAGTTTGCAGTTAAAATTTGCTCGTAGTGTGGAAAAATTCTCCAGGAATACGAAGCGTTGTCCCATATACTAACTGAGCGGCGGTTGTTTGAATGTCGGGTTTGCATGCTGAACGTAATCCAAGTAAAATCATTGGTAATTTTCGTGGCCAAGCAATCCGATGATGACACATAATGGCTGCCTTTAGTGTTCTATGCCAACGTTCGATGAGCCCATTTGCGTGAGGGTGATAAGCAGTTGTGCGTAAATAATCAATACCTAGAAGTCGTGATAGCTCGGCAAATAATCGGGATTCGAACTGTCTGCCTTGGTCTGTTGTTATACGTGCTGGCACTCCAAAACGGGAAATCCATGTGTTGATTAGTGCTAAAGCTACTGTCTCAGCTTGTATGTCTTCGATGGCGATAGCTTCTGGCCATCTAGTGTATCGATCAATGATGGTGAGGCAATATCGAAATGGTCCAGATTGAGGCAGTGGTCCGATGAGATCGAGGTTGATGTGTTCGAATCTTTGTGTCGGAGGCGTATATTGTTGAAATGGTGAATGAACATGGCGCGTTACTTTGGATTTTTGACATTGAATGCAGTGTTTGACGAAATGTGATATATCCTTATTCATAAAGGGCCAAACGAAACGCTGTTTGATTAGTTTTGTCGTAGTTCCAATTCCGCCATGAGCGATGTTGTGAAATTTTCTGATAATCTGCTTCCTTATCAGTTGCGGTATGAATAGTCGAACCGTTGCAGTTGAAAAATCACAGACGAGTGGAGTCGATGTATTTGGTATGTTGATTGTTTTGAGCTGCAAAGATGTAGCGCGATCCTCAAGTAACTTTTTAAGTTCTGGGCAGTTGGACTGTGCGTTTGCGATTTGGTTTTAGTCGATGTTGTTTGATTCCATTGCTGTTATGCGTGATAATGTGTCTGCAGTTGTATTTTCGATGCCCGACAGATGTAGAATTGTTGTTGTAAATTGACTGATGAAATCCGATTGGCGGAGTTGACGTGGTGATGCTTTTTCAGGCTTCTGGAAGAATGCATATACCAATGGTTTGTGATCTGTGCGAATGTCGAAAATTCGTCCTTCCAACATACAACGGAAATGTTTTATGCTGAGGTAAACGGCCAATAGTTCACGATCGTACGTGCTGTATTTGCGTTGCGTGTCGGTGAGTTTAACACTGAAGAATCCCATTGGCTGAAACTCGTTGTTGATGACTTGATGTAGTACTGCGCCCACTGCAATGTCACTGGCGTCTGTACTGAGTGAAAGATGAGCGAATTGAGCAGGGTGAACTAAGAGCGTTGAGTCGGCTAGCGATCGTTTGCATTCGTTGAAATGTTGTATCATGTCCTCTGTCCAGTTGATTTGTGATGAGTCGTTTTTTTTGTTGCCTGGGATGAGCTGGACCAGTGGAGCTTGATGTTGAATTGCATTGGGTAGGAATCTCCTGTAGAAGTTGATCATTGCCAAGAATCGCCGGAGTTCCTTTACAACTTTGGGCAATGGAAAGTCCGCGATTGTTTTAACTTTGGATGGCAAGGGTGTGATGCCATTGGAGTCAACTAGTCCTAGGAACTCAATCGATGTTTGACCGGAGCAGCATTTGCTTGGATTAATGGTGAGATGATATTGACGGAGTCGTTCAAATACTTGACGGAGATGGATTTTGTGCTGATCAATGTTTTCAGATGCTATGGCGATATCGTCTATGTAGACAAAAGTGAAATCAAAATCCCTGAAGGCGGTGTGCATATATCGCTGAAATGTCTGTGCAGCATTGCACAGACCGAATGTCATGTGCGTGAATTCAAATAATCCGAATGGCGTAGTTATAGCTGTTTTGGGAACATCACTAGGTTCGATCGGAATTTGATGATATGCACGGTTAAGATCAATTTTTGAGAATATTTTTTTCCGTAGAAAATATGTGTGCAGTCTTGAATACGAGGTAGTGGGTACCGATCAGGAACTGTTTGAGCATTGAGTGCGCGATAGTCGCCACATGGACGCCATTCGCCGGTTTGTTTGCGTACCATGTGCAGAGGTGATGCATATGAGCTTTTCGATGGACGACACACGCCAATCTTGAGCAGGAAATCAAACTCGCTCTTTGCAGCTTGAAATTTTTCGGGTGTGAGGCGCCTTGGCTTTGCGAATGTTGGTGGTCCTCTTGTGTCAATGCAGTGAGTCACATCGGCTGTTGTTGGCTTTGGTGTAGAAACGTTTAGTTGCGTGATATCCTTGAAATCCTCCAAGAGTCGAGCAAATTCATAAGATGTGTTGAAGGCTTTGAGTTGACCTATTGATTGTAGGCAGCAGGTACCGGGACTGGATAAAAGTGTTTGAGCTTCGACTAATCTGCTTTGCCTGACATCGACGAGCAAATTGTAGTGGTACAAAAAATCAGATCCGATGATTGGAGTAGTGATATCTGCGATGATGAAACTCCAAGTGTATGGACGCCGTAAGCCGAGATCAAGGGTGATACGAGTTGTACCGTAAGCTTTGATCTGCGTGCCATTTGCTGCAAATAGTGAGTTGGTATAGCAGTGAGAGATGCGTTGATTGATTGATGAGAGTGGTATGGCGGAAACTTCTGCACCAGTGTCGATAAGATACTTTTTTCTAGATTTCTCATCTGTAATAAACAAGCGGTTAGTATTAGAGATATTGAAGATGTACAGATTGAAATTGTGTTGCAAGGCCCTGATGAATTGTCCGCCGGAGTTTGCCTTGTAAACCTTCGACGGTTGTATTTAGTTTTTTGCGCTGGCTGCTTGTTTGAAGGAGCATGGAATTTGACAGCGTTGAGCATCAGTACCAAATTTAGCGTGATACCAGCAGAGTAGGTTAGCTTGCTGAGTTGATCATGATGTGTTACGATTTTCGTTGCTTTGCGAGCGATTGCGGCTACGTGATTGCCGATTGTTGCTGAGAAGCTGGCTAAGCTTGCTGTTGATTTGTTATAGAACTTTGTCACTATTATCCAAACGTTGTTCTATTTTGGCAATTTGATCGTTGTATGATGATGAACCAGTATTTGTGTGCGATAATGCTGAGATATTATCATTGTTGTAGTTGAGAGAGTCTATTACGGAATCTGCAGCAGTGGCAAGCTAGGAAATTGATATGTTTGGTGATCTCTCCAAAATGCCTGTGATAACAGCGCGTGCTGCTGGAGGAAGGTGTTTGATCCAATAACGGCGTACGACTGACTCGTCACTGGTTGCGTTTGTTTGTTGTAATTGGGTGAGCAAATGACTGGGACGACCGTCACCAAGTTGAATGCCGGTTGCAAGCTTATATAGGCGTACCATATCAGATTCTGAGAACTTAGCAAGGATGGCTTGCTTAAGTGTGGTGTATGGATCTATTAGGGGTTCATTTAGAATGGGATCATAAACCTGGTCGAGATATTTTGCATCCGCATAAGCTATAACAGCGGCGTATTTTTCATGTTCCTTCCGTGAGCCTAGTCCTTGTAACAAAAACAAACTTTCTAGTTTTGTAAAAAACATCTCAATGCTAGTTATTGAATTTAGTTGAGGAAACGGTATTAATTTAATTGATATGATCCGAATTGATTATGATTTGTAAGTTTGAACGTAAAAACTGAAGCGATGTGTTGCGAAATTGTGAGTTGTGACTCTTCAATTTGTAGGTGTATGTGTGAGATGATCGCGTGATCATTTATTGACAATTGTAGTGTTTTGAATATGCGTGTAAGTCGGGGTTACCAGTTTATGGACAAACTTTATAGTTTTTATCTATATCTAGATTAATTTAGTCCACAAGTTAACATATAAAGATATTTAACTATTATATTGATTAAGCTTGTTCGCTGTGTATCCTATTTACTCGGTAAATTTATTTATCGAGTGTCACCAGAGCATTGGTCTGTAAAAAAGTATATTTTAAGCGTGACCAGGCTGCCACATAGCGATTGCGAAAAAGTCAAGGTGGCCGTGTTACCTGTGGAATACCCGCATGTAATGCTCAGGATGGGACACCGCGGTCACGTTCGCGGGCAGTTACTTCCGGGTTGGCTACCTGGTCATTGAATGCTCCGACGATCACTCAGCGAAGTAGCTGAGGACCGTGGTGTCAAGGCTAAAATCGTGGAATGGGGCTCTACTGTACTGCAAGGTGGGTGATGACATTCCCTCACCACACAATATTACCATCTTATGCCCAAGAAGCGCGGACCCGTCAACCGAATCCTTGTTGGTTCTGCTGCCAGAACAAGATCGAGACCGACCCGTGAAAGGTGCTATCGAGGAGGACAGAAGGCGGAGGTCCGCTATTGGTGATAGGCATTGATGAGGCATCCATGAACGCGAGACGCCACCAGGTTTCATTCCCCTACGGGACCATCCCCGTTAGCAAACTGATGAATAGGAAAGCTAGCGCGAGGACTGTTCCCGCCCAATCGACAGCCCCGGGAGCTGCAGGCTCGGCACCCACACCTCCCACCGCCACTGTTCCGAATGGTCATCTAGCAGGTGTCTCTAATTTATCGGAGGATTTGGCCGAGGATGAGGATCTGGCGAAGATGACGCTCGGTCCAGCAGAGCTGGAAGGGATGGATGATTAGTTGGCAATGTCCTCGCAAGAGCTCGCTGATGAGCTTCAAACGGCAGAAGCTGACGTCACCATGACGGGCAGCGGTGATCTTGGTAGCTCCCAACCTGCATTACCAAGAGCTGGAGCGGCGGATAGTTGATGGTGACGTCAAACTTCACCGTCACTGGGCTAGCCCAGATAAACCTCCATCTGGCTAAGGCAGCCTCTGCTGTCTTGGCCAGGATGTTTATCACCCAACATCTTGGGCTAGCCCAGCCATGGGTTAACAATGGCATAAAAGGGCTTTTCACCGTTGACTCGTAAGTAATCTGGGATCAAACAAATCCTATACCTAGAGCATGCATTATGGTAAGGAATTGTAAATGCCGTAAGGGCAATAGGAAACGCCCTCCCCCGAACTATTTTGGTGGCGTCTGCATATTTTGCTGGTGATGCGGACTGTCCGCCACCGGAAATGGAAAAGCTCATAGACCAACGCAGAAGAGAGAAGCTGGCGGTAAAATTCGGCTGCGATTCCAATGCGGACCACTCCATATGGGGCAGGACGGACAACAACAAAAGGGGTGAGTGTTTTACCAACATTACATTCAACTATAACTTAGAAATGGTAATGTCGGATCGATGCCGACATTTGTTACTAGAGTTAGAGAAGAGGTTTTATTAGTCAACTTGGCCGGGGGCCCGAATTTAAGGCTAACCCATTCACTAACGGTGAGCTCAGGCAGATGGCGACCGCCTGTTCTAATTAGCCTTACCCGGGTACTGCGGATCTCTGCCCGGGTGAACCTTATATTTCTAAGCAACTCGTGGGACGAAAAGAAAGAATCCAAAAATAATAAAAAGAATTTAGGAGTGCAGCAGGATGCCCCTGCTGCCAGTGTCGCGATACACTTAGGACCGCCTCCATAACGGGGAGCGGGTCCACCCTTACGGCGCCCTCACCCAGCCGATGCGACCGAGTCTTAGCGCCAAAAGTAGAGTTGCCAAAATTGTTAGAGCCGGGCGGTTTCGATGACCCAAACCGAAAAACGCTGAACGGCTCGAAAACCAAATGGTACCTGAGGTACCTTCAGCAGGAACTACCCCACGGCAACGGCTGGAAGGGACTCGGCGAGCCACGTACGGGGACCAGCTCCCAAGCGCCTGAGCAGCACATTGACGCCACCCACTGCCACCCTCAAGTGGGCGTGCCCAGAGGAGCGTCCTAGCAAATCGGCAGCCGTCTTAGCAACAGCAGTTAGGTCTTCCAGGCTACAAAAAGCCCTCTCCAAGGACCACTCAAACGGCATCTGTAGTTGAAAAAGCCAGATGGAACACACACAAACAACCCAAAGGAAACGAGCAGTCTACTCCTGGCTACTCACTTTCCTGAGTACGTGGCTATGGAGCAAACCATCTCAGAGAGTGAGGCACCAACCTACCTCGCTGGGATTGGAGATTGCCCACACCTGCGCGTGGCTATGGTGGAGACTCCAATCGGGCTGAGGGAGGGAAACCACCCTATCGCTTAGAACGTTTTGAAAACATACCCTATAGACTGTTTCATCAAAATAGCGTACAATGGGCTATAAATAGTTTCAGTCCATACAAATCCCCTGGGCCAGATGGAATATATCCATGCTTGATGCAGCGGGGACTGCACCAAGTCGCACTCCCCCTGTTCCGTTTATTCCGAGCTAGCCTCTTGTTTGGACACATACCCAGCAAATGGGCTAAAGTGAAAGTTGTCTTTATTCCTAAGGTTAGGGAAGAAAGATTCCCAATCGCATAAGTCCTTCTTCCTTAAAACTATGGAGAAGATAATTGACCAGCACATCGGGGAGGTGAATCTCAAGCGTCTTCCCCTATATAAATACTAATATGCGTACCAAGCTGGTAAGTCAACTGATACTGCCTTACAACAACCATTGAAAAGGCCATTGGCGCTCAACAAATAGCACTAGGTGCCTTTTTAGACATTTCAGGAGCTTTTGACAACTCGTCATAGAGGCTATCCGTGCCTCTCTTGTACGAAAAAATGTCTCCACACCCATTATTAGATGGATTCCAGAAATGCTTAAATCCAGAATCATAACTGTAGACCTTGGAGAAACCATGACTTCAATCACAGCCACAAGGGGGTGCCTTCAAGGGGGAGTACTCTCTCCTCTCTTATGGACTCTGGTCATCGACGAGTTACTCTATACGCTCAACAACTTAGGGTTCTCCACTCAAGGCTTCGCTGATGATCTAGTCATCTATATAGTGGGCTGGCATGAGCAAACCATCTCGGACCGCACGCAGCTAGCCCTTAAAATAGCCAGCAGATGGTGTCAGGACAAAGGATTGTCCATAAAACCGTCTAAAACTGTTTTAGTTCCATTTACCAGGAATCTCTTTCTCTTTCTCTTTCGTAATTCGCTTTGCATCGCAACGGACGTGTTTTTTTTTATGCGCTTCGCTTTTTTACTATTGTGCGTTTTATTTCTGCTATTAATTTCGCGTCTTTGTGTAAACTAATAGTTTTGTGACTTTGTGTTTTGCCGGTTTGCCTAAACCCAAAGTGGACAGTAAATTAACAATTTATTTTGCATTTGTTTTAAAGTGATTCCAAACACAACAACAAACTGCAGTCCAGCATACTGAAAAATTTGCTCAACTTGCTGCCGCCTGCTTTTGTTTTGTTTTTGTGTTTTTACGCTCACTCTCTCTCTCTCTTTTTTTCAAGCGCTTCGCTCCCAGTGCATTAAACCGTTTCTTGATCGTTTACTCTAACGCGCTCTTTTGTGTTGGTGTTGGTCGCGGTCAAACTCTTCTCCGTTGCTTGTTGCTCTCGGTGGTCGCGCTCGCGCCGTTTTTGTTTGTGAAGCTGTGAAGTAAGTTTTGTTTGTAGCTTTACTATTTGCACTTTAGGGTGGACCTGTATTTAATCATAACAATTTTCTGCAGCGATATTTTTTTATTTTATTTTTTATTTGTACTTTTCTTCCATTTTAATAAATTAAATAAAAATGTCTGTCTGCTGCTATGCGAATTGTCAAGTCCGCGCAAACTCAAAAATGGGTTTTGTCTGCTGCTGGATGTGCACAAATGTTGCTCATGAGCAATGTGCCGGCATTACTGGCCGTGTCTCAGACCTAATGAAGGATACTAATTTAGAGTGGCCGTGTTGATCATGTTTGGAGAAAAAAAAAGACATTGTAAGCTTTATAAATACTCAACTTGGCTTAGAGGGCATTTTCTGCCAGTTGAATAAACTGTGTGAAAAGTTCTCATCGGTTCAAAGAAACCTTAACGAGAAAAATCTCGTAATGGATTCTCCAAAGCGTAAAAAGGCCAACGTTGGGCAGTTATCGGGCTCTGTGATGTCGGAAAATACTCCAAACGCTCCGATACCGCAGGGTAAAGTAAATAAAGTAAATAAAAATCTTCATGTCCCTCCAACTAAAATTATCGAGAACTTAGATGATATACCAATAACTCCCATGGATATTGTGTTATCTGATCCCGATCCTTCGGTTTCTTTGGTGGTTAGTAGTGTTGATGTTAATCAACAAAAAAACTCTATCAAACTTAAAGAGCCAAATATTCAGTTATCCGAGACTGAGTCTTCCAAACCAGCCTCAGTGGAGGATATAATTAAAAAATTTGTTGCTGTTCCACCTAAAAAACAAATATTTGTTTCAAGGCTTCCCCCTGATTTAACATCAGATGATGTCAAGGTCTATATCAAGGCCAAATCGAATGCCAATTTCACGGTGGAGAAATTCAAATTTGCTTATGATCGGAACATTTCGTCTTTTAAAATCAGTGTTCCGAATCAAGATTTTTGCACTATATGCTGCAAAGAATTTTGGCCAGAACACATAATTGTGAAAGAGTATACTGCAAGGAAAAAAAATCGGCCCCCGATTGTATCTACCCTTCCGGTGGTTGGTTCTAAGGTAACTCTCCCAATAACTGATAGTTCAAAAAACTAACATCCTCCTTCTTACTTGGCTATCAGAATGTAAGAGGTCTTTGTAGTAAACTCACTAGTTTATACCTTAATAGTCTTTCTTTCCCCTTCCATGTCATTGCCTTTACTGAAACGTGGTTAAGGCAAGACATTCTCAATTCTGAAATTCTATGTAGTACATATTCTATTTACAGAAAGGACCGTACTCTTCGGCGTGGTGGTGGAGTGCTTATTGCTGTGAATGTAGACTTTCCTTCTGAAACAGTCGTATTAGATAGTTCTTTTGATATAGAGTTTATTGCTGTAAAGCTAAACATTTGCGGTATTAACATTTTTATCACTTGTTCGTATATACCTCCTTCTTCTGATCTCTCTATCTATGAGACACATCTATCTGCTATTCATTCTGTCTCTGCCTTGCTTTCTGATCGTGATTTTCTTGTAGTTCTTGGTGATTTCAACATTGCTGAAGCTACTTGGATTTCTTGTCCTGACTCTGGTGCCCTGACTCCCACGGCCCCGAATGAATTTTTAATCGACCTACTTGGGATGTCATTGAGTCAAATTAATGCTATCCCAAATTCTCTCAATAAAATGCTTGATCTGATTTTTGTTTTGGATTCATCATCTTCATCCGTTTCCCGTTCCCAGCCTTTATCTTATCCCGAAGACTTATACCATCCTACGTTGGAGCTGTTGATTAATTTACCTTCCCGAACGCGTTGCAATTTCAGGATGCCTTTGAGTCGAGTTCGTCATTTTCGAAAAACTGATTTTGAGGGACTCGCTCTGCTTTTATCCCAAACTGACTGGTCTCCCCTCTACGAGTCTGACGACTTGGACGTGGCAATCAGTATTTTTTATAATACCTTATATTCTTTATTTGATTTATGTGTCCCGGTTGGTGAGCTAAACAGGTCTAACAAACCTGTGTGGTTTACCCGAGAGTTGACAATTCTCAAAAATCGAAAATCTAAACTCTACAAGAGATTTAGAAAAAACGGCTCATCGGTGGCCTATTCTGCATACTTGATTGCTCGTGCCAGTTTTGATATCTTAAATAACCTATGTTATAAGAATTACCTGACTCGGTGTAGATTACAGTTTCAGCAGGATCCAAAGCGATTTTTTGATTTTGTTAATGCGAAGCGTAGGTCATCGACACTCCCAACGGAGGTATTCTTTGAGGAAACGAAGGCCAATTCTGATCAGGAGATTGCAAATATATTTGCCCAATTTTTTCAAACGACTTATAGCTCATGTCAATCTCAAGTCGGTTTGCCTTACCCTTATCGGGTTAATGGCTCGAATCGCATCTTTGGACTGAAAATCACTGAAAACTCACTTTTAAATAATCTTCATGTTTTGAAACCTATATTTTCCCCAGGACCTGACGGAGTGCCAAGCTGTGTGCTTAGACACTGCGCTCATGGTCTTTTAAAGCCGTTGCTTAAAGTGTTTAACTTGTCCCTGGAGTTAGGCTCCTTTCCAAAAATTTGGAAAGAGTCATTTAATATTCCTCTCCATAAAAAAGGAAACAAATGTAATGTTCAAAATTATAGGGGTATTTCCAAGTTGTCTGCTATTCCTAAGATTTTTGAAAAATTAATAACCTCCCATCTTCAACACCTTTGTAAATCTATTATTTCACCGTGCCAGCACGGATTTATGAAACAAAGATCTACTACCACTAACTTGTTAGAATTTACTTCGTTTGTTATCAAGGGTTTTCAGGACAAATTGCAGACTGATGTTATTTATACTGATTTTAGTAAGGCTTTCGACTCTGTAGATCATCATCTCCTAATACATAAACTTGAACTCTTGGGCTTTTCAAATATTCTAGTTCTTTGGATTAAAGACTACCTAACTCTTAGAACTCAGAGGGTTTTATTCAAAGGGTCCGTTTCCAAGACGGTTCAGGTCACTTCAGGCGTTCCTCAGGGTAGTCATCTTGGTCCTTTATTATTTATTTTGTTTATAAACGATCTTCCATCGGTTATAAAGTTCTCTCGGGTTTTGATGTACGCTGATGATGTAAAGTTATGCACGTCAGCTGCAACTCCCCTAGCTGCTCAACAGCTTCAAAGAGATTTAGACAACTTTCAAATGTGGTGTAAAGTAAATTTTTTAAATCTTAATTACAGTAAATGTAAAGTAATGTCATTTTTTAGATGTTTGCCCTTTTTTAATATTTATTTTCTTGACAACAAACCACTAGATAGAATTGAATGGGTTGACGATTTGGGCATCCTTATGGACCCAAAGCTTAAGTTTGACAAGCATATTTCTTCAATTTCCAATCGAGCATCTGGTGTCTTGGGGTTCATTAAGCGCTGGTCGAAGGAGTTTAACGATCCCTACTTAACAAAAACTCTGTATACTTCTCTTGTACGACCGATTCTGGAATATGGATCTTGTATATGGTTTCCGAAATACGAAATTCATCAGAATAAAATAGAATCGGTACAAAAACAATTTCTGCTCTTCGCACTTAGAGGTCTTAACTGGGACACTAACAATAATTTGCCGTCTTATCGTAGTAGACCTTTACTAATAGATCTTCCTTCTCTGAGTGATCGTAGAATAATGCTTTCATTTTCATTTTTTCACAAATTAATTAATGGTGAAATTGATTCTTCTGAATTAATTAACCAAATTAACTTTGCTGTTCCTATTAGAAATACTAGAAATTTTGTACCTATAGCTCTTCAAACTTGTAATTCTAATTATGCTCTTCATAATCCTTTTCGTATTCTGTGTTCTATTTATAACGATCTTTCCCACTTAATACACAGTGCCACTCCTACTTGCTCTTTTAAAAAGTTAGTTTTGTGTCATTTGTCTACATGTTCGCGATCATCGTAACCGCACGATAAGCGGAGCGCCCCTCGGTCGGATGGGCGGGAGGTGGGTCGCTTTGTGCGTGGGTCCGCGCGTTAACAAGCCGGTGCTTGGTATCGTTGGGCCACTTGACTGTACTGTTCGTTAGTACATCTACGTCCAATATTCATATTCATACAAGACCATCCCTAAATGAATCCACCATTGACTTTTCGGCTGAAGCCAACTACTTAGGAGTTACACTGGACTCCAAGCTCAACTGGAATGTACACCTTGAAAAGACCATAAACAAAGCCACTCGAACATACTTCGCTTGCAACGGCTTTTCAGTAGAACATGGGGCCTAAGTCCCAAAATGATCTACTGGTCTTTAAACACTGTGGTAAAACCGATCCTTACCTATGCATCTCTTGCTTGGTGGACGAAATCTACCCAGAAGACAGCTGCGGCTGCACTTACTAAAGGACAACGACCGAACATGTCCCACTGCAGCACTTGGAGTAATAACTGGCATACCCCCTCTACCCATCACCCTGAAAAAGGAGGCCTGCCTGGGGCACTTCGCCTTCAAAACATCACCAATATAAAAAGCGGTGATCTTACCGCGCATCTTCGGGTTCTCGAGCCCCTAATAAACGAGCCCATTCTGCGCGTAACTGACGAACAGAAACCAAAACTTGTTTTCCACAGAAACTTCTCTGTAGTCTAGCGAAATTCGCACTCTAACAGGCTACCTAACGGGTCACTGCAACCTTAGGTATCACCTTAAGAAATTAAAACTTTCAAAATTTGACACATGCAGATTCTGTGAGCTGGAGCTAGAAACATCAGAACATGTTCTATGTGAATGCCCATCGCTAAGTAGACGTCGACTTCGACAACTAGGAGGTGAACTTATCCCCCCTACAGGATTTGGGAACATATAGACCCTACCAAAGTGCTCTCTTTTATTAGAAGCCCCGGTATAGAGGCTCTACCCTAATCCTACAGGCCAGCACAAAAGACCTAACATCTGGTCGCAGTGCAACAAGGCCCTTGTAATAATAGGTTTTCCTCTCCAATGTCCACCGAGGCTCGTATATTGTATGTAGCGATTGCGAAAAAGTCAAGGTGGCCGTGTTACCTGTGGAATATCCGCAGGTAATGCTCAGGATGGGACACCGCGGTCACGTTCGCGGGCAGTTACTTCCGGGTTGGCTACCTGGTCATTGAATGCTCCGACGATCTCTCAGCGAAGTAGCTGAGGACCGTGGTGTCAAGGCTAAAATCGTGGAATGGGGCTCTACTGCACTGCAAGGTGGGTGATGACATTCCCTCACCACACAATATTACCATCTTCTGCACAAGAAGCGCGGATCCGTCAACCGAATCCTTGTTGGTTCTGCTGCAAGAACAAGATCGAGACCGACTCGTGGAAGGTGCTATCGAGGAGGACAGAAGGTGGAGGTCCGCTATTGGTGATAGGCATTGATGAGGCATCCATGAACGCGAGACGCCACCAGGTTTCATTCCCCTACGGGACCATCCCCGTTATCAGTCTGAAGAATAGGAGTGCTGGCGCGAGGAGGTGTCTCTGATTCATCGGAGGATCTGGCCGAGGATGAGGATCAGGCGAAGATGATGCTCGGTCCAGCAGAGCTGGAAGGGATGGATGATTAGTTGGCAATGTCCTCGCAAGAGCTTGCTGATGAGCTTCAAACGGCAGAAGCTGACGTCACCATGACGGGCAGCGGTGATCTTGGTAGCTCCCAACCTGCATTACCAAGAGCTGGAGCGGCGGATGAATGATGGTGACGACAAACTTAACCGCCACTGGGCTAGCCCAGATAAACCTCCATCTGGCTAAGGCAGCCTCTGCTGTCTTGGCCAGGATGTTTATCACCCAACATCTTGGGCTAGCCCAGCCATGGGTTAACAATGGCATAAAAAGTCTGTTCACCGTTGACTCGTAGGTAATCTGGGATCAAAGAGATCCTATACCTAGAGCATGCATTATGGTAAGGAAATGTATTAGCTTTACTAGTCTTTCACCGAAATCCGTATGGCAAATGTTGTAAAGATTACAAACTTCCGAACAAATACCTTGAATTAATTTAATCATCAGCCAAATACATTGAATCCATTGATAAAGTTGATGATATCATTTCTTTACTATAATATATATATGCCAATAAAATTCAAAAGTCAATTATTTTGGGATTAGCTTAGTTTTAAGCTTTTATTTTTATATTCGATACCGAAGGTAAAGAGAATATTGGGTTTGTGCAATGCCCGTCATGGTGTCCGTCCGTCCGTCCGTCTGTAGGTTCGCAACTTTTTTCCACACCCTTCAAGCTAGAGACTTAAAATTTTGCAATTCTTTTTATACCCTTAACCCATAAAATGGGTAAATAAGGGTATAATGGTTTTGTGCAAACCGATAAATATACATATTTCGCACATCCTTACAGCTCTAACTACCAAATTTAGTAAGAATATAGCTACTAGCAACCCCCAAAAAACTGCATCAAAAGTTTTTGAGCCACACCCACCCATTCCGCCCCCAGCCAACCCCCCCGCATTTTAAAGTAAAAAAATCATATGTCTCCCACAGTTTTTGAGCTAGAGTCACCAAATTTGTCGCCAAGATAGGTGATGATGATCACTTAAAAACAAACACTCTCAATCTTACAACCCTAGCCACCTCGAGCCGCCCCACCATCTCTTTTAAAACGGGAGTAAGAGTAACTTTCACAGTTTTTAAGCTAGAGTCAAAAAATTTTGTGTGAAGGCAGTTGGAAGCGACCTTCAAAACAACTGCTAAGAAACTTTGGATGCCATATTTGACAGTTTATGAGCTAGACTCAACAAAATTTTCGGCTGGTGGCATCCGCAACAAATCTGCATCAGCCAATCTTTGAACGCAGCATACTAAATATCGACTATATACATATATCGGCTGCGTCATTTGTTAATTTTTATACTCGATACCGAAGGTAAAGAGTATATTGGTTTTGTGCAATGTCCGTCATGGTGTCTGTCAACTCAAAAACGATAAATCCGCAAATTTCACACACCCTTACAGCTAGAACTACCAAATTTGGTGAGAAGAAAGCTACTAGCAGCCCCCAAAAAACTGCATCAAAAATTTTGGAACCACGCCCCCTATTCCGCCCCCAGCCCCCCGCATTTGAAAGTCAAAAAAGCCTATATCTCCCACAGTTTTTGAGCTAGAGCCACCAAATTTGGTGCCAAGATAGGCGATGAAGACCCCCCTTAAAACTGCATCAAAAGTTTGGATGCCACGCCCACCAATACCGCCCTAGCCGCCCCAGCTGCCCCAACGCTTCGTCAAAAACGAGAATGCGTGTATCTTCCAGAGTTGTGGAGTTAGAGCAACCAAATTTGGTAGGAAGATAGCTGGTAACGAACCCCAAAAAACTGCCACGCGCACTCCTTCCACCCCCTCTCCCTACCTTTTACAAACTTTGAGCTAGAGTCACCAAATTTGGAAGGAAGATAGCAATTCACATTTCACAAAGATCTGCAGAAAAAATTTGGATGCCACGCCCACCCATACTGCCCCCAGCCCCTCTCTCCCAAACTTTCACAAACTTTGAGCTAGAGTCACCAAATTTGGTATGAAGATAGCAATTGACATTCCACACAGATCTGCATCAAAACTTTGGATGCCACGCCAACCCATACCGCTCCCAGCCCCCCTTTCCCCACTTTTTACACTTTTCGAGCTAGAGCCACCAAATTTGGTATGAAGATAGCAATTGACATTCCACACAGATCTGCATCAAAACTTTGGATGCCACGCCCACCCATACCGCTCCCAGCCCCCCTTTCCCTACTTTTAACAATTTTCGAGCTAGAGTCACCAAATTTGGTATGAAGACAGCAATTGACATTCCACACAGATCTGCATCAAAACTTTGGATGCCACGCCCACCCATACCGCCCCCAGCCCCCCTCTCCCCACTTTTTACAATTTTCGAGCTAGAGTCACCAAATTTGGTATGAAGATAGCAATTGACATTTCCCAAAGATCTGCAGTAAAAATTTAGTTGCCACACCCACTCATACCGCCCCCAGCCCCCCTTTCAACAGCTCTTACAAACTTTCAGCTAGAGTCACCAAATTTGAAAGGAAGATATCTGGTGGCATCCTCATCTGCTTCGGAGAATCTTTAAGGCAGCGTTCACCCCTGCCCAGTCCGTACCCCTTTGCAATCAAGCCTCTTTTTACCGGTTTAAATACCGGTATCGAGTGTGCCGCAGTAGGTTGCGTCCGACTGCAACGTTTCCACTTGTTTTTTATACCCTTAACCCATAAAATGGGTAAATAAGGGTATAATGGTTTTGTGCAAAAGTATGTAACAGGCAGAAGGAAGCATCTCCGACCCTATAAAGTATATATATTCTTGATCAGCATCAATAGCCGAGTCGATTTAGCCATGTCCGTCTGTCCGTCTGTCTGTCCGTCTTTCCGTCTGTCTGTCTGTCCGTCTGTCCGTCTGTATGAACACGTGGATCTCAGAGACTACAAAAGCTAGAGACTTCAGATTTTGTATTTAAGTTTTCCTATACCATAAGCAGAACAAGTTTGCTTCAAAATATCGATAACTATTCTGGTTTCCGATATAAACATGGTATCGATAACAAAAAATATCGATTTCGGAAAATGTAAAAATGAGAAATGAGTTGAAGTAATGGGTCGTACAAGAGAAGTATACAGAGTTTTTGTTAAGTAAGGATCGTTGAATTCCTTCGACCAGCGCTTAATGAAGCCCAAGACACCAGATGCTCGAGTAGAAATTCAAGAAATATGCTTGTCAAACTTAAGCTTTGGGTCCATGACGATGCCCAAATCGTCAACCCATTCAATTTTTGTCTATTGGCTTGTTGTCAAGAAATCATATATTAAACAAGTAAGAAGGCTCTAGTCGGGAGAGCCCGACTAGAAGATACCTTGAGCCCAGTTGAAATAAATAAATTAAATTTATGTAAGTCCTTGGTATACTGACTTAGCTTCAATCGATTAAGTTCAATATCTCCGGTGTTTCTCAACCGATTTGGACGAAATTTTCAGAAAAGTTCTATCATTACCCATTACTTCAACCCTCATTTTTAGGTTTTAAAATTCGATATTTTTTGTTAACGATATTATGTGTATTACGGATACCAGAATAGTTATTATAATTTGAAGCAAACTTGTTCTGCTTATGGTATAGGAGAACTTATATCCAAAATCTGAAGTCTCTAGCTCTTGTAGTCTCTGAGATACACGCGTTCATACAGACGGACAGACGGACAAACGAACGGACAGACGGACATGGCTATATCGTCTCGGCTGTTGATGCTGATCATATATATACTTTATGGGGTCGGAGATGCTTCCTTCTGCCTGTTACATACTTTTGCACAAAACCATTATACCCTTATTTACCCATTTTATGCGTTAAGGGTATAAAAAGACGGCAAGCATGCTACTGACTGACATTGATTCGAGTTTGGAATTTCTCAATAATTTTAAATTTGAGTCATTGTCTACTCGCCGTTTGGAGTCAGAATTTTTGAGTGTTCCATTAATGTTTGCCCCTTCACCCTCGTCGCTTCCACCCGTGCCTGGTAACGTAGAATTGTCTCCAATTCTATCATTATCTCCAACTCCAAGCGATTGTCCGAATATATCTCCTTTAGTATCCCCTGCTATTAGAAATATTGTTCCCGTCTTGGATCCTGCCGAGATAAACGTGGTAAATAATGATCTTCCTGTCCCCATACCCCAGCCACCTCCTATTTTAACAGTAGTGGCTCCTCGCAAGCAAGTTTTAGTTTCGTGACTTTCCGCTGAAACATCCTGTGATTCTGTTGCTGCCTATATTGCTAGCAACACTAAAGCTAGCGTCTCTATAACGAAATTTAATTTTTCTTCTCCTCGCGAAATATCATCTTTTAAAATTAATGTCTCTCTAGAATCGTTTTCAATCATCTGTGATCCAACCTCATACGGTAGTTCATGAATTTTTGCGAAAAAAAAAATCTGCCTTTACCTGTCAACCTTCCAGCTGCAACCTTTTCAAATAATAACACTGTCGTCCCAAAAAACTAAATTCTGATTAAATATCTATTATTTATAAGAATGTCACAAAACTTAAACACTTGTTTTTGAATAGCTTTTCGTTCCATTCAGACATAATTTCTTTTACTGAAACTTGGTTAAATCCAAGTATATCTAGTTGTGAACTTTTTTCAAATAATTTTATCTTCTATAGAGCTGATCGACCGACGCGCCGAGGTGGTGGAGTACTAATTGCTGTTAAGGCTACTCTTCAGTCGGAAATTTTCTTTTGTTTTACCATTAATGATGCTGAGATTATTTCTGTTAAAATAACTCTCCCTTCACATGTTGGTTATATCACATGCTCTTATATCCCTTCTTCTTCTACACCTCACTTGTATTAAAGAATTTTCTGCTCATATCCGTGACAATGATATTTTTATCGTACTGGGTGACTTTAATTACCAACCATCCCCTGGTCTTCATCCGACACCATAAACTATCTTGTACCGCCTGCCCAGCAGGAATCCTTAGAAGCCATGCTTGATCTTCCATTGTTTCAGATCAATTTAATTTCCAATTATTTGAGTAGAACACTCGATCTTGTATTTATTAACAACAACTGTATTGCCAATTTCTCTAGGTCATCCCCTCTGTCTGACCCTGAGGATTCATATCATCCTACTTTAGAAGTTACATTGTATGTTAGCAATCCTGTAATGTCTTCTCTTCCAGTGTCTAATCTTCCTCGCCGTTGCTTTTGCAAAGGAAATTACTTATTGTTAAATCAACGTATTCTAGCAAGTGATTGGTCTTTTATATATGATTCGGTTGATATAAATATTGC
This sequence comes from Scaptomyza flava, assembly GCA_030179655.1. Taxonomy (NCBI): domain Eukaryota; kingdom Metazoa; phylum Arthropoda; class Insecta; order Diptera; family Drosophilidae; genus Scaptomyza; species Scaptomyza flava. The sequence continues at coordinate 68,606,497 of JARNME010000404.1, read as the reverse complement.
CCTAAGAACTTTTTATAGCACCTTAAATTCTCTATTGGACGAATGTATACCTTACTCTGCTCCCTTGTCCGTTTCTTCTAAGCCCCCTTCGTTCACTCCAAGACTATCAACTTTACAAAATAATAAATCAAAATGTTATAAAAAATTTAGCAGATCTGGCTTGAGTGCTGACTTGTCCTATTACATTATAGTCAAATCAAACTTTCTTCTCAGTGCTATGAGAATTACCTTATTTGTTGCAAACGGCCATTTACGCTAAATCCCAAAAAATTTTATAATTTTTTCAGATCTAAGCGTAAATCTTGCACTTTGCCGTCATCTTTCATATTTGGGATGGATAAATCTAGCAACGATAGCGAATCCGCTAATATTTTTGCTAATTTTTTCCAATCAACTTTATCTTCTGCATCCTCTATTAACATACCTTACCCTTATAACATTGCTTCTACAAATTATATTCCTGTTCCTACCATCTCTCATTTCACACTGCTTTCAGCTTTAAATTCGTTAAAGTCTTCTTACTCTCTTGGACCTGACAATATACCTAGTTGTCTTCTTAAAAAATGCAGTGCTTCTCTTCTTCGCCCATTGCTTAAGCTTTTTAATCTATCCCTTGAATCTTCTGTCTTTCCATCTCTTTGGAAAGAATCTTTTATAATCCCTCTTCACAAAAAATGTGGGAAATCCAATATTGAAAATTATGTGGCATTGCAAAATTGTCCGCTATCCCTAAATTATTTGAAAAAATTATCACTTCATCTTAGCAACATTTCTGCAAATCAGTCTTATACCCTGCTCAACACGGCTTCGTAAGGAATCGGTCAACCACGACCAATTTATTAGAATTCACAACTTATGTAAATGATGCTGACAACTTTCAACAAAATATAAAATAAATATAAAAGTAATATTAGAAAATACTAAGAGAAAATAAGGTTTACAATTAAATATAATAAAGAAGGGCTGAGGGGAGGGGCAAACTAAATTAAGAGCGAAAACGCTCAAGCCCAGCACCACTTGTTTCACTCCCGCTCTCCCGCAGACGATTGAGCTTTTGTAAGCTGTCAACGCAGATAACATATGCCGCTTCACTCCGTCTAACGTGAACGAGCGCTTGACGGCAGAAAACAGCTGATAAGATCCTCTGTCTCTTAATTTGCATAGCTTGCTTAAAGATAATATAATTATCTCTTGAAAGCTGCTCGTTAAGGTAAACGGGAGTATTTTCAAGTGTGTCAAAGCCAAGCAGAGGAAGAGTTAGTTGCGTTTGATTTGTTCGCCGGTACTGGGCAGCAGCGCGTTGAAAGTTGATTTTGTCTCAGAGACAATCAAATCTAATAATAAAAACAGGGTCGACAACCAAATTTGAATTTTTCGACCCTGTAAATTTCCTTAAGCCGCGTTGCTGGGGTAACTCTCAGCGAGAAAGCTAGCGAGTTAAACGCCGACCGCAACTGCTCACCCTCAGCACATGGGACTCCATGAAGGCGCATGTCATTAGCGGCACTGACATTGGCTTGATCGGCTAGCTTTGCCGTTAGAGTCTCCACTTGAGTCTGCAGCTTAGACGTCTCCTTCGCAACCGATTCCAGCCTCTCGACTCGCTGCTGTAATTCATCCAGTTCCCCACGCATCCCATCAAGTTTACACGCTCCTCGGACGCTCTCATCTTCTTCTCTATCAGATCAGCTTGCTCATCAAACCGCTGATTAATTAGCCGGATAAGAGAGGCTGGGTCACTGGCCTTAATTGATTTAATCTCTCCAGAAGAATTTCCACGCGTACGTTATGGTAGAGGTGCCATAGTATGTTTTGTAGTGTGTGTAGTTGAGTGAATTCGACGTGATATATTTTGATGTGTGTGTTGGTGTTGGGCACGCTCTTACTCTTGTGTTTAAGTTGTCAGTTTACAAGAGCAATGAGAGACAAAGCATAATAAGCAAAAGTGTCGTATCTTAACATTTCTGTATCGGCCTGTTACATACTTGTGCGCAAAACCATTATACCTTTTTTTGCCCATTTTATGGGTAAACGGCAGAACCGCGTGAGTCGATCGTCTCAGCCTGCTGCATTGTGCATCTAAGCACCATGATGCAAATAATTCGGTAGAGCCATGAGAAAGAGCGCTCACTTTGTTTCAGTACCAAGCGTCAATAGCAAAGTGCTTGTCATTATGGTAAGACGTCCGTGCGGACGAATTTCGTTGTTTTTATACTCGATACCGAAGGTAAAGAGTATATTGGTTTTGTGCAATGTCCGTCATGGTGTCTGTCCGTCTGTCCGTCCGTATGTGTGCAAGTTTTTTCCACACCCTTCAAGCTAGAGACTTGAAACTTTCCAATTCTTTTTATCTATGGGATAGTATATTAAAGTGTCAAGATTGGGGTTCTACGATAACTGGGGGCTGGCAAATCGATAAATTCGATAACTCAAAAACGATAAATCCGCATATTTCACACACCCTTACAGCTAGAACTACCAAATTTGGTAAGAAGATAGCTACTAGCAACCCCCAAAAAACTGAATCAAAAATTTTGGAGCCACGCCCCCCCATTCCGCCCCCAGACCACCTGCATTTTAAAGTCAAAAACGCCTATATCTCCCACAGTTTTTTAGCTAGAGTCACCAAATTTGGTGCCAAGATAGATGATGATGACCCCCCAAAAACTGCATCAAAAGTTTGGATGCCACGCCCACCAATACCGCCCTAGCCACCCCCATCTGCCCCAACGCTTCGTCAAAAACGGGAATGCGTGTATATTCCAGAGTAGTGGAGCTAGAGCCACCAAATTTGGTAGGAAGATAGCTGGCAATGACCCCCAACAATCTGCATCAAAGTTTTGGAGCCTAGCCCATCCATTCCGCCCCCCTTTCCCCACCTTATACAAACTTTGAGCTAGAGTCACTAAATTTGGTATGAAGGTAGCATTTGACATTCCACAAGGATCTGCAGCAAAAATTTGGATACCACGCCCAACCATACCGCCCCCAGCCCCCCTCTCCCCACTTTATACAAACTTCGAGCTAGAGTCACCAAATTTGGTATGAAGGTAGCAATTGACATCCCACATGGATCGGCAGCAAAAATTTGAATGCCACGCCCACCCATACCGCCCCAAGCCCCATAGCCCCCCTGTCACCACCTTTTACATGCTTCGAACTAGAGTCACCAAATTTGGTATGAAGGTAGCATTTGACATTCCACAAGGATCTGCAGCAAAAATTTGGATGCCACGCCCAACCATACCTTCCCCAGCCCCAAAGCCCCCCTTTCCCCACCTTATACAAACTTTGAGCTAGAGTCAACAAATGTGGTATGAAGGTAGCATTTGACATTCCACAAGGATCTGCAGCAAAAATTTGGATGCCACGCCCAACCATACCTTCCCCAGCCCCAAAGCCCCCCTCTCCCCACCTTATAAAAACTTTGAGCTAGAGTCAACAAATTTGGTATGAAGGTAGCATTTGACATTCCACAAGGATCTGCAGCAAAAATTTGGATGCCACGCCCAACCATACCGCCCCCAGCCCCCCTTTCCCCACTTTATTTAAACTTTGAGCTAGAGTCACCAAATTTGGTATGAAGGTAGCAATTGACATTCCACAAAGATCTGCATCAAAAATTTGGATGATATTCCACCCATACCGCCCCCAGCCCCCCTTTCCCCACTTTATACATACTTCGAGCTAGAGTCACCAAATTTGGTATGAAGATAGCAATTGACATCCCACATGGATGGGCATCAAAATTTTTAATACTGGTATCGAGTATACCGCAGTCGGTTGCGTCCGACTGCAACGTTTCCACTTGTTTTTTTTACATGCTTTTATTTAACTTGACTTGTCTGTCTGTCTGTCTGTTTGTTTGTTTGTTTGTACTGGATTCTTGTAATCAAATTTTCACCAAGATCCCGACTAGCTAGAGCTCTGAAATTTTCAACAAAGATGTGTTTCAGATGACAATACATGTTTTTAAAGTTTTTGGCACTATAAAATATTTAATATCATGCAAAAACCACGAAAACCTGTTTTCCCTTTTGATTAACTTACTAATTTGACTACTTTAATTAAAGAGCTCCGGTGGCATAGAGAGAAGTCTGCCGCTTCACACACCGGAGATCGTAGGTTCGATCTCTGACCGAGTCATACCTCTTCTTTTTTTTTATTATATAAACTTTTTTAAACTATCGATTACATATGTATGCAAGAAAGCGTATAAAATCATGTCTTCAAAATTGTTTTTGATTTACTTGTTTTTGTTCATGTGTGTTTTTCATAATGTATATATATATACTAGCAGTACCTTGCGCGCGTTGCTACGCCACCAACTAAACTAAACTCGAAAGAAAGACATTACACATTATTGAGTTATTTTATTGATTTTGTTCAATTGTAATTTTGCAGCGTTTCGTTTCAATTCGAAAACTATTGAAGTGCTATGGATTACACAAAATTTCTTGCTTTTCCGTTTTTCGCATAAACGAATAAATTTGAATGTGTTCTGACGCGTGAGCAGGCCACATAAAACTGCCCATGTGAGAAGTACGGATTCTCCAAATTTATTACACACACTTTCAATGATTGTCCTTGTGCTTTGTTGAAAGCCATTGCGAAAGCGAGTCGCACCGGGAACTGCAAACGTTTGAATTCGAATGGCATATCTGTCGGTACACGTCATAAATATAGTTCACGTCAGTAACCGTTAATTACTCCACGAAATTTAGCCATTGTCAAAACATAACAGATTCTCAATAAAGAATGATTAGCAAAAAAAAAAAAAAATATATATCTGACGGCATCATTGGGATACGTGGCAACATTACGCCTTCACCTTTGAATTTCCTGTCAAAATTGTTGCCTCGATAGCATTGATAATCATACTCTTTACTGAGAGCATGGTTCCGTAGCAAAGTCGTAGTGATTTATGTTTTGAAGAAGAATGATGGGTACGGTACGCCTATTTTTAATAGCTTTTTATTAGCTTGACCTTGGGCGGAGTGGCATGCGGTAGGCCTCATTTTTGCCATTCGACTGAATACATCCAGCATCGAGTAATCCCAAAGACGTGTTGCTTAACAATGTAATTTATTAGTGACCGAATTTTTTTGCTTGAAAACCCGTGCGGTGATGTCGTGTCGATCACTTGATGTTTGTCCGGGAAGCAGCAATTGAATAATTTCCATCCATTTCGGATTACATGTAAATGTAATGAATAGATCTGGCCGACCATAATGACGAACATATGTCATTACATCTTGCGCATATTCATGCATATGACGCGAGCTACCTGTGTATGTCGCTGGTAAAATAATCAATCGACCAACATTTTCCGAATCCCCTTCTGTGCTTATTGCATCGTGTAAATGAACATACTCTTCCGAACGCGCTCTGTTTCGATTTAAACGTACATGTCAACGCATATTGTTGAAGCAGTCGACGAAATCGCAACAAATAATTGTTAAAGTTTTCACGAATCATCAAACGATATGCGTAATAATTCATCGAATGAAATACATACACTAAAAATTGTATTTTAGAACCCCTAATAGGTTTACGACTCTTACAGCTACTCTCTACTAAATTAAGAATGACAACTTTTTTTGTGTGCCAAAAGCAAAAAGAATAAAGTATATATCAAGTTAAAATGAAAACAATGATATTGATCTTACCATTCAATGGATTAATCATTTTGATATTAAAGTGATATCCATTGTCTTCTTGCCAAAACATCAGCGGGTATTGTAACGCGTCATATGAACGGTGCGTTTCATATATTCTTTGTAGTTCCCAGTGTTGCGTCGTGTAAGCACAATATCACGTGCTTCCAAGTTTTCACCAACAATCAGGATTGCCACTTCATCGATTGTTGGAGCATTAAATGTGCGTTCATGTGTTCCAGCTGGTCTTTTATCTGCTCTGATTACAACTTTATAGTCATCACTTGGCATGCGCTCTAAAGCAGTCTTGAACAGCCTGACCTATGCATGATGTTCATGAAGCACTTGCTGCAAATCTTGGAGAACTTCTCTTTTCGTAGCTGTGTTGATCCCTTGAGGCCGGTCAAGTTGTTCGTCCATATTGCTCATGAAGTATATTTGCAAGAATTTGTGCTGTGCATCTTCAATAGGTTGCAATGATCCAATGCGATGGCAAATCTGGCCTTGAATCTGTAAATTCAAAGCCATAGTTATAGTTAGATATACAAACACTTTTTACAGAAATCTAACAAACTACATTCCAAATTTTTTTTTACAATCATAGAAAATAATGTTTTTAACGTAAATTACCTTAAATGTCGGATTATATCCGTGTTCTTCAATAATTTCCGCCCCAAATGATGTCATTTGGAAACAGGCATTGTATTTTTGAGTGTTCGCTAGAAAATGTCGTGATTCTAGTGTTTCGCCATAAGGCAGGGAACGCAATGGCTCTGGTGGCGGGACCACTAATGGCACTGTCACTTTACCACTAAGGCAGCACAAACCCGGCGTTTCACCAGCAAACTTCAATGCGCCACAATGCTGGCAAACAACGTCCATTGGACCAATTCAAACTAAACGATGCAAGCTGTAGTCGATGGTGCAATCATATAGAAACGCATCTCGATTCAAATCAATACTTGAACCATTTCTTCTTGCACTTCGAAGATTATTCCTCTGTTCATCTGTACGATAAGCTCGACGATTTCTCGTTTCTAATATAGCCGTTTCACGGGCTGCCTCTCTTTGTTCTTGTGTTTGAGAAGCACGAATTAAGGCCTTTCTTTGCTCCATACTAACGCGGCGCTCTTCTCGGCCGATTTCTCGTTCTTCGTCAGATAATTGACTCGCAATATTCCGTTGCCTAATTGCTTTACGGCTCCGCTGGGAGAGATTAGATTTTCCAGGACGCGGCATTTTTATTAATAGTAATACTGAATATGCACTCGCACAAAACCACATAAAACAATCGAGACATAGACAATAGCTTATCAAGAAAATCATAGACAAACTATGAAAAGACATTTACACTTTTGTTAACCAGTAGAATAAATCTTTAATTTAATAAATAATTTACACAAATTAATGTCTAAGACAAACAAATATAACAGTACCTACCTGAACTTTCGAGATATTTTGCACAAAATAAATTTCTGAACGCACACATAAATAGTTGTTACAGTATTTGACAGGATTGGACAACAAATGTTTGACATGTAATAAACAAATGAGCATTTATTAAAATGATTTAGTATAATGAATACACATTTCTGAACGCACACATAATAGTTTATTCATCCATTTTAAATAGTTCTATGAACGCATGGATAAATGTCAATCATTACTTACAGATTTTGACAAAAAAATTTGACAGCTCTGAAACTAAATAACTTTTAGGGAAAATAACGCATTTTTCAAGTATTCGTCAATTTTTCAGTATTTTTAAGATGTATTCTGCTATTCGGGGCGGAAACAAAACCAACAAATCAAAAGCCATGAAAATTGGTCCAGCAGATCTCATATCTATCTATATAAATATATATATATATATATCGGAGCGCTAGTACATGTACTTTGTAGGTTAGCCGGTAGCAGATGCAAGGCTTGTCCACGTTGCTTTGCCAAAGTTTAATCCCGATTGTGCTGGGACAGACGCCTGTGCATGGTGTAACACGGTGGACTTGATTTTTGCTGAAAACATCCTCGAAGGCGGCGCACTTGTGATAGCGTTAATCAAGGCGCTAGACGGCAGCGCATCACAATGGTTATCTCAGATATGTTTGGCAGGCATCACCTGGACACAGTTTAAAGAGCTGTTTATTCAACGCTTCGTGGGAGTGGAGACAACTACAGCGATTCTACTGAACGTTTTGAATGGTCGCCCTAAATCTGAAGAGGGATTGCAGAATATGGCAGTCGAATTGTAACGTCCCTTATGTCCAAGTGGAAAGCTAAAGACGTGGAGGATATCGCAGTGTCTGTAGCGTTGGCACACCTGGCGCAAATCGACCACAGTTTTTTACGCTTGGTATATTCCACCAACTCTGTAAGCCGCAATGAGTTACAACAACGGAAGAAGTCATAGTTCGAAATGAACTGTCATTATTCCGGTAAGATTAACAAAAGATGCCAAAAAATTCAGTATTTCCAAAACAAAAAGAGTTGATGTCGTAACTTTTGTTAATTACGAAAATCTGGTCGATTCCGATGGTGACTTGAGTGACTCCGATAAGACGGCATTAAAAAACATTTTATATCGCTATTCTGATCGAGCTATAGACGGAATACCACAGACTCGAGTAACAACAGGGCATTTGGAGATAAAGTTGAAAGATCCACAAAAGACCGTACAGCGCAGGCCATACAGGCTTAGCGATGATGAGAAAGAGCATGTACGTCATAAAATCGTTGAGCTTCTGAAATATAATATTATTCGTCCCAGTTGTTCGCCTTTCGCTAGTCCAATGGTGCTCGTTAAGAAGAAGAATGGTAGTGATCGTCTTTGTGTGGATTACCGTGCTTTAAATGAGAACACAGTGGCAGACAAGAGCCCTAATTTCAGATCAAATTGCTAGGTTACGTGGGGCAAGCTATTTTTCATGTCTTGATATACGTCATGTCGTGTAATACGTCATTGTGTACATCGATTATGTTTTGATTGCGGCTGAAACTAAGGATGAGGCTTTAGACCGATTGCAGGTTGTGCTAGAAACCTTGAGTAAGGCTGGATTTGCGTTTAAACAAAGTGTTCTTTCCTCAAAACTAAAGTGGAGTATCTTGGATATGAAGTAAGCAATGGAAAAGATCGCCCTAATCCACGCAAAATTCAGGCGTTGGCAGAAATGCCACCTCCAAAAACGGTAACGCAATTGAGACAATTTATAGGGCTAGCTTCTTACTTTCGGCAGCTTGTGCCAAAAATTTCAGAGACTTTAAAACCATTGTATTCGCTCACCTCGAAGTACAACTCAGATTTCGTTTGGCTATTAGAGCATTAAATAATTCGCTCGAAAATAATATATATTTTAACCCAGGAGCCGGTGTTGACCATATTCAACCCTGAACACTCGATAGAACTCCACACAGGTGCCAGCTCAATTGGCTATGGGGCAATATTGCTACATAAAATAGATAAAATGTCTCACATTGTTGAATATTGTAGTAAATGTACGTCACCTGCGGAATCGAAATACTGCTCGTACGAAAACCAGAAATTCTGCACCTACAAATAAATAAGCTTCTACGTAATAGTATTTTATTTTGTGGTTGTTTGTGTGCATAACATAAACGGCCGAACCGCGTGACTCGACCGTCTCAGTCGGCTGCTTTCTGCAACTAAGCACCGTGATAATACGGTAGAGTCAGGGGAGAGAGTGTTTTCTTTGTTTCAGTACCAACATTAAATTTTTGACACACACTCACACACACTTATAAACTAGCAGAGCGTATTTCTTTAATAAGAGAATAATCCGACGAATGATGAACCCAAATTCAAAAAGTAAACCCAAATTCAGTAAAATATATATATGCCCATAGCAATAATAACTGTACAAACACACCAACAAACAGGTGTTAACTTATCGCCCGTAAGCTCCAACACTAATTGATTTTTATTTATCTTCGATATCAGAGTCTAAATAAGTCTTATTTTGTTGACCTGTGTTTTCATTGTAACCAAAATTTTAACGACACAAATTGACAATCAGCTGTTTTTTTAACATAGCCGTGGACCGGAAAACGCCGGTAAAAAAAATTTAACAGAATTATTTTAATACACCTCGACAAAAAACAAAATCCAAGTAGACAAATGGACATTACCGGATGTATCCTGATACATTGAAATATGTATGTGCTGACGACAAAGATCAGATGACAGGAAAATTTACGCTGAATTGTTGCAATAGTGTTGGCCAACGATTGCAAACGCATCAACGAAAAGTGGACACAACGTCAATAAACCCTCTGCCAAATGTGAATTTATATTGAAGCATTTGGTATTTGCTCCCTCACATATATTAAAAACCAAAATTAAATTAGTTTGTGAATAAACGTACATTGAGTTTTGTTCGTGTTGATGTTACATTTTAAGTGATGCTCATGCTGCTGTCACCACCCCAACCGTTTCCCAAGCCAATCTCCTTGCCTCACTGTTGAAGATTGCTGCTCAACTGCCACCGACATGGCAGCACTGGCATTTGGTTTGGTTTGGTTGCAAACGCCGGCATGTGAAGCATGTCGACGCCATCTTTGACGGTTTCTTAATTAAGACTGTCAATCTGTGTGTTTGTGTGTGTGTTTAAAGTGTATAAATATATATATCCAAAAGCGGGATGCAGCAAGCCCGACCATTACAGCCAGTATATGGGCATGACATACAGACAGCTACCCCGACAGAAGGCAACGAGCCTTTCACTGAATGCGTTTCCACTACTGCTTCTGCTGCAGCTACTTCTGCATCTGGGAGTTCTATTGTTAGCGTCAAGTAATAAGCGTTGCAAGCAAAAATGATTAACAAAAAAATTTCACATCTTGGGAACAAAATTAAAAGGAGCTGTGTTACAAAGCAATTGGAGCTGTAATGCAAAGCAACTGCAGTTCACTTAAAAGGGGGAGAAAATACTGAGAATAATTAAAGGAAAGCGTCAGAGTATTTTAAGCACTTTCGTAACGGCTTAAATTTACTCTGTTACAATACGTAGGTAAAATTGTGGATAATTTGTATACCCTTAACCCATACTCTGTTACAGTACGAAGGTAAAATTGTGGATAATTTGTATACCCTTAACCCATAAAATGGGTAAATAACGGTATAATGGTTTTGTGCAAAAGTATGTAACAGGCAGAAGGAAGCATCTCCGACCCCATAAAGTGTATATATTCTTGATCAGCATCAACAGCCGAGACGATAAAGCCATGTCCGTCTGTCCGTCTGTCCGTCCGTCTGTCTGTCCGTCTGTTTGTCTGTCTGTCCGTCTGTATGAAAACGTGCATCTCAGAGACTATAAAAGCTAGAGACTTCAGATTTTGTATTTAAGTTTTCCTATACCATGAGCAGAACAAGTTTGCTTGAAGTTATCGATAACTATTCTGGTTTCCGATACACACATGGAATCGATAACAAAAAATATCGAATTTGGAAAATCTAAAAATGAGGGTTGAAATAATGGGTAATGATAGAACTTTTCTGAAAATTTCGTCCAGATCGGTTAAGAAACACCGGAGATATCGAATTTAATCGATTGAAGCTAATACCCTGATTCCATTAGGATGCATCTTTCATTAACAGCGAGTGGAAGATGTAGGTGATTCCACTATAAATGCAATTGCATAGTTGCATCTTGATTTAACAGGGTCTGTAAAAAGACAGAAGACAGCTGTTTGTGTATTATACGTTTATATTTAATTGGAAGCAAATATGAGCTCGATCACAAATAAAATTAGTGAAGTCAAAAAAGTAAAAATTACTGCTTTAATTTTTGCGCAAAATGCAAACATGGTTTAATGAATATAAGTTTGTTAACTCTAAACGTAAGACTTCTTGCTTGCCATCCTCAGTATACCTAGATGATACAAAAGCAAGTTCTGATCAGGCAGTAGCCGATCTATTTTCTGAGTATTTTCAATCAGTATACTCATCGAATTTATATATTAGTAGCAATTCCTATCCTTTTCAAGTTCAATCGTCTAATTGCATATATAACCCAGTTATAACTGAGTGTACGCTTCTAAGTGACCTTAACTCTAACAAACCAGGCTATCTGCCTGGTCCTGATGGAGTGCCAGGTTGTATTCTTAGATGCTGTGCGGATTCACTTTGTAAACCATTACATAAATTATTTAACTTGTCGGTTGACTCAACAGTGTTTCCTGATATATGGAAGGAATCCCTTATAATTCCACTCCATAAAAATTCTTCAAAATCAAACGTTAAAAATTATAGGGGCATATCCAAGTTGTCTGCCAAACCAAAAGTCTTTGAAAAAATTATATGTTCTCAACTGCAACACGGATGTAGTTCGATTATATCGCCTCATCAACACGGTTTTGTTAGGCGTAGATCTACTACCACTAACCTTCTTGAATTCACTTCGCTTGTTATCAAAGGGTTTCAGGAAAAAATGCAAACTGACGTTGTTTACACCGATTTTAGTAAGGCATTTGATTCTGTAAGTCATCCTCTGTTGCTTCATAAATTAAATATTATTGGATTTCCATCAAAACTATTATTGTGGCTTTCGGAGTACTTGTGTGGCCGAACACAAAAAGTAGTTTTTAAATCGTCGTAGTTTTAATCGTCTAAACCTATTTTTGTTACCTCTGGTGTACCCCAGGGTAGTCACCTTGGACCTTTGCTATTTAATTTGTTTATTAACGATCTTCCAGCAGTTATTACTAACTCTTTTGTGTATATGTTTGCTGATGATGTAAAGCTATGTTTCATCTATAATGACGCTTCCCTGTGTAATTTTATACAGTCGGATTTGGGTGCTTTGTCAGCCTGGTGCCGCACTAACTTACTAAATTTAAATTGTTCAAAATGTAAAGTCATGTCTTTTTGTAGAAGTACCCCTCATACTGCTCACTACTTGCTTGATGCTTCTCCACTTGACCGCGTGTTTGAAATCAAAGATTTAGGCATTATTCTTGATCCCAAATTAAAGTTTGACGCTCATATTTCGTATATGGTCAATAAGGCCATTAATGTCCTTGGCTTCATCAAGCGGTGGTCGAAAGAGTTTAATGATCCGTACAGAAGTTTTAACTGGGTTGCTGGAGTTGACTTACCCCCGTATTCTAGTAGACTCCTTTTAATAAATCTTCCCTCCCTGTTAAACCGTAGAACTATGCATGGAGTATTATTTATTACTAACCTACTTAATGGTGAAATCGACTCATCAGTTCTTTTGAGTCGAATTAAATTTAATGTCCCGGTTAGATCTTCACGTAACTTTTTACCCCTTAGCCTTGATCGTTGCTTCAGCAACTATTTAATTCATGAACCATTTCGTGTAATATGTTCTGACTATAACAAACTTTTTTCTCTCGTCTCCTTGGAGGCCTCAACTCCAGTACTAAAAAGATCGATCCTTTTTGCTTTATCCAATCGTAACCACTAACTACTAATCTAATGCTGGTATGATTGGGTTTTTCTGGGTTTTTCCCAATCCTCGCAACAAATGTTGGACTGCTCAATTTTTTATTGCATTTCCCAGAGCTTTAACTTTAACTTTTAATTATTTGTTCAGATTTATATATTATTCTATATTTTACTTACGGGGAAAATTTGAATAATGCTATGTTTACACTACAGTGAGTTTGCTATCGATATCGTCATCGACGCAATAACTCAGAATTGGTGTTAACATTGGCTCAAAAGTGAGTTATTGCGTTAAGCGTCAACAGCTGTGTTTTGCTTCGAGTTTGTAAAAGTCAAAAAATTTAATTCAACAAACTTAATAAGTAATGGATAATAAGAAATAACGCATGATTTTATCTGCGATGGAGCAAAACAACGCTATGATGATTAGAGCAAAGAATATGGCAGGGGCCTCTTCGGCAACGTGAAGCTCAAAATGCACACCAAAATGATCAGCCAGAGTTTGAGGTTTGGCTTGGCAATACGAATTAAAGTGCTGAAACAATTAGGCAAGCCCTAGCTATAAATTTCCTCAGCAATAATTTAGATAAATAAATTCAATTCATAAAAAAAAGGTCATATATTTTTATCTGTTATTGGCCCTCATTATTTCTATCATTTGTTTTTGAAAATTTTCAGCTCATTCTGCCATACGCTCCATGACCGCCAACTTGCGCTCCTCTATTTCAATGAGCTCGTCAATTTTGTCCACCCGTCGTCGCTTGAGAAGGCGTCTCTGTTATTGAGGTGTCCGTGAGTTTTTGCGTGCTCCACGAAATCCGTCAATATTTTCTTGCCATAATTCAATTAATGTGTGTGTTGCAGCAGTTGACCACACAAATCTCCTATCCGAGCCTATAATTTGGTTGTAATGAGCTCAAAATATATTATAGCAGTAATTACAGCACTTACTTACCATTTTTTTTGAGACATAATTAAATAATTTGATAATTTATATATTTTAGTTGTGTACTTGTATGTGTTGTTTACATTAGCACCAGTGGTGACAGTTCAAAAATATAACCGATTATATACTTAAATGGGCAGCACTTTTGAGTTAACTGAATGTATATCGAGTAAAAGCAACTGCATCCAAACATAACTTAACTTTTTGTCACCACTACTTTTTGCATGTGAAAAAAGCTGCTTGTTGCCCTTAACGCAATAACTCAAATAAGCAGTGCCAGTGTTAACACCATATAAGATTCCCACTGTACAAATGGGTTTCAAATACAACAAGTAAGAAGGCTCTAGTCGGGAGAGCCCGACTAGAAGATACCCTTAACCCAGTTGCAATAAATATATTTAATTTATATAAGACTTTGGCATACTGGCTTAGCTTCCATCGATTAAGTTCAATATCTCCGGTGTTTCTTAACCGATTTGGACGAAATTTTCAGAAAAGTTCTATCATTATCCATTACTTCAACCCTCATTTTTAGATTTTCCAAATTCGATATTTTATTTTTATCGATATTATGTGTATATCGGAAACCAGAATAGTTATCGATAATTTGAAGCAAACTTGTTCTGCTCATGGTATAGGAGAACTTAAATACAAAATCAGAACGCTCTAGCTCTTGTAGTCTCTGAGATCCACGCGTTCATACAGACGGACAGACGGACAGACAGACGGACATGGCTATATCGTCTCGGCTGTTGATGCTGATCAAGAATATATATACTTTATAGGGTCGGAGATGCTTCCTTCTGCCTGTTACATACTTTTGCACAAAACCATTATACCCCTTTTTACCCATTTTATGGGTAAAGGGTATAAAAAGATGCGGCATCTTCGAATACCAATAACATATTTGCATCTTGCTCTAGTGGAATCGGGGTATAAGTCAGTATACCTAAGTCTTACATAAATTTAATTTATTTATTGCAACTGGGTTCATGGTATCTTCTAGTCGGGCTCTCCCAACTAGAGCCTTCTTACTTGTTATATATTCCAACTGGGCTCTCCCGACTAGAGCCTTCTTACTTGTTAAATATACATTTTATTCTTGTTGTAACCGTGTTTTTGCTTTTTTATTTGTGTAAGATCCCTTCAATCAGAATGACATATAAAACAAGTAAGAAGGCTCTAGTTGGGAGAACCCAGTTGGAATATATAACAAGTAAGAAGGCTCTAGTCGGGAGAGCCCGACTAGAAGATACCCTGAACCCAGTTGCAATAAATATATTTAATTTATATAAGACTTTGGTATACTGGCTTAGCTTCCATCGATTAAGTTCAATATCTCCGGTGTTTCTCAACCGATTTGGACGAAATTTTCAGAAAAGTTCTATCATTATCCATTACTTCAACCCTCATTTTTAGATTTTCCAAATTCGATATTTTGTTGTTATCGATTTCATGTGTATATCGGAAACCAGAATAGTTATCGATAATTTGAGGCAAACTTGTTCTGCTCATGGTATAGGAGAACTTAAATACAAAATCAGAAGTCTCTAGCTCTTGTAGTCTCTGAGATCCACGCGTTCATACAGACAGACAGACGGACAGACGGACGGACAGACGGACAGACGGACATGGCTATATCGTCTCGGCTGTTGATGCTGATCAAGAATATATATACTTTATAGGGTCGGAGATGCTTCCTTCTGCCTGTTACATACTTTTGCACAAAACCATTATACCCTTATTTACCCATTTTATGGGTTAAGGGTATAAAAATATTAACTTTCTAACAGACTTTGGTATACTGACTTAAATTCAATCGATTAAATTCCATATCTCCGGTGTTTTTTAACTGATTTGCACGAAATTACTTTACATTAGTTATATGGTGTTTACACTGGCACTGCTTATTTGAGTTATTGCGTTAAGGGCAACAAGCAGCTTTTTTCCCATACAAAAAGTAGTGGTGACAAAAAGTTGAGTTATGTTTGGATGCAGTTGCTTTTACTCGATATACATTCAGTTTACTCAAAAGTGCTGCCCATTTAAGTATATAATCGGTTATATTTGTGGACTGTCACCACTGGTGCTAATAATACACATACAAGTACACAACTAAAATATATAAATTATCAAATTATTTAATTATGTCTCAAAAAAATGGTAAGTGCTGTAATTATTGCTATAATATATTTTGAACTCATTTCAACCAAATTATAGGCTCGGATAGGAGATTTGTGTGGTCAACTGCTGCAACACACACATTAATTGAATTATGGCAGGAGAATATTGACGGATTTCGTGGAGCACGCAAAAACTCACACATTTATAAGGAAATCGCAGAAAATATGAAAGAATTTGGACCGTCTCACTTTGAGATTAAAAACAAGTTAGAGAATCTAATGAAAAAGTACAGGTCAGTTTGAAATAAGCCATGTATCCTCCCAAAAACTCATTTACATAATTATTAATTTATATTTATAGATCTGAACGTGCTAAAGTGGGAGCATCTGGTGGCACTTCCTCAACCTGGGAGTACTACGATAATTTGGCGAGTGTGCTCAACACTTCGAGCGCTTTGGAATGCAGTCCAATTGATAGCACAGGTGATAAATTGCATTAAACAATATAAGATATTTGTATTAATAATCAACATTTTGCAGACTTCTCCCACCTAATCGAAGAGGACCACAGCAGCTCAATAGAAACGGACACCTCAATAACAGAGGCGCCTCCTCATAAAAAGCGACTACGGGTGGACAAAATTGACAAACTCATTGAAATAGAGGAGTGCAAGTTGGCCGTCATGGAGCGTATGGCAGAACGAGCTGAAAACTTTCAAAAAGAAATGATAGAAATAATGAGGGCCAATAACAGATAAAAATAAATTACATTTTTTTATGAATTGAATTTATTTATTTAAATGGAATTATTGCTAAGGAAATTTGTAGCTAGGGCTTGCCTAATTGTTTCAGCACTTGGATTCGTATTGCCATGCCAAACCTCAAACTCTGGCTGATCATTTTGGTGCGCATTTTGTGCTTCGCGTTGCCAGTTGTCGCTCACTGCGCTATTATGCATATTGCAAAAATTATGCAAAATGCAGCAACAAGCTATTATTTGAGAAGTTTTGTCAACCCTGTTGTCCAATCCTTTCCCGATCCTTCGGAAACGAGCCTTTAGATGTCCAAACGCATTCTCCACCACACGCCTGGTTTTGGACAAATTGTAATTAAATATTCTTTCCTGTGGTGTAGCTTCCACGGAAAATGGATAGGGTTTCATCACGTTGCTTGAAAATTTAAAAGCTGAATCTCCAAGAATAAGCACTGGAACCACTACGCCTTTCACCTCCTTTGCATTATTTTGCAGCAAGTCCGTATTTCCTAGCTTCATTTTTATGCTGGAGGTTTCGAAGATTCTCGAATCATGGCATCTTCCAGGATTGCCAACGCTAATATAGGTGAATCTATAACTGTTCACAAAAACAATTCTTGTAATATTTCAGATTTTAAATACGATATAAATATAATCTTACCGGTAGTCTACTAAGGCGAATAGCACGGTGGAGTACCAGCCCTTGTAGTTGCGGTAGTCCACGGCATGCTCAGACTTCGGTCGCACTTCAATGTGGCAGCCATCTATGGGCGATATTCAATTAATTGTTTTTTATAATAACATTTACAAATATCTTACCCATTGCCCCAAAGCACTGTGGAAATCTGAGGGCTTCAAAGCCTTTAACGGACTCTTCAATCTTATCCTGCGTTAAGAAATTTGCCGGCAGGTAGTCATCTGCAAGTTTGCCAATTACTTCACGACAGAACTCGAATAGGTTTACGCATACAAATGCTTTGGACACACCAAAGAGTCTTCCTACAGTGCGATACTCTGCTGATGAGCCTAGTGTATACAGCGCTATTGCAATCCTCTTTTCTACAGGGACTGCAGCACGCATGGAAGTATTCTTTTTCCTCATACCCGAGAGCCGTCTAACGAGGATATTAAAAGCTTCCCTTTCCAAGCGGAAGCTTTCTTTGAAAAATGCGTCAGAATTATTTGGCACATCACTCTCCCAAAACATCCATACCGTGGCTTGAATAATATCATTAAAATAATAATGTAGTTAACAATGCTTAGGTTGAATCAACTGTTTTTATCTTACAAGTGTCCAAATGTCTCGACTGCATGAATCCCTTAGCAAACCTAATGTTGCCGAAGAGGTCCCTGCCATATTCATTGCTCTCATCATCATTACGTTGTTTTGCTCCATCGCCGACAAAACCATGCATAATTTGTTATTATCCATTACTTGTACTTTACTTTTTTGTTTTGTTTAATTAAATTTTTCGACTTTGTTGCTGTTGACGCTTAACGCATTAACTCACTTTTGAGCCAATGTAAACACCAATTCTGAGTTATTGAGTCGATGACGATATCGATTGCAAACTCACTGTAGTGTAAACATAGCATTACATTGCATTACATTACTTCAACGCTCATTTTTACATATTCCAAATTCGATATTTTTATACCTGTTCGCGCCATTAGATTAAATATTAATTCTTTCGCGCCAATCTATCGAACATGGTCGTAGCGAACACTAAAATGAATTGGTATTTTTATGAACTAGCTAAAAAACGTACTAAATGTATGAAATGAAGCATTATCGATATTGAAGAGAGATCGATTTAGATAATTAGAATTCAAGCTTGGAGGAACGAGCAGCGCTGATCGGCATGTTTAAGCCAAATAAATTGAATCATTAAATGTAAACCTACAAGCGTGTTATTTACCTTCGGCTCGAACATTGGCGCCCGAGCAGGGACCCTTGGAAAAGGTTCAATCTGGATGGAGTTCATCACTGGAGCTCAACTTTAACATCTTATAGTACACCAAGACGCCTTAAGCCGGCTTGTACCGAATTGTGAGTCAAACTGCTTTAGTGCATCTAATATTTCTTGCAGGCATGTTTATTTCAAATTCGATGAGTGTGTTTTGAATAAGAATCAAAAGACAATAAGTACCAAATTACAGTCGAGAGTGCAGCGGTAAAAAGTGAGGGAAGTCAAACCACGTTGAATTGCAGGTGTTGTGCGTTTGTAAGTGCGCATAATTATATGCAAAATTACAACAGTAAGCACATACAAACAGCTATTGGAAATCTACCGCTATAATTGAGAGAGTGGATTGAGTAAATTGACAACGAAGAGAAATAAAGAGATCGGCAAAATAGCTACGCTCAATTTGGAAGCAAATTGTACAAATTTATGTACAGTAGTGAGCAGCGCAAATCAATTATTATCATTGTGTGTTGCGAGGGGTCAAGCATTGTGAAATGGCTCCAAAAAAGAGTAAAGAATCTGAATCGTTGGCTACACGTCATAGTTTAGTAAATTCCTTTACGCGCAATATAATACACATTTTAAAGCACAGTGCTATAATGACAGTAGCTGAGTTAGAGGCGCGATTAAATTTAATTGAGTCGAATTATAATCAGTTTTGCATTATTCAAGCGCGGGTTGAACAGGAAAGCGACGGTTCATCAGAATACGATACTCGACAAGAAATAAAAGAATTATGTTGCGAAATAAAAGCGAAATTATTAAGCGTTCTGAGACAAGGGAGCTGTCGGCATTGTCCAAATGACACGTTAAATATTTCACAGCCCGTCCGCTCCACAAAACTTCCAGCTATGAAGTTACCGGAGTTTTCAGGCAAATTTACTGAATGGACTAGCTGGTTTAACACCTTTACGACACTCGTAGGCTCAGACCCAGATCTAGACGATTTATCGAAATTCATACATTTAAAATCGTCTCTAGGTGTTGTCCCTCGTTGTACAATTGATTGTTTAGAGTTGTTTAGAGTTGAGGTGAACTACAAAAGAGCTCTTCGCCTGTTGCAGGAGCGATATGAGAATAGGGCAATCATTGTGCACTCACACATAAACGAGTTGTTCAATTTAAGGCGGCTTAAACAGGCTGATGCTGAGGCGTTGCGTGCGCTAGTAGACAGCGTTAATTCTCAACTTGTAGCGCTCAAATCGCTAAGCACGGAACAAGAGATTCTTGATGCGATAATTTTCCATTTGATTCGTAGTAAACTAGATGAAGAAACAATGGACAAATGGGATAATGAATGGGATAGTTCGAAGCTGCCTTCGTGGTCATTACTTTCACAATTTAAAGTAAATCGCGGTTTAAACTTATCTAATCGAGATGTGCGTCGTACAGTTTCAAAATCAAATTATAAAGGTGACGCGAGAAAGGCGAGTTTAGCAGCAACAGTAGACAACAGTACGCAAAACTCATAGTATGTTTGTGCGGGCACGCATGGGTTAAAGGCTTGCAAGCCTTTTAAGCAGTTAAGTCCTGTACAACGTTACCAAGGCATCTCAGGCATCTTCCCTTACATAAGTACCAATACGCGTACCAAGCTGGCAAGTCAACTGAGTCATTGCCTGACAACAACCATTGAAAAGGCCATTGGCGCTCAACAAATAGCACTCTGTGCCTTTTTAGACATCTCAGGAGCTATTGACAACACGTCATATGAGGCTATCCATGCCGCTCTTGTACATAAAAATGTCCCCACACCCATTATTAGGTGGATTCTGGAAATGCTTAGATCCAGAATCATAACTGTAGACCTCGGGGGAACCCTGACCTCAATTACAGCCACAAGGGGGTGCCCTCAAGGGGGAGTACTCTCTCCTCTCTTGTGGACTCCGTTCATCGATGAGCTACTCTATAAGCTCAACAACTTAGGGTTCTCCACTCAAGGCTACGCTGATGATCTAGTCATCCATATAGTGGGCTGGCATGAGCAAACCATCTCGGACCGCATGCAGCAAGCCCTCAACATAGCCAACAGATGGTGTCAGGACAAAGGTCTGTCCATAAACCCGTCTAAAACTGATTTAGTTCCTTTCACCAGGAAAAGGTCTCGGTCTCTAACAAGACTATCCCTTAAATGAATCCACCATTGACTTTTCGGTTGAAGCCAACTACTTAGGAGTTACACTGGACTCCAAGCTCAACTGGAATGTACACCTTGAAAAGACCATAAACAAAGCCACTCGAACATACTTCGCTTGCAACGGCTTTTCGGTAGAACATGGGGCCTAAGTCCTAAAATGATCTACTGGTCTTTAAACACTGTGGTAAAACCGATCCTTACCTATGCATCTCTTGCTTGGTGGACGAAATCTACCCAGAAGACAGCTGCGGCTGCACTTACCAAACTACAACGACTGGTCTGCATAGGCATCACTGGAGCCATCCGAACATGCCCCACTGCAGCACTTGGAGTCATAACTAGCATACCCCCTTTACCCATCACCCTGAAAAAGGAGGCCTGCCTGGGGGCACTTCGCCTTCAAAACATCACCAATATAAAAAGCGGTGATCTTACCGGGCATCTTCGGGTTCTTGAACCCCTAATAAATGAGCCCATTCTGCGCGTAACTGACGAACAGAAAACAAAACTTGTTTTCCACAGTAACTTCTCTGTAGTCTTGCACACCAGACATGACTGGAAAACAAAATCTATATCTCTGCCCAGTGGATCACTAACGTGGTACACCGACGGGTCGAAACTGGAAAATGGCGACACCGGGGCTGGTATTTTTGGACCAAGGTTCAACAAGTCCATAGCCATGGGAAAGTCTCCAACCATTTTCCAAGCAGAGATATACGCCATAGAAATCTGTGCTCGTGAATGCCTTCGCAGGAAAATGCAAGGATTTCCATCTTTTCTGACAGTCAGGCGGCGCTCATAGCGCTGAGATCCTTCACGATCTCCTACGGACTTGTAGAGAACTGTTTCCAACAGCTGAACGCCCTTGCCTCCAAAAACATCTTAACGGTGGGCTGGGTGCCAGGGCATGAAGGCCATATAGGAAACGAGGTAGCAGACTCCCTAGCAAAACGCGGGGCGATGACACCACTAATCGGCCCTGAACCGTTCTGTGGACTACGTAAGGAAACAAAAGAGAACTGGTCAGGAAATGGGAGGAAAAGGAGATAAGTCGCCTTTGGACCGACAGTGCAGGGCTGAGACAAGCCAAACAATTTCTTGTCCCCCAGATGACGCGATCAAAACGCATCATCAACTTAAAAAAGAACGAAATTCGCATTTTAACAGGCTACCTAACTTGTCATTGCAACTTAAGGTATCACCTTAAGAAACTAAAACTTTCGGAAATCGACACATGCAGATTATGTGAGCTGGAGCCTGAAACATCAGAACATGTTATATGTGAATGCCCCTCGCTAAGCAAACGTCGACTTCTACAACTAGGAGGTGAACTTATCCCCCCCTACAGGATATGGGAACATATAGACCCTACTGCTCTCTTTCATTAGAAGCCTCGGTATAGAGGCTCTACCCTAAATCCTACAGGCCGGCACAAAAGATCTAACATCTGGTCGCAGTGCAACAAGGCCCTAGTAATAAAATAATAACGTTACCAAGAGATAAAAAAGCATGGACTATGCTTGCGTCATAGCACTAGAAGCTGCACCGGGCAACTATGTAGCTTTTGCAACAAGCCGCACAATGATATGCTGCATCGGGAGTCTGCTAATGAGTCAAGTGAGTGTGAGGCTAAAGGTCATAGAAAAGCAGAACTTAGCGCAGTGCGTAGTGCGCTGCTATCGCGGCCAGCTACAAGCTATTTAGAACCCCTGTAGTGCTAGTTAAGGACAAGAACGGCATTTATCATAATTGCAGATGCGTGCTAGATTCGGGCAGTCAACTTAACTTTGTAACGTTAAGATTAGCATCCACACTTGAGCTCAATTTGCATCCATCCAAAATGCGACTAAGTGGCATAAGAAATGCAGAGTATCAGATACATGGCGAGGTGAACGCAACAATTAAATCTAAAGTAACACGATTTTCTGTATCTGATCACTTTAGTGTGTTGGAAGAAATCGCCCAATACAATCCCACACGCTCAGACTTGGCTCAAACTGGCAAAAAAAAAAAAAAAAAAAAAAAAAAAAAAGGGCGGGTAGTCGTAGGAGAATTCACTTCAGCTTCTAACGTAGCTTTGTTTACTACTGAAGTAGATAAGAAAGGGCCTGACCAATTGCAAGAGCAGGTGTGGAAGTTTTGGAGGTGTGAAGAAGTTACGCACGTAAACACAAACTGCTCAGAAGAAGAGAAATAAATTGACCTTAGATTTCTTTCTAACATCAGTCATACTGAATCGGGACACCTGATGGTGGCCTTGCCCTTTAAGGACTCTGCAAGGAAGTTAGGGGACACTTATAAAATAGCGCTAACGAGATTTCTCAATTTAGAAAAGAAGTTGAGTCGCAACCAAGATCTTAGAAAGCAATACACGGAGTTCATAAATGAATATAAAGATTTTGGACATCTAGAGGTAGTAACTGCGAAGATTGAAAAAATAAAGTATTTTTTGCCCCATCATCCTGTTATTCGGCCGGAGAGCTCAACTACCAAATTAAGAGCTGTGTTTGACGCGTCTTGCAAATCTAGCAATGACATCTCTCTTAATGACATTATGTGGGTTGGCCCAACATTACAGCCAGAATTATTTGAGACATTGACCAAATTTAGATTCTACAAATACGCATTAACAGCAGACATAGCCAAAATGTACCGGCAAGTATTAGTCATCGAACCCCATTGCAACTACCAGTGCATTTTGTGGCAACAGAGCTCGGACATTCCTATCCAAGTATTGCGTCTCAATACTGTAACTTATGGAACCAACTCTGCGCCATACCTTGCAGTACGGTCCCTTTTCTATCTGGCAGATAAATACGGCGATCAGCACCCATTAGCAACGGAGGCCGTGAAGCGGAGTTTTTATATGGATGACATGTTGTGCGGGGCAGATTCTGTGGTGGAGTTAAAAAGATTAAAGCAAGAAGTAACAGAGCTGTTGCAGCTAGGCAGATTTGAACTGCATAAATGGCGCAGCAGCTATCAAGGTAACTTCAGTTATGGTGCTGATCAATGGTTTTACCATTGATGCTTAAAACCGAAGATGCCGCGAAAATGCTTGGAATAGGTTGGGATTGTTGCGTTTGACTATAATTACAAGTTGTCTAACGATTCCCAGGCGAACAGTACTATCGGAATTGTCTCAGATATTCGATCCACTAGGTTTTTTGAGTCCGATAATTATTCTAGGCAAAATATTTGTGCAAGAGCTGTGGTTGCTTAAGCAAGGTTGGGACGAAGAATAAGCTCCCAGTTATGCAGCTCAATGGAAAAAATACAGAGAAGAATTAAAGAACATAGATAAATGTTCTCTGCCCCGTTCAGTTATTCCAATTTCGGCTGATTTAAGTACGTTGGAACTTTACGGATTCTCAGACGCTTCTATTCGGGCTTACGGCGGAGCAATTTATGCTCGCTTGATGAATAGCAATGGTGAAGTTACAGTGAGTCTGGTAACGGCCAAAACAAAAGTGGCGCCAGTTAAAGTCTCATCTTTGCCACGCTTAGAATTGCAAGGAGCGCTTCTCATGACTCAATTAATGAGCAGAGTGCGCTCATGCCTGCATTTAAAGGTCACATGTGTTAAGTATTTTACGAACTCAACTATTGTGCTCAATTGGTTATCCTCGCATGCGAGCAGGTGGACTACGTTTGTCGCCAATCGCGTAGCTCAAATCCAAGAACTGTAAAATATACAGGACTGGTTTAAGGTTGAGTCAAAGATGAATCCGGCAGACATTGTATCTTTATATTGGACGTAGATGTACTAACGAACAGTACAGTCAAGTGGCCCAACGATACCAAGCACCGGCTTGTTAACGCGCGGACCCACGCACAAAGCGACCCACCTCCCGCCCATCCGACCGAGGGGCGCTCCGCTTAACGTGCGGTTACGATGATCGCGAACATGCAGACAAATGACACAAAACTAACTTTTTTATAGAGCAAGTAGGAGTGGCACTGTGTATTAAGTGGGAAAGATCGTTATAAGTAGAACACAGAATACGAAAAGGGTTATGAAGAGCATAATTAGAATTACAAGTTTGAAGAGATATAGGTACAAAATTTCTAGTATTTCTAATAGGAACAGCAAAGTTAATTTGGTTAATTAATTCAGAAGAATCAATTTCACCATTAATTAATTTGTGAAAAAGGAAAATGCTAGCATTACTCTACGATCATTAAGAGAAGGAAGATATATTAGTAAAAGTCTACTACGATAAGATGGCAAATTATTGTTAGTGTCCCAGTTAAGACCTCTAAGTGCGAAGAGCAGAAATTGTTTTTGTACCGATTCTATTTTATTCTGATGAATTTCGTATTTGGGAAACCATATACAAGATCCATATTCCAGAATCGGTCGTACAAGAGAAGTATACAGAGTTTTTGTTAAGTAGGGATCGTTGAACTCCTTCGACCAGCGCTTAATGAAGCCCAAGACACCAGATGCTCGATTAGAAATTGAAGAAATATGCTTGTCAAACTTAAGCTTTGGGTCCATGACGATGCCCAAATCGTCAACCCATTCAATTCTGTCTAGTGGTTTGTTGTCAAGAAAATAAATATTAAAAAAGGGCAAACATCTAAAAAATGACATTACTTTACATTTACTGTAATTAAGATTTAAAAAATTTACTTTACACCACATTTGAAAGTTGTCTAAATCTCTTTGAAGCTGTTGAGCAGCTAGGGGAGTTGCAGCTGACGTGCATAACTTTACATCATCAGCGTACATCAAAACCCGAGAGAACTTTATAACCGATGGAAGATCGTTCATAAACAAAATAAATAATAAAGGACCAAGATGACTACCCTGAGGAACGCCTGAAGTGACCTGAACCGTCTTGGAAACGGACCCTTTAAATAAAACCCTCTGAGTTCTAAGAGTTAGGTAGTCTTTAATCCAAAGAACTAGAATATTTGAAAAGCCCAAGAGTTCTAGTTTATGTATTAGGAGATGATGATCTACAGAGTCGAAAGCCTTACTAAAATCAGTATAAATAACATCAGTCTGCAATTTGTCCTGAAAACCCTTGATAACGAACGAAGTAAATTCTAACAAGTTAGTGGTAGTAGATCTTTGTTTCATAAATCCGTGCTGGCACGGTGAAATAATAGATTTACAAAGGTGTTGAAGATGGGAGGTTATTAATTTTTCAAAAATCTTAGGAATAGCAGACAACTTGGAGATACCCCTATAATTTTGAACATTACATTTGTATCTAGGGGGCTATACCCAACCGAATTAAACAAATCCACATTATGGTGGCAAGGGCCAAAATTCTTATTAAGCCCAAAATCTGGCTGGCCAAAAGAAGGCTGGCAATGCGATAGTATTGAACTACCAGAGCAAAGAAAAAGTACATTTTCCCTCGTGAGAAGTGTTTTCAAGGCTATATTTATCTCTGGCGAAATTCTATCAAAACGACCAAATTAACTGGATCGTGCAGTCTGACTGCAGCAGAAATGGCAGGAGGATTAAGATATCTAGTATTTAATGTTCAAAATGTCACGTTGCGCGAGGAATTTATTCAGCTAAACGACAACAAACGCATTAAGTCCGCAAAAATACAATGCTTGACTCCTTTTATTCACGAGGAAGAGGGAATTTCCATTATTAGAGTAGGTGGTAGATTAAAGCACTCTGGGCTATCGTTTGATACAAAGCATCCAATTTTGATACCAACTAGCCACGTAGTAGTAAATGCATTAATCACGCACACTCATCGAATGAATTTACATGCCGGGGCACAGTCCTTATGTGCCTTTTTGCGGCAAAGATATTGGATCATTAACTGCAGAAAATGTGCTCGCAAGGTGGTACGCAGCTGTGTGAAATGCTTTCACCTGTGTCCAACCTTTGGTACCCAGCTGATGGGATCATTACCAGCCAATCGTGTGAAAGGCAGAACATATCCGTTTGATCGCGCCGGACTAGACTTTGCTGGACCAATCTGGATGCATTTTAACATCCGAGGAAAGCGGCCCGTCAAGGTGTACTTGTGCGTATTCGTGTGCTGCTTGACTAAGGCATGCCATCTGGAGGTCGTCTCGAAATTAAGCGCCAGCGCTTTCATTGCGGCCCTCAAGCGTTTCTTTGCCAGGCGAGGGTTGAGTTCGGATCTGTATTGCGATAACGCAACTTACTTTGTAGGCGCATCTCGCTCATTGAACACGTGTTCGGACATGATCAACCAGAGTCGGATAGAAGAAGAATGCAGCAAGAATGGCGTCCAATTCCATTTTATCCCGCCACGATCCCCTCACTTTGGAGGTTTATGGGAAAGCGCTGTTAAGGTCGCTAAACAGCTGTTGGTCAAAACCACTAATAGCGTCGCTCTCAACTATGGAGACTTAGACCCCTTTTACACGATGAAGTTTTTTGATGAAGTTTTTTTTTCATTCTGTTTTAAAACATCTTCGCAAATCTGGTCGCATTTACACGATGAAGTTTTTTCATGCAGCATTTTCTTTGTAAATGCAACTCTGATTTAAATTTATGGTCTATAAACATATATCTTTGCCATCGATTGTTTTTTTTGTTAAATGGATTCAGTGAACATTTCTACTAATAATGTCTTAACCAAAACAATGTATTTACTATTGGCGCTAATATTTGCTTGTGCGATATTTCGCATCGATAACTTTATTATTCACATCAAACACTGTGCAACTCTGTGTTTACATGCAATCGGAATAATGCAAAGCAAAATGAGAAAAATAAATCATTGCTTCACAAGTCATGAAGCATTGCTTGCAGCTGTAACCCCTCTTCACCCTTTGCCTACAAACGAATGCTTCAGACGCAAAAACTTCATCGTGTAAAAGGGGTCTTACTTACAGCTATGACCCAAGTGGAGGCAGTTATGAATTCAAGGCCGCTTTGTCCCGTATCGTCAGACCCGAATGATTTGGAAGCCCTTATACCAGGACATTTCCTAGTTTGTCGTCCACTAAATGCGCTGGCGGAACACGAGGACGACGATTTAGTCAAAATATCTCTTATGAACCACTGGAAGCGGATTTTAGTAGTCCACAATTCGTTTTGGACATTGGCTACTAGGACGAGTAAGCGAGCTGCACCCAGGAACAGATGGCGCTGTACGAGTAGTGACGCTCAAAACGAAATCAGGGTACCTCAAGCGCAACGTCCATCGAATTTGTCCTTTGCTGCTGGATTCCGAAAATTAATGCTTGTTGGAAGTTTCAGAAGGGACCTCCCAAGGAGGGGTGCATGTTCGCGCCATTGATTAAATATTAATTCTTTCGCGAAACTATCGAACATGGTCGTTAGCGAACACTAAAATGAATTGGTATTGTTATGAACTAGCTAAAAAACGTACTAAATGTATGAAATGAAGTATTATCGATATTGAAGAGAGATCGATTTAGATAATTAGAATTCAAGCTTGGAGGAACGAGCAGCGCTGATCGGCATGTTTAAGCCAAATAAATTGAATCATTAAATGTAAACCTACAAGCGTGTTATTTACCTCCGGCTCGAACAATACCCTTAACCCATAACTGAACTATCTGAATGTATTCCGCGAGTATAGCTATCATGTTTCGCAGAACATCACATAGTAAGTCGTGGCGTTGTGAGCCACGGGAAATATCATTATATTTTTTTTTTTTTACACATATTCTTAACTTAATTAATATGTGAATTAATTGATTGAATAATAGTATTGGATCGAACAATTTTGATATTGGAAACTCCAATTAAATTAAAGGGACTTATGTGAAATGCTCGGAAAAAATATTCATCAAATCGTCGTGATAAAAATTACTGGATTTATTATATTGGATTTGGCGAGCGTAATGAATACCCCTATTTTGGCAGTAGCGTTTCGTACGGATGCGCGGTATCTAAAAATTTACCATTCTTTTTTTGATGTGTTAACATCTATACGCGCGGGTAGCGCAAAGCACAAATGTCAATTCGCTGCGTTATTTCGCCGCTGTGACTTACACCGATAGGCAGTCAAAAATTGAAAAAGTGTGTGGTTGTTTTGCCAACATTGTCTCTGCTTGCAAACAAATATGAGAGTATTGGTGTCGCGGAGAGAAAAGTGGTCGTAAGAAACGAAGTCTCGCTCGTGAATTAACGAACGCTGTGTATTGCTTTGAATTCGCCTTGTTTTGTTTGTGCTTAGTCATGATAAAATTAACTAGGTAGTGTCATCCGAGAGAGACAGTACCTACTGATTTGAGCATGTGAGTGCGAGGGAGACAGCCATGTTGCTCTCTTTATTTTACTCTCTTGACTCTGTTAAGGGGTTGTTTTGTTAGTGCGACAAAGTTAGGTATAACAAGTTTAAACGTTGCAGTCGGACCCAACCGACCGCGGCATACTCGATACCAGTATTAAAACCGGTAAAATGAGGCCTGATTGCAAAGGGGTACAGATGCGGCAGGGGTGTACGCTGCCTTGTAGATTCTCCGATGCAGATGGGGATGCCACCAGCTGTCTTCGTTTCAAATTTGGTGACTCTAGCTCAAAGTTTGTAAAAGCTGTGGAAAGCGCCACTGGGGGCGGATTGGGTGGGCGTGGCATCCAAATTTTTGCTGCAGATCTTTGTGAAATGTCAATCGCTATCTTCATACCAAATTTGGTGACTCTAGCTCGAAGTTTGTAAAAGTTGTGGAAAGCGCCACTGGGGGCGGATTGGGTGGGCGTGGCATCCAAATTTTTGCTGCAGATCTTTGTGAAATGTCAATCGCTATCTTCATACCAAATTTGGTGACTCTAGCTCGAAGTTTGTAAAAGTTGTGGAAAGGGGGGTGTAATGGGTGCGCGTGGCTCCAAAACTTTGATATCGGTCGTTGCCAGCTATCTTCCTTCTAAATTTGGTGACTCTAGCTCAAAGTTTCTAAAAGCTGTGGAAAGGTTGGCTGGGACTGAAGGGGTGGGTGTGGCATTTAAATTTTTGCTGCAGATCTATGTGAGATGTCAATTGTTATCTTCATACCAAATTTGGTGACTCTAGCTCGAAGTTTGTAAAAGTTGGTGAAAAGGAGGGTGAAATGGGTGCGCCTGGCTCCAAAACTTTGATGGGGGTTGTTGCCAGCTATCTTCCTACCAAATTTGGTGGCTCTTGCTCCACAACTCTGAAAGATACACGCATTCCCGTGTTTGACGAAGCGTTGGGGCAGATGGGGTGGCTAGGGCAGTATTGGTAGGCGTGGCATCCACACTTTTGGTGCAGTTTTTGGGGGGTCATTATCACCTATCTTGGTACCAAATTTTGTGGCTCTAACTAGAAAACAGTGGGTGATATAGGTATTTTTTACTTTAAAATGCGGGGGGGAGGCTGGGGCGGAATGGGTGGGTGTGGCTCTAAAATTTTTGATGCAGTTTTTTCGGGGTTGCTAAGAGCTATCTTCTTACCAAATTTGGTAGTTCTAGCTGTAGGGACAGACAGCTGTAGCTGAAGACTTAGACCCCTTTTACACGATGAAGTTTTTTGATGAAGTTTTTTTTTCATTCTGTTTTAAAACATCTTCGCAAATCTGGTCGCATTTACACGATGAAGTTTTTTCATGCAGCATTTTCTTTGTAAATGCAACTCTGATTTAAATTTATGGTCTATAAACATATATCTTTGCCATCGATTGTTTTTTTTTGTTAACATAGAATTGATTTAAGAAGTAACAAGTAAATAAAATGGATTCAGTGAACATTTCTACTAATAATGTCTTAACCAAAACAATGTATTTACTATTGGCGCTAATATTTGCTTGTGCGATATTTCGCATCGATAACTTTATTATTCACATCAAACACTGTGCAACTCTGTGTTTACATGCAATCGGAATAATGCAAAGCAAAATGAGAAAAATAAATCATTGCTTCACAAGTCATGAAGCATTGCTTGCAGCTGTAACCCCTCTTCACCCTTTGCCTACAAACGAATGCTTCAGACGCAAAAACTTCATCGTGTAAAAGGGGTCTTACTTACAGCTATGACCCAAGTGGAGGCAGTTATGAATTCAAGGCCGCTTTGTCCCGTATCGTCAGACCCGAATGATTTGGAAGCCCTTATACCAGGACATTTCCTAGTTTGTCGTCCACTAAATGCGCTGGCGGAACACGAGGACGACGATTTAGTCAAAATATCTCTTATGAACCACTGGAAGCGGATTTTAGTAGTCCACAATTCGTTTTGGACATTGGCTACTAGGACGAGTAAGCGAGCTGCACCCAGGAACAGATGGCGCTGTACGAGTAGTGACGCTCAAAACGAAATCAGGGTACCTCAAGCGCAACGTCCATCGAATTTGTCCTTTGCTGCTGGATTCCGAAAATTAATGCTTGTTGGAAGTTTCAGAAGGGACCTCCCAAGGAGGGGTGCATGTTCGCGCCATTGATTAAATATTAATTCTTTCGCGAAACTATCGAACATGGTCGTTAGCGAACACTAAAATGAATTGGTATTGTTATGAACTAGCTAAAAAACGTACTAAATGTATGAAATGAAGTATTATCGATATTGAAGAGAGATCGATTTAGATAATTAGAATTCAAGCTTGGAGGAACGAGCAGCGCTGATCGGCATGTTTAAGCCAAATAAATTGAATCATTAAATGTAAACCTACAAGCGTGTTATTTACCTCCGGCTCGAACAATACCCTTAACCCATAACTGAACTATCTGAATGTATTCCGCGAGTATAGCTATCATGTTTCGCAGAACATCACATAGTAAGTCGTGGCGTTGTGAGCCACGGGAAATATCATTATATTTTTTTTTTTTTTACACATATTCTTAACTTAATTAATATGTGAATTAATTGATTGAATAATAGTATTGGATCGAACAATTTTGATATTGGAAACTCCAATTAAATTAAAGGGACTTATGTGAAATGCTCGGAAAAAATATTCATCAAATCGTCGTGATAAAAAATTACTGGATTTATTATATTGGATTTGGCGAGCGTAATGAATACCCCTATTTTGGCAGTAGCGTTTCGTACGGATGCGCGGTATCTAAAAATTTACCATTCTTTTTTTGATGTGTTAACATCTATACGCGCGGGTAGCGCAAAGCACAAATGTCAATTCGCTGCGTTATTTCGCCGCTGTGACTTACACCGATAGGCAGTCAAAAATTGAAAAAGTGTGTGGTTGTTTTGCCAACATTGTCTCTGCTTGCAAACAAATATGAGAGTATTGGTGTCGCGGAGAGAAAAGTGGTCGTAAGAAACGAAGTCTCGCTCGTGAATTAACGAACGCTGTGTATTGCTTTGAATTCGCCTTGTTTTGTTTGTGCTTAGTCATGATAAAATTAACTAGGTAGTGTCATCCGAGAGAGACAGTACCTACTGATTTGAGCATGTGAGTGCGAGGGAGACAGCCATGTTGCTCTCTTTATTTTACTCTCTTGACTCTGTTAAGGGGTTGTTTTGTTAGTGCGACAAAGTTAGGTATAACAAGTGTAAACGTTGCAGTCGGACCCAACCGACCGCGGCATACTCGATACCAGTATTAAAACCGGTAAAATGAGGCCTGATTGCAAAGGGGTACAGATGCGGCAGGGGTGTACGCTGCCTTGTAGATTCTCCGATGCAGATGGGGATGCCACCAGCTGTCTTCGTTTCAAATTTGGTGACTCTAGCTCAAAGTTTGTAAAAGCTGTGGAAAGCGCCACTGGGGGCGGATTGGGTGGGCGTGGCATCCAAATTTTTGCTGCAGATCTTTGTGAAATGTCAATCGCTATCTTCATACCAAATTTGGTGACTCTAGCTCGAAGTTTGTAAAAGTTGTGGAAAGCGCCACTGGGGGCGGATTGGGTGGGCGTGGCATCCAAATTTTTGCTGCAGATCTTTGTGAAATGTCAATCGCTATCTTCATACCAAATTTGGTGACTCTAGCTCGAAGTTTGTAAAAGTTGTGGAAAGGGGGGTGTAATGGGTGCGCGTGGCTCCAAAACTTTGATATCGGTCGTTGCCAGCTATCTTCCTTCTAAATTTGGTGACTCTAGCTCAAAGTTTCTAAAAGCTGTGGAAAGGTTGGCTGGGACTGAAGGGGTGGGTGTGGCATTTAAATTTTTGCTGCAGATCTATGTGAGATGTCAATTGTTATCTTCATACCAAATTTGGTGACTCTAGCTCGAAGTTTGTAAAAGTTGGTGAAAAGGAGGGTGAAATGGGTGCGCCTGGCTCCAAAACTTTGATGGGGGTTGTTGCCAGCTATCTTCCTACCAAATTTGGTGGCTCTTGCTCCACAACTCTGAAAGATACACGCATTCCCGTGTTTGACGAAGCGTTGGGGCAGATGGGGTGGCTAGGGCAGTATTGGTAGGCGTGGCATCCACACTTTTGGTGCAGTTTTTGGGGGGTCATTATCACCTATCTTGGTACCAAATTTTGTGGCTCTAACTAGAAAACAGTGGGTGATATAGGTATTTTTTACTTTAAAATGCGGGGGGGAGGCTGGGGGCGGAATGGGTGGGTGTGGCTCTAAAATTTTTGATGCAGTTTTTTCGGGGTTGCTAAGAGCTATCTTCTTACCAAATTTGGTAGTTCTAGCTGTAGGGACACGTACACACACACACACACACACACACACACACACACACACACACACACACACACACACTAAGTGAGCGAGTGAAAGTGCGGTCGCGTTTTTCAAGTCGCTCCTTCAATCTGTTGTGTTTCGGTGACTTATCTGTAAACAATAAATCAGAACACCTTGTATCGGGTTGGTGATAGTGCCAGACCACTTACCCACGCAGCTGATTGCTATTGTCACCTGCATTCTTGGATATTTAGTGTCTTTTCAATAAGGCCTTCTCACCAGCAGATCGCGTGAGCTTTTTTTTTGGTCAGTCTCGCTTGTGTGAGTTGTTAAAATACACACAGTGCTACACCCAATTCCCTGTGGTGTGCTGTCTGTGTTTTTTAGTGTGACCTCACGGCCAGCTGATCGCGCAACATCCCAGGGCTGGCCGCTTATTAGTGTCTCTTTACCGGCATCCAAGTAGGAGTCTCTAAGCAGATATAGCAAAAGGCCACGGAACCGGCTATAACCTCGGGGCGGTATAACCTCCAGCGGTTTCAAACCATAGGGAAACCTGTGGTCAACATGGGACTGCTTGAGCTCTGCTTGAGTCCATCCAGGAAGGATGGATGAAACTGTGCGCCGCTCGGCATTGCCGAGATCCTCCATCCGGATGGTCGCACCAACCCCGGCAGAAGACGCTGCACTTCCTAAACCGCTGCAAACCCCACCGGCAGCGCATTTGCTGAAACCAGTTGTCTGGCCAGTTGCGAAACCAGTGAAGCTACCAGGCACATTGCAAAGGGCGCTGGAAGAGATGGGCAAGGCTCTCTCAGGTTTGTCTGAGCTTTTTAGTGGCCAACGCCACATTAATACATTGATGCGTGATGAGCTTCTAAAGATCGTCAAGCTGCACGAGGCAGCTCTTAAGCTTAGCAAGCCCCAAGCAGCAGCTGGCATTACCCAGACGACACCAACAATCTCGGACTGTCCTCGCTGTAGGGACATGGAGATGACAGCTCACCGCCCTGGCGTTTTCCGTAGCGAAGGTAACAAACCAACGCCTAAGCGACAAAGAGAGTTGCCTGATCAGCGCAACACTCCACCTTAAAAAACTAGGCAAGCCCCCTCTAAAGCCCCCCAGGTGGCACCGAGGTATTTATCAGTGGCACCAATAGCGGCACCAAAAGCGCCACCAAACGCAGCACCACAGACGGCACCACAATCGACCTGGTCGAAGGTGAAGCCAAGGCGGCAGTCACACCGGTGAAATCGTGCGGACGCAATCGCAATTTCTGGGGTTGACGGTTGCAGCTACGCCGAAATGCTTCGCGTCGTAAAAACCGACTCATCCTTGCGCCAATACTGCGAGGATGTACAGGGGATCAGGCGCGCAGCCAATGGTGAACTGCTGCTGCGCTTAAATAAAAAGCCTTCGCACAGCTCTGAGGAAGTGCAAGCAGCCATGGCAAAAGCGTTGGGTGACAAGGCGAAGGTCAAAACGCTAGTAGACGTCCAGCGAGTCGAAATCCGCGACTTAGACGGACTATCAACAAAGGAGGAGTTAATCGAAGCAGTCCAGAAGGCCATTGACTCCTCAAGCCTTACGGTCGATGCAGTCCGCTCTGTTCGTGCCCTTCGTAGCGGCACATCGTCGGCAACGTTGGTGCTTCCAACCGCTTTAGCCGGACGGTTACTGGATTTGGGTACAATCCGCGTTGGCTGGGCTGTTGGCCACATACGTCCCATTGTGCAGCCACTGCGGTGTTATAAATGCCTGGCGTTTGGGCACATTGCAGCGAAATGCACAAGCAACGACGACCGAAGAGGTACGTTCTACAGGTGTGGCGAGCCTGGTCACGAGGCGGGAACATGCAGCAAGCTACCAAAGTGCTGGCTGTGCTCTAAGCAGGCGTCAGGAAGCGCGGAGCACACTACGGGTAGTTTTACCTGCCCGGCTTATAAAGCAGCTGTAGAGCGAACGAAATGTTAAGGTTACTGAAGCTAAACCTTAATCATTGCATGGCTGCTCAGTCGCTTCTGGAGCAGTCAACTAAAGAGAATTGCATTGATGTATGCATACTAAGTGAGCCTCATCGGGTGCCGATCGCACCATTAGGTATCTGGGCATCGGACACTAGCAAGAAGGCTGCGTTGTGGGTATGTGGTACAATCCAGCAGCTGACTGAAGTGCAGGAGTTTGAAGGTTTTGTGAGAGCAGGACTGGGCAGCTTTTGCATCTACAGCTGTTACTTCGCGCCAAGCTTATCACTCGCCGCTTTCTCAGCAATCTTGGAGCAACTTGTTGACGATGCCAGGGGTCGCAGCAGAATTATTCTCGCGGGCGATTTTAATGCATGGGCACTGGAATGGGGCAGCGTTCTAACGAATTCCAGAGGCAGAGTGCTCTTGGAAGCACAGGCTCCACTGGATCTCACGCTACTCAACAGTCGAAGCGGGCACACCTTCTCCAGAGCTGGGGCTGGCTCAGTAATAGACCTTACCTTCGTTAGCCCATCCCTATTCAACGCAGCAAAGTGGACAATTAGTGACGTCTATACAGCAAGCGACCATAACGCCATAATATGCTCATTTGGTGGCCAGCGAGAGCGTAATGTGCATAGCGCACCAATCGGAAAGCACCTTTGACGCTCTGGTGTTCTCTCGAGCAATCGCGCATCTCTCTACGTCAGGACCTGCAGACGACCGTGCAGCTCAAATGACAGAGCCAATTTCCTTGGCCTGTGATGCCAGTATGGCACTGCGACGTCCATACATGCGCTCCCATGCCCCCACATATTGGTGGAACGCTGAAATTGCGATGGCACGCCACGTCTGTATCAGGGCCAGAAGGCTAAGCCAACGTGCAGCTAATAGGCCAGACTGTGCGAGAAGACGAGAGGAGTACAGACGGGCGAGAAGCGCACTCAAAAAGGCTATCAAAGCGAGCAAGAGAGAGTGCTACCTGCAATTGTGCGACTCTGCTGAGCAAGATCCGTGGGGTAGAGCGTACAAAACGGTGGTCAAGCGCATCCATGCAGGGAATCAACACCACCCTTCGATGAGGCCCGACAGGATGAAGGAGGTCGTGGAGTGCCTGTTTCCACGTGGCAGTCCGCTGACCTTTTCCGCAGAACAAATGGAGCACCAACATCACACCGTACCAGATACTATCACGCCGGATACTATCACACCGGTACTCGAAGTGGCCAGAAGCATCGTGGCGTCCAAATCACCAGGTCCAGACGGTATACCAAACCGTGCGCTGAAGCTGGAAGCCGAACAATTTGCCGCTCTTTTTACTGCCTGCTGTCTGTGGCTGTACACGGCCATCATTCGGCCAATCCTACTGCACGGAGTATCAGTATGGTGGCCAACACTCTCAAAGAAAAAGTCAGTTCGCTTGCTAGGCAAGGTGCAGCGCGCTGCAGGACTGACCGCCACTGGAGCCCTCAGAACAACCCCTAACGAGGCTCTCGATAATATACTCAATCTTTTGCCTATCGACCAGATGGGCAAACTAGTAGCAACCCTCTCAGCACTTCGCATGAGGGAAACAAACCAGTGGACCGCACAGACACATGGTCACTCAAGTATTCTCAATGGAAACTCGCTTCTTCCCCCAGCAACTGACTACTGCTGCCCTCAGGAGTTTCTAAATACTTCTTCAATTATCCCATCGAGGGAAGAGTGGAGAGAAGGGATACCAGGGCCGACAGACTCAATTAGAATTTTTACGGACGGTTCAAAGCTAGACAACCGGGTAGGGGGAGGTGTCTTCTGCGAAGAACTGTCCATAAATAATTCCTTTAATATACCTGACCATTGCAGTGTTTTCCAGGCAGAAATCACCGCTATACAAGAAGCGCTCAAATCCTTACAAGGAATTGAACACTCTGCAGCCAAAATCTGCATCTTTTCTGATAGCCAAGCAGCTATCAAATCGCTCAACGCGATATCGTCGAACTCGATATCCGTCACAAACTGCCGCAAATCTCTGCAAGAGATGGCAGAGCAGTTCGATCTCTACCTCATATGGGTGCCCGGTCACAAAGGCATCGAGGGCAATTGTAGGGCGGATGAGCTGGCAAGACATGGTACTACCATGCCCCTCCTCTCGGATAAGGAGGGTTTGGGCATGCCCATGGCCAGCTGTAAACTTAAGATTCGCGAGCATTTCGCACGCGAAGCAAATAAAAGGTGGCAACACACCACCGGTAGATGCAATATAGCCAGACAGACATGGCCAACGCGCTGTAAAAAGCGCTCTTCAAGCCTAATCCACCTAAATAGATCAGGTTGTGCCTCCGTAGTGAGGGCTGTTACGGGGCACTGGCTAGTGGGATCTCATGCAGCGAGACTACTAGCCCCTTCTAACGATTTCTGCAGAAGCTGTCGGGACGAGGAAGAGGAGGAAACTGTTTCCCATCTTTTCTGCGACTGTCCTGCACTCTGCAAAAATAGAAATCGCTTTCTCGGTTCCTATTTCCTAACAGACCTCTCAGAGATAGCGAACACCACCCCAAAGAGTATTCTCTTCTTTATTCATGCTTCGGGCTGGAACCACGCCCTCTCAAATAGTATGACACACCCTGTTCTCGGGTAGACGGAGTTGTGGACGCAGTCCATCGCGGCATCACAATGGGCCAACAATTGGCCTGAGTGAGTGGAAGGGTCTCTCACCTGCCCACTACCGCTCTAACCTAACCTAACCTACTGCCTGCTTGCATGAAAGGACTTTTCCACAGGTCTGGAAGGTGCAGAATCTGCTGCTTTTGCCGAAGCCGGATAAACCACCGGGGGAGCCGTCTTCATATCGACCAATTTGTCTTATCAACAACATTGGGAAAGCTTTTGAAAAGCTGCTGGCAGCAAGGCTGAGCCATGCGATAGACAGAGCCGGCAGGCTGTCCCCGCACCAATATGGGTTCCGTAAGGCGAGGTCAACCATTGACGCCCTAAGAAGGGTGGTCGAATTAGCAGGCAGTGCTATTCAAGAAGTATTGCCTTATTGTCACGCTGGACATCAAGAATGCGTTCAATACTGCCAATTGGGGCGTCATACTTAACGCACTGGATACCCTGCAGGTCCCCATATACCTACAGGACACAGTGAGGAGCTACTTTGAAGGCCGGGTGCTACGGTATCAGACCAGCGAAGTTATCAACGAACTCAATGTTTCTGCAGGAGTGCCCCAGGGATCTGTACTTGGGCCACTACTGTGGAACATTATGTACGACGGTGTTCTAAGGCTACAACTTCCGGAGGAGGAGCACATTGCTGGTTTTGCCGATGATGTTGCTATCGTCCTCGAGCGCAAAGAATTGGATGATGCTGAGAACACATGCAATACATGCATTGCCCGCGTGCAGGATTGGCTTACCCAGGCGGGACTGGAGCTGGCTGCGCACAAGACGGAGGCGGTCTTTGTGAGTAGTCGCAAAAGATTGTGGTGGGCAGCACTACTGTTATGTCCAAGCGGGCCATTAAATATCTCGGCGTGATGCTGGACACGAGATTGTCATTCAAGGAGCATATGCAATACAATGCATCCAAGGCAGCTGGGGCTTGTCGTGCACTGTCGCGCATAATGCTCAACAGGCGCGGGCCAAAGCAGGAGCACCGGCGCCTTCTAATGAGCGTAGTCCGTGCCACCATTCTGAACGCAGCGCCGATCTGGTGGAGAGCCGTGCAGGTCCAGACCTATTGCCGTGACATTGGCGCAACTTACCGCCTTTGCGCTATCAGGGTATGCTGTGCGTTTAGGACAGTTTCCGACGAGGCTGCTTTGGTTATTGCAGGCTAGTTATTGAGTCCGGTGAGCTAGCAAGCCAAACAGACGGTATATCGGCGCGCAGTGGTTGTCTTATGGCGAGAACAAACACGATTGAGCGATGGCAGGCACGCTGGAACACTGCAGCGAAGGGGCGATGGACATTCGCCTTGATCCCACAGCTCTCACAATGGATAAACCGTAGGCATGGAGTGGTAAATTTTTACCTGACTCAGCTCCTATCTGGTCATGGGTGTTTTCGGAGCTATTTGAAGCTATTTGAAGTGCAAAGCGATGAATGCTCATGGAGTAGACTGGGCGTGCAGGAGGACGCACACCACGTGTTGTTCTTCTGTGGGCGGTTCGCTAACCAGCGAAGAATGCTTGAGCAAGCAATGGGTGGTCCCATCACTGTGGATAATCTTGTTAAAGGAATGCTGGAGTCTTCGATGAAGTGGGAAGCGGTCAGCACGTTTGCAGCGGTGACCATGAAAGAACTACGGCGAGTGGAGCGGAGCCTCACTGCAGTATAGGTAGCGACTGTTGTTTGCGAAGCAATTCTTAACGGACGTACCGCAAACTACTGTCGCTCCTATACTCACAAATACTATTGTTATTTATTTAGTTTTAATATGATAAGGTAATAAAGAATATAAAAAAAATATAAAAAAACACACACACACACGGACAACTCTAAGGGTCGCAGCAACGTTATAGTTGCTGGCGATTTTACGCGTGGTCAACCGACTCGGGCAGCCCATCTACGAACGCCAGGGGTACCATCCTTGAGTAATCATTTGCGTCCCTCGACCTTGTCCTTATTAACACTGGGTCAGAGATCACTTTTAACAACGGACGTGCTGGGTCAATTATCGACCTCACATATGTGAGCAGTGCACTCGCCCGCTCGGCATTGTGGTACATAAGTGACTGCTACACTGGAAGCGACCACGTGGCCATCATGTTATCGGTTGGAGAAAGGCTGCGGGTGCCGGCAAGACCCAACCCTGGTGTAGCATACCGGGTTGAGTCTCTCAACACGATGAGTTTTGCTGATTCCATTGCTCATATGGTAGCAGGCGGACCGGCGCATGATATGGTGGATCAGATGGCTCAGCAGCTAGAAGCTGTGTGTGCTGCGAGCATGCCCCAGAGGAAAGCATATAGACGCCATCACACCAGCGTGTTCTGGTGGAACGAAGAAATAGCTGAGGCTCGGCGAGCCTGCCTGAGATCGAGGAGGTGCTTGCAGCGAGCAGCCACACGAGGGTCGGGGGAAACTCGCTCGATGCAGCTTGAGTTTAAGGCCGCAAGAAAAGTGCTAAAGAGCACCATCAGTGCCAGCAAAAAGGAGTGTTTCCTTAAGATGTGTGACTCACCCGACAATGACCCTTGGGGAAGAGCCTACAAGATGGTCTTCAAGCGTGTCAGCCAAGGCACCAACACCACGCCTTTGGAGCTAGTTCGCATGAAGGAAATTGTGGCGACTCTGTTTTCTCAGTGCGCAAACCCGCTATCGTCAGCTGGTGCGGCTTCCATGCATGAAGGTGTTTCTCCAGTTTCTTTGGAAGAAATGCAGCTGGCAGCACGGAAGCTATCAGCCAATAAAGCACCTGGTCCCGATGGTGTCCCTAATAGGTGCTTGCATCTAGCAATCATGCTCCAGCCAGAATTGTTTGCCCAGATGTACACCAAGTGTCTGCGAGAAGGCATCTTTTCGGACAGGTGGAAGGTGCAGAAACTCGTCCTGCTGCCTAAGCCAGATAAGCCTCCTGATGACCCGTCAGCATACCGGCCTATTTGTCTCATTGACAATAGTGGCAAGGTCTTCGAGGCGATCATAGCTGCTAGGCTGGATGACGCCGTGCAGAATGCTGGAGGACTATCACCGCTGCAATTTGGCTTCAGGAGGGCGAGATCTACTACCGATGCCATCAGGTCGGTAGTCAGCATAGCCTCAGAAGCGATTTCAGGCACCCGCTGGCGCTTTGGCAATAAGCAGTACTGTCTCGTTGTGACCATTGACGTTAAGAACGCTTTTAACTCCGCGAATTGGTGCTAATTCTGGATGCCCTGGTGAGTTTAAGAGTGCCAGACTACCTCGTAGCGATAGACAGAGCCGGCAGGCTGTCCCCGCACCAATATGGGTTCCGTAAGGCGAGGTCAACCATTGACGCCCTAAGAGGGGTGGTCGAATTAGCAGGCAGTGCTATTCAAGAAGTATTGCCTTATTGTCACGCTGGACATCAAGAATGCGTTCAATACTGCCAATTGGGGCGTCATACTTAACGCACTGGATACCCTGCAGGTCCCCATATACCTACAGGACACAATGAGGAGCTACTTTGAAAGCTGGGTGCTACGGTATCAGACCAGCGAAGTTATCAACGAACTCAATGTTTCTGCAGGAGTGCCCCTGGGATCTGTACTTGGGCCACTACTGTGGAACATTATGTACGACGGTGTTCTAAGGCTACAACTTCCGGAGGAGGCGCACATTGTTGGTTTTGCCGATGATGTTGCTATCTTCCTCGTGCGCAAAGAATTGGATGATGCTGAGACCACATGCAATACATGCATTGCCCGCGTGCAGGATTGGCTTACCCAGGCGGGACTGGAGCTGGCTGCGCACAAGACGGAGGCGGTCCTTGTGAGTAGTCGCAAAAAGGTAGAAACGGCAAAGATTGTGGTGGGCAGCACTACTGTTATGTCCAAGCGGGCCATTAAATATCTCGGCGTGATGCTGGACACGAGATTGTCATTCAAGGAGCATATGCAATACAATGCATCCAAGGCAGCTGGGGCTTGTCGTGCACTGTCGCGCATAATGCTCAACACGCGCGGGCCAAAGCAGGAGCACCGGCGCTTCTAATGAGCGTAGTCCGTGCCACCATTCTGAACGCAGCGCCGATCTGGTGGAGAGCCGTGCAGGTCCAGACCTATTGCCGTGACATTGGCGCAACTTACCGCCTTTTTCAGGGTATGCTGTGCGTTTAGGACAGTTTCCGACGAGGCTGCTTTGGTTATTGCAGGCTAGTTATTGAGTCCGGTGAGCTAGCAAGCCAAACAGACGGTATATCGGCGCGCAGTGGTTGTCTTATGGCGAGAACAAACACGATTGAGCGATGGCAGGCACGCTGGAACACTGCAGCGAAGGGGCGATGGACATTCGCCTTGATCCCACAGCTCTCACAATGGATCAACCGTAGGCATGGAGTGGTAAATTTTTACCTGACTCAGCTCCTATCTGGTCATGGGTGTTTTCGGAGCTATTTGAAGCTATTTGAAGTGCAAAGCGATGAATGCTCATGGTGTAGACTGGGCGTGCAGGAGGACGCACACCACGTGTTGTTCTTCTGTGGGCGGTTCGCTAACCAGCGAAGAATGCTTGAGCAAGCAATGGGTGGTCCCATCACTGTGGATAATCTTGTTAAAGGAATGCTGGAGTCTTCGATGAAGTGGGAAGCGGTCAGCACGTTTGCAGCGGTGACCATGAAAGAACTACGGCGAGTGGAGCGGAGCCTCACTGCAGTATAGGTAGCGACTGTTGTTTGCGAAGCAATTCTTAACGGACGTACCGCAAACTACTGTCGCTCCTATACTCACAAATACTATTGTTATTTATTTAGTTTTAATATGATAAGGTAATAAAGAATATAAAAAAATAAAAAAAAACACACACACACACACGGACAACTCTAAGGGTCGCAGCAACGTTATAGTTGCTGGCGATTTTACGCGTGGTCAACCGACTCGGGCAGCCCATCTACGAACGCCAGGGGTACCATCCTTGTGTAATCATTTGCGTCCCTCGACCTTGTCCTTATTAACACTGGGTCAGAGATCACTTTTAACAACGGACG
Organism: Scaptomyza flava; assembly: GCA_030179655.1. Taxonomy (NCBI): domain Eukaryota; kingdom Metazoa; phylum Arthropoda; class Insecta; order Diptera; family Drosophilidae; genus Scaptomyza; species Scaptomyza flava. The sequence goes on along the minus strand of JARNME010000404.1, from coordinate 68,563,349 downwards.
TGCTGGGTCAATTATCGACCTCACATATGTGAGCAGTGCACTCGCCCGCTCGGCATTGTGGTACATAAGTGACTGCTACACTGGAAGCGACCACGTGGCCATCATGTTATCGGTTGGAGAAAGGCTGCGGGTGCCGGCAAGACCCAACCCTGGTGTAGCATACCGGGTTGAGTCTCTCAACACGATGAGTTTTGCTGATTCCATTGCTCATATGGTAGCAGGCGGACCGGCGCATGATATGGTGGATCAGATGGCTCAGCAGCTAGAAGCTGTGTGTGCTGCGAGCATGCCCCAGAGGAAAGCATATAGACGCCATCACACCAGCGTGTTCTGGTGGAACGAAGAAATAGCTGAGGCTCGGCGAGCCTGCCTGAGATCGAGGAGGTGCTTGCAGCGAGCAGCCACACGAGGGTCGGGGGAAACTCGCTCGATGCAGCTTGAGTTTAAGGCCGCAAGAAAAGTGCTAAAGAGCACCATCAGTGCCAGCAAAAAGGAGTGTTTCCTTAAGATGTGTGACTCAGCCGACAATGACCCTTGGGGAAGAGCCTACAAGATGGTCTTCAAGCGTGTCAGCCAAGGCACCAACACCACGCCTTTGGAGCTAGTTCGCATGAAGGAAATTGTGGCGACTCTGTTTTCTCAGTGCGCAAACCCGCTATCGTCAGCTGGTGCGGCTTCCATGCATGAAGGTGTTTCTCCAGTTTCTTTGGAAGAAATGCAGCTGGCAGCACGGAAGCTATCAGCCAATAAAGCACCTGGTCCCGATGGTGCCCCTAATAGGTGCTTGCATCTAGCAATCATGCTCCAGCCAGAATTGTTTGCCCAGATGTACACCAAGTGTCTGCGAGAAGGCATCTTTTCGGACAGGTGGAAGGTGCAGAAACTCGTCCTGCTGCCTAAGCCAGATAAGCCTCCTGATGACCCGTCAGCATACCGGCCTATTTGTCTCATTGACAATAGTGGCAAGGTCTTCGAGGCGATCATAGCTGCTAGGCTGGATGACGCCGTGCAGAATGCTGGAGGACTATCACCGCTGCAATTTGGCTTCAGGAGGGCGAGATCTACTACCGATGCCATCAGGTCGGTAGTCAGCATAGCCTCAGAAGCGATTTCAGGCACCCGCTGGCGCTTTGGCAATAAGCAGTACTGTCTCGTTGTGACCATTGACGTTAAGAACGCTTTTAACTCCGCGAATTGGTGCTAATTCTGGATGCCCTGGTGAGTTTAAGAGTGCCAGACTACCTCGTAGCAATCGTGAGGAGCTACTTTGACAGCCTTAGGCTGCGTTACCAAACAGATGAGGGGGAGAAGGAGTACGCCGTTTCTGCAGGTGTTCCACAAGGATCTGTCCTGGGTCCTCTCCTGTGGAATATCATGTATGACGGGATACTACAGCTTCAGTTACCGGATGGTGCTATTGCATATGTGGACGACGTCGCTCTGGTGCTTGTAGCTAAAGACCTACGGCGAGTTACAGAGCTCTGCGATTGGTGCTTAGACGCAGTGACACGGAGATTGTCGTCTGTTGGTCTTCAACTGGCTGCCCAAAAGACGGAGGCGCTGCTCATCAGCAGCCGAAAAAAGGTGGAATACGTGGATATCACGGTGGGAGGCGTCACAATGCGGTCCACATTGCTCTGCTGAGCAAGATCCGTGGGGTAGAGCGTACAAAACGGTGGTCACCCTTCGATGAGGCCCGACAGGATGAAGGAGGTCGTGGAGTGCCTGTTTCCACGTGGCAGTCCGCTGACCTTTTCCGCAGCACAAATGGAGCACCAACATCACACCGTACCAGATACTATCACGCCGGATACTATCACACCGGTACTCGAAGTGGCCAGAAGCATCGTGGCATCCAAATCACCAGGTCCAGACGGTATACCAAACCGTGCGCTGAAGCTGGCTTTGACTCTGAAAGCCGAACAATTTGCCGCTCTTTTTACTGCCTGCTTGCATGAAAGGACTTTTCCACAGGTCTGGAAGGTGCAGAATCTGCTGCTTTTGCCGAAGCCGGATAAACCACCGGGGGAGCCGTCTTCATATCGACCAATTTGTCTTATCAACAACATTGGGAAAGCTTTTGAAAAGCTGCTGGCAGCAAGGCTGAGCCATGCGATAGACAGAGCCGGCAGGCTGTCCCCGCACCAATATGGGTTCCGTAAGGCGAGGTCAACCATTGACGCCCTAAGAAGGGTGGTCGAATTAGCAGGCAGTGCTATTCAAGAAGTATTGCCTTATTGTCACGCTGGACATCAAGAATGCGTTTGGGGCGTCATACTTAACGCACTGGATACCCTGCAGGTCCCCATATACCTACAGGACACAGTGAGGAGCTACTTTGAAGGCTGGGTGCTACGGTATCAGACCAGCGAAGTTATCAACGAACTCAATGTTTCTGCAGGAGTGCCCCAGGGATCTGTACTTGGGCCACTACTGTGGAACATTATGTACGACGGTGTTCTAAGGCTACAACTTCCGGAGGAGGCGCACATTGTTGGTTTTGCCGATGATGTTGCTATCGTCCTCGTGCGCAAAGAATTGGATGATGCTGAGAACACATGCAATACATGCATTGCCCGCGTGCAGGATTGGCTTACCCAGGCGGGACTGGAGCTGGCTGCGCACAAGACGGAGGCGGTCTTTGTGAGTAGTCGCAAAAAGGTAGAAACGGCAAAGATTGTGGTGGGCAGCACTACTGTTATGTCCAAGCGGGCCATTAAATATCTCGGCGTGATGCTGGACACGAGATTGTCATTCAAGGAGCATATGCAATACAATGCATCCAAGGCAGCTGGGGCTTGTCGTGCACTGTCGCGCATAATGCTCAACAGGCGCGGGCCAAAGCAGGAGCACCGGCGCCTTCTAATGAGCGTAGTCCGTGCCACCATTCTGAACGCAGCGCCGATCTGGTGGAGAGCCGTGCAGGTCCAGACCTATTGCCGTGACATTGGCGCAACTTACCGCCTTTGCGCTATCAGGGTATGCTGTGCGTTTAGGACAGTTTCCGACGAGGCTGCTTTGGTTATTGCAGGCTAGTTATTGAGTCCGGTGAGCTAGCAAGCCAAACAGACGGTATATCGGCGCGCAGTGGTTGTCTTATGGCGAGAACAAACACGATTGAGCGATGGCAGGCACGCTGGAACACTGCAGCGAAGGGGCGATGGACATTCGCCTTGATCCCACAGCTCTCACAATGGATAAACCGTAGGCATGGAGTGGTAAATTTTTACCTGACTCAGCTCCTATCTGGTCATGGGTGTTTTCGGAGCTATTTGAAACTATTTGAAGTGCAAAGCGATGAATGCTCATGGTGTAGACTGGGCGTGCAGGAGGACGCACACCACGTGTTGTTCTTCTGTGGGCGGTTCGCTAACCAGCGAAGAATGCTTGAGCAAGCAATGGGTGGTCCCATCACTGTGGATAATCTTGTTAAAGGAACGCTGGAGTCTTCGATGAAGTGGGAAGCGGTCAGCACGTTTGCAGCGGTGACCATGAAAGAACTACGGCGAGTGGAGCGGAGCCTCACTGCAGTATAGGTAGCGACTGTTGTTTGCGAAGCAATTCTTATCGGACGTACCGCAAACTACTGTCGCTCCTATACTCACAAATACTATTGTTATTTATTTAGTTTTAATATGATAAGGTAATAAAGAATATAAAAAAATAAAAAAAAACACACACACACACGGACAACTCTAAGGGTCGCAGCAACGTTATAGTTGCTGGCGATTTTACGCGTGGTCAACCGACTCGGGCAGCCCATCTACGAACGCCAGGGGTACCATCCTTGTGTAATCATTTGCGTCCCTCGACCTTGTCCTTATTAACACTGGGTCAGAGATCACTTTTAACAACGGACGTGCTGGGTCAATTATCGACCTCACATATGTGAGCAGTGCACTCGCCCGCTCGGCATTGTGGTACATAAGTGACTGCTACACTGGAAGCGACCACGTGGCCATCATGTTATCGGTTGGAGAAAGGCTGCGGGTGCCGGCAAGACCCAACCCTGGTGTAGCATACCGGGTTGAGTCTCTCAACACGATGAGTTTTGCTGATTCCATTGCTCATATGGTAGCAGGCGGACCGGCGCATGATATGGTGGATCAGATGGCTCAGCAGCTAGAAGCTGTGTGTGCTGCGAGCATGCCCCAGAGGAAAGCATATAGACGCCATCACACCAGCGTGTTCTGGTGGAACGAAGAAATAGCTGAGGCTCGGCGAGCCTGCCTGAGATCGAGGAGGTGCTTGCAGCGAGCAGCCACACGAGGGTCGGGGGAAACTCGCTCGATGCAGCTTGAGTTTAAGGCCGCAAGAAAAGTGCTAAAGAGCACCATCAGTGCCAGCAAAAAGGAGTGTTTCCTTAAGATGTGTGACTCAGCCGACAATGACCCTTGGGGAAGAGCCTACAAGATGGTCTTCAAGCGTGTCAGCCAAGGCACCAACACCACGCCTTTGGAGCTAGTTCGCATGAAGGAAATTGTGGCGACTTCCATGCATGAAGGTGTTTCTCCAGTTTCTTTGGAAGAAATGCAGCTGGCAGCACGGAAGCTATCAGCCAATAAAGCACCTGGTCCCGATGGTGTCCCTAATAGGTGCTTGCATCTAGCAATCATGCTCCAGCCAGAATTGTTTGCCCAGATGTACACCAAGTGTCTGCGAGAAGGCATCTTTTCGGACAGGTGGAAGGTGCAGAAACTCGTCCTGCTGCCTAAGCCAGATAAGCCTCCTGATGACCCGTCAGCATACCGGCCTATTTGTCTCATTGACAATAGTGGCAAGGTCTTCGAGGCGATCATAGCTGCTAGGCTGGATGACGCCGTGCAGAATGCTGGAGGACTATCACCGCTGCAATTTGGCTTCAGGAGGGCGATTTCAGGCACCCGCTGGCGCTTTGGCAATAAGCAGTACTGTCTCGTTGTGACCATTGACGTTAAGAACGCTTTTAACTTCGCGAATTGGTGCTAATTCTGGATGCCCTGGTGAGTTTAAGAGTGCCAGACTACCTCGTAGCAATCGTGAGGAGCTACTTTGACAGCCTTAGGCTGCGTTACCAAACAGATGAGGGGGAGAAGGAGCACGCCGTTTCTGCAGGTGTTCCACAAGGATCTGTCCTGGGTCCTCTCCTGTGGAATATCATGTATGACGGGATACTACAGCTTCAGTTACCGGATGGTGCTATTGCATATGCGGACGACGTCGCTCTGGTGCTTGTAGCTAAAGACCTACGGCGAGTTACAGAGCTCTGCGATTGGTGCTTAGACGCAGTGACACGGAGGTTGTCGTCTGTTGGTCTTCAACTGGCTGCCCAAAAGACGGAGGCGCTGCTCATCAGCAGCCGAAAAAAGATGGAATACGTGGATATCACGGTGGGAGGCGTCACAATGCGGTCCACATTGCTCTGCTGAGCAAGATCCGTGGGGTAGAGCGTACAAAACGGTGGTCACCCTTCGATGAGGCCCGACAGGATGAAGGAGGTCGTGGAGTGCCTGTTTCCACGTGGCAGTCCGCTGACCTTTTCCGCAGCACAAATGGAGCACCAACATCACACCGTACCAGATACTATCACGCCGGATACTATCACACCGGTACTCGAAGTGGCCAGAAGCATCGTGACATCCAAATCACCAGGTCCAGACGGTATACCAAACCGTGCGCTGAAGCTGGCTTTGACTCTGAAAGCCGAACAATTTGCCGCTCTTTTTACTGCCTGCTTGCATGAAAGGACTTTGCCACAGGTCTGGAAGGTGCAGAATCTGCTGCTTTTGCCGAAGCCGGATAAACCACCGGGGGAGCCGTCTTCATATCGACCAATTTGTCTTATCAACAACATTGGGAAAGCTTTTGAAAAGACAGAGCCGGCAGGCTGTCCCCGCACCAATATGGGTTCCGTAAGGCGAGGTCAACCATTGACGCCCTAAGAAGGGTGGTCGAATTAGCAGGCAGTGCTATTCAAGAAGTATTGCCTTATTGTCACGCTGGACATCAAGGATGCGTTCAATACTGCCAATTGGGGCGTCATACTTAACGCACTGGATACCCTGCAGGTCCCCATATACCTACAGGACACAATGAGGAGCTACTTTGAAAGCTGGGTGCTACGGTATCAGACCAGCGAAGTTATCAACGAACTCAATGTTTCTGCAGGAGTGCCCCAGGGATCTGTACTTGGGCCACTACTGTGGAACATTATGTACGACGGTGTTCTAAGGCTACAACTTCCGGAGGAGGCGCACATTGTTGGTTTTGCCGATGATGTTGCTATCGTCCTCGTGCGCAAAAAATTGGATGATGCTGAGACCACATGCAATACATGCATTGCCCGCGTGCAGGATTGGCTTACCCAGGCGGGACTGGAGCTGGCTGCGCACAAGACGGAGGCGGTCCTTGTGAGTAGTCGCAAAAAGGTAGAAACGGCAAAGATTGTGGTGGGCAGCACTACTGTTATGTCCAAGCGGGCCATTAAATATCTCGGCGTGATGCTGGACACGAGATTGTCATTCAAGGAGCATATGCAATACAATGCATCCAAGGCAGCTGGGGCTTGTCGTGCACTGTCGCGCATAATGCTCAACACGCGCGGGCCAAAGCAGGAGCACCGGCGCCTTCTAATGAGCGTAGTCCGTGCCACCATTCTGAACGCAGCGCCGATCTGGTGGAGAGCCGTGCAGGTCCAGACCTATTGCCGTGACATTGGCGCAACTTACCGCCTTTGCGCTATCAGGGTATGCTGTGCGTTTAGGACAGTTTCCGACGAGGCTGCTTTGGTTATTGCAGGCTAGTTATTGAGTCCGGTGAGCTAGCAAGCCAAACAGACGGTATATCGGCGCGCAGTGGTTGTCTTATGACGAGAACAAACACGATTGAGCGATGGCAGGCACGCTGGAACACTGCAGCGAAGGGGCGATGGACATTCGCCTTGATCCCACAGCTCTCACAATGGATAAACCGTAGGCATGGAGTGGTAAATTTTTACCTGACTCAGCTCCTATCTGGTCATGGGTGTTTTCGGAGCTATTTGAAGCTATTTGAAGTGCAAAGCGATGAATGCTCATGGTGTAGACTGGGCGTGCAGGAGGACGCACACCACGTGTTGTTCTTCTGTGGGCGGTTCGCTAACCAGCGAAGAATGCTTGAGCAAGCAATGGGTGGTCCCATCACTGTGGATAATCTTGTTAAAGGAATGCTGGAGTCTTCGATGAAGTGGGAAGCGGTCAGCACGTTTGCAGCTGTGACCATGAAAGAACTACGGCGAGTGGAGCGGAGCCTCACTGCAGTATAGGTAGCGACTGTTGTTTGCGAAGCAATTCTTAACGGACGTACCGCAAACTACTGTCGCTCCTATACTCACAAATACTATTGTTATTTATTTAGTTTTAATATGATAAGGTAATAAAGAATATAAAAAAAATAAAAAAAAACACACACACACACACGGACAACTCTAAGGGTCGCAGCAACGTTATAGTTGCTGGCGATTTTACGCGTGGTCAACCGACTCGGGCAGCCCATCTACGAACGCCAGGGGTACCATCCTTGTGTAATCATTTGCGTCCCTCGACCTTGTCCTTATTAACACTGGGTCAGAGATCACTTTTAACAACGGACGTGCTGGGTCAATTATCGACCTCACATATGTGAGCAGTGCACTCACCCGCTCGGCATTGTGGTACATAAGTGACTGCTACACTGGAAGCGACCACGTGGCCATCATGTTATCGGTTGGAGAAAGGCTGCGGGTGCCGGCAAGACCCAACCCTGGTGTAGCATACCGGGTTGGGTCTCTCAACACGATGAGTTTTGCTGATTCCATTGCTCATATGGTAGCAGGCGGACCGGCGCATGATATGGTGGATCAGATGGCTCAGCAGCTAGAAGCTGTGTGTGCTGCGAGCATGCCCCAGAGGAAAGCATATAGACGCCATCACACCAGCGTGTTCTGGTGGAACGAAGAAATAGCTGAGGCTCGGCGAGCCTGCCTGAGATCGAGGAGGTGCTTGCAGCGAGCAGCCACACGAGGGTCGGGGGAAACTCGCTCGATGCAGCTTGAGTTTAAGGCCGTAAGAAAAGTGCTAAAGAGCACCATCAGTGCCAGCAAAAAGGAGTGTTTCCTTAAGATGTGTGACTCAGCCGACAATGACCCTTGAGGAAGAGCCTACAAGATGGTCTTCAAGCGTGTCAGCCAAGGCACCAACACCACGCCTTTGGAGCTAGTTCGCATGAAGGAAATTGTGGCGACTCTGTTTTCTCAGTGCGCAAACCCGCTATCGTCAGCTGGTGCGGCTTCCATGCATGAAGGTGTTTCTCCAGTTTCTTTGGAAGAAATGCAGCTGGCAGCACGGAAGCTATCAGCCAATAAAGCACCTGGTCCCGATGGTGTCCCTAATAGGTGCTTGCATCTAGCAATCATGCTCCAGCCAGAATTGTTTGCCCAGATGTACACCAAGTGTCTGCGAGAAGGCATCTTTTCGGACAGGTGGAAGGTGCAGAAACTCGTCCTGCTGCCTAAGCCAGATAAGCCTCCTGATGACCCGTCAGCATACCGGCCTATTTGTCTCATTGACAATAGTGGCAAGGTCTTCGAGGCGATCATAGCTGCTAGGCTGGATGACGCCGTGCAGAATGCTGGAGGACTATCACCGCTGCAATTTGGCTTCAGGAGGGCGAGATCTACTACCGATGCCATCAGGTCGGTAGTCAGCATAGCCTCAGAAGCGATTTCAGGCACCCGCTGGCGCTTTGGCAATAAGCAGTACTGTCTCGTTGTGACCATTGACGTTAAGAACGCTTTTAACTCCGCGAATTGGTGCTAATTCTGGAAGCCCTGGTGAGTTTAAGAGTGCCAGACTACCTCGTAGCAATCGTGAGGAGCTACTTTGACAGCCTTAGGCTGCGTTACCAAACAGATGAGGGGGAGAAGGAGTACGCCGTTTCTGCAGGTGTTCCACAAGGATCTGTCCTGGGTCCTCTCCTGTGGAATATCATGTATGACGGGATACTACAGCTTCAGTTACCGGATGGTGCTATTGCATATGCGGACGACGTCGCTCTGGTGCTTGTAGCTAAAGACCTACAGCGAGTTACAGAGCTCTGCGATTGGTGCTTAGACGCAGTGACACGGTGGTTGTCGTCTGTTGGTCTTCAACTGGCTGCCCAAAAGACAGAGGCGGTGCTCATCAGCAGCCGAAAAAAGGTGGAATACGTGGATATCACGGTGGGAGGCGTCACAATGCGGTCCGCTATCTTGGTGTGGTCATCGATCGGCGCTTAAACTTTGGCGAGCACCTGGCATTCGTTCATCGGAAGGCAGCTGAATCCGTGCGAGCCCATGCGAGGTTGATGCCTAATACGCGGGGTCCTAAACAGCAAACGAGGCTGCTGCTCACAAGCGTCCTGAAGTCGATAGTGCTGTATGCTGCTCCAATTTGGGTCGGCGCAACTTCGGTGTCCACCTACATGAAGGGTATCGTGTCATCGTACCGGCTCTCTGCCCTTCGCGTCTGCTGCGCCTTTCGCACAGTCTCCTCGGATGCAGCGCTGGTGGTTGCTGGGATGATCCCAATCCACAGCTTAGCAGTAGAAACCGCAGCGGTTTTGGAAGCAGCACCAACGGCCCGCGAGCGGAGCCTAGAGGCCTGGCAGCGGCACTGGAATACTTCCGCAAAAGGGCGTTGGACGCACCTACTGATACCCGATGTGCGGCGATGGCTAGAGAGGAAGCACGGGTCAGTCACATTCTACCTCACCCAGCTGCTAACGGGACATGGTTGCCTTAGGAGCTACTTAAAGCAGTTCAAGCACGATTCCAGTTCAGAGTGTAGCTGGTGCGGAGATGGTACGGAGGAGGACGTAAGTCATATTTTCTTCCAGTGTGGGCGATTCGCCCAGGAACGTCTGCAGGTAGAGACACTGATTGGCCAGCCCCTTTCGCCAACAAACCTGGTGGAGCTTATGATAGAGAGGGAGGTGGTATGGCATGCGGTTTGCGGACTCGCAGCTTCTACGATGGCGGAGCTGAGGCGTCTGGAACGCTTAAGGGCGATCGGATCATAAACATTGCTTTTGTTTCTGCGAAGCCATGCTTCGCGGCTGTCCCGCAGAGGCTAGCAATGTCTATGATTGTATTTATTGTATGTTTTAATGTAGGTTATTATTTATTACCAAGGAATAAAAAAAAAAAACACACACACACACCACTACATCGAGGTTGAAGCCGAGGAAGTCGCCGAGCACTCAAATTGGCAATCGCACTCCGCCCTGAGGTTTTCTCGAGTATGTACAACAGCTGCCTACGAAGCCTGATCCTACCACCGAAGCCTGGCAAACGGCTTGAAGATCCAGCTGCATATCGCCCAATCTGCCTGATCGATACGGTCGGTAAGCTACTGGAGCACCTTATTTGCACCCAGCTTGACGGCGCTATTGCAGCTGCTGGTGGGGTTTCATCGCAGCAGTATGGCTTCTGCAAAGCGAGATCTTCGCTGGATGCGATCGGCATGGTAGTCGAGCTAGCTTCGGGAGCGATAGCCGGATGTAGATGAAAAGGCGACGCTAAGAAGTACTGCCTACTGACAACGTTGGATGTCAAAAATGCCTTCAATACGGCTAAATGAGGCTGTATTCTGGATGCCCTCGAGGCGCTCAACGTCCCGGAGTACCTGCTGAGGATTACAAGAAGCTACTTCAAGAAAAGAATCTTGACGTATGACACCACCGAGGCGACAGAGGAGCACGAAGTATCTGAAGGCGTGCCACAAGAGTCGGTTCTGGGACCTCTATTGTGGAACGTCATGTATGATGGCGATTTTCGTCTACCGATGCCCGATGATGTTTACTTTGTGGGCTTTGCTGACGAAGTGGCAATAGTTGTCGTCACCAAGTAACTTAAGACAGTGGAGGGGAAGTGCAACCTAGCCATCGAGAAAGCCTTACAGTGGCTCTCTTCAGTAGGGCTGCAGATAGCACCCCAAAAAACGGAGGCAGTGCTCATTAAGAGCCGAAAATGAGTGGAGACAGCTACCATAATGGTGGCTAACACAGTGGTCATCTCAAAGAGGGCAATTAAATACTTGGGCGTGATGATGGATATTAGGCTACGCCTTAAAGAGCACTTGGTATGCTAGCAAAAAAGCCGCCCTAACAAATCGTGCAATCTCGCGAATCATGCCTAATACGCGAGGCCCAAAGCATTTCAAGAGGATCCTCTTGTCCAACGTCACAAGAGCGACAATGCTGTATGCGGCGCCAACATGGCAACCAGGATGCCGCTTTCTTAGCTACACCCGCAGACTGAGAGCCACCCACCGCCTTGGATCTATCAGAGTCTGCAGTGGCTTCAGAACCATCTCGAATGAGGCATTCCTGGTTCTGGCTGGAGTGGCGCCCATAGCCGAGCTGGCTAGGGAAGCCAAGGAGATCTTCGAGGCAACTTTTAAGTGGTCATGGCTGCTTCAGGGAATACCTACACCGGTTTGGGCATGAGGACGCCCCGTTCTGCACATTCTGTGGCGACAGATTTGTCGAGAATGCCGAACACGTCCTACTTCACTGCGGACGCTTCACCGGGCCTCGCCACGATCTGGAGAGGGGTTTAAGCTGTTGCATCGAGATGGGCAGCTTCGTGTCACTGATGCTGGTCAGCGACGCTAACTGGCTGGCGTTTAGCGCGTTTGCGGCGGAAATCATGACGGATCTGCGCAAGGCTGAGCGCGAGCGAAGAGGACACGTAGACTAAGTGGAATTTGGCAGTACCGACGCAACACCTCACGGCCGTACCGCTACTGAAAGGTTCCGCTTATATATACCTTAGTCAATGTGCACATATATATAACACTAGCAAAGTGGTTTTGGGAGTAGCGCTTAATCTGTCAAGTAATTGTTGCGGATTATTGGGGATAAAATATATCCGTTGACCATGTTCTAAATGAACAGCTAAGTGTGTAAAAGCCCAAACGTTCATGTATGGGAAATGCAAGGATTCTCCATACCGCTTCTGAGCTACCTATATAACGGCCACTTTCGTACATATTAATTTCATTACGTTGGTCTTCAAGAGTAAATGATGCTTGATCACTGCCCTTGTTAACATATTTACAAATGTATTTAATAGACTTTACAGAACTACAATACTCAACAGTTATGTGAGCTTCAAATTTTCTCAATAGTACACAGTTATAAGGCACAACCCAACGATTATCTATGCAATTACCAATTTTGTTAATTGCATTACCACCATCTTCTATCGCTCTTCTACTATATAGAGGGTAACTATCTTTTCCAGTCACAGTTTCTTTAAGTAATTGTCGAGGAAACCTTTTGGTACATTTTCCATTTTTCATGCATGGCGATTTATTATTAAATAAACCGCAAGGACCATGAATCATATTTGACTTAACAAGGTTAAATAACAAAGGATCCTCATCTGCGTTTGGTATTTCGGCACAGATAATTTTATCGATTTAAGTTGGTCTTATTTTATTTTCTAACCAAAGCAGAATATGTAAATGTGGTAAACCCTACTTTTGCCATTCCACAGAGTACATGAAACATTGCACGCTTCCAAACAAAGAATCTTTTGTCAGTAGTGACAGTAAAGCTTTAATTTTTAAATGAAAATCTTGAGCTATAATATCGTGACGATCATGCGGTTTTTGACCCGGTAATAAAACACTTTTGATGTCATTCCATTGTGGATTGCATGTGAATGTTATGAAAAGATCTGGTCGCCCATGATGGCGAACATATGTCATAGCGTCTTCAGTCTTTTCATGCATATATCGTGCAGAGCTTGTAAAAGAAGATGGTAAAATAACAATCTGACCAAGTTGAGCTGCGACAACATCTTGTTGGCCTATTGGATCTTGTAGATGTATATAGCTATCTGCTCTGAGTTTCGCTTGATTGTAGCGAATATAATTTAACCTTTCTGTTTCAGTTTTAGCATACATATCAACCAAAAACTGACTAAAAAGGGAACGACAATAAATTAAATTATTATCTCAGATTGACGAATCATTATTTTATAGCTGTAAAAGCTTAACGCAGATATCTTTTTTTTTGGTTCCTCTTTTTTTAATAATGGATTCCATTGTGGTATATCCACTGAATAGCCATCTTCGCCATAAGGAAATAGCAAAGGGTACTGTAAGGCATCGTATGATCGATGCACCTCACTTATACGATGTAATTTATTATTATGGCTTTCAATAATAATATCGCGCTTTTCAAATGGCTGACCAACAATAACTAAAGCTACTTCGCTTGATTGAGGTGCATTGTAAAGCCCTTAATGTGCACCAGCGGGTGTTCGATCAGCATGTATAACCAATTTATAGTCTTTAGTACTTGTTGGTATTTTATTGAGAGCCATTTTTAGATCTTTAACATAACGATGAAACATGCATTGAAGATCCTTTACTACGCTTAAATCAACATTTGAAATATTTTTGCAACATAGTTGAGCTTCCTTTTTATCATCACTAACAAAATAAATTTGAAGAAACTGCATTTCTTCATTTGGCAAAGGGCGGACACTACCAATTAAGTGATACACTTGTCGTTGGACTTTAAAGGTTAACCAACTTTCATTTATGATTTTTGTACTTCCAAAAGAAGTCATTTGAAAGCAGCTGTTATACTTTCTTATACGATCAATGCAATGATCATGCTTGGGATGTCCACCAATTTTAAATAGATCAGGCAAACTTTCATTTTGTGAAAGTTTCACTTTTCCTGCCTTGCAACAGATACCCATAGGCCCATTTTTCCATTTTAAAGCACTATAATGTTTGCATATCAAATTCATACTACCAAGTTGAGTAACTTTATCTGACTTGTAAGCTATTTCAAAATCATAGTTTAAGCCAGACATGGCTTTAACAGTCCATGCACGCAAACGCCTTTCTTGACGTGCATCAGGATTATTAGCCTGATGTCTTCTCTTTGCAACTCTATGAGCTTCAAAATTATGCGCTTGCCCCAATTAATATCACGTTTTTTTTTTTTCAAATGAATGTTTTAGTACATTTTTTGTGCCTTGTCGGCGAACAGACTAAGTCTTTTAAAGGGATTTTTAACATTTTCGGTTTTGCATTCACTTGACGTATCAGAATCTTGGTTAATACTTCCTCTAAAAGAGTATAAACATCAAAATGTCCATTCATTAATGGACCGGTAAAACGCAACAGTATGCATATTATTTCCAAATGCTTGTAATAAATTTCCATTCTGAAAAATTTGGAAATTTACAGCAAAAATTACTGCTACTGCTTTAAGCTCACATGCAGTACCATAAGTATGACATAGCGCACTAATATTGTTTAGAAGAGCTATAAAAAAGCAGGCTCCATCACCAATTATAGCTATTTCGGCTAACTCTCTTATGTATGCGCGCGCTCTGCAACTCAAACAAAGAGCGTAGTATCGCTACCTTCTTCGCACGCACTGAATCAATGCAAAACATATCTAAGAGGCTGCAGTTAAGTGAATTGTACATTGCCTTTAGCTTTAATTTAGTGTGTCTGCGGAGGAGCCAGGGGTATTAAACTTTATGATTGACATGCAAAGCGCGCACATGAAATAGAAAGTGAACGTAAATGAGCAACAACAAAGGAGCATGATCGGAGCGAGATTTCAAATTATCTGATTATCATAAGAGCAACACGCGTGCTTATTCGAAATTGTATATCAATAATATATCAATAATGTTAGTGTGATATGTTTTGTTACCAAGTTTTGTTATGTTGTTGTTGTTTTTTTTTTTTTTTAAATCAATGACACCAACAAGAAGTAGCAGTGCGGGCCCAGCAACAACACTGACAACAACAACAAACGCTACTTGGGTCGTAAATCAATTGTCAAAGGCACACAAATTTGAAACAAAAAATGTGTATTGTGCGAAGTGATACATGTACATAAAATGATGAAAATTATTTTCAAGCGCATTGTTCACTTAATTGTGTATGCACTTATTCATTAAGAAGCAGAAATCCGTTTCGTTTTTGCAAGTGTCGAACCTATTCTTATGATTTTGCTTGTGCGACGCGAAGGCGTCACTGCGCATTGGTTTTGTTTTTGTATTCTCGCTCGCGATCAAACCCTCATCTTGTGCGACAATCAGGCGACAGTAGTGGAATGGGTACTTGTTGTAATTGTAATTTGTTTATTAAAATGGGTAAAAAGTGCTCCAAATCGTATGGGAGGTACTTGGAGGAGTTGTCCAAATAAAATTTCCCTTCTTAGTGCTCACCTCCTACCAGCATGGAAAATTGTGTGAAAATTTCAGCCTTCTAGCTCTGTTCGTTTAGGCTGTGGCTCTTCCATTCTAGTCAGGGCAAACTCTTTTATATATATAGAGATAGGAGATAAGCATTAAATGAATTTAAAAAAAAAGACGCACACACACACACACGGCAGACGCGTTTCGAAGCGCTCCGTCCAGCTGTCGTTTTGCGGTGCCATACCTGTGCAAAATCAAAACAAAGGCAGCTTGAATCATTTCGCGCGCTCTTTGGCAATTCTCGTAGCCGTCTACAGTAGCCTCCCCCAGCGGCAGATCGCCCGCGCGTATTTTTCTATTTAGTTCGGTAGTGTGCGTACGTAAAAGCACACAGGGCAACACAGCTTCTTTTTGGTGTGCGGCTTGTGTTTTTTTAGACTTACACACTGCCAGCTGATCGGGCGGCGTGCCAAGGCTGGTTGCCTTATATAGCAGTGCCTTCCGGACAACCAGCGCTCACCGGTTTTTCCTGATTCGCAACAGGTGGCGCTTTTGGCTTTTGGTTCAAGTCTTACTGGAGGTGTCTCCGGTGCGAGCGGTTTGTGTCCCGGGAAGACTATAAAAAAGTCATTGCATATGCAAAAGGGCCCACGCAAAGTGTAGTATACCAAACAGGCGCGGTTCTCTTTTTGTTGTTCAAGTAGGAGTCTTCAAGCAGAGTATAGCAAATGCCACGGATCCGGCGATTACCAACCCCTTCCGTTGCGACGGTGCTCAGCGGGGCTCTGGTGACCGATTTGGGGCGGTATAACCCCCAGCGGTTCATACCATAGCTAAATCTTTGGTCAACGTGGGACTGCTTGGAGGTGGACTTGAGCCCGTTCGATGTCGAATGGAATTGTGCGCCGCTCGGCACTTCCGAGATCCCCTCCCCAGGTGTGCGTTCCACCCTCTTTGCAGAGCGAGGCCTCATCGCAGAGTACCCCACCGTCGTTGCATTTGCCGCAACCGGTCGTCTGGCCTTTGCCGACCACTCTGAGGCCATCGGAAACGCTGCAGAGCTCGCTCATTAAAATGGGTGAGGCTCTTTCAGACTTATCTGAGCTATTTAATGGTGAACGTCATATAAACGCGCTGATGCGCGCCGAGTTGACAAAAATTGTCAGGCTGCATGAGGCAGCTCTTAGGTTGAGCAAGCCACAAGTGGCAGTGGGTGCTACACAAACTTCACCACCCAATACTGTGCGCACCCTTGATAGGGACAGGGAGCAAGTAGCTCATCATACTGGAGTCGCCCGCCGCATAGCTAGCAGGTCAACTCCTAAGCGCCCTAGGGAGCTGCAGGAGCTAAGAGGCACACCGCCCAAAAAACAGAAGCCAGGCTTCTCCAACGCCCCTCTAGAGAGGCCTGCATCACAGGCAGCACCAAAGATGGCACTTCAGGCTGCTCCGCAGGCTGCACCAAGAACGTCCTGGACAAAAGTGAGGCCGAGAAAATCGTCTCACAGGCGTAACCGCGCGGATGCTATTGCTATACCTGGTGTTGACGGCTGCAGCTACGCCTGCCTTACGTCAATATTGCGAGGACATGCAGAATATTAGGCGAGCAGCAAACGGGGATCTGCTTCTTCGCTCGAATAAAAAGCAAGCGCACAGCTCAGAAAAGCTGCAATCAGCCATGTGGAAAGCCCTAGGGGACAGAGCGACGATCAAGACGCTCGTTGGCGTCCAACGCGTCGAGGTCCGGGACTTGGATGAGCTGACCACGAAGGAGGAATTGATCGATGCGATCCACAAAGCCATAGATGCACCCAGCCTAACGGTGGAAGCAGTCCGCTCATTGCGAGCCCTACGCAGCAGATCATCGTCGGCAACGTTGGTTCTCCCTTAACCTTTATCTACCCAGTTACTTGACCTGGCTAAGATCAGGGTTGGCTGGGTGGTCTGTCGTATACGGCCTATTGTGCAGCCACTGCGCTCGTTACAAATACCTTGCGTTTAGGCATATTGCTGTGAAATGCACCAGCGAGGATGATTGCAGGGGTACGTGCTATAGGTCTGGCGAGGCTGGTCATGAGGCTGGGTCCTGCAGCAAACCGCCATCGTGCTGGCTGTGCTCTAAACAGGGGTCAGGTAAATCGGGTCACAACACGGGCAGCTTCAACTGCCCTGCCTATAAAGTAGCTGTCGGACAGATGAAATGTTAAAATTTCTACAGGTAAACCTTAACCACTGCATGGCTGCCCAATCAGTTCTGGAGCAGAAAACAGGGAACTTGGCATTGACATATGCATGCTGAGTGAACCGCACCGAGTGCCGATTGCTCCATCATGCATCTGTGCGACGGACACTAGCAAGAAGGCCGCGTTGTGGGTGTGTGGTGCAGCTCAACAGCTTACCGATGTGCAGCAGTTCGAAGGATTTGCGAGAGCAAGACTTGGCAGCCTGTGCATCTATAGCTGTTACCTTGCGCCCAGCATGCCACTCACTGCATTCTCCGCGATTCTGGAGCAGCTAGTTGACGATGCTAGGGGTCGTGGCAGAATTATTCTTGCGGGCGACTTCAATGCATGGGCTCAGGAGTGGGGCAGCGTTTCAAAAAACGCCAGAGGCATAGTGCTCTTGGAGACATACTTTTTCAAGAGCTGGGGCAGGCTCAGTAATTGACCTCACGTCTGTCAGCCCCTCCTTATTCAACGCAGCTCAGTGGGTGATCAGCGACATTTACACAGCCAGCGACCACAATGCCATAACATGCACACTTGCTGGCCAGCAAGAGCGTAGTTTGGGTAGTGTGCCGAACGCTAAACGCGGCCGCCAGGAAACATTTGACGCAGCGGTGTTTTCCAGAGCAATCGCGCAGCTATCCACATCGGGTTCCACTGAATCTCGTGCAGCACAAATGGCTGCGCAAATTTCCTCGGCATGTGACAGCAGCATGGCACAACGTCGTCCCTACAGGCGTCCCCACATCCCCACGTATTGGTGGAACGTTGAGATTGACATGGCACGCCACGCCTGCGTTAGAGCCAGAAGGCTATGTCAACGCGCAGTCAACAGGCCTCATTTTGCAGCAAGACGTGAGGATTACAGGCGGGCTAAAGGTACGCTTAAGAGGGCGATTAAGGTGAGCATGCGTGAATGCTACCTGCAGCTGTGCAACTCTGCTGAGCAGGATCCCTGGGAGAAAGCGTACAAAACGGTGGTCAAGCGCAAATATGCTGGAAATCACCACCTCCCTTCCATGGAGCCAGATAGGATGCAGACCATTGTGGGGTGCCTGTTTCCTCACGGGAGATCGCAGGCCGAGCACGTAGCGTCATCGCATAGCCAAGACAACACCGTACCAGCGGTCATCACATCTGAGGAGGTACTTGCTGTAGCCAATAACGTCGCGGCGAACAAATCACCAGGTCCGGATGGTATTCCAAACCAAGCGCTGAAGCTAGCTATGTCAATACAAGCCGAACAATTTGCCGCTCTTTTCAACCTTTTCCACTCGTCTGGAAAGTGCAGAACCTGTTGCTTTTGCCGAAGCCAGACAAACCGCCGGGGGAGCCTTCATCCTACAGACCAATCTGTCTGCTAAATAACATTGGCAAATTTTTTGAAAAGCTGCTGAAGGCAAGGCTTAGCAATGCGATAGACATAGCCGGCGGGCTATCCCCCTACCAATTTGGGTTTCACAAAGCGAGGTCAACCATCGACACCCTAAGCAAGGTGGTCGAGATAGCAACCAGCGCTATTCAAGTATCCAGATGGGCAGGAGGAGGGAAAGAGTACTGCCTCATAGTCACGCTGGACATTAAAAATGCGTTTAACTCCGCCAACTGGGAAGTCATCCTCAACGCCCTAGGGAAACTGCAGGTCCCCTCATATCTGCGTGACACAGTTAGGAGCTACTTTGACGGACGGGTGTTGCACTACCGGACCACTGAAGGCTTCAAAGTGCACAATGTTTCTGCAGGAATTCCACAGGGATCTGTTATTGGGCCACTACTGTGGAACATAATGTACGATGGAGTCTTAAGGCTTAATCTTCCGGATGAGGCACACATAGTTGGATTTGCTGACGATGTTGCTATCGTCATCGTGCGCAAGGAGCTGGAGCATGCTGAAGCCGCGTGCAATACATGCATTGCCCGTGTGCAGGACTGGCTTAACCAGGCGGGATTGGAGCTGGCCGAGCACAAGACGGAGGCGGTGCTTGTGAGTAGCCGTAAGACGGTGGAAACAGCATAAATAGTTGTTGGCCGGACCACTATTCTGTCCAAACGGGCAATCAAATATCTCGGCGTTATGCTGGACACGAGACTGTCCTTTAAGGAGCTCCTGGAATGCACCACAGCCAAGGCAGCCAGTATGTCGCGCACTATCGCGCATAATGCTAAACACGCGCGGGCCAAAGCAGGAGCGCCGCCGCTTATTAATGAGCGTTTTCCATACAACGGCTTTGTACGCAGCGCCAATATGGTGGAGAGCCGTACGGGTTCAAAGCTACTGACGCGGTATATGCGCTACATACCGCCTTTGCGCTATCAGAGTGTGCTGTGCCTTCCGGACTATTTCTTATGAGGCTGTCCTGGTCATCGCTGGCATGGTTCCCATCGAGAAGCTTGGCATTGAGTCGGGAGAGTTGGCTAGCCGGTCAGCCACTACTACAGCACGCGCGAGCCGACTGGCAGCAAGATGCAGCACTTTGGAGAGGTGGCAAGCACACAGGAACTATTCAGAGAAGGGGCGATGGACATTCGCCTTGATCCCACGGCTCTCACCATGGCTCAACCGGGGTCATGGTGAAGTTAACTTTTACCTGACCCAGCTGCTGTCTGGACATGGGTGCTTCCGGAATTATTTAAGGCGGTTTGGCCACGAGCAAAGCGATGAGTGCCTATGGTGCGGAGGAGGCTTACAGGAGGACGCACACCACGCACTGTTCACCTGCGGGCGGTTCGAGAACCAACGCACCACGCTTGAGCTCGCTTTGGGTGGTCCCAGCACGATGGACAATCAAGTGGCAAGTATGCTCGAGTTTCCGGCAAAATGGGAAGCGATCAGTTCATATGCGGCAGAGGTGATGAAGGAGCAGAGGCGAGTGGAACGACTTAGGAGGACCACTCCAATATAGGTGGTGATTGTAGTGTGCGAAGCAATTCCTTACGGACATACCGCATACTGTTATCGGTCCTATACACATAGCCACATGTAATATAATCTACTCATTAAGTATTATTAATTGTTTAGTTTAATAAAGAATTTAAAAAAGAAATAAATAAATAAAAACACATACACACTTACAGACTAACATAGCGGACTTCTTTAATAAGGGAATGAACTGACGAATGATGAACCCAATCTCATAAAGAAAACCGAAATTCAATAAGATATTTTTTTTTCAAGAAAACGTGCTGAAAGCAATAATGCAGCTACAAACACACCAACAAACCTGTGTCACAACTTTTAATGCCATTCCCAAGAACTCTAAGCTCCTGGCAATCTTATGATGTATAACTGGTGTCGGTTGTGCTTTTGCGTGCTCTTAACAGTTTATTATTTTTCATGTGTTTGTGAACGGAGTTTAACATGGTTTATTTGGCAAACAGAACCAACAGTGTTTCGCAAATATAAGTAGTATATATTTACGTGTGCATAATTGAATTTTCCTGTTTAATACTCATTTGAATTTAATTTGCAGTCGAACTGATAATGCAGTGCCTCAAAATAATGAAAACAAACATATGTACATACATACATTCCTATATATGGAGGTTCATAAATTTTGTGTTTACTAACAACAAACAACTTGTATACTTTTTTGCTCTCGGTCTCCAGCATCTCTCCCGCTTTCGACCACTCTTGATCGACGTAAATGCGGTTGTACCTGCTCACGCTCACTCGCCTACGCGCTCTTTTTGTATTTATACCCTTAACCCATAAAATGGGTAAATAAGGGTATAATGGTTTTGTGAAAAAGTATTTAACAGGCAGAAGGAAGCATCTCCGACCCCATAAAGTATATATATTCTTGATCAGCATTAACAGCAGAGACGATATAGCCATGTTCGTCTGTCCGTCCGTCTGTCTGTCCGTCTGTCCGTCTGTCTGTCTGTCTGTCTGTATGAACGCGTGGATCTCAGAGACTACAAGAGCTAGAGACTTCTGATTTTGTATTTAAGTTCTCCTATACCATGAGCAGAACAAGTTTGCTTCAAATTATCGATAACTATTCTGGTTTCCGATATACACATGCAATCGATAACAAAAATATCGAATTTGGAAAATGTAAAAATAGGGTTGAAATAATGGGTAATGATAGAACTTTTCTGAAAATTTCGTCCAGATCGGTTAAGAAACACCGGAGACATTGAACTTAATCGATTGAAGCTAAATCAGTATACCAAAGTCTTACATAAATAAATTTGATTTATTTATTGCAACTGGGTTCAGGGTATCTTCTAGTCGGGCTCTCCCGACTAGAGCCTTCTCACTTGTTTATATGTACCGTTTTATCGTTCTCGTTGCAAGGGGGGCAATGTTCTGGTTGCTGTTGACTCTTGTATTTCCTTTGAACAGATTCACTCTCTTGATCTTCGGACAAAGAGTTTGTTTTTTTGTTTTTCAAATATTAATTAGCGGCCGTTCACTGTTTATGACTTGTTCCTATGTTCCTCACCATTCTGATATTAAAATTTACTCATCCCATGTGAGTGCCCTGCAACTTGTTTCTTCATTATTGACGGATATGGATAATCTTATAGCGGTTGGGAATTTAAGTCTTCCACATGTTGTATGGTCTGTGAATGACACATCTTCGGCGAAATTACCAGCCACTTTTGATGATTCTATTGAAGGCCTTCTGAAGTTGGGCTTATCGCAAGTTTGCAGGCTTCAAAATTGTAGATGTAGAATATTAGATTTAAAATTTGTTTCGTATTCAGATTACAATAATGTTAGTAGAGTACCCCATGTAGTGCTTTCTATCATCCAACCTTACAATTATCCGTTAAAATTCTTAACCCTTCTCCATCATCCAAAAGTTTTTTTAAAAACCCGTTGCTTTCGTAAAACAATTTTTACTAAATTTAATTATCTTCTACTTGGTCTCACATTTATACTTGTAATGATAAAGAAACTGCCATTGCCATATTTTAAAGGACCTTGAATTCGCTTTTTGGATGCATTTATTTCCCTCACTTGTTCCTCAAGTGATAAAAAACCACCTTGGTTTTCGAAATTGATAAACGCGAAGCCAAGATCGTATGAAAAAATTTAAAATTTGGGAACTACTTTAGATTTATCTTCGTATTTAGTAGCAAAATCTACTTTTCTTTCTGTTAGCACATCTTGTAATAATAATTATCTTAATCGTTTTAAACTTAACTTTTCACGTGAACCTTTTTTTTTTTTTTTTTTAAATTGCTGGTCTTATTTATTGAATCTTTTCTAGTGAATTAGAAAACTAGCAGTAAGTATACAAATCTTATAATTAAATCTTAGCTAACAGTTCATTTTTGTTTTTGACTGTATTCTGAGTGCGCGTCCCTAAAAATCACCACTGGGTTGGTAAGTCGTTACGACGAAGACGGGATCGGCTGCGCAGCCTTGTGAGACCTCTCGCGAGATGATTTGTGTGCGATGAGAGCTTGATAAGATATATTACTTTTTGTTCCTCTATTTCCTCCTTGACTGTTGAGATGTTTAAGTCTTTATGAATGTTTTCGTTTCGAACATACCACGGTGCCCCGGTAATGGTTCTCAATATTTTTGACTGGGCTCTCTGGACAATGTCAATGCTGCTGTTGCTAGCGTTCCCCCATAACTGGGAACCATAGGTCCAGATTGGTTTTAGAACAGAGTTGTAAAGCAGGACCTTGTAGTCCAAACTAATGGAAGAGCGAGCATTGATGAGCCAGTGGAGGCTATTGGCTTTCAGTTTGAGATGTGTTCTTTTAGCTTCAATGTGTCGCCCAGATACGTTACATCGTTTGCTTTTGGAAGTGTGGTGTTGTTTAACGTGAGCGGTGGACAATCTTGCCTGTTAAGGGTGAAAGTTACTTGCTAACATTTTTGTTCGTTTACCTTAATTCGCCAATCTGATAACCATTTTTCCACGTAGACCAGATGAAGGGCTAGTTGCGCTGTTGCTTGTATTGGGCATCTGGAGCGGCTGAGAATAGCTGTATCATCAGCAAAGGTAGATGTTGTCAATCGGCTGCTTATTGGGATGTCTGCTGTGAAAAGCACGTACAGTGTTGGTCCAAGTACGCTGCCCTGTGGAACACCAGCTTCGATACTGTGTTCGTCAGACATTGCAGTGTTACATCTTACTGCGAACTTCCTGTCGTATAGGTACGACTTATTTGGGAGCATTGCTTTGATCTTATGCATTAGACCTTCCAACCAAACTTTGTCGAATGCCTGAGAAACATCTAGAAATATTGCAGTGCAGTATTCTCTATTTTCGAACGCGCATCGTATCTCTGATGTTATTCTGTTAACCTGCTCAATTGTTCCGTGCTTTTCACGAAAGCCAAATTGGTGTGAAGGGATTATGTTATGAAGATTCAGGAATGGATTTATCCGGGACAGCAAACATTTTTCAAAAAGTTTTGATAGACACGGTAATAAGCTTATAGGTCTATACGACGTGGGAACTGTGTCATCTTTTCCAGGCTTTGGTATCATAATGATAATTGACTTTTTCCATCTGTCTGGATAGTGGCTAAGTTTGGTGATAGCATTGAAGAGCTGGGCATTTATGCAGATTGCACAGTAAGGAAGCTCAATAATCATCTTTGGGGTTATTTGGTCACCTCCTGGAGATTTTTTTGGGTTCAGTTGCTCTTTAATGATTCTAACGATTTCATTCGGGCGAAACTTGATTGGATCATCTTGAAGCTGAGAGCCGTTTGAAGAAGTCGGTAGTGCAAACGTATTTGTTGCAAGGTTAGGTTGGAACACTTTTTGGAGATGAGTAGCAAATGTGTTAGCTGTGATGTGCTGATTTAGCTGATTTGTGTGCGATGAGAGCTTGATAAGATATTTTACTTTTTGTTAATCTATTTCCTCCTTGACTGTTGAGATGTTTAAGTCTTTATGAATGTTTTCGTTTCGAACATACCACGGTGCCCCGGTAATGGTTCTCAATATTTTTGACTGGGCTCTCTGGACAATGTCAATGCTGCTGTTGCTAGCGTTCCCCCATAACTGGGAACCATAGGTCCAGATTGGTTTTAGAACAGAGTTGTAAAGCAGGACCTTGTAGTCCAAACTAATGGAAGAGCGAGCATTGATGAGCCATGTGAGGCTATTGGCTTTCAGTTTGAGATGTGTTCTTTTAGCTGCAATGTGTCGCCCAGATACGTTTCATCGAAAGGTAGTCGGTGCGTGTTGCGAGCGTGCAGTGGTACAGCGCTGATGGATACGATTTTTAAGTTCCTTGTAGACTTGGCAGCCTCTGTAGTTGTAGGCTGTATGCTTGCCTTCGCAGTTGTTGCAGAATTTTTTGCTAGAGTCTTCTTTGCTTACTGGGCAACTTGCGGAGCTGTGCAGTTCCCCACAGTATACGCATACCGAGCGCAGTGTACAGTAGGCTTTTGTATGGCCGTACTCTTGGCAGTTCATACATTGTACCGGACCGTTTCGTTTGTGCGGTTCTTCTACGGTGATTCTTCGGTGAAGTAAAAGCTGAAGTTTGTATATTGAGTGCACCTCGTTTTTTTTAAGCATCTTCGTTTCTGGTTCAAGTTCTATTTTAAAAAGTGGTTGCGGCATCCTATTCCTGTTTAAGATGTTTATGACGGTTTTTGCTCGAAATCCTTTTTCCTGCAGCGCCTGTTTTATTTCTTCTGGTGTTACATCAGGTTCTATGCCTTTTATTACGACCTGCAGGCCCTTGCAGCTTTTTAATTGATACGTATAATAATTCTTTTTTTTTTTCGTTTAGATACTTTATGAGAACTCTGTAATTATCTTCCGACTTTGTCTGGACTTTAATTTCTTGAATTTTACCCTGTACGAGAGGGACTATGTAGAAACTATCTTTGCCTATGAGCTCGATAACTTTGTTAACAAAAGCACTGGAGCTTTTCTCGCGTATATATTTTGGGGGTGGCTTCGGTTTTTTCGTGACAACCCCAACGGCTTCAGAAGGCAGATCATCTGTGTTTTCTGCCAAGATGTGAAATCTATTGCTATTGTATTTAGTATCATTCGAGGGTATATTTAAATTGCTACGGGTCATTTTTGGTTTATTCGTAGAATTTTGCGGACTTAGCTTTCTTTTGATATAAATGTAGCGATCCATACCAGTCTGCGTAGCCGGCTTAACATTTTTGCTGTTTGCAGTTTGATTTGCTGACGGCGCAGCAGTCGTTGTGCTTGTTGAACGGGAAGTAGGTATCGGTGCAGTTGTGGTTGTAGTCGCTGTTGCGGTGTAGTGTATTCATATATGTGATTTCAAATATATATAAAACGTAACTTGTAACACTTTGTTGCAAGTATAAATTAACCTAAACACGCTCAGCATAAACATATATATGTATGCGCATACCAAAGCACATACATACATATGGTCTGCGCGTGTAAGTAATATGAAGCCTCTTTAGAAGGCCACGCAAGCGTGAGACCGTTGCCCTACGGGAAACGCTGCGCTTGCACTTTAGCAAAACGTATGAGTACAATCGCTCTCCCTCTCTTTGTAGCTGTTAACTGATAACAGCATAAGTTTATAAATGTTAACCATAAGCTTAGAATATATTTCAATTCCAATAAAGTCATTCAATAACGTGCCTTTCATGAAAGAGACTCGAAGTGTTTCACTCTAACCATTTCATGGCGACCGTGACAGCGATCCGTATCGCAGAACAAGTACAGTAAAGTACTAAAACAATTAAATGCAAACTTGCAATGAAATTATAAAACAGTGAAAAGTGTGGAAAATACTAAAAACTACTAACTGAGTGAAGCTAAAGAACTATGTACAAAAAACAATAAATAAATGGCGCAACAACAATAAACAGATGAAACTACAACTGTGCAACAATAATTTTATGTGTTCAGCTCAACAACAAAACAACATCAACAACAAATAAACAAACATAAATAGATGACAACAACAACAGCATCAATGGATCGTCGAGGGAAACCAAAAACCAACAAACAATCTGAATCTACCAAAAAGGAAGAAGATGTGCCCTCAGGACTGCGCGGGACCATTGGAGTCGCCACATTGCCAATATACATGCACAACGAAAAAAAATAAAGCGCAGAAGGCATAGGACCGCCATCTGCGCCATCGAGGGAGCATCAGCAGCAGACAATAGAAAGTGCGGAAGGCATAGGATCGCCTTTTGCACCAACGTTGGAATACAGAGCGAAAGGCAAACCGTCTTTTGCTCAATCGAGGGAGCATCAGCGTGCCATATCCGGCGACGCCCAGCTGATGCAAACGATCAACGGCAGCAGAAATCATCGGAAGCAGCATATATGTATATTATAACTAAATTTGTTTTATAAAATTGTAAAATCGCGCGGAACCATTTCCGCCCGATTAGAAGCATAGCCCGTAAAGCTATGCGACCCACTAGGGAGGAGATCATTGTAAAGATCGAAGTAGGCATCATTATTTGATATATAAATATATAAATATGTTATAAAAGTTAAGAAATTAAAATAATTTATGTTTATATATACATTAAGTCCATATTTTGATATAAAGGTTAAACCACAGGGAAACATAATGGGTATAGTAGACGCAAAATCGGTAGATTCGACCGCCAACGTTATCAATAAAGTTGACGTGTCATCACCGGATTTGCAGTACATGCTCATTTTAGTAGCCATTATCGTGGGCCTTATGCTGTTAAATATAGCATTCAAAATATACAAAATACACAGCAGAAGTTTGAAAAAGAAGTACATAAGTCGAGGTAACGATCTGGATAAAATCTAGATACTTTATAAAAAAAAAAAATATATAAAAAAAAACAAAACAAAAAAAAAATATATATATAAATAAAATAATATAAATAAATAAAACTACATAAATAATTTGAAATGCATGAGGCAATAGCACACACGTTCGAAAGAGATCCATATTTTATTATACGAGCAATACGCGTACTAAATCAATTCCGCGAATTTATTTCAACAACTGATTTTGAGAACGCCTATATGGAATCGTACAATAGAACAACTAGCCCCCTATACCACTGCAATAAAACAGAAAAAGGTATAGTGCTATCCACTTTGCCATATGTGATGGTAAAAGAAATATCAGAAGATAACGTCTTCTTGGGTCGAGTTACTATACTAATGGTGCGATTGCATCGATAAAAGTTAGTAGCTCATGGAATGGTCAGAAATACTTAAACAGATCATTCAGATACGGATAGAATATTATAAGTCATATAAATGTCTGAACAAGAACGTACCCATTAAAACCATAACAATAGTTAAACATACTAACATATTAGTCAAACAGTTCAACAAGCTAAGAGAGCTCGTTCAACAAAAATATGGTAGACTAACTAGTGAGCATAAATTACAGGCTGAGGAAAATATTAGAATATTGAGATCAGGACTTGTTCATTTGAACAACAAACATAGCTTGCTCTCTTTTTACCTTCGGTGTTAACAGCACCAGTGACATTTGACCCATCAATGAAGCTTGACGACGAACCGTCTACATCAAAGCAAGAACCTCAGGGTAATATCGAAGAACTTATTTACCAAGATTTGGAAATCTTACCACATAACGAAAATAAAATGACGAACTCAGCAGCAGATAAGCGGGAATATGTGCGACAAATTTCGTCCACAATACCAGAGTTCGATGGTAAAAGAATAAATCTAAACAGGTTCTGGACAGCATTGAAATTAACCGATCTCACCAAAGGTGAATATGAATCGTTGGCCGTAGAAGTAATTAAAACAAAAATAATAGGCCCTCTGTCATATAAGGTACAGAGTGAAACAACTATTTCCAGAATCATAGATATTCTGAATACAGCAGTTAAGGGTGAGTCACCTGACGTACTTAAAGCTAAACTGTTAAACACACAACAGCGAGGTAAAACAGCTTCCCAATATACGACAGAGATCGAAGCTCTACGTAGGTCGCTTGAGGCTGCCTACATAGATGATGGTCTTGACGCAGACAATGCAGATAAATTCGCTACAAAAGAAGCAATATCTGCAATGACTAGAAACTGCGAAAACGAAAAACTAAAAACCATATTGGAAGCAGGCAATTTCAACACTATGAATAGTGTTATCGAAAAGTACATACACTGCTGTACAGACATGACTGGCAATACTAATACTGTCTTTTTCTACAACAATAGAGGACAAAGTTATGCCAAAAGAAATAACTACCGGGGTAATTACCACAATAGAGGTAATGGCAGAGGCAATAATAACAATCATGGTTACGGAGGTTATCGCGGAGGCAATAGAAGCCGTAGCGGCAATTACAATAATCGAGGTAGAGGTTTC
This sequence comes from Scaptomyza flava, assembly GCA_030179655.1. Taxonomy (NCBI): domain Eukaryota; kingdom Metazoa; phylum Arthropoda; class Insecta; order Diptera; family Drosophilidae; genus Scaptomyza; species Scaptomyza flava. Next base: position 68,534,635 of record JARNME010000404.1, on the reverse strand, counting down.
CGCAGAAACCAAAACCAGGATGGAAATGATAACAACCGCAATGTGCGTAACATACAGGCGGAAAACGCGCAATCCCCTTTGAGAAACACCCAACAGTAAAGGTGTGTAAGATCAATCTAAACTTAAGCGTTTTTGTTCAAGTTTTAAATATCCAAACAAATACACAATTAACGCTATTAATAGACACAGGTGCAGACATTTCACTGCTTAAATGTAGAAATAACAATATAGACTCAGTAAACTCATTAGTAAAGGCCAATATATCTGGAATTGGGCATGGAACGATACAGTCTCTTGGAACAATAGAGTTAAATATAAGTGTTAAAAATATAATTATACCTTATGAGTTCCACGTAGTGCCAGACAACTTTCCTATACCGGGTGATGGCATAATCGGATTGGATTTCCTAAAAAAATACAATTGTATTTTGGAATTTCAAGACGAAGAAGATTGGTTCACAATCAGACCCAAAAACTTCAAACAAGTCGATATCCCAATGGTACACTCCTTAGAAGACCAGATATTACTACCAGCTAGATCGGAAGTTGTCCGATACATAAAAATTAAATCGAAAGAAAAATATCTCGTGATTCCAAATCAGGAGTTGTCACCAGGGATAATAATAGCCAGTGCTTTAGTAGATACCACAAATGCTATGATTCGCAATACAAAAGATGAAAACACTGTGGTGAACAGTGCGAAGATTACTAGCGAATCAACAAGCAATTATGATATATACGAAGCAACAGAATATAAAGAAAACCGACTAGAAGAAGTATTAAAAAAATTAAAATTTTCAGCTGTCTTTAAAAACGAGTTAACACAGTTATGCACCGAGTTCAGCGATATTTTTGGCCTCGAAACAGAGACCATATCAGCTAACAATTTTTATAGACAAAAATTGAGATTGAACGACAGAACACCTGTTTATATTAAGAACTACCGAATGCCGGAAAGCCAAAGGCCTGAGATACAAAAGCAGGTAGACAAGTTAATAAAAGATGGTATTGTAGAACCATCAATATCTGAATATAATAGCCCACTTCTCTTGGTACCCAAGAAATCATTGCCTAATTCGGCAGAAAAAAGATGGCGATTAGTAGTTGACTATCGGCAGATCAATAAAAAGCTGTTAGCAGATAAATTCCCACTTCCAAGAATAGAAGATATTCTTGATCAATTAGGCAGTGCTAAATATTTTTCATGTCTAGATTTAATGTCTGGGTTCCACCAGATCGAGCTGGACGAAAAGTCCAGAAATATTACTTCATTTTCCACAGCAACAGGCTCACGCTACACGCGATTACCATTTGGACTAAAAATTGCTCCTAATTCCTTTCAACGCATGATGACTCTTGCATTTTCAGGCTTACAGCCTTCGCAAGCATTTTTATATATGGATGATCTAGTTGTGATCGGATGCTCTGAAAAGCATATGTTCAGGAATTTGACCGACGTCTTCAACCTGTGTAGACAACACAACTTGAAGCTGCATCCAGAAAAATGTACTTTCTTTATGAAAGAAGTCACATATTTAGGTCATAAATGTACTGATAAAGGTATATTGCCAGATGACACTAAATATGAGGTTATTAAAAATTACCCACAACCAACAAATGCGGACGAAGCTCGGCGCTTCGTTGCATTTTGCAACTACTACAGGAGATTTATTAAAAACTTTTCGGATTACTCACGCCATTTAACAAGGCTTTGTAAAAAGAATGTCCAGTTCGAATGGACATCAGATTGCAAAAATGCATTTGAATATTTAAAAAGGGAATTAATGAAACCTACATTACTTCAGTACCCAGATTTCAGCAAAAAATTTTGCATAAACACAGATGCCAGTAAACAGGCATGTGGAGCGGTACTAACCCAAGACCATAACGGTCAACAGCTACCAGTGGCATATGCTTCAAGATCCTTTACTCAAGGTGAAAGTAATAAGTCCACAACAGAACAAGAATTGGCCGCAATCCATTGGGCAATCGGCCATTTCAGACCTTATATTTACGGCAGGCATTTCTTGGTAAAAAGTGACCATAGACCTTTGTCATATTTGTTTTCAATGAAAAACCCAAGCTCCAAGCTAACGCGAATGCGATTAGATCTGGAAGAATATGACTTTACAGTAGAGTACCTCAAGGGGAAGGATAATCATATAGCAGATGCGCTATCCCGAATAACAATCGGTGAGCTAAAGGACATAAATAGACAAATTCTGAAGGTAACAACGAGATCTTCAGCAAGACAGGAATCTACCTGCGCAGGTACAAATTCAAAATTGCAAGAACCTAAAGTTAAGAAAGAAATTAAAAAGCCCAATGTCTATCAGGTAATCAATAATATTGATGCCAGAAAATACATAACTCTCAAAATAGACAAGCATAAGTGTTTGTTGAAAAAAGGGAAAAATGTTATTGTAAGATTTGATGTGACCAATTTATACTCTAATGGAAAATTCGATTTAGATCAATTTTCCAAAGGCTTATTAAAGAAGCCGGAGCATATAAAATCACACAATTACAAATGTCACCATGTGAACAAATATTTGAATTTGTCACAATAAATAATTTTAAAGAAATGGGCAATAAAAAATTAAAAAAGTTAAAAGTAGCGCTACTTAACAAGGTGACAATTATAGACAAAAACGATGAGGTTCAAATAAATGCAATCCTGTCCAAATACCATGACGATCCGTCAGAAGGAGGCCACTCAGGAATTTCTAGAACCCTGAGAAAAATAAAAAACTTTTATTACTGGCCACAAATGACAAAGAAAATAAACAAATACGTAAAGACTTGTTTAAAATGTCAACAAGCCAAAACATTGACTCATACTAAAACACCCTTAACGCTAACTGAAATGCCAGCAACAGCATTTGATATAGTACTGATTGATACCATTGGTCCACTTCCAAGATCAGAAAATGGGAATGAGTATGCAGTCACAATCATTTGCGACTTGACTAAATATTTGGTTACAATACCAGTACCAAATAAAGTGCAAAAACAGTTGCTAAAGCAATACTTGAGAATTTCATACTTAAGTATGGCCCAATGAAAAAATTCATTACGGACATGGGCACTGAGTATAAAAATCAACTTGTAACAGACTTGTGCAAATACATGAACATTACTAATGTTACATCTACAGCTCATCATCACCAGACTTTAGGGACAATAGAACGTAGTCACAGAACACTTAATGAATATATTCGTTCATACATCTCTGTTGACAAAAGCGATTGGGATGTGTGGATTCAATATTTTACATATTGTTTCAACACAACACCGTCAGTTATACACGACTATTGCCCATATGAACTCGTATTCGGCAGATTGCCGACACAGTTCATAAATTTCAACAGAATAGACAGAATAGATCCTATCTACAATATCGATGACTACTCTAAGGAAGTTAAATTTAGACTAGAAGTAGCGTATAGAAGAGCTAGGCATATGTTAGAAAAAGCTAAAGCTAGTAGAAAAATTAGCTATGACAAAAATGTCAAAAATTTTGAAATACATATAGGAGACCAGGTTTTAGTTAGAAACGAAACAGGTCATAAATTAGATAAAAATTATTTAGGTCCATATATAGTAGAAAAAATAGAAGGTAACGACAATATAACAATTAAGAACAATAAAGAAAAGAAACAAATAGTACAAAAAGATAGATTAAAGCCTTGTCTTTAAGTAAAAAAAAAAACAATATAAAAATCAAAAAAAAAATTGTATTATATAAAATTTAAATAATAATGATTATCATATGCAATACATTGTCATGACTTTATTAAGTACTTAAAATTGGTCTGATCAGCCACACACAAAAAAAAAAAAAAAAAAATTTATTATATAGATATAATGACAACTAAATAATTTACTATTTTTCCAATAAATGTTAATTACAACAAATAAAAAAAAAAAAAAAAAAAAAATCATTTAAAAAAAAAAAAGCAGCTAATTATAACACTAAATTTTTATACTTTTATATTTTTATATTATTCAATTTTTATATTTCTAATAATTACAATCATGTATACTATAAATAACTACAAATTCATAATATTACGTTATTTTTTTTTTAAAAGGGAGGTGTAGTGTATTCATATATGTGATTTCAAATATATATAAAACGTAACTTGTAACACTTTGTTGCAAGTATAAATTAACCTAAACACGCTCAGCATAAACATATATATGTATGCGCATACCAAAGCACATACATACATATGGTCTGCGCGTGTAAGTAATATGAAGCCTCTTTAGAAGGCCACGCAAGCGTGAGACCGTTGCCCTACGGGAAACGCCGCGCTTGCACTTTAGCAAAACGTATGAGTACAATCGCTCTCCCTCTCTTTGTAGCTGTTAACTGATAACAGCATAAGTTTATAAATGTTAACCATAAGCTTAGAATATATTTCAATTCCAATAAAGTCATTCAATAACGTGCCTTTCATGAAAGAGAGTCGAAGTGTTTCACTCTAACCATTTCAGCGGTACCTAGAGAGGCCGCGGCACTTGCAGTCGTTGCTAAGAGAGACGGGGAGCACGAAAACTTTCGGTCGCGTGCTGTGTGCAATACTTCATTTGTCGGATTGGGTGTTGCCGACCGCGCGCGGTCGGATTGCGTTGACTCGATAGATAACAGGGACGGAGACGGTGAGCAAGAACGTTCTCTGGCACGCGCTGTGTAAGAGAGTTCGATTTGCGGGTTGGGGGTAACTGATCGCTCGGGCTGCTCTGAAACTACGGAAAAGTAAGCGTTGCTCAGCCGACGACGCTCGTCTTGCTCGCGTTGTCGCTGGCCACAATTCTCGCGTTGACTCATTGTCTTAAGTGAGGTGAAGAATTTGTTAGTGCCTTTTGTTTTATATGTTATTATTTGTTAAAAGTCAATTGTTTTGTTTGAATTGCAGATTTTTAAAAAGCAATTTGTGCAGATACATTGCACTTAGCGTCTTTTCGCATAAAATGTATATTTTATAAGCTTCTATATCACTGCACTTTTGCGTTTGGGAATTAATTGACCGGACCACAATAAGTAAACACGTCTGCATTCGACGACAGTTGCGCCCTGACGATGAACGTGAACCTAAACAGTGTTTTAAATTTGTTATCTCTAAACGTAAGTCTTCTTGCTTGCTCCTCAGTATACATAGATGATACAAAAGCAAGATCTGATCAGGCAGAAGCTGATCTATTTGCTGAGTATTTTCAATCAGTATATTCATCGAATTTATAAAGAAGTAGTAATTCCTATCCTTTTTAAGTTCAAACGTCAAATTGCATATGTGTCCCAGTAATTACTGAGTCTACGCTCCTGAGTGAATTTAACTCTATCAAACCTGGAAAAAATTTTGAAAAAAATCTATGTTCTCAATTGCAACACACATGAAGTTCAAGTATATCGCCTTATCAACACGGTTTTGTAAGGTTTAGATCTACTACCACTAACCTTCTTGAATTCACTTCGGTTGTTATCAAAAGGCTTCAGGAAAAAATGCCAACTGACGTTGTTTATTGGACGTAGATGTACTAACGAACAGTACAGTCAAGTGGCCCAACGATACCAAGCGCCGGCTTGTTAACGCGCGGACCCACGCGCAAAGCGACCCACCTCCCGCCCATCCGACCGAGGGGCGCTCCGCTTAACGTGCGGTTACGATGATCGCGAACATGCAGACAAATGACACAAAACTAACTTTTTTATAGAGCAAGTAGGAGTGGCACTGTGTATTAAGTGGGAAAGATCGTTATAAGTAGAACACAGAATACGAAAAGGGTTATGAAGAGCATAATTAGAATTACAAGTTTGAAGAGATATAGGTACAAAATTTCTAGTATTTCTAATAGGAACAGCAAAGTTAATTTGGTTAATTAATTCAGAAGAATCAATTTCACCATTAATTAATTTGTGAAAAAGGAAAATGCTAGCATTACTCTACGATCATTAAGAGAAGGAAGATATATTAGTAAAAGTCTACTACGATAAGATGGCAAATTATTGTTAGTGTCCCAGTTAAGACCTCTAAGTGCGAAGAGCAGAAATTGTTTTTGTACCGATTCTATTTTATTCTGATGAATTTCGTATTTGGGAAACCATATACAAGATCCATATTCCAGAATCGGTCGTACAAGAGAAGTATACAGAGTTTTTGTTAAGTAGGGATCGTTGAACTCCTTCGACCAGCGCTTAATGAAGCCCAAGACACCAGATGCTCGATTAGAAATTGAAGAAATATGCTTGTCAAACTTAAGCTTTGGGTCCATGACGATGCCCAAATCGTCAACCCATTCAATTCTGTCTAGTGGTTTGTTGTCAAGAAAATAAATATTAAAAAAGGGCAAACATCTAAAAAATGACATTACTTTACATTTACTGTAATTAAGATTTAAAAAATTTACTTTACACCACATTTGAAAGTTGTCTAAATCTCTTTGAAGCTGTTGAGCAGCTAGGGGAGTTGCAGCTGACGTGCATAACTTTACATCATCAGCGTACATCAAAACCCGAGAGAACTTTATAACCGATGGAAGATCGTTTATAAACAAAATAAATAATAAAGGACCAAGATGACTACCCTGAGGAACGCCTGAAGTGACCTGAACCGTCTTGGAAACGGACCCTTTAAATAAAACCCTCTGAGTTCTAAGAGTTAGGTAGTCTTTAATCCAAAGAACTAGAATATTTGAAAAGCCCAAGAGTTCTAGTTTATGTATTAGGAGATGATGATCTACAGAGACGAAAGCCTTGCTAAAATCAGTATAAATAACATCAGTCTGCAATTTGTCCTGAAAACCCTTGATAACAAACGAAGTAAATTCTAACAAGTTAGTGGTAGTATATCTTTGTTTCATAAATCCGTGCTAGCACGGTGAAATAATATATTTACAAAGGTGTTGAAGATGGGAGGTTATTAATTTTTCAAAAATCTTAGGAATAGCAGACAACTTGGAGATACCCCTATAATTTTGAACATTACATTTGTTTCCTTTTTTATGGAGAGGAATAATAAATGACTCTTTCTAAATTTTTGGAAAGGAGCCTAACTCCAGGGACAAGTTAAACATTTTAAGCAACGGCTTTAAAAGACCATGAGCGCAGTGTCTAAGCACACAGCCTGGCACTCCGTCAGGTCCTGGGGAGAATATAGGTTTCAAAACATGTAGATTATTTAAAAGTGAGTTCTCAGTGATTTTCAGTCCAAAGATGCGATTCGAGCCATTAACCTGATAAGGGTAAGGCAAACCGACTTGAGATTGAAAAGAACTATGCGTCGTTTGAAAAAATTGTGCAAATATATTTGCAATCTCCTGTTCAGAATTGGCCTTCGTTTCCTCAAAGAATACCTCCGTTGGGAGTGTCGATGACCTACGCTTCGCATTAACAAAATCAAAAAACCGCTTTGGATCCTGCTGAAACTGTAATCTACACCGAGTCAGGTAATTCTTATAACATTGGTTGCTACTGGCACGAGCAATCAAGTAATCAGAATAGGCTACCGATGAGCCGCTTTTTCTAAATCTCTTGTAGAGTTTAGATTTTCGATTTTTGAGAATTGTCAACTCTCGGGTAAACCAAACTGGTTTATCAGACCTGTTTAGCTTACCAACCGGGACACATAAATCAAATAAAGAATATAAGGTATTGTAAAAAATACTGATTGCCACGTCCAAGTCGTCAGACTCGTAGAGGGGAGACCAGTCAATCAAAATCAGTTTTCCGAAATTGACAAACTCGACTCAAAGGCATTTTGACATTGCAACACGTCCGGGAAGGTAAATTAATCAACAGCTCCAACGCAGGATGGTATAAGTCTTCGGGATAAGATATAGGCTGGGAACGGGAAACGGATGAAGATGATGAATCCAAATTAAAAATCAGATCAGATCAGTTTACAGTTGAAACTTTACACCGATTTTAGTGAGGCATTTATTCTCTGTTGCTTCATAAATAAAATATTATTGGATTTCCATCAAAACTTTTATTGTGGCTTTCGGGATACTTGTGAGGCTGAACACAAAAAGTTGTTTTTAAATCATCTGTATCTTAACCTATTTTTGTTACCTCTGGTGTTCCCCAAGGGAGCTATCTTGGACCTTTTTAATATTTTTATTAACGACCTTCCATCTGTTATTACTAACTCCTATGTATATATGTTTGCTGATGATGTGAAGCTATGTTTCACTTATAATGATGCTTCTCTTTGTAACTTGCTACAGTCAGATATGGGTGCATCGTCGGCCTGGTTTCGTTTTAACTTACTCAATTTTAATTGTTCTAAATGTAAAGTCGTCATTTTGTAGAAGTACCCCACATACTGCTCACTTCTTGCTTGATGATTCACCACTTGACCGCGTTTTTCAAATTAATGATTTAGGTATTATTCTTGAACTCAAATTTAAGTTTGACTCTCACATATCGTCGATGGTCAATAAGGCCATTAATGTCCTTGGCTTCATCAAGCGGTGGTCGAAAGAGTTTAATGATCCCTACACCACTAAAACGCTTTAAATATCCCTAGTTCGTCCCATCCTGGAGTATAGATCCTGTGTGTGGTCCCCGCAAAACGGGATTCACCAGTATAGAATTGAATCTGTGCAGAAGAAATTCATTCTTTTTGCACTTAAAAGCTTTAACTGGGTTCGTGGAGTTGACTTGCCCCGTATATAAGTAGTCTTCTTGTAATAAATCATCAGTCCATTTTCATCGGTAGAGCCATGCATGGAGTATTATTTATAACTCATCTTCTTTACGGTTGAAAAGCTTCATCAGTTAAATTAAATTAATTGTCCCAATTAGATCTTCACGTAACTTTTTACCCCTTAGTCTTGATCGTTGCTTCAGCAACTATTTAATTCATGAGCCATTTCGAGTTATTTGCTCTGACCATAACAACCTTTTTTTTGCCTTCTTAGAGACCTCAACTCCAGTACAAAAAGAAGTAAGAAGGCTCTAGTCGGGAGAGCCCGACTAGAAGATACCCTGAACCCAGTTGCAATAAATAAATAAAATTTATAATTGAATTAAAATTTGGTATCTCTGGTCTTTCTACACCGATTTGGACGAAATTTTCAGAAAAGGTCTATCGTTACCCAATACTTCAACCCTCATTTTTACATTTTCCAAATTTTTGTTATCGATTGCATGTGTATATCGGAAACCAGAATAGTTATCGATAATTTGAAGCAAACTTTTTCTGCTCATGGTATAGGAGAACTTATACACAATATCTGTAGTCAGTAGCTCTTGTAGTCTCTGAGATCCACGCGTTCATACAGACAAACAGACAGAAAGACGGACAGACGGACAGACGGACGGACGGACGGACAGACGAACATGGCTATATCGTCTCGGCTGTTTATGCTGATCAAGAATATATATACTTTATGGGGTCGGAGATGCTTCCTTCTGCCAGTAGGACGCAACCGACTGCGGTAAACTCGTTACCAGTATTAAAACCGATAAAAACAGGCCTGATTGCAAAGGTGTACGGAAGCGGCAGGGGTGTACGCTGTCTTAAGGATTCTACCATTTAATTGGGTGACTTTAGCTCAAAGTTTGTAAAAGTGTGAAAAGGAGGGGCTGGGGGCGGTATTGGTGGGTGTGGCATCCACATTTTTGATGCAGATCTTTGTAGCATGTCAATTGTAATCTACGAACCAAGCTAGCTAAAAGTTTGTAAGATGGGGGAAGGGGGAGGCTGGGGTTGGTATGGGTGGGTGCGGCATCCTTATTTTTTATGCAGATGTTTGTGGTATCTCAATTGCCATCTTCTTACCACATTTAGTGACTTTAGCTCGAGGTTTTTAAAAGGTAGGGAAGGGGGCTGGGGGCGGTATGGGTGGGTGTGGCATCCAAATTTTTGCTGCAGATCTATGTGAGATATCAATTGTGACTCAAAATCTAAGTTTGTTAAAGGTGGGGAAAGGGGGTCTGGGGCGGTATGGGTGGGCGTGGCATCCAAATTTTCGCTGCTGATCTATGTGGAATGTCAATCGCTATCTTTCCAAATTTGTTTAGTGAATCTAGCTCAAAGTTTGTATAAGGTGGGGAAGGGGGGCTAAGTGCGGTTTTTTACACAAATCAAACTTAGTTATTATTTTATTAATTCTTATTACTGATTATTGATATATTGATTGATGTATCGATCTATGCATCGCAAGCTCAACATTGCTCACATAACTTATTTAAATGGCGCGAAATATATAAAAAAAACTAATTATGTATTCTTTTTTTGTGGGTTTGTTTTTCACCAAAACAATTCATTATGCAATAAGTTATTCAATAAACCATAAAAATCAACTTACAGTTTCTTTTTTGCTGCTTTTCGTTGCGGGGCCCGCAATGCGGGCTCATTTTGATCAACAAGAATGAAACTTATATAGAGTCGTCATGAGGCCAAATTCTGACTGCCAGTTGGAATAGGCAATCGTGGCGACACCTCTCTCACAAAGCGCTGCTGCGGCTTTTTTATCTGCCAGCGCATTTCGTGCCCGATTATCAAGCCACTCGGCTTGCCGACTGTGCTACGCTTTTTTTCCCTCATAGCACAGCCAGCTAGCCATGCTCTGTGTACATGCCCATAGCCAGCGATTTTGCAGCGCGCAGTTGCTTCTTCGCTTGCTGTGCGCCCTTCTTTTGCTTGTATAAACATATGAGCGTGTATACGTCACACGTCTTATCACTTTTTACGACGTTGCCTTATTGAAGCTATGCACTATACCCACATACATATATATTTATATATGTTTGCTGTTTTGCTGGGATTTCTACTGATTTGTGTTATTTTGTTTGGGCTGGCTAGTGTTAGTGTGTTAGTGGTTTTGTATTTCTACATGACATATGTAATTGTATGCGTAGCATTTGCCATGGCATTCATTGACCTTTCTCTAATTCAATTCAATTTGGTGCAGAATTTGTATTTTGCCTATAAAAACCTAAAAAGCAATACTTCCAAGGCAGCCAAATATCATATTTTGTGCTGATCGACCATTTGCAGTATCAGGCAAACAGCAAAATAAACAAGAGTCAAACAAAATTTGCTTGCCGATCAGCAGCAAAATGTAGAATAGACACTAAGTCTAGGTTTTCGGTGAACGTAGGCGATGAGCAGCAAAATGATATGAGTGTAGGCAGCAAAATTGATATACATATATAACTATGTGAATGTGTGTGAAACATTGGCCGACCCTTTATTTTAGTTCTTAGTTTATTTTCTTTCATTCTTTATTTTCTTATATTCCGAGTTTTCGGCAAATGAAATCGACATATGCACAACTAAATACACTTTCGCAGTTTGTGCGCATCGCTGCATAAGCGTATGGTAGTTGCGATGGCAAAATTGCTGAAAATGGTCATAGAGCTGAAAACATGAAAGAGTATATATGACCAGCAATGCAAAACTGATATTAGGCTGCTTATTTTACTAGACGCTTGTTTATTTTGCTGTTTGCCTGAAACTGCAAATGGTCGATCAGCACAAAATATGATATTTGGCTGCCTTGGAAGTTTGCTTTTTAGGTTTTTATAGGCAAAATACAAATTCTGCACCAAATTGAATTGAATTAGAGAAAGGTCAATGAATGCCATGGCAAATGCTACGCATACAATTACATATGTCATGTAGAAATACAAAACCACTAACACACTAGCACTAGCCAGCCCAAACAAAATAACAAAAATCAGTAAAAATCCTAGCAAAACTGCAAACATATATAAATACTAGCCCATACAAAAACCGTAGGGAGGCCATTGACGACTGTTGTGTTTGAGCTCTTCTATTCGTATGCGTGTGTGTGTGTGTCACCCCTAAACCTAACAATAATTTGGCTCGAACAAACAGAGGAGAGTAGCAACAGCAGCACAATCAATATCTATACCATGATGAAATTAGTATAAGGTGGTCTCGTCGGCAAATTTGATGGCTTATCTATCATAGCAATGAGTGTAAGCGAAACGGCTGAACAGAAATTAAAAAAGAAAGAAATTAAAATACGTTGATCGTTATTTAAATATTTAAATAATAACAATTCAATTTTATTATAACTTATCATAAAATACGTATTTTAAATGAACTTATATATAAGTATAGGTATTTTAAAGGAATGTATATATGTATATATAAATCAGAATATTGAAAACATCACTGACTCAATAAGTAACTTTCGATGTTATTATTATCCTTTATATAAACAATATTAAAAAATTCACTGAAACGAAAAGTAAATTTCTTTGTTCGCATTAAATATGAACTAAAATGCATAACCAATTCTCTTACCATTGTATGCAAAAACATAATGTTGGAAAGAGCATTACAGTTATTCCTCTAAGCAACAGACACCGAGCTCTAACATACAACGCTTGCACTTAAGAGCAAGGTATGGGTGGTGCAAATCAAGGCAATGCCATTCCCTTAACTGCAGCCTCTTAGCAAGCTTAGCTTAGATGCGGAGGAGATAGGGATATTAAAATTTATGTTTGACATGCAGAGCGCGCGCATAAACAAAAGAGTGATCGTAAATAACAACAAAGACGCATGATTGCATTCAAATTATTTTATATCTAGCGGCAGTCATAAGAGCGACGCGCGCGCTGATTAAGCTTTAAGCCGCTCTTTGTGATGCAGACATGCATATATTCCCTCAACTGTGCATGCTGCTTGCAGTGAGTACCATAAACAGTCATATTTCTTCTTCTTTGTTCTTCTCTCTGTTCTCTTACTGTGGCTACAAAATATAAGAAAACTTTGTTTTGAAAGCAATCAATGCGTAAAATATTAAATTTTTTATACCCTGAACCATGAAATGGATAAAAAAAGGGTATAATTGTTTTGAGCAGGCAGAAAGAAGCATCTCCAACCCCATATAAAATATATATATTCTTGATCAACATCAACAGCCATGTCGATATAGCCATGACCTTCTGTCCGTCTGTCCGTCCGTTCGTCCGTATGTATGAACGCATCAATCTCAAAGACTAAAAGAGCTAGAGACTTCAAATTTGGAACATAACTTCTCCTAAGCCATAGGCAGATCAACTTTATTTCAAACTATCGATAACTATTCTTGCTTTCGATATACATATGGAAACGATAACGAAAAAATCTCGAATTAAGAAAATTAAAAATAGAAGTTGAAACTATGGATAACTTCCATGAAAATTTGATCCAAATGGGTTAAGAAACACTGCAGATATTTTAAATTAAAGTTAAAGTCAAGAAAAACTCACTTCTGCAAGTCATTTAATACACGGGTTCAGGGTATCTTTTAGTCGGGATTTCTCGACTAAAACCTTCTTACTTGTTTTCAGATTCGCTCGCGCATCGCTCTTCATGTTCGGCGCTAGATGACAAATTATTTTAAATCGCGCCTTCGTTGTTGGCTATTTCGGCTAATTCTCTTATCTATGCGCGCGCTCTGCAAGTCAAACAAAGAGCGTAGTATCGTAGTAGTGGAATGGGTACTTGTTGTAATTGTAATTTGTTTTTTAAAATGGGTAAAAAGTGCTCCAAATCGTATGGGAGGTACTTGAAGGAGTTGTCCAAAATAAAAATCCTTTCTGAGGACAAACAGAATACCTGCATACAAAATTGTGTGAAAATTTCAGCCTTCTAGCTCTTTTCGTTTAGGCTGTGGCTGATCCATTTTAAAGCGGACGAACTCTTTTATATACATAGATATACAATTTCGAATAAGCAAAGGGCGTTCACATAAGCGCGCGTGTTGCTCTTATGGTAATCAGATAATTTGAAATCTCGCTCCGATCATGCTCCTTTGTTATTGCTCATTTACGTTCACTCTCTATTTTATGTGCGCGCTTTGCATGTCAATCATAAAGTTTAATACCCCTAGCTCCTCCGCACACATACTAAATTAAAGCTAAAGGCAATATACAATTCACTTAACTGCAGCCTCTTAGATATGTTTTGCATTGATTCAGTGCGTGCGAAGAAGGTAGCGATACTACGCTCTTTGTTTGAGTTGCAGAGCGCGCGCATACATAAGAGATTTAGCCGAAATAGCCATAATTGGTGATGGAGCCTGGCTTTTTATAGCTCTTCTAAACAATATTAGTGCGCTATGTCATACTTATGGTACTGCATGTGAGCTTTAAGCAGCAGCAGAAATTTTTGCTGTAAATTTCCAACTTTTTCAGAATGGAAATTTATTACAAGCGTTCGGAAATAATAAGCATCCTGTTGCGTTTTACCGGTCCATTAATGAATGGACATTTTGATGTTTATACTCTTTTAGAGGAAGTATTAACTCAAGATTCTGATACGTCAAGTGAATGCAAAACCGAAAATGTTAAAAATCCCGTTAAAAGACTTAGTCACTTCGCCGACAAGGCAGAAAAAAGGTACTAAAACATTCATTTAAAAAAAAATCGTGATATTAATTGGGGTAGCGCATAATTTTGAAGCTCATAGAGTTGCAATGAGAAGAGATCGGGCTAATAATCCTGAAGCTCATAGAGTTGCAGTGAGAAGACATCAGGCTAATAATCCTGATGCACGTCAAGAAAGGCGTTTGCGTGCATGGACTGTTAAAGCCATGTCTGGCTTAAACTATGATTTTGAAAAAGCTTACAAGTCAGATAAAATTACTCAGCTTGGTAGTATGAATTTGAAATGCAAACATTGTAATTAATGTCTTAAAATGGAAAAATTTGCATTTGGGTATCTGTTGCAAGGCAGGAAAAGGTAATCTTTCACAAAATGATAGTTTGCCCGATCCACTTAAAAGCTTAATAATTGCTGCTTTCAAATGACTTCTTTTGGAAGCACAAAAATTATAAATGAAAGTTGGTCAACCTTTAAAGTCCAAGGACAAGTGTATCACCTAATTGGTAGTGTCCGACCTTTGCCAAATGAAGAAATGCAGTTTCTTCAAATTTATTTTGTTGGTGATGATGAAAAGGAAGCTCAACTATGTTGCAAAAATATTTCAAATGATGATTGTAGCGTAGTAAAGGATCTTCAATGTATGTTTCATCAGCATAATTGTTACGTTAAAGATCTAAAAGTGGCTCTCAATAAAATACCAACAAGTACTAAAGACTATAAATTGGTTATACATGCAGATCGAACACCTGCTGGTGCTCACAAAGAGCTTTACAATGCACCTCAATAAAGCGAAGTATCTTTAGTTATTGTTGGTCAGCAATTTGAAAAGCGCGATATTATTATTGAAAGCCATAATAATAAATTACATCGTATAAGTGAGGTGCATCGATCATACGATGCCTTACAGTACCCTTTGCTATTTCCTTATGGCGAAGATGGCTATTCAGTGGATATACCACAATGGAATCCATTATTAAACAAGTAAGAAGGCTCTAGTCGGGAGAGCTCGACTAGAAGATACCCTGAACCCAGTTGCAATAAATATATTAAATTTATATAAGTCTTTGGTATACTGACTTAACTTCATTCATTCTTTCAACCCTCATTTTTACATTTTCCAAATTCGATATTTTTTTGTTATCGATATTATGTGTATATCGGAAACCAGAATAGTTATCGATAATTTGAAGCAAACTTGTTCTGCTCATGGTATAGGAGAACTTATATACAAAATCTGAAGTCTCTAGCTTTTGTAGTCTCTGAGATCCACGCGTTCATACAGACGGACAGACGGACAGACAGACGGACAGACGGACATGGCTAAATCGACTCGGCTATTGATGCTGAACAAGAATATATATACTTTATAGGGTCGGAGATGCTTCCTTCTGCCTGTTACATACTTTTGCACAAAACCATTATACCGTTATTTACCCATTTTATGGGTTAAGGGTATAAAAAAGAGGAACCAAAACAAATGATATCTGCGTTAAGCTTTTACAGCTATAAAATAATGATTCGTCAATCTGAGATAAATCATTTAATTTATTGTCGTTCCCTTTTTAGTCAGTTTTTGGTTGATATGTATGCTTAAATTGAAACAGAAAGGTTAAATTATATTCGCTGCAATCAAGCGGAACTCAGAGCAGATAGCTATATACATCTACAAGATGCAATAGGCCAACAAGATGTTGTCACAGCTCAACTTGGTGAGATGGTAATTTTACCATCTTCTTTTACAAGCTCTGCACGATATATGCATGAAAAGACTCAAGATGCTAAGACATATGTTCGTCATTATGGGCGACCAGATCTTTTCATAGCATTCACATGCAATCCACAATGGTATGACATAAAAAGTGTTTTATTACCGGGTCAAAAACAGCATGAACGTCACGATATTATAGCTCGAGATTTAAATTAAAAAGTTAAAGCTTTACTGTCACTACTTACAAAAGATTCTTTGTTTGGAAGCGTGCAATGTTTCATGTACTCTGTGGAATGGCAAAAGCGCAGTTTACCACATATACATATTCTGCTTTGGTTAGAAAATAAAATAAGACCAGCTAAAATCGATAAAATTATCTGTGCCGAAATACCAAACGCAGATGAGGATCCTTTGTTATTAACATTGTCAAGTCAAATATGATTCATGGTCTTTGCGGATCATTTAATAACAAATCGCCGTGCATGAAAAATGGAAAATGTACCAAAAGGTTTCCTCGACAATTACTTAAAGAATTTGTGACTAGAAAACATAGTTACCCTGTATATCATAGACTAGAAAGTGGCCCGTTTACATCGCTGCGCAAATAGTTTATATTAATTTTTGCAATAGAAGATAGATACAAAATAAATAAATTAGAAAATATTTAACAACAAATTAAAACAAAGTATTGCATATTCTCTTTTCCACGCCACCATTGAGGTAAAGAATAAGGCCAGCAGGCCTTATCCACTTATTGAATTTAATTTGCAATTATTAACAACTTTTAAAAGCTTCTTTACAAACGAAATTGGTTGTTTTTACGTCTGTTGCTTATACAAATAAACTTCTTGGTGAACTGACTCTTGAGCAGGCTACATAAAATTGGCCTTGAGAGAAAAAATCGTATATAAAGTCTAGTCCGGCTAATTTAAGAGTTTGTCCCTGTGATTTATTAATTGTAAAGGCAAAGCAAACTTTTAAAGGAATTTGCAATCTTTTAAATTGAATTGGCAATTTAGAATCAGAAGGTATTAATGGAATTTTCGGTATAAAAACCGTTTCCTCTATACCATTGCCAGTAAAGATAATTGCTTCGACAACAGGTGAACCAATCTTTAAAGTTAATTTATGTTGAGGCAGGCCAGCCGGATTTAATGAATTAAGAAACTCGACGGGGTAATGAACTGCATCTTCGATTTCAGTCACAGAATCAATAGAGTTATATGTCATTTCTTCACTTTGAAATGATTTTAATAAAAACTCGTTTGTTTCCAATGCATTGTCATATTTGTAATATCCGGAAATATTTTTAGAGTTAGTTCTTCAATACTTTTCACAACATGACACAAAGTTGATGGTAAAGTTATTTTGATATCATGGGTTGGAAATAATCAATTTCCTATTTGTAGAAGCATTTCTGCAAATTCACCAGCTATGCTATCACCTTTTAAGTGCACTCGCATATTCTTCGTTAAAGCAATTTTCTGTATTTTGGGCCACAAAATTGAAGACTTTAAGCACGCATTTATTTAATCTGCTCTTGTTCCTCTGGGGATCACTGGAAGAGTTTGTCGAAAATCACCAGCTAAGAGAACAGTTATGCCACCCATTAAGTATTCACTATCTCGAATGTCTTTCAAAGATCGATCTACAACTTCAAAAGCACCTCTATGGCCCATAGTACATTCATCCCAAACAATAAGCTTGCAATCTTTGAGCACAGCAGCAATATTAGATTGCTTTGAAATTGAGCAATGTGGTGTTTCTAAATGAATCAAATTAAATGGAATCTTAAGTGTAGAATGCGCTGTGCGACCACAATTAAGTACAGTGGCTGCGATACCGGAAGAAGCAACGGCCAATCCAATTTTTTTACTTTGCCGTACCTTTGCCAATAATAAATTTAAAAGATACGTTTTACCTGTTCCACCAGGTGCATCTAAAACAAGTGGAAACGTTGCAGTCGGACGCAACCGACTGCGGTATACTCGATACCAGTATTAAAAATTTTGATGCCCATCCATGTGGGATGTCAATTGCTATCTTCATACCAAATTTGGTGACTCTAGCTCGAAGTTTGTATAAAGTGGGGAAAGGGGGGCTGGGGGCGGTATGGGTGGAATTGCATCCAAATTTTTGATGCAGATCTTTGTAGAATGTCAATTGCTATCTTCATACCCAATTTGGTGACTCTAGCTCAAAGTTTGTAAAAGTGGGGAAAGGGGGGCTGGGGGCGGTATGGTTGGGCGTGGCATTCAAATTTTTGGTGCAGATCTATGTGGGATGTCAATTGCTATCTTCATACCAAATTTGGTGACTCTAGCTCGAAGTTTGTATAAAGTGCGGAGAGGGGGGCTGGGGGCGGTATGGTTGGGCGTGGCATCCAAATTTTTGCTGCAGATCCTTGTGGAATGTCAAATGCTACCTTCATACCAAATTTGGTGACTCTAGCTCAAAGTTTGTATAAAGTGGGGAAATGGGGGCTGGGGGCGGTATGTTTGGGCGTGGCATCCAAATTTTTGCTGCATATCCTTGTGGAATGTCAAATGCTACCTTCATACCAAATTTGGTGACTCTAGCTCAAAGTTTGTATAAGGTGGGGAAAGGGGGGCGGAATGGATGGGCTAGGCTCCAAAACTTTGATGCAGATTGTTGGGGGTCGTTGCCAGCTATCTTCCTACCAAATTTGGTGGCTCTAGCTCCACTACTCTGGAAGATACACGCATTCCCGTTTTTGACGAAGCGTTGGGGCAGATAGGGGTGGCTAATGCGGTATTGGTGGGCGTGGCATCCAAACTTTTGGTGCAGTTTTTGGGGGGTCATCATCAGCTAAATTGGCACCAAATTTGGTGGCTCTAGCTCAAAAACTGTGGGAGATATAGGCTTATTTGACTTTAAAATGCGGGGGGTCTGGGGGCGGAATGGGGGGGCGTGGCTCCAAAATTATTGATGCAGTTTTTTGGGGGTTGCTAGTAGCTATCTTCTTACCAAATTTGGTAGTTCTAGCTGTAAGGGTGTGTGAAATATGCGGATTTATCGTTTTTGAGTTCTCGAATTTATCGATTTGCCAGCCCCGCAGTTATCGTAGAACCCCAATCTTGACACTTTAATTTTCTATCCCATAGATAAAGAGAATTGGAAAGTTTCAAGTCCCTAGCTTGAAGGGTGTGGAAAAAACTTGCACACATACGGACGGACAGACGGACAGACGGACAGACACCATGACGGACATTGCACAAAACCAATATACTCTTTACCTTCGGTATCGAGTATAAAAAATAGATTTCTCCCTTTTCTGCTTCAACGCTTTGTAGTATCTTTTCGCATACTTGTTTTTGCCCAGCAGTAAGGAGTAGGTCATTATTAACAACAAAATTATCGAAGTTTTCATAATTTGTTTCTCTATGATATTCAATATTTGGAACAATTTCCTCGGATCTAATTGGTAGTGGAAGTCCATAATAAGTCAAGCTTTGACCACCAATAGACAGTTCAATATCTTCAATGCAAATAATACATTTATTTAATAGATTATTCACAATACTTTGATCAATATTTCTGTCTTGTGAAATATGAGATATATTTTATAAGTATTCCAAAGTTTAAGAGCATCTGAAATTTGACAAAATACTAACATTATTGCAAAAAGTTCTCGCAGTTTTGTAGGATTTTGACATATGACAGCTTCGGCTATAGTTAAATCCCAGTGCTTATCATCTTCTAGTAATCCTAGAGCTTTACACGCCAATTGAAATGATGCGTATGCTATACCATTAACGGTTTTCAAATTTGAAAATGAAGTTGCGCCTCTTACAAAATGCAGTAAAAGTCTTAAATAGAAACATTCTGTATTATTGGGATGAACTCTTCCCAAAGCTGAATCTCTTTTAACTCCAGAAAAATTTAGCACATCATGCTCTCGGTTCGTTCTCTGAAATTCTTTATTGTTCATGTATGGGAAATGCAAGGATTCTCCATACCGCTTCTGAGATACTTATATAAAGGCCACTTTCGTACATATTAATTTCATTACGTTGGTCTTCAAGAGTAAATGATGCTTGATCGCTGCCCGTGTTAACATATTTACAAATATATTTAATTGACTTTACAGAACTACAATACTCAACATCAATGTGAGCTTCAAATGTTCTCAATAGTACACATCTATAAGGCACAACCCAACGATTATCTATGCAATCTTCTATCTTCCATCTTCTATCGCTCTTCTATGATATACAGGGTAACTATGTTTTCCAGTCACAAGTTCTTTAACTAATTGTCGAGGAAACCTTTTGGTACATTTTCCATTTTTCATGCATGGCGATTTATTATTAAATGAACCGCAAGGACCATGAATCATATTTGACTTAACAATGTTAAATAACAAAGGATCCTCATCTGCGTTTGGTATTTCGGCACAGATAATTTTATCGATTTAAGTTGGTCTTATTTTATTTTCTAACCAAAGCAGAATATGTATATGTGGTAAACTGCGCTTTTGCCATTCCACAGAGTACATGAAACATTGCACGCTTCCAAACAAAGAATCATTTGTCAGTAGTGACAGTAAAGCTTTAACTTTTTAATTTAAATCTCGAGCTATAATATCGTGACGTTCATGCTGTTTTTGACCCGGTAATAAAACACTTTTTATGTCATACCATTGTGGATTGCATGTGAATGCTATGAAAAGATCTGGTCGCCCATAATGACGAACATATGTCTTAGCATCTTGAGTCTTTTCATGCATATATCGTGCAGAGCTTGTAAAAGAAGATGGTAAAATTACCATATGACCAAGTTGAGCTGTGACAACATCTTGTTGGCCTATTGCATCTTGTAGATGTATATAGCTATCTGCTCTGAGTTTCGCTTGATTGTAGCGAATATAATTTAACCTTTATGTTTCAATTTAAGCATACATATCAACCAAAAACTGACTAAAAAGGGAACGACAATAAATTAAATGATTTATCTCAGATTGACGAATCATTATTTTATAGCTGTAAAAGCTTAACGCAGATATCATTTGTTTTGGTTCCTCTTTTTTATACCCTTAACCCATAAAATGGGTAAATAACGGTATAATGGTTTTGTGCAAAAGTATGTAACAGGCAGAAGAAAGCATCTCCGACCCTATAAAGTATATATATTCTTGATCAGCATCAACAGCCGAGACGATATAGCCATGTCCGTCTGTCCGTCTGTCTGTCCGTCTGTCCGTCTGTCCGTCTGACCGTCTGTCCGTCTGTATGAACGCGTGGATCTCAGAGACTACAAGAGCTAGAGACTTCTGATTTTGTATTTAAGTTCTCCTATACCATGAGCAGAACAAGTTTGCTTCAAATTATCGATAACTATTCTGGTTTCCGATATACACATAATATCGATAACAATAAAATATCGAATTTTGAAAATCTAAAAATGAGGGTTGAAGAAATGGATAATGATAGAACTTTTCTGAAAATTTCGTCCAAATCGGTTGAGAAACACCGGAGATTTTGAACTTAATCGATGGAAGCTAAGCCAGTATACCAAAGTCTTATATAAATTAAATATATTTATTGCAACTGGGTTCAGGGTATCTTCTAGTCGGGCTCTCCCGACTAGAGCCTTCTTACTTGTTTAATAATGGATTCCATTGTGGTATATCCACTGAATAGCCATCTTCGCCATAAGGAAATAGCAAAGGGTACTGTAAGGCATCGTATGATCGATGCACCTCACTTATACGATGTAATTTATTATTATGGCTTTCAATAATAATATCGCGCTTTTCAAATTGCTGACCAACAATAACTAAAGATACTTCGCTTTATTGAGGTGCATTGTAAAGCTCTTTGTGAGCACCAGCAGGTGTTCGATCTGCATGTATAACCAATTTATAGTCTTTAGTACTTGTTGGTATTTTATTGAGAGCCACTTTTAGATCTTTAACGTAACAATTATGCTGATGAAACATACATTGAAGATCCTTTACTACGCTACAATCATCATTTGAAATATTTTTGCAACATAGTTGAGCTTCCTTTTCATCATCACCAACAAAATAAATTTGAAGAAACTGCATTTCTTCATTTGGCAAAGGTCGGACACTACCAATTAGGTGATACACTTGTCCTTGGACTTTAAAGGTTGACCAACTTTCATTTATAATTTTTGTGCTTCCAAAAGAAGTCATTTGAAAGCAGCAATTATTAAGCTTTTAAGTGGATCGGGCAAACTATCATTTTGTGAAAGATTACCTTTTCCTGCCTTGCAACAGATACCCAAATGCAAATTTTTCCATTTTAAGACATTAATTACAATGTTTGCATTTCAAATTCATACTACCAAGCTGAGTAATTTTATCTGACTTGTAAGCTATTTCAAAATCATAGTTTAAGCCAGACATGGCTTTAACAGTCCATGCACGCAAACGCCTTTCTTGACGTGCATCAGGATTATTAGCCTGATGTCTTCTCACTGCAACTCTATGAGCTTCAGGATTATTAGCCAACGCAACTGTCGTCGAATGCAGACGTGTTTACTTATTGTGGTCCGGTCAATTAATTCCCAAACGCAAAAGTGAAGTGATATAGAAGCTTATAAAATATACATTTTATGCGAAAAGACGCTAAGTGCAATGTATCTGCACAAATTGCTTTTTAAAAATCTGCAATTTAAACAAAACAATTGACTTTTAACAAATAATAACATATAAAACAAAAGGCACTAACAAATTCTTCACCTCACTTAAGACAATGAGTCAACGCGAGAATTGTGGCCAGCGACAACGCGAGCAAGACGAGCGTCGTCGGCTGAGCAACGCTTACTTTTCCGTAGTTTCAGAGCAGCCCGAGCGGTCAATTACCCCCAACCCGCAAATCGAACTCTCTTACACAGCGCGTGCCAGAGAACGTTCTTGCTCACCGTCTCCGTCCCTGTTATCTATCGAGTCAACGCAATCCGACCGCGCGCGGTCGGCAACACCCAATCCGACAAATTAAGTATTGCACACAGCACGCGACCGAAAGTTTTCGTGCTCCCCGTCTCTCTTAGCAACGACTGCAAGTGCCGCGGCCTCTCTAGGTACCGCAACAGCGACTACAACCACAACTGCACCGATACCTACTTCCCGTTCAACAAGCACAACGACTGCTGCGCCGTCAGCAAATCAAACTGCAAACAGCAAAAATGTTAAGCCGGCTACGCAGACTGGTATGGATCGCTACATTGATATCAAAAGAAAGCTAAGTCCGCAAAATTCTACGAATAAACCAAAAATGACCCGTAGCAATTTAAATATACCCTCGAATGATACTACATACAATAGCAATAGATTTCACATCTTGGCAGAAAACACAGATGATCTGCCTTCTGAAGCCGTTGGGGTTGTCACGAAAAAACCGAAGCCACCCCCAATATATATACGCGAGAAAAGCTCCAGTGCTTTTGTTAACAAAGTTATCGAGCTCATAGGCAAAGATAGTTTCTACATAGTCCCTCTCGTACAGGGTAAAATTCAAGAAATTAAAGTCCAGACAAAGTCGGAAGATAATTACAGAGTTCTCATAAAGTATCTAAACGAAAAAAAAAATGAATTATTATACATATCAATTAAAAAGCTGCAAGGGCCTGCAGTCGTAATAAAAGGCATAGAACCTGATGTAACACCAGAAGAAATAAAACAGGCGCTGCAGGAAAAAGGATTTCGAGCAAAAACCGTCATAAACATCTTAAACAGGAATAGGATGCCGCAACCACTTTTTAAAATAGAACTTGAACCAGAAACGAAGATGCTTAAAAAAAACGAGGTGCACTCAATATACAAACTTCAGCTTTTACTTCACCGAAGAATCACCGTAGAAGAACCGCACAAACGAAACGGTCCGGTACAATGTATGAACTGCCAAGAGTACGGCCACACAAAAGCCTACTGTACACTGCGCTCGGTATGCGTTTACTGTGGGGAACTGCACAGCTCCGCAAGTTGCCCAGTAAGCAAAAAAGACTCTAGCAAAAAATTCTGCAACAACTGCGAAGGCAAGCATACAGCCAACTACAGAGGCTGCCAAGTCTACAAGGAACTTAAAAATCGTATCCATCAGCGCTGTACCACTGCACGCTCGCAACACGCACCGACTACCTTCACTCCATCGAAACACAACCCAGACGTCTTCTTTTCATCTGCAGCCAGATCCTCACTTGGCCCCGAGTTCTCAACCAATAACGCAACTTATGCAAGCGCCCTAAGATCCGGACTGGCTCTTCCTGCCTCTAACACACCGTACTTACAACCAAAACAAGTGAGCACAAACGCTGCACAGGAGCAGCAACAAAGTAACCTCGAAGCACTCGTATGTACCCTGCAGCAGAGCATGAACGAGTTTATGTCATTCATGAAAACAACTATGCAGGAACTAATGCGTAATCAAAATCTCTTGATACAAATGCTTGTATCACAAAAGTCAAAATAATCAATGGCTGAGATACGAATATCTACGTGGAACGCTAATGGCGTCTCACAGCATAAACTTGAATTAGCTCAATTCCTACTCGAAAAGCACATCGACGTAATGCTACTTTCCGAAACACACCTTACAAACAAATATAACTTTAACATAAGTGGATACTTATTCTATGGTACAAATAATCCCGATGGTAAAGCACACGGTGGAACTGGTATTTTGATCAGAAACCGCCTCAAGCACCACTACTATAAAGAGTTTGCTGAAAACTTTCTACAGGCCACATCTCTAGAAATACATTTGGACAGTGGGAACCAACTTCCTCTTGCCGCTGTATACTGCCCTCCGCGTTATACCATATCTGAAGATCAATTTATGGAATTTTTTAACTCACTAGGAGAATGCTTTATAGCGGCAGGAGAGTACAATGCCAAGCACACACACTGGGGATCTCGTCTAGTGAATCCAAAAGGAAAGCAGCTCTACAATGCAATTATAAAAGCTAACAACAAGCTCGACTACGTTTCTCCTGGCAGACCAACATACTGGCCGACAGATCCCAAAAAACTACCCGATTTGATTGACTTTGCAGTTACCAAAAACGTTTCGCGTAGACTGATAAGTGCAGAGTGCCTTTCGGATCTATCATCCGATCACTCCCCAGTCCTAATAAATCTGCACAACACCCTGAATACATAAATCGACCCAGTAAGTTAACTTCACATAAAACTAACTGGCTCAGATACAAAAAATATATAAGCTCACACATTGAGCTTAAGCCACGTCTCGTTGCTGTAGCTGACATTGACAGTTTTGTTTACACTCTGGAGACTGTCTTCGTCGCCGCAGCTCGCGCCGCTACGCCTCAAATACCAAAAACAATATACAAACAAAGGACAACAAATCTACAAATTGAACAGCTCGTTCTTGAAAAGCGGCGCTTACGATGTGATTGGCAATCGAACAGATCGCCATCGGCAAAGCAAAAACTAAAAGACGCCACACGTAAACTCACCAAAGCGTTAAAAATCGAGGACGAGCGCGCTCAACGCCGTTACATCGAGCAATTATCAACCACAAGTACGAAAAACTCATTGTGGAGAGCTCACCCAACTCTAAGCTCACCAACAGAAACATTAATGCCTATAAGAAACTTCGCAGGCGGCTGGGCTCGCAGCGATGAAGAAAGAGCTAACAAATTTGCTACTCATCTCCAAAAAGTGTTCCAAAATAACCCTGCAACAAATACGTTTGCACTACCGACTTCTTCAAACGGCTCTCAGCTTCAAGATGATCCAATCAAGTTTCGCCCGAATGAAATCGTTAGAATCATTAAAGAGCAACTGAACCCAAAAAAATCTCCAGGAGGTGACCAAATAACCCCAAAGATGATTATTGAGCTTCCTTACTGTGCAATCTGCATAATTGCCCAGCTCTTCAATGCTATCACCAAACTTGGCCACTATCCAGACAGATGGAAAAAGTCAATTATCATTATGATACCAAAGCCTGGAAAAGATGACACAGTTCCCACGTCGTATAGACCTATAAGCTTATTACCGTGTCTATCAAAACTTTTTGAAAAATGTTTGCTGTCCCGGATAAATCCATTCCTGAATCTTCATAACATAATCCCGTCACACCAATTTGGCTTTCGTGAAAAGCACGGAACAATTGAGCAGGTTAACAGAATAACATCAGAGATACGAAGCGCGTTCGAAAATAGAGAATACTGCACTGCAATATTTCTGGATGCTTCTCAGGCAATCGACAAAGTTTGGTTGGAAGGTCTAATGCATAAGATCAAAGCAATGCTCCCAAATAACACACA
The DNA here is from genome assembly GCA_030179655.1 of Scaptomyza flava. Classification (NCBI taxonomy): domain Eukaryota; kingdom Metazoa; phylum Arthropoda; class Insecta; order Diptera; family Drosophilidae; genus Scaptomyza; species Scaptomyza flava. Next base: position 68,508,292 of record JARNME010000404.1, on the reverse strand, counting down.
TAAGCTGCTTAAGTCGTACCTATACGACAGGAAGTTCGCAGTAAGATGTAACACTGCAATGTCTGACGAACACAGTATCGAAGCAGACATCCCAATAAGCAGCCGATTGACAACATCTACCTTTGCTGATGATACAGCTATTCTCAGCCGCTCCAGATGCCCAATACAAGCAACAGCGCAACTAGCCCTTCATCTGGTCTACGTGGAAAAATGGTTATCAGATTGGCGAATTAAGGTAAACGAACAAAAATGTTAGCAAGTAACTTTCACCCTTAACAGGCAAGATTGTCCACCGCTCACGTTAAACAACACCACACTTCCAAAAGCAAACGATGAAACGTATCTGGGCGACACATTGAAGCTAAAAGAACACATCTCAAACTGAAAGCCAATAGCCTCACATGGCTCATCAATGCTCGCTCTTCCATTAGTTTGGACTACAAGGTCCTGCTTTACAACTCTGTTCTAAAACCAATCTGGACCTATGGTTCCCAGTTATGGGGGAACGCTAGCAACAGCAGCATTGACATTGTCCAGAGAGCCCAGTCAAAAATATTGAGAACCATTACCGGGGCACCGTGGTATATTCGAAACGAAAACATTCATAAAGACTTAAACATCTCAACAGTCAAGGAGGAAATAGAGGAACAAAAAGTAAAATATCTTATCAAGCTCTCATCGCACACAAATCATCTCGCGAGAGGTCTCACAAGGCTGCGCAGCCGATCCCGTCTTCGTCGTAACGACTTAGCAACCCAGCGATGATTTTTAGGGACGCGCACTCAGAATACAGTCAAAAACAAAAATGAACTGTAAGCTAAGATTTATTTATAAGATTTGTATACTTATTGCTAGTTTTCTAATTCACTAAAAAAGATTCAATAAATAAGACCAGAAATTTAAAAATAAAAAGGATTATTAGCCCGATCTCTTCTCATTGCAACTCTATGAGCTTCAAAATTATGCGCTACCCCAATTAATATCACGATTTTTTTTTAAATGAATGTTTTAGTACCTTTTTTCTGCCTTGTCGGCGAAGTGACTAAGTCTTTTAACGGGATTTTTAACATTTTCGGTTTTGCATTCACTTGACGTATCAGAATCTTGAGTTAATACTTCCTCTAAAAGAGTATAAACATCAAAATGTCCATTCATTAATGGACCGGTAAAACGCAACAGGATGCTTATTATTTCCGAACGCTTGTAATAAATTTCCATTCTGAAAAAGTTGGAAATTTACAGCAAAAATTTCTGCTGCTGCTTAAAGCTCACATGCAGTACCATAAGTACTGACATAGCGCACTAATATTGTTTAGAAGAGCTATAAAAAGCCAGGCTCCATCACCAATTATGGCTATTTCGGCTCTCTTATGTATGCGCGCGCTCTGCAACTCAAACAAAGAGCGTAGTATCGCTACCTTCTTCGCACGCACTGAATCAATGCAAAACATATCTAAGAGGCTGCAGTTAAGTGAATTGTATATTGCCTTTAGCTTTAATTTAGTGTGTGTGCGGAGGAGCTAGGGGTATTAAACTTTATGATTGACATGCAAAGCGCGCACATAAAATAGAGAGTGAACGTAAATGAGCAACAACAAAGGAGCATGATCGGAGCGAGATTTCAAATTATCTGATTACCATAAGAGCAACACGCGCGCTTATGTGAACGCCCTTTGCTTATTCGAAATTGTTTATCAATAATATATCAATAAATATTAGTGTGCTACGTTTTGTCTAAGTTCTATAAGCAGCAAGTAGGCAAATCCACCCCCATAACATATTCTGGTGTGGGAAATTTTTCTGGACGCACCAAGTTTTGTTATGTTGTTGTTGTTTTTTTTTTTTTTAAATCAATGACACCAACAAAAAGTAGCAGTGCGGGCCCAACAACAAAACTGACAACAACAACAAACGCTACTTGGGTCGTAAATCAATTTTCAAAGGCACACAAATTTGAAACAAAAAATGTGCATTGTGCGAAGTGATACATGTACATAAAATTATGAAAATTATTTTCAAGCGCTATGTTCACTTAATTGTGTATGCACTTTTTCATTAAGAAGCAGAAATCCGTTTCGTTTTTGCAAGTGTCGAACCTTTTCTTATGATTTTGCTTGTGCGACGCGAAGGCGTCACTGCGGATTTGTTTTGTTTTTGTATTCTCGCTCGCGATCAAACCCTCAGCTTGTGCGACAGTCAGGCGGCAGTAGTGGAATGGGTACTTGTTGTAATTGTAATTTGTTTTTTAAAATAGGTAAAAAGTGCTCCAAATCGTATGGGAGGTACTTGAAGGAGTTGTCCAAAATAAAAATCCTTTCTTAGGGCAAACAGAATACCTGCATACAAATTTGTGTGAAAATTTCAGCCTTCTAGCTCTTTTCGTTTAGGCTGTGGCTGATCCATTTTAACGCGGACGAACTCTTTTATATATATAAGAAGAAGAGCGATAGAAGATGGAAGATAGAATATGGAAGATAGAAGATTGCATAGATAATCGTTGGGTTGTGTTTTATAGATGTGTACTATTGAGAACATTGGCCTTTAGATAAGTATCTCAGAAGCGGTATGGAGAATCCTTGCATTTCCCATACATGAACAATAAAGAATTTCAGAGAACGAACCGAGAGCATGATGTGCTAAATTTTTCTGGAGTTAAAAGAGATTCAGCTTTGGGAAGAGTTCATCCCAATAATACAGAATGTTTCTATTTAAGACTTTTACTGCATTTTGTAAGAGGCGCAACTTCATTTTCAAATTTGAAAACCGTTAATGGTATAGCATACGCATCATTTCAATTGGCGTGTAAAGCTCTAGGATTACTAGAAGATGATAAGCACTGGGATTTAACTATAGCCGAAGCTGTCATATGTCAAAATCCTACAAAACTGCGAGAACTTTTTGCAATAATGTTAGTATTTTGTCAAATTTCAGATGCTCTTAAACTTTGGAATACTTATAAAATATATCTCATATTTCACAAGACAGAAATATTGATCAAAGTATTGTGAATAATCTATTAAATAAATGTATTATTTGCATTGAAGATATTGAACTGTCTATTGGTGGTCAAAGCTTGACTTATTATGGACTTCCACTACCAATTAGATCCGAGGAAATTGTTCCAAATATTGAATATCATAGAGAAACAAATTATGAAAACTTCGATAATTTTGTTGTTAATAATGAGCTACTCCTTACTGCTGGGCAAAAACAAGTATGCGAAAAGATACTACATAGCGTTGAAGCAGAAAAGGGAGATATCTATTTTTTTTAGATGCACCTGGTGGAACAGGTAAAACGTATCTTTTAAATTTATTATTGGCAAAGGTACGGCAAAGTAAAAAAATTGGATTGGCCGTTGCTTCTTCCGGTATCGCAGCCACTGTACTTAATTGTGGTCGCACAGCGCATTCTACACCTAAGATTCCATTTAATTTGATTCATTTAGAAACACCACATTGCTGAATTTCAAAGCAATCTAATATTGCTGCTGTGCTCAAAGATTGCAAGCTTATTGATTGGGATGAGTGTACAATGGGCCATAGGGGTGCTTTTGAAGTTGTAGATCGATCTTTGAAAGACATTCGAGATTGTGAATACTTAATGGGTGGCATAACTGTTCTCTTAGCTGGTGATTTTCGACAAACTCTTCCAGTGATCCCCAGAGGAACAAGAGCAGATTAAATAACGAGAAGATAGCTACAAGCAACCCCCAAAAGACTGCATCAAAAATTTTGGAGCCACGCCCACCCATTCCGCCCCAGCCCCCCCCCCCCCCCCACCACCCGAGTTTTAAAGTCAAAAAAGTCTATATCTCCCAAAGTTTATGAGCTATACCCACAAAATTTGGTGCCAAGATAGGTGATGATGATCCCCCAAAAACTGCATCACAAGTTTTGATACCACGCCCAGCAATACTGCCCTAGCGGCCCCCATCCGACCCAACGCTTCGTCAAAAACGGGAATGCGTGTATCTTCCAGAGTATTGGAGCTAGAGCATTCAAATTTGGTAGTAAGATAGCTGGCAATGACTCCCAAAAAACTGCATCAAAGTTTTAGAGCCACGCCCACCCATTTTGCCCCCAGCCCCTCGCATTTTGAAATCAGAAAAGCCTATATCTCCCACAGTTTTTGAGCTAGAGTCACCAAATTTGTCGCCAAGATAGGTGATGATGATCCCCCAAAAACTGCATCAAAGGTTTGGAAGCCACGCACACCAATACTGCCCGAGCGGCCCCATTCTGCCCCAACGCTTCGTCAATAACGGGAATGCGTGTATCTTCCAGAATTGTGGAGCTAGAGCCACCAAATTCGGTAGGAAGATAGCTGGCAACGACCCCCAAAAATCTGCATCACAGTTTTGGAGCCACGCCCACCCATTTCGCCCCCCTTTTCCCACTTTTTACAAACTTGTAGCTAGAGTCACCAACTTTTGTATGAAGATAGCAATTGACATCCCACATTTATCTGCAGCAAAAATTAGGATGCCACGCCCACCCATACCGCCCCAGCCCCCCTTTCCCCACTTTTTACAAACTTTCGAGCTAGAGTCACCAAATTTGGCATGAAGATAGTAATACACATTCCACATAGATCTGCATCTAAAATTTGGATGCCACGCCCACCCGTACCGCCCCCAGCGCCCCTTTCCCCACTTTTACAAACTTCGAGCTAGAGTCATCAAATTTGATATGAAGATAACAATTGAAATTCCACATAGATTTGGATCAAAAACTTGGATGCCACGCCCACCCATACCGCCCCAGCCCCCCTTTCCCCAATTTTTACAATTTTCGAGCTAGAGTCACCAAATTTGGTATAAAGATAGCAATTGACATTCCACATAGATCTGCAGCAAAAATTAGGATGCCACATCCACCAATACTGCCCCCGGCCCCCCTCTCCTCAGCTTTTACAAAGCTAGAGTAACCAAATTTGGTATGAAGATAGCTGGTTGCATCCCCATCTGCATCAGAAAATCCTTAAGGCCGCTTACTTCCCTGCCGCACCCGCTACCCTTTGCAATTAGGCCTGTTTTTACTGATTTTAATACTGGTATCGAGTATACCGCAATCGGTTGCGTCCGACTGCAACGTTTCCACTTGTTTGTTATCGATTCCATGTGTTAATCGGAAACCAGAATACTTATCGATAATATGAAGTAAACTTGTTCTGCTCATGGTATAGGAGAACTTTTATACAAAATCTGAAGTCTCTAGCTTTTGTAGTCTCTGAGATCCACGCGTTCATACAGACGGACAGACAGACAGACAGACAGACAGACCGACGGACAGACGGACGGACAGACGGATATAGCTATATCGTCTCAGCTGTTGATGCTGATCAAGAATATTAAATTGAAAAAAAATAACGCTCAACAAACAGGAGATTAGGGCAACAGGCGGCGGGCCTTTTAACCAGCTGCAGCTCACTTCAACTGGAGTTGAAATTGCGACTTGACTTGACTTAGCTTTAATTGATTAAGTTCAATATCTCCGGTGTTTCTCAACCGATTTGGACGAAATTTTCAGAAAAGTTCTATCATTACCATTACTACAACCCTCATTTTTAGATTTTCCAAATTCGATATTTTTTGTTATAAATTCCATGTGTATATCGGAAACCAGAATAGTTATCGATAATTTGAAGCAAACTTGTTCTGCTTATGGTATAGGAGAACTAATATCCAAATTCTGAAGTCCCTAGCTCTTGTAGTCTCTGAGATACACGCGTTCATACAGACGGACAGACGGACGGATGCTGTTGATGCTGATCAAGAATATATATACTTTATATGGTCGGAAATGCTTCCTTCTGCCTGTTACATACTTTTGCACAAAACCATTATACCCTTATTTACCCATTTTATGGGTTAAGGGTATAATAAAAGAATTGCAGAAAGCCAAACACATACATATCGTCAGATCGCGAAAACGGATCAGATGCGCATCTGAGAAGCCTTCGCTTCATGGTCTCTTTTCTAATTTTTTGCAGCCGGAGCTCTTGGATGGCCAATAGTTTCGCTAATGGCATTTTTGTGAAATTTCATTAAAAATATATTTGAGGATGATCTTTGAACATCTGATTGCTGCCAGTCACAAATAGTTGTCAGAAAGTTGTAACTCTTATACCCCGATTCCATTAGGCTGAATCTTTCATTAACAGCGAGTGAAAGATGTAGGTGATTCCACTATATATCCAATTGCATAGTTGCATCTTGATTTAACAGGGTCTGTTAAAAGACAATTGTATGCTGTATGTTTATTATTCGTTTAATTTTAATTGAAAGCAAATATGAGCTCGAACACAAAACAAGTAAGAAGGCTCTAGTCGGGAGAGCCCGACTAAAAGATACCCTGAACCAAGTTGCAATAAATATGTAAATTAAATTTAGAATTGACTTTGTAAAGTAGTTATTTTGCCGAGGTACAGATTTCAGTCTGTCCACGGCCCACGTCACAAGAATGATTTATATTTATTCAGCGACGCTTCATGAAATGGCGGTAAGAGGGGTGAAGTTGCCAAAGACGGCGTCTCGTGCAAGTGAGGTGCCTGGGTGATCAGGGTGTAGCAAGGTAACCCACTGCACAAAACCGCCACTAATTACCCAGGGTATATTTTCGGCGAATACATGCAAGTCGCAAGCCGGCGCGAGGAATAGACAACCCCGTTTCGTTTTGTTTTCTGTGTGTGTGTGTGTATGCGTTTGCATGCACTCGCGCGCGCAACTAAAACTGCCAAAGTAAAGAGACTCGAAGGCTAGGGGGGATTTTTAACTTAAGCGTTTTCTTTTATTCTTTCGCTGCTTCACTGTTTCTTACTTCTTAGAGATATGCTTACAATTATAATTCGAAACAAATCGTGGCTTTAAACTTCACTACTCCTATGCCGTCGATGATGTGATAATTACTCCCGTTCCTGTCTGCTTTCTTTAACTAAAAACTCAACCTCTCGCGTTGACCTTCGCGCATGTGTTTTTCACAATTCTCGAATTTTCCGTCGACACGTCTCTACTCATTTAGTTCCCGATCGCTACTCTTTGGTCGCTTCATTGCGCCTTTTCTCTTGTCCTCCTCTGTTAAACTTAAGCCTTAGTGTTATAATATGTTATGTAGTGGTGTAATGTAAATTAACAAATGTAAACTCCGATAAATACTAACTTTGGATGTGAATATCGATATAAACTAAATCAAATGTAATTTCAACGTCTTAATATCTACTCGTGTAGTAACTCTATAATAATGCGCGATGTTAACTAATATATTTAAATCCCAAAATTATCTTATTCTAAATGTGGTGGAGGCCTGTGGTGGGCCTACTTCACACCCCCCCTTTTCTCCGTGACTGTGACCCTGGCGTCGCGGTGTTGGGTCACGGCATACTGCATATCTCCTGCTGCTACCGTGAAGCGGTCCCGACGTCAGCGTCTCCCTCTCTGACGTAGTACCTCTTGAATCTTTGTCACTGCTGCTTGTGTCAGGATGGTGCTGTCTGGAAGGCACGTCCAAGAATCTGGGAATTTTGCACCCACCCAAAAGTAACGAGCCTGCTTAAACCGGGGGATGGCTGGTGGGTTTATAGCTTGCCTGGCGACCCATTCCGCGTCGTCGTCCCAACCGAGGATCTCGTCGACGGGCTTATCCTGGACTTCCCCCCAGCCGCTCAATTCTAACGTTTCCGATTCTGTAATTTTTCCCTCCTTCTTTGTTTCTTTTCCATCCGTTGTTGATGCCCTGTTCCGCGGTGCTCCAACGTTTATCGTGGTTTCTTCTAAAATCCTAATTATGTGCTCGTCGTCCTTCGAATCTATTTCTGTCCGTATATAAGTGTATTTTGTAATCCGTTTGGGTCCCTCGTGGCTCTGCTCGCTCTCCTGTACTTCCACATGGCTTCCTTCGGCGTGCCCATGGGTATACTCCTCGTCGTCACCGAACCTCACTTCTATGCTCATCTGCCGATAAAAATTTGATATGTATTATTATGAAAGTTTTGTGGGGTATGTAATTTTTAAAGGATTGGGTAAGAGAAAAAAAAACCGAAGAGAACTCGTTTGCTTGTTCTATCTAAGCTATTTATGTCGGACGATGGCTTTCGATTAGCTCTGTTTCCTGCTGTTGGTATGATTCTGGATTCTCCTCTCCTCGTAGGAAGGGCTTTAACTGTGCTATGCTAGCTGTTCGGGTTTTACGCTCTCCTCCCGTTGCCAGACGCACAACACTCGGAGAAATGAACTTTTAAACGGTGTACGGCCCCTCGTATTTCGGGGCTAGCTTTGCTGCGAATCCGTCGCTTGCTTTGGATAGCTGGTGTGTTCTTAGCAAGACCAGCTCGTTGATTGTAGGACGCCATTCCCTCCGTCTCAGGTTTTAATTTCTCCCTTGATCACTTGAGTCTCGTTGCTGGTTGCTCTGCGCTATCCTGAAAACTTCTTTCAAGCGATTTGCCTTCTGCTCCGGCGTCTGCGATGCGCTTCCCGTACCCGGCGTCTTCTCGTCGTAAAGCGTTGCTGGCAGGCGCGGTTCTCTTCCCTGCATTAGGAATGCTGGGGAGAATCCTGTTGAGTCTGCGATGCTCGAAATTTCGGGTATTAGTTCGTCCCACGAACTTTGATTACCAGAAATGAACTGCGCTATCATAGTCTTCACCGTTCGGTTGGTTCTCTCAGTTGGGTTTTCCTGGGGGCAATATGGGGCTGTGTGCTCCATTTCCACACCTAGAGAATTCAAAAAAGTTTTAAAAATTCGGCTTGTGAATTGCACCCCGTTGTCGCATACGAATTTTTTTGGTACCCCGAAGCGGCACAAAATTCGCTCGCGAAAAGCCTTTTGGAGCGTGGTAGCCGTCGCACGTCTCAAGAGGACCAGCTCCACCCATTTCGTGAAAGCGTCATGGAACACTAACAACATCGTGTTACCCTGCTTTGAGCGTGGCAGGGGTCCTACAAAGTCCGCGCACAGGATCGCCATCGGCTCCGCCACCTGGCGGTTAAGCATGTGTCCGGCTGGCTTCCTCTGCTTTGTCTTGAATAATTGGCATTTTTCGCAATATTTGACATACCTGGCTGCATCCCGAAACATACCCGGCCAGTAATAGCGTTGTGACAGCCTAATGATCGTCTTGCGGATCCCTTGGTGACCTGCCATCGGCGCATCGTGGCATTCCTGTAACACACGCTTCCTTTGGTCTGCATCGACACAGAGCTTCCACGGGATATAATCCTCGTCATCCGCGCGGTGTCCTAGGTTCCTGTATAACTGCCCATTTTCTTCCACGTAGTCGGCATACCTTGTCGGATCTGTAGCTATCTTGTCCTTCATCGCTTGAACCCATTTTCCCGGGACTTGCTGAACCACGGCTTGTTGGAGCTGCTCTAACGGGTCGCGCGACAGAGCATTAGCCACCACGTTGAGTTTGCCTTTCCTGTACTTGACGTCGAATAGATACTGTTGGAGTTCCAATGCCCACCTTGCGACTCTTCCTGTCGGGCTCTCTATGGAGTCTAACCACTTCAGTGCCATATGATCCGTGATCACCTCGAATCGGTAGCCCTCCAGGTAACATTTCAATTTCCGAATTGACCACACTATCGCTAGGCATTCCTTTTCCGTGGCCGAGTAATTCTCCTCTGCTTTCGATAGTTTTCGACTCGCGTACGCTACGACTCTCTCTTGCTGGTCGATGTTCTGAGTCAGCACTGCTCCCAAGCCATAGTCACTCACATCTGTCTGCAGTGTGAACTTTTCCCCGAAATCGGGACATGCCAAGACAGGGGCGGATGTTAGACAGAGTTTGAGTTTTTCTAGCGCCGCTTGCTCTTCCTCGTTGCACGACCACTTTCGGGCTTTCTTCAACAAGACCGTCATAGGCTGCACCACTGTCGTAAAATTTGGCACAAATCGCCGGTACCATGATGCCATCCCTAGACATCGTCTGAGTTCCTTTAAATTCGTCGGTGCTTTTAAGCTTCGGATGGCTTCTACTTTTGACGGGTCTGTTTGAATGCCTTCGTCGCTCACCAGATGTCCTAAGTATACCAGTTTCCGTTGGAAGATCGAGCATTTTCTCCGGTTCAGCTTCAGATTGGCTGCCCTCAACCGCCGAAAGACTTCTTTCAGGTTTTCCAGGTGCTGCTCTTTCGTCTTGCTTATTACGATGATATCGTCTAAATAAGCGAATGCGTGGGGTTCCATCTACGGACCGATTACCATGTCCAACGCCCTCTGGAAAGTCGCACGCGCGGAATGTAGTCCAAATGGCATGACCTTCCATTGGAACAATCCGCGACCAGGTACCGTGAACGCAGTGCATTCTCGACTGTCCACCGCCATGGGGATTTGCCAATACCCATGTTTCAAGTCCAGAGTCGAGATGTAACGGGCATTTCTTAGTCTCTCCAGGATATGATTGATCCGCGGCACCGGATATGCATCGGGTGTGGAGTGTGCATTGAGCTGCCTGTAGTCCACACACATCCTCCATTCGTTCGTTTTTTTTCGGACTAGCACGATAGATGCGCTATGTGGGCTCCGTGACGGCTCTATGGCTCCTGCCTCTAACAACTCGTTAACCTGTTGGTCGATCACGCGCTGCATGGCTGGATTTTTAGGATAATACCTCTGTTTAATAGGTTTGTCATCCTTCATAATTATCCGATGCTCGGTTACGTTAGAAACGCCCTGGAGTCTCTCGAAAAGTGCCAATTCTGCCTTAAGAAATTCCTGCGACACCTAATCCAAGTCCGCGGGCCACTCCAGTTTCTGCTCAGTGTCGCCGTCCGACCCTGGGTGTAATACGCCGTCCTTTTCCTGAGGTGCCTCCACTCCAGTACTTCCCAACTCAACCACCGATGGCTCTGCGACGACTAGTACTGCGTCTCGGCCTACCCTTCGCCCGGTAAGCGTAGCGTCTACCTTGCGGGGTGCCCTCAGGTTCCTCCGCTCTGCGCCTCCTGTCCTGCGTGTCTTGTTGTCTCCTTCCTTCGTAGGCTCTGCATCGGTTCCGTGATCGCCCTCGATCGGCGACTCGGCACCCTGTAAAATTAGTGTCGCCTCCCCACACTGCAAAGTCGTCCCCATCCTACACAGGAAATCCATCCCCAGGATTAGACTATCTATCATGGATGGCATTACAAGCAGGTCCATTATTACTTCTTTGTTGACGAGCCCCACTTTCGTCCGCAACAATGTGTCTATGGTTACCATTGAACCGTCTGCTAATCATGTGTTCGCGATCGCGTCGTGTACTCCCCCTTTCATCTCAATCTCCCTGAAAAATCTCTCACTCACGAAGCTCCTAGTAGCCCCAGTGTCGACCGTCGCCTTCGCCAGTCGGCCTCCGACCTTCACAGTGGCGACTATGCGACTCTTTTCGACCTTGAGAGGGTAATCTAACTCCGGGACTGACTCGAGCTGGCGCCCATCCGATCCCGCTCCGGATGACGCAGCTGCCCGTTTCCCGCCCTCTTTCTACAACATTCCCCGCTGCTCACGCCTCGATTGCCACACTGCCTGCAAAAAAGCACTTTGGGGTTTGGACATTCTCTGGCGAAGTGTCCCTCCTGCGAACAATTGTAACATACGCGCGTTCTACTTTGCTCGTGCCCCATCATGATGTTTGAAATCATATCATGCCCTCCGATTTGAGAATCGATTGGTTCGTTTCGTGCCATGGGGATTTGAGCCAGTGGTCTCTGGAAAGGATTAACCTGCCTCGCGTGCGTGTCCACGCTTCCGAACCTGTTTGCGCGCTTGAATCCCGACTGCACCGTATCCCGACTGTACCCTGCTTTCCAGCGGCTCTGGCTTCGAACATTCTCAAATTCCGCGGCCATTTGAGTCAGTTGAGCTAACGTCCGGAAATCATTTCTACGGACGTACAACCTGTAGTCTGGCGCTAGATTCTCATAAATCCTACTCAATTCCTGATCGGGACTATATCCGGCATGATGCATCAGTTTCTTTAAATCTTTCAAATAATCCTTATAACCCTCGCCGGCTCTTTGCCGTCGGGCCCTGATGCTATCCTCCAACCTGTCAAAGTAGTGGGGTGGTAAAAAAAATCTAGAAATTCTTTCTTGAAGACGCCCCATGTCACGCTCTTAGCCCACTCGTTGAGAACCATCTCGCCGCTGAGTCTGTCAAGGCCTCGCTCATTGCCCTGGGAATACGGTCTAGCTCTACCTCATATGACAACGCGTGTTCCTCAAGTGCCTCTACGAATTCAAGCGGGTCAGAGCGACCGTCAAAACGGATTGCCCATTTCCTCACTTTTTCGGGGACGACCACGAAATGTTTGTTCTTTTCAGCTCCCCAGTAACCCGCGGCCATATCAGGTTTGTGGTCCCTCTGTCCCACCTGGGTACTAGTCACAGGGGGAATAACAGACGGCCCCACATAAATCCCGGATGGTGTCCCAATTTGCCGCCTTGCTGGCAAGTGCTGCGCTTGCTCGAATGGTGGAAACTCCCCTTTCGATGACCCAGACAAAGTCAGTAAGTCTGACTCGGACTTTTGCCGCTGTCGCATACCTATATTGAGAGTGTTATACGAGGCGGACGTTTCTGGAACTTTCAAAAATTGCAACTCCCACTCGGCCAATTGTTTCCAAGTTTCCGAGCGATGACCCCCTTCCCTTATAAACGCACATACCCGTTTCCTTAAATCGTCTACCTTTCCCGTTCGATCCAAGCCCAGTTCGTGGGCGACGCGTTCCAGTTCCTCTTTCCGGCAATTGTAGACCCATCGTGGACCTACGCCTGGGTTTCCGCGGTCCTCCGGTGATGGAATTTGTGGCTCACTCATCGTTGGTTTAAGTCCGGTTGTGCTCTGATCCTTTGATAATGCCGTCATAATCCACCTCCCTTTTTTTTTTTTTGATTTAACCTTTTCCTTATTTCCCTTGTCGAAACGTTTATTTAATTTATTTTTTCAAATTTAATTTTTATATAATTTAACAGAAACCTTTTAATTCAATTTTATTTTTATTCAACAAAACCCCCTTAAATTAAATTTTTCATTATTTAAAAAAAACATTTAATTCGATTTTTCATTTTTTTACCTTTTTTTTTAAATACTATGCTTTATTTTATTATTATTTATTCATTATTATCATTATTTTTTTATACCCTTAACCCATAAAATGGGTAAATAAGGGTATAATGGTTTTGTGCAAAAGTATGTAACAGGCAGAAGAAAGCATCTCCGACCCTATAAAGTATTTATATTCTTGATCAGCATCAACAGCCGAGATGATATAGCCATGTCCGTCTGTCCGTCTGTCTGTCCGTCTGTCCGTCTGTATGAACGCGTGGATCTCAGAGACTACAAGAGCTAGAGACTTCTGATTTTGTATTTAAGTTCTCCTATACCATGAGCAGAACAAGTTTGCTTCAAATTATCGATAACTATTCTGGTTTCCGATATACACATAATATCGATAACAATAAAATATCGAATTTGGAAAATCTAAAAATGAGGGTTGAAGTATTGGATAATGATAGAACTTTTCTGAAAATTTCGTCCAAATCGGTTGAGAAACACCGGAGATATTGAACTTAATCGATGGAAGCTAAGCCAGTATACCAAAGTCTTATATAAATTAAATATATTTATTGCAACTGGGTTCAGGGTATCTTCTAGTCGGGCTCTCCCGACTAGAGCCTTCTTACTTGTTTTTATTTATTATTATTATTATTATTTTTGTTTTTTTTTTATTATAGTATTATTTCTTTTTTTTATTTAATTTTATTTTTTTATAATATTATTTTAATTTTGTTTTATTTTTGTTAAAGTTTTAATTATTATTTTTTTTTTTCATAAATTTTATTTATAACCTTTTTACATTTTTGTTAAAAAAAACTTGTATTGATTAATCTTACTGTTTGATTAAATTTTCCCTTGTTAAATGTTCGTTTAATTAAATCTGTTCATTTGCTTCGACCGATTCTGTTTGATTTTAACTTTTCAACTGTTCTCGTCTCAATGTTTGATTGTTCGCAGCCACGCCCAAAACTAGCCACACTTTGTTAATTTGGCGCATGCTGTACTTCGAGCGTTGACCCGCACTGCTCCGTAGCATCGGCGTCCACGTCTCGCCGTCACTTTCGTTCACTTGCAGGTGTTCAACTCCCGTTCACTTAATCGGCTCGTCTGTTTCAACCGTCGAAATCTGTCGCGACAATTGTGCAAAGATTTTTTCTCTTGACCTCTGTTTCACCCACGCGCGATCGAAAAGAGTGTGGTAGGGCATATATGGTTCCACAAACTTCACACTCGTTAAGCGATGCTTTTGGGCCTTTTAACTCCCAAATCACACCACTCCTCTTTCACTTTACGTCCCTGCTCGGGCGCCACTTGTAAAGTAGTTATTTTGCCGAGGTACAGATTTCAGTCTGTCCACGGCCAACGTCACAAGAATGATTTATATTTATTCAGCGACGCTTCATGAAATGGCTGTAAGAGGGGTGAAGTTGCCAAAGACGGCGTCTCGTGCAAGTGAGGTGCCTGGGTGATCAGGGTGTAGCAAGGTAACCCACTGCACAAAACCGCCACTAATTACCCAGGGTATATTTTCGGCGAATACATGCAAGTCGCAAGCCGGCGCGAGGAATAGACAACCCCGTTTCGTTTTGTTTTCTGTGTGTGTGTGTGTGTGTATGCGTTTGCATGCACTCGCGCGCGCAACTAAAACTGCCAAAGTAAAGAGACTCGAGGGCGAGGGGGGATTTTTAACTTAAGCGTTTTCTTTTATTCTTTCGCTGCTTCACTGTTTCTTACTTCTTAGAGATATGCTTACAATTATAATTCGAAACAAATCGTGGCTTTAAACTTCACTACTCCTATGCCGTCGATGATGATAATAATTACTCCCGTTCCTGTCTGCTTTCTTTAACTAAAAACTCAACCTCTCGCGTTGACCTTCGCGCATGTGTTTTTCACAATTCTCGAATTCTCCGTCGACACGTCTCTACTCATTTAGTTCCCGATCGCTACTCTTTGGTCGCTTCATTGCGCCTTTTCTCTTGTCCTCCTCTGTTAAACTTAAGCCTTAGTGTTATAATATGTTATGTAGTGGTGTAATGTAAATTAACAAATGTAAACTCCGATAAATACTAACTTTGGATGTGAATATCGATATAAACTAAATCAAATGTAATTTCAACGTCTTAATATCTACTCGTGTAGTAACTCTATAATAATGCGCGATGTTAACTAATATATTTAAATCCCAAAATTATCTTATTCTAAATGTGGTGGAGGCCTGTGGTGGGCCTACTTCACAACTTTTGTATAAGGACTTCGCTTCAAACGATTAAATTCGATATCTCCGGTGTTTCTTAACCGATTTGGACAAATTTTTCAGAAAAGTTCTATCGTTACCCATTATTTCAACCCTCATTTTTTCATTTTCAAAATTCGATATTTTATTGTTATCAAAATTATGTGTACATCGGAAACCAGAATAGTTATCGATAATTTGAAGCAAACTTGTTCTGCTCATGGTATAGGAGAACTTAAATACAAAATCAGAAGTCTCTAGCTCTTGTAGTCTCTGAGATCCACGCGTTTATACAGACGGACAGACGGACAGACAGACGGACAGACGGACATGGCTATATCGTCTCGGCTGTTGATGCTGATCAAGAATATATATACTTTATAGGGTCGGAGATGCTTCCTTCTGCCTGTTACATACTTTTGCACAAAACCATTATACCCTTATTTACCCATTTTATGGGTTAAGGGTATAAAAAACAAGTGGAAACGTTGCAATCGGACGCATCCGACTGCGGTATACGCGATACCAGTATTAAAACCAGTAAAAACAGGCCTAATTGCAAAGGGTAGCGGGTGCGGCAGGGAAGTAAGCTGCCTTAAAGATTTTCTGATGCAGATGGGGATGCAACCAGCTATCTTCATACCAAATTTGGTTACTCTAGCTTTGTAAAAGCTGAGGAGAGGGGGGCTTGGGGCAGTATTGGTGGATGTGGCATCCAAATTTATGATTCAGATCTATGTGAAATGTCAATTGCTATCTTCATACCAAATTTGGTGACTCTAGCTCGAAAATTGTAAAAATTGGGGAAAGGGGGGCTGGGGCGGTATGGGTGGGCGTGGCATCCAAGTTTTTGATCCAAATCTATGTGGAATTTCAATTGTTATCTTCATATCAAATTTGATGACTCTAGCTCGAAGTTTGTAAAAGTGGGGAAAGGGGGGCTGGGGGCGGTATGGGTGGGCGTGGCATCCAAATTTTAGATGCAGATCTATGTGGAATGTGAATTACTATCTTCATGCCAAATTTGGTGACTCTAGCTTGAAAGTTTGTAAAAAGTGGGGAAAGGGAGGCTGGGGTTGTATTGGTGGGCGTGGCATCCTAATATTTGCTGCTGATCAATGTGGGATGTCAATTGATATCTTCATACAAAAGTTGGTGACTCTAGCTACAAGTTTGTAAGAAGTGAGAAAAGGGGGGCGAAATGGGTGGGCGTGGCTCCAAAACTGTGATGCAGATTTTTGGGAGTCGTTGCCAGCTATCTTCCTACCAAATTTGGTGGCTCTAGCTCCACAACTCTGGAAGATACACGCATTCCCGTTATCGACGAAGCGTTGGGGCAGATGAGGGCCGCTCGGGCAGTATTGGTGTGCGTGGCATCCAAACTTTTGATGCAGTTTTTGGGGGATCATCATCACCTATCTTGGCGATAAATATATATATAGGCTTTTCTGATTTCAAAATGCGGGGGGGGCTGGGGGCAGAATGGGTGGGCGAGGCTCTAAAACTTTGATGTAGTTTTTTTGGGGGTTGCTTGTAGCTATCTTCTCACCAAATTTGGTAGTTCTAGCTGTAAGGATGTGCGAAATATGTGAATTTAATGAGTTTGAGTTATCGAATTTATCGATTTGCCAGCCCCCCAGTTATCGTAGAACCCCCACGAATACGAATTTTTTTGGTACCCCGAAGCGGCACAAAATTCGTTCGCTAAAAGCCTTTTGGAGCGTGGTAGCCGTCGCACGTCTCAAGAGGACCAGCTCCACCCATTTCGTGAAAGCGTCATGGAACACTAACAACATCGTGTTACCCTGCTTTGAGCGTGGCAGGGGTCCTACAAAGTCCGCGCACAGGATCGCCATCGGCTCCACCACCTGGCGGGTAAGCATGTGTCCGGCTGGCTTCCTCTGCTTTGTCTTGAATAATTGGCATTTTTCGCAATATTTGACATACCCGGCCAGTAATAGCGTTGTGACAGCCTCATGATCGTCTTGCGGATCCCTTGGTGACCTGCCGTCGGCGCATCGTGGCATTCCTGTAACACACGCTTCCTTTGGTCTGCATCGACACAGAGCTTCCACGGGATATAATCCTCGTCATCCGCGCGGTGTCCTAGGTTCCTGTATAACTGCCCATTTTCTTCCACGTAGTCGGCATACCTTGTCGGATCTGTAGCTATCTTGTCCTTCATCGCTTGAACCCATTTTCCCGGGACTTGCTGAACCACGGCTTGTTGGAGCTGCTCTAACGGGTCGCGCGACAGAGCATCAGCCACCACGTTGAGTTTGCCTTTCCTGTACTTGACGTCGAATAGATACTGTTGGAGTTCCAATGCCTACCTTGCGACTCTTCCTGTCGGGCTCTCTATGGAGTCTAACCACTTCAGTGCCATATGATCCGTGATCACCTCGAATCGGTAGCCCTCCAGGTAACATTTCAATTTCCGAATTGACCACACTATCGCTAGGCATTCCTTTTCCGTGGCCGAGTAATTCTCCTCTGCTTTCGATAGTTTCCGACTCGCGTACGCTACGACTCTCTTTTGCTGGTCGATGTTCTGAGTCAGCACTGCTCCCAGGCCATAGTCACTCGCATCTGTCTGCAGTGTGAACTTTTCCCCGAAATCGGGACATGCCAAGACAGGGGCAGATGTTAGACAGAGTTTGAGTTTTTCTAGCGCCGCTTGCTGTTCCTCGTTCCACGACCACTTTCGGGCTTTCTTCAACAAGACCATCATAGGATGCACCACTGTCGTAAAATTTGGCACAAATCTCCGGTACCATGATGCCATCCCTAGACATCGTCTGAGTTCCTTTAAATTCGTCGGTGCTTTTAAGCTTCGGATGGCTTCTACTTTTGACGGGTCTGTTTGAATGCCTTCGTCGCTCACCAGATGTCCTAGGTATACCAGTTTCCGTTGGAAGAACGAGCATTTTCTCCGGTTCAGCTTCAGATTGGCTGCCCTCAACCGCCGAAAGACTTCTTTCAGGTTTTCCAGGTGCTGCTCTTTCGTCTTGCTTATTACGATGATATCGTCTAAATAAGCGAATGCGTGGGGTTCCATCTCTGGACCGATTACTATGTCCAACGCCCTCTGGAAAGTCGCACCCGCGGAATGTAGTCCAAATGGCATGACCTTCCATTGGAACAATCCGCGACCGGGTACCGTGAACGCAGTGCATTCTCGACTGTCCACCGCCATGGGGATTTGCCAATACCCATGTTTCAAGTCCAGAGTCGAGATGTAACGGGCATTTCTTAGTTTCTCCAGGATATGATTGATCCGCGGCACCGGATATGCATCGGGTGTGGAGTGTGCATTGAGCTGCCTGTAGTCCACACACATCCTCCATTCGTTCGTTTTTTTTCGGACTAGCACGATAGGTGCGCTATGTGGGCTCCGTGACGGCTCTATGGCTCCTGCCTCTAACAACTCGTTAACCTGTTGGTCGATCACGCGCTGCATGGCTGGATTTTTAGGATAATACCTCTGTTTAATAGGTTTGTCATCCTTCATAATTATCCGATGCTCGGTTACGTTAGAAACGCCCTGGAGTCTCTCGAAAAGTGCCAATTCTGCCTTAAGAAATTCCTGCGACACCGAATCCAAGTCCGCGGGCCACTCCAGTTTCTGCTCAGTGTCGCCGTCCGACCCTGGGTGTAATACGCCGTCCTTTTCCTGAGGTGCCTCCACTCCAGTACTTCCCAACTCAACCATCGATGGCTCCACGACTAGTACTGCGTCTCGGCCTACCCTTCGCCCGGTAAGCGTGGCGTCTATCTTGCGGGGTGCCCTCAGGTTCCTCCGCTCTGCGCCTCCTGTCCTGCGTGTCTTGTTGTCTCCTTCCTTCGTAGGCTCTGCATCGGTTCCGTGATCGCCCTCGATCGGCGACTCGGCACCCTGTAAAATTAGTGTCGCCTCCCCACACTGCAAAGTCGTCCCCATCCTACACAGGAAATCCATCCCCAGGATTAGACTATCTATCATGGATGGCATTACAAGCAGGTCCATTATTACTTCTTTGTTGACGAGCCCCACTTTCGTCCGCAACAATGTGTCTATGGTTACCATTGAACCGTCTGCTAATCGTGTGTTCGCGATCGCGTCGTGTACTCCCTCTTTCATCTCAATCTCCCTGAAAAATCTCTCACTCACGAAGCTCCTAGTAGCCCCAGTGTCGACCGTCGCCTTCGCCAGTCGGCCTCTGACCTTCACAGTGGCGACTATGCGACTCTTTTCGACCTTGAGAGGGTAATCTAACTCCGGGACTGACTCGAGCTGGCGCCCATCCGATCCCGCTCCGGATGACGCAGCTGCCCGTTTCCCGCCCTCTTTCTACAACATTCCCCGCTGCTCACGCCTCGATTGCCACACTGCCTGCAAAAAAGCACTTTGGGGTTTGGACATTCTCTGGCGAAGTGTCCCTCCTGCGAACAATTGTAACATACGCGCGTTCTACTTTGCTCGTGCCCCATCATGATGTTTGAAATCATATCATGCCCTCCGATTTGAGAATCGATTGGTTCGTTTCGTGCCATGGGGATTTGAGCCAGTGGTCTCTGGAAAGGATTAACCTGCCTCGCGTGCGTGTCCACGCTTCCGAACCTGTTTGCGCGCTTGAATCCCGACTGCACCGTATCCCGACTGTACCCTGCTTTCCAGCGGCTCTGGCTTCGAACATTCTCAAATTCCGCGGCCATTTGAGTCAGTTGAGCTAACGTCCGGAAATCATTTCTACGGACGTACAACCTGTAGTCTGGCGCTAGATTCTCATAAATCCTACTCAATTCCTGATCGGGACTATATCCGGCATGATGCATCAGTTTCTTTAAATCTATCAAATAATCCTTATAACCCTCGCCGGCTCTTTGCCGTCGGGCCCTGATGCTATCCTCCAACCTGTCAAAGTAGTGGGGTGGTAAAAAAAATCTAGAAATTCTTTCTTGAAGACGCCCCATGTCACGTCTCTTAGCCCACTCGTTGAGAACCATCTCGCCGCTGAGTCTGTCAAGGCCTCGCTCATTGCCCTGGGAATACGGTCTAGCTCTACCTCATATGACAACGCGTGTTCCTCAAGTGCCTGTACGAATTCAAGCGGGTCAGAGCGACCGTCAAAACGGATTGCCCATTTCCTCACTTTTTCGGGGACGACCACGAAATGTTTGTTCTTTTCAGCTCCCCAGTAACCCGCGGCCATATCAGGTTTGTGGTCCCTCTGTCCCACCTGGGTACTAGTCACAGGGGGAATAACAGACGGCCCCACATAAATCCCGGATGGTGTCCCAATTTGCCGCCTTGCTGGCAAGTGCTGCGCTTGCTCGAATGGTGGAAACTCCCCTTTCGATGACCCAGACAAAGTCAGTAAGTCTGACTCGGACTTTTGCCGCTGTCGCATACCTATATTGAGAGTGTTATACGAGGCGGACGGTTCTGGAACTTTCAAAAATTGCAACTCCCACTCGGCCAATTGTTTCCAAGTTTCCGAGCGATGACCCCCTTCCCTTATAAACGCACAGATCCGTTTCCTTAAATCGTCTACCTTTCCCGTTCGATCCAAGCCCAGTTCGTGGGCGACGCGTTCCAGTTCCTCTTTCCGGCAATTGTAGACCCATCGTGGACCTACGCCTGGGTTTCCGCGGTCCTCCGGTGATGGAATTTGTGGCTCACTCATCGTTGGTTTAAGTCCAGTTGTGCTCTGATCCTTTGATAATGCCGTCATAATCCACCTCCCTTTTTTTTTTTTTTATTTAACCTTTTCCTTATTTCCCTTGTCGAAACGTTTATTTAATTTATTTTTTCAAATTTAATTTTTATATAATTTAACAGAAACCTTTTAATTCAATTTTATTTTTATTCAACAAAACCCCCTTAAATTAAATTTTTCATTATTTAAAAAAAACATTTAATTCGATTTTTCATTATTTAAATATGTATTCAATTTACCCTTTTTTTTTAAATACTATGCTTTACTTTATTATTATTTATTCATTATTATCATAATTTTTTTATTTCTTTTATTATTATTATTAATATTTTTTTTTTTTTTTGTTAAACCCTTAACCCATAAAATGGGTAAATAAGGGTGTAATGGTTTTGTGCAAAAGTATGTAACAGGCAGAAGGAAGCATCTCCGACCCCATAAAGTACATATATTCTTGATCAGCATCAACAGCCGAGACGATATAGCCATGTCCGTCTGTCCGTCTGTCATTCTGTATGAACGCGTGGATCTCAGAGACTACAAGAGCTAGAGACTTCTGATATTGTATTTAAGTTCTCCTATACCATGAGCAGAACAAGTTTGCTTCAAATTATCGATAACTATTCTGGTTTCCGATGTACACATAATTTTGATAACAACAAAATATCGAATTTGGAAAATCTAAAAATGAGGGTTGAAGTAATGGATAATGATAGAACTTTTCTGAAAATTTCGTCCAAATCGGTTGAGAAACACCGGAGATATTGAACTTAATCGATGGAAGCTAAGCCAGTATACCAAAGTCTTATATAAATTAAATATATTTATTGCAACTGGGTTCAGGGTATCTTCTAGTTGGGCTCTCCCGACTAGAGCCTTTTTACTTGTTTTATATAGTATTATTTCTTTTTTTTAATTTAATTTTATTTTTTTATGATATTATTTTAATTTTGTTTTATTTTAGTTAAAGTTTTAATTATTATTATTTTTTTTTTGTATAAATTTTATTTATAACCTTTTTACATTTTTGTTAAAAAAAACTTGTATTGATTAATCTTTCTGTTTGATTAAATTTTCCCTTGTTAAATGTTCGTTTAATTAAATCTGTTCATTTGCTTCGACCGATTTTCCATTGCACTTGTTCCACTGTTTGATTTTCACTTTTCAACTGTTCTCGTTTGATTGTTCGCAGCCACGCCCAAAACTAGTCACACTTTGTTAATTTGGCGCATGCTGTACTTCGAGCGTTGACCCGCACTCTGCTCCGTTAAGCAATCGGCGTCCACGTCTCGCCGTCTCTTTCGTTCACTTGCAGGTGTTCAACTCCCGATCACTTAATCGGCTCGTCTGTTTCAACCGTCGAAATCTTTGTGTCGCGACAATTGTGCAAAGATTTTTTCTCTTGACCTCTGTTTCACCCACGCGCGATCGAAAAGAGTGTGGTAGGGCATATATGGTTCCACAAACTTCACACTCGTTAAGCGATGCTTTTGGGCCTTTTAACTCCCAAATCACACCACTCCTCTTTCACTTTACGTCCCTGCTCGGGCGCCACTTGTGAAGTAGTTATTTTGCCGAGGTACAGATCTCAGTCTGTCCACGGCCCACGTCACAAGAATGATTTATATTTATTCAGCGACGCTTCATGAAATGGCTGTAAGAGGGGTGAAGTTGCCAAAGACGGCGTCTCGTGCAAGTGAGGTGCCTGGGTGATCAGGGTGTAGCAAGGTAACCCACTGCACAAAACCGCCACTAATTACCCAGGGTATATTTTCGGCGAATACATGCAAGTCGCAAGCCGGCGCGAGGAATAGACAACCCCGTTTCGTTTTGTTTTCTGTGTGTGTGTGTGTGTGTGTATGCGTTTGCATGCACTCGCGCGCGCAACTAAAACTGCTAAAGTAAAGAGACTCGAGGGCGAGGGGGGATTTTTAACTTAAGCGTTTTCTTTTATTCTTTCGCTGCTTCACTGTTTCTTACTTCTTAGAGATATGCTTACAATTATAATTCGAAACAAATCGTGGCTTTAAACTTCACTACTCCTATGCCGTCGATGATGATAATAATTACTCCCGTTCCTGTCTGCTTTCTTTAACTAAAAACTCAACCTCTCGCGTTGACCTTCGCGCATGTGTTTTTCACAATTCTCGAATTCTCCGTCGACACGTCTCTACTCATTTAGTTCCCGATCGCTACTCTTTGGTCGCTTCATTGCGCCTTTTCTCTTGTCCTCCTCTGTTAAACTTAAGCCTTAGTGTTATAATATGTTATGTAGTGGTGTAATGTAAATTAACAAATGTAAACTCCGATAAATACTAACTTTGGATGTGAATATCGATATAAACTAAATCAAATGTAATTTCAACGTCTTAATATCTACTCGTGTAGTAACTCTATAATAATGCGCGATGTTAACTAATATATATAAATCCCAAAATTATCTTATTCTAAATGTGGTGGAGGCCTGTGGTGGGCCTACTTCACAACTTTTGTATAAGGACTTAGCTTCAAACGATTAAATTCGATATCTCTGGTGTTTCTTAACCGATTTGGACGAAGTTTTCAGAAAAGTTCTATCGTTACCCAATATTTCAACCCTCATTTTTTCATTTTCAAAATTCGATATTTTATTGTTATCAACATTATGTGTGCATCGGAAACCAGAATAGTTATCGATAATTTGAAGCAAACTTGTTCTGCTCATAGTATAGGAGAACTTAAATACAAAATCAGAAGTCTCTAGCTCTTGTAGTCTCTGAGATCCACGCGTTTATACAGACGGACAGACGGACAGACACCATGACGGACATTGCACAAAACCAATATACTCTTTACCTTCGGTATCGAGTATAATTAGTGAAGCCAAAAAAGCAAAAATTATTGCTTTTCTTGTGCGCAAAATGCAAACATGGCTTAAGGAATATCCCAGTTTGTTTGGTCATGCACTTGATGACAAGCTGTTTTACTCAAATTGGCACTGTTTAAACCTTGTATCGATTACAAATTTTATACTTTCGACTATGTTAAGGTTCTGTTCAGTGCTCTGTAATGTTAACTTCCAACATTCCCAGTTGGTTGGTTTCGAACTGTTTTTGCTCTTTCGCTAGTAACGATTAAACCTAGACACTTTCTTTAAAGAATTGAGTTTAGATACTCTCATGTTAGCGTAGCAAAGGCACTGAAGTATTATGTCAATGTTTTGGATTATATCAGCCTCGTTTTCTGAGAATGTTATTACGTCGTCAACGTACATATTTTGCCAATCGGTTTTTGAAGGATTGTAATTAATGGATGCATAACCGTTCGGCTTAGTGTTCATTTATTGAATGCTTTGTACAATCTATCTTAAAGTATATTTTATCCTATAGCCGCGGAGCTGCGCTGCCAGTGACGCCGACAGCGGAGCGGCTCTCTGCACTATATAATAATAAGAATATGGAGAGAGTGTGCATGGTATATGCATGCATTGCGAGTACATATATATTACTCGTGGTATGCGCTACATAAGCGTAGCGTGGGATATGCGCCGTCAGCTGAATGGCCGGCTAGTGTACTAGCGGTCCGCGCTGTGTAATATGAGCCGGAGTCAATAAACTCAAGTGGCTCGCGCTTTTGGCTATATGTTTGTTATCGTATGCAACAAAGTGTCGCATACTTATGTATGTAAATACAGGGTGTTATTTAATGCATATACACACTACACCTCCCCTTTTAGAAGAATAGCGCAGTTATTCTAATATTAAGCGGTATTAGTAAGTGTAACATAATTTTTGAATAACGTGTTTATATTTGTTGTAATTAACATTTATAGCAAAAACAGTAAATTATTTAGATGTCATTATATCTATATAATTAAAATTTTTTTTTTTTTTTTTTTTTTTTTTTTTTTTTTTGTGGTTGATCAGACCAATTTTAAGTACTTAATAAAGTCATGACAATGTATTTCATATGATAATTATTATTATTTAAATTTTATATAATAAATTTTTTTGATTTTTGATTTTTTTTTTTTATTACTTAAAGACAAGGCTTTAATCTATCTTTATGTACTATTTATTTCTTTTCTTTATTGTTCTTAATTGTTATATTGTCATTACCTTCTATTTTTTCTACTATATATGGAAGTTGAAGCAATATGTAAAATATTGAATCCACACGTCCCAATCGCTTTTGTCAACAGAGATGTATGAACGAATATATTCATTAAGTGTGCTGTGACTACGTTCTATTGTCCCTAAAGCCTGGTGATGATGTGCTGTAGATGTAACATTAGTAATGTTCATGTATTTGCACAACTCTGTTACAAGTTGATTTTTATACTCAGTGCCCATGTCCGTAATGAATTTTTTCATTGGGCCATACTTAAGTATGAAATTCTCAAGTATTGCTTTAGCAACTGTTTTTGCACTTTTATTTGGTACTGGTATTGTAACCAAATATTTAGTCAAGTCGCAAATGATTGTGACTGCATACTCATTCCCATTTTCTGATCTTGGAAGTGGACCAATGGTATCAATCAGTACTATATCAAATGCTGTTGCTGGCGTTTCAGTTAGCGTTAAGGGTGTTTTAGTATGAGTCAATGTTTTGGCTTGTTGACATTTTAAACAAGTCTTTACGTATTTGGTTATTTTCTGTGTCATTTGTGCCCTGTAATAAAAGTTTTTTATTTCTCTCAGGGTTCTAGAAATTCCTGAGTGGCCTCCTTCTGACGGATCGTCATGGTATTTGGACAGGATTGCATTTATTTGAACCTCATCGTTTTTGTCTATAATTGTCACCTTGTTAAGTAGCGCTACTTTTAACTTTTTTAATTTTTTATTGCCCATTTCTTTAAAATTATTTATTGTGACAAATTCGAATATTTGTTCACATGGTGACATTTGTAATTGTGTGATTTTATATGCTCCGGCTTCTTTAATAAGCCTTTGGAAAAATTGATCTAAATCAAATTTTCCATTAGAGTATAAATTGGTCACATCAAATCTTACAATAACATTTTTCCCTCTTTTCAACAAACACTTATGCTTGTCTATTTTGAGAGTTATGTATTTTCTGGCATCAATATTATTGATTACCTGATAGACATTGGGCTTTTTAAGTTCTTTCTTAACTTTTGGTTCTTGCAATTTTGAATTTGTACCTGCGCAGGTAGATTCCTGTCTTGCTGAAGATCTCGTTGTTACCTTCAGAATTTGTCTATTTATGTCCTTTAGCTCACCGATTGTTATTCGGGATAGCGCATCTGCTATATGATTATCCTTTCCCTTGAGGTACTCAACTGTAAAGTATTATTCTTCCAGATCTAATCGCATTCGCGTTAGCTTGGAGCTTGGGTTTTTCATTGAAAACAAATATGACAAAGGTCTTTGGTCACTTTTTACCAAGAAATGCCTGCCGTGAATATAAGGTCTGAAATGGCCGATTGCCCAATGGATTGCGGCCAATTCTTGTTCTGTTGTGGACTTATTACTTTCACCTTGAGTAAAGGATCTTGAAGCATATGCCACTGGTAGCTGTTGACCGTTATGGTCTTGGGTTAGTACCGCTCCACATGCCTGTTTACTGGCATCTGTGGTTATGCAAAATTGTTTGCTGAAATCTGGGTACTGAAGTAATGTAGGTTTCATTAATTCCCTTTTTTAATATTCAAATGCATTTTTGCAATCTGATGTCCATTCGAACTGGACATTCTTTTTACAAAGCCTTGTTAAATGGCGTGAGTAATCAGAAAAGTTTTTTATAAATCTCCTGTAGTAGTTGCAAAATGCAACGAAGCGCCGAGCTTCGTCCGCATTTGTTGGTTGTGGGTAATTTTTAATGACCTCATATTTAGTGTCATCTGGCAATATACCTTTATCAGTACATTTATGACCTAAATATGTGACTTCTTTCATAAAGAAAGTACATTTTTCTGGATGCAGCTTCAAGTTGTGTTGTCTACACAGGTTGAAGACGTCGGTCAAATTCCTGAACATATGCTTTTCAGAGCATCCGATCACAACTAGATCATCCATATATAAAAATGCTTGCGAAGGCTGTAAGCCTGAAAATGCAAGAGTCATCATGCGTTGAAAGGAATTAGGAGCAATTTTTAGTCCAAATGGTAATCGCGTGTAGCGATATGAGCCTGTTGCTGTGGAAAATGAAGTAATATTTCTGGACTTTTCGTCCAGCTCGATCTGGTGGAACCCAGACATTAAATCTAGACATGAAAAATATTTAGCTCTGCCTAATTGATCAAGAATATCTTCTATTCTTGGAAGTGGGAATTTATCTGCTAACAGCTTTTTATTGATCTGACGATAGTCAACTACTAATCGCCATCTTTTTTCTGCCGAATTAGGCAATGATTTCTTGGGTACCAAGAGAAGTGGGCTATTATATTCAGATATTGATGGTTCTACAATACCATCTTTTATTAACTTGTCTACCTGCTTTTGTATCTCAGGCCTTTGGCTTTCTGGCATTCGGTAGTTTTTAATATAAACAGTTGTTCTGTCGATCAATTTCAATTTTTGTCTATAAAAATTGTTAGCTGATATGGTCTCTGTTTCGAGGCCAAAAATATCGCTGAACTCGGTGCATAAAGGTGTTAACTCGTTTTTAACGACAGCTGGAAATTTTAATTTTTTTAATACTTCTTCTAGTCGGTTTTCTTTATATTCTGTTGCTTCGTATTTATCATAATTGCTTGTTGATTCGCTAGTAATCTTCGCACTGTTCACCACAGTGTTTTCATCTTTTGTATTGCGAATCATAGCATTTGTGGTATCTACTAAAGCACTGGCTATTATTATCCCTGGTGACAACTCCTGATTTGGAATCACGAGATATTTTTCTTTCGATTTAATTTTTATGTATCGGACAACTTCCGATCTAGCTGGTAGTAATATCTGGTCTTCTAAGGAGTGTACCATTGGGATATCGACTTGTTTGAAGTTTTTGGGTCTGATTGTGAACCAATCTTCTTCGTCTTGAAATTCCAAAATACAATTGTATTTTTTTAGGAAATCCAATCCGATTATGCCATCACCCGGTATAGGAAAGTTGTCTGGCACTACGTGGAACTCATAAGGTATAATTATATTTTTAACACTTATATTTAACTCTATTGTTCCAAGAGACTGTATCGTTCCATGCCCAATTCCAGATATATTGGCCTTTACTAATGAGTTTACTGAGTCTATATTATTATTTCTACATTTAAGCAGTGAAATGTCTGCACCTGTGTCTATTAATAGCGTTAATTGTGTATTTGTTTGGATATTTAAAACTTGAACAAAAACGCTTAAGTTTAGATTGATCTTACACACCTTTACTGTTGGGTGTTTCTCAAGGGGATTGCGCGTTTTCCGCCTGTATGTTACGCACATTGCGGTTGTTATCATTTCCATCCTGGTTTTGGTTTCTGCGGAAACCTCTACCTCGATTATTGTAATTGCCGCTACGGCTTCTATTGCCTCCGCGATAACCTCCGTAACCATGATTGTTATTATTGCCTCTGCCATTACCTCTATTGTGGTAATTACCCCGGTAGTTATTTCTTTTGGCATAACTTTGTCCTCTATTGTTGTAGAAAAAGACAGTATTAGTATTGCCAGTCATGTCTGTACAGCAGTGTATGTACTTTTCGATAACACTATTCATAGTGTTGAAATTGCCTGCTTCCAATATGGTTTTTAGTTTTTCGTTTTCGCAGTTTCTAGTCATTGCAGATATTGCTTTTTTTGTAGCGAATTTATCTGCATTGTCTGCGTCAAGACCATCATCTATGTAGGCAGCCTCAAGCGACCTACGTAGAGCTTCGATCTCTGTCGTATATTGGGAAGCTGTTTTACCTCGCTGTTGTGTGTTTAACAGTTTAGCTTTAAGTACGTCAGGTGACTCACCCTTAACTGCTGTATTCAGAATATCTATGATTCTGGAAATAGTTGTTTCACTCTGTACCTTATATGACAGAGGGCCTATTATTTTTGTTTTAATTACTTCTACGGCCAACGATTCATATTCACCTTTGGTGAGATCGGTTAATTTCAATGCTGTCAAGAACCTGTTTAGATTTATTCTTTTACCATCGAACTCTGGGATTGTGGACGAAATTTGTCGCACATATTCCCGCTTATCTGCTGCTGAGTTCGTAATATTATTTTTGTTATGTGGTAAGCTTTCTTCCAAATCTTGGTAAAGAATTTCTTCGAAATTACCCTGAGGTTCTTGCTTTGATGTAGATGGTTCGTCGTCAAGGTGCATTGATGGGTCAAATGTCACTGGTGCTGTTAACACCGAAGGTAAAAAGAGATGCAAGCTACGTTTGTTGTTCAAATGAACAAGTCCTGATCTCAATATTCTAATGTTTTCCTCAGCCTGTAATTTATGCTCACTAGTTAGTCTACCATAATTTTGTTGAACGAGCTCTCTTAGCTTGTTGAACTGTTCGACTAATATGTTAGTGTGTTTAACTATTGTTATGTTTTTAATGGGGACGTTCTTGTTCAGACATTTATATGACTTTGCAAATTCTGTCCGTATCTGAATGATCTGTTTAAGTATTTCTGACCATTCCATGAGCTACTAACTTTTATCGATGCAATCGCACCATTAGTATAGTAACTCGACCCAAGAAGACGTTATCTTCTGATATTTCTTTTACCATCACATATGGCAAAGTGGATAGCACTATACCTTTTTCTGTTTTATTGCAGTGGTATATGGGGCTAGTTGTTCTATTGTTCGATTCCATATAGGCGTTCTCAAAATCCGTTGTCGAAATAAATTCGCGGAATTGAGTTAGTACGCGTATTGCTCGTATAATAAAATATGGATCTCTTTCGAACGTGTGTGCTATTGCCTCATGCATTTCAAATTATTTATGTAGTTTTATTTATTTATTATATTTATTTTATTTTTTATTAAGTATCTAGATTTTATCCAGATCGTTACCTCGACTTTTGTAGTTCTTTTTCAAACTTCTGCTGTGTATTTTGTATAATTTGAATGCTATATTTAACAGCATAAGACCTACGATACTGGCTTCTAAAATTAGCATGTACTGCAAATCCGGTGATGACACGTCAACTTTATTGATAACGTTGGCGGTCGAATCTACCGATTTTACGTCTACTATACCCATTTTATCGAAATTTTTAATTATTTCGTCAAATTTACTTATTTTATTTGTGTCTATTGGCATATACTTTTAGTTAACTTTCAAAAATTAAATTTTTTTTTTTTTTTTACATTATTTCCTGCCTACTTTTCGTACGATTTTACAGGCCGTACTGGTTCATTGGGCGAAGGTGTTTCCGCTCAATATTACAAAAGTGTTATAAAATTTTGCTTAGTTTGTATAATATTAAATATAGTAGAAATATATGTTGTTATCGTTGCTGGCGGTTGCTGTTTTCTATTGCTGCTTCAGTGGCTGATGTCGTTGTTGCTGCTGCTGATGTCCGGGGCCTATGAGCTCAGGCGGTGCCGGTGCTGGTCATCGCACAGGCTGTGTTTCTATTTTCCGCCGGTGTTTGCACTCTACAATGTTTACAAGTGCCGATGCAGTATGGGCTCCAGATTCCCTCGCAGTCCTTTGGGCACTCCTTTGTCCTTCTGTATTATTCTTTTTGTTCTTCGCCGTTTGAGTCTTCTTAGTTGCTGCTGATGTTGTTGTTGTTGTCCAGCATAGTTGTGTTGCACTTCCACCGTTGTTGCTGCTATTTGTGCACTTCCACTGTTGTTGCTTCTATTAGTGCAGGTTCACTGTTGTTGCTCCTATTTGTGCAGGTTCACTTGCACTTCCACGGTCGCCATGTAATTAATGGAAGCATAACCGTTCGGCTTAGTGTTCATTTATTGAATGCTTTGTACAATCTATCTTAAAGTATATTTTAGCCTATAGCCGCGGAGCTGCGCTGCCAGTGACGCCGACAGCGGAGCGGCACTCTGCACTATATAATAATAAGAATATGGAGAGAGTGTGCATGGTATATGCATGCATTACGAGTACATATATATTACTCGTGGTATGCGCTACATAAGCGTAGCGTGGGATATGCGCCGTCAGCTGAATGGCCGGCTAGTGTACTAGCGGTCCGCGCTGCGTAATATGAGCCGGAGTCAATAAACTCAAGTGGCTCGCGCTTTTGGCTATATGTTTGTTATCGTATGCGACAAAGTGTCGCATACTTATGTATGTAAATACAGGGTGTTATTTAATGCATATACACACTACAGGATATTGTCAATTGTCCATTGAAAGATGCTGCACATATTCTTCAAATAAATCTTGGGATATTCGGATTTTAGCTTAAACGTAGTGAAGAAGTTTGCCCTTCCAGGATTCGATAAGATCCCCTTGACCCGCATCGGGTAGCGCTCATTTTTGGTTATTTAACTTTCTGAAGTCAATGATAAGCCGATTGGCTTTATTGCTTTGACTGTACCGGTTCATCGTTTTGGGTACCAACTGTGGTAACGATTAAAGTTTAACAGGGCAGCGAATCGTTAGAGGTTGAAAAGTCTTAATCCCTTTCTGATGGAGATGAGGATGCAACCAGCTATCTTCATTTCAAATTTGGTGACTCTAGCTCGAAAATTGTAAAAACTGTGGAGAGGGGGGCTTGGGGCAGTATTGGTGGATGTGGCATCCTAATATTTGCTGCAGATCTATGTGGAATGTCAATTGCTATCTTCATACCAAATTTGGTGACTCTAGCTCGAAAATTGTAAAATTGGGGAAAGGGGGGCTGGGGCGGTATGGGTGGGCGTGGCATCCAAATTTTTGATCCAAATCTATGTGGAATTTCAATTGTTATCTTCATATCAAATTTGATGACTCTAGCTCGAAGTTTGTAAAAGTGGGGTAAGGGGGGCTGGGGGCGGTATGGGTGGGCGTGGCATCCAAATTTTAGATGCAGATCTATGTGGAATGTGAATTACTATCTTCATGCCAAATTTGGTGACTCTAGCTCGAAAGTTTGTAAAAAGTGGGGAAAGGGGGGCTGGGGCGGTATGGGTGGGCGTGGCATCCAAGTTTTTGATCCAAATCTATGTGGAATTTCAATTGTTATCTTCATACCAACTTTGATGACTCTAGCTCGAAGTTTGTAAAAAGTGGAGAAAGGGGGGCTGGGGTTGTATTGGTGGGCGTGGCATCCTAATATTTGCTGCTGATCAATGTGGGATGTCAATTGCTATCTTCATACAAAAGTTGGTGACTCTAGCTACAAGTTTGTAAGAAGTGAGAAAAGGGGGGCGAAATGGGTGGGCGTGGCTCCAAAACTGTGATGCAGATTTTTGGGAGTCGTTGCCAGCTATCTTCCTACCAAATTTGGTGGCTCTAGCTCCACAACTCTGGAAGATACACGCATTCCCGTTAGTGACGAAGCGTTGGGGCAGATGAGGGCCGCTCGGGCAGTATTGGTGTGCGTGGCATCCAAACTTTTGATGCAGTTTTTGGGGGATCATCATCACCTATCTTGGTGACAAACAGATATATAGGCTTTTCTGATTTCAAAATGCGAGGGGGCTGGGTGCAAAATGGGTGGGCGTGGCTCTAAAACTTTGATGCAGGTTTTTGGGGGTCGTTGTCAGCTATCTTGGCACCAAATTTGGTGGATATAGCTCAAAAACTGTGGGAGATATAGACTTTTTTGACTTTAAAATGCGGGGGGCTGGGGGCGGAATGGGTGGGCGTGGCTCCAAAATTTTTGATGTAGTTTTTTGAGGGTTGCTTGTAGCTATCTTCTCACCAAATTTGGTAGTTCTAGCTGTAAGGATGTGCGAAATATGTGAACTTAATGGTTTTGAGTTATCGAATTTATCGATTTGCCAGCCCCCCAGTTATCGTAGAACCCCTATCTTGACACTTTAATTTACTATCCCATAGATAAAGAGAATTGGAAAGTTTCAAGTCTCTAGCTTGAAGGGTGTGGAAAAAACTTGCAACCATACGGACGGACAGACGGACAGACACCATGACGGACATTGCACAAAACCAATATACTCTTTACCTTCGGTATCGAGTATAATTAGTGATGCCAAAAAAGCAAAAATTATTGCTTTTCTTTTGCGCAAAATGCAAACATGGCTTAACGAATATCCCAGTTTGTTTGGTCATGCACTTGATAACATGCTGTTTTACTCAAATTGGCACTGTTTAAACCTTGTATCGATTACAAATTTTATACTTTCGACTATGTTAAGGTTCTGTTCAGTGCTCTGTAATGTTAACTTCCAACATTCCCAGTTGGTTGGTTTCGAACTGTTTTTGCTCTTTCGCTAGTAACGATTAAACCTAGAAACTTTCTTTAAAGAATTGAGTTTAGATACTCTCATGTTAGCGTAGCAAAGGCACTGAAGTATTATGTCAATGTTTTGGATTATATCAGCCTCGTTTTCTGAGAATGTTATTACGTCGTCAACCTACATATTTTGCCAATCGGTTTTTGAAGGATATTGTCAATTGTCCATTGAAAGATGCTGCACATATTCTTCAAATAAATCTTGGGATATTCGGATTTTAGCTAAAACGTAGTGAAGAAGTTTGCCTTCCAAGATTCGATAAGATCCCCTTGACCCGCATCGGGTAGCGCTCATTTTTGCTTATTTAACTTTCTGAAGTCAATGATAA
The DNA here is from genome assembly GCA_030179655.1 of Scaptomyza flava. NCBI lineage: Eukaryota > Metazoa > Arthropoda > Insecta > Diptera > Drosophilidae > Scaptomyza > Scaptomyza flava. The sequence continues at coordinate 68,474,692 of JARNME010000404.1, read as the reverse complement.
GCCGATTGGCTTTATTGCTTTGACTTTACCGGTTCATCGTTTTGGGTACCAACTGTGGTAACGATTAAAGTTTAACAGGGCAGCGAATCGTTAGAGGTTGAAAAGTCTTAATCCCTTTCAATACCCTAACACTATCAGGGACTGCATTATTTTCGACACGTGTGAAGTACACGTTGTCGCATGTTTAATTTTTCTGATTTGTTGCCGTAGGTAATGTTATAATCCTTAAGATTCAAGGTGGCACCACCATGATTCACTGTTAATAGGGTGTCTACAGGTGTTTCGATTTGTAGCGTCTTACCGGTCTGACGTTATTTATTACCGCCCCAGTGTGGATTATAATTTTTACTGTTCTGTCTTCTGGCAGCGTAGTTAGAGGACTTCTTAAGGCCAGCTACGATAGCGTAATAGGCATCACTCTTAATTTCCTGCAAACATTTCTAACTATTGTCGTCGAATTCGAACGGTCTTAAAATGAAAACCAACTTAACTCGCAAACGAAAAGAACTTGGACCTTGCCATGGCCGAATAAACATAATGCTCGATCAGCGCTGTTAATATAAACAATCGTTATGTTGTTGATAAAGTATTTTTCATACTGTTTTAAAATGCTTATTTTTTTTATCTGGGATACCGTCAAACCAGGTATAACATTCTTTATTTATTTACTCCGATTCCGAAGGTTAGGATAATTTTGGTTTTGTACAATATCCTTCATGGTGTCTGTCCGTCTGTATGAACTGTGAGCAGCCATATTATGTTATAGCGCCTCGCAAATGGACATGATGTCTCGCTCGGAAATAGGATGTCAGCGCTAAGGTACGTGTCTGGCACAGGGAGTCGTAAAACTCATACCGTAAAATGTCGCGACAAAGTGCCGTTGGTGTGCGAGTGGTGCACTCACTGGGTATAGTGATCACCGTCACACCAAGGACAGGCGTGATCAGATGTTTCTGAACGATCACCCCACCTTTGCCCTTTGCGCGACATTGGCAGCGATAACAGGCCCCGGTCCAGCGAGGCAGCAGAAATATATAAAAGGAGCCGCCTTTGACAGCGCGGCGCGTCAGCTCGAGTCAGAAAATATAAAGTGAGCCAGCACCACGAGTAATAAAAGTGCAAAGCAGTGAAAGGATACTGAAATAGTGATACATACAAGCAACAAGCAAGAATTCTTATCGGAATAAGGACATTTCGAAGCGTATCCTTAAGGAAAATTATAACTGTTTAATAAGAAATCAGTACGTGTGAAATAAACAAGCCTGCGAAGGACAGGTGAAGGTAATGCCAGAGCCTGAGAGTAGGAGCGACTTTTGGCGAAATCCTTGTGGTGACACGAAAGCCATAGTGGAGCCTGGCGAATATCCTGCTTTGCTAGCTAAAACCTCGTTGAGTAGGCGAGCCACAACATCTGAATATTTTGGTACGATTGGAGCGCCAGCCAAATCAATACTCCCCCCTCTTATGTTTCTGTGGATTTTTTGGTAATTTTTCGCTAATATTTTTACTCTTGAGCGTCATTTACTTGTTCGTTTTCGACAAAAACAACATATTGACATGTAGGTACTTGAAAGTGCACGACAGAGACAACAATTGATAGTACGATATGGTAAATTTGTATGGTGGCTATGTCGTAAAATGCTCCGATCGAAATGAAATTTCATAGTAAACAAACCCGACATGATCTAAGCAATCTGTGAAAGTTTCATCAAGATCGGTTCAGCAGTTTGGCCGGAAATCGTGTTGATATTGTAAATTTATATAGTGGCTATATCGTAGAATGCTCCGATCGGGATGAAATTTCATAGTGAACAAACCCGACATGATCTAAGCAATCTGTGAAAGTTTCATCAAGATCGGTTCAGCAGTTTGGCCGGAAATCGTGTTGATATGGTAAATTTATATGGTGGCTATATCGTAGAATGCTCCGATCGGGATGAAATTTCATAGTGAACAAGCCCGACATGATCTAAGCAATCTGTGAAAGTTTCATCAAGATCGGTTCAGCAGTTTGGCCGGAAATCGTGATGAAACAGACAGACGGACAGACGGAAATCAATTCCTGATCTCGTCCTGATCATTTTGATACATAGTTTATGGGGTCTCCCATCATTCCTTTAAGGCGTTACAGATTCATGACAAAGTCAATATACCCTGTGAAGGATTTAAAAACAAGAAACAAGATCCTTGAAGATCCGTACGATTTCACAATTTTATAAACGATTAGCAATTAAGTGCACAAATAAATTGTACCCGAATTATCAAACGGCAGGTAAAAACCACAAATATGTGTATAAAACCAAATCAAACTTTGTTATTACTGTCGTAGTCGCCACTATATAAATTTGTTGGCACGTTCCCTCAGCACCGCGAAAGTTAGCCCAGCTAAATACCCGTGACAACTTTAGGTTCGTTAAAACAGGTGCCTAACTTGGGGCCTACGGCAATAAAACAAAGTTTTAATCAAGTTACATACATACATATAAATTAGAAAATTGTGCGTTCTTGGGTGTATAACTTAAAAAAGGATGAAATGCTTAAATACGGAGCAGAGTTCGGCTTGGAGCTTTCCGGCATGGTAGACGCTATGTGGAGACAATTTGGCGACTGGGTAAGTCAAAACGAAAATGCCTTTCCACACAGCGTTCGTATTAGCGAACTTGCTAAATAAACTACACAGCCGTCAGTCAGCGATCAAAAAATGCAAGCCAATACCTGCTGCACGCACGCCCAAACCAATTATCGACCTGTTCGAACTGATGAGCCTCGCTGCAGACTTCGAGGAATTGGAAAAGGATCGTGAGAGCTTGAGATTGCAGAGAAGCCAACACACGCCACAGCAACATCAACACCTGCAACATCAACACCAGCCTCAACAACGTCGAGACGCGCAACAAAATGGGCGTGACCGCAACCAGAGTCGCGATTTATAGTGATGGAGGAGCAGAGCCAATACGCCAGAGGAATGGACGAACGGCCAAACCCCGCACCAAGTACCTAGCAAAGTCTTGCCAGAACACATATAAATAGCCCAGGAAGGGCATGTCGTGTGTGTGGGCAGGAGGGACACTGGGCAAGAGAGTGCCGAAATCCTTTGTTGGAGTTTTGCTGGGTTTGTGGCCGAATCGGACAGCGCACAGCACTATGTTGCCAGTCAGGAAACGGCCAGTGGCGTCCGCCATCGAGCGGCGAGCGGGTGCCGCCAAGGTCTACCCCGAGACGCTTATCGGACACCGTATGGGTCGGTGATTGCCAGCATAAGGGTACAGTTGAAACAGGGGCTACAAGCAGCTTTGTAAGCGAAGAGCTAGCTTATAGACTGAACAGTGTAGGCCAGAGAAGCGCCGCAGCCAGACAGATGCAATAAGCAGACGGACATAGTAGCTGGACCACAGAGCAGATAACGGTGGAAATAAGACTCGGGCACAGCAGCTTGGAAATAGCGTTGCTTATTATGCCTGGTGGGATAGACGATTTTGTTTTGCGTTGCGACTTTCTCACTGGAATGGGCACAGTGTTGCAGTGTGCGGGACTGGTGGTCACCATCCCAGCACGACGGCACAAGGTGAAAATCTGGGGGAGAAACTGTCGGTGGCAGTTTACCAGAATACATACTAGCAAGGTACACCTGCACATGACCTGAGAAGCCCACCTCTTGAAGCCAAAAGTCAACACGAAGACCCAGAAATTTCTGAATTTTTACGGCGGGAAGTTGCAGCTTTCGGAAAACTCAAGGGCACATCACAAATTACGGAGCAAAAAGTTGTGATCAGCGACGACAGGCCCATTAAGCAGCTTAATTTTCCCAAAAACCTAAAAATGCAGGCGGAAATCAACCAGCAAGTGGAGGAACTCCTTGCGAACGGTTGCATAGAGCCATCTAACAGTCCACACAGCGCACCAATTGTGATGGTAAAAAAGAAAACTGGTAAATGGCGGCTATACGTTGATTTCAGACAACTGAATACCAGGTCCGTTTAAGACGCGTATCGCCAAAAGTGCACCACTTTTTGGACCAGCTAAGTGCAGCCCATTTCATCACTAGCTTGGATCTGAAAGATGGGTACTGGCAGATCCCGATGGAGAAAGCGAGCCGACCACTGACAACATTTACAGTCCCAGGCAAAGGACTGTATCAGTGGAAAGTAATGCCATTCGGCTTACATTCGGTACCGGCAACTTTTCAGAGGGCTTTGGATCGCGTTATTGGACCAGAGATGATGCCATAAGCGTTTGTATATGTGGATGACATAATAGTCATCGAAAGAACGCGGGAGGCGCATATGGCATATCTCAAGGAGGTATTTCCGCGTTTGCGGGCAGCAAATCTGCGCATAAATGTAGACAAGTGCGATTTTTTTAAAAAGGAGTTAAAAAATTTGGGCCACAAAGTCACAGAGGAAGGTATCCGCTCTGCAATTGCAGAACTGAAGCCTCCTAGCAACGTGATGGAGTTACGGCAATATTTGGGCGTGACATCATGGTACAGATTTTGCAACAGAAGTGGCACCTCTATATGCTCTGATGAAAAAAGGCGCAAAATGGAAATGGGCTGAAGAACGGCAGGTGGCTTTTGACAAGGTCAAGGAGAAGCTGACTCAGTCCCCGATATTGCCATGCCCAGAGTTTTCTAAGACATTCTGCTCGCAGATGGATGTAAGTAATTATGGCTTAGGGGTGGTATTGACCCAACCTGCGGAGCAAGGTGAATGGGTGATATCGTACGTTAGTAGGACACTAAACGGAGCCGAACGTCATTATTCTGCCACCAAAAAGGAGTATCTAGCCATTGTGTGGGAAATTAGAAAATTTTGGCCATACTTGGAGGGTTGACATTTTGTAGTCGTATCAGACCATATGGTGCTGAAGTGGCTAAATTTGATAGAAAGTCCATCAGGCAGAATAGCGCGTTGGGCGCTTGAACTGCAACAGTACGGCTTTGAGGTGAAATACCGTAAAGGCAAACTCAATGTCGTAGCCGATGCACTTTCTAGACAGCCGTTTCCGGCTGACGACCACTGCTGCATAGTAAAAATCACAACAGAATTGATTGAGGGACACAACGCAAATTACAAATGGATACAAAAGCTGAGAAAAGAAATTGCGCACAGCCCCAGAAATTACCCGGACTACTTGGAGGAAGAGGGAAATCTGTACAAACACATCCCACATCGCGCTGGAGGCGGAGAAGTAGAAGCATGAAAGCTTTGTGTATCCAGCGGGAAGAGGAGAGATGTCCTAAAAGAAAACCACGATGCATCCACAGCCGGTCACTTAGGAAGTCGGAAAACCATAACTCCAGAAGCGACACGCTACTACTGGCCAGGTTTGTACAGGGACGTGCGTACATACGTACACAATTGTGAGACGTTTCAGCAATATAAGCCGAGTCAAATGGCTGCGGCAGCCAAAATGCTGACACAGATTCCAGAGGAGCTTTGAAGTAACGTGTGTTCGGATTTTGTTGGCCCTTTGCCAAGGTCCAAACACGGCAACACAATGCTATTGGTGTTGTTTGACAGGTTTTCTAAGTGGACTGAGTTGGTACCGCTGAGGAGCGCAACCACAGCCATGTTGCAAAGAGGATTCCGGGAGAGATTTTGGCTTGATCTTAAGTACCAAAGGCTCTTGTAACGGGAAACGGGACACAGTTCACGAGCAAAGCATTCAAACGCTTTCTCAAAGAATTGGGAGTGTGACACCAATTTACGGCACCATACACACCTCAGGAGAATCCCACAGAACGTGCGAACCGCACGGTAAAAACAATGGTGGCACAATTTACAAAGGATAACCAGTGGTGCTGCGATGAATTTTTGCCAGAGCTGTCACTGGCCATTAACACCAGAATATCGGCATCTACGGGCTACAGTGCAGCTTTTATCACGCTAGGGCGTGAACCCAGATTACGAAATGCGCTGTACGGTATAATAACACTCGGAACCGGCCAACCTATACAAACGTCGAGCGAAAATGCAACAAAACCAAGAGATGTTTTCAAACTGGTACGAAAGAGTCTGGAGACGGCTCAGGACCAGGCAAGGCATTATAATCTACAGAGACGGCAGTGGACACTCTCCGTTGGAGACAAGGTGGGGGTGCAACAGCACCACTTGCTCCTAAATTTGCCGAGCCGTACCGATAGAGAATTTTTTGTCGCCGGTGATCCTGGAAACTAAAAAGAGATATATATATATAATTAGTTTTTTTTTGTTTTTTTTTTTTTTGAAAATGGAAGGGGTGAATTTGTAGTACATATTAACTATTTATATTTATATTATTTAATTATATAATATTACTTGATATTATAAAATAAAATTAATAATTAGGTATTACATATTTATTAACAACTAGCAAGCCCGGCGAACTCCGTTTCGCTACCAGATGGCATCGTTTCTTGTAACATTTCGTTTGGGAACTAAAAGATGAAGAAAAATTCTGTTTTTTGTTTTATATATGAAAAGGAAAAATTTTATTTCATCTAATAACAGTTATGAATTCATTTCGATTACAAAAATGAAGTGTAATTTAGTTAGACTTCTCTAAGTAAAAATGAAAGTGACTCCCAAGTGAATACTGAATCGAAGCGTTATGCGTGTCCACAAATTATTCGTTTCTGTGAAGTGATCTTGTTAAACCATATTTTTTGTTTTTTGATCTTACGCTAACACAAGCAAAGCGGATGGTTTCCCAGCTCGTGAACACGCAACGTAAAGCTGCCCATGTGAAAAACAATGATTTTCTAAATCTATCCTGCAAACACTAAGCTATTGGGCTTGCGACTTGTTAATTGTCATTGCAAACGCAAGGCGAACCGGAAATTGCATTCGTTTGAAGTCAAACGGAAGATCATTGGTATTCGAGGAAAACATACATTTTCACCTGCGTACTTTCCGTTAATAATGGTTGTCTCAATCAAATTCGGCATAAGTCTTTTCACCGCAAGTCGAGTACCGTTGCAAAGTCGCGGTGGATTCAAATTACGCAATATCATAGTAACTGAACCAACTTTGAATTGCAAGTTATGTGGTGGAAATCCTGGTAACTCCAGAAAATTCAAAAACTCCGTTGGATAATTTACTACATACTCGGGATTTGTTATATGTGGATGATGTTTGTATATGTGGATGACATAATAGTCATCGAAAGAACGCGGGAGGCGCATATGGCATATCTCAAGGAGGTATTTCCGCGTTTGCGGGCAGCAAATCTGCGCATAAATGTAGACAAGTGCGATTTTTTTAAAAAGGAGTTAAAAAATTTGGGCCACAAAGTCACAGAGGAAGGTATCCGCTCTGCAATTGCAGAACTGAAGCCTCCTAGCAACGTGATGGAGTTACGGCAATATTTGGGCGTGACATCATGGTACAGATTTTGCAACAGAAGTGGCACCTCTATATGCTCTGATGAAAAAAGGCGCAAAATGGAAATGGGCTGAAGAACGGCAGGTGGCTTTTGACAAAGTCAAGGAGAAGCTGACTCAGTCCCCGATATTGCCATGCCCAGAGTTTTCTAAGACATTCTGCTCGCAGATGGATGTAAGTAATTATGGCTTAGGGGTGGTATTGACCCAACCTGCGGAGCAAGGTGAATGGGTGATATCGTACGTTAGTAGGACACTAAACGGAGCCGAACGTCATTATTCTGCCACCAAAAAGGAGTATCTAGCCATTGTGTGGGAAATTAGAAAATTTTGGCCATACTTGGAGGGTTGACATTTTGTAGTCGTATCAGACCATATGGTGCTGAAGTGGCTAAATTTGATAGAAAGTCCATCAGGCAGAATAGCGCGTTGGGCGCTTGAACTGCAACAGTACGACTTTGAGGTGAAATACCGTAAAGGCAAACTCAATGTCGTAGCCGATGCACTTTCTAGACAGCCGTTTCCGGCTGACGACCACTGCTGCATAGTAAAAATCACAACAGAATTGTTTGAGGGACACAACGCAAATTACAATGGATACAAAAGCTGAGAAAAGAAATTGCGCACAGCCCCAGAAATTACCCGGACTACTTGGAGGAAGAGGGAAATCTGTACAAACACATCCCACATCGCGCTGGAGGCGGAGAAGTAGAAGCATGAAAGCTTTGTGTATCCAGCGGGAAGAGGAGAGATGTCCTAAAAGAAAACCACGATGCATCCACAGCCGGTCACTTAGGAAGTCGGAAAACCATAACTCCAGAAGCGACACGCTACTACTGGCCAGGTTTGTACAGGGACGTGCGTACATACGTACACAATTGTGAGACGTTTCAGCAATATAAGCCGAGTCAAATGGCTGCGGCAGCCAAAATGCTGACACAGATTCCAGAGGAGCTTTGAAGTAACGTGTGTTCGGATTTTGTTGGCCCTTTGCCAAGGTCCAAACACGGCAACACAATGCTATTGGTGTTGTTTGACAGGTTTTCTAAGTGGACTGAGTTGGTACCGCTGAGGAGCGCAACCACAGCCATGTTGCAAAGAGGATTCCGGGAGAGATTTTGGCTTGATCTTAAGTACCAAAGGCTCTTGTAACGGGAAACGGGACACAGTTCACGAGCAAAGCATTCAAACGCTTTCTCAAAGAATTGGGAGTGTGACACCAATTTACGGCACCATACACACCTCAGGAGAATCCCACAGAACGTGCGAACCGCACGGTAAAAACAATGGTGGCACAATTTACAAAGGATAACCAGTGGTGCTGCGATGAATTTTTGCCAGAGCTGTCACTGGCCATTAACACCAGAATATCGGCATCTACGGGCTACAGTGCAGCTTTTATCACGCTAGGGCGTGAACCCAGATTACGAAATGCGCTGTACGGTATAATTACACTCGGAACCGGCAACAGCACCACTTGCTCCTAAATTTGCCGAGCCGTACCGATAGAGAATTTTTTGTCGCCGGTGATCCTGGAAACTAAAAAGAGATATATATATATAATTAGTTTTTTTTTGTTTTTTTTTTTTTTGAAAATGGAAGGGGTGAATTTGTAATACATATTAACTATTTATATTTATATTATTTAATTATATAATATTACTTGATATTATATAATAAAATTAATAATTAGGTATTACATATTTATTAACAACTAGCAAGCCCGGCGAACTCCGTTTCGCTACCAGATGGCATCGTTTCTTGTAACATTTCGTTTGGGAATTAAAAGATGAAGAAAAATTCTGTTTTTTGTTTTATATATGAAAAGGAAAAATTTTATTTCATCTAATAACAGTTATGAATTCATTTCGATTACAAAAATGAAGTGTAATTTAGTTTGACTTCTCTAAGTAAAAATGAAAGTGACTCCCAAGTGAATACTGAATCGAAGCGTTATACGTGTCCACAAATTATTCGTTTCTTTGAAGTGATCTTGTTAAACCATATTTTTTGTTTTTTGATCTTACGCTAACACAAGCAAAGCGGATGGTTTCCCAGCTCGTGAACACGCAACGTAAAGCTGCCCATGTGAAAAACAATGATTTTCTAAATCTATCCTGCAAACACTAAGCTATTGGCCTTGCGACTTGTTAATTGTCATTGCAAACGCAAGGCGAACCGGAAATTGCATTCGTTTGAAGTCAAACGGAAGATCATTGGTATTCGAGGAAAACATACATTTTCACCTGCGTACTTTCCGTTAATAATGGTTGTCTCAATCAAATTCGGCATAAGTCTTTTCACCGCAAGTCGAGTACCGTTGCAAAGTCGCGGTGGATTCAAATTACGCAATATCATAGTAACTGAACCAACTTTGAATTGCAAGTTATGTGGTGGAAATCCTGGTAACTCCAGAAAATTCAAAAACTCCGTTGGATAATTTACTACATACTCGGGTTTTGTTATGGAATCAACGGATTTGTATGTCACCAAACCGCCATCGATTTTTGATTGAATGGTGAAATTCAGTGCATTTACATAATTATTGTTTGCAGCGAGAATTGCTGGTTGACTTAACCAAGCATAATTCTAATAATTCTCACTAAAGTTTGGGAAAACATTTTCAATAAGAGCTAATTGAGAGTCTACAAATCGGTAAAAATTAGTTGGTAAGAGTTATTAATCCAACTGTCACATCAACTGGAACTTTTACATTTCCAACAGCTAAAAATTGTTTGGAAAATTATGCAGCATTTTGATCATTTTGAAGTTGAACTCTCATATTAGTGGTTAGCGATAATGTTTTTACGTTGTTCCACAAAGGTGATGCCTTCAGGCAAGCATTCAATTCCACAGGGAATTACTGACAACGTCTGCCTTAAATCGCCTGCCAATAATATCTGCTGTAAAATCGGGCATCGCCCATTTTTGAATCCCCAGAAGAGCGGTAGGAAACCGAGAGGGCACGACGAGAGAGAGAGGAGCGCAAACGTTGCCGCCGCCAAGAATTGGAGGAGGAACGTGAGTGGGTGCGTCGAGCCTACGCCGAAGATTTGGACAGCATTCATTGGGAGATGGGGAGCGATGCTGTCTCAGTGGTCGAAGAGCGCGAGGAATCGCCACCGGGGGACTTTGTGGAAGTAAATCCGGAGTGGATCCGGATGTGCTATCCAGAGGTACCACCGACACCGGAGGACGAACACGTGGGCCCAGCCAGCCCAGAGCGGGTCGACACACCGGATACTCCGCCACCAGATTGGCGTCCCACGAGGCCGCCGTCGCCCTTCCCACGTGGGGTGGTTTTCTTTGGAGGACGAAGTGGACGACGAGGTGAAATCCATCTCTTCAGGGGACGAGGAGCCGATACCGGCTGCCGAGGAGCGGATGCCGCAGGCTGAAACGGAGGAAACCCCACCGCCGACAGTGACTATCACACGGGAGAAGTGTTTTGCGGAGGGTAGTTGGCATCACATGGCGACTGCAATGTTCGAGTGGTCCGAGGAGGTGGCACCCCCCACGACAATTTCCTTAGGGAGCCGACGCCGCCGCGACTGCGCACGCCAATGCCACCACGACCACGCACGCCAAATCCACCACGGCCACGCCCGCCGACGCCACCAAAACCGCGCACGCCGTCGCCACCGCAACTATGCACGCCGATACCGGCACAGGCACCGAGCGAAACGGCTACCATCCCGACACCCAGCAAATTGCCGTGGGTATGGCCAGCGCCGAAACAGGTGGCCTCTCCAACACGCCCCTGGACACCACCTCCGCCTCCAACATGGGTGCCCAATCCGGTGCACCCAGCGTTCGGTCAGCAGGTTTCATGCCCTTATGGGGATCGGAATGGCATCCAAATTTTTTATGCAGATCTTTGTGACATGTCAATTGCTATCTTCATACCAAATTTGGTGACTCTAGGTCAAAGTTTGTATAAAGGTGGGGAAAAGGGGCTGGGGGTTGGTATGGGTGTTTGTGGCATCCAAATTTTTGCTGCAGATCTATTTGGAATGTCAATTTCTATCTTCATACCAAATTTTGTGACTCTAGGTCAAAGTTTGTAAATGGTGGGAAAAGGGGGGCGGGATGGGTGGGTGTGGCTCCAAAACTTTGGTGCAGATTTTTGGGGTCGTTGCCAGCTATCTTCTTACCAAATAAGGTGGCTCTAGCTCCACAACTCCAGAAGATACACGCATTCCCGTTTTTGACGAAGCGTTGGTTTGGATAGGAGCGGCTAGGTTAGTATTGGTGGGCTTGGCATTCAAACTCTTGATGCAGATTTTGCGGGGTCATCATAACCTATCCTGGCACCAAATTTGGTGGCTATAGCTCAATAACTGTGGGAGATATTGAATTTTTTTACTTTAAAATGTGGTGGGGGGGGGGCTGGGGTCGGAATGGGTGGGCGTGGCTACAAAATTTTTGAAGCAGTTTTTTTGGGGTTGCAGGTAGCTATCTGCTTACCAAATTCGGTAGTTCTAGCTGTAAGGATGTGTGAAATATGTGGATTTCTCGGTTTTGAGCTATCGAATTTATTGATTTTCCAGCCCCCCAGTTATCGTAGAGCCCCCATCTTGACACTTTTATGTACTATCTCATAGATAACGAGAACTGCAAGAATTTCAAGTCTGTAGCCTTAAGGGTGTGTAAAAATATTGCGAACATATTGACGGACTCACGGACGGACACCATGACGGACATTGCACAAACCCAATATACCCTTTACTTTCGGTAACGATTATAAAAATGCAAGTTGCATGTTATGGCCGGCTAGTGGTGTGCATTTTCGTCTTGCGCTGTCGATCTGGCCATATCGCATATATCGATCAAGCCATATCGAGCAGCGCAGCTCGACGGAAAGCTGACTGCTACGGCGCAGCACACCGTTGGATGGCGGTGCACGACAACAAGCTGATCGCTACAACACTGCGGGATGGCGCCAAAACACAACGGAGGCTCAAAAATTTCAAATTTCAAATACAAGTGGAAGGCTTCCACTTCCAAAGAAAGAGGGGAGTAAGAAATATTGTGTTACAGCGCTTCTCAAATAGACAGCCGCAACCGGATCTGTGTTGCGGCGAATTCGCATGCTGTCTCGCTCTGACATAGGGAGTTAGCGCTAAGGTACGTGTCTGGCACATGGAGTCGTTAAACACATACCGTAAAATGTCGCGACAAAGTTCCGTTGGTGTGGGTATAGTGATCACCGTCACACCAAGGACAGGCGTGATCAGATGTTTCTGAACGATCATCCCACCTTTGCCCTTTGCGCGACAGTGGCAACGATAACAGGCCCCGGTCCAGCGAGGCAGCAGAAATATATAAAAGGAGCCGCCTTTGGCACTGACGTGCCAGTTCGAGTCGGAAAAGATAAAGTGAGCCAAAACCACGAGTAATAAATATGCAAAGCAGTGAAAGGATACTGAAATAGTGATAAATACAAGCAACAAGCAAGAATTCTTATCGGAGTAAGGACATTTCGAAGCGTATCCTGAAGGAAAATTATAACTGTTTAATAAGAAATCAGTACGTGTGAATTTAACAAGCCTTGTGGTGTTTTGCATTAGCAAAGCAATCTCTAATTAAAACCAAATAACAGACTTAATGAGCATGGCGAAGGACAGGTGAAACAGGAAACAAGATCTTTGAAGATCCGTACGATTTCACAATTTTATAAACGATTAGCAATTAAGTGCACAAATAAATTGTACCCGAATTATCAAACGGCAGGTAAAAACCACAAATATGTGTATAAAACCAAATCAAACTTTGTTATTACTGTCGTAGTCGCCACTATATAAATTTGTTGGCACGTTCCCTCAGCACCGCGAAAGTTAGCCCAGCTAAATACCCGTGACAACTTTAGGTTCGTTACAGAACTCAACTCTTTTCGATGCCCGCAAAGCTAGATGACCTTTGCTCTCCCACAGTTGGCTTAGCGCTTTTATATTAACACTTTGTTTGACGCAGACATGGACCAAGATATTTGCAAAATTTCATGACTCTATCTCTAAGGGTATTCAAGGAACGCCCGGACAGACACCATGACAGACATTGCGCTAAATGCATTTACTCTTTACTTTCGCTTTTAGAGTAAAACTTTTTTTTTTGATAATACGTTGAATTTTTTTGTGCGTACTAATTTAATTGCTTTATTTATAATTTTATAACAACGCACAAAGATTTTCCAAGAATATGTAAATAAAATAGACAACATACATTTAAAAAACAAGTTGTTAAAAGTAATTCAAGGTTTTACTTTTGTTATTTGACATACAGCAATATCGTTGAAGCTTTTAAATAATATTGCATGCTCAAGTAATTTATTTTTAAACACCATTAATTGTCAGGAACGGTTTATCTTTCATGAGCATACATATTTAAGTAAAATCATTTTCATAAGCCGAAAAGTTTTCTAAATTCGACTTATCAATATCATTTGTCAAATTTTCACAATTTAAGCAAATGCGCTAGTCTTGCATGTGCTATTCACATCTTAAGCTGCCAGGGAAGAAGGTGATTCGCGGAACCCAAAAGCCTAAGTATACAGTCAGTGTTTGTAAATGGCTAAACTTTAATCGATATCTCCGGTCTTTCTTAACCAATGTCTTTAATTTATACTTTGTCCATAGTTTTTAAAATACTTTATTTAAGATTTTATTGTTATCAATTACATGTACGAATCGGAAACTCTTATAGTCTCTGTGGTCGACGCGTTCAGGCAGAAAAACGGACAGACGGACGGACAGTCGAACGGTCATCGTTAATTCAACTCGACTGTTTATTCTGATTAAGAATATAAGAGTTTTATGAGTTCGGAGAAGCTTCCATCTGCCTGTTACATATATTTGTACAAAACCAGTCAACCATTTTACCTATTAAAAGCTTGGAGCACATAATTTAAATTATTAATATCACTATCCAGTTCATTATGCATGGGCACTCAAACACGGGAGACCGATAAAAAAAAAACAACCCAAACCTCTCAAAAGTATACTAGTTGTAGAAGCCATTTTTTGCGACACCTTCTAGCAGTTACATTATTTTTCAACAATTTTTTTTTCATGTGACCACCTTAAGTATGGCATGTTGATAAAAAAATTGCATGGGAAGTGCACTACCGGAAACAACAACTGCAACAACTATAGTGCTATGCAATTCAGCTCATTAGCTTACGTCGCGTTGCACTTCGAACTGCTTTTTGCAAGCGTTGGGGCGTGTTTAAGTGGGCGAGGCGAAGCTGGATCTTGAAAAAAAAATATAGCGCCACAGCAAACTATGACAAAAACTTTAAAAATATGTTTTCGTGGCAAGACGAAAAGAAAATGACTCTCTCTCTCTCCCTCTCCATGCAGGTATTACTTTTCATCGTCAGCAGGGCGTTAACATGTTTGCCTACAACACTTTATGTGTGTTAGTGTTGGTGTGCATTTGGCCAGCACGTGAAAAAGATACTTAAAAGTTTACCCATTGCCAGTTGGTGCTGCTGCTGCGATTGTGAATAATATGCAAATTACGTCGAAGCGACAAATATACGTGTATTCTTGATGTAAAACAAAGTTGCAAAGTTGACGACATGAGTTGGCTGAAGGAGGTGTGGGCCTCCCGGGTGGAGAGACATCTTTAGCACTTAAGAATCGTACGAAGCGTGTTCAAGACGCTGCGCCACGATAAAGACAGACGACGTGTTTTGTCTTTCCTGTGGCAACTTCAGTGATGCTGCTGCTTCACTTTTTTGTGTGAATTGATTGTAGCATGTTAAAGTTGAACGTTGATGCTGTCGTTGCAAGCTTCCTTTATCGTTTCAAAATCAACGCCTTAAAGCAAGCAACGTCAAACATTCTCACGCAGAAACACACTCACAAAAACAGAGATAAATAGAGCACGTCACAGAGATGCCAATGCGCAGTACTTGTTTTGGGTATCTGTGGGTGTTTATTTTATTTTTTTATATTCTTTATTAATCTATTATATATAATTCCAGTGTCACGTTGCTGTCCGGAATGAACTCCGAAACTACTGAACCGCTATTATTTTTATTTTAATGTTTGTTTTGTTCCTGCTGAAACTATAGGATAGTTTATAACTCAAATTATAATTGCAATATTTTTTTATTACGAATATAGTCATAATTATCGGTGATGGCGGTTTGTTTTCTTCTTTTTTTTGACGTGATAACGTCTTATAAATCGATAGAGCCGGCTGCACGCACGAAAAAACATGACTCATGTGTCGTTACCTCTCTGACATGACGTATGTGTCGTTGCCAAATTTATAATGTATACTTTAAGGATGATACATAAAATCAGGAATATAATTTTCAGAAAAATAGCATAAGCTTGGCTATATTCCCTTATGAAATGGTGCTTAGGGATTGTTGCTTGGACGTGGCAGCCATGACGTGATTTCTGACTTTGACTAAGAAAACTTTTTGTTAAAATTACATTTGTAAATTATAAGAAATTAACTTAAGGGAATTACGTGCATTAATTAACCAGCAACAAGAGCTCAATTAAGTGTAAAATAACGTGTGTGAAAACTATTGCAATAAAAATATTGTTGAACGAGCATTATGCTCAAAACAATTATATAAAAACAATGGAAAATTCCACTAATCAACAAACGAACAGTGAAATAAGAAAAAGAAAAAATATGAGTAACTTAGAACCACCGTCTAAATCACTCAAAAACAATTATTATGCTCTTCTCGATGAAGAAGAACTGCAATGTGACAATGAAATACTCAAAAGCTTCGAGCAATATGTGCATAGCAAAAAGATCATTGAGAACATAAACGAAAGTGAAAAAACAAAAAATTCGGGAAACGATAACGAAAAAGCTTCGACGAGTGCAGCAGACAATGCTTATACAAGCGCAAAAGCCACTACCGCAAACAATCATGATAAGAACAACAATTACAACAATAAAGCTAACCAAGCAATCAAACAAAATAATAACAAAAAAATTCCGCCAATAGTTATTTACGATATAGGTACAGATGAACTTATTAAATTTATAACAAAAGGCCTAAAAATAAACGAATTTAAAATCAAAGTGCATAATGAGAGCAAACAAACGCTGTTTGCAGATGATCTCGACATCTACATTAAAATAAAAGCTTTCTTTGAAAAAACCAAAGTGAATTTCTACACCTTTACCCCAAAATATTTAAAAAACAAATCGTATCTACTAAAAGGTCTCAATGGTAATACTGATGCAAAAATTATTCTTGAGGAGCTGTCAAAGTACAATAGCGAAGAACTGCAATTTATTAAAGTCTCTCAGTTTACAACTAAAGCTTCAATACAACAAACAAAATCACTTCCAATGTTTTTGGTACAATTAACCGCCAATAGTAACATTGGCGCCCTTAAAAAAATTAACAACCTGCTGTTTCGTTGTATACAATGGGAAGCCCTTCGACGACCCGAGATACCTCAATGCAGAAATTGCCAGGCGTTCTTTCATAGTGCTGCAAACTGCTACCTGCCGCCAAAATGCGTCAAATGCGGATCCAACCATCCTTCCAAGGAGTGCACGACAATTAAGGAAAACGACGACAACAAGGAAAAACTTTTCTGCGTTCTGTGCAATAAGTCAGGACATCCAGCATCCTATAAAGGGTGTGAAAAATACAAACGTCTACAAGAAAGGATTAGAGCTAAGAGAAACACAAACAATCAAAATAGAATACCGATAAGATCTACCCAAATAAATAATAAAATAAGTTTCGCAAACGTAGTTAGAGGAAATACAGACTATGATCAGGCAATTTCGCACCCAAGTCAAACGAACTTACCAAATACAACAGAAACACTATTATTAAGTCTCCAAAATATCATTCAAAACTTGACCCTCGAAGTCAAGACTCTTAAGCAACAACTTAATGCACAAGCTGCAAGAATCGATACATTTGTAACATTATTAGATTAATTATGAACTTAAACAGAAAAATTAAAATTATTACTATCAATGTCAACTCTCTTATTAAAATAAGCAGGAGAGTAGATTTACAAAATTTCCTAGATGAGCACCAACCCGATATATTGTGCTTAAATGAGACAAAACTTAATTATAGACATAATTTACAATTTGACAAATACAACATTATAAGAAAAGATAGAACTAACGCTAAAAGAGGGGGTGGTACTGCCATACTTATCAAAGACTCAATTAAATAAAAAACGTATAACAAACTCAAAACAAATGCCCTTGGTGTATTAGAAGCATGCATAATTCAGTTGCCAATGCCAAATAATAATATCCTATATATTGTTGCAGCCTATTTTCCTAGCGGAAATAATAACGAACATTTTGAAAAAGATATAAAAACTCTCTTTGAAACACTTCAACTCGAAAACAACAACCATTTTTACATAATAGCAGGAGACCTTAATAGCAAACACTCCGATTGGGGAAACCCCACAAACAACCAAAAAGGGAACATTCTTAAACGCTGGTTGGATGAAAACTCGTTCTTATACAAATGCAATCTTTATGCATCTGAAAGTCCATCTTTTGAGAGCGCAAGTTCCTTTTTAGATATATGCCTAGCAGATTCAAGATTACACATAAAAGATATAAACAGCACCGCAAATTGTCTAAAAACTCTAGAATACGACAGCGATCATACAGCTGTTCAGATAATATTGTATAAAAATTACATAGATGAACCTATTGGGACATTAAATGAAAAACACACAGGCAAACTTGATGACAAAAACATAGTGGCGCATAGTTAATTTTGGCTATGCCAAGACTATGATACCCTTCACACAGCCAAATCAATACTCCCCCCTCTTATGTTTCTGTGCAGTTGTTGGTAATTTTTCGCTAATATTTTTACTCTTGAGCGTCATTTACTTGTTCGTTTTCGACAAAAACAACATATTGACATGTAGGTACTTGAAAGTGCACGACAGAGACAACAATTGATAGTACGATATGGTAAGCAACATGATCTAAGCAATCTGTGAAAGTTTCATCAAGATCGGTTAAGCAGTTTGGCCGGAAATCGTGTTGATATGGTAAATTTATATGGTGGCTATATCGTAGAATGCTCCGATCGGGATGAAATTTCATAGTGAACAAACCCGACATGATCTAAGCAATCTGTGAAAGTTTCATCAAGATCGGTTCAGCAGTTTGGCCGGAAATCGTGTTGATATGGTAAATTTATATGGTGGCTATATCGTAGAATGCTCCGATCGGGATGAAATTTCATAGTGAACAAACCCGACATGATCTAAGCAATCTGTGAAAGTTTCATCAAGATCGGTTCAGCAGTTTGGCCGGAAATCGTGTTGAAACAGACAGACGGACAGACGGACAGACGGACAGACGGACAGACGGACGGACGGACGGAAATCAATTCCTGAGCTCGTCCTGATCATTTTGATATATAGTTTATGGGGTCTCCCATCATTCCTTTAAGGCGTTACAGATTCATGACAAACTCAATATACCCTGATTCACATGTGAAGGGTATAAAAACCAACTGGCAAAAATTCCAAAACAAAATGAATCAACTTTTGAAAACTCAACCAATAGCACCAAACAATAAAAACCTAGATAATAACGAGATAGACTGGCACCTTGATAAAATAAATAAAACAATAGTCCGCTCCATTCATACAATAGTTCCCAAATCTAAACCACCTAACTACATTAAATCTCTTTTGAACTCCACACTGAATAAGCTCTACATAGAAAAGAAACATACCCTTTCAATTATTAAAAAACACAACAGATTAGAAAATGTTCTGAGACTTTCGGAGTTACAATTTCAAAAAACAAAACTAAAACTTATAAAAAAACTTATCAGCGAAAACTTAAATCTAGCAATAAACAATCACTACGAAAAAAAATTTAAAAATATTGACCCATCAAATTCTCAAGACATGTTTCAAAAGGTGAAACAAAACTTTAAGAAAAGAACACCACTCAAGTTGTCAATGCTTAAAGTACCCAACGAACTTAGAAACCTTATACAATATGCACATGTACCAGAAGACCTTGTCATAGAAGAACATAACACAAACAACCTGATTATTACCGACCAAGAGTATATTCTCAATACAATTGGCACTTATTTCCAATCTATTCATTCTCCAAAGGAAAATGACTCAGATAATCTTACACACAACATGGTTGAGTTCTGTTTCCATAATTTTTCCGAAATGAAAAACCAATTCGAAACAGTACAGACCAGAAAAACCAACTTTAGTAACCAGAAAAAATCAAATTCACTGAGTAGCGATCAATGCGATGAATTTTTTGTACAATATAACGAATTAAGTTACATATTTAAAAACCTAAGAGGCAAATTATCATCAGGGTTCGACGAAATTCCCAATATAGTACTTAAGATTCTCTGCAATATTAGAATATTGTACATTATTCAATAATATGCTAAATAATGCATACTTCCCTAGTAAGTGGAAAACAGCCAAAATGGTTCTGCTGCAAAAAAAAGGTAGCGACATCCATAATATCATCAATCTTCGCCCCATCAGCTTACTCCCAAATATAAGTAAGGTTTTCGAGATATGTGTAAACATCAACATTAATAAGCACACCTCAAACATGAATATAATTAATCATAAACAATTTGGATTTAAGAACAAGCATTCCACAATACACGCCATAAATTGCCTGGTGTCTGATGTCCATTGGAGCTGGAATCAAAAAAAATGCGTGGGAGCTTGCCTCATAGATTTGGAAAAAGCATTTGACGGAATATGGATCGAAGGGCTTATATGTAAACTTATCCAGTATAAGTTTCCACAACACTTGATAATAATGATACATAATATGATTATAAATAAAAAATTTATTGTCCACAACACCGATCAAACAAGTACAAGAACATTTGAAATGTTTAACGGACTTCAGCAAGGCACCGTGAACTCACCAACACTTTTAAACATTTACATAAAAGCACTATTAAGCACAATTGAGAAAATTATTGCATTCGCTGATGACTTAGTAATATATCACAGTGGCAAGACAGTTGAGGAAATAAACCACAATGTTCAAGATATGTTTAACAAAGTATCGCAATATGCAAAGGACTGGCACCTTAAAATAAATACGAACAAATGCGAGTCAATACTATTTAGACCTCCTGTCAAAAAGTGCAACAATAATATAAGAAACAATTGGAAGAAGTTTAAAATAACTGACCAAAACAACAACACGGACATACAAATCTCAAATACAGTAAAATACCTAGGAGTTTACTTAGACAAATTTCTGTATTTTAATAAGCATGTAAACATTCAAATAACAAAAGCAAAAAAAGCATGCTTTCTGTACAAAAATCTCTTTCATGCAAAGCACTTAAAAGGCAGAGTAAAAACCATAATGTATCAAGCCTTAATACGTCCAGTCCTAACATATGCATGTCCGATATGGTATAATATATCCCCATCTTATATGGAGCGACTCAGAATTTTTGAGAGAAAATGCATAAGATCATGTACATCCATGCATAGAACACCAGATAGCGAATATACCAAATTCTACACAAACAGACAGGTCTATAACGCGGCTAAACTAATTAGAATAGACAACTTTATAATCAGTTTAATACGTAATCATATAGCAAACTGCCTTACAAACGAGAGTAATAATCTTATATTGGCTCCTTTCTACACGGATGAAACCTATTTTAAATCTGCTGTACTAAACGGTTATGTTCCCCCTGAAGCATTTATATATCTAGATAAACTCGGATTAGTCCAAAATCATGAAGGCATACCAATACTTTATCATAGATTTAGGAAAGCGACAAATAAATCTATTAACCTAAGTAACGACATAACGGCGCATGAATTACGTTTTAATCAGCAAGTATCTAATAGAGATAGTTTAGAATCAGCAAACATGCGCGCTAAGCTGTGGTGGCTGTCAGAAAACTAATACAGAAGAATATATATCACTTTTCACTTAGCTTTACTTTTCTTTTTCTTTTATTAGCTTTACTTTTCTTTATCCCCTAGCTTTAATTTTATACTAATCAAAACCAAATATTAAATAGTAATGTTTTGTTTGCTTTTTTCATTACAAAAAATATTCGCTTCACATCTATTTAAGATGTAAAAATATAAGTTAATCGGAAAAGGATCCATTTATTAATATAATTTAATTCTAGAGAGCCCATTTGGGACCATTAGAGTAAGACCATGTAAATAATTAGACTAAGGTTTATTGGAGTTAAATATTATAATAAATTAGCAAAAATAAACAAATATAAAAATAAAAACATAGTGGCGCATAGTTAATTTTGGCTATGCCAAGACTATGATACCCTTCACACGAGGATTCATTTTTATTTTTTTTTTATTGTGTGAAAATCACGAAAGACTATAAGGCATTAAATTATTAATATTCGGTGTATCGAATTAACTACGTTAATTTTACGAATATTCCATCATGGTGGCTAAAGACAGTTTTATATGTCTTTGCAGTAGCAAATCCACCGTTCGCAAACACCCAGTCAATTTGCGTTAGCTGTTTGGTTGTTATGGCCGTTCTTTCTAAGAGAGAGGCCATTCCCATTTGTGAAAGCTCGTCTTCTAGTCTATCTGTCGTCGTCAACCGGCAGATGTTAAAATCACCCACGATAAGTATTTTTCCTTGCTGCTCTTGTAGTATCTGGCGAAAATCACTTATTAACTGCTGCCGAAATTCCACTAGTGGATAGACACTATTCCTGTACAGGACCACAATGGTGAAATTATCATATTTAATGACGCTCAACTGATAGGTGCGGCTATCAGCGCATATGTTTTGACTAAACAAAACATGTGCTGCAGTCGGTTGCTTAGCATAAATTTTAATGCCTTTCGCTGGCCTATTACGACCTGTTCTCGGTCCATCTATTTCATGCACTAAGGTAAACCCTGGCATCTGAAAGGTGTCACTTTCGACTGTCCAAGTCTCCACCAAGCACAGTATATCAACTGAATTAATCAGTTGGTCTCTCTGTAAATCATTAAAATGCGCCGGAAGGCTCTGCACATTTTGATAATAGAGGAGCGTTCCATTGACCTCACTGTGAAGGAAGTCGTAATGTTTCTCCAACTTCTTTGCATTACGGAGAAGTACCAATTCCTGTTGAACTGCATCAGTTGGTAGAAAAGGTCTTGGTGGGTTGAAATTTCCAATGATGAAAAGTCCTGCAGCGTTTGTGGCTCGACTGCAACCAACATAGAGCGCCGCTCTAGTCATTCTACTAGTTACATGTAAAGCCACTTTGCTGTATGTCGCGCCTTGACTTTTGTGGACCGTTATTGCTTCCGCCGGCACCACTGGAAATTGCTTTCTTTCAATGTTAACTTGTTCATTTCGCTTGTATTGGAAAGTTCTTACAACTTTCTCAATTGGTGTCCAGTCATCGTGAATAGGGTGTGGCTTCTTCGATTTTGCCATATTTCCCACTGATGAGTCAGAAAATTTAATCCACAGTGTGGTTATTTCTGGCTCTCCTGCTATATGTGTTCGGATGACTTCCATCAATTCTCCACTAGCTCCATTCACTAGTCCATCGGATGTGTTGATGTTGACGGTGACCATATATTTAGCAGATGTCTTCAGGAGCAGTTCATAGGACAATCCCTGCGTTTCTGATAATTTGAAACATTTCACCGCTTCTAAGATATTGTCTCTGCTCCGGTCTGTCAAAGTTGCAGCTTTCACTACATCCTTACATTTAGATGTAATTGGTTCGGTGTCGATTTGCGACAATTTTACCGAATTAAAATGGCTGACATCTGCATTTGAGAAAAACAGATGGATTGCATCTCTTGGCACATCTTCTTCCGCCACCATTCTTTCCTTCAGAAGATGAACATCTGCGTCCGTCATTTTCCCCTCAGACATGTTGTTAAGCGCAACTGCGAATGTCTGATCCTCTCTTTGACGCATAATTTCAGTAAGTTCAAAGTACTTGAACTGGTCCCAAAGTGGCGTTCCTGCTATGGAGCTGTAATTATCTCTTCTGTTTGCTTGGAAAACCCATCGGTCTCCCACTGGGGATAATTGTTTCAAGTCCCCAAAAACAATAATTGATATTCCTCCGAAGTAATTACTGTTTTTGAATACCTGCTTCAGTCTCATGTCCAATTGGGAGAGCATTTTAGCACCGACCATTGAAATTTCGTCAATAATAATCACTTGTAATTCGAGTATTTTCGAATGCAGTGTGTTGACAGTGTCACTGCTCAATGGCCTTAGCGCTGCAGATGACTGACTTACTGGTAACGAAAATATCGAATGGAGTGTAAGTCCACCAATTCCAAATGCTGCTTTTCCAGTTGGCGCACACAAAAGAACTTTGGTCATATCAGGATTGCTTCCAGGAATTAAATTCGACCGAATTGTCAACGACTGGTAAATGGTTGAAATAAGGCGGGATTTTCCAACTCCAGCTCCACCACCAACGTATTCATAAAATGTCTTCTTTTCTAAAACATTTTGCATGACATGAGCGAAGTATTGACGTTGTTTATGGTTAAGAGATCGCACCATTGTCAACAAATCTTCCTCAGTTATCAGCGTTGGTAGTTTGATGAGGCGCACCTCCTCATTTGCCTCCTGGACGGCATCTTCCTGCAATATATTGATGTTTCTATCAATCTCGGGTACTGCAAGTGCCCGGTACTCATCGTCCAACAATTGCGAAGCAGCATTATTATCGTCAATTTCCTCAGATGTGTTCTCATCTCTCATATCTTGAAGTATAGCTTCAAGTTCTCCATCCTTGAATACATCATACTTTAGCTTGCCTTGCTGAATTAACTCAGCATTGATGAGACAAAGTTGCTCAGTGTCTGCAACAATTAGCTCTGATTGTTCACATCGCCATGGTATGAACAGCATCGCTGTTTCCCGGAAGTAATCAGCTCTGTGCGTGTTGAAGCTGAATTTTCGAAATCTCAAAATGAGTGCTCTAGCGCGCTGCTTGATATAGCCGCTATCATTTTTGAGCACCATCCAACTTCCGCGAACCAGAGTTTCTTCTTCTTGATCCTCCAGCTCACCATATTCTTCGCTTTGTGCTGTGTTTCTTCGGTTTGATTTTGCGTACTTATATAAAGCTGCAAAATCCGCTAAGCACAGTTGTTCCAAATTATCAGGCCGTTGAATGTAATGGTCTAAAAGATTTGGAACGAAGATATCATTTGAGTTCGCAGGTAAAAGAATAAGATCCTTTCTGGCCTTAACCATGCGAACTCTATTCTCTGGATGAGAAGTGTTGACGAAAATTTCACCGTGACTTGCTTCTGAAAGGTGAAGTCCAAGTATGTTATAGGCTGCCTCCTGGCCAGATATTTCTGTGCCATTGATGAACTTATTTCCAATGTGTTGCAGTTTCCGTTTAACACTGAAATTTCCCGCGTTAATTTCATCCATTGCCTGTTTTAACAGCTTTGACACGCCTCTGTTGGATTTATTTATATAATTAATGACATAACCACAACAGGCATAAGCATCCAATATGAATTGAATATCCATATTGGCTCTATGAAGACTCAGAATGTCTTTGTTGTAGGCATTAAGCAGCCTATCCGAAAATTTCCGACTCAGGAAAATTTGTGGTTTCAATAGGTTCGATCTTATTGCCAATTTATATTCCTCGTAATTCATCTCCATATGTGTCAGTATGTTGTTGAATTCATCCATCAATTCAGCTTGTTCATCTGTTATGGAAGAGTCCAAGAAAGCCTTAATTTTCTTGAACTTCTCCTTATGCTGTGCCAAATTGTTATCATCTTCTGTTAACGGGTATAACACTTCTGTTTGTGGCATTGGAGGATACGGCATATTATAGCGACAAAACTTTTGTCCATTCAGCTCCCGCAAGCAAGACCGAGCGTGGCTATGCTTTTGATACTGCAACAGTTCAGCTATTTCTTCATCGCGGCCATTCGTTGTAATAAACCGGTCGATGAAGCTGACTAGGTTTGCAGTATTCCTAGAATTCGCTGCATCGAATTGGGGTGCACCACTGAGCCAGTACATTCCATGGCTGTGAGGTGATCCGCGGTGTTGAAATTCGATCCTCCAGTAGTAATGCGATAATGTGTATTCGTCAAATATTCCATTTTTGAACAATTTCACCATGTTCCGGAATCTATTGTCGAAATACCGCGAGCAAGTTACTGGATCCGATCGAATCAAGCGCGCTTTCTCGTTGCTCGATAGAGCTTCAACTTCTTCCTGATTCCTGTCAACTTTATCCACGAGCTTGGAAAGTATGATCAGAAGGTCCGACCACTTTGTCTCCGCTGCAGATAAAGTTATGAAAAAAGTTGGAAGTCCAACTTGTCGAATCATCGACAAAACTTTTTCTTTTCCGCCTCCCAATGAGCAGGAGATGAACGTAATCCACGTAAAATGCGATATCCATCATCATGCTGCTCGAGGTTGCCGACAAAGGCTTCATCCAACACATTTCCAGCTGTAATGCTGTTGGATCCAGACTTCTTTCTCAAGCATATGGAGATGGCAGATTTGATTCGGGACAGTTCGTAAAATTTGTAAGTCCACAGAAGCTTGTCAATTCTGGCACATCTCCTGTCGTATCGACGAATTTCTGAACGGGCGATTTTGCTGTAAGACAAAATACAATTCCGTTTTTGCCCGCAGTATATCGTAGGATACGATAGTTCTTCCGCGTCTTCATCCATGGTAACATCCATCGGCAGTCTTCCTTCGCCTGGAGCCAAAGCCACACGTTCCGTTGCAAAATTTTCTATACCTTCGTTGTCTAGCAAGGTCTCTAAGCCACCTGGGTTTAATTCCTCTTGCCTTTCCAAATTTTCTGCGTCATAGCCATCACTTCTTCTGGCAATGAGGTCGCGAGCCGTTGCCTCATCACTTGCATCTGCAATAAAAGGCACTTCTTGGCCATGACCAACGTTGGCAATCCAGTCCTCTATTACGCTTATGTTGTACTTTCTGTACAACTCGGTAGCCATTAAATACTGTAGGGCCTCAAGAATCTTTGCCGGCCGTATTGTTTCAGTCATGAAGCTGTGATCGTATTCCAACCTCCTCTTTAAATGGACTTGAATGACATGTGCGTTATTAAATGTTCGGGGTAACGCTGTCACTGTTTGCACCACGGAGATTGGAATATTTACAACAGCTCCACGTACTGCACATTGCCTCTCGTAGCCCAGGGAAATGATCCTCATGAAAGGAATGCGAGGAGATATGAGTCGCTCTTCCAAGCATGTTAAATCTTTCAAGCAGTTGGGCACTGTTGGGAAATCCAATCCCTTAGAAAGGCATATGGCGGGAAGTTTCCCGGAAGCAACTGCGCGATGACAAGTTGAACAAAACTTGTAAACCTCTAGACTGCTTGGAAATTTATCCTTTAAAAAGAATGCCTCGTCAGAATTTAAGGAGGGATGGTTTCGTTCAATGTTGGGTTTAACTAATTTCTTAGTTTGGTGCGGAAACCAAGAGCCACCACAACACACGCATATCTCCGTTGGCCCTTCCTTTACGCGGTTGCTGTAGAGCTTGAAAGAATTTAATTTTCTCATTCTTTGTTGCCTTTGAAGCTCATTCTGACGTTCCTCTGGAGATTGTTCCTCCCTCCTACGTCTGTTCCTTGAATTCTGTCGATTTCGCTCTAGCGTGCGGTTTTCCTCGACATCCCTATGCGCCTGAACTCTAGATTGCAAAAGATCTAATCTTCTTTCGCTTTGCATTCGCGTTTGCATACGGGTCATCCTTCTATTGCTAGTATTAGCTGCTTGTTCCACTTGACGTGTAGTCGGATCTCTTCTACGCTCTTGGTGTTGAAGAGTGTTCCGAATTTGCTCCTCGGCGCGAAGAACAGGATCCTGCCTTAGCTCTTGATGTGCAAGAGTGTCGTGCCTTCGCTCCTCGGCACGAAAAACAGGATCCTGCCTTAGCTCTTGATGTGCAAGAGTGTTCCGCATTTGCTCCTCGGCGCGAAGAACAGGATCCTGCCTTAGCTCTTGATGTGCAAGAGTGTCGCGCCTTCGCTCCTCGGCACGAAAAACAGGATCCTGCCTTAGCTCTTGATGTGCAAGAGTGTTCCGCATTTGCTCCTCGGCGCGAAGAACAGGATCCTGCCTTAGCTCTTGATGTGCAAGAGTGTCGTGCCTTCGCTCCTCGGCACGAAAAACAGGATCCTGCCTTAGCTCTTGATGTGCAAGAGTGTTCCGCATTTGCTCCTGGACACGAAAAACAGGATCCTGCCTTAGCTCTTGATGTGCAAGAGTGTCGCGCCTTCGCTCCTCGGCACGAAAAACAGGATCCTGCCTTAGCTCTTGATGTGCAAGAGTGTTCCGCATTTGCTCCTCGGCGCGAAGAACAGGATCCTGCCTTAGCTCTTGATGTGCAAGAGTGTCGTGCCTTCGCTCCTCGGCACGATAAACAGGATCCTGCCTTAGCTCTTGATGTGCAAGAGTGTTCCGCATTTGCTCCTGGACACGAAAAACAGGATCCTGCCTTAGCTCTTGGTGTGCAAGAGTGTCCCGCCTTTGCTCCTCCGCACGATTTCTCGTGTCCGAACGCCTGGTGGCTCGTCGAACTGCATCACGGTAACGCTCGTTCGACCTATAGTCCTCATTTTCGCGGACGTGTTGAAGGCGAGCTGCGTTCGCTGATCGGCGGTCTTCAGCGTTCTCCATATAACTCTGACGTTGGCGCTGAGAAGCCTCGCGCCTACGCTGCTCAGCACTTTTTCTGCCTACACGTGGCATATTTATAATCTAAATGTTATTTTAACAACTAATATGGATAATTTGTAGAATGGCTTGAATTATTGCTGTAATCCGAAACTAATTAACAGTTTATGTATGTGAAATTAACTAATTCTCGCATAAAAAAATGGTGTTAACTGAATGAGTTCAGTTGAGTTGAATTGAGTGAGTTCGAGGCACACAAGGTCACTCAGTGGAGGGAATTAGAAAATCAGGCTATGGCTATGCCAAAAGACAAATTATAGTAAATTAAATGTATGTTGCAGTTTGGGTTTTATTTCTCATGAGCTTCGACCGTTTGAACAGAATTCTGGCTATATAATAAGTCAGCTGAACAATTTTGAAGAGCCAAATTGAATTTAAGCCAGGTATAATATCCTACCAAAGCTAGAACCGATTGGGAATTATAATTGTTACGACAGCTTGAATTTAAGCCAGGTATACTATCCTACCAAAGCTAGAACCGATTGGGAACTATAATTGTTAGACAGCTCAATCTTATTATAAGTAAATGTAAATAAATTAAAACTCCGTTAAGAGTGAAGCGAATAAAAAGCTATTAAAAATAAAAATCAATGTAAACAAAACTAAATTTGGCTAAAAGATTAAAACATCCATATGCCCATACTGGGAAATGAACCCGGACCTCCCGGGTAAAAAAACAAAAACTAAAATATTGGCTTAAACATTAAAATCATTCATTTGCTCATTCTGGGATTTGATCCTATACCACTTTTGAAGCAAATGATCTACATGTAGGTACTTGAAATTGCACGACAGCAACAACAATTGATAGTACGATATGGTCAATTTGTATGGTGGCTATGTTGAAGAATGGTCCGAGTGGGATGAAATTTCATAGTGAACAAACCCGACATGATCTAAGCAATCTGTGAAAGTTTCATCCAGATCGGTTCAGCAGTTTTGCCGGAAATCGTGTTGAAACAGTACGATATGGTCAATTTGTATGGTGGCTATGTCGTAGAATGCTCCGATCGGGATGAAATTTCATAGTGAACAAACCCGACATGATCTAAGCAATCTGTGAAAGTTTCATCAAGATCGGTTCAGCAGTTTGGCCGGAAATCGTGTTGATATGGTAAATTTATATGGTGGCTATATCGTAGAATGCTCCGATCGGGATGAAATTTCATAGTGAACAAACCCGACATGATCTAAGCAATCTGTGAAAGTTTCATCAAGATCGGTTCAGCAGTTTGGCCGGAAATCGTGTTGAAACAGACAGACGGACAGACGGACAGACGGACAGACGGACAGACAGACGGACGGAAATCAATTCCTGAGCCCGTCCTGATAATTTTGATATATAGTTTATGGGGTCTCCCATCATTCCTTTAAGGCGTTACAGATTCATGACAAACTCAATATACCCTGATTCACATGTGAAGGGTATAAAAAAATGGTGCTTAAGGATAACGAGTACTTACTTTCTTGCATAACATTAATAAATTTGGGCGCAGTCTTGGATCCAATCAATGTGAATACGATGAAGCGAGACAAAAACGCATAAATCTTCGATGCTTTTAAGCTAGCAGGACGATTTGATGTTATTTAACTAGCTTATTATCCTAATTACAAATTAGGCCGTACCACACATGAGTTTAGAAGTAAAGACGCAGGTATGAGCGCTTAAATCAGGGATGAAAATGAAAAATCCCTCAAAATCTTTAATATCATGCAGGCACACTTAACCTTGCCCCAAAAACCATTTCCGGCACCTAGCTCGGTCTATTTGGTCGCAAGTACGGTGCAAGTAAAGTTGTGGTCGCGCATCTAACAAACGCGTTAGAAAAAACAAAAAAAAAAAACCCAAGTGCAGTCAAACGAAAAGTTGATGAGACCGTATAAAACATATAAGACAATAAGAAACAAAAACATAGTGGCGCATAGTTAATTTTGGCTATGCCAAGACTATGATACCCTTCACACGAGGATTCATTTTTATTTTTTTTTTATTGTGTGAAAATCACGAAAGACTATAAGGCATTAAATTATTAATATTCGGTGTATCGAATTAACTACGTTAATTTTACGAATATTCCATCATGGTGGCTAAAGACAGTTTTATATGTCTTTGCAGTAGCAAATCCACCGTTCGCAAACACCCAGTCAATTTGCGTTAGCTGTTTGGTTGTTATGGCCGTTCTTTCTAAGAGAGAGGCCATTCCCATTTGTGAAAGCTCGTCTTCTAGTCTATCTGTCGTCGTCAACCGGCAGATGTTAAAATCACCCACGATAAGTATTTTTCCTTGCTGCTCTTGTAGTATCTGGCGAAAATCACTTATTAACTGCTGCCGAAATTCCACTAGTGGATAGACACTATTCCTGTACAGGACCACAATGGTGAAATTATCATATTTAATGACGCTCAACTGATAGGTGCGGCTATCAGCGCATATGTTTTGACTAAACAAAACATGTGCTGCAGTCGGTTGCTTAGCATAAATTTTAATGCCTTTCGCTGGCCTATTACGACCTGTTCTCGGTCCATCTATTTCATGCACTAAGGTAAACCCTGGCATCTGAAAGGTGTCACTTTCGACTGTCCAAGTCTCCACCAAGCACAGTATATCAACTGAATTAATCAGTTGGTCTCTCTGTAAATCATTAAAATGCGCCGGAAGGCTCTGCACATTTGATAATAGAGGAGCGTTCCATTGACCTCACTGTGAAGGAAGTCGTAATGTTTCTCCAACTTCTTTGCATTACGGAGAAGTACCAATTCCTGTTGAACTGCATCAGTTGGTAGAAAAGGTCTTGGTGGGTTGAAATTTCCAATGATGAAAAGTCCTGCAGCGTTTGTGGCTCGACTGCAACCAACATAGAGCGCCGCTCTAGTCATTCTACTAGTTACATGTAAAGCCACTTTGCTGTATGTCGCGCCTTGACTTTTGTGGACCGTTATTGCTTCCGCCGGCACCACTGGAAATTGCTTTCTTTCAATGTTAACTTGTTCATTTCGCTTGTATTGGAAAGTTCTTACAACTTTCTCAATTGGTGTCCAGTCATCGTGAATAGGGTGTGGCTTCTTCGATTTTGCCATATTTCCCACTGATGAGTCAGAAAATTTAATCCACAGTGTGGTTATTTCTGGCTCTCCTGCTATATGTGTTCGGATGACTTCCATCAATTCTCCACTAGCTCCATTCACTAGTCCATCGGATGTGTTGATGTTGACGGTGACCATATATTAGCAGATGTCTTCAGGAGCAGTTCATAGGACAATCCCTGCGTTTCTGATAATTTGAAACATTTCACCGCTTCTAAGATATTGTCTCTGCTCCGGTCTGTCAAAGTTGCAGCTTTCACTACATCCTTACATTTAGATGTAATTGGTTCGGTGTCGATTTGCGACAATTTTACCGAATTAAAATGGCTGACATCTGCATTTGAGAAAAACAGATGGATTGCATCTCTTGGCACATCTTCTTCCGCCACCATTCTTTCCTTCAGAAGATGAACATCTGCGTCCGTCATTTTCCCCTCAGACATGTTGTTAAGCGCAACTGCGAATGTCTGATCCTCTCTTTGACGCATAATTTCAGTAAGTTCAAAGTACTTGAACTGGTCCCAAAGTGGCGTTCCTGCTATGGAGCTGTAATTATCTCTTCTGTTTGCTTGGAAAACCCATCGGTCTCCCACTGGGGATAATTGTTTCAAGTCCCCAAAAACAATAATTGATATTCCTCCGAAGTAATTACTGTTTTTGAATACCTGCTTCAGTCTCATGTCCAATTGGGAGAGCATTTTAGCACCGACCATTGAAATTTCGTCAATAATAATCACTTGTAATTCGAGTATTTTCGAATGCAGTGTGTTGACAGTGTCACTGCTCAATGGCCTTAGCGCTGCAGATGACTGACTTACTGGTAACGAAAATATCGAATGGAGTGTAAGTCCACCAATTCCAAATGCTGCTTTTCCAGTTGGCGCACACAAAAGAACTTTGGTGATATCAGGATTGCTTCCAGGAATTAAATTCGCCCGAATTGTCAACGACTGGTAAATGGTTGAAATAAGGCGGGATTTTCCAACTCCAGCTCCACCACCAACGTATTCATAAAATGTCTTCTTTTCTAAGACATTTTGCATGACATGAGCGAAGTATTGACGTTGTTTATGGTTAAGAGATCGCACCATTGTCAACAAATCTTCCTCAGTTATCAGCGTTGGTAGTTTGATGAGGCGCACCTCCTCATTTGCCTCCTGGACGGCATCTTCCTGCAATATATTGATGTTTCTATCAATCTCGGGTACTGCAAGTGCCCGGTACTCATCGTCCAACAATTGCGAAGCAGCATTATTATCGTCAATTTCCTCAGATGTGTTCTCATCTCTCATATCTTGAAGTATAGCTTCAAGTTCTCCATCCTTGAATACATCATACTTTAGCTTGCCTTGCTGAATTAACTCAGCATTGATGAGACAAAGTTGCTCAGTGTCTGCAACAATTAGCTCTGATTGTTCACATCGCCATGGTATGAACAGCATCGCTGTTTCCCGGAAGTAATCAGCTCTGTGCGTGTTGAAGCTGAATTTTCGAAATCTCAAAATGAGTGCTCTAGCGCGCTGCTTGATATAGCCGCTATCATTTTTGAGCACCATCCAACTTCCGCGAACCAGAGTTTCTTCTTCTTGATCCTCCAGCTCACCATATTCTTCGCTTTGTGCTGTGTTTCTTCGGTTTGATTTTGCGTACTTATATAAAGCTGCAAAATCCGCTAAGCACAGTTGTTCCAAATTATCAGGCCGTTGAATGTAATGGTCTAAAAGATTTGGAACGAAGATATCATTTGAGTTCGCAGGTAAAAGAATAAGATCCTTTCTGGCCTTAACCATGCGAACTCTATTCTCTGGATGAGAAGTGTTGACGAAAATTTCACCGTGACTTGCTTCTGAAAGGTGAAGTCCAAGTATGTTATAGGCTGCCTCCTGGCCAGATATTTCTGTGCCATTGATGAACTTATTTCCAATGTGTTGCAGTTTCCGTTTAACACTGAAATTTCCCGCGTTAATTTCATCCATTGCCTGTTTTAACAGCTTTGACACGCCTCTGTTGGATTTATTTATATAATTAATGACATAACCACAACAGGCATAAGCATCCAATATGAATTGAATATCCATATTGGCTCTATGAAGACTCAGAATGTCTTTGTTGTAGGCATTAAGCAGCCTATCCGAAAATTTCCGACTCAGGAAAATTTGTGGTTTCAATAGGTTCGATCTTATTGCCAATTTATATTCCTCGTAATTCATCTCCATATGTGTCAGTATGTTGTTGAATTCATCCATCAATTCAGCTTGTTCATCTGTTATGGAAGAGTCCAAGAAAGCCTTAATTTTCTTGAACTTCTCCTTATGCTGTGCCAAATTGTTATCATCTTCTGTTAACGGGTATAACACTTCTGTTTGTGGCATTGGAGGATACGGCATATTATAGCGACAAAACTTTTGTCCATTCAGCTCCCGCAAGCAAGACCGAGCGTGGCTATGCTTTTGATACTGCAACAGTTCAGCTATTTCTTCATCGCGGCCATTCGTTGTAATAAACCGGTCGATGAAGCTGACTAGGTTTGCAGTATTCCTAGAATTCGCTGCATCGAATTGGGGTGCACCACTGAGCCAGTACATTCCATGGCTGTGAGGTGATCCGCGGTGTTGAAATTCGATCCTCCAGTAGTAATGCGATAATGTGTATTCGTCAAATATTCCATTTTTGAACAATTTCACCATGTTCCGGAATCTATTGTCGAAATACCGCGAGCAAGTTACTGGATCCGATCGAATCAAGCGCGCTTTCTCGTTGCTCGATAGAGCTTCAACTTCTTCCTGATTCCTGTCAACTTTATCCACGAGCTTGGAAAGTATGATCAGAAGGTCCGACCACTTTGTCTCCGCTGCAGATAAAGTTATGAAAAAAGTTGGAAGTCCAACTTGTCGAATCATCGACAAAACTTTTTTCTTTTCCGCCTCCCAATGAGCAGGAGATGAACGTAATCCACGTAAAATGCGATATCCATCATCATGCTGCTCGAGGTTGCCGACAAAGGCTTCATCCAACACATTTCCAGCTGTAATGCTGTTGGATCCAGACTTCTTTCTCAAGCATATGGAGATGGCAGATTTGATTCGGGACAGTTCGTAAAATTTGTAAGTCCACAGAAGCTTGTCAATTCTGGCACATCTCCTGTCGTATCGACGAATTTCTGAACGGGCGATTTTGCTGTAAGACAAAATACAATTCCGTTTTTGCCCGCAGTATATCGTAGGATACGATAGTTCTTCCGCGTCTTCATCCATGGTAACATCCATCGGCAGTCTTCCTTCGCCTGGAGCCAAAGCCACACGTTCCGTTGCAAAATTTTCTATACCTTCGTTGTCTAGCAAGGTCTCTAAGCCACCTGGGTTTAATTCCTCTTGCCTTTCCAAATTTTCTGCGTCATAGCCATCACTTCTTCTGGCAATGAGGTCGCGAGCCGTTGCCTCATCACTTGCATCTGCAATAAAAGGCACTTCTTGGCCATGACCAACGTTGGCAATCCAGTCCTCTATTACGCTTATGTTGTACTTTCTGTACAACTCGGTAGCCATTAAATACTGTAGGGCCTCAAGAATCTTTGCCGGCCGTATTGTTTCAGTCATGAAGCTGTGATCGTATTCCAACCTCCTCTTTAAATGGACTTGAATGACATGTGCGTTATTAAATGTTCGGGGTAACGCTGTCACTGTTTGCACCACGGAGATTGGAATATTTACAACAGCTCCACGTACTGCACATTGCCTCTCGTAGCCCAGGGAAATGATCCTCATGAAAGGAATGCGAGGAGATATGAGTCGCTCTTCCAAGCATGTTAAATCTTTCAAGCAGTTGGGCACTGTTGGGAAATCCAATCCCTTAGAAAGGCATATGGCGGGAAGTTTCCCGGAAGCAACTGCGCGATGACAAGTTGAACAAAACTTGTAAACCTCTAGACTGCTTGGAAATTTATCCTTTAAAAAGAATGCCTCGTCAGAATTTAAGGAGGGATGGTTTCGTTCAATGTTGGGTTTAACTAATTTCTTAGTTTGGTGCGGAAACCAAGAGCCACCACAACACACGCATATCTCCGTTGGCCCTTCCTTTACGCGGTTGCTGTAGAGCTTGAAAGAATTTAATTTTCTCATTCTTTGTTGCCTTTGAAGCTCATTCTGACGTTCCTCTGGAGATTGTTCCTCCCTCCTACGTCTGTTCCTTGAATTCTGTCGATTTCGCTCTAGCGTGCGGTTTTCCTCGACATCCCTATGCGCCTGAACTCTAGATTGCAAAAGATCTAATCTTCTTTCGCTTTGCATTCGCGTTTGCATACGGGTCATCCTTCTATTGCTAGTATTAGCTGCTTGTTCCACTTGACGTGTAGTCGGATCTCTTCTACGCTCTTGGTGTTGAAGAGTGTTCCGAATTTGCTCCTCGGCGCGAAGAACAGGATCCTGCCTTAGCTCTTGATGTGCAAGAGTGTCGTGCCTTCGCTCCTCGGCACGAAAAACAGGATCCTGCCTTAGCTCTTGATGTGCAAGAGTGTTCCGCATTTGCTCCTCGGCGCGAAGAACAGGATCCTGCCTTAGCTCTTGATGTGCAAGAGTGTCGCGCCTTCGCTCCTCGGCACGAAAAACAGGATCCTGCCTTAGCTCTTGATGTGCAAGAGTGTTCCGCATTTGCTCCTCGGCGCGAAGAACAGGATCCTGCCTTAGCTCTTGATGTGCAAGAGTGTCGTGCCTTCGCTCCTCGGCACGAAAAACAGGATCCTGCCTTAGCTCTTGATGTGCAAGAGTGTTCCGCATTTGCTCCTGGACACGAAAAACAGGATCCTGCCTTAGCTCTTGATGTGCAAGAGTGTCGCGCCTTCGCTCCTCGGCACGAAAAACAGGATCCTGCCTTAGCTCTTGATGTGCAAGAGTGTTCCGCATTTGCTCCTCGGCGCGAAGAACAGGATCCTGCCTTAGCTCTTGATGTGCAAGAGTGTCGTGCCTTCGCTCCTCGGCACGATAAACAGGATCCTGCCTTAGCTCTTGATGTGCAAGAGTGTTCCGCATTTGCTCCTGGACACGAAAAACAGGATCCT
Organism: Scaptomyza flava; assembly: GCA_030179655.1. Lineage (NCBI taxonomy): Eukaryota > Metazoa > Arthropoda > Insecta > Diptera > Drosophilidae > Scaptomyza > Scaptomyza flava. The sequence goes on along the minus strand of JARNME010000404.1, from coordinate 68,438,453 downwards.
GCCTTAGCTCTTGGTGTGCAAGAGTGTCCCGCCTTTGCTCCTCCGCACGATTTCTCGTGTCCGAACGCCTGGTGGCTCGTCGAACTGCATCACGGTAACGCTCGTTCGACCTATAGTCCTCATTTTCGCGGACGTGTTGAAGGCGAGCTGCGTTCGCTGATCGGCGGTCTTCAGCGTTCTCCATATAACTCTGACGTTGGCGCTGAGAAGCCTCGCGCCTACGCTGCTCAGCACTTTTTCTGCCTACACGTGGCATATTTATAATCTAAATGTTATTTTAACAACTAATATGGATAATTTGTAGAATGGCTTGAATTATTGCTGTAATCCGAAACTAATTAACAGTTTATGTATGTGAAATTAACTAATTCTCGCATAAAAAAATGGTGTTAACTGAATGAGTTCAGTTGAGTTGAATTGAGTGAGTTCGAGGCACACAAGGTCACTCAGTGGAGGGAATTAGAAAATCAGGCTATGGCTATGCCAAAAGACAAATTATAGTAAATTAAATGTATGTTGCAGTTTGGGTTTTATTTCTCATGAGCTTCGACCGTTTGAACAGAATTCTGGCTATATAATAAGTCAGCTGAACAATTTTGAAGAGCCAAATTGAATTTAAGCCAGGTATAATATCCTACCAAAGCTAGAACCGATTGGGAATTATAATTGTTACGACAGCTTGAATTTAAGCCAGGTATACTATCCTACCAAAGCTAGAACCGATTGGGAACTATAATTGTTAGACAGCTCAATCTTATTATAAGTAAATGTAAATAAATTAAAACTCCGTTAAGAGTGAAGCGAATAAAAAGCTATTAAAAATAAAAATCAATGTAAACAAAACTAAATTTGGCTAAAAGATTAAAACATCCATATGCCCATACTGGGAAATGAACCCGGACCTCCCGGGTAAAAAAACAAAAACTAAAATATTGGCTTAAACATTAAAATCATTCATTTGCTCATTCTGGGATTTGATCCTATACCACTTTTGAAGCAAATGATCTACATGTAGGTACTTGAAAGTGCACGACAGCAACAACAATTGATAGTACGATATGGTCAATTTGTATGGTGGCTATGTTGAAGAATGGTCCGAGTGGGATGAAATTTCATAGTGAACAAACCCGACATGATCTAAGCAATCTGTGAAAGTTTCATCCAGATCGGTTCAGCAGTTTTGCCGGAAATCGTGTTGAAACAGTACGATATGGTCAATTTGTATGGTGGCTATGTCGTAGAATGCTCCGATCGGGATGAAATTTCATAGTGAACAAACCCGACATGATCTAAGCAATCTGTGAAAGTTTCATCAAGATCGGTTCAGCAGTTTGGCCGGAAATCGTGTTGATATGGTAAATTTATATGGTGGCTATATCGTAGAATGCTCCGATCGGGATGAAATTTCATAGTGAACAAACCCGACATGATCTAAGCAATCTGTGAAAGTTTCATCAAGATCGGTTCAGCAGTTTGGCCGGAAATCGTGTTGAAACAGACAGACGGACAGACGGACAGACGGACAGACGGACGGACGGACGGAAATCAATTCCTGAGCTCGTCCTGATCATTTTGATATATAGTTTATGGGGTCTCCCATCATTCCTTTAAGGCGTTACAGATTCATGACAAACTCAATATACCCTGATTCACATGTGAAGGGTATAAAAATAAAACAAAAACGTCAGCAGAAAAGTTACTCTTTTATAAAGTTGCAGTGTTCGCCTTAAAAAAATACCTCGCCGCTGTGCCAAAGGCAGACGCATAATTGACGCGGTAGAGGTCTTCATTAGACGCGAGTTATTCCCCCCCTCAACAAGTGCCAACTCCCATTGGGTAAGTTGAAGTGGTGTATCCAGTGCGATCAGTATAAGAACAATATCTTTCTCTTATATTGTATGGCAGAAAGCCAAGTTAGAGTGCGAATTTGAGTGGCGTGGTCAGCTGACCTAACCTCGAAAGTGGAGCTTTCGCACAAGTGAGGTTGGAAGCCGGGCTTACATATGGTGCGAGTCTAAGGTGCGACGAGCGTATTCCGCTGTAGTTTATCATTAGAAGATCAGCCTATGACCATCCACGGATCTTTTAGTGTGCGGATCGGGTTTACTTATATATTTACGACCTGTGCTGAATACCCTTCGGCTCCCCCATACAGGTGTCTCACATGTTAAACATAACCTAACCTAATAGCGTCCCGAGACACCCAACCGCGGCTATAGCCACCTACAGTGCACCCGATTACAACCATTCGTCTTTTGAACTTCAATTAAAACAAAAGCCACCAAATCAATGAAAAACTAAACAAAAAGGAAAAATAAATACCAGAGTTATATTACAAAAAAAAAAAAAAAAAAAACAGGTGCTCGTGTAATTTGCTGTGCGGCCTGAAGATGAATGTACACTATCTACACAAAGAGATTTAAAAACAAAACAAAAAAAAAAAGAGAAGAAAAAAACAAATTAAGTTAATAAATAAAGAAACATTTTAAGTTAATGTACATAACTGAGCGTTCTGAATTAGCTCACCGCAAGTAAATGCCATAAGCACTCTGCATTCATAAGAAGACAAAAGAATAGTATTATCTATAAATGTAATAAAGAATTAAGTAAAATGTTATAAGCTAAATTATATTAGGTTTAGTCATGATGAAATAAGTATAAGGTGGTTTCGTCGGCAGCCGACGCTAGCACGATTAAAGGCCTTAGCTTCAGTGCGTTCGTGCTTGTTGAAAGGTTGTGTGCGGACGATTTTTCTGAGCATTTAACACTTAAGCGCACACAAAAAATTGAGCTGCTTTAACAACTTTTTATTTTAAAGTTATATATATATTATATATATTAGAATTAAAACTTAAACAAAAAACTTTGTATACGAAACCAAAAACAAAGACTATTAGCTGATTCAAAATTATTAAAAATTAAACTACATATAGAAATAAACTTCACTTCTTTGGATTATAAAAGGCACCACGGATCAGTCAAGGGTTAATCAACTCTACGTTCGTTTCGTTTACACTCATTGTAAAGTGTGCGTTTCACTCGCACTTACTGCTAGCATACGCTAAGGCTGTGCTTTTGCCGACGAGACCACCTTATAGTTATTCCATCATGGGTTTAGTCTTGTGTTAGTTGTCATAAGCAAAAGCTTTAAGCTTCGACTTATGCTTAAACAACAAAAAGCGCCCTCTAGATCTCGACCCCCTTTGCCATAATTCTTTTTGTTTCAGCAACCACCGCTCACACACATGAAAGATCTTTCAGAGTGGGACACATAAAACGAGTGAGTGAAAGCTTTCAATTTTAATCATTTGTGGTTATGGGTATAAGCGCCTTCCGCGACTTGTGCCAAAAATGATATCGAGAGCTTTGGTACATTGATGGAATTTTTTTTGTTGTTTCTGCGTAAACAAACCCAAAGCGTCAATCGAGCAAGTGCGTTACAATTGTAGATGTTTTTTTTTTGTTTTTTTGTTTAACTTTCGTTATTGTTAATTTACCTGTACGCTACGCTTGCATACTTTTCGGCTTGGCCTTAAGTAATATTACAACAAGAAATAAATAAATAAATAAAATAATAATTTTAGCAATATCTTTTGATGATATAAATATATATACATTTTTTGAAATAATGTTTTATATAATTCTAGAAAATAACTATGAATTTCTTTAACAAATTGTCAACTCTAAATATGAACTAAATTTAAATTTTTAAGGAAAACCATGCTGCGCTGCAGGGAAGCAGGATAGTCGTGCGAACAGTTATTTTTCTAGGGATCCTTATTTTCTTTTTTTTTGTCTTGCCTTTAAGGATCATGGTAGAGTGGGCGATTGCTTCGTTTGAAGGAAGAACAATGAAAAATAAGTGTTCGTTTTCGGTAGCCTTCTTTAATTTGGTTGACTTAATTTTTGTAACTTCCTTCGGCCCCTCCTATCCCATATCATGGTACGCCAATTAATTGTTCATTTCTGTCTGAGCCGCTCTCTATCTAGCAAGAACCAACGCACTCCCAACATCGACGAGCATAAGCCGGCTGCAAGCGCGTACTGTTGTTAGTATAGAAAAAATTACACCTGCTCTACGTGAAACGTTACTGTATAAATAATTTGGCGCCCAACCTTAGGACCAAACTATTAAATAATTTGGCAACCGTAACCTCAAATTATAAATAATTTGGTATCCAACTTAAGGTCCAAAGCGTATATATAATTTAACGCCCAACCTAAGGGTTAAAGCTACGTTTTTGGTTCCTAACATATGTAATCTTTATTGAGTCATCAACAGCTAAGACAAAAATCCGCGTCCGTCAGTTCATTTTTATTTTGGAATAGAGATTTGCTTGATCTATTAGGTTGGTTTTCTTATATAAACCCAAATATCGCAAATCAGGAATTACAGCAAAGACAACAACAGTTGTGTAGATATGAGGAAATCGTTATCAGAAGTTACACATATGTCTTTAGCCTGTTTAGTGTTAAGCTTAAGCTGGAAAGTGTTCAACTTTGGAGTGTTCCACGACCATCCGCTGAGGCGATACCCCATCATCCTTACGTTACCCCGATCAGTGAAAAAATTTCAGCTTGAAAATGGTTTAACTGTGGACTTGATCTACGACCATTCGCTGATTTGGTACACTATAATCCTGTCCGTTACAAAAAAAAAATTAGTTAGCCAAGCATTCTTGTGTTAGAATAAAGACTAGTAGTTGATAGTTAGTCACACAAGAGTTTTAGTTTCAATTTTTTTTAATATGTTTTGTTTTTCTAGTAAGCTATACTTTAATATAGCGCAAAGGAATGCAAAAATAATTTTAATGACATTTTCCTATCTAGCTGGAAACAAGTTAAGTGGCAGTAGCTACGGCTTGCCGCTTCTGGTAAATGGTTAAATAAATTCAATTCTTTCTGTCTTTTCTTTACTACCGATCAAAAACAATAGACATACCCTGTCTTTCACTGTAGTGTATGCATGGTTTTCCTAATTTATTTATGAAACTCTAATAAAGCAGAAATATCTGAAAATACAAATATATAGCTAGATATCCAACAATTATTAATTAAATAAATATTATCAAATCAAAATAAAACCAGCTAAAATAAAATTATAAATTATTCAATTTATAGCCAATTTAATAAAAATAACATTTAAATAAATTGATATAAACATGTATAAAAAAAATATATATATATAAATTATTAAGTATTAACATTTTTATATTATTGCTAATAGTTGTTCTTACCAAGACCTTCAACTCGAAATGCCCTTTGAACCCAAAACCATTTGTTGTGTATGCACTAGAGAAGTGGAGCATCCTAATCAATTAATAGCCACCAGGTGCAACCATTTCTTTCATCACGCGTGCCTTAACCCCAATCAGGGAAGTACAACAATTTGTCCAGTTTGTCGAACGGCCTTAAGCAAGTCAACATTAAACTTAGCGCAGAAAATGGCAGAAGCTCAACCCGGTACGTCGGGTATTACGACCAGGTCTAAAAGTGCATCAAATTCGGCTACTGTACAGCCAATCACTGTGGCGCAGTCGTCGGCTTCTGCACAGAATCGTCCGGTGACGAATTTAGAAGAATCACCACTGTACGCAGAAGCCACTCAACCGGCAGATTCCATTCAGCATACGAGTGCAGCAGCACTCAGTTCAGCCACCCACAGTGTGCAACAAGATGCAGCCTCTCTGCAACAGGCTTTAATAAATGCAATGGCTGCTGTTTTGCATCAGCAGACTGCTGTTAAATCTCAGCTGAGTTTCAAAGACTGCAAGCTACAGCCTCAGGCCTCATTGCAGGTACAAGCCATCATCAATCGTTTGACGAATTTATAGGCTTGCCCAATCGACCAGGTGGCGATTATGTACCGGGGCCGGCAGCGCCATCAGTAGCCCCAAACATGTCAGCTTCTTCTTCCCAATTGCGTACTGATAAAATCAGCCAAATTATTTCCAATTGGAAGTTACGATTTTCTGGGCATTCGTCTCTATCAGTAGAAGATTTTCTATACCGCGTCGAAGCCCTGACACACCAGACTCTAGAAGGAAACTTTACAGTGTTAGCCCAGCATGCTAGCAATTTATTTGAAGGTAGAGCCAGTGAGTGGTTTTGGCGATACCACAAAAGCACTACCTCGATCGAATGAAGAGCTCTTAGTGCGGCAATTCAAGCGCAGTTTAGAGATGGGCGCACGGATTTAGAAATTCGTACAGTTATCTCGCAGCGCAAGAAAAAATTTAATGAGAACTTTGACGTGTTTTATGAAGCCATAATGACGTTAGCGGATAAATTAGTACAGCCCATGTCAGAATTGTCATTACTAGAAGTGTTGCGAGCAAATTTTCTCCCAGAAACGCAGCATGAAATTTTTTTTGTGCCCATATATAGCGTAGGACAATTACGAGAGGTGGTGCGAAAGCGGGAGCGGTTTATGCAGGTACTGGCAAAACCTATCTTGCCGATGAATAGGCCTAGACCCAGACCCCAAGTCAGCGAGATAGTCGAACATGAAGAGCAACCTGATGATACTCCCAACACAGGCGATGAGTTCGAAGGCGAAATTGCAGCTATCGCGCTCACCTGTTGGAATTGCAGAACAGTGTGGCATCGATTCCAAGATTGCCTAGCCGATCGCAGTGTTTTTTGCTACGGGTGTGGCAAACCAGACACCTATCGTCCATCTTGTCAAACATGTACTTCAAAAAACGGCCAAAAGCGTGTACTGACCAGTGCACGCAAACCTGTTTCAGCAATGAATACGAACCCCGAATAACTTCACTGTTAATCAACGCTGAAGTAAATTCCCCAGATACGTCGAATACCCCACTTATGTCCCAACATTTTCAATTGCACGCCCATCAGAATCCTAGTACAGACCTTAATTTATTTAATTTTGGAGAATTTAATTTATTTATTTATTTATTTATTTTCATTTTCCTAGTGCTACAAGTTATATAACTTTTATTTTAGTGCACAAGTCACAATTTTTAATCATTAACTTAGTATCATGTATTATAATAGAGTAACCTATCATATTCTTAGTTATTAGTAACAATTTTCTTTTCAAATTAAGTAATATATTTAAGAGTATTAGCATTTGTTTAATTTTCTGAATGAATATATTTATTATTACACTGGCTTTGAATTTGGGTTTATGGTTTATCTAATTTAATGTGTCTTATAGATCTAATTGTTTTTTTTTATTTTTTTTATTTTTTTATATTTTTTTTATCTACTAAAGTGTGCTTTTAACTTATTACTAAACAAAGATGCGCTCTTGGTACATTTTAAATCTGACGGTAATTTATTCCAGAATCGAACAGCAGAGACATAGAATTGCCTTACTCACAGAAAAAATAGAAATAAAAAGCGATGGGTATCCTATAAATTACAGCGTAAGGAGATGCTACAGGCTTTAGTTAGCTCCGTAGTAGGAAACAGACAAGACTTACGTCCTTACGCATCCGTCCAGCTTCTTAACAGAACCCTTAGTGGGTTGGTGGATACCGGGGCAACGGTCAGTTGCATTGGTGGCAAATTAGCAACTGAATTGATTAATAACAAGTTCCCGTTCAAGCCTGTTAGATCGACTGTCCGCACCGCAGACGGCCAAAAGCAAAATATTATAGGGAAGATTAGCACCGATATTGTTTATCAGCATAAGACCAAAGCTTTAACTTTTTTTTATCGTACCTCGACTTGATCAAGATTTATACCTAGGAATTGACTTTTGGAGTGCGTTTGACCTGTTGCCGCTATTCATGGCAACTAAAACCCACATCCCCGTCGTAGAAGGCATTAATTCTATTGAGCCAGAAATTGTTCATGCAGCTGACCAAAAACAAAAACGAAATAAAGCCATTGAACAATTTCCTTCATTTGTAAAAAGAGGCCTCGGAAGGACTCACTATTTGTCGCATGAAATTGATGTCGGAGACGCAAAGCCCATCAAGCAGCGCCATTACGCTGTGTCGCCAGTGGTTGAAAAACTGATGTATGCAGAGATAGACCGAATGTTGAAGCTCGGGGTTATAGAAGAGTCCAACAGCCCATGGTCTTCTCCAGTAGTTTTAGTTAGGAAGCCAGGCAAAGTGCGGCTATGTATTGATAGTCGTAAGGTGAACGCGGTGACTGTTAAAAATGCTTATCCCATGCCACTCATTGATGGCATATTGAGTCGACTGCCAAAAGCCGAGTTCATATCCAGCATCGATCTGAAGGACGCCTATTGGCAAATTCCGCTCGATAGCGCTGCCCGCGAGAAAACTGCCTTCACGGTACCTGGAAGACCCTTATACCAGTTCACGATCATGCCGTTTGGGTTATCCAACGCGCCTCAAACCATGTCCAAATTAATGGACAGGGTCATTCCTGCAAATTTAAGGAATGAAATTTTTATTTATTTAGATGATTCTGAACATTTCAATCGTCATCTCGCGGTCTTGTCCGAAATAGCAACTTGCTTATCGCAAGCAGGTTTAACTATAAATGTAGAGAAGAGCAAATTTTGCAGGCAGGAAGTAAAATACCTAGGACATGTTATTGGAAACGGAACGATTCAGACAGACCCCGAAAAGATCTCCGCCATTAGAGACTTCCCGATTCCTCGATCTGTCAGGGAAGTATAAAGATTCTTAGGAGTAACCGGATGGTACCATAAGTTCATTCAAAACTACGCAGGAATTGCTGCGCCCATCACCGATACGTTAACGAGTCGAAAAAAGTTTAACTGGACAGATGAGGCCCAGCAAGCATTTGAGCTGCTAAAGCTGTGTAAAGCCCCAGTTTTGCATAGCCCAAATTTTTCTGTCCCTTTTTCCATTCATTGCGATGCAAGTCACACGGGCGTAGGAGGTGTGTTAATGCAAAAGGATAAACAAGGCAATGACGTGCCTATTGCCTTCATGTCCCGTAAGCTGAACCACTGCCAAAGAAATTATTCTGTGACGGAAAAAGAGTGTTTAGCAGCCATTTTGTGTGTAAAAAAAATTCCGACCTTATGTTTAGGGTCAAGAATTTTCAATTATCACGGACCATGCGTCGTTAAAACGGCTGATGTCACAAACTGACCTTAGTTCTAGGTTAGCTAGATGGGCCCTGAAATTACAGGCATTTCATTTCAAAATTTGTCACCGAAAAGGAAGTGACAATCTGGTGCCGGATGCTCTATCGCGTGTCTTTTCTGAGACAATTTCAGCAGTCAGCCTAGGAGATATTGTAGAGATGAAATCCAACGCATTGAATTCTCCAGACTATCAGCAGCTTAGGGTCAGAATAAGTGAGCGAAATTGTCCGATTGGTGATGTCAAAATCATTGATAATTATATATATCGGCGGACTGAACATGCTACCAGTGAACACTTAACGGATGATTTATGTTGGAAGCTGTGGATTCCCTCAAATCTGGTGACTGAAGTCATAAGACAGCACCATGAAGACCCATTGGCTGCTCATGGTGGCATTAATAAGACGCTGGATCGGTTACGCAGGTATCTTTTCTGGACAAATATGGTTGCAGACGTAAAAAATTTCATAAATAGTTGCACTGTTTGCAAATGCAGCAAGCATTCAAACCAGCCACTAAGACTGCGGTTAGGGACTTCGACTGAGAGCCAAAGATTTTTCCAAAGGCTATATATAGATTTTCTGGGTCCGTATCCCCGCAGCCGCGCTGGCAATGTAGGAATTTTTGTAGTCCTAGACCATTTTTCAAAATATCCGTTTTTGCTGCCGGTGAAAAAGTTCACAGCTGAGGCTATCATTAGATTTATGGAGGAAGGATTGTTTTATTGCTTTCGGACATATGGTTACCAATGGAGCAGTATACGACCTTTTGCGCAAGTTAAATCTCCTAGAAGATCGCTCGGTTCGTTTCGACAGAGACGACTCTTTCGACTTGTTGCGTGTTAAAGCCCAAAAAGGCATTCAACAACAATATGACCGCAACGAGCGAACTTATAACTTGAGAAGTCGAGCAGTAGACTTCGAAGACGGAGATGAGGTCTACCGTTGTAATTTTAAACAAAGCTGTTTCACACAAGGGTACAATGCTAAATTGGCCCCGAATTTTGTAAAAGCACCTATAAGACGTAAACTTGGTAATTGTTACTATGAAGTGGAAACTTTACAGGGCAAGTTTATTGGCAAATACCATGCAAAAAATCTTAAACACTAATTCACCTACAAGCGGTGATCACCCTTTGGTTGTTGTTTATTCCATGACAGCCTAAAGGTATGCAACGTTTTGGTTGTTACGCTTTATCCGAAACCGCAACCTTGCGAGATAACTCTACCAATTAGACTAATATTTTTGGACGCGTTAAAACTAATTAAAAGACAAATTAAGGCTTCAATATGAAAATAAAAATAAATAAAAAATTGAAAAAAAAGAAAAATAGAATAAAAATAAATTTTGTTTTCGGCATTTGATGCCACTACTAGTAGCGCTCTCTGTTGGTGAACCACTAAGAAAGGTTAAAGGTTTTACTTATCGCCATATTTAAATCAGGGATGACAATGAAAAATCCCTCAAAATCTTTAATATCATGCAGGCACACTTAACCTTGCCCCAAAAACCATTTCCGGCACCTAGCTCGGTCTATTTGGTCGCAAGTACGGTGCAAGTAAAGTTGTGGTCGCGCATCTAACAAACACGTTAGAAAAAAAAAAAAAACCCCAAATGCAGTCAAACGAAAAGTTGATGAGACCGTATAAAACATATAAGACAATAAGAAACAAAAAAATAAAACAAAAACGTCAGCAGAAAAGTTACTCTTTTATAAAGTTGCAGTGTTCGCCTTAAAAAAATACCTCGCCGCTGTGCCAAAGGCAGACGCATAATTGACCCGGTAGAGGTCTTCATTAGACGCGAGTTATTCCCCCCCTCAACAAGTGCCAACTCCCATTGGGTAAGTTGAAGTGGTGTATCCAGTGCGATCAGTATAAGAACAATATCTTTCTCTTATATTGTATGGCAGAAAGCCAAGTTAGAGTGCGAATTTGAGTGGCGTGGTCAGCTGACCTAACCTCGAAAGTGGAGCTTTCGCACAAGTGAGGTTGGAAGCCGGGCTTACATATGGTGCGAGTCTAAGGTGCGACGAGCGTATTCCGCTGTAGTTTATCATTAGAAGATCAGCCTGTGACCATCCACGGATCTTTTAGTGTGCGGTTCGGGTTTACTTATATATTTAAGACCTGTGCTGAATACCCTTCGGCTCCCCCATTCAGGTGTCTCACATGTTGAACATAACCTAACCTAATAGCGTCCCGAGACACCCAACCGCGGCTATAGCCACCTACAGTGCACCCGATTACAACCATTCGTCTTTTGAACTTCAATTAAAACAAAAGCCACCAAATCAATGAAAAACTAAACAAAAAGGAAAAATAAATACCAGAGTTATATTACAAAAAAAAAAAAAAAAAACAGGTGCTCGTGTAATTTGCTGTGCGGCCTGAAGATGAATGTACACTATCTACACAAAGAGATTTAAAAACAAAACAAAAAAAATAAAAGAAGAAAAAAACAAATTAAGTTAATAAATAAAGAAATATTTTAAGTTAATGTACATAAATGAGCGTTCTGAATTAGCTCACCGCAAGTAAATGCCATAAGCACTCTGCATTCATAAGAAGAGAAAAGAATAGTATTATCTATAAATGTAATAAAGAATTAAGTAAAATGTTATAAGCTAAATTATATTAGGTTTAGTCATGATGAAATAAGTATAAGGTGGTTTCGTCGGCAGCCGACGCTAGCACGATTAAAGGCCTTAGCTTCAGTGCGTTCGTGCTTGTTGAAAGGTTGTGTGCGGACGATTTTTTCTGAGCATTTAACACTTAAGCGCACACAAAAAATTGAGCTGCTTTAACAACTTTTTATTTTAAAGTTATATATATATTATATATATTAGAATTAAAACTTAAACAAAAAACTTTGTATACGAAACCAAAAACCAAGACTATTAGCTGATTCAAAGTTATTAAAAATTAAACTACATATAGAAATAAACTTCACTTCTTTGGATTATAAAAGGCACCACGGACCAGTCAAGGGTTAATCAACTCTACGTTCGTTTCGTTTACACTCATTGTAAAGTGTGCGTTTCACTCGCACTTACTGCTAGCATACGCTAAGGCTGTGCTTTTGCCGACGAGACCACCTTATAGTTATTCCATCATGGGTTTAGTCTGGTGTTAGTTGTCATAAGCAAAAGCTTTAAGCTTCGACTTATGCTTAAACAACAAAAAGCGCCCTCTAGATCTCGACCCCCTTTGCCATAATTCTTTTTGTTTCAGCAACCACCGCTCACACACATGAAAGATCTTTCAGAGTGGGACACATAAAACGAGTGAGTGAAAGCTTTCAATTTTAATCATTTGTGGTTATGGGTATAAGCGCCTTCCGCGACTTGTGCCAAAAATGATATCGAGAGCTTTGGTACATTGATGGAATTTTTTTTGTTGTTTCTGCATAAACAAACCCAAAGCGTCAATCTAGCAAGTGCGTTACAATTGTAGTTGTTTTTTTTTTTTGTTTTTTGTTTAACTTTCGTTATTGTTAATTTACCTGTACACTACGCTTGCATACTTTTCGGCTTGGCCTTAAGTAATATTACAACAAGAAATAAATAAATAAATATAATAATAATTTTAGCAATATCTTTTGATGATATAAATATATATAAATTTTTTGAAATAATGTTTTATATAATTCTAGAAAATAACTATGAATTTCTTTAATAAATTGTCAACTCTAAATATGAACTAAATTTAAATTTTTAAGGAAAACCATGCTGCGATGCAGGGAAGCAGGATAGTTGTGCGAACAGTTATTTTTCTAGGGATCCTTATTTTTTTTTTTTTATACCCTTAACCCATAAAATGGGTAAATAAGGGTAAAATGGTTTTGTGCAAAAGTATGTAACAGGCAGAAGGAAGCATCTCCGACCCTATAAAGTATATATATTCTTGATCAGCATCAACAGCCGAGACGATATAGCCTTGTCCGTCTGTCCGTCTGTCTGTCCGTCTGTCCGTCTGTATGAACGCGTGGATCTCAGAGACTACAAGAGCTAGAGACTTTTGATTGTGTATTTAAGTTCTCCTATACCATGAGCAGAACAAGTTTGCTTCAAATTATCGATAACTATTCTGGTTTCCGATATACAGATAATATCGATAACAATAAAATATCGAATTTGGAAAATCTAAAAATGAGGGTTGAAGTAATGGATAATGATAGAACTTTTCTGAAAATTTCGTCCAAATCGGTTGAGAAACACCGGAGATATTGAACTTAATCGATGGAAGCTAAGCCAGTATACCAAAGTCTTATATAAATTAAATATATTTATTGCAACTGGGTTCAGGGTATCTTCTAGTCGGGCTCTCCCGACTAGAGCCTTCTTACTTGTTTTTGTCTTGGCCTTTAAGGATCATGGTAGGGTGGGCGATTGCTTCGTTGAAGCAAGAACAATGAAAAATAAGTGTTTGTTTTCGGTAGCCTTCTTTAATTTGGTTGACTTAATTTTTGTAACTTCCTTCGGCCCCTCCTATCCCATATCATGGTACGCGAATTAATTGTTCAATCGTCAAAAGACACGTTCTGAGGATGCTTAACAACTTATACATGGAATGCTGAAGTAAATGCTCGGCAAGGAAGTGAGGATGGGTCTTTTTCCCTGCGCATTAAGCTGATGCTGGCGTTGAGCTATGTTTCTTGTGCAGGTCAGCACTGCTACTCAGATGCGCTCCCTTCTTTTTCCACGCCAGTGCATGAAGATGCGTTTCTTTGAATTGATTTCGCTTACAGGCGCCACTTGCATTCAAAATGGATGTTGCCCGTATTGATATTTGACACTTGACCGTAAACTTTCGTCTAACACGGTTGCTTTAGTTTTCGTCCATATCATTTATTTTCCTCAATAAATTGCGTTATTTTTTTTTATTTTTTTTTTTTTTTAATATTTGAAATGCCGATACGAAAAAGGTTACTGAAAGTGTTAATTAAACTCGATACCGAAGGAAAAGTGATAATTGGGTTTGTGCAATGTCCGTCACGGTGTCTGTCCATCCGTCCGTCCGGCCGCCCGTCCGTCCTTATGAACGCAACTTTTTTCCACACCCTATAAGTTACAGATTTGAAACTTTCCATTATCTTTATCTATGGCCAGGACTAATAATATGTCAACATTGGGGTTCTACGAAAACTGGGGAACTGGCAAATCCATACATTCGATAACCCAAAATCGATGAGTCCACATATTTCGCACATCCTTACCTTAGCTAGACCTACGAAATTTGGTGAGAAGATAACTACTGATTTCCCCGAAAAAACAACATCAACAATTTTGAAGCCACGCCCACCCACTCCGCCCCCAGTACCTCCCGCAGTTTGAAATCAGAAACATCCATATCTTCCACAGTTTTTGAGCTAGAGCCACCAGATGTGGTGCCAAGATAGGTGATGACGACCCCAAAAAAACTGCATCAAAACTAGAGTCATAAGATTTGGTATCAACTTTGGATGCCACGCCACCTGTCACCAAATTGTTGCAAACATGAGTGATCTTGACCCCCAAAAAACTGCATCAAAACAAGAGTCATAAAAGTTAGTGGGAAGTAGCAATTGGTATCTCCCATAGTCCTCCAAAATGCGGCGATCGGAGCGGAATGAAATGGAAATTGACACCGAGGTGGCTGCACTGATCCACAATTTGGTGCTTGCCACTGTCATTCCAGATTAAATCTGCTATAGCCTTCAGCTCCATTGAAGCTCCAACCATTGTCACAAAACAGCTCTCCGCTGATCCAACGACGAGCAAAAAATCGTTTGAGTGCGGCTATAAATGCGTTTGTGCTCAGGTCTGACACAAGCTCTAGATGACAAGCCGTGGTCAAAAAGCACACAAAAACGCATAAGTAGTCGTAGTCGAGTCCAGTACGTTCAAAGGGCTTCGCTCCTTGCTGCACTCGGCCTGCGGGCAAGGAACCCATAATTTGCGTAGCTAATATTGGACGTTGTCGAAAACATGCAATGCAACTCCTTACCGTACTGCGAGCTAGTTTTCAAGCATTGATGACCCAAAAACCCTGTCGCACAAAGGCACATAACGCATGTGCTCCGACATGCATGCTGTTTTGATGCGTATATTCAAACAATGATTTTACAACAATATGATTGTATTTGGCAAAAGGATGGGATTTGACACCAAAATGGTACATTTGCCCTAGACAGTCTGCCACCTACACGAATTATTTCTATACCCTCAGACTTGTCTAGGAACGGATTAAGTGCTTGAATTTTCGAAGAACTAATTATTTTTCCACTGCGAAATTTTTCGATCTCCATATAAAAACATAAGTGCCGTTAGCTCTTTAGGTCTAATCGAATCAATCCTTTGTGCAATTTGACGCCAACGATAAACATAACCAAATAGGTTAGGTTGGACCGGCTGACCCTCCCAAGGGGGAATGTCACACATAGAGCGCTAAAGGGGTCCTTAGTGGGGCCGGTGGTTGGAGATGGTTAGGACTATCTCGTTGTGTGGTCCTGCGGAGTGTGAGTGCTTCTAGCAAAAGCTAGAAGTTTTCTAGGTTCTTTCTTGCTGGCTTCATCGAGCGAGGCAAGAAAGGCAGCTTTGAAGTGACGTAGTCGTTGTGCTGCCAGTGCGGGGCAGCTGCAGAGGAGGTGCTCTCTCTTTGACACCTGTATCCTTGCATTTCCTGCATTCGTCGTTATCCGTTAAGCCAAGCCTTTTCATGTATACCGCGGTTAGGCAGTCTCCCGGCAAGAGACCCGCAAGCTTTCGACAGTCATGCCTTTTTAGGTTTAGCATGTATTGCGTTAGTTTAACATCATAAGTTTTGCACATTATTTTCGAGATTTTGCAGTCACCTCCTATTATATCATCTACTCTCATCTTTGGACAAGCTTGCAGACTAAATCTGTTGTTTCGCTGTTCTGGGAGCTTCTCTGGACCTTGCCATTCCACAAGTGTTCACTCCTCATCAGGTAACTGCAAGAATTCTGGTCCTTGGCACCACAACGACGATGCCTTTAGATGACTTGTGTACAGCCCGTGAGAAACAATATCTGCCAGATTTTGCTTCGATTCTATTTTGTACCACTCCTGTGCGTTCGATGACTCTTGAATTATAGCTACTCTGTTGGCAACGAAGGTTGTCCAACGACTAGCATGCAATGCGATCCAACTCAAAACAATTGTCGAGTCTGTAAAGTAACCGACCTTAGAAAACGATTCGGGTGCACACCCTTTGATTTTTTCCATAAGCTGCGCTAACAGCTTAGCACCTTCTAATTCCAACTTATGTAGCGATACTACTCGAACAGGTGCAACCCTCAATTCGGCTGCCAACAAATTTGCTGAAATGCCTCCATGCTCATTAATGACGCGAACATATACCACCGCTCCGTAAGCTCTACAAGAGGCATCTGAAAACCCATACAGCTCAACTCTGTCTGCCACTGCATGGACTGGAACTACAGCTCGGGGCAACGAACACTCATGAGCAAGCTCAAATTCGCCTCTGTATTTTTGCGCTTGTAGCGCATAGCTTGGCGGCAACTCCTCATCCCAATGCTTCTTCAGCAGCCACAGTTCTTGCATGAAAATCTTTCCTAAAATCAGAAGCGGATTTAGAAATACTAGTGGATCAAACAACTGTGCTAACTCTGATAACTCGATACGCTTCGTAATGCTATCCGAATTACTTGCGACATACGAAAACTGAAACTTATCAACACTCGAAGCCCAATATATTCCAAGCGTCTTTGCTGTATCTGTTACCTGTAGCTCTAAAGGTTCTACTGCTTCTGCACGATCTCCATTACAATAGCTTTTAGAACGCCACTTATGAAGCTCGAATCGCCCCAACTTTAACAAATCGGTAACTTAATTTTTTTAATTCATTTAGCTGCTCGTAAGAACTCGCTCCAGCTATCATGTCATCCATATAGAAGTTTTGCCTTACAGCTTCACTAGCTAATGGAAACGACTTCCCAAATTGATCCGCTAAATAGTAAAAACATCTAACTGCTAAGAAAGGTTTATTTTGTTTATTTATTCACGTTCGATTCTTAATGCTACAGTATCGCTACTATAAATTTATGCATTAATCTCTATAGGTTTACATTCATGAAATCAGTTTAAGGTTATACATTAAATTCTTACGTACTAATTTAGCATTATTTATTTAATTTATTTTTATTTAATTAATTTTTCTAGTCTGGATTCTGAACAGGCAACATCTGAAAACTTTTTCAAATTTTTACTTCGTTTTGTAATAAGAAAATAAAATAAATAAATAATTTGCTGAAGTCACCCGCGTCGGATAAGCAATCGCATCCTCTGAGGAGTGGTAAACAAATTACTTTGCCCTTTGGGCAAACTATTCTCTTGTGCCACACCAGCACAAGAGGGAAACCGTAAACTACATCCTCACGCCTACAGCAATTGAGAGTCCATTATGAAGAATAAAATACGTTCACGCTCTAGCAGTAGATTAGCAAATCATAAGAAGTTGTTATCAACTGGTGTTAGTCCGAAAAACCGGAAGGATAAGCCATCGAGTCAAAGTGAATCTTCTAGTGATGATAACTCCCTTCACCGCTCTCCCATTCCCCCGATGATACGGATGGCGTCAAAAATTGAAGTCGCTCAACTGTCTTCCAACTCAGCTGTCGGGATCTCTGATCAACCATTAAGCGTAGTGTCACCTGACGACACTGTTAATGTCGAATTACAAGGGTTCCAACGTGTGATCAAAAGAAATAGGAACCCTGGAACGCCTCCCAATAAAGTACGTACCATAAAGCGCAATAAGCAATCGAGCCCAGTGTGCACTGACTCTATGGCTCGAAACAGGTTCGCTGTGCTAGCGAACATTGACGACATGGAAGTCGAGTCTGAAGATCCTGACAACAGGCCCAGTTGCAATCTTCAGCCGGGGCCCAATAATAGCTATATTGCCTCTGGTAATTCTGCTGCCCAGCCTCAAGCTGACGCTATTCCAGCCAAGGCACCTAATAAGCCTCCGCCTTTTGTGATTTCACATGTCATCAACATGAGGGAATTACTATCAACCTTAGATAACATAGTCTCAGCAGACAGCTACCAAAACAAAGGGTCACAAGGGAACACAGTAAGAATTTACCCTAAGGATGCACAAACTTTCAGGAAAATACAGGCAAAGCTGGACTCGCTGAAGGTCCAATATTATAGCTACCAACTTAAGGAAGATAAGCCTTACCGATTGGTCATAAAAGGCCTGCACAGCTCAACACTCAATTCTGAAATTGTTGAGCAGCTCGCTAAATACGACCACAAAGTGCTTCATGTTCACAACCCAAAAAGCAGATCAACGGGAAACAATATGAACATGTTCTTTATAAACATTGCCTCAGCTAGCAACAACAAGGATGTTCACAAAATTCAATTCATTTGCCGGCAGAGGGTAAGTGTTGAAGCTATGAGAAAATCCACTGAGATTGTACAATGTAATCGCTGTCAATCATATGGCCATACAGCGAAATACTGTCGCAGAGACCATCTTTGTGTTCGATGCGGGGATGAGCACAAGTCGCCTGACTGCAAGAAATCACCTGACGAGCCGGCCAAGTGTGCTCACTGTGGTGGCGACCATCCTGCTAACTATAAAGGCTGCCATTACTATCAAATGTTAACTAAAAGAAGACAAACCTTTATTAAGACCGGAATAGCAAACTCATCCCATCAACAGTTTGGCATACAACTTAATGATTAGTTATATCCTAATGCTAGGAACGCTGCGCTCTCCTACGCCGAGGTTGCTCGTCGGTCGATTCATCAACCAGCTCAAGGCTGCTCCCAGCCCCATCAGTACCAGCCTCCTCAGCACGAGCGACAACAGCAACATCCATATAATGAATATCAACAACTACCACAACTGCAACCATCCCTGGCACTGCAAACCTCGCTTGACAAGTTGAACCAACATATGGCGATGATGAGCTCCACAATGAACCACTTAATTGACATGCAGCTACAAATGCTGCAGATGCTCAATGCTCGGTTAACTAAATGATCTTGCCACGCCCCCTCCGTATTCTACGCTGGAACGCCAACGGTGTTTCCAGCAAATTGAAGGAGCTGGAATTGTTTGTTGCCAAAAACAACAACACGTCCTGCTCTTAAGTGAGACACGACTTCCTGTCAATAGAGACCTAAAACTCTTTGGGTTCTCATCTTACCTATCAAGACACCCTGCCAATAATGCCAGAGGAGGGGCAGCCGTGCTCATCCGTAACGACATTCAACACTTTCCTCAAACGGCAACCGCCACAGAAAAAGTACAGTTAGCCTCTGTATCCATTTCAACAAGAATCGGCCAGGTCAATGTCGGTTTCATCTACTGCCCACCTGGTCATAGATGGATCGAGAACGACTTTGACATGCTTATTAGCACCTTCGGCTATAGATTTATAGTTTCAGGCGACTGGAACGCTAAACATAGGCTTTGGGGATCGAGGAATCCTAGTCACAATGGAACCGAACTGGTCAAATACCTGACTTGGTCTGGAGTTTCAGTACTGGCTACCGGAACACCCACATGCTTCACTTATAGAGCCAACGTCACTCCCTCCTGCATAGACTTTGCAATACACAAGGCGATCCCAAACTTTAAACTTTCTATCAGAGACAGTCTTGACTTAGATTCGGACCATCTACCGCTGATCATAGAGTTTGATGAAGACGCTGCCTTCTTCCAAAGAAGTCCGAGACTCCTGGACCATAAAAGCGATATTTACAAATTTCAAAGGTTGCTAGAAGAACCAGCCTTTGACGAACTTGAATTAATCTCGACAGAGGACATAGACCTTGCGCTGGATCTGATTTCTCAGACTGTTCATGACGCTGCCAGAGAGTCCCGTTATCCGCTGTCATACCACGGTAACAGAATTAACAGAGTCTTCGCTCCCACTCCAATGATAAGGTTCCTCCTAACCAGAAAGCGTCGACTTCGCAAACAATACCTACGCTCGCACCACCCTTGGGATAAAGCTGAGTGGCACCGGGCTGCGCTCGACCTCAAAACAACTCTGCAGGAGCAACGCACAAATTATTTTGATCAGATGCTTGCGAATGCTGACTGCACTCAAGTGACCAACTACTCCGTGTGGAAATTAACTCGTAACCTCAAGCAACAACCACTGAGGCAAGCGCCGATCAAAAACGCCAATGGCCAGTGGTGTCGGTCCGGCGAAGAGCAAGCTAATGCTCTTTCCATCCACCTGGCGGAGAGATTCACGCCCCTCAACCTTGCATCTGCTTTAGATGTTGTACAAACTGAGGCCCTTGTAAATACCATCCACCAACCGGCTCCTCCGATCCGTCCTTTCTCTCGGGAAGAAGTCAGCCTCAGCATATCCAGGCTGAACAGAAATAAGGCTCCTGGACATAACGGCATTTGCAACAGAACACTGCGAGCGCTTCCAAACCTATCAGTAACGTTCCTTACAAAAATATTTAATGCCATGCTTAAGTTGCATTACTTTCCGGACCAGTGGAAAGTTGCTCATGTGAGCATGATCCATAAAGCTGGCAAGCCCGAACACGATCCCAGTTCCTACCGACCTATAAGTCTCCTGCCTTGCCTCTCCAAACTTTTTGAGAGACTGTTCCTCACCCGTCTGGAACAGCCCCTAGAAACTAAAAACATCATCCCTCACCACCAGTTTGGCTTCCGCACAGGACACGCCACGCCCGAGCAGCTCGTCGGGTTGTCAATCACATTTTAAGAGCGTATGACGAGAAGGAGTACTGTAATGGAGTCTTTCTTGACGTACAGCAGGCCTTCGACCGTGTCTGGCACACCGGTCTACTGGCAAAACTATCGAATGCTTCCAGCTCCTTTTTATTTAGTGCTTAAATCATACCTAGAGGGACGCCAATTTGCAGTTAAAACTAGAGGGGCTTTATCGAACCTGCAGCCAGTTCAGGCCGGAGTTCCACAGGGAAGTGTACTTGGACCAGTCTTGTACTCCTGCTTCTCAGCCGATAATCCTCTCCCGGGATCTTTACAAATGGGATGCGACGGCAAAATGCTGCTTGCCACATTTGCTGATGATGTGTGCCTTTTATACTCGTCAAACTGCGTTCACGACTCGGCGGACGGAGTTAATCAATACCTAAGCAGCTATGAGGCCTGGACTTAAAGGTGGAACATTGGAATTAATTGCTCTAAAAGTGTAAATGTCTGCTTTTCTTTAAAAAGGAAAGTCCCTCCTGAGTGTTTTCTTAATGGTCAAGCTTTGCCCCAACGCTGTGATGCCAAGTATTTGGGAATTACACTTGACAAACGTCTCACCTTCAAAAAACATATTTCTTTAGTGGTAGCAGCCTGCCGCTCGAAAAAGAAAAAACTGTCATGGATGATGAACGCCAAAAGTAAGATGTCACTACTTAACAAAAGAAATATTTACAACCAAATCATTGCCCCAACGTGGAAATACGGAATGCAAATATGGGGAATCGCTTCTAATTCAAGTAGACAGAGAGTACAAAGATTCCAAAATAAATCGATGCGCTCCATCACGGGCTGTGATTGGTTCGTTCGTAACTCTACACTTCATAGGGATCTTAAACTGGTGGAAGTTGATGAACAAATTAACTTTTTCAGCAGCAGATACAGAGAAAGATTGGAGACTCATAGCTGAAAAGGCGCCAATTTACTAACCTGTTACCATAACTTCATAAATATTTATTTTTTCTGTATCCTTAGTCGATACAGACATGGCTCTTTCTAATAATCAATGACGGATTAAAGGGCATCCTGAGCCCTGTTTACCGCAAAAAAAAGAAACAAAAAAAAAAAACAAAAAAAAAATTAATTTTTCTATGGTAACAATGTAAGTTATAAGCTATCAAAATGTGCTTGTAACTTAGTCTTAAATTTATGCGCGCTAGAGATGTACTTTAGATCTGACGGCAGGTTATTCCATAGCCGAACAGCGTAGATGTAAAATTGCCTATCAGACCATGCTAGCTTGGTTCTTATACAAGTAAGGTTATGGAAACGGGTTGATGTGGCAAATTTAAGGTGGTCATACAAGTATTCAGGCTTTTTCAAGTAAACTACTTTATGTAAGAAGAGTAGGACTCTAACATTTATTAAAGACGACAGGTCTAGGCCAAAAAGTTTATTTGCAAAGCTGGTTATATGGTCGCCTCTTTCAGACCGAACACAACGAGCTATGCTATTAAATGCAACTTTATTTTGTTTTGGCTGCTTACTGCACACTTTGCAAATATCTCTTTTCCATAAATAAGTAAAGGAATTGCAAGCGCCTTCGCTATCATGAACCTTATCTCAACAGTTAAATATTGTTGGGTTAAGGACAGTTGTCTAAGAACACCGTATCATTTTCCTACAGCTTTATTTATATGGTCATTCCATGATAGTGTCCTATTAAATATTATACCTAGGTTATCTGCTTTATCAATATATCTTATGTTAACGTTATCAATACTCAGCTTTGGAAAACTGTCAAGAATCATGTACTTTTTATAAATTACTATACACTTACGGGATTAATACTCAGACCATTACGATACGCCCATTTACTAACGCATAACAAATCATCATTACATTTATGAACACATTCATTGATTAGACTAAGAGGACGACTGACATACATTTGTACATCATCAGCATATAAGTGAACAAAACACTAGGCAGGTCATTAATATATATTGTAAAGAGAAGCGGTCCTAAAATAGATCCTTGTGGGACACCACGAGAGACTGGCAAAACATCTGAAATTTTTTTTAAGGCTTTAACGGATTGTCTTCGAATATATTAATATGTGGATAATAGTTTTGTTGTGGTTTGACTAAAATTATACATTCTACTAACCTTCGTCAATAAGATATCGTGGTTAACCGCGTCAAATGCTTTGCTAAAATCAAGGAGTGTCAAAAATGTAACTTCACTATTATCCATGTGGAGTCGAATATCTTATACAACTTTAAGTAGCGTCGTTGTGCAACTTCTCCCAGTCGAAACCCAGATTGCTTTTGGTTTAGGAGTCAAATCGATTCTTAAGCAGCTGCAATGCCCTTCTGTAGTTATCTGCAGAAAGTTCCAAGCAGTCAATCGTACGCAAGTGGATAAATTTTGATAGTTCGTCCACTCATAATCTGTTTCTATCAATGTTTTAAAAGTGTTAAACAAACTTACCCACTCTGTAACCTTTACACTAAATTCAGGCAGCTTCAATTTAGGTAAATTTGACGAACGCTAATTTGCCGACGGAACTGAGAGTGTAAAATTAGCAGATGGACTTGCACCAAATGCAGCTTGACGGCCCCTTTGGTCTAACTGTGCCAGAAATTTAGACTTTATTTCACAATATAAATTTTCAATTTCTTATCTAGTCCCAAATTCACTAACATCTTCACTACCATTTTCTATTTGTTTTATACCCTTAACCCATAAAATGGGTAAAAAAAAAGGGTAAAAGTATGTAACAGGCAGAAGGAAGCATCTCCGACCCCATAAAGTATATATATTCTTGATCAGCATCCACAGCCGAGACTATATAGCCATGTCCGTCTGTCCGTCCGTCTGTCCGTCTGTATGAACGCGTGTTTCTCAGAGACTACAAGAGCTAGAGACTTCAGATTTTGGATGTACGCAGAACAAGTTTGCTTCAAATTATCGATAACTATTCTGGTTTCCGATATACACATGCAATCGATAACAAAATATCGAATTTGGAAAATCTAAATATGAGGGATGAAGTAATGGGTAATGATAGAACTTTTCTGAAAATTTCGTCCAAATCGGTCAAGAAACACCGGAGATATCGTGTTTACTCGATTGAAGCTAAGTCCTTATACCAAAGTCAATTGCAAATTTAATTTATTTATTGCAACTGGGTTCAGGGTATCTTCTAGTCGGGCTCTCCCGACTAGAGCCTTCTTACTTGTTGCATGTTGCATAATTGCGAAAAAACTGATTCGACCAGACTCAAGCGGGCCTCTAACTCTGATGAAACCATAGACGTAAACTTCTCATATATATATGTTTTGTTTCGAGTTAATGAAGCCATCAAACTTTCTCGCGAAGCACTAAAGTCCGCATCTTTACTTTTCTTTAGAGCCATTTTGCTCGCACTATAATTAACCAAAGTTAATTGAACCGATTATAGCTATTTGAGCTAGGTGTTACAATGCTCCCACCATCAAATAAGCTACCGAAACTAAATCAGTTAAACAAATGCACTCAACGTTGTGCCGAAAATTTTAAGTCACTCAAAGCGTCAACTTGATCTAAAAGCAACAACCTAAAAACTGTACTCAACGCAGTACGCAAATTGGAAAATTATAATTCAATTATAATTAATTAACACCTTATTAAAAATTAAGATTACAAATATCCATTCATCATTATATTACAGTTTGCAATTTTACAATTAGTTTCATTAGCTTTAAATACCATTTTGGATCAAACACGCTAACAGAATGTTTTATAACAAGAGTGGCCAGATCGGCGAAAGATGATCGAAGGGCGCGTGCGCTCTCACGACCCACGATCCATAGTCGCCACCATCGCGAAGAAGGAAGGCGCAATCAGGCCAAGCGCGCGACCGGCGAGTAAGTAAGGAGCTCGGGTCGAAGGCGTACAGACGTGTCGGCGGAATAATTAGTTAGCGATAAGTAAAAGGGCAAACGACGGCCTAGTACAGTTAACGAGATTGACAACCGATGAAAAGTGTAGAAATTCTAAGACGGAGGAATATATAATAAGCTCGCATATGTATACGTATGTGTTTATATGTATATATGTATATATGCATATATGTATGTACGCATATATGTATATACATATGTATATATTTATATATATATGTATATATTGTGACATAGGTTAAAGTAAGCATAATTTAAGACGCCTGGCACAAAGAAATACAAGTTCGGAAGATAGAAAGACCCTAACCCCAAACACGTGTATTCTTCTAATCCGAGCGCCCATCGGTATACATATAAGCACTTATTGTTACGTATATATATATATATAGCCGCTCGTTTACGATATAAGATTGCTTCGTTTCGTTTCGCGTTATAAAGTGGTTCGACGGCTGATGGTGAGTGCCTCAGTTTGGAAGAGAAGAAATAACTGTAAGACTTGTGGTACGAGTGCGGTGACAATCCATTCTCCAACTCCCAGTCAGTTCGGTGACGCGACTCTTGGTATTGCGACGCTAACGAATTTTACCTACATTTAGCAATTGTGTTTCGGAAAATAAAAATATTTCTTGTAGCACGAGCTTTGGCCAGACTGAGATCTGTACCTCGGCTCAAACCACTACCTTACAACTGCATAAAAAGCCCCAACGCCTCGTCAAAAACGAAAAAAAAAAGCGTGTATCCTAATGAGTAGATTCACCAAATTTGGTTTGAAGATAGCAATTAAACTCCAACAAAGATCTGCAGAAGAAATTTGGATGCCAAACCTTTTCCATATACATTCTTTTTGATTATCATTTTATTTTTTTAACTCGGTACCCAAGGTAAAGAGTACACAGAGAAAAAAATCCGTTCTCGCTAGTGAACAATCAAGAACATTTCTTTGGATTTTCTTGATATGAGAACGATATTCTAAAATTAAGAAGGGATTTTTTAATACCGCCGACCTAGCCTCAAGAACGAGATGGTCTCGAAATTGTTCTTCATTTGATAATATTGGTTCTTAATTTAAGAACAATTTGTGCCTGAGTTTTGACTAGTATTAGTTGTTTTCTTAAAAAAAATTAGTATTTAAAATACAATTTGAATTAATTTGTTAAATCTTACCCCTATTACGAATAAACAATTCCTTTGACGCGGATCGAACCATACACCTCACGAAAACCACGCGTACGCCTTAGCCATTGCACTGCTGCCGAACTTGTTCCTTAAGCAGTTTAGTTTATAGTTAACCAATCAAAGTCGGCTTAGCTTCGTGAGGTAAATGCGTTCATATTATATGAACATTGTTCGCAATTTGGTAGAAATAGAATGAAATTGATTCCATTTGTATCAAATTAAGAACCAAAGTTCTTATAATGGACCAATATCAACAAACGGTTCATGAATCAAGAACGTCTGTTCATAATTTAAGAACAAAATCAATTTAATACCAAAAAATCATGAACGAAATGTCTGAAAAATTAAGAACATTTGTTTTTTGTGCAATGTCCGTCATGGTGTCTAGCCGTCTGTCCATCGGTATGAACGCAAATATATTTTTCTATAGGAGGGCCCGATAAAAATTGGCTTTGTAAGCCCATGATAAATATTAAAACGGGAATGCGTGTTTCTTTCTCAGTTTTTGGGCTACATTGAAATAATCAAGATTTCAACTTCGAATCAACACTTTTCGGTCTTATTTCTCGTGTAACAACCAAAATTCTTGAACCAAGTATAAAATATTCGCAACTTTTTAGACCACGTATTCTTAAATTAAAAACATTTTGAGAATTTTAAGACTTTTAACTCTGCAATAAAGAAGCATATCGATAACCTACTGGAGTTAGGCCTATCGCAAGTTAACAGGGTGCATAACTGTAGTGGTAGAATGTTGGACTTAATATTTGTTTCTTACTCAGATTGCAGTAATGCTAGTAGAATACCCCATCTAGTGCTTCCGGATAATACCTACCATCCAGCCTTAGAACTATCACCGAAATTCTTAACCCTAGTTCAGTATCTAATAATACTTTAAAGCCCCGTTGCTTTCGTAAAACTAACTTTACTAAATTAAATTATCTTCTTCAGCATATTAATTGGTCTCGCCTTTACACTTGTAGTGATATAGAAACTGCCATTGCCATATTTTAAAGGACCTTGAATTCGCTTTTTGGATATATTTGTTCCCCTCACTTGTTCTTCAAGTGATAATAAACCATCTTGGTTAACGAGGGAACTATCGCAATTGAAAAACGCGAAGACAAGATATTCTAAAAAATTTAAAAAATCGGGAACCACTTTAGATTTATCTTCGTATTTAGTAGCAAAATCTAGTTTTCTTTCTGTTCACACATCTTGTTATAGTAATTATCTTAATCGTTGTAGATTAACCTTTTCACGTGACCCTAAACAGTTTTATAAATTTGTTAACTCTAAACGTAAGTCTTCTTGCTTGCTATCCTCAGTATACCTAGATGATACAAAAGTAAGTTCTGATCAGGCAGTAGCTGATCTATTTGCTGAGTATTTTCAATCAGTAAATTCATCGAATTTATATAGAAGTAGTAATTCCTATCCTTTTCAGCTTCAACCGTCAAATTGCATATATGTCCCAGTAATTACTGAGTCCACGCTCCTGAGTAAATTTAACTCCATCAAACCTGGCTACTTGCCTTATTCTTAGATACTGCGCGGATTCTCTTAGTATGCCCTTCAATAAATTATTTAACCTTTCTGTTGACTCAACTGTGTTTCCTGATATATGGAATGAATCTTTTATCATTCCACTCATAAAAATTCTTCAAAATCAAACGTTAAAAATTATAGGGTTATATCCAAGTTGTCTGCCATTCGTAAAGTCTTTGAAAAAATTTTATGTTCTCAACTGCAACACACATGTACTTCAATTATATCGCCTTATCAACACGGTTTTTTTAGGCGTAGATCGACTACCACTAACCTTCTTGAATTCACTTCGATTGTTATCAAAGGGTTTCGCGATAAAATGCAAACTGACGTTGTTCACACCGATTTTAGTAAGGGGGCGTCCACAAATTACGTAAGGCGTTTTTTGGGATTTTTCGACCCCCCCCCTCCCCCTGGTGAGATTTCGTAAGATTTTCCTTTACTCCCCCCCCCCAATCTCACGTGAGAAAATGTGTTTTTGGCTGTAAAATCCAAGTTGCAAATTTTCCACTCCCCACACTTGCCCGTGACCGTGGTGGATTTGCCGATCGCAGCTGGCGCGCTACATCTTGCGACCCTGCGTTTTGGGCTGTTACATTTAAATACTATTTCGAGATTTCGAAAGCTAGGCGTTTATTAACAAATACAAATATTATGTCAATAAAAATACAAAAATTCAAAATTCAAAACTATAAATATAAATATAAATTCAACAATCCTTAGCTATGCGCTTCAGTGCGGCTTTAAAACTATAAATATTAATTAAAAATTAAAAACGATAAATATAAATTAAATAATCCTTTGTGAAGGGGCCGATGCGGCCTATTTCACAATACTTCAACGTAAATTAATAAAAGATTATTCTAATTCAGTCCATGGAGACTCGTGCACAGTCTCAAGAGTGACTACTGGAACCAACGTATCCAAATAATTTTCAATAAACTCATCTGCTCCTGCAACTTCGCCCTGATTTAGCCACTCCAAACCGTTGTCGGTTGCACACAGAACTTCAGTCACTCGTTTTGTGACAATACGCGATGGTCGCAATTTGCGTGTGTGCACTGCTCGTGCATGATGAGCCGCACGTCGATGTTCTGCAACTTTTGTGATGGATGCGAAATAGATACCACATGTATTGCAGCATCTCTTTTTTATATCGTGACGTAAAGGTGGACAATAGAGGTCGTAAGGCATGCTTGTGAAGGTGTGTAATGGTTGGATCGGTAGGCTGTGGCGAATTAAAACTGGTGCAAATGTTTTTCCATCATGCTGTTCAGGATCCGGAATCGTCGGATGTCCTTTAACTTGCGTGATAGGATATGGAGGTGATAAAAAACGATCATGTAGAACTAAATGTAAAGAGCTCCGACGTGGACTGCAGCACTGCTGATCATCGCATTTAACAACCTAAAATAATAATTATTTTTGATTCTTTATAAAGATGCATTTGTTAGCATGGATGCTTGTTAAAAAAATGTTAAACAAAATTATCTGAAGTAAATATTGACTCTCTCTAACATGCTTGGTGTACCATTCTTCAGTTGGCAAATCTGGAACATTAGAAATTTCGTCGTTTGGGTCGATGTAATTAGCAATAACTTCGTGTCCATCAATGCACACTGCGGACCATATTTCAGCTAAAACTTCTCCTGCTTTTTTGAAGTTATCTTTTTCTAACTCATCATCAATTGTTTGGCCGCAAGAGTCAAGATGTGTTCCAAAGAAGTCATGGGGAAGAACAACACCTGTTAGTTCTCGGCTAAGTGGAGCCATGCGTCTCTCTACTCTATTGAAAGCACTTCTGCCGGGGGCATTAGTCACAATGAATATTGCATCCAAATCATATTTTTTAAAATGCTCTATAGAATGTGCAATGACTTTCCGATATCGCGGGTTCTCGTCGGGACCGCCATCGCTCGAAATAATAAGGACAGGCTTGACTTTACCGTCTTCGTTTTTCATTAATTTAAGAAAAGGCTCAAGAGTTAAGAGAGTGTCTAAGTCTTCAGCGTGACTAGTTGCAGTCGAAGACGAGTGCTTACCACTTCGGATTGCTATATATGTTGGTCCCTTATATGAGACGGCTTCTGGCCGCCCCATCTCAGTCGGTTTTACTTCACACAAAGCATAGACACTCGGGATCAATTTATGTCTTGCAGCAATTATAAAGTCGTGATCTGGTAACGACACTTTATACTCAATGTGCATTAGCAAAGGCGCCTGTTTGTTTGCTGCTGTCAATCCTATGGGGACCCGTGCTTTGTCATCTTGGGATAAAAATCAGGGCCAAGTATTGAGGCTACAGTTTCTAGTGACCTTATGGAAGCTACAGAAAAGTATTGGTCTTGGTGCGCTTTATGATAGTCTGCTTCAGGACGACTCAACTTCACCGGTACAGTCACTACATGGCGCTTAGCCTCCCGAGTATCTGCCCGTCTAGGCAACAGTCGAATATAAACAGCGCTTCGAGAAATATTAAATCCCAGCTCGATAAGTTTTTCAGTAAGCTCTGAAATACTATGGACAGTACGAATAATTTCACAGCGACGCCGCTCCTCAGCTGATGCACCAAACATAGCTAAATCACTAATAGTTTTCAGCAATTCAGACTGCCCTTCTTCCAAGCGTGGACGTCCAGAGCTTGCTCGAGGTATCAACGATTTTGCTGCTTCAGGATTTTTAGAACACAATTCGATTATTTTTTGTTTTTTCTATACTTCATCGAGTATACTCTTTGGTTCTCCTTATGCTTGAGCTGTTTTTCAAAATTATCAATTTCTTGCCGCAACTTTCGTACTTTGTCGTGTTCAGTGCCGTCAGCAACAAGAGATCCTTTGCGTCTTTCTGTCAAGTCTAGCTCCATGCGTCGTTTATCAATTTCTTTTTTTATATCATCTTGAGCTGGAGTAGGACGTATAACGGATGGTGTGGAAGTTGATGTAACTTTATCCTCATCGTCGCTGATTACAAGAGGCTGAATTTTCCGTTTTGTAGCACCTGTAGGGGAAAGAAAAAATAAAGAAAATGTCGCACATACAAGAAAAAGGGAAACACTTACCTGCCAGTTGAGGTTCATTATCGTTATAATGATCCATTAGCTGCTGATTAGTGTGAGCAATCTCATTTTGAGTCACTGATTCCTCATGTTGAATAATCTGAATGTTAATTTCAGTTTTACTCGCGCATTCTAAGTTTGACACACCTTGAGCGCTTTTGTCAACTTGTGTTGAAACACTGTCAGAGCTCCGAGTGTTTCCCTTGAATAAATGTATCATTATAAAAACTCAAGATTCACAAATTAGAGACGTTTAGGAAAAAAATAATGTATTTTTTTAACTTCCCGCTAAGAAAATATATGCATATTTTTTTTCCTCAGCACACTTTTCAAATGTATTGTACATAAAATTAAATTTAAAGCATAAATAAATAAATAGAGGTATCTAACCTACCTTAGAGAGAAACACTAGAGTATTTCGGGCCTTTCCTTCCGCTGCTTCTTTTAAAAGCTGATCAATTTCATGCTGAACATGTTTCACCAAATCTTCTTTCTTCGGAAACTTTTGTTTTGCTGTGTTCCATAACTTTACCACTTCTTCTTGACAACATTTTTTTGTCTAGCAGATGTGTCTTTTAACGTAAGCTTTATAATATTCTTGAAAACTCATGTTTAATAATTAAAATTGTAACAAAAATAGGTGTGCAATAAAATATTTGCGGGAATCAACAAAGCAAGTTGGGACCTGTACGTTAGAGCTGCAAAAACATCTATGTCAACATCGATTATATCGATGTTTTCCAAATCGATGTTTTTGCAGCTCTACTCTACGTGCGTCGCTGTTCCTCGGCTCTTTACGCTGTGACGTTCGTCGAGTCGCGCGTATCGATACGGCTGGTCGATAACACTTAAACAATCAGAGAGCTATTGTGCTGCTCTGCGGTGTTCGGGCGAGTACGATAAACACCATTGTGTCAAATTTCGCCATATTTTTATTGTAGAAAAATTTCTTACTTTAATTTAACTTTACTTTCAAATATTTTACATGGTTTTCTATTGAAAAAAAATTACGTGATATTTTTTAAAACCCCCCCACCCCCCTGGTGAGATTTGGTGAGATTTAACTTGACCCCCCCCCTCCCTTAGACACCTCACGTAATTTGTGGACGCCCCCTAAGGCATTTGACTCTGTAAGTCATTCTCTGTTGCTTCATAAATTACATATTATTGAATTTCCATCAAAACGTTTATTGTGGCTTTCGGAATACTTGTGAGGCCGAACACAAAAAGTTGTTTTTAAATCATCTGTATCTTAACCTATTTTAGTTACCTCTGGTGTTCCCTAGGGTAGTCACCTTGGACCTTTGCTATTAAATCTGTTTATTAACGATCTTCCAGCTGTTATTACTAACTCCTAAGTATATATGTTTGCTGATGATGTGAAGCTATGTTTCACATATAATGACGCTTCCCTGAGTAATTTACTACAGTCGGATTTGGGTGCATTGTCGGCCTGGTGTCGTTTTAACTTACTCAATTTAAATTGTTCTAAATGTAAAGTCATGTCTTTTTGTAGAAGTACCCCTCATACTGCTCACTACTTGCTTGATGCTTCACCACTAGACCGCGTGTTTGAAATTAAAGATTTAGGCATTATTCTTGATCCTAAATTAAAGTTTGACGCTCATATTTTGTCCATGGTCAATAAGGCCATTAATGTCCTTGGCTTCATCAAGCGGTGGTCGAAAGAGTTTAATGATCCCTACACCACTAAAACGCTTTATACATCCTTAGTACGTCCCATTCTGGAGTATGGATCTTGTGTGTGGTCTCCACAATACTCGATTCACCAGGTCAGAATTGAATCTGTGCAGAAGAATTTTCTTCTATTTGCCCTAGAAGTTTTAACTGGGTTGCTGGAGTTGACTTACCCTCGTATTCAAGTAGACTCCTTTTTATAAATCTTCCCTCCCTATTAAATCGTAGAACTATGCATGGAGCTAATGTGTGGGAAAACATACTAAAATCAAAAGTAGACTGTAATAAATTTTACTTAATGCATCCTTCAGAGCACACCTATATTCCTTCAGGAAGGCATGGTCAATCTTCAACCCTTGACATATTCCTTACAAATCGGCCGCAGCTTATAGCAAGCCTGCGAGTATTAAACGCACTAAGCTCAGATCACCTTCCAGTGCTAATCGAAGTCACTGACGATCTTGTCCCTGCAGAGCAATTTTTCTGCTACGACGCAAAAAGAGCCAATTGGGTAAGATTTACTCGTACATTTAACAATTTGCTTCCGCATATAGACCCAAAAGCTATTGTTGATGCCTCAATACGCACAGCATCGCATATACCAGTCGACTGATGACTACTTTGTCGGCACCAGCGCCATTAAAGATATTCTTAAAATGCTTAAAAAGAAGAAGTCTCCGGAGCCTGACGGAATTGACAACCTGTGTTTGAAAGCACTTCCTCCGAAAGGAGTAAAATTCCTCACATCCATCGTCAATAAATGCCTAGAACACTGTTACTTCCCCTCTTTTTGGAAATGCGCCAAAGTAATTCCTATTGCAAAACTTAACAAGCCTCCTGAGTTGCTGTCCACGTATAGGCCTATCAGTCTGTTGTCGTCAGTTAGCAAAATCTTAGAGAAAACAAGTGGAAACGTTGCAGTCGGACGCAATCTACTGCGGCACACTCGATACCGGTATTTAAACCGGTAAAAAGAGGCCAGATTGCATAGGGGTACGGACTGGGCAGGGGTGAACGCTGCCTTAAAGATTCTCCGATGCAGATGAGGATGCCACCAGATATCTTCCTTCCAAATTTGGTGACTCTAGCTCAAAGTTTTTAAAAGGTGGGGAAAGGGGGGCTGGAGGCGGTATGGGTGGGCGTGGCATCCAAAGTTTTGCTACAGATCTATGTGGAGTGTCAATTGCTATCTTCATACCAAATTTGGTGACTCTAGCTCGAAGTTTGTAAAAGGTAGGGAAAGGGGGGCTGGGAGCAGTAGGGTGGGCGTGGCATCAAAAATTTTGCGGCAGATCTATGTGGAATGTCAATTGCTACCTTCATACCATATTTGGTGACTCTAGCTCGAAGTTTGTAACAAGAGGGAATAGGGGGGGGGGGGGCAGCTGGGGGCGTTATGGGTAGGTGTGGCACCCAAATTTTTGATGCAGATCTTTGTGGGATGTCAATTGCTATCTTAATACCAAATATGGTGACACTACCTCAAAGTTTGTAAACGGTGGGGAAAGGGAGGCGGAATAAGGGGGCGTGGCTCCAAAACTTTGATTCATATTTTGGGGGTCGTTTTCAGCTATCTTCCTACCAAATTTGGTGGCTCTAGCTCCACAATTCTGGAAGATACACGCATTACCGTTTTTGACGAAGCGTTGGGGGTGGATGGGGGTAGCTAGGGCAGTATTGGTGGGCGTAGCATCCAAAATTTTGATGCAGTTTTTGGTGGGTCATCATCACCTATCTTGGCACCAAATTTGGTAGCTATAGCTCAAAAACTGAGGGAGATAAAGGCTTTTTTAACTTTATAATGCGGGGGGGCTGGAGGCGGAATGGGTGGGCGTGGCTCCAAAATTGTTGATGCAGTTTTTTGGGGGTTGCTAGTAGCTATCTTCTTACCAAATTTGGTAGTTCTAGGTGTGAGGATGTGCGAAATATGTGGATTTATCGGTTTTTAGTTATCGAATTTATCGATTTGCCAGCCCCCCAGTTATCGTAGAACTCCCATCTTGACACTGTAATTTTTTATCCCATAGATAAAAAGAATTGGAAAGTTTCAAGTCTCTAGCTTGAAGGGTGTGGAAAAAACTTGCATACATACGGACGGACAGACGGACAGACACCATGACGGACATTGCACAAAACCAATATACTCTTTACCTTCGGTATCGAGTATAATCATTAAGGAACAAGTGGAAACGTTGCAGTCGGACGTAACCTATTGCGGCATACTCGAAACCGGTATTTAAACCGGTAAAAAGAGGCCTGATTGCAAAGGGGTACGGACTGGGCAGGGGTGTACGCTGCCTTAAAGATTTTCCGACGCAGATGAGGATGCCACCAGCTGTCTTCCTTCCAAATTTGGTGACTCCAGCTCAAAGTTTGTAAAAGGTGGGGAAAGGGGGGCTAGAGGCGGTAAAGCTGGGCGTGGCATCCAAAGTTTTGCTGCAGATCTATGTGGAATGTCAATTGCTATCTTCATACCAAATTTGGTGACTCTAGCTCGAAGTTTGTAAAAGGTAGGGAAAGGGGCTGGGAGCGGTATGGGTGGGCGTGGCATCCAAATTTTTGCTGCAGATCTTTTTGAAATGTCTATTGCTGTCTTCATACCAATTTTGGTGAATCTAGCTCAAAGTTTGTAAAAAGTGGGAGTGGGGGGCTTTGTGCGATATGGGTGGGCGTGGCATCCAAGTTTTTGCTGCAGATCTATTAGGATTGTCAATTGCTATCTTCATACCAAATTTGGTGAATCTAGCTCAAAATTTGTAAAAGGTGGGGGAAGGGGGGCTTGTGTGGTATGGGTGGGCGTGGCATCCAAGTTCTTGCTGCAGATCTACGTGGAATTTCAATTGCTATCTTAATACCAAATTTGGTGACTCTAGCTCAAAGTTTGTAAAAAGTGGGAAAAGGCGGGGGTAGGCTGGGGGCGTTATGGGTGGGCGTGGCACCCAAATTTTGTATGCATATCTTTCTGGGATGTCAATTGCTATCTTAATACCAAATTTGGCGACTCTAGCTGAAAGTTTTTAAATTGTGGGGAATGCGGGGCGGCATAAGGGGCGTGGCTCCAAAATTTTCATGAAGATTTTTGGGGGTCGTTGCCAGCTACCTTACTACCAAATGTGGTGGCTCTAGCTCCACAACTCTGGAAGATACACGCATTCCCGTTTATGACGAAGTGTTGGGGCGGTTGGGGGCGGCTAGGGCAGTATTGGTGGGCGTGGCATCCAAACTTTTGATGCAGTTTTTGGGGGTCATCATCACCTCTCTTGGCACCAAATTTGGTGGCTATATCTGCAAAACTGTGGGAAATATAGGCTTTTCTGATTTCAAAATGTGGTGGGGCTGGGGGCATTATGGGTGGGCGTGGCACCCAAATTTTTGATGCATATCTTTCTAGGATGTCAATTGCTATCTTAATACCAAATTTGGTGACTCTAGCTGAAAGTTTGTAAATTGTGGGGAAAGCGGGGCGGAATAAGGGGCGTGGCTCCAAAACTTTGATGCAGATTTTGGGGGTCGTTTCCAGCTATCTTCCTACCAAATTTGGTGGCTCTAGCTCCACAACTCTGGAAGATACTCGCATTCCCGTTTTTGACGAAGCGTTGGGGTGGATGGGGGCGGGTAGGGCAGTATTGGTGTGCGTGGCATCCAAACTTTTGATGCAGTTTTTTGGGGGTCATTATCATCTTTCTTGGCACCAAATTTGGTAGCTACGGTACAGCGCCTTATCAGAATAAACAAGTGGAAACGTTGCAGTCGGACGCAACCGACGCATACTCGACGCATACTCGATACCAGTATTAAAACCAGTAAAAAGAGGCATGTGTACGCTGCCTTAAAGATTCTCCGATGCAGATGAGGATGCCACCAGCTATCTTCCTCCCAAATTTGGTGACTCTATCTCAAAGTTTTTAAAAGGTGGGGAAAGGGGGGCTGGGGCGGTATGGGTGGGCGTGGCATCCAAAGTTTTGCTGCAGATCTTTGTGGAATGTCAGTTGCTATCTTCCTTCCAAATTTGCTGACTCTAGCTCGAAGTTTGTAAAGAGTGGGGAAAAGGGGACTGGGGGCGGTATGGGTGGGCGTGGCATCCAATTTTTGATGCAGATCTATGTTGAATGTCATTTGCTACCTTCATACCACATTTGGGGACTCTAGCTCAAAGTTTGTAAAAGTGGGGAAAGGGGAGCTGGGGGCGGTATGAGTGGGCGATAGAACCAAAGTTTTGCTGCAGATCTATGTTGAATGTCAATTGCTACCTTCATACAAAATTTGGTGACTCAAGCGCGGAATGGGTGGGCTTGGCTCCAAAACTTTGATGCAGTTTTTTGGGGGTCGTTGCCAGCTATCTTCCTACCAAATTTGGAGGCTCTAGCTCCACAACTCTGGAAGATACACGCATTACCGTTTTTGACGAAGCGTTGGGGTGGATGGGGGCTGTTTGGGCAGTATCGGTGGGCGTGGCATCCAAACTTTTGATGCAGTTTTTGGTGGGTCATCATCACCTATCTTGGCACCAAATTTGGTAGCTATAGCTCAAAAACTGAGGGAGATAAAGGCTTTTTTAACCTTTAATGCGGGGGGGTGGAGGCGGAATGGGTGGGCGTGGCTCCAAAATTGTTGATGCTGTTTTTTGGGGGTTGCTAGTAGCTATCTTCTTACCAAATTTGGTAGTTCTAGGTGTGAGGATGTGCGAAATATGTGGATTTATCGGTTTTTAGTTATCGAATTTATCGATTTGCCAGCCCCCCAGTTAAGGTAGAACTCCCATCTTGACACTGTAATTTTTTATTCCATAGATAAAAAGAATTGGAAAGTTTCAAGTCTCTAGCTTGAAGGGTGTGGAAAAAACTTGCATACATACGGACGGACAGACGGACAGACACCATGACGGACATTGCACAAAACCAATATACTCTTTACCTTCGGTATCGGGTATAATCATTAAGGAACAAGTGGAAACGTTGCAGTTGGACGCAACCTATTGCGGCACACTCGAAACCGGTATTTAAACCGGTAAAAAGAGGCCTGATTGCGAAGGGGTACGGACTGGGCAGGGGTGTACGCTGCCTTAAAGATTTTCCGATGCAGATGAGGACGCCACCAGCTGTCTTCCTTCCAAATTTGGTGACTCCAGCTCAAAGTTTGTAAAAGGTGGGGAATGGGGGGCTAGAGGCGGTAAAGGTGGGCATCCAAATTTTTTATGCATATATTTCTGGGATGTCAATTGCTATCTTAATACCAAATTTGGCGACTCTAGCTGAAAGTTTTTAAATTGTGGGGAATGCGGGGCGGCATAAGGGGCGTGGCTCCAAAATTTTGATGCAGATTTTTGGGGATCGTTGCCAGCTACCTTACTACCAAATGTGGTGGCTCTAGCTCCACAACTCTGGAAGATACACGCATTCCCGTTTTTGACGAAGTGTTGGGGCGGTTGGGGGCGGCTAGGGCAGTATTGGTGGGCGTGGCATCCAAACTTTTGATGCAGTTTTTGGGGGTCATCATCACCTCTCTTGGCACCAAATTTGGTGGCTATATCTGCAAAACTGTGGGAGACATAGGCTTTTCTGATTTCAAAATGTGGTGGGGCTGGGGGCGTTATGGGTGGGCGTGGCACCCAAATTTTTGATGCATATCTTTCTGGGATGTCAATTGCTATCTTAATACCAAATTTGGTGACTCTAGCTGAAAGTTTGTAAATTGTGGGGAAAGCGGGGCGGAATAAGGGGCGTGGCTCCAAAACTTTGATGCAGATTTTGGGGGTCGTTTCCAGCTATCTTCCTACCAAATTTGGTGGCTCTAGCTCCACAACTCTGGAAGATACACGCATTCCCGTTTTTGACGAAGCGTTGGGGTGGATGGGGGCGGGTAGGGCAGTATTGGTGTGCGTGGCATCCAAACTTTTGATGCAGTTTTTTGGGGGTCATTATCATCTTTCTTGGCACCAAATTTGGTAGCTACGGTACAGCGCCTTATCAGAATAAACAAGTGGAAACGTTGCAGTCGGACGCAACCGACGCATACTCGATACCAGTATTAAAACCAGTAAAAAGAGGCATGTGTACGCTGCCTTAAAGATTCTCCGATGCAGATGAGGATGCCACCAGCTATCTTCCTCCCAAATTTGGTGACTCTATCTCAAAGTTTTTAAAAGGTGGGGAAAGGGGGCTGGGGCGGTATGGGTGGGCGTGGCATCCAAAGTTTTGCTGCAGATCTTTGTGGAATGTCAGTTGCTATCTTCCTTCCAAATTTGCTGACTCTAGCTCGAAGTTTGTAAAGAGTGGGGAAAGGGGGACTGGGGGCGGTATGGGTGGGCGATGCAACCAAAGTTTTGCTGCAGATCTATGTTGAATGTCAATTGCTACCTTCATACAAAATTTGGTGACTCAAGCGCGGAATGGGTGGGCGTGGCTCCAAAACTTTGATGCAGTTTTTTGGGGGTCGTTGCCAGCTATCTTCCTACCAAATTTGGAGGCTCTAGCTCCACAACTCTGGAAGATACACGCATTACCGTTTTTGACGAAGCGTTGGGGTGGATGGGGGCTGCTTGGGCAGTATCGGTAGGCGTGGCATCCAAACTTTTGATGCAGTTTTTGGTGGGTCATCATCACCTATCTTGGCACCAAATTTGGTAGCTATAGCTCAAAAACTGAGGGAGATAAAGGCTTTTTTAACCTTATAATGCGGGGGGGCTGGAGGCGGAATGGGTGGGCGTGGCTCCAAAATTGTTGATGCTGTTTTTTGGGGGTTGCTAGTAGCTATCTTCTTACCAAATTTGGTAGTTCTAAGTGTGAAGATGTGCGAAATATGTGGATTTATCGGTTTTTAGTTATCGAATTTATCGATTTGCCAGCCCCCCAGTTATCGTAGAACTCCCATCTTGACACTGTAATTTTTTATTCCATAGATAAAAAGAATTGGAAAGTTTCAAGTCTCTAGCTTGAAGGGTGTGGAAAAAACTTGCATACATACGGACGGACAGACGGACAGACACCATGACGGACATTGCACAAAACCAATATACTCTTTACCTTCGGTATCGAGTATAATCATTAAGGAACAAGTGGAAACGCTGCCTTAAAGATTTTCCGATGCAGATGAGGACGCCACCAGCTGTCTTCCTTCCAAATTTGGTGACTCCAGCTCAAAGTTTGTAAAAGGTGGGGAAAGGGGGGCTAGAGGCGGTAAAGGTGGGCGTGGCATCCAAATTTCTTATGCATATATTTCTGGGATGTCAATTGCTATCTTCATACCAAATTTGGCGACTCTAGCTGAAAGTTTGTAAATTGTGGGGAAAGCGGGGCGGAATAAGGGGCGTGGCTCCAAAACTTTGATGCAGATTTTGGGGGTCGTTTCCAGCTATCTTCCTACCAAATTTGGTGGCTCTAGCTCCACAACTCTGGAAGATACACGCATTCCCGTTTTTGACGAAGCGTTGGGGTGGATGGGGGCGGCTAGGGCAGTATTGGTGTGCGTGGCATCCAAACTTTTGATGCAGTTTTTTGGGGGTCATTATCATCTTTCTTGGCACCAAATTTGGTAGCTACGGTACAGCGCCTTATCAGAATAAACAAGTGGAAACGTTGCAGTCGGACGCAACCGACGCATACTCGATACCAGTATTAAAACCAGTAAAAAGAGGCATGTGTACGCTGCCTTAAAGATTCTCCGATGCAGATGAGGATGCCACCAGCTATCTTCCTCCCAAATTTGGTGACTCTATCTCAAAGTTTTTAAAAGGTGGGGAAAGGGGGGCTGGGGCGGTATGGGTGGGCGTGGCATCCAAAGTTTTGCTGCAGATCTTTGTGGAATGTCAGTTGCTATCTTCCTTCCAAATTTGGTGACTCTAGCTCGAAGTTTGTAAAGAGTGGGGAAAGGGGGACTGGGGGCGGTATGGGTGGGCGTGGCATCCAATTTTTGATGCAGATCTCTGTGGAATGTCAATTTCTATCTTCATACCAAATTTGGTGACTCTAGCTGGAAGTTTGTAAAAAGTGGGGAAAGAGGGGCTGGGGTCGGTATGTGTGGGCGTGGCATCCAAATTTTTGCTGCAGATCTATGTAAAATGTCAGTTGCTATCTTCATACCAAATTTGCTGACTCTAGCTCGAAGTTTGTAAAGAGTGGGGAAAGGGGGACTGGGGGCGGTATGGGTGGGCGTGGCATCCAAATTTTTGATGCAGATCTATGTTGAATGTCATTTGCTACCTTCATACCACATTTGGGGACTCTAGCTCAAAGTTTGTAAAAGTGGGGAAAGGGGAGCTGGGGGTGGTATGAGTGGGCGATGCAACCAAAGTTTTGCTGCAGATCTATGTTGAATGTCAATTGCTACCTTCATACAAAATTATGTGACTCAAGCGCGGAAGGGGTGGGCGTGGCTCCAAAACTTTGATGCAGATTTTTGGGAGTCATTGCCAGCTATCTTACTACCAAATTTGGTGGCTCTAGCTCCACAACTCTGTAAGATACACGCATTACCGTTTTTGACGAAGCGTTGGGGTGGATGGGGGCTGCTTGACCAGTATCGGTGGGCGTGGCATCCAAACTTTTGATGCAGTTTTTGGGGGGTCATCATCACCTATCTTGGCACCAAATTTGGTGGCTCTAGCTCAAAAACTGTGGGAGATATAGGCTTTTCTGATTTCAAAATGCGGGGGGGCTGGGGGCGGAATGGGTGGGCGTGGCTCCAAAACTTTGATGCAGTTTTTTGGGGGTCGTTGCCAGCTATCTTCCTACCAAATTTGGAGGCTCTAGCTCCACAACTCTGGAAGATACACGCATTACCGTTTTTGACGAAGCGTTGGGGTGGATGGGGGCTGCTTGGGCAGTATCGGTGGGCGTGGCATCCAAACTTTTGATGCAGTTTTTGGGGGTCATCATCACCAATCTTGCCACCAAATTTGGTGGCTATAGCTCAAAAACTGTGAGAGATAAAGGATTTTTTGACTTGAAAATGCAACGGTGCTGGAGGCGGAATGGGTGGGCGTGGCTCCAAAATTTTTGATGCAGTTATATGGGGGCTGCTTGTAGCTATCTTCTTACCAAATTTGGTAGTTCTAGCTGTAAGGATGTGCGAAATATGTGGATTTATCGGTTTTGAGTTATCGAATTTATCGATATGCCAGCCCCCCAGTTATCGTAGAACCCCCATCTTGACACTTTAATTTACTATCCCATAGCTTAAGAGAATTGGAAAGTTTCAAGTCTCTAGCTTGAAGGGTGTGGAAAAAAATTGGACACATACAGACGGACAGACGGACGGGCACCATGACGGACATTGCACAAACTCAATATACTCTTTACCTTTGGTATCGAGTTTAAAAAAGCTATCCAAAACAATTTTTCTCTGTCCAAGTCAACTGGAATTGTCCTGTTGGATATCACAGCTGCATTCGATTCAGTTTGGCACGATGGCTTAGTCCATAAAATGTTATGCTATAACTTTCCTCCAGCAGTCATAAGGATAGTTAGTTAGATAGTTCAAAGCTTCTTAATAAATCGGTCCTTTGTTGTCCATTTAGGAAAAGCTTCATCCACGGCAGTTAATATCCCTGCAGGCTGCCCGCAAGGCTCTTGTCTATCGCCCATTCTATATAATATATATACTTCCGACTTTCCAACGCTACCTAACTTGCACCACGTCGATTTTTGCTGATGACACAGCAATCCTTTGCTCTGGGAAACTGTATGCATATATATCTAGGAACCTGCAAGAAGCTTATGAGTCTGTAGGCTCATATTTCGCCAAGTGGAAAATTTTAGTATGCCCAGAAAAGACAAAAGCTATTTTCTTTACACGAAAACGAAAGGACATCTACATCCCCACATGCGATATTAGACTGGGCACAGAAAACATAAAGTGGGAAGCGAAAGCCAGCTACTTGGGCGTCTTACTGGACAAAAGACTCACATTTAAAGACCACATAAATTACACAAACAAACAACTAAAATCTTTGGTCCGCTCCCTTTACCCACTTATAAATAGAAACTCAAGGCTTAATATAGAAAACAAAATGTTATTGTTCAGGTCAATTTTCCAAGCAGTAACGTTCTACGGTGCACTAGTATGTGCAGATATAGCCAAATGTCATATAAAACAACTACAAATCAGTCAAAACAAAGTACTTAAACTTATCTACAATCTCCCCTGGCATTATTCCACGGTTGACCTT
This sequence comes from Scaptomyza flava, assembly GCA_030179655.1. Taxonomy (NCBI): domain Eukaryota; kingdom Metazoa; phylum Arthropoda; class Insecta; order Diptera; family Drosophilidae; genus Scaptomyza; species Scaptomyza flava. Next base: position 68,396,116 of record JARNME010000404.1, on the reverse strand, counting down.
CATAGTCGAGCCAAAGTTGAAATGGTAGACATCAGACTATCGCGGCTATCGCAAAATTTTTTAATCAAATGTCAGAATTCAATATACCCGCACATTAATGATCTGGCCTAGCCACCTAGTTTTAAATTTATTTTTCTCACGAGGTTTTTCTTTCTTATTTTCTCCCCATTTACTACAGTTTTCTTTAATTTACTATATGATGTAAGCTGTATATATATATCTAAGTAGAAAAGGTCTAGTTATAAGCCTAAACTCTTAAATTTAGGTTATCAAGTACTCTCGCTACATTTTTATGTTAATAAGAAGTGAAATATATGAAATGAAATGAAATGAAATTAATATAGAAGTAGTAATTCCTATCCTTTTCAACTTCAACCGTCAAATTGCATATATGTCCCAGTAATTACTGAGTCTACGCTCCTGAGTAAATTTAACTCCATCAAACCTGGCTACTTGCCTTATTCTTAGATACTGCGCGGATTCTCTTAGTATGCCCTTCAATAAATTATTTAACCTTTCTGTTGACTCAACTGTGTTTCCCGATATATGGAATGAATCTTTTATCATTCTACTCCAAAAAAATTCTTCTAAGTCCAAAATTAAAAATTATATTATATATAGTATATCCAAGTTGTCAGCCATTCCTAAAGTCTTTGAAAAAATTATATGTTCTCAACTGCAACACACATGTACTTCAATTATATCGCCTTATCAACCCCGTTTTTTTAGGCGTAGATCGGCTACCACTTACCTTCTTGAATTCACTTCGCTTGTTATCAAAGATTTTAAGGAAAAAATGCAACTGACGTTGTTTACAACGATTTTAGAAAGGCATTTGACCCTGTAAGTCATCCTCTTTTGCTTCATAAATTACATGTTATAGGATTTCCATCAAAACGTTTATTGTGGCTTTCCGAGTTCTTGTGTGGCCGAACACAAGAAGTTGTTTGTAAATCATCTGTATCTTAACCTATTTTAGTTACCTCTGATGTTCCCTAGGGTAGTCACCTTGGACCTTTGCTATTTAAGCTGTTTATTAACGACCTTCCATCTGTTATTAATAACTCTTGTGTATATATGTTTGCTGATGATGTGAAGCTATGTTTCACCTATAATGATGCTTCTCATTGTAATTTGCTACAGTCGGATTTGGGTGCATTGTCAGCCAGGTGTCGTACTAACTTACTAAATTTAAATTATTCTAAATGTAAAGTCATGTTTTTGTAGAAGTAACCCTCATACTGCTCACTACTTGCTTGATGATTCACCAGTTGACCGCGTGTTTGAAATTAAAGACTTAGGCATTAATATTGATCCTCAATTAAATTTTGACGCTCATAATTCGTCTATGGTCAATAAGGCCATTAATGTCCTTGGCTTCATCAAGCGGTGGTCAAAAGAGTTTAATGATCCCTACACCCTAGTTCGTCCCATCCTGGAGTAAGGATCTTGTGTGTGGTCCCCACAATACTCGATTCACCAGGATAGAATTCAATCTGTGCAGAAGAAATTTCTTCCATTTGCTCTTAGAAGTTTTAACTGGGCTATTGGAGTTGACTTACCCCCGTATTCAAGTAGACTCGTTTTGATAAATCTTCCCTCCCTGTTAAGCCGTAGAGCTATGCATGAAGTATTATTTATTTAATTACTAACCTACTTAATGGTGAAATCGACTCATCATTTCTTTTGAGTCGAATTAAATTTCATGTCCCAATTAGATCTTAACGTAACTTTTTACCCCTTAGCCTTGATCGTTGCTTGAGAAACTATAAACATATAAAACCTCATAAATTCAAACATAGATTCAGAAAAGTATGCCGTACAAGTATACCGTACATAAACGCAACCTAACCGTGTTTTGAGTTGCGTGAGGTCGTAATTTCTTAAACTGAAATACTCAAATCGTCGACTTTAAAATTTGTTTGAAATCAAAGAATTTGTATACTTGATCCAAGTACGAGAATACTCGGTTTTATTAATTCCTGAAACCTTAAGTTTTAAGCAGCTTGTGTATTTTTAAACCTTAAAATCATGCCCATGGTAAAGCTTGAAATGTAAGAAATTAGAAAAACCATTGCAAACTTATCTGTCTATGCTTACCGCGACGGGATTTTTACCTAAGATCTGTTGTTATTGCGTCTAGTGCCTTAGCTGTTGAGCTAATTTCAAACACAAATTGACTTCAGCTAATGGTAATCGTATATGAACTTGATTTAGCTCAGATTATCTTCCACAGTTATTGGGCTAGAGCTGCCACTCCTTCCGCACCAGTCGCCACTTTAAAAAAGGGATTGCTTGTTTATCTCCTCAGTTTTTGAGCTAGAGTAACCAAATTATATGGTATCTTACAGCTTTTGTAACCAAATTAAGTACGAATTTACTTGAATTTAGCATTGCGATCAAATCCCACCCGCGGCTTTTTACACAATTTTATACTCGATATCGAAGGTAAAGTTTACATTGGGCTTATGCAATGTCCGTGATGGTGTCTGGCTTTTTCGACACTTATCAAGCTATAGTTTGAAACTTTGCAAATGTCTTTATCTCTAGCCGGGACGAATAAGTGCCAAGATTAGGGTTCTATGATTACTGGGGGGCTGGCAGGTCGATTAATTCGATAACTCAATTAATAAATTCTCATATTTCCCACACCCTTATTGTTAGAGTTACCAAAATTGGTTAGAAGATAGATTCTGGTATCCCCCAAAAACAGGCATAACAAATTTTGGAGCAACGCCCACCCATACCGCCCCTAGCCCCCACCCACACCTTTCAAAAACTGGAATGTGAGATCTTTTAAACAAGAGTCACCAACTTTGGAAGATAGCTGGTGACACCCCACAAAAATCTGTAGTAAAAATGTTGATGCCACGCCCCCAAACTATGCCCCACGCTCCACCGCATCTTTGAAAACGGATAAACGTGCATATTACACCGTTTTTAAGCTAGATTCAGCAATATAACTGGTTCTTTGAGCGCAACGCACACCCCTACTCCTTAGCAAACGCGTCCAAGTCATTTTCCGACACTTTTGAATAAAATTAAATAAAGTGTGTGCAAATGACTTCGACAATGATGCAGTTATATGGGGGCTGCTTGTAGCTATCTTCTTACCAAATTTGGTAGTTCTAGCTGTAAGGATGTGCGAAATATGTGGATTTATCGGTTTTGAGTTATTGAATTTATCGATTTGCCAGCACCCCAGTTATCGTAGAACCCCCATCTTGACACTTTAATTTACTATCCCATAGCTTAAGAGAATTGGAAAGTTTCAAGTCTCTAGCTTGAAGGGTGTGGAAAAAAATTGGGCACATACAGACGGACAGACGGACGGGCACCATGACGGACATTGCACAAACTCAATATACTCTTTACCTTTGGTATCGAGTTTAAAAAAGCTATCCAAAACAATTTTTCTCTGTCCAAGTCAACTGGAATTGTCCTGTTGGATATCACAGCTGCATTCGATTCAGTTTGGCACGATGGCTTAGTCCATAAAATGTTATGCTATAACTTTCCTCCAGCAGTCATAAGGATAGTTAGTTAGATAGTTCAAAGCTTCTTAATAAATCGGTCCTTTGTTGTCCATTTAGGAAAAGCTTCATCCACGGCAGTTAATATCCCTGCAGGCTGCCCGCAAGGCTCTTGTCTATCGCCCATTCTATATAATATATATACTTCCGACTTTCCAACGCTACCTAACTTGCACCACGTCGATTTTTGCTGATGACACAGCAATCCTTTGCTCTGGGAAACTGTATGCATATATATCTAGGAACCTGCAAGAAGCTTATGAGTCTGTAGGCTCATATTTCGCCAAGTGGAAAATTTTAGTATGCCCAGAAAAGACAAAAGCTATTTTCTTTACACGAAAACGAAAGGACATCTACATCCCCACATGCGATATTAGACTGGGCACAGAAAACATAAAGTGGGAAGCGAAAGCCAGCTACTTGGGCGTCTTACTGGACAAAAGACTCACATTTAAAGACCACATAAATTACACAAACAAACAACTAAAATCTTTGGTCCGCTCCCTTTACCCACTTATAAATAGAAACTCAAGGCTTAATATAGAAAACAAAATGTTATTGTTCAGGTCAATTTTCCAAGCAGTAACGTTCTACGGTGCACTAGTATGTGCAGATATAGCCAAATGTCATATAAAACAACTACAAATCAGTCAAAACAAAGTACTTAAACTTATCTACAATCTCCCCTGGCATTATTCCACGGTTGACCTTCATAGTCGAGCCAAAGTTGAAATGGTAGACATCAGACTATCGCGGCTATCGCAAAATTTTTTAATCAAATGTCAGAATTCAATATACCCGCACATTAATGATCTGGCCTAGCCACCTAGTTTTAAATTTATTTTTCTCACGAGGTTTTTCTTTCTTATTTTCTCCCCATTTACTACAGTTTTCTTTAATTTACTATATGATGTAAGCTGTATATATATATCTAAGTAGAAAAGGTCTAGTTATAAGCCTAAACTCTTAAATTTAGGTTATCAAGTACTCTCGCTACATTTTTATGTTAATAAGAAGTGAAATATATGAAATGAAATGAAATGAAATTAATATAGAAGTAGTAATTCCTATCCTTTTCAACTTCAACCGTCAAATTGCATATATGTCCCAGTAATTACTGAGTCTACGCTCCTGAGTAAATTTAACTCTATCAAACCTGGCTACTTGCCTTATTCTTAGATACTGCGCGGATTCTCTTAGTATGCCCTTCAATAAATTATTTAACCTTTCTGTTGACTCAACTGTGTTTCCCGATATATGAAATGAATCTTTTATCATTCTACTCCATAAAAATTCTTATAAGTCCAAAATTAAAAATTATAGGGGTATATCCAAGTTGTCAGCCATTCCTAAAGTCTTTGAAAAAATTATATGTTCTCAACTGCAACACACATGTACTTCAATTATATCGCCTTATCAACCTCGTTTTTTTAGGCGTAGATCGGCTACCACTTACCTTCTTGAATTCACTTCGCTTGTTATCAAAGATTTTAAGGAAAAAATGCAACTGACGTTGTTTACACCGATTTTAGAAAGGCATTTGACCCTGTAAGTCATCCTCTTTTGCTTCATAAATTACATGTTATAGGATTTCCATCAAAACGTTTATTGTGGCTTTCGGAGTTCTTGTGTGGCCGAACACAAGAAGTTGTTTGTAAATCATCTGTATCTTAACCTATTTTAGTTACCTCTGATGTTCCCTAGGGTAGTCACCTTGGACCTTTGCTATTTAAGCTGTTTATTAACGACCTTCCATCTGTTATTAATAACTCTTGTGTATATATGTTTGCTGATGATGTGAAGCTATGTTTCACCTATAATGATGCTTCTCATTGTAATTTGCTACAGTCGGATTTGGGTGCATTGTCAGCCAGGTGTCGTACTAACTTACTAAATTTAAATTATTCTAAATGTAAAGTCATGTTTTTTGTAGAAGTAACCCTCATACTGCTCACTACTTGCTTGATGATTCACCAGTTGACCGCGTGTTTGAAATTAAAGACTTAGGCATTAATATTGATCCTCAATTAAATTTTGACGCTCATAATTCGTCTATGGTCAATAAGGCCATTAATGTCCTTGGCTTCATCAAGCGGTGGTCAAAAGAGTTTAATGATCCCTACACCCTAGTTCGTCCCATCCTGGAGTAAGGATCTTGTGTGTGGTCCCCACAATACTCGATTCACCAGGATAGAATTCAATCTGTGCAGAAGAAATTTCTTCCATTTGCTCTTAGAAGTTTTAACTGGGCTATTGGAGTTGACTTACCCCCGTATTCAAGTAGACTCGTTTTGATAAATCTTCCCTCCCTGTTAAGCCGTAGAGCTATGCATGAAGTATTATTTATTTAATTACTAACCTACTTAATGGTGAAATCGACTCATCATTTCTTTTGAGTCGAATTAAATTTCATGTCCCAATTAGATCTTAACGTAACTTTTTACCCCTTAGCCTTGATCGTTGCTTGAGAAACTATAAACATATAAAACCTCATAAATTCAAACATAGATTCAGAAAAGTATGCCGTACAAGTATACCGTACATAAACGCAACCTAACCGTGTTTTGAGTTGCGTGAGGTCGTAATTTCTTAAACTGAAATACTCAAATCGTCGACTTTAAAATTTGTTTGAAATCAAAGAATTTGTATACTTGATCCAAGTACGAGAATACTCGGTTTTATTAATTCCTGAAACCTTAAGTTTTAAGCAGCTTGTGTATTTTTAAACCTTAAAATCATGCCCATGGTAAAGCTTGAAATGTAAGAAATTAGAAAAACCATTGCAAACTTATCTGTCTATGCTTACCGCGACGGGATTTTTACCTAAGATCTGTTGTTATTGCGTCTAGTGCCTTAGCTGTTGAGCTAATTTCAAACACAAATTGACTTCAGCTAATGTTAATCGTATATGAACTTGATTTAGCTCAGATTATCTTCCACAGTTATTGGGCTAGAGCTGCCACTCCTTCCGCACCAGTCGCCACTTTAAAAAAGGGATTGCTTGTTTATCTCCTCAGTTTTTGAGCTAGAGTAACCAAATTATATGGTATCTTACAGCTTTTGTAACCAAATTAAGTACGAATTTACTTGAATTTAGCATTGCGATCAAATCCCACCCGCGGCTTTTTACACAATTTTATACTCGATATCGAAGGTAAAGTTTACATTGGGCTTATGCAATGTCCGTGATGGTGTCTGGCTTTTTCGACACTTATCAAGCTATAGTTTGAAACTTTGCAAATGTCTTTATCTCTAGCCGGGACGAATAAGTGCCAAGATTAGGGTTCTATGATTACTGGGGGGCTGGCAGGTCGATTAATTCGATAACTCAATTAATAAATTCTCATATTTCCCACACCCTTATTGTTAGAGTTACCAAAATTGGTTAGAAGATAGATTCTGGTATCCCCCAAAAACAGGCATAACAAATTTTGGAGCAACGCCCACCCATACCGCCCCTAGCCCCCACCCACACCTTTCAAAAACTGGAATGTGAGATCTTTTAAACAAGAGTCACCAACTTTGGAAGATAGCTGGTGACACCCCACAAAAATCTGTAGTAAAAATGTTGATGCCACGCCCCCAATCTATGCCCCACGCTCCACCGCATCTTTGAAAACGGATAAACGTGCATATTACACAGTTTTTAAGCTAGATTCAGCAATATAACTGGTTCTTTGAGCGCAACGCACACCCCTACTCCTTAGCAAACGCGTCCAAGTCATTTTCCGACACTTTTGAATAAAATTAAATAAAGTGTGTGCAAATGACTTCGACAAATGCTATTGAATACACTTTCAGACTTATGCACATTGTTGCATAACTGTATGGTAGTGGCGTTGGCAAAATTGTTGGCCAGTATCATATAAATTAAAAAATTAAAGAGTATTTATGACCAGTAATTTTGTATTTTGATTTTGTAACTTTCAATGATTGACAGTACATAATTATAAAATTAATAAATTATTAATTTAATTGCAACTACATATGTTTGTATACATACGTTCGTACGCCGCTAAGGCGAACAGTCCACAGACGCACACATGCAAGCGTCTGCGGGCTATGAGAACGCTATGTACATGCGAGCGCATACATAAACAAGTAAGAAGGCCCAGTTGCATTATATAAATTAAATTTATGTAAGACTTTGGTATACTGACTTAGCTTCAAGCGATTAAATTCGATATCTCCGGTGTTTCTTAACCGATTTAGACGAAATTTTCAGAAAAGCTCTATCATAACCCATTACTTCAACCCTCATTCTTAGATTTTCCAAATTCGATATTTTTGTTATCGATATTATGTGTATATAGGAAACTAGTTATCGATAATTTGAAGCAAACTTGTTCTGCTCATGGTATAGGAGAACTTAAATACAAAATCTGAAGTCTCTAGCTCTTGTAGTATCTGAGAACTGCGCATTCATACAGACGGACGGACAGACAGACAGACAGACAGACGGACTGACGGACGGACAGACGGACATGGCTATATCGTCTCGGCTGTTGATGCTGATCAAGAATATATATACTTTATGGGGTCGGAGATGCTTCCTTCTGCCTATTACATACTTTTGCACAAAACCATTATACCCTTATTTACCCATTTTATGGGTTAAGGGTATAAAAATGGTTTGTTGGCTGTTTCATGGGAGATCATGTCGCAGTGTGGCCAGCGACCAGAATGACTTGTAACTTTTCGCGCGACGCACTAGGCTTGCAAAATGAGCGTCGCGACGCTTTGCTTTCGGGTGCCCCCTCTCAGCACTCGTAATACTGTGTGTGGCCAGGCTTTCAGGTTTCAACTCTGTATCAGAATTTTGCATTTGACTGCTCTATGTTGTAATAGCTTAATGTTAACGTAAAATAACCCAATACCAATAATCAAGTGCAGCGCACCTTAAGCTTTTATTTGGATCTATACAAACGAGAACGTTGATGCTCAAAACCACCCTATGCGATTCACCTTTGTAAATAAATGCCAGCGACCAAGTTTTCTGCCACTAAATTTGGGCATTATTAGTATAAATTAAATTATAATTAAATAATTTCCTCAGCAATAATGGCCAAGCATAACTCTTTTCCAATCCGCTTTTCTCTATTGGCTCTTCTGTCCATCAAGAGATGGTCACGGGCCAGGCATTTCATGCAATAGCACTGCTTGTCCAGGCTTAGTTTTCAATACGGGCTCATGACCGTCGCGACGGGCCGAAAATATTTGGCACGTCCCATCTCTAGTCTAGACTTTGTATGACATGTGACGCGAGGTTGTATCTTTGTGGCGGTAGTCGAACACAGCGGGAAATGAGAATTGATTATTTGCAGTTTAGAGTTAAACCAAGCAGCGTGATGTCGGAGTGTTGTGAATTTACAGTGCGTGAAGAAAACGAATTAGAGAACTTATTAAAAGAGTTCGAGCTGCCGGAAGTTCTGCCGTTCTTGCAATGTATGTTTTAGCACTTCTTAGAACGTAAATTTAACATAAAAGTGAGACAAAATTATGAGTGAAAAAAAAGTTGTATGTGTATGCAATTGCTTTGCGCTGATTGCATAAATTAACATAATTTTAACTGTTTTAATACTGTCGTTTACGCTTTAAACATGTCTGTACGTTTGTACTATACATCTGCATGAATGGAAGTAAAACGGCAAATGCAACTTTCGCTCTGTCACTATATGCACGTTTTTTTGTACACTGAATAGTAAATGCCAATTTTTATGCACTCATTGAAATAGTAACAGCAATTTTTCTATTCCAACGTACGAGTGCACACACAAGTTCGTATGCTATGCGATGTGCACACGCTGTGCAAACGCTGTACACTTCTATTTACTAGTGAATAGTAGTGTGCAGCAGTTACAAGTAAGCTTTCGCTGAGTACACGCGTGTTATTACTCGCTCCGTGAGTTGTTATATTAAAGCAATATTTATATAGACAGGTGGGAAAACAAATCAGTTATATGCATAATAGTGATTAAATAAATATTATAAAAAATCCATACAAAGTGCAAACAAACAACAAAGAACAATTGCACCTGCTAAACAGCACAATCAGCATAACGGTGCCTGCGACCGAAACCTAGCGCTGCAGCTGTTAAATTTCGGCCTTCACTGTGGTCATTGCACCGCTTCCTTCGGACGCTCTGCCGCTGCGACGCGTCGCGACTGCGCATAATCGCAATTCACGTGCACTTCTTTGATTCTTTTTGTTTGACGCAAAATAATGCACAGACTAACATACGAATATGCTAACTAACAATGCGTCTGCAAGCTATTTAGCATGCGAATTGGCAATAAATACTCTGCGACTCACCAAATCGGACCCCCCTGAATTTTGACCCCCAGCAATCAGCTAAATGCCAAGGCTAATGCAAACAACAAAGCACTCACGGTTGCTTTGCAGAAGCCCCCACCTATAGTGCTCAATGACATCAAAAGCTAGACGCCCATAAAATCCAATTCCACACATACCAGCGTCGGGAGGAAAAACCTTACCACATAGTCATTAAAGGTTTACATCATTCCACACTCAATAAAGAGACCCGATGAGTAAGGGGCACACTTTTCTTCAAATATACAATCCGAACAAAAAAGCCACAATGAGCGTATGAATCTGGACTTTATCAACATCAAATCAGCTAACAACAAGGAGGTTTTTGCTGTCAGCAAAATCTGCAAGCAGGTGGCCGCAGTCGAGGCTGCTCGAAGAAGCCAAGACGTGACACAATGCGACAGGTTCCAAGAGTACGGGCACACTGTCACTTACTGCAGGAAAAAGAATAAGTTTGTAAAGTGCGGTGAGAACCATAAGTCTGCAGACCTCGCCAGACCCTTAGACACACCAGCCACTTGCTTGCACTGCAACGGTAATCATCCAGCCAATTATAAAGGTAGCCAGAGGCTTGTGGAATATATAAGAAGAGCTGGGGATCCACAGGCCGCCATAAATACCATGCAGAGAAAAAACCAGATTCTTAGAACCAGAACGCAAGGGACCAAATCTATAGATTTTCCCATTCAATTCTCCAATGGACTTGAGGGGCAAAATTACGCTGCGGTGGCCAGAAGAGCACTTCCAGACCAAAAGAAACAGGGTGTACCAGCATACGACAGACTGCAGCAACAATCAAGACAGCAGCAAGAGCAGAGATAAACTGGTCAACAACAACAACAGCAACAGCAGCTACCAGATAATGCGCTTTCTTCTGCCATTAAGGACATGAGTCGAGCTATCGAAAGGATGGCTGATATGCAGCAGAAGGCTCTGGGGATGTAGCAGCAGATCCTCACCCTCTTGACCGCGGTCTTGTCCAAATAGTTCCCTCTCTGAAGGTGCTAATCTGGAATGTCAATGGTATTTCAGGCAAAGTACTAGAGCTAAAGGCTCTGATACAAAAACATGACATACAAGTTATTTTACTGAGTGAAACCCAGACGATCAGACTAGCAGTCCCAAGGATTTTGGGCTTTGAGGTGTACACATTGGGTTCTCGTTGTAGTGTAAAAATTCTAAAAATGTTCGTTCTATTGGCTTAATTATAAGTGAGGGCAACCTGCCCTCATCCAACTGTGTTCTTAAGTATTGTGTGCACCACTTAGTTTAACAATCACAATAAGCACATCAGTGATGTTTAGTTAAGGTTTTATGAATGTCTTTATTGGAATTGAAATATATTCTTAGCTTATGGTTAACATTTATAAACTTATGCTGCTATCAGTTAACAGCTACAAAGAGAGGGAGAGAGTTTGTACTCATATATTTGGCAACAGTGTAAGCGCAGCGTTTCCCGTTGGTCAATGGTCTCACGCTGGCTTGGCCTTCTAAAGAGGCTTCATATTTCTTACACTCACAGACCATATGTATGTATGTGCTTTGGTATGCGCACACATAAATATGTTTATGCTGAGTGTGGTTAGGTTTATTTATACTTGCAATAAAGTTTAACAAGTTGTATTTAATATATGTTTTGAAATTACATATATGAATATACTACAGTAGGCCCAAAGTGAGGACAACGATGGGCGATTTTAATGATATTCTGAACTCAGCTGGCAGCAAATGCTTCGCTGTGAGGTGGATGAAGCTGTAACACGAGAGTCCTTAATCTTGCCAGAAGCTTAGCTCACCGTCGAGCTAAGATCCTGTCTACAGTCTCCTCGACTAGATACCCTTATGGAACACGTGGCACTCCATCCTGCATCGATCTACCAGGGGATCATTGACCAGCTTCTCTCTATCTCCGATGACTGGGATCTCTCGAATGACCACCTTGGCTTGATAATAACCTTAGAAAGTACAGCTATTATGGTTTGTGGTGTTCCAAGGCTCATCAACCAGCAAACTGAAATTGATGAGTTTCAGAGACGGCTGGACACCAGCATACACCTCAACAACGAGATAAGTACTGGGCTGGATGTTGAAGACGTTATCGACCTGCTCAACACCAAATACGATTGGCTGCTGCCGAAGGTACATCGCCCCCAGTAAGCAAACGGCAGGGTATTTCTGGAAAAAGATTATCACCAAATATAATGAGCTTGGGAGTAAGAGGCGAAATAGACGGATATTTCTGAGAACACTTAATCCACTGGTCAAAGTCGATAAATCCGCCTATTTCGAAACTTCTTACAGCTAGAACTACCAAATTTAGAGAAAATAGCTACTAGCAAGACTGAATAACTGGAGCCGTCCCCACCCATTCCGCCGCTAGCCATCCCGCAGTTTTAAATCAGAAATGCTTATAACTACCAAAGTTTTTGTGCTAGAGTCATCAAATTTGGTGCCAAGATAGGTGATGGCAACATTCCAAAAACTGCCCACCAATAATGCCATGGTCACCTAGAGTCACCAAATTATGAAGGAAGATATCTGGTGGCATCCCCATCTGCATCGGAGAATCTTTAAAGCAGCGTACACCTCTGCCGCATTCGTACTCCTTTGCAATCAGGCCATTTTTGACCACTTTTAATACTGGTAACGAGCATTCAGCAGTTGGTTGCGTCCGAATGCAGCGTTTCTACGTGTTTTAAATTAAATTTGTTCAATCTTTCGTAAGAAAATGTAATTCATTTAAAATATTCAAAGGTTTCTTTTGCATAAGAGATTTACTGATATGTTTTAAAAATTGATTTTGTATTCTTAATTCTTAAGATTAATATTTTATTAAAGACGAGGAAAATCGCCCAACCGAAAAATATATTCCACGTATAGAAACACCCGATGCAAAATATCTTGACTAAATATCCTTGAAGAAGCAAGTTACTGTAATAAAATTATGCATCTTATTCCTAAAATAGATTAGTCAGTAGGAACTGCATAAAAAGCATCTATGAATAGGGACATCTAAATATATAAAAGAGTTTGTCCTGATGAGAATGGAAGAGCCACAGCCTTAGCGAAAAGAGCTAGAAGGCTGAAATTTTCACACAATTTTCCATGCAGGTAGTAAGTGAGCACTAAGAAGGGAATTTTTATTTGGACAACAGAGAATACAAAAACAAAACAAGTGCGCAGTGACGCCTTCGCGTCGCACAAGCAAAGTCAAACAAAAGGTTCGTACACTTGCAAAAAAAAAACGGATTTCCGCTTCTTAATGAATAAGTGCATACACAATTAAGTGAACAATGCGCTTGAAAATAATTTTCATAATTTTATGTACATGTATCACTTCGCACAGTGCACATTCTTTTTTTTTTCAAATTTGTGTGCCTTTGACAATTGATTTACGACCCAAGTAGCGTTTGTTGTTGCTGTTAGTTTTGTTGTTGGCCCCCACAGCTACTATTTGTTGGTGTCATTGATTTTAAAAAACAACAACAACATAACAAAGTTTGGTGCGTCTAGAAAAATTTCACACACCAGAATATGTTGTGGGGGTGGATTCGCCTACTTGCTGCTTATATAACTTAGACAAAACGTAACACACTAACATTATTGATATATTATTGATATACAATTTCGAATAAGCAAAGGGCGTTCACATAAGCGCGCGTGTTGCTCTTATGATAATCAGATAATTTGAAATCTCGCTCATAAAGTTTAATAACCCTAGCTCCTCCGCACACACACTAAATTAAAGCTAAAGGCATTATACAATTCACTTAACTGCAGCCTCTTAGATATGTTTTGCATTGATTCAGTGCGTGTGAAGAAGGTAGCGATACTACGCTCTTTGTTTGACTTGGAGAGCACGCGCATACATAAGAGAGTTAGCCGAAATAGCCAACAACGAAGGCGCATGATCGGAGCGAAACTTAAAAATAATTTATCATCTAGCGCCGAAAATGAAGAGCAATGCGCGACTGAATCTGAAAACAAGTAAGAAGGTGTGAGTCGAGAAATCCCGACTAAAAGATACCCTGAAACCGTGACTTGCAGAAGTGAGTTTTTCTTGACTTTAACTTTAATATAAAATATCTCCAGTGTTTCTTAACCGATTTGGATCAAATTTTTACAGAAGTTATAAAGTTATCCACAGTGTAATAAGATAATAATTTAATGATTTAATAATTTATTTAAATATTTACGATGGTTAAAGGTTTAATCGTTTTTTTTTTCGGCATTTCGCATATGCGTGTGTTGGGCGTCAGGGTAACCGGAAAAGAGACAGAGGCAAGATCAGTGTGGCCGAACCACACTTTCTGATAAATCTTAATACTAACTTCGATACCGTAATACTAGCTTACGATATATCGGTATGCAAGAACATAACATAACATAAACAATCGATAGAAATTACATATGAATACTTTATACAACAAATACTTTACAACTCGGCCGTCGTGACAAGGAATCGACCTCGATTCCACCTACTAAGGATCATAGAAGGCTTAAAGCCTTACCAAACGGCGGGTGTTGCTTGCGGTCAGACATCAGACGTGAGCCACAATTTTAGTTTAGATGACTCCAGCACACCATCATACGGAAGCTGTGTGAGCTGGGAGCCTTCAACATCTCGGATGACATACCGATCATTCGGAAGTTTCTTGTGGATGACATAGGGACCGCGGTATCGCTTAATGAGTTTTTTGCTTATGCCAGCCGTCGTATCAACATTATTGATGACGACGAAATCACCTTCTTAAAAATTAAAGGCAGGGCGATGATATTTGCTAAAGTACTCTGTGTTATACTCTTGAGACTTGACAATGTTCTGAAGAGCAACTTTACGGGTGTCCACTAGGGACACTTCACCAATAAGCCTATCATCCAAAGGCTCAGTTAATTCATCTACAACAGCACCGCGCTGTTCGACACCAAAATGGAGGACGGCGGGTGCAAATTTAGTTGTGGAGTGGATTGAATTATTCAAGGCGAACTCAACCCAATCGGCATGATCCAATGGTTCGGCCAATTTAGCAATCATGGGACGTAAGATACGGTTGACACGTTCCACTTGCCCATTAGCACGAGGGGAGGCAGTGGCATTCTGGACATGGATTATATGATGGGACTGCAGACAATTAGCGAATTCGGCGGAAGTGAAGCACGTACCTCGATCGCTAACAATTCGGCGAGGTTGGCTATAGTTGGGGAAGTACTGCATCTCTAAAGTTTTACATACTTCTCGGGAATTAGTTGTAGCGGCAGGGTACAATTTGAATAATTTCGTAAAGGCATCAATGACGACAAGAAGATATTTTTTTCTAGATGATGTGGACGGAAGGGGTCCTAAGTGGTCAATATCAAATGGCAGAGGGGTTTTCGGAATACTATTATTAGCGGAAGGGAAATAGTAAATACATTTGAGGCAGTTTTTAATAAAGTTGTTAACGTAAGATTTCATATACGGAAACCAATAATGTGTTTTAATCTGTGCACAACACTTTTCAGTGGCCAGATGGCCTTACTTCTCATGCACTGTTCGTATGACACTGTTAATCATTTCGGCAGGGACATAAAGCTGAAGTACGTCTGTCGGTGATCGGCGATACACGACACCATCTTGCAACTCAAAACCAGCAACCTCTTGGTTCTCCAGGACACTCCTAAGTTTGACAATTTCTGGATCATGGTTTTGCGTCAGTTGTAGTAGGAAATCCAGGTTCACATCGTCCACATATGCAGAAGTTTCTAGTCTACTAAGTGCATCAACATGAGGCATACCGGACCGATGTACAATGGTATAGCTATAATTTTCTAAAAGTAATGCCCTGCGGGCAATTTGCGCGGAATATCCACCATTCTTAAGGGTTAACGCTAATGAATTGCAATCTGTAATTATTTTAAACGGAATGAACTCCAGGTATGTCTCAAAACGCTTATAGGCGTACACAATTGCCAGGGTTTCATAACTATGCAATTTGGATTCTGGGACGGAAGCGGTCTTTACAAAATAGCACACAGGATGAAATTTATCATCAGTTTGTTTCTGCAGGAGCATTGCTCCAAAACCGGCGGAACTATCATCACAATGTAATTCATTTTCAGACTTCGGGTTATAAATAGACAGCACCGGTGACTCGATCAGTTTGGACTGCAGTGTTCGGAATGATTTAAGACACTCATCAGAAAAAACGTAAGGGGCATCTTTTTTCAGCAGGCCCGACATCGGACAAGCAATTTTTGCAAAGTTGGGTACAAAGAGGCGGAAGTAAGAAAAGAGACCCAAACAGCGTTCCAATTCTTTCCTATCCCGGGGTTCTGGCAGTCTTTTTATAGCTTGAAGGTGACCTGGTTTCGGGGTGATACCGGAAGAGTTCGCTAAATACCCCAAATACTCCAACTCTTTGTGCTCAAAACGACACTTAGACAATTTAAGGTATAAAGTGCCTCTTTCAAAACTTGCAGATGGGTTTCAAAATCACTCGACGCGATTAATATGTCGTCCATATAAATCACTAATTGACCTCTATTGATCAAGTCCTTCAGCACAAAGTATACAAATCTAGCGAAAACTGGGGGACCATTACATAAGCCAAACGGCACGCGTACGTACTCAAATTGACCGTCAGGTGTTACAAAGGCAGTGCATTTAATCGAATCAGGATGCATTTTCACATGGTGAAATCCACTTTCAAAATCTAGTACAGTAAAGTACGATTTACCCCCCAGATGTTCAACACAATCCTCTAACAGCGGAATTGGGAAGTGGTCACGGACAGTTATTTTGTTCAGCGGGCGATAATTAACACATTTTCTTAAGGTATTATCTTTTCCCTAACGGGCACTATGACGGATAATGCCGGCAGTTAATAAGTCATTACATATCTGGCGCACTTCGTTGCGCTCGTGATGGGATAATCGGCGGAGGCGGCAGAAAATGGGGTTCTGACTTGTCAATTCGATTTTCACTTCGTAATTGGTCGGTTTAATCAGTTCGGAAGGGACATCGACATAAGAGGCGGAAATAACAGACTGCAACTTTGTAAATTGTTCTAACGGCAGAGTAGGCTCTATATTAAACTCATCATCACTAACAGCAGGTAAATCAATTGCATTAATAGCTGCAAGGGCATCATCCAGCGAATGGTCAAACATAACGGGACACTGTCTTTCAGTGGTACACGACTGTGATTCGGCAGGCATAAACTCATTTTCACCAAACGACCGGGTTCACATTTTTTTGGTTATTGTGCGTTTGATATCTGTTCTAAACAAATCAAGTGAATTAAGGACAGCAGTGAGTTTCACATTACAATCTATTTGAGATTTACTTAAGGACAGCAAATGACTTTTGGTGTATTTGATTTTAAATTTACATAATTTTATATTCGTTTTACAAAAGAAATCTCTACCCAAAATAATTGGCAAATTTGTAGCACTGTTCGGCAGTACATCAAATGTGTGTAATACTGTTTGACTAAAGATACGGATGGCACATTGGATTTTTCCTAATGACATAAGTTGATGGTTCCCCAGACCACGGCAGTTTAACGGAGTTGACTTCAGGCTACAGGTAAAAGGCACTTCAGATTGCCGAATAAAACTTCTAGGACTTCCCAAATCAAGGAGGGAAAAAATATTTGTAAACTCACTGCTTTTCACTTGATTTGACTCAAAGGCAACACTCACCATCTGTAGATGTTCTACTTTATCTACTAAGGTATCTCCGCAACAGGAGTCTGCAACGGCGTCGGCAGCGGCGGCATTGGTGGCGATGGTATTCCCAATTTTGGATGGGCAGTTCCTATACATATGATCCGTTTTCCCGCACTTGATGAGCAGTTGTAACACCGCACCTCTCTTACAGCAGGGACGGCATTCGTGGACGGAAGAGAAACACTTGTAACGGCAGATTGTCGAGGCAGAGGATGGTTCACGGCAGCCACTTGTTTACTCGCATTGGAATGGACTCGTCGTCTCTCGTATCTCTCCAGAAGCGTCTTCAGATCGTATATGGTTCGGGCAGCATATAGCATGCCCACTGCTGGCGAGCTGTCTCGGAGTCCATCAATGATGAGATCCACCAGCTCAGCCTCCGGGATGGTGGCACTCATTGCAATCTCTTTCATCTCAATAGCATACCGCAGGTACCCCTCCCTTGGCTTAAGAAGCCGGTTCCGCAGGGCTGCGTACACTTCTTCAGTGCTCCTGGATCGTCCAAACTCATGGATTAGTATCTCCTTCAGTTGCTCATAACTGCGCACAGTAACTGTGCGCATGAGGATTGCTGCCGGGCCCTCCAACAGCCGACGACAAGCGACCAATCTCAGACGGGCATCCAGTTGCAATATATCGCAAGAGTCCTCCAAGTCGCTTATCCACTTTGTTATGTCGTAAGCGTTATCTGCTGAGAACCGAGGAACCATGGACTCGATAACGGATATGTCTGTGACACGCTGGCTGGGTAGCCAGGAGAGAAACCGAGTTGCTGCTGCAAACTCGATGACGGCAGGGCTAGCGCTGTGTTGTCTTCTATTTTGCATATTATATAATAGTTATATAGACGCTACTTTAGTGCATTTAAAAATCAAATAAAACTAAGCAGTCTGAATATTCTATTAAATTTATATAAGTTGGTCTATTCGATTTTATTGAATTCTATACTTACGTATAGACACTGTAACGTTGTAACAATCGTTTTACAGTGAAGTCAATTGACTCACAGCAAAATTAAAATATGTCTATTGAAACCTTAGATATTAGTGGTGTTTTGGTGCCGCATTCAGTTGTTGCCATAATTGGTGATGGAGCCTGCCTTTTTAGATCTATTTCCTACCTTTTATTTGGTAGTCAAGGCTTCCATGGCACCATACGCCAAAATATTGTTGAACATGTTGTAACCAAATGGAAAATTTTTGCTTGCTGCAGCATAAACTTAAATGGAGAGTCTTATTGCTTCTTCTGAACAATATGAGTGCGATATGTCAAATTCAAATACTTATGGTACTGCATGTAAGCTTCAAGCAGCAGCAGAAATTTTTGCTGTAAATTTTCAAGTTTTTCAATATGGAAATTTATTACAAGCATTCGGAAATAATAGGCAACCTGTAAAAAGATTGCGTTTTACCGGTCCATTAATGAATGGACATTTTGATGTTTATATTCCTTTAGAGGAAGTATTAACTCAAGATTCTGATACGTCAAGATAATGTATAACTGAAAATGTTAAAAATCCTGTTAAAAAAACGTTCATTAGAAAAAAATTGTGATATCAATAGGGGTAAGCGCATAGAAGCATCAAAAAGATTTCAGGTTAATAATTCTGAAGCTCATAGAGTTGCAGTGAGAAGACATCAGGCTAATAATCCTAATGCACGTCAAGAAAGGCGTTTGCGTGCATGGAGTGTTAAAGCCATGTCTGGCTTAAACTATGATTTTGAAAAAGCTTACAAGTCAGATAAAGTTACTCAACTTGGTAGCATGAATTTGATATGCAAACATTGTAATGCTTTAAAATGGAATAATGAGCCTTTATGTATCTGTTGCAAGGCAGGAAAAGGTAATCTTTCACAAAATGAAAGTTTGCCTGATCCACTTAAAAGCTTAATAATTGGTGGACATCCCAAGCATGATCATTTCATTGATCGTATAAGAAAGCATAACAGCTGCTTTCAAATGACTTCTTTTGGTAGTACAAAAATTATAAATGAAAGTTGGTCAACCTTTAAAGTCCAAGGAGAAGTGTATCACTTAATTGGTAGTGTCCGACCTTTGCCAAATGAAGAAATGCAGTTTCTTCAAATTTATTTTGTTGGTGATGATGGAAAGGAAGCTCAACTACGTTGCAAAAATATTTCAAATGTTGATTGTAGCGTAGTAAAGGATCTTCAATGTATGTTTCATTAGCATAATCGATATGTTAAAGATCTAAAAATGGCTCTTAATAAAATACCAACAAGTACTAAAGACTATAAATTGATTATACATGCTGATCGAACACCCGCTTGTGCTCACAAAGGGCCTTACAATGCACCTCAATCAAGCGAAGTAGCTTTAGTTATTGTTGGTCAGCAATTTGAAAAGCGCGATATTATTATTGAAAGCCAGAATAATAAATTACATCGTATAAGTGAGGTGCATCGATCATACGATGCCTTACAGTACCCTTTGCTATTTCCTTATGGCGAAGATGGCTATTCAGTGGATATACCACAATGGAATCCATTATTAAAAAAAGAGGAACCAAAAAAAAAGATATCTGCGTTAAGCTTTTACAGCTATAAAATAATGATTCGTCAATCTGAGGTAAATCATTTAATTTATTGTCGTTCCCTTTTTAGTCAGTTTTTGGTTGATATGTATGCTAAAATTGAAATAGAAAGGTTAAGTTATATTCGCTACAATTAAGCTAAACTCAGAGCAGATAGCTATATACATCTACAAGATGCAATATGCAAACAAGATGTTGTCGCAGCTCAACTTGGTCAGATGGTAATTCTACCATCTTCTTTTACAAGCTCTGCACGATATATGCATGAAAAGACTCAAGATGCTATGACATATGTTCGCCATCATGGGCGACCAGATCTTTTCATAACATTCACATGCAATCCACAATGGTATGACATAAAAAGTGTTTTATTACCGGGTCAAGAACCGCATGATCGTCATGATATTATAGCTCGCCTTTTTATACCCTTAACCCATAAAATGGGTAAATAAGGGTATAATGGTTTTTTGCAAAAGTATGTAGCAGGCAGATGGAAGCATCTCAGACCCCATAAAGTATACAAGGCTAGAGACTTCTGTTTTTGTTTTTAAGTTCTCCTATACCATGAGCAGAACAAGTTTGCTTCAAATTATCGATAACTATTCTGGTTTCCGATATACACATAATATCGATAACTATAAAATATCGAATTTGGAATATGTAAAAATGAGGGTTGAAATAATGGGTAACGATAGAACTTTTCTGAAAAATTCATCCAAATCGGATGAACCGGAGATATCTAATTTTATCGATTGAAGTTAAGTCAGTATACCAAAGTCAATTATAAATTTAATTTACATATTTATTACAACTGGGTTCAGGGTATCTTCTAGTCGGGCTCTCCCGACTAGAGCCTTCTTACTTGTTTATTTAAAAGTTAAAGCTTTAATGTCACTATTGACAAAACGTTCTTTGTTTGGAAGCGTGCAATGTTTCATGTACTCTGTGGAATGGCAAAAGCGGAGTTTACCACATTTACATATTCTGCTTTGGTTAGAAAATAAAACAAGACCAGATAAAATCGATAAAATTATCTGTGCCGAAATACCAAACGCAGATGAGGATCCTTTGTTATTAACATTGTTAAGTCAAATATGATTCATGGTCCTTGCGGTTCATTTAATAATAAATCGCCATGCATAAAAAATGGAAAATGTACCAAAAGGTTTCCTCGACAATTACTTAAAGAAACTGTGACTGTAAAAGATAGTTACCCTCTATATAGTAGAAGAGCGATAGAAGATGGTGGTAATGCAATTAATATAAATGGTAATTGCATAGATAATCGTTGGATTGTGCCTTATAACTGTGTAGTATTGAGAACATTTGAAGCTCACATAAATGTTGAGTATTGTAGTTCTGTAAAGTCTATTAAATACATTTGTTAATATGTCGAGACCAACGTAATGAAATTAATATGTACGAATATATAAGTAGCTCAGAAGCGGTATGGAGAATCCTTGCATTTCCCATACATGAACGTTTTCCGGCTATTACAACCGCAGCTGTTCCTTTAGAAAGTGGTCAACGGATATATTTTAACCCCAATAATACGCAACAATTACTTGACAGATTAAGCACTACACCCAAAACCACTTTGCTAGCCTTCTTTGAGCTATGCACACGCGATGAGTTTGCAAGAACGCTTCTATATTGTGAAGTTCCATCGTATTTTACATGGAACAATAAAGAAGAAAACGAAGGCATGATGTGCCAAATTTTCCTGGACTTAAAAGAGATTCAGCTTTGGGAAGAGTTTACACTATTCATCCCAATGATACAGAATGTTTTTATTTAAGACTTTTATTACATTTTGTAAGAGGCGCAACTTCATTTTCAAATTTAAAAACCCTTAATGGTATAGCATACGCATCATTTCAATTGGCGTGTAAAGATCTAGGATTACTAAAAGATGATAAGCACTGATATTCAACTTAACCGAAGCTGTCATCTGTCAAAATCATACAAAACTGCGAGAACTTTTTGCAATAATGTTAGTATTTTGTCAAATTTCGGATGCTCTTAAACTTTGGAATACTTATAAAGAGAGTTTCTCAGCAGATATTTTAAGAGCCTTTCATTTTTCACAAGACAGAAATATTGATGAAAGTATTGTGAATAATGTATTAAATAAATGTCTTATTTACATTAAAGATATTGTACTGTCTATTGGTGGTCAAAACTTGACTTATTATGGACTTCCACTACCAATTAGATCCGAGGAAATTGTTCCAAATATTGAATATCATAGAGAAACAAATTATTAAAATTGCGATAATTTTGTTGTTAATAATGAGCTACTCCTTACTGCTGAGCAAAAACAAGTATACGAAAAGATTCTACATAGCGTTGAAGCAGAAAAGGGAGAAATCTATTTGTTTATGCCAAACAGCGGAAAATGCGCCAACCGCGCAGCACTGCTGCCGTCGCTAGAAACTCACCACAAGCCGAGCCTTCTAGCCGACGGCAACCTTTAACAGAGGCTTCAGCTACTGGAAGCTGGGGCGGTAGTAGTTTAGTTATCTATAACAAGTGTCAAATAGAGGTCACGCGTAAAAAAAGTTCAAAATATAATTATTAAATCCTTCAAGTGATTTTCCTCTAATCCGACGCATAACCCTACATCCTACGTGCAGAGCTCCCCCTACATGTTCATGGTCCTTCGAGCCGGATATTTAAGGAGTCATATATAGTTTTCGGCAGCACGAGGAAAAAGAAAAAGATAAGTATAAAATACATGAAATATATTGGCATATGATCCGCCATATTTTTTCCGTCCGCCAAAGTGTTTAACAAGTAAAAAGCGGAAACTATTCCTTCGCTTTCCACTGTCTATATTCCAAGTAGACTACTTGTTAAACGATATTCCAATCAGACATTAATATGCGCAAATCTGTCTGCGCATTTTAATATTTCCATCCATGTATGTACATATATATGTACATACACACCTGCGCGCAACTAAATTCCGTTTTGTGTTCCGAGTTCCACTGATTAAGCGCTCCAGAACAGCACAATCCATAATATAAAACACAATAAAAATACGTTTTTTATTAGTATTTTATATTTGTGCATACTTACATACATTGTATGTGCACGCCAACATACTTAAAAGAAACCACCACCAGTTGATCTGCACCTTATAAGCGCACAAGCGTACATGTACATATGTATGTATGTACATACGAAAATCCATATAAAGAACACATATTACTTTTACATAATTACTACATTTTAATACATGATTCCAACACCCACATTTATATTCCATTTATATGTTCCACATTACAAATGCAACACCCAATAATTAAATATACACATAAACGCAGTAAAAGCCGCACTTGCAAGCAAATTATTTCCAACACTTGTCAATGCGCCGGCACTCCATAACTTCAACAAAATACAAGTGCAATATAACATTTACTAAAAAATATAAAACAAAACACTGGCCGAGCAAACAAAGAGATTAAAATTTAATAAAAACTTTATTTTTGCCGGCATAAAGTACAACAACTCCATATAAACAAATATATGCATATGTAAGCTTTGCTAGTACCGCTCATGTGAACTGGTAAAGGTAACAACGATTTCTTTGTCATAGAAGCGCTAAAGTGTGTAATGCGATATATCGTGATCGTCAACAGTCCGACACTTAAATTAATTTAAAAGTATTAATTATAATCTATAATTGATTCCTCATTTCCGTTCTGTTTTGTTCGTTCGCAATTTTTCGCTGTTGCGATTCCATTTCGTTCCGAGTAGAATATTCCAGAATAATTTTTAAATATTCTTATGTAAATTATTTTAAGTCCGTTAACGGGGGGAAATTGTAAATATCCTTTAACAATTTTCATTTCTTTGTTCCGTTTTCCATTTCGTTCCGAGTGGAATAATCCAGAATAATTTATAGACATTATTTTGTAAATTATTTTAATTCCGTTAACGGGGGAAATTGTAAATATCCTTTTATAATTTCCATTTCTTTGTTCCGTTTTCCATTTCGTTCCGAGTGGAATATTCCAGAATAATTTATAAATATTTTGTTTGTAAATTATTTTACG
The DNA here is from genome assembly GCA_030179655.1 of Scaptomyza flava. Classification (NCBI taxonomy): domain Eukaryota; kingdom Metazoa; phylum Arthropoda; class Insecta; order Diptera; family Drosophilidae; genus Scaptomyza; species Scaptomyza flava. The sequence continues at coordinate 68,371,927 of JARNME010000404.1, read as the reverse complement.
TCCGTTAACGGGGGCCGTCAGCCGTCAGGTGCTACAGGGGGATGATCACGCAGTGTCTAATGCCGGTACTTGTACTGGTATCTAGGCTGCGTGCCGTATCTGTAGTGCACTGGCGGAAGTGCGACTATACTCTCCTCGCGAGGGCGGCTGGAAACAGGCTCTTGGTTAGGTCATGTCCCTGCCAATGAGTGCTGGCAAATCGTAGTCGGGCGAGAGAAGACAACTCTCCAAATCACCTCAAGCCAAGGTGGAACAGCATACGCCGATGGTTGCGTGGCCGGGGAGAAGCTCGGTCTCTAGTATGCGGACTCAGGGGGAACAGCCGACCCACCCTGTTTTATGTAGGCTTCGCTCGGTACATGGGCTCTGCCTCGAGTGACGATCCCCTTCCCTATTACTCGAGGGAACAATATGAACTCAATTACTAACAACAAAACAACAAACATAGAGGCCGACACTCGCCCAAAGTCGGATGGGACTAACAATCCCTCATCTTCTGCGCTGCCCGGTAAGCCAGCGGGCAGTGCTATTCCAGGTGTACGCGGTAAGGTTCCGGACAGGCTGCCGAGTCGTGGGGCGAGACCTGGATACAAGGTTCCGGCTAGAGCTCCGCAGAGCATACATGCGGCGGGCTCAGCCTCCACCCCAAACCGGGCCTCAATCTCGATAAAGCCGAGCATGCCCGGACCTAAGAAGCCGTCGTACAACGACAAGAGACGTGCTGCGGGTATCTTGACCCGAAACCTGTCTGGCACAGAAACATCGCCAGAAGGTACGCAGCTGGTGGAGTGGGCAAAAAGAGCCAGATGCCGCTAAGCCAAAGCGGCAGCTACCGGAAGCTAGTAGCGCACCACAAGCCAAGCGGTCGTGCCAGCAGCTCGGGACGAAATCCTACGCCGAGGTGACGAGGGGTAAGGTTCTTCTCGGTGTCCTGGATAAGGGCAGCGAGGGGGGGCAAATCCCGAGGAGCCAGTGGCCGTGGGTGGAGAACGAGCTGCAAGGAGCCTTTTTGCAGATCATGCTGGCAAATGGAGGACCACCGCCCGTATGCCAAGATGCCGGCTGGCATCAAGGTTGCGTGAAGGTGGTGGCATGTGCTGATATGCACTCAGCCAAGATCTACCAAGAGGCCATTTCTGCCCTGGGTGAAGTCTACCCTGGGGCCAAGTTGGAGGCTGTGGACTGGAAGGATGTGCCCAGCAGGCCTAGGGCTCGAGTATGGGTATCGGCTAAACCCGATGATCCGGCCGAGATCCTAAAGGTCTTCCAATTTTGCAACCCGCAGCTGCCGTCAAACGACTGGCGGGTGGCAAAATTGGAAAAGGCGGATGGTCCATGGCGCCAGATTCTCTTGGTGTTGAACGACAAGACTGTCAAACACCTCGCCAAGTCCGGCGACACCTTACAGTACTGCTTTAAAACCGTGGCTGTTAGGGTGTATCGCTCGGAAAAAGGCCAACGAGTCCGTCGTGCAAGAGCCAGACCTGGAGATCGACCACGATGAGGATCTAGATGAGGAGGAGCTATTAGGTTATGCCTCTGAGACATCAGAGCTAGCCAGAGATCTCTCCCGGCTAGGCCACAGCGGGGGAGACATAGAGGTAGAGGACGATGAAGATGCCGACATTACTGTGGTGGAGAAGAATTTGAAGAATGTCCTTGAGACTTCTTCAGATAAATCTATACCACAGTAAGGCAGCATCGGCTGCTCTTCTGCTGTACCTGGAGAGGGGTACAGTAGACATAGTCCTTATACAGGAACCCTGGGTGTGTGGTGGCAGGGTTTCTGGACTGAGGACACAAGAACACAAGCTACTAGTAGCTGGAACCGAAGGAAGATATAGAACCTGCATACTTGCAAAAAGATATTTAAACATATTTTTGCTCCCAAAGTATAGCGACGCAGACAACACTGCAGCGTGTCTGGAGCTGGAGACGGAACCAATCCGACTAGCCTCTAGCTACTTCGCCCACGACCATAAGGGCGACCCTCCGCATCCGTTGCTTCGCCAGCTGATCGCCGACTGCGAGCTGGGAGGCCTTCGGCTAATAGTGGGCTGCGACGCAAATGCCCATCATCATCAGTGGGGAAGCACTGATACAAACGTAAGGGGTGAGTTGATTTTTGACTACCTTCTCAATACCAACATGCTTATTTGTAATAATGGTAAGGACCCGACCTTTATTATCAAAAACCGCAGGGAAGTCCTAGATATTACTCTTGTCACTGCCTCTTTATGGGATCAAATCCTCTCTTGGAGGGTGCTGGATGAGCACTCCTTCTCGGATCACAGGTATATTGAAACCATACTACAGATCCAAAGCCCCAAACCAACTCAGTTCAGAAACTTAAGAAGAACTGATTGGAAGAGTTACGCTGTTTCTCTGCAAAGATTGCTCCCTGAAACTCCACCTGAAGGGCCAAATACCGTCGAGTATACAACCTTTCTCATAAGAAAATTCAGTAAAGCGTGTGAAAACGCCCTGAATGCATCTTGTCCCATTAGCAGACCAAAAAGGAAGAAAAAACCCCCTTGGTGGACTGCTAAAATCGGAGAGTTGAGGGCAGCTGCCAGAAAACTCTTCAATAAAGCAAAGGCTCAAAATGACGAACAGACATGGGCTGACTACAAGGCAGGGCTCTCCGTGTTCAAAAAGGAGCTTCGCAAAGCAAAACGAACTTCTTGGAGAACTTTCTGCTCAGAGATAGATAGTACTTCCGAAGCAGCCAGACTAAGGAAGCTAATAAGTAAAACTCTCAGACTCTTGGTGTCATCAAGAATGCAAACGATGAATGGACATCATCCAGTGAAGAATCACTAACCTTACTCCTGGACACACATTTTCCGGGGGGAAGTAGATCGCCAAGACCTTGTGATCTGCACGCTTGCGGGGAGACACAGAAGCTCTTGCAATTGCTCAGTGAAAGCAATATCCATCGGGCAATTAAGAGCTTCAAACCCTATAAATCACCAGGAATAGACAATATCATTCCTGCCCAATTGCAGTCCGCGGGGAAATTAGCCATAAATTGGCTTAAGAACATATTCTCCAGGGTTTTTAAAAGTGGTATAATCCCGGGGCCATGGCTGGAATCGAAAGTAGTTTTCATCCCAAAAGCCGGAAAACCCTCGCACACAACAGCTAAAGATTTTCGACCTATCAGTCTCTCGTCTTTTCTACTGAAAACGATGGAGAGGCTGCTCTGTCTTCATTTGAGAAGCACTATTCCCATATCGCTTCTCTCACCAGTTCAGCATGCCTATTCTAAGGGCAAGTCTACCAAGACCGCACTGCATGCACTTACTGCATACATTGAAAAGTCTATACACAGGGAAAACTATACGCTAGTAGCGTTCCTAGACATAGAGGGAGCTTTCAACAACGTCACTCCTATGACTATCACCGACTCGCTGACGGATTTGGGGGTTGACTCCCTGACTGTGCACCTGATCGATCAGATGCTCCAATGCAGGATCGTAAGGGCCGCACTGGGGGCAGTGACTGTCACCAAATCCGTTGATCGTGGAACCCCACAAGGCGGAGTCCTCTTTCCTCTTCTATGGAACGTAGCAGTAAACCAACTGCTGCTGTCCATGGATGGGGGAGGGTGCAAAGTGGTAGCCTATGCAGACGACGTTGCCCTAGCCTTTTCAGGCAAGTTCCCGCAGACGTTATGTGACTGAATGACGGAAGCCCTTGCTAGGCTTTCCGGTTGGGCAAAAAGATCTGGATTAGGAGTTAATCCTGCTAAAACGGAGCTGGTCCTCTTTACGAGGAAATACAAAATTCCGTCTCTACAGCCACCAACTCTAGATGGGGTTGAACTGTCCTTTAGTGACTCAGCAAGATACCTAGGTCTAATTCTAGACAAGAAATTAAACTGGAATCTTAATACTGAAGAGCGTATAAGAAAGGCACATGTTGCTCTATACGCCTGTAGGAAGACAATCGGACTTAAATGGGGCATGACTCCGCAAGTTGTCCATTGGCTCTACACTGCGGTAGTCAGACCAATTTTATTCTATGGTGTTTCTGTCTGGTGGCCTGCACTTGACAAGAAAACAGTCACCAGGAAATTAGGAAGGGTGCAGCGAACTGCTGCGCTCTGCATAACAAGAGCTTTACGTACGACCCCGGGTAACGCTCTTGATGCCATACTGCACTTCCTACCTGTCGAAATGATGGGGCGGAAAATAGCAACTATGTCAGCGCTCCGAATGAGGGAAGCCAAACAGTGGATAGGCCAGGACTTTGGACATTCAAGTATCTTGAAAGACAATCCACTCATACCAGACAATACGGATTATCAGATCCCACAGGTGTATTTAGACACTCCCCTTACCACCCTAATCCCAAGATTGGAAGAAGGCTTGCCCGCAAGACCTGCGGAAGCCATAGACGGCTCAAAGCTGGACGGTAGAGTAGGAGGCGGCATTTTCTGCGCCAATTTTAACTTACGCAAAGCTTTTCGACTCCCTGACCACTGTAGCGTCTTCCAGGCAGAAATGCTAGCAATTCAGGAGTCACTAAGTTACATTCCACATAGGTGTAATGTCAGTAAAATCTATATCCTCACGGACAGCCAAGCAGTAATAGATCGCTGGAGTCGTACACATCGAACTCTAAGGCTGTTCATAACTGTCGCAAATCTCTAAGCGAGATGGCAGAGCAGTTTAGCATATGCCTAGTATGGGTCCCAGGACATAGGGACATAGAAGGCAACTGCATCGCTGATGAACTTGCCAGATTAGGAACTACCATGGAACTCCTTCCAGACAAAGAGTGCATTGGTATACCTATGGCATCCTGTAGACTCAACCTAAGAGATTTCTTCGAGATGGAAGCCAACAGAGTATGGCAGCTCTCCACTCACAACTCACGTATTGCTCATCAAACCTGGCCAACCAGATGCCGGAAAAGATCAAATGAGCTCTGCCTCCTAAGCCGGAACAAGTGCTCTATTGTTACCAGAGTGATGACTGGGCACTGGCTTGTGGTGGCACATGCGGCTAGATTATTGGTCCCATACAACGACTTCTGCAGAAGTTGTAGAGACGAGGAGGGAGAAGAAACAGTTCTTCACCTTCTTTGTACCTGTCCGGCCTTATGCAAAACTAGGCAAAGAATCCTTGGTGACTTTTTCTTCGAAGATCTATCTGAACTTGCGAGTAAAAGACCCAAAGATGTAGCAAGGTACATCCAAGTCACAGGATGGACTCATGATGCGGAGTCATACCAAGAGTGATAGAGAGGTCTCAGAGCCTTTCGCGGCATCACAATGGGCCGAGTGTGGCCTAAGTGCGCCGAGGGGGTATCCCTCCTTGGTAACCGCTCTAACCTAACCTAACCTAACCTAACGGGGGAAACTGTAAATATTCTTATACAATTTTCATTTCTTTGTTCTATTTTCCATTTCGTTCCGAGTGGAATATTCAAAATAGTTTATAGATAGTCTTATGTAAATTATTTTAAGTCTGTTAACGGGTAAAATTGTAAATATTCTTTTACAATTTTATATTTTCTGATCCGATCCCATTTCATTCCAAGTGAGTGGAATATCCGAATAATTTATAAATATTATTTTACAAATTATTCGTAAGTCCATCTATCGGGGCTATATTTGTAAATATTCTTTTACAAATATTTGCAATAGTATTTTATTGTGGTCAATCCTGACTACAATAAATATTCCCACAAGTCCCAGAATTTGTTTCCTTGCTTGTCACCTGTTTCAACTCATAAAAAATAGTTAATTTTTTTTTTTTTTTTGAGGACAGATAATGCCGATAGGGCCAGGTCAATGAGAGAAAAAACAGCTGAACGTTCCGTCCGTGAAAGGCACAAGAAGAAGTTCGCTTTCTTCACCAAATCTCCCGGTGAAGAAAACCTCCGTTACACCCAAAGCCAAGTCCGAGGACGTCACGCCACTTGCCAAACCCCCCATTCCGAGTTTGAAGCAGATAGCCACTCGGGCCGCTACCAAACTAACCTCCAAGGCAAATATGGCAATGGCCGATTTTATCTCCGCTTCCGATAAGCTGATCCAATTCGAGTCACGAATTAATGGTCAGTCAGCTACAGAACCATCCCTCTACACACTACAGGTCCGTCGCGACCATGTAAAGGTTCTGTGGGAGAAAGTTGAAAAAGAGTACGAGACCAGCTCAAGGGCCCTTAGCCAAGGTTGTGGGAGTAGCGATGCTACGTCGTTAACGACGACTTACGACCATTGCTACTCCGTATACGGGCGGTGTACGGCACAATTATGCGAGCAAATAGAAAGGCTTAGCACCATTAATAGGCAACCAGCAGTTCCGATAGCGTCGGTTTCTCGGGGCTGTAGTCTCCCGCCTGTAGAAACAGAAGTGTTCTATGGAGACAATTTGAAATGGCCAACCTTCTGCGACCTGTTTACGGCGATCTACATTGATAACCCACGACTCACTCCGGTCGAGAAATTGTTTCACCTCAATTCCAAAACTGGAGGTGAAGCTAAGGCAATTGTTTCGAACTCTCCGCTCACCCATGACGGTTTTGCCTCTGCGTGGCAGGCGTTGTATGAGCGTTTCCAAAATAAGCGGCTTCTGGTTAATAGCCAACTTAAAATCCTGTTCAATTTGCCTACTGTTAATGTAGAAACCGGTTCCGCCCTGAAAGAGATTCAGACTACGATCCAGAGTTGTCTCACAGCTCTGGAGCATTCCGCGGTATCGACTGAAAATTGGCACTGTCCCTTGTGTTCTTGTGCTCCTCCAAACTACCCAAGGGCATACTGTCTCTGTGGGAACAGTCCCTTTCAGATAAAGCGGCAATTCCAAAATGGGAGGATTTAAATAGTTTCCTTGGTGAACGCTATAGGACGCTGGAAGCTATCGAGGATGTCAAGCCTACTTCCAGCGTTCAATCCTATTCAGGGCCGTCCAAGCCTCAAGCGTTTTCGAGGAATCTCCAAACCTTTGAAGCAAAGGTACATTCCAAGGTAAACTCTTGCAATGTATGTTCCAAAGAAAACCACCTAATCCGCTTATGTCCGAAGTTCCTTAAAATGTCAGTTACCGAAAGAGCCAACCTCGTGAAACAGCGGAGTCTATGTTGGAATTGTTTCGCAAAGAACCACCAACCTAAAGACTGCACACGTTCTCACAATTGCTTCACGTGCAAGGGCCGCCATAACACGCTTTTGCATAAGGGCAGCCCTCCTTCAGTGACCGCTAATTCAGTTCCTCAAACGCAAAATAATAATCCAGTTCAAATACAGTCCACTTTGAACCAACCCTGCGTTCAAAACTATTTTGCAACTGATACGCGTGGTGTGCTCTTAAGTACCGCATTAATTAATGTTATCCATCTGGGCACTAAGTTCACGGCGAGAGCGCTGATAGATTCAGGCTCAGAAGCCACTTTCATTTCGAAGAGATTGTTTGACAAAATTAAATTGCCTTTCCAAAGGGTTAAAGTCAATGTCTCAGGGCTCAATCCAGCGGTTGCAGCCCAACCCCGAAAGCTATGCCATTTCCATATCGGGTCACCCATAAGGCCCAGACTTCAAATTGAAGTTTCGGCATATGTGCTCCCAGAAATGTCGGGAAATCTCCCGTCATATTCAATTCCTCAAACCTTACTAAAGGATCTACCAGACTTGCAACTGGCAGATCCGTTATTCTTCCAAAGTGCACAAAATGATGTGCTTTTAGGGGCGGATATCCTTCCGTCCATTCTCCAAGGTGCTTCTCGTCCTAATGTGTGTGGCAGTCTGTTGGGGCAAGAGACGGTCTTTGGCTGGATACTAACCGGCCCGATCTCAAAAACCACACCCAATTCCATCTCGTCCTTCTCCACACTCGTTTCTGTTAATTCCGAGTCACGACTAGAGTAGCTTCTCACAACATTTTGGGAGGTGGAGGATTTGCCGGTGAGACCGGTTAAACAATCTGACTCTTTTTGTGAGAAAAACTTTGTCAAAACGACCACAAGAGACGCAAAAGGGAGATATGTGGTGACGCTTCCCTTTCGCGACCAAGTTCATTGCAAAGTAGGTCATTCCAGATCCATGGCACTGGCTCAATTTCTGAAGAATGAGAGCCGTCTAAAGAGAGACCTTTCCCTCAAGGAGCAATATGACTCCGTTATTCAAGAATATTTGGACTTAGGCCACATGCGGCAAGTCAGCCCGAACGATGCAGTGACCAATTTCTATTTGCCCCACCATAAAGTTTTCAAACACGACAGCACCACGACAAAGGTCCGCGTCGTATTCAACGCTTCCAATCCCTCATCGAACGGTCGCAGTTTGAATGATATCCTTCATCCGGGGCCCATTCTGCAGTCTGACTTGACCGTACAAATTCTCAAGCGTGTTTTGTTTTCGTTATACAGAATGGCACCAAGGAAGGCACAAGCGCTGGAATCCCGTCGGGTACGTGGAGTACACTCATTCCGCTACCGTGTCTGCAGTGACATCTTGCGGCTGCCGGGCGACAAGCATTTTCGGGCGGTTCTAATAAACAAGAATTGCCCAAATTGCTTGGCCCACCAGCACTCGGGAGACGCCTGCCGCAGCAAGGACAAATGCCGCAAGTGCAGAGAGAACCACGACACGCTGCTCCACTTCTCGGAGTCACCCCGACAGGCAGCGTCCACTTCCGGCACCCCATCAGCAATCCAGCGTCGCGTGGAACGATGCAGGAAGCGATCCGCATCACCAGCGGAGAGTCCCCAGCCGGCGATGTCAACGTCGTGGATGTCGCTACTTAAATTCAAGCGGATTACGCTCCTGCCGACTTTCTCCCTTTTTCTCAACAATGGGAAAACCTCATTCAAGCTGGCTGCGCTCGTGGACCCGTAAAGTCCAATAAGCCGCATCAGCGCTTCTTTGGCAAAGGGCTTCGGCCTATCCGTCACCAGCGTTGGTGCGGATGAGGCCTGCAAGGTGTTCCTCCACGACCGAGCGGCTACAATCATGAGGGAGGCAGTTTTAAAGGTGGAGGAGGGCGTCCAGACGATGACGCCAGCTAAACCGATCCCGGAGAGCGTCCAGGCACATTTCGCCAACATTGTGACATCGGACGACACTTGGTTTCGTCCAAAGCGTGTGTCCTTGGTGCTAGGAGCTGATTTGTATCAGGAATTCTTGGTGCCAGGACTTGTTCCCGGCCAGAATGGCCTTCCGGTGGCACAAAACACCATATTTGGTTAGATGCTCTAGGGGTCGTGTCCAGCGTAATCCCGTCCTTACTCCCAGCATAGTTTCCGATCCCCCCTTCCGTCCAAATCTTGCAATCCTTGCAGAGGGGGGGAGTATGTTTATGCCAAACAGCCGAAACTGCGCCAACCGCGCAGCACTGCTGCCGTCGCTAGAAACTCACCACAAGCCGAGCCTTCTAGCCGACGGCAACCTTTAACAGAGGCTTCAGCTACTGGAAGTAGCGGTAGTAGTTTAGTTATCTATTACAAGTGTCAAATAGAGGTCACGCGAAAATAAAGTTCAAAATATAATTATTAAATCCTCCAAGTGTTTTTCCTCTAATCCGACGCATAACCCTACATCCTACGTGCAGAGCCCCCCTACATGTTCACTATTTTTTAGATGCACCTGTTGGAACAGGTAAAACGTATCTTTTAAATTTATTATTTGGCAAAGGTACGGCAAAGTAAAAAAATTGGATTGGCCGTTGCTTCTAAAGGTGCTTTTGAAGCTGTAGATCGATCTTTGAAAGACATTCGAGATAGTGAATACTTAATGGGCGGCATAACTGTTCTCTTAGCTGGTGATTTTCGAATAACTCTTCCAGTGATCCCCAGAGGAACAAGAGCAGATGAAATAAATGCGTGCTTAAAGTCTTCAATTTTGTGGCCCAAAATACAGAAAATTGCATTAACGAAGAATATGCGAGTGCACTTAAAAGGTGATAGCATAGCTGGTGAATTTGCAGAAATGCTTCTTCCAATAGGAAATGGATTATTTCCAACCCATGATGGCAAAATAGCTTTACCATCAACTTTGTGTCATGTTGTGAAAAGTATTGAAGAGCTAACTCTAAAAATATTTCCGGATATTACAAATATCTCTCAAAAATCACTCGAATGGTTTTCAGAACGTGCTATTTTGACTGCGAGAAATAACAATGCATTGGAAATAAACGAGTTTTTATTAAAATCATTTCAAAGTGAAGAAATGACATATAACTCTATTGATTATGTGACTGAAGTCGAAGATGCAGTTCATTACCCCGTCGAGTTTCTTAATTCATTAAATCCGACTGGCCTGGCTCAACATAAATTAACTTTAAAGATTGGTTCACCTGTAATGTTGATTCGCAACTTGAAAACGCCAAAACTTTGCAATGGTACAAGATGGCAAGTTAAAGTCCTTCATAAGAATGTTATCGAAGCAATTATCTTTACTGGCAATGGTATAGGGGAAACGGTTTATATACCGAGAATTCCATTAATACCTTCTGATTCTGGATTGCCAATTCAATTTGAAAGATTACAATTTCCTTTAAAAGTTTGCTTTGCCTTAACAATTAGTAAATCACAGGGACAAACTCTTAAATTAGCCGGACTAGACATAAAACACGATTGTTTTTCTCATGGCCAATTTTATGTAGCCTGCTCAAGAGTCAGTTCACCAAAAAGTTTATTTGTATTAGCATCTGACGGAATAACAATCAATGTCGCTTATAAAGAAGCTCTTAAAAGTTGTTAATAATTGCAAATTAAATTCAATAAGTGGATAAGGCCTACTGGGGAAACCACAATAAAAAATGACGCACCTGATTCTCTACCTCAATGGTGGCGTGGAAAAGAGAATATTAAATACTTTGCTTTAATATTTTGTGAAATATTTTCTAATTTATTTATTTTGTATCTATCTTTTATTGCTAAAATGTATATAAACTATCCGCGCAGCGAAGTAAGCGGGCCACCTTCTAGTACTATATATATTATTTAAAGTTGATAACGTAATGACGTCCAAATTATTATAATAATTATAATTATATTATACAATAATTATTGTTTAAATGCTTGCAAAGCAACTGCAATCACATTTTCAAAATACAAAATATGTTTTCAATGCTTTGGACAGATATATATCTACTGCTATGGATTGCCAGTCAAATGAGAATATTATAATGATAACTAGCAATTTAAAATGTCTATTATACTTTTGTAAAAGCCCATTGGAAGAGAACCGTACATAACATAGAATGGTTAGCAGATTACAATATTTAGGTTTATATAAAGAAAGAAAAAATTTCTGACCCATGGAAATCCAATATTTGGTCCGAAAGTATCCAAATTTTTGTAATGCCATTAAGTTTTCTATTTAAATCACTTTTTGAAATCCACAATCTTTTAAAATTTACACTAAACAGCATATAAAATTGGTTGTTATCAAAGAGTATTTCAAGATTTTTCGCCTTGTTCATGCCTATAACTAGGCAGTGAACAAGGAGTTGCTGCTCTCTTAACCTCTCTCTGCAGACATCGTAAATCCACCTCATGTCTGCAACATGTAACATGTAAGCTAGGCTAGTTAACTTTAGCAACATGTATAATTAGTTTGAAAATATAAGTGAACACAAAACGACGTGCATTTCTGCCTTTGGAATATTTTATTCAACCCGCACATTTAAGCTACAACGGAGTCATCTTGAAGCCACCTACACAACCAGGAAAACCCAGCCTACTACACAAACATTGGTCCTTCGAGCCAGATATCTAAAAATCAACGCAGCAAGCATCGTTGGAATCTTCCGGTCAGGAACCACAGATAAGTCATATTCTTTCCATTTATTTTTCGCATTTTGCCAAGTGGCAACTCCTCCGCAAAATATACTTATCTAACTGGTGCTTAATCTCAGAACACTCCGTTCAACTCATTAACGCCCACATAAAAAGGCAAGTGCATAAATTATATCCATATATAATTTTTTTCCATCGCGTCAAAAATTCAGCCAGCATATTTGCATTTGCATATGCATTGAAAGTGAACGTACTTACATATTTACAATAATATTCCGGCAAACGCACATACATACATACGTTGGTCACTGACTCCAAGCCGTTATCGTTGGCTGTTAAAGCAACAGATGTCAGTAACCAACGGTTTGGGATACCCTATCTTTTTTTCCAACAAGTGGGGTATGTACTTTTTTCCAATCAACTTGTTCAAAATTGGGGCATATCAATTACTTAATAAATATTATTGAACTTTAAAAAAAAAAAAATTATTTACATTATTACATATTATTATCGCGGCATCACAATGGGCCAACAATTGGCCTAAGTGAGTGGAAGGGTCTCTCACCTGCCCACTACCGCTCTAACCTAACCTACATATTATTATTCTACATTCCATTTTCAGAACACTGGACTTGCACATGCACATAAATAATAACAACAATATATAACACAATAATATCTGGCCGCCTACAGCACAAAGAGATAAATAAATAAATACATTTTCAATAAGGCGGCCGATCACAAACACAATTACAACTAATTTAAACAATTTAATACTACATGCTTCATTTATTCATAATTTATTACAAAGCATTGCAAGTTCTTTGTAATAAAATTCGTATGCTAATACAAACTATCGGCGAGATCGATATCGACAAATACTAAACGGTTTCATCGTTTAGCATCGCAAGTCCGTTCCGTATCCGACATTCATATTTTTATATTCTCGTGATTTATCGTTATCGATTCGAGGTCATTAAATAAATCTTTTTTTTATTTAATAAAAAATTTATAAAAAAAAATATATAAATAAATTTTTTTTGTGTGCACTTTTCCGAACTGTTCTGTTTTTATTGGCATATGTGTATATCGTTCTCAAAATAAATAGTTATTTATTTCTGACTGCTTTAGATCCTATCATGTCCATTGACGAAGCCAAGGACAAAAACAACCTCCTTACTGTTCCGGTCGGGCTCCATAAAAGATCAAGTTCCGAGCCAAGCAATTTCGTTGGGTCTAGTGTCCCATTGAGCAAGGAACAAATTGATCCCCGAGCATCCACATCTGAAAAGTGTCCAGACACAGTTGTCCCGCCTATTACCAGATCCATCGGTCAAAAACTTAAAATGCACAGCATGTTTACGATAACAACTATTATCTCGGTTCAATTTGAGACAAAATTCGCTTCCAATTCAGATGTGTCACTGTACACTCTCAAGGTCCGTTAAGAGCAAATTCGGACCTTGTGGAACAAGGTTGAGCAAGAGTTCGAGCGCTGTTCTGAAGCGCTCGCTGAATCTGCTGGACAGATTGGTGCTTCCGATACCGCGATACTCCACGCAAAATATGACCACTGCTATGCGGCGTACAAACGCAGTGCATCCACGCTCAGTCAACAGATTGAGGACGCTACAGTTCCAGTCCCAAGTTCAAATAGTGTCTATCAGCCAAGAGGCTGCCGCTTACCTGTTGACACCGAAGTCTTTTCCGGAGACTATTTGAAATGGCCCACGTTCTGGGACATTTTCACAGCAGTGTACATCAACAACCCAAGTCTAGTCCCAGTCGAAAAGCTGTTCTACTTAAGTGGAAAAACTAGTGGCGAAGCTAAAGCTATCGTGCCAAAATCTCCACTCACGAATGATGGCTTTGCATCAGCTTGGCAAGCACTCGGAAACAGGTTCGAGAACAAAAGACTGTTAGTCAATAGTCAGCTCCGAATTCTGTTCATCGTACAACCCATTTCTCACGAGTCTGTTACTGCATTAAAAGAATTACAGAGCACAATCGAAAGGGGTGCCTTTCGGCTTTAGAACTATCCGATATATCCACTGAGAATTGGGATTGTCCCTCGGTTTTTATGTGTTCGTCAAAGCATCCGAAACTCACACTATCGCTGTGGGAACAGTCTCTCCATATCACAGCAGATATTCCGACTTGGGTTGAGCTAAATAATTTCCTGTTAGAGCGGTATAGAACTTTAGAGGCGATAGAAGATGTAAGGCCCCAGGTAGCTCCCTAGCTGGCGTTTCAGGCTACCAGAAAAGAACCCCCTTCCAAAAGAGTGAACTCCTTTGAAGCCAAAGTCACAGCCAAGATTCAGACTTGCAAACTTTGCGCCAAAGAAAACCATCCAATCCGTACGTGTCCTTAAATTTTTACAAATGTCTGTTGAAGAGCAATCCGACACTATAAAGCAGCACAAGCTGTGTTTAAACTGTTTTGCCAGGGGTCATCACCTCAAAGATTGCACTAGTGCGCATAATTGCCATACTTGCAAGGGGCGTCATAAAACTACCCTTCATCGTGCGACGAATTGCCAAACAGGTTGATCTGGAACAGTTTTGGACACTCCAGTCAATTTACAGTCCACTTCTCACCCACAAACGACGGTCCAAAATTACTTCTCGGCAAGCACACATAGCGTTCTCCTCGGCACGGCTATAATCTAAGTATGGTCTTTGGGAACAAAATATACAGCTCGTGCTTTGGTAGACTTTGGCTCAGAAGCAATCTTCATTTATGATTGGCTGTTCAAATTGATACGACCCCAGTATCAGTCCGTTGACGCTCAAGTTTCGGGGCTCAATGGAGCTGTTTCAGCTCCACCTCAACGTTTATGCCATTTCCATATTGGTTCTCCAATTAAGCCAAGAATTCAGATTGAAACTTCGGCCTACGTACTTCCAAAGTTGGCAAGAAATCTGCCCTCCTACACAATTCCACAAAGTTCTTTGGAAGGTCTTCCTGATATACAACTGGCAGACCCCACTTTTTATAAGAGCTCCCAGATAGATGTCCTATTGGGGGCTGATGTCCTTCCCTCAATACTGCTCAAGGGGTCCTATACCAATATTTGTGGTACCCTGTTAGCCCAGGAAACGATTTTTGGTTGGACCATAACGGGTCCTATTTCCAACACTGGCTCTAAACACATTTCATCGTTCTCCACTCGAATTTCGCACAGCCAAGAAGTTAGGTTAGAGAAACTTCTCACGAAATTTTGGGAGGTGGAGGATATCCCAGTCAAACTGATAAAGGAGTCCGATGCAGTTTGTATGAAGTTGTTTCAGCAGACAATCACCAGAAACGAAAGTGGTAGATATGTTGGCACCCTCCCTATTAAGAATCCTGAATCCATCAACTAAGGTCATTCAAAATCTATCGCACTGGCTCAGCTCCTTCGCAATGAGAATCTTTTGAAGAAACGGCAAAAGTCTCAACGACGTCCTGCATCCGGGACCCGTTCTCCATTCGGATCTGACTATGCAGATCCTAAAATGGCGATTCTTTGAGTACGTGTTTAACGCAGACATAACCAAAATGTATAGAGAAAATCCTGGTGAATCCCAAACACACTCCATACCAAAGAATCCTTTTCCGAATAAAAGACAATGAGCTCCGAGATTTCGAGCTGAACACAGTCACCTTTAGAGTAAACTGTGCCCCATTCCTAGCGATCAGAGTACTGCAGCAACTAGCTAAAGATCGCTACCCCCTAGCAAGTGACATTATATCCAATTATATGTATGTTGATGATGTGCTAGCAGGCGCTCTTTCTAAGAGTTGTGCAGTGAAGTGCATATCCGAACTTTCTAATGCACTTGAATCCGCAGGGTTTCCACTAAGAAAGTGGACTTCCAATAAAAAGGACTTTCTCATAGTCTTCCCAGAGCAGCACAGCCTTAGATCCGACTTCCTCGAGATAGAAGAAGCCAGTGCTGACTCTGATGAGTTCTTATTTTCACCTTCCCAGTTTCCGACGATATCACTTATTTCAAAACGAGAAGTTCTCTCGCAGATTGCAAAGCTTTTCGATCCCGCTGGTTGGTAAGCGCCAGTCATTGTCCGAGCAAAGATATTCACGCAAGAAACATGGCTCAGGGAACTAGGATGGGATGATCCGCTACCCGATGACCTTATTTCGAAGAGGCACGAATTTTTCGACCACTTTGCGAGCCTCGAGAAGGTGCGCACTCCACGATGGGTAGAAACTCGGCCAACGCTCCGGCTACAGATTCATGGGTTCTGTGATGCGTCTCAGCGTGCATAAGGCGCTGCGCTTTATGTTCGCACGGAAACTAGGGACAAAATCTCTGTCCACCTCCTTACTGCAAAAACTAGAGTCGCTCCCACAGAGACGGTGTCGATCCTACGACTAGAGTTGTGCGGAGCCGTGTTGCTAGCCGAATCGTCAGCAGCAGTAATTCCAACACTTCCGCTTAAAGAGTGCGAGTGTTACTACTGGACTGTTTCGACAGTAGTTTTGGCATGGCTAAATAAGCCACCATATGCGTGGTCAACCTTTGTGACGAACAGGGTAACCAGAATTACTCAGGCCACAGATTCCAAGCAGTGGCGCCACGTACGATCCGAGTCCAATCTAGCTGACCTCGCGAGCAGAGGAGTGTCAGCAGTTGAACTACTTGGCAGTTCACTGTGAAGGCACGGGCCAGAATGGTTGCAGCCTCCAAAGAATTCCCTCTCGACACGGAACTGGAACAGCGTCCGATCAAGGTCAATATGGCGACCGCTAGTTACGCATCCAGCTTTCTCGAACGATTATTCAAGTTCCAAAAAGCTATATGCGTGTTTGCCTATGCACTACGTTTTATAACGCACTGTACGGGAAGCGCAGATCCATTCTCAGCCGATTTGCATCACAAGGAGCTATCCAAAGCTCAAGTGAAACTTCATTCTTTCGCAAAGAACTGAGTATCCGGAAGAATATAAGAGATTTCTACAAGGAAAATCAGTCCCACTTTCCAGCAGTCTTCTTAATCTTAACCCGTTTTTAGACAAACACGGAGTTATTCGGGCCAGTGGGCCCATCCGATCCTGCGAGACTCTTAGTTATGATGAGCGTCACCCCATCATATTGCCCTATTTCTGTTTGTATTCTTCCCTTCTTGTGAGTTTCACTAATCAAATCTCGTTGCACGGGGGCAATCAGTTGAAGCAAGGCGTGGGTGTGCAGCGACAATGCACTCTGATAATGGAAAAACATTTGTCGGAGCTGCCAATGTCCTGTCGCGTGAGTTTCTTGAGGCTACAGGGAACCTCGTCCTCTCCAAATATAGCTACCGGAACTTATGCTGGCACTTCAACCCTCCAAGTGCCCCACACATGGGTGGCTTATGGGAAGCCGGAGTGAAGAGTTTTAAAACTCTCTTTTATAAATCCACGGCCACGTTCAATCATACCTTCGAGGAGTTGTCAACTCTGCTTTCCAAAGTAGAGGCGTGCTTGAACTCACGTCCAATCTCGCCAATGTCCGAAGACCCAACCGACCTGCTGGCATTGAGCCCGGGCGCAGACGCAGCATCTATTTTCAATCGCTGGCAGCTTCTGAAGTCCCTTCATCAACATTTCTGTCTAAGGTGGAAGGAGGAATACCTCAAGGAACTCCACAAAATAAATAAATGGCAGTCGCCATCCCGAGATCTTCAACTAAATGATTTGGTCATAATCAAGGAAGATAATCTCCCATCGAATGAATGGCATCTAGGGCGTATCCAGAATACATATCCTGGCGTCGATCTCAAAGTCCGAGTAGTCAACGTCTTGACTGCCCGAGGCGTCATTAAACGTACAATCGCGAAGCTGATATTGCTTTCCACAAGAACTGGAAATCAGTCGAAAAATATCATCTAATCCTACCATGTCTAATTTCCGTCTCGTTCCTTTTTTGTCATTACGCAGCGAGATGGCACCCCAGAGACTACAAAACAAAAAGGGTCCAAAGGGAATGGCATCGTTCCGATGCCGCGTGTGCCGCGGTATTCACGCGTTGCGTGCACGAGGCACAGCCACTCTCGTCGGCATCCACACAATCGGCATCCCGGGCCCGACCAGGCTCCCTTCAGCCTTCCGGTTCACCATCTCCATCAACTTTGGTACGCCCTTTGTCGCTTTCATCAATCCTAGAGCGGCAATGGACACTGCCAACAGTGATCCTGCGAACTGACACGGGGTCCAGTCGACATGCGAGCGGTAGGCGACCCGTGCTGCCCGCTTAGTCGTATCGACACGCCCTTGGCAACGGCCCTCGGGCTTTCCGTCACCCAGGTCGGTAACGACAGAGCCTGCACGGCCCTGATCAAGTTGCGCTCCTCCAATTTCCAAAGGAGATCATTCTTCAGGCGATGCCCACCAAAATCCGCACCCCCATCAAGGCCATAGCGGAGCAGCATTGCACCAATGCGGCGAATATTACTCTGGCAGACGATCGCTGATTCCGGTCAAGCATGACCAGCCTGGTGTTGGGGACGGATATCTATTCAGAAATCATCCTTCCGAGTCAAGGAGGTCCGTTGGCTCAAAACACGGTTATCGGCTGGATGCTATCCGGCTCATGCGCCCACCAATAATATTTTGGTTCCGTGGCTCCACTCATTCTGTTCTCCTTTGGATTCCTTATTTATTTTTGCATGATGCTGCAAGGGGGGCGGTATGTTCATGCCTAAAAGTAGGCAGTGAATAAGGAGTTGCCGCTCTCTTACCCTATCTCTGCAGACATCGTAAATCCACCTCATGTCAGCAACATGTAACATGTAAGCTAGGCTAGTTAACTTTAGCAACATGTATAATTAGTTTGAAAATATAAGTGAACACAAAACGACGTGCATTTGTGCCTTTGGAATATTTTATTCAACCCGCATATTTAAGCTGCAACGGAGTCATCTTGAAGCCACCTACACAACCAGGAAAACCCAGCCTACTACACAATCAGCCTAATTATTTGTATCCTTTAAATAATAAAAAAAAACTTATTTTAGAATTAAGTTCACTTAATGGTTGTAAGATTTGAATTGATAATTGTTAGGAATATATGTTAAACGGCAACGTGAATGTTACCGATGTTTGTATCAAACAAGTATGATCCTTTCTATGCAACTTAAATGAAGTATACAAAATATTGAATCAACAATAAAAATACTTATTTCAAACAACTCAAGTATAGTATACTTGAACTATTGTAAGTACTGTTATATTTGAATTAAGTATTTTCAAACTAAGTTTAAATAAAACAAGTGCCGCCTAGTTAATTTTGGCTATGCCAAGACTATTATACCCTTCACACATGGATTAATTTTTTAGAATGCTCCGAGCAGGATGAAATTTCATAGTGAACAAAACCGACAAAATCTAAGCGATTTGTGAAAGTTTCATGAAGATCGGTTCAGCAGTTTGGCCGGAATTTGTGTTGAAACAGACAGACGGACGGACAGACACGCGGAAATCAATTGCTGAGCTCGTCCTGATCATTTTGATACATAGTTTATGGGGTCCCCCATCATTCCTTTAAGGCGTTACAGATTCATGATGAACTCAATATACCCTGTTTCAAATGTGTGAAGGGTATACAAAACTCTTGGGTCAAGCATAAAAATATTTATTTCAAACATTTTATTAACTAATTTTGCAAGTATTGCAATACTTGAATTATGTATTGCCATACTTGGTTTAAGTACACAAATGCTGGGAACAAGAATGAAAGTTCTTATTTTAAGGAGTTTATGAACTTAAATTTTAACTACTCAAAAATTTAGATCGAGCTCTAAAAGAACTTGAATCAACAATGGAATAGCTTAATTCAAGTTTAAAGATAACTTAAATCAAGAACACAACTTTAAGAAACCGTACTTGAATCAAGAACGACATTCTCGGATTCAGTAATTGCGTACGAAGTGAGAAATCAGGTTCGACATGTAGGGTTTTAAGTACGAAATAAATTCTTCTATACCATCCGCAAAACAAGTTTGTTTCTAGTAATAGTTTTTCTGTATGCTTTTAAGTTTCTGTATAGATGTGATAAAATAAATTTTTATAAAAAATGTGTAACGAACTGGCTACAGCTGCCGACAAAGTTTTTTGAAATTCTTTAGTTGTTTAAAATGTCAGTATTATTTTTCTTGTTCTGAAGAGTAAGATTTCATTTTCCTTAAGGGTAGCATCCAATTGTAATGTATTGACTTACTTTCTTTTTTTCGATCCTTCTTTCTCGCTTTATCTTCCTTTCTCTTATTAAATTTTTAAGCCAACAAGTATTTATTTTTTTCATTTTGCCACCTCAAGATTCCTAAAATAAAAGAGTCCTCAGCGTTCACCCCTTGCACTGTAAGTGCTTAACAGGGTTGCTTGATACTTGGTACACTGCGTCGCGTCCAAACAACAATCCAAAAGTAAAATGGCTGATTTTTATATTCGATACCGATGATACAGAGTATATTGAAATTGTGCAATGTCCGTCATGGTGTCTGTCCGTCTGTCCGTCTGTATGAACGCAACTTTTTTCCACAATCTTCAAGCTAGAGACTTGACACTTTCCAATTCTTTTTATCTATGGGATTGTAAATTAAAGTGTCAGTATTGGGGTTATACGATAACTGGTGGGCTGGCAAATCGATAAATTCGATAACTCAAAACCGATAAGTCCATATATTTCGCACATCCTTACAGCTAGAACTACCAAATTTGGTGGGAAGATAGCTGGCAACGACCCCCAAAGAACTGTATCAACGCTTAGGAGCCACGCCCACCCCTTCCGCCCCCCATTCCCCACATTTATCGAACTTTTAGCTAGAGTCACCAAATTTGGTATGAAGATAGCAATTGACATTTCACAAAGATCTGCATCAAAAATTTGGATGCCACACCCACCCATACCGCCTCCAGCCCCCCCCTTTCCACCCCTTATGCAAGCTTCGAGCTAGAGTCACCAAATTTGGTATGAAGATAGCAATTGACATTATTATTATTATTATTATTATTTATTGAATATATTCCTTGTGCTACAAGTATTGCTACTTTTATCTTAATGCACTAGTCACAATTAGCTTTTTTAAGCTTACATTGATTAGACATGTCCATAGTAGAGTACTTAATCCTAGTATAAATTTATTAGAAATTAGAACAATTTCATTAAATTCTTGTTATTTAATATATATAATTTTAATTATTATTATTTATTTTTATCTTAATTTTCATATTATTATAATTGTTTATTATAATATCTGTTAATATGTAGTTATGATCTAAGGTGTGCTTTTAACTTCTCTTTGAAATGAGGTGTGCTTTTGGTATTTTTTAAATCGGGTGGCAACTGGTTCCAAAGTCGAACAGCAAAGACATAAAACTTTCTATCAGAACTAGCGAGTTTTGTTCTTAGACCAACAAGGTTATTTACTCTCTGAGACGCAGTTAATCTTAAGAGGTCATACAAATAGTCAGTATTTTTAATGTAAATTATATTATGGAGAAACAGAAGAATTTTAAGGTTAATTATATCTACGAGATCTAGGTCAAATAACTTATGCGCGAAGTTCGATACGTGGTCAGTTCTTTTTAAGCTGAAAACATATCTAGCAACATTGTTAAAAGTAACCATAATCTTATTAAGGCAAGCTGAGTCGCATTTGCCATAGATTTCAATCCCATAGAACAGAATTGGTGCTACCATTGTTTTTGCGATCATTGTTCTAATGTTAACCGGTAAATATTTTTGAGTTAACGATAGTTGTCTAAGAACTCCATAGGTTTTTCCTACTGCTTTGTTAACCTGATCGTTCCATGTCAAGGTATTATTGAAAGTTATGCCTAGATTTTCAACCCTATCCACAAAACTTATGCTTTTATTATCTATATTTAGCTTGGTTAATTTTTCTGTTCTCAAGTACTTTTTGTATATAACTAGACACTTAGATTTAGAAGGATTAATACACAAACCATTTTTCTTTGCCCACTCACTTACATTAAAAAGTTCATCATTGCACACTAGAATGCATTCATTTATTTGGATAATAGGACGACTCACATACATTTGCACATCATCAGCATATAAGTGAATATTACAGTTTGACAAAACCCTAGACAGATCATTTACTATATATATTGTAAAGAGGAGGGGTCCCAAAATCGAACCTTGCGGGACACCACATGATACTGTTAATAAGCTTGACTGTTTGTTAGGGGTTACTACGGCTTGTTTTCTATTACTTAAATAGGAGGACACTAGTGTGACAGTTGTTTGCGTGAAATTGTACATCTTTTTAAGCGTTTTCAATAGAACTTCGTGGTTTACAAGTTCACAACTAGATATACTTGGATTTTAGTTAAATCATTTAACCAAGTTTCAGTAAAAGAAATTATGTCTGAATGGAACAAAAAGCTATTCAAAAACAAGTTTTTAAGTTTTGAGACCAGACCCCTAACATTCTGATAAATAATAAATATTTCATCAGAATATAGTTTTTTGGGAGCACAGAGATTTTAGTTGAAAAGGTTGCAGCTGGAAAGTTGACAGGATTTTTTTTTTTAAATTAATACCTAATACTTAAATTAATAATTCTCAATTTAAATTAATACTCTATTATTTTCAAAAGAAAAACTGTGTTATACCTTTTTATGTGTTCTTTATTCATAAACAAGTAAACCCAAAAAAATGTTTTGAAGACATGCTTTCATACGCTTTCTTTCACACATATATAATCGATAGTTTAAAAAAGTTTATATAATAAAAAAATACAAATAAAAAAAGAGGTATGACTCGCTCAGAGATCGAACCCACGACCTTAGGCCTGTGAAACGTCAGTCTTCTCTCTATGCAACCAGAGCTCGTCAATCTTTCTAGTCAAATTAGTAAGTTAATCAAAAGGGTTTTCCGGTTTTCGAGGTTTTTACATGATATTACTATTTTATCGTGCAAAAACATGTATTGTCATCTGAAACACATCTTTGGTGAAAATTTCAGAGCTCTAGCTAGTCGGGAACTTGGTGAAAATTTGATTACAAGAATCCAGTACAAACAACCAAACAGACAGACAAGTCAAGTTAAACAAAAGCATGTAATTATGCGTGATAGGGGTCCTGTAAAGTAACTTGTTAAATATATAATATTTTTATAGAGGAATATCGCTTAATCAAAGAATTTCTTGAACTCCAGGCAACCGGCCCAGTTCTCATCTCAGGCGGGAGTCACCTTCTTGGCGTTCGCGTACCACTTGCTGACATTCTCGTACATGCTGAAGTCGTAGCCAGCAACCTCGAAGGTAGACACGGAGGCGAGCAGGGCAATATCAGCAATGGTGAGTGAGTCACCGGCAGCATAGGTCTGATCGTCCATCAAGATGTTCAGGAATCCGAAAGCATCCCCCATCTTTTTGTGCAACTCAGGGGTAGTAGTAGTTACTAAGGCTTTCATACAGTGTGCCCATGTCGAAGTACAGTGTCTGGTTGATAACAGCAAGCTTCTTGGGGCACTTGGGGTAGGGAGAGTCGGTCTTGCCGTATTTTTCGACCAGGTAGACCAGAATGGCACGTGACTCCCAAAGAGCGCAGCCATTGTCCACCAGAGTGGGCATGGTGTAATGGGGGTTGAGCATGATGAACTCGGGCTTCAGATGATCTCCAGCCTGTAGATCCAATAATATTATCTTGTTCAGCTCAAGACCGATAGCATTGGCGACCATGATGACGGAGCGGCATGGCGCGAAACCGGGTAAGTAGTAACAAGTGGAAACGTTGGAAACGACTGCGGTATACGCGATACCAGTATTAAAACCGCTTAACCGGGTGAGTGTGGCATCCAAATTTTTGATGCAGATATTTGTTGAATGTGGAAAAAAAGGAGAAGGAAGAAGATAGACAAGTCGTGTTTTTCAGCGCTCCGCGATTTTGCTAAAACTGAATAAATTATACCTTAAAAAATTTACAAAAACGGCGGTTATAGAGTTCATTAAGCCAATAGCTATATTTTCCAAGCTCTGTGCTTAATTAATTGCATTAAAAACTTATTTGCGCGCAAAACAATTGCTTCGCGGAAGTAGTAACAAGCAAAAATAATAACAACTCCACGCGTATACTAAAACTACACATACACACCGAAGAAGCGAAAGGCACTGACAAAAAAACACTCAATTACACTGTCAAGCACAAAATTTCTAATTGCTCACGCCAGGGCTCCGATCACAAAGCGTCAACGCGAGAAATCTGCTGGCGAGCTGAAAAACGGCAAGAACTTTGATAGCGCTGCAATTCTCCAGCTAATCAATGAACGATTCGATCAGCAAGCAGCTATGATTGCTGCGAAGGTGACCGAATGCGAGGAGCGCATACTTACTGTGCTTCATTCTCGATTGGACACAATGAGTGTGGAACCGCAGAGCTTACTCCAGCGAGTCTAAAAACTGGAGCAGGATGCCGTTCATACTCAGGCGATTGCGACTCAAGTTGTCACGCTAGAGGCTAAGCTTTGAGCCCAATCTGACGTCAACAAAGCTGTTGAGCTGCGGGTCCATGGTGTTCCGATGGTAGAAGGTGAGCAGCTGCGAACAGTTTTCAACACACTGTGTTTTTATTTAGAAATCACACCGGCGCCCCGACTGCGTGACATTTTTAGGGTTCAAAAAACAGCTGACCCTATTATTATTTTACGCTTTGAGTGCCTTCGCGATAAAATTGCACTACTGCGTGCGGCGGGAGAGTACCGGCGATCAACTAACAAGCCACTTGATCTGCAGCTAATGGGCTTTGAAACACGTGAAATGAGCAACTTACGAGAGAGAACTACGAGATTTTTAAAGAAGCAATGAAGATGAAGAGGCATAAACAGCTGACTGAAGTGTTCTGCCGACGCTCTCTCGTCCACGTTAAGCTTAACGACAGCAATGAAGCCATATACGTTGAGAGTGCGCAAAAGCTCTCTCAGCTTTTGGCTGGTAACGTCAACACCGCTGCACCCGATGATCTCTTTCGAAACTAGAACTGTATGTTGTAAGTTTATTCTCTTAAATGTTAAATGTAATGATGTTTTCTTAACCATAATT
This sequence comes from Scaptomyza flava, assembly GCA_030179655.1. Taxonomy (NCBI): domain Eukaryota; kingdom Metazoa; phylum Arthropoda; class Insecta; order Diptera; family Drosophilidae; genus Scaptomyza; species Scaptomyza flava. The sequence continues at coordinate 68,347,130 of JARNME010000404.1, read as the reverse complement.
TGTAAGTTTGTTATCTCTAATGTTTCGCACTATTCACCTCTCTTAATAATAGTTTTAAATGTTCATGTGTGCTCTTTAATTATCTTGTTATTTTTAAGTATGTTAGGTGCGCAACTGGTAAAATCTCTTGTCCAATTTAAATGTGCTCCAACTTAAGCAATACCAGATCGAACAGTAGAGCGATGGTTAGGGTTCTTGCTAATCAAAGAGAAGGTCTTAAGACGTGTCATATAAATGGTCAGAGCTTACTTAATAAGATGGATGAGTTTCGTTATATGTTTGTAAATTCGAATGTTGATGTTGTTTGTGTATCTGAAACGTGGTTTGTCCCAGAGTTACGTGATTCGTCTATTGAATGTGATGGGTATAATTTGTATCGTTCGGATCGTGTTAGTCATGCTGGGGGTGTTGCAATATTTGTTACAAAAAGACTGAAATGTCAAGTTTTTTACATAGGCAACCATGTGACAGTCCCTTGGAATATATTTTTATTGAAATCGAAAACTCTATCTGTGATAAAAACTGCTTTTAGGCTGCTTATAAAGACCACATAATAATATTGACTATTCCAGCATGATTGAGTTTATATCTAACGCTACGTTAGCATATACTGACATAATATTAACTTGAGATCTCAACAGTAATTTATTAAAAGAACATCACCTATCGGACGAAATGCACTCTCTAGGACTGCAGATTGTAAACGACACATTACCGACGCACTATACACAGACGACCAGCACGCTACTAGACATAATATTTGTAAATATCATTGACAACATTTTACTCTATGATCAACTGTCCGTACCGGCGTTTTCAAAACATGATCTCATATTTATAGCCTATAATACGCAAACTGACTACAAGAACCAAAAAATAACATTTAGGAATCTTAATAATACTAACCACAACGCTTTACATGATTCCTGCCTCAAAAAAGATTGGGATAACATTTATCACCTCCACTCAGTGGACACCTAAATAAGTCATCTCCAATTTAACGTTGACGACGTTTAAGGTTTATACCGCTGAAAACTAAAACAGTAAAGCCAGCAATCAAAGCGTGGTTTAATAGTGATATAATTAGAGCAATAAATCTGAGAGATGAAGCTTATGACAAATGGAAACGCTACAGACAGAGTGTGTATACACTGAAACGCGCCAGTACGTATTTTTTTTCAAGCTCCGCGATAAAAACATTTTTTTAAAGCAATACATTGGCATTGTTTTGTTATAAGTTGTTTAATTGAAAACAAACATACAAGCGCTGCATTCGCTTATAAACTTTTACATTATTGAATAAATTAAACAATTACTATTTGCGAAAAATCGCGCGCACACAATAAGCAACAACACATTTGGGAAGCTGAGAATTACTCTTGCTCTCCACCACAGCAAACATACTAAGCACACGAAAACTACTCTGCTCGCAGCACGACAACACTTTTCCTACTGCATTGTTTTTATTTGCACAACAATGGCACCTGTACCAAAACGTTTGCGCGAAAACTCCACCGGTGATCTCAAGGCTGGAAAGGCGATCGACAAAAGTTCGCTCATCCAGCTGATTGACCAACGTTTCGAGGAACAGGCTGAGTTGATTTCAAGCAGGATGAGAGAGTCGGAGGAGCGCTTGCTCTGCATACTCAATGAGAAGCTGGATGGCATAAAAGGTGAGCTTCACAGCATTGTGCAGCGGGTGCAATTTCTGGAGCAAGCTGCGGAGGGAACTCGTGCTGTGCAAGTTGCGGCGCTTGAAGCTAAGCTAAACGCGCAAGCCAATGCATGCATAGCCAATGATGTTCGTCTACATGGTGTGCCCCTCGTTGAGGGTGAGCAGCTGCGGTCCATTTTCAACGCACTAGCTTTCTCTCTTGGGGTCACCCCGGCACCGAGACTAAAGGAGATCTTTAGAATAAGGCGATCCGGTAGAGCTAGCTCAGTAGTCGATCCGGAAATTATTATAAAATTTGATAACACACACGATAAAGTGAGAGTTATGCGAGCGGCAGCGGAATACCGGCGAAGTAACAACACGCAACTAAACTTGCATATGCTGGGCTTTGAAGCACATGGCAATATACCAATTTACCTGAATGAGCAATTAAGCAAAGAGAATTATGAGATATTCAAAAAAACAATTCAAATGAAGAGGCAAAAGCTGCTGACAGCTGTGTTCTGTCGCCAGGGCATCGTCCATGTCAGGCAGAGTGAGAAGGGAGATGTTATTAGATTAGACAACCCGCAAAAGCTCGTGCTCTTACAAAGCCCATCTGCAGTCGCCTCGTCTACGCCACCGACCACACAGGCGGAGCTTTTTCGCTCTTAAGTTTTGCACGTTTATATTATCAATTCGTATGTTAATTCCTATTTTAAGTGATTTCTCTTTCTTTCCTATTTTAAGTAATTTCTCGCGTTTAAAAGAGTGCTCACATCTTTCATATTTTATTGCGTCTGATGTGCAGATGATTTTTGTTGTTGTTGTTAATACTATTATTATTACATTTTTAGCGTTAGGAACTATACAATTTTTTGATGTGCTTCTGTTAGGTTTTAATATCAAGCTTTTTAGATGCCCGCGTCTTTAATAACATCCAGGTCGAGCACCCAAGCCATGGTTAAAGTTCTTTGTAAGCAAAACAGCGGTTTAAATATTTGCCATATAAATGCGCAGAGTCTTGTTAAGAAGATGGATGAGTTTCGCTTTATTTTTGTGAATTCTAATGTTGATGTTGTCTGTGTCTCTGAAACGTGGTTTGCCCAGAATTAAGTGACTTGTCTATTGTTTGTTTTTGTTTGTTTTCCGTTCTGATCGTGTAAGTCATGCTGGTGGTGTAGCAGTGTATGTAGCTAAGAGAATTAAGTGTAAAGTTGTTCTAAGTCATCCCCTTGACAGCCCAATTGAATATTTATTTTTAGAATTAATTAGTCTTAATAAAAATATTAAGATGCTTCTAGGGTGTGTGTATAGGGCACATAATCACATAAGTTACTCTGACATGATTGACAAAATAGCAAACTTATCACTGACCTTTACTGACATTATAATACTTGGCGACCTAAACAGCAATATGCTTCAGAGCCAAGACTTATCAGGAGAACTTAATGCACTGGGTCTAAAACTTGTAAATGCAGAAACACCAACCCATTTCTCACAAACCACCAATACATTACTTGATGTTATCTTTGTAAATAATACAAACAGGGTAATGTTGTATGACCAAATTTCAGTACCTGAATTTTCCAAGCACGACCTAATTTTTCTTTCTTATGACACTCAGCTTGACTATAATAATCAGATTATTCAATATAGAGATTTTAAAAATGTAGATAATAGTTTGTTCTTCAGTGACTGTAATAATTGTGACTGGAATAGTTTATATTTTCTTCCCTCGGTTGACACCCAGGTAGGATTGTTGCAAAATATTGAATATTTGTACATGTACCGCTTAAAACCTTAGTTATTAAGCCGAAGCTAAATCCATGGTTTAACAGTGATATAAAAAGTGCAATAAAACGCCGGGATAAGCTGTACGAGAGGTGGAAACGTTACAAGACTGACCAATTGCTTAAATTTTTTAAGACTGCCAGGCGTAATGTAAATGAATTGATTAGCAGTGCTAAGCGTAGACATTATGGTTTACAATTTGACAATATAAATTCCACGCAAAAATTATGGAAGGAGTTGAGGAACGTTGGAATTGGAAAGGCTAAGCCTGTGATAAATGACGACTTGGATGTAAATGTTCTTAATGGTAGTTTTGTAAATGTCAATGTTCGTCCAGCAACATGTAACCCGTACATAAACTCTGTGTCGTTAAATAATTGTACTAGCTGTTTTAACTTTGTTAGTGTAAGTCAATGTGATGTACTTGAGGCAATCTTAAAAATTAAGTCAAATGCGAGTGGATTAGATGACGTCAGCCCAAAGTTTGTAAAAATAATACTTCCACTAATTTAGGTCATATAACTCACATACTAAATTATGCAATAACCACGTCCACATTTCCTGAGACGTGGAAAATCGCTAAAATTACGCCCATCCCAAAAGGCAAAGATGAGTTTAGACCGATAGCTATATTGCCATTCTTGTCCAAAGTCCTTGAAAAATTATTGGCAAACCAAATCTCAGCTTTTATGGACACCAACAACTTACTTAGCAACAAGCAATCTGGGTTCAGGAAAAAGAAAAGCTGTACAACCGCTGTATTAAAAATTGTTGAGGATATAAGAAACCATATGGACAATAATGAAGTTACTCTTTTGACGCTGCTTGACTTCAGTAAGGCTTTTGACACGGTTAGCCACGAAATTTTGATAACAAAGCTAAGTAATTTATATAACTTCTCCAATACGGCAGTAAAGTTAATGGCCTCATACTTGAAAAATAGAAAACAGGCCGTAGTTGTACTGCACTCCACCTCTGACCTTATTGCGACCACCCGTGGTGTGCCTCAGGGATCAATTCTTGGTCCTCTTCTTTTTGTAATATTTGTTAATGATCTGTTTTGTCTATGTGTGAAGCTCATATGTATGCTGATGATGTCCAATTATATGTGAGTCGTCCTGTAAGTCAGATTAACCAGTGTGTCATGTTTTGTAATAATGATCTGTTAAGTGTGTGTCAATGGGCAGGTAACAATGGTCTTTGTTTAAATCCTTCTAAATGTAAATGTATTGTTATTTATAAGAAAAAATTAAATGTTAGCAATTTAAGTAAACTGTATGTTGATAATGTAGAAATTAAATATGTAGAAAAGGCTGACAATCTAGGGATTACATTTAACAATATACTTACATGGAAAGACCAGGTAAATAAGGCTGTGGGAAAGACTTATGGAGTTCTTCGGCAGATTGTTTTAACACAGCCCTGGCTGCCTGTTATAACAAGAATGACCATCGCAAAAACTCTTGTAACCCCCATATTATTTTATGGCATTGAAATTTTCTCAAACTGTGATATTGCTAGTCAGCAAAAGCTTAAAGTAGCCTTTAATAGTGTAGCACGTTATGTTTTTGGACTTAAAAGATATGATCATGTTACATGTTTTGCAAATTGTATATTTAAATTAGACTTAAGAAACTGGACTAAGTATAAAACTTTAAATCTGCTTCATGACATTATATACACTCAAGCGCCTGATTATTTATATGAGAAACTACGCTTTGCAGTGTCATTAAGGACCTGTAATGTTGTTCGTCCTAGAACTAAGCTTGCATCCTCCGACAGGCACTTTTTTGTATGGGTTGCTCGACTTTGGAATCAGTTGCCACTAGAGATTAAGACCGTTAGAAGCACATCAATTTTTAAATCTAAGCTAAAGACATACTTACAGCGAAGTGATTTATGATGGTATTAATGACAACAATAATAAGGTCATAGGTTAATGGATACATTTTTGTTTTTGAGTTTATATTTTAGTTCTTGAATTTATATTTTAATGTTTATTACATCAGTAGTATTAAAGTCATTTTGTTTAAAATAATTAAAATAATAATAATGTTTTGTATTGTTATATAGCAAGTGTAAAATGTGACTAGTGCAGTAATTTATAAGTACTTTTACTTGTAGCACTAGGAATAATCAATAAATAAATAATAATAATAATAATAATAATAGACTTTTTAAAACTAATAGACGTAAAGTAAATGACAGTATTAAAACTTCTAAAAAACACAATTTTTGCAATAAGTTTAACAATGCAACAACAATTAAAGAAAAATGGAAGATCATTACCAGCATTGGTATTGGTCGTGAAAAATCTGTGATAGGAAATGACGTAGATGTTAATAAACTAAACCACAAATTTGTCAACCTAAATGTTCCTGTGTCCATGTTTTATCCGTATATAAATGCAGTGCCGTTCAGAAATTGTAGTTATTGTTTTGAGTTCATGTGTGTTAGTCAATGTGATGTCCTACACTCCGTACTTAAAATTAAGTCCAATGCCACTGGCCTAGATGAAATAAGCCCGAAATTCATCAAAATTTTTCTACCATATATTATAAGCCATATTACGCATATTATCAACACCGCTATCACTACCTCCACTTTTCCTGAAACTTGGAAAGTAGCAAAAATCTTGCCGGTTCCAAAGTCAAATCTTGATTTCAGGCCGATCGCAATACTGCCTTTTCTGTCAAAAGTATTTGAAAAGATAATGTCAAATCAAAATAAAAAATTCATGAATGAAAACTCGCTTTATTATGAAAAAAAAATCTGGCTTTAGGACAAACAAGAGTTGCACAACATCGATTTTAAAAATAGTAGAAGATATTCGAGCTAAAATGGATAACAGTGACGTTACGCTGCTTACACTACTTGACTATAGCAAAGCGAGGTGGAACTTTTATATTTTTCTGCCGTTAATGATCCTGAGATTATTTCTGACTGTCCCTTCACATGTTGTTTACATCACTTGCTCTTATATCCCTCCTTCTTCAACACCTGACAATTATATTTTTATCGTACTGGGTGACTTTAATTACCAACCATCCCCTGGTCTTCATCCGACACCATAAATTATCTTGTACCGTCTGCCCAGCATGACTTCTTAGAAGCCATGCTTGAACGTCCATTGTTTCAGATCAATTCAATTTTTAATTTTAATGTATCGTTTCTAAGGCTGAGGTAGCTCAGCCTCTCGAGGGCCACCTTACAAAGAAATTTGTAATTAGTACCGGGACCGTAAGGCAGGGAAAAGTATAATGCCGTGCTTAAAAATATTTAATAGTGTGGCGGGGATGATGACAAAAAGGTTCGCCGGTGATCCGGTGTCTACTGGTTTTCGGCAAAAGAGTCAAACCGCCGAATGACTACCCTTTGCTCTCTTCTAACTTGACTGTTCCCGGTGAGAAACCAAAAGGCCGCACCAAGTTAGGAAGAGTGGGCAAATGCCGCTCTGGATCCCCGCTCAACTAGTCCTTGGTATTGCCAAGGTATAGTTTGGCGGCAGTCTCACAACGGTTGGTTAGCCACGCGCGCTATTTTTAATGGCGTCTTGAAAAACGCAGGGGTCTGAAAGTTTCACTGATTATCTACAATAATAAATCACCGTCGCACTTTATAAATCATTTAATCTCTTTTCATCATGGTGTTAGTCTCACTAGCACTGCCTAATCGCACCAAACTATGTGAAAGATTTAGAGGAAACGAGAGAGAAAGCGAGAAGGCGGTTCGCTTGCTTACCCTGGCTTTGATGATTCCACGTAGTGTGCGTGGTTGCTGCTTGTCGCTGCTCTGGTCTTGCGCTGGTAGCTTCCGTGGTGGAGGGTTTCCTTGGCCGTGGATCCTGCCTTGGTGTCTTCCTTTGGAACTTGCTCTGTCGTTAACTTTTGATTTTTGCGCACTTGCGACTTATCACGAGCCCTGCCCTGGCGTAACTCTTGATTGTTGCGCCCTGTCATAAATTGCGACTTACCACGAGCCCTGCCCTGGCCTAACTAACTAGTCCGCGGTCAAGACGGTACCCTTCTACTCTTTTCAGTCGCTGCCGCTGCTTATGATCTGTCGCCGGCTGCTGCGCGGTTAGCGTCAGAGGCTCGTGCCATTCTGACGTCACCACTGCCATTGTCTCTTCGTCCCTGTCTGTTCGCTGACCTGCTTCCCACGCTGCCGGTGCCCTCGCTGTTGCTCTCGCTGCTACTTGTCGCGTGGCTCGCGCTGTTCGGCTTCCGCTGCTGATTGCGCTGCCGGCGTCTCGCGGCTGGTGCCATTCTGCCGCTGTAAGTAGCTTCGCTGTCGGCGTTGTTTGTAGCTCGTGCCATTCTGCTGCTGTCGTTATTCCTCTCTTTGTCTCCTTCCTTCCTCCGTGTCGTATCCTCTGCTGCCGCCGCTGTTACTCCGTCGCCGCTATCGTTATTCTCGCCGCCCCTGTTGATCTAATGCCCTGTCATAAATTCTACTGTTTCGCTTACCGTGGTCAACTAGTGATATATATTATGTTCAAACTTAACTTGCCTATGGGCCCTTCTAGGGCTATGTATACTTATGCCTACCCATTGCCACTTAACTTAACTTATACTTATACTTAAAAATGTGACTCGTCACATAATCATTTGATTAGAATAATCGATCTTGTATTTATTAACAACTACTGTATTGCCAATGTCTCTAGGTCATCCCCTCTGTCTGTCCATGAGGATTCATATCATCCTACTTTAGAAGTTACATTGTCTGTTAGCAATTGTGTTAGGGGCTCTCCTCCAGTGTTTAACCTGCCTCGTCGTTGCTTTCGCAAAGGAAATTAGTCATTGTTAAATCAACGTATTCTGGCAACTGATTGGTCTTTTATATATGATTCGGTTGATATAAATATTGCCCTAAAAACTTTTTATGGCACCTTGAATTCTCTATTGGACGAATGTGTCCCTTACTCTGCTCCGTTGTCCGTTTCTTCTAAACCCCCTTCGTTCACTCCAAGATATAAATTTTCCAGCTCTGGCTTGAGTGCTGACTTGTCCTATTACATTATAGCCAAATCAAACTTTCTTCTTCTGAATTCTCAGTGCTATGAGAATTACCTTATTTGTTGCAAACGGCAATTTACGCTAAATCCCAAACAATTTTATAATTTTTTCAGATCTAAGCGTAAATCTTACACTTCGCCGTCATCTTTCATGTTTGGGATGGAAAAATCTAGCAACGATAGCGAATGCGCTAATATTTTTGCTAATTTTTTCCAATCAACTTTATCTTCTTTATCCCCTATTAACATACCTTACCCTTATAACATTGCTTCTACAAATTATATTCCTGTTCCTACCATCTCTCATTATACTCGATACCGAAGGTAAAGAGTATATTGGTTTTGTGCAATGTCCGTCATGGTGTCTGTCCGTCTGTCCGTCCGTATGTATGCAAGTTTTTTCCACACCCTTCAAGCTAGAGACTTGAAACTTTCCAATTCTCTTTATCTATGGGATAGTAAATCAAAGTGTCAAGATGTGGGTTCTACGATAACTGGGGGGCTGACAAATCGATAACTCAAAACCGATAAATCCACATATTTCGCACATCCTTACAGCTAGAACTACCAAACTTGGTAAGACGATAGCTACTAGCATTCCCCAAAAACTGCATCAAAAGTTTGGATTGCACGCCCACCCATTCCACCCCCAGCCCCAGCGCATTTTAATGTTAAAAAAGCCTATATCTCCCAAAGTTTTTGAGCTATAGCCACCAAATTTGGTGCCAAGATAGGTGATCATGACCCCCCAAAAACTGCATCAAAAGTTTGGATTGCACGCCCACCCATACCACCCCCTGCCCCCCTTTCCCCACTTTTTGCAAACTTTGAGCAAGAGTCACCAAATTTGCAACGAAGACAGCTGGTGGCATCCTCATCTGCATCGGAGAATCTTTAAGGCAGCGTACAACCCTGCGCAGTCCGTATCCCTTCGCAATCAGGCCTCTTTTTACTGGTTTTAATACTGGTATCGAGCATTCCGCAGTCGGTTTCGTCCGACTGCAACGTTTCCACTTGTTTCAATCTGCTTTCAGCTTTAAATTCGTTAAAGTCTTCTTACTCTCCTGGACCTGACAATATACCTAGTTGTCTTCTTAAAGAATGCAGTGCTTCTCTTCTTCGCCCATTGCTTAAGCTTTTTAATCTATCCCTTGAATCTTCTGTCTTTCCATCTCTTTGGAAAGAATCTTTTATAATCCCTTTTCACAAAAAAGGTGGAAAGTCCAACATTGAAAATTATAGTGTATTTGCAAAATTGTCCGCTATCCCTAAATTATTTGAAAAAATTATCACTTCATCTTTGCAACATTTCTGCAAATCAGTCCTATGCCCTGCTCAACACGGCTTCGTAAAAAATCGGTCAACCACGACCAATTTATTAGAATTCACAACTTTAGTAAATTATGCTTTCCTCTCGAAAATGCAAGCTGACGTCATATACACAGACTTCAGTAAAGGTTTCGACTCTGAAAGCCATGACCTATTACTTCTCAAGCTTGTCCGTATAAGTTTCCCTCCCTCTTTTATATCTTGGATATCTTCTTATTTAAAGAGTAGGACACAAAGAGTACTCCTAATATGGTTACCTCGAAACAAGTTCAGGTTACTTCTGGAGTACCTCAGGATAGCCATTTTGGTCCTTTACTCTTCACTCTTTTTATTCTCGATACCGAAGGTAAAGAGTATATTGGTTTTGTGCAATGTCCGTCATGGTGTCTGTCCGTCTGTCCGTCCGTAGAGAGAGACTTGAAACTTTCCAATTCTCTTTATCTATGGGATAGTAAATCAAAGTGTCAAGATGTGGGTTCTACGATAACTGGGGGGCTGATAAATCGATAAATTCGATAACTCAAAACCGATAAATCCTCATATTTCGCACATCCTCACACCTAGAACTACCAAACTTGGTGAGAAGATAGCTACTAGCAACCCCCAAAAAACTGCATCAAAAATTTTGGAGCCACGCCCACTTATTCCGCCCCCATTCCTCCCGCATTTTAATGTCAACAAAGCCTATATCTCCCACAGTTTTTGAGCTATAGCCACCAAATTTAGTGCCAAGATATGTGTTGACGAACCCCCAAAAGCTGCATCAAAAGTTTGGATGCTACGCCCACCAATTGTGCCCTAGCCACCCCCTCCCGCCCCAACGCTTCGTCAAAAACGGGATTGCGTCTATCTTCCAGAGTTGTGAAGCTAGAGAAACCAAATATGGTGGAAGAAAGCTTGCAACGACTCCCAAAAATCTGCATCAAAGTTTTGGAGCCTTGCCCACCCATTTCGACCCTCTTTCCCCACCTTTTACATACTTTTAGCTAGAGCCACCATATTTGGTATGAAGATAACAATTGACATTCCACACAGATCTGCATCAAAACTTTGGATGCCACGCCCACCCATACCGCCCCCAGCCCCCTTTCCCCACATTTACAAACTTTGAGCTAGATTCACAAAATTTGGTATGAAGATAGCAATTGACATTCCACAAAGATCTGCATCAAAAATTTGGAGGCCACGCCCACCCATACCGCCCCCAGCCGCCCTTTCCCCACCCTTAACTTTACTACTTTAAGCTAGAGTCACCAAATTTGCAACGAAGACAGCTGGTGGAATCCCCATCTGCATCGGAGAATCTTTAAGGCAGCGTACACCCCTGCCGCATCCGTACCCCTCTGCAATCAGGCCTCTTTTTACCGGTTTTAATACTGGTATCGAATATACCGCAGTTGGTTGCGTCCGACTGCAACGTTTCCACTTGTTATAAATTATCTTCCCTCTGTTTTATTACATTCTTGCATTCTCATGTACGCAGACGATGTGAGGCTTATTTTCTCCTACTGTAGTTCTCTGAATCATACTTGCTTACAAGATGATTTAAATTCAATGCAACTTTGGTGGAAGACTAATCGGTTGCTTCTCAATTGTTCTAAATGTATGTTTATGACTTTCAGCCGAAATAGCCCTTTAATTACCATCTACTCAATTGACCATACCCCGTTGCAACGTATTTTTACAGTCAAGGACCTTGGGGTTCTTTATGACTCCAAACTCTCATACGGCCTTCATATTTCCACTATTGTTAATAAGGCCAAAGGTGTTCTTGGTTTCATTAAACGTTGGTCTAGAGAATTTTACGATCCTTATTACTCTATCCTAGAGTACTGCTCTTGTATATTGAGCCTCCAGTATAGAAATAACCAGGATCGTATCGAATCTGTTCAGAAGCAGTTTCTGCTTTTTGCCTTACGAGGCTTAAATTGGGATAGTAACCTTCGCTTGCCTTCATATTCCAGTAGGCTTCTTCTCCATAACCTCCCATCGTTGAACAATAGTAGGATAGTCCTTTGTGTTGCCTTCCTACACAAGTTGATTACTGGTGATATAGATTCTTCTTTTTTTTTAAGACAATCTCCATTGCTTTATTCCTTCCAGACCTACTAGAAACATTCGCCCGTTTTTTTTTTTTTTTTTTTTAATGTGCAGATTACGCTATGCTCAGTCCATTTCGTGTTTTATGCGTCCAATATAATAACCTATACCACGTGTTCTCTAATGAGACCTCTCTCTCCTTTATCAAAACATTGCTTTCAGTATGTCTTCGGGAAGCTAATGACCGCTCTCAGCTATGAAGCGAGGTAAAGCTTGCTGGACTGGCTGAATTCTTTTCCTCCAACTGGTCATTAATTTCTCTTTAACCAACAAGAATTCACTAAATAGAGCCAACAAGAATTCACTAAATAGAGCTGCCAAACAGCAAAATTCCATCATTCAATTGGAACTCGTAACGTAACTAACCGTAGCTACCACTCGCTCTGAGAGCGCACTTCGGGCTTTTCTCGTGCTTCGTGTGTCATTCGCCAGCCATTTCGACTCCTAACTTTGCTACAACCTTTTGGTTGATAGCACAAGCAGCCAGCCATACTCTGTGTATGCGCCGCTAGCCTGCGATTTTCTAGCGCGCAGTGGCTTCTTCAATTGCTGTACCCCCATTTTTTTCCTTGTATTCCTTATGTGCGCTTATTTTATTGCTTATCTTACTGCGTCGACCTAGCACCTGCACAGCAAATGAGCGAATTAATAAAAACATACATATATAATATATATGTAGGCAGTTTTGGTGGTAGCCAGGCATTGATTTTGGATTTTTGCTAGCCGAAAGGCTAGCTACCATAAGCATGTGTGTGTCCCTGTCTCTATGCATGTCCATATTTCAATGTATGCGTACCATTTGCCAGGCAATTCATTGACCTTCCCTCAACTAATATGAATTTCGGCAAACGCTCAACAGCCAAATTTTATATTAAATTTGTATTATTTGCCTTCAAAAAACCCAAGAAAAACCAGAAGAACAATACTTCCAAGGCAGTTTTGGTGCTCATCGAACATTTGCTCATCAGGCGAACAGCAAAATTAACAAGCGTCTACTAAAATAAGCAGGCATTTATCAGTTTTGCATTGCTCGTCATACATGCTCTTTCATGTTTTCAGCTATATGACTCTTTCCCAATCATTTTGTCATCGCAACCACCATACAGCTATACTGCGATGCATACAAATTGCGAAAGTGTATTCCACACGTCCTTTTGCCCAAGTCATTTGCCTAAATTCTAAAGCAGAAGCAACACAAGAAACCGCTCGGCATAGCAAGTGCAAAAGAGATTCAAGAAAACGGCCACGCACTGCACGCTGTGTGTGTTTAGCATACATGCAAATATTTCAATGTGTGTGTAACATCGCTACACAAGCAAAAAGTATGAGCGAAACACACAATAACAACATATATATATGCATATGATTAAGACAATTTTATTAAACATTATTACTTATAATAAACAACTTTATTACGTATTCTTCACTTTTTAATATATTTATTTATAATTATGCGATTTTATTGTAAATATTGCTTAAAACTAACCAATTATGTAATCATCGCGACACCAGCAAAACATATGCGCGCATTAATAACAACACACACACATATATGTATGTGTGCAATTTGGGCGCGATATTGCCTTTCTTATTATGCGCGCGCTTTTATATCATTTGGCGCAATTAGAGCTGCCACTGCTGCAGTTAGCAAAGAACAAGTGAAAAGGGCGGTCGAGTTTTTATTAAAACTAATTGTGCTGTGTATTTGTGAACTTTTTATAATTATTATTTAAAATTATGGCAAAACGAAGAGATGGCAGCAGGTGCGTTATCAAGACGTGCATGCGGAGCTATCGTAACAGCGTGGAGCACAATGCAGTGCGTCTTTTCAACTTCCCCAAAGACGCGCGTGCACGACGCTTGTGGCTGGAAAACTGCAATTTGGAAGAAGGCACGAGATTTGAAAACGCACGAATTTGCAACGCCCACTTTGAGGCCAAATACATTGGAAAAAATATTTAAAGGCAGGAGCAGTGCCTACATTGAAATTGAAGGATGACCCTCACAAGTTCGATGTGTTCGAATTTGAGGAAGACGACGAGGCAATTGTGGACTATGTGCCACCAACAAAGAAAAAAGCTCTTCAGGAAGTGGACAGGGTAAGCGAAGAATCTTTTGATATGGGAGAGTTTTTAGATTTTAAAGATAAAAAAAATGAAAATATTTGGGAATATGTCAACGATAGTCAGAGTCCGTCCAAAATTAGTCCGTCCAAAAATGTATTAAATTCTAATGTAGAAGTCAATGAATTTTGCTCCAACTGTCTCAAGAAAGAGCAAAATGAATTGTATTATAGAAATAAATACTGGGATTTGCAGCAAAAATTTGATGCTCAAAAAATTAAATTGAATTCTTTGAAGGGTAGAGTACGAACCCTGCGAAGTGCGTTACGCTTCCAAAAACTGCAAAAGACGCGATTTTCTAGAAAAAGTAGAGTTAATAGCAACGTGCTCGGTGTAATTAGTGATATGAAACATTTATCCGAAAATTCAAAGTCCGTTTGTAAAATGCTGCTCAAAAACAAGAAGTCATGGGAAGAAGATGAGAAAGTAATTGCACAAAGCATTAATTTCTATTCCGCTAGAGCCTACGATTACATGCGGGATACTTTGGGGTTGAATTTTCCGTCGAAAACATCCTTGAGAAGGTGGGCTCCGATAAAATATATAGTTCCGGGTATAAATGAACACTTATCGAGTAAATTACGTCAAATATGTTCCAGCATGACCGAAACAAGTAGGCAAGCTGTGTTATTATTTGACGAAATTCAAATTAAAAGAGGCTTGCACTACAACTCTAGTCGTGATGAAGTGGAAGGGTTTGTTGATGATGGTGTCGTTAAAGAGCCTAAACTATGCAAACATATTTCAGTTTTCATGGTAAGGGGTCTTTACGACAACTGGAAATATGTGTTGAGTTATTTTGCAACGGCTAATGGTATGTTAGGTTTACAAATCAAAGAAAAATTAGTCGAGAACATAAAAGCCGCGCAAAGTTTGGGTGTGAATATTCGAGCAGTAGTGTGCGACCAAGGGTCAAATAACAGGTGGGCTCTTAAAAAACTGGGGGTAAGCGCAGAAAGCCCATATTTTTCAGTTAATGGGGAAAACATTTTCGGCATTTATGATGCCCCACACTTATTTAAATCAATTAGGAATACTTTAACGCGCAGAAACATTCAAACCCCAGACGGTACGGTGTCATGGGAAATAATTCTCAAGCTATTTTATATTGACAGTAATAATACGTCAACCAGATTGTGTCCGAAACTTACAAAGAAACATGTTTATCCGAATTCATTTGAAAGAATGAAAGTTAAGTATGCCACTCAGATATTTAGCCACACGATTTCTTCTGCGATTAGAACTTTAATTGATAATGGGACATTTAATTATTGTAAGGATGTAGCGTTAGCCACAGCTAAATTTTTTGAAAGGCTAAATAGACTATTTGATTGCCTTAATAGTTGTAGTTTATCAAACAAAAATCCGTACAAAGTGGCGTTGCAAAATAACAACCGCATAGAGCAATATATAATCGAAATGAAAGAGTATTTAGCAAAGTGTTATTGTAATCGCAGTATATTCTGTCTTAATGGAGTCATCCTTACTCTAAATGCAGTATTGATGCTCTCTAAGGACATATGGTGCGACGGCTCAAATGTTTACTATTTGATGCTATCGCGTCTGAACCAAGATGCATTGGAAAATTTGTTTTATTTAATTCGAAGCAGGGGTGCATCGAATAATAATCCAATGTTGTTTGAGTTTAACGCGATATTATCGAAGATGTTGTCAATGAAGTTTATTTCCTCAAAGACAACGAAAAGTAACTGCGAGCCGGATGGTGACACAATGCTCATTAATGTTATTGATGTGGCAGCTCGCGAGTTTCGTAGTGATGCTGTACTTTATCGTGATGCAGTACAGCAAAACGAAGAAAACTTGGGCGATACCACAATTTCTAACATTAATGTACCTTCCGATTATCGCCCTTCCACTTCAATAAGTACAAGTAGTGAGAATTCGTTGCGTTATTTTGCAGGGTTTGTACTTCATAGATCACAGCAAAAGTTTAAATGTGGGACATGCCAATCTTTACTAAAAGATGAATTAGTCGATTGCGCAAATTCAGAGCTTTTCTTATTTAATAAAAATTTCAAGTCACTAAATAACTCGTTTCACCTCAAAGCCCCTCAAGACGAGTTTTTTGAATTCATAACATTAATGTACCAAATATTTCATTCAATTTTTCACATGTACCCACATTCCAGAAATATTAAAGAAACAATTTATGGTGAATGCGTTAAACACGCCCAAAGCCATACTACATTTTCCGATTGGTTTTCCGAGACTCATTCCTGCTTTGGCCACAGACAATATATTTTAGATTACTTTCTTTTGGTTTTGCTGCGAAAGAACGCTATGTGGCTGTCCGATAAAATGCGTGGGGCGACTGAGGATAAAAACGACCGTAGGAAGAAAATTTTAAAAGCTTGATTCCTTATCATATTTTTTATCTTTATATTATGTATGTAGTATATACATCTCTCATATTGACTGGCAACAAGCTATAATTATATTGTTTATTAATTGATTTTTAAGTTTTTGGAGGATGGAAATGTCTTGGATATTGAAATAATAATTTAATATTCAAGCAATTCTAGCAGCTCACATACTTCCGGTTCCCTAAAAAGAACCAAGTATCCTCTGGGTAGCTCCAGCAATAACATGCATGGAGTGAGCTAAATGTGAGAGGGCGAATAATTGCGCCAAATGATATAAAAGCGCGCGCATAATAAGAAAGGCAATATCGCGCCCAAATTGCACACATACATGTATGTGTGTGTGTTGTTATTAATGCGCGCATATGTTTTGCTGGTGTCGCGATGATTACATAATTGGTTAGTTTTAAGCAATATTTACAATAAAATCGCATAATTATAAATAAATATATTAAAAAGTGAAGAATACGTAATAAAGTTGTTTATTATAAGTAATAATGTTTAATAAAATTGTCTTAATCATATGCATATATATATGTTGTTATTGTGTGTTTCGCTCATACTTTTTGCTTGTGTAGCGATGTTACACACACATTGAAATATTTGCATGTATGCTAAACACACACAGCGTGCAGTGCGTGGCCGTTTTCTCGAATCTCTTTTGCGCTTGCTATGCCGAGCGTTTTCTTGTGTTGCTTCTGCTTTAGAATTTAGGCAAATGACTTGGGCAAAAGGACGTGTGGATACCTTTCGCATTGTCGCATCGCATATAGCTGTATGGTGGTTGCGATGACAAAATGATTGGGAAAGAGTCATATAGCTGAAAACATGAAAGAGCATGTATGACGAGCAATGCAAAACTGATAATTGCCTGCTTATTTTACTAGACGCTTGTTAATTTTGCTGTTCGCCTGATCAGCAAATGTTCGATGAGCACCAAAACAGCCTTGGAAGTATTGTTCTTCTGGTTTTTCTTGGGTTTTTTGTAGGCAAATAATACAAATTTAATATAAAATTTGGCTGTTGAGCGTTTGCCGAAATTCATATTAGTTGAGGGAAGGTCAATGAACTGCCTGGCAAATGGTACGCATACATTAAAATATGGACATGCATAGAGACAGGGACACACACATGCTTATGGTAGCTAGCCTTTCGGCTAGCAAAAATCCAAAATCAATGCCTGGCTACCACACAAACTGCAGACATATATATATATATGTATGTTTTTATTAATTCGCTCATTTGCTTTGCTGGTGCTAGGTCGACGCAGTAAGATAAGCAATAAAATAAGCGCACATAAGGAATACAAGGAAAAAAATGGGGGTACAGCAATTGAAGAAGCCACTGCGCGCTTGAAAATCGCTGGCTAGCGGCGCATACACACAGTATGGCTGGCTGCTTGTGCTATCAACAAAAATGTTGTAGCAAAGTTAGGAAGCGAAATGGCTGGCGAATGACACACGAAGCACGAGAGAAGCCCGAAGTGCGCTCTCAGAGCGAGTGGTAGCTACGGTTAGTTACGTTACGAGTTCCAATTGAATAATGGAATTTTGCTGTTTGGCAGCTCTATTTAGTGAATTCTTGTTGCTAAGGGGTAAAAAGTTGCGTGAAGATCTAATTGGGACATTAAATTTAATTCGACTCAATAGAACTGATGAGTCGATTTCACCATTATGTAAGTTAGTAATAAATAATACTCCATGCATAGTTCTACGATTTAACAGGGAGGGAAGATTTATTAAAATGAGTGTACTAGAACTCCAGGAACCCAGTTAAAACTTCTAAGGACAAATAGAAGAAATTTCTTCTGCACAAATTCAATTCTATCCTGGTGAATCGAGTATTGTGGGGACCACACAAAAGATCCATACTCAAGGATGGGACGAACTAGGGATGTATAAAGCGTTTTATTGGTGTAGGGATCGTTAAACTCTTTCGACCACCGCTTGATGAAGCCAAGGACATTAATGGCCTTGTTGACCATAGACGAATAATGAGCGTCAAACTTTAATTGAGGATCAATAATAATGCCTAAGTCTTTAATTTCAAACACGCGGTTAACTGGTGAATCATCAATAAAGTAGTGAGCAGTATGAGGGGTACTTCTACAAAAAGACATGACTTAACATTTAGAACAATTTAAATTGAGTACGTTAAAACGACGCCAGGCCGACAATGCACCCAAATTTGACTGTAGCAAGTTACAATGAGAAGCATCATTATAGGTGAAGCATAGCTTCACATCATCAGCAAACATATATACATACAGACGGACGGACAGACAGACAGACAGACAGACGGACTGACGGACGGACAGACGGACATGGCTATATCGTCTCGGCTGTTGATGCTGATCAAGAATATATATACTTTATGGGGTCGGAGATGCTTCCTTCTGCCTATTACATACTTTTGCACAAAACCATTATACCCTTATTTACCCATTTTATGGGTTAAGGGTATAAAAATGGTTTGTTGGCTGTTTCATGGGAGATCATGTCGCAGTGTGGCCAGCGACCAGAATGACTTGTAACTTTTCGCGCGACGCACTAGGCTTGCAAAATGAGCGTCGCGACGCTTTGCTTTCGGGTGCCCCCTCTCAGCACTCGTAATACTGTGTGTGGCCAGGCTTTCAGGTTTCAACTCTGTATCAGAATTTTGCATTTGACTGCTCTATGTTGTAATAGCTTAATGTTAACGTAAAATAACCCAATACCAATAATCAAGTGCAGCGCACCTTAAGCTTTTATTTGGATCTATACAAACGAGAACGTTGATGCTCAAAACCACCCTATGCGATTCACCTTTGTAAATAAATGCCAGCGACCAAGTTTTCTGCCACTAAATTTGGGCATTATTAGTATAAATTAAATTATAATTAAATAATTTCCTCAGCAATAATGGCCAAGCATAACTCTTTTCCAATCCGCTTTTCTCTATTGGCTCTTCTGTCCATCAAGAGATGGTCACGGGCCAGGCATTTCATGCAATAGCACTGCTTGTCCAGGCTTAGTTTTCAATACGGGCTCATGACCGTCGCGACGGGCCGAAAATATTTGGCACGTCCCATCTCTAGTCTAGACTTTGTATGACATGTGACGCGAGGTTGTATCTTTGTGGCGGTAGTCGAACACAGCGGGAAATGAGAATTGATTATTTGCAGTTTAGAGTTAAACCAAGCAGCGTGATGTCGGAGTGTTGTGAATTTACAGTGCGTGAAGAAAACGAATTAGAGAACTTATTAAAAGAGTTCGAGCTGCCGGAAGTTCTGCCGTTCTTGCAATGTATGTTTTAGCACTTCTTAGAACGTAAATTTAACATAAAAGTGAGACAAAATTATGAGTGAAAAAAAAGTTGTATGTGTATGCAATTGCTTTGCGCTGATTGCATAAATTAACATAATTTTAACTGTTTTAATACTGTCGTTTACGCTTTAAACATGTCTGTACGTTTGTACTATACATCTGCATGAATGGAAGTAAAACGGCAAATGCAACTTTCGCTCTGTCACTATATGCACGTTTTTTTGTACACTGAATAGTAAATGCCAATTTTTATGCACTCATTGAAATAGTAACAGCAATTTTTCTATTCCAACGTACGAGTGCACACACAAGTTCGTATGCTATGCGATGTGCACACGCTGTGCAAACGCTGTACACTTCTATTTACTAGTGAATAGTAGTGTGCAGCAGTTACAAGTAAGCTTTCGCTGAGTACACGCGTGTTATTACTCGCTCCGTGAGTTGTTATATTAAAGCAATATTTATATAGACAGGTGGGAAAACAAATCAGTTATATGCATAGTAGTGATTAAATAAATATTATAAAAAATCCATACAAAGTGCAAACAAACAACAAAGAACAATTGCACCTGCTAAACAGCACAATCAGCATAACGGTGCCTGCGACCGAAACCTAGCGCTGCAGCTGTTAAATTTCGGCCTTCACTGTGGTCATTGCACCGCTTCCTTCGGACGCTCTGCCGCTGCGACGCGTCGCGACTGCGCATAATCGCAATTCACGTGCACTTCTTTGATTCTTTTTGTTTGACGCAAAATAATGCACAGACTAACATACGAATATGCTAACTAACAATGCGTCTGCAAGCTATTTAGCATGCGAATTGGCTGCTGTAGCCAATAAATACTCTGCGCTTAGGGCTGCGCAAGGACTCACTGACGCAGTTAATTTGACTAAAGATATTCTGGAATCCGACGATAATGCAGACCAGGCTGCAGCACGCATTCTCGACTCCCAGAAGGAAAGGCCGGTAAACGGATAGTGTATGACAGCATATCACCGCCAACTGACAATGAAATCGTCCAATCATCCTATCATCTCTCGGCAACGAACCAACCAAATGCGACCAACCGATTTTCCCTTCTGGCGCCGCACGAAGATGACGGTATGGACACTGAACGCCTCTGAGACCTTCCAAATATCGGACAACGACTCACCAAATCGGACCCCCCTGAATTTTGACCCCCAGCAATCAGCTAAATGCCAAGGCTAATGCAAACAACAAAGCACTCACGGTTGCTTTGCAGAAGCCCCCACCTATAGTGCTCAATGACATCAAAAGCTAGACGCCCATAAAATCCAATTCCACACATACCAGCGTCGGGAGGAAAAACCTTACCACATAGTCATTAAAGGTTTACATCATTCCACACTCAATAAAGAGACCCGATGAGTAAGGGGCACACTTTTCTTCAAATATACAATCCGAACAAAAAAGCCACAATGAGCGTATGAATCTGGACTTTATCAACATCAAATCAGCTAACAACAAGGAGGTTTTTGCTGTCAGCAAAATCTGCAAGCAGGTGGCCGCAGTCGAGGCTGCTCGAAGAAGCCAAGACGTGACACAATGCGACAGGTTCCAAGAGTACGGGCACACTGTCACTTACTGCAGGAAAAAGAATAAGTTTGTAAAGTGCGGTGAGAACCATAAGTCTGCAGACCTCGCCAGACCCTTAGACACACCAGCCACTTGCTTGCACTGCAACGGTAATCATCCAGCCAATTATAAAGGTAGCCAGAGGCTTGTGGAATATATAAGAAGAGCTGGGGATCCACAGGCCGCCATAAATACCATGCAGAGAAAAAACCAGATTCTTAGAACCAGAACGCAAGGGACCAAATCTATAGATTTTCCCATTCAATTCTCCAATGGACTTGAGGGGCAAAATTACGCTGCGGTGGCCAGAAGAGCACTTCCAGACCAAAAGAAACAGGGTGTACCAGCATACGACAGACTGCAGCAACAATCAAGACAGCAGCAAGAGCAGAGATAAACCGGTCAACAACAACAACAGCAACAGCAGCTACCAGATAATGCGCTTTCTTCTGCCATTAAGGACATGAGTCGAGCTATCGAAAGGATGGCTGATATGCAGCAGAAGGCTCTGGGGATGTAGCAGCAGATCCTCACCCTCTTGACCGCGGTCTTGTCCAAATAGTTCCCTCTCTGAAGGTGCTAATCTGGAATGTCAATGGTATTTCAGGCAAAGTACTAGAGCTAAAGGCTCTGATACAAAAACATGACATACAAGTTATTTTACTGAGTGAAACCCAGACGATCAGACTAGCAGTCCCAAGGATTTTGGGCTTTGAGGTGTACACATTGGGTTCTCGTTGTAGTGTAAAAATTCTAAAAATGTTCGTTCTATTGGCTTAATTATAAGTGAGGGCAACCTGCCCTCATCCAACTGTGTTCTTAAGTATTGTGTGCACCACTTAGTTTAACAATCACAATAAGCACATCAGTGATGTTTAGTTAAGGTTTTATGAATGTCTTTATTGGAATTGAAATATATTCTTAGCTTATGGTTAACATTTATAAACTTATGCTGCTATCAGTTAACAGCTACAAAGAGAGGGAGAGAGTTTGTACTCATATATTTGGCAACAGTGTAAGCGCAGCGTTTCCCGTTGGTCAATGGTCTCACGCTGGCTTGGCCTTCTAAAGAGGCTTCATATTTCTTACACTCACAGACCATATGTATGTATGTGCTTTGGTATGCGCACACATAAATATGTTTATGCTGAGCGTGGTTAGGTTTATTTATACTTGCAATAAAGTTTAACAAGTTGTATTTAATATATGTTTTGAAATTACATATATGAATATACTACAGTAGGCCCAAAGTGAGGACAACGATGGGCGATTTTAATGATATTCTGAACTCAGCTGGCAGCAAATGCTTCGCTGTGAGGTGGATGAAGCTGTAACACGAGAGTCCTTAATCTTGCCAGAAGCTTAGCTCACCGTCGAGCTAAGATCCTTTCTACAGGCTCCTCGACTAGATACCCTTATGGAACACGTGGCACTCCATCCTGCATCGATCTACCAGGGGATCATTGACCAGCTTCTCTCTATCTCCGATGACTGGGATCTCTCGAATGACCACCTTGGCTTGATAATAACCTTAGAAAGTACAGCTATTATGGTTTGTGGTGTTCCAAGGCTCATCAACCAGCAAACTGAAATTGATGAGTTTCAGAGACGGCTGGACACCAGCATACACCTCAACAACGAGATAAGTACTGGGCTGGATGTTGAAGACGTTATCGACCTGCTCAACACCAAATACGATTGGCTGCTGCCGAAGGTACATCGCCCCCAGTAAGCAAACGGCAGGGTATTTCTGGAAAAAGATTATCACCAAATATAATGAGCTTGGGAGTATGAGGCGAAATAGACGGATATTTCTGAGAACACTTAATCCACTGGTCAAAGTCGATAAATCCGCCTATTTCGAAACTTCTTACAGCTAGAACTACCAAATTTAGAGAAAATAGCTACTAGCAAGACTGAATAACTGGAGCCGTCCCCACCCATTCCGCCGCTAGCCATCCCGCAGTTTTAAATCAGAAATGCTTATAACTACCAAAGTTTTTGTGCTAGAGTCATCAAATTTGGTGCCAAGATAGGTGATGGCAACATTCCAAAAACTGCCCACCAATAATGCCATGGTCACCTAGAGTCACCAAATTATGAAGGAAGATATCTGGTGGCATCCCCATCTGCATCGGAGAATCTTTAAAGCAGCGTACACCTCTGCCGCATTCGTACTCCTTTGCAATCAGGCCATTTTTGACCACTTTTAATACTGGTAACGAGCATTCAGCAGTTGGTTGCGTCCGAATGCAGCGTTTCTACGTGTTTTAAATTAAATTTGTTCAATCTTTCGTAAGAAAATGTAATTCATTTAAAATATTCAAAGGTTTCTTTTGCATAAGAGATTTACTGATATGTTTTAAAAATTGATTTTGTATTCTTAATTCTTAAGATTAATATTTTATTAAAGACGAGGAAAATCGCCCAACCGAAAAATATATTCCACGTATAGAAACACCCGATGCAAAATATCTTGACTAAATATCCTTGAAGAAGCAAGTTACTGTGATAAAATTATGCATCTTATTCCTAAAATAG
Source organism: Scaptomyza flava (assembly GCA_030179655.1). NCBI lineage: Eukaryota > Metazoa > Arthropoda > Insecta > Diptera > Drosophilidae > Scaptomyza > Scaptomyza flava. The sequence continues at coordinate 68,323,285 of JARNME010000404.1, read as the reverse complement.
ATTAGTCAGTAGGAACTGCATAAAAAGCATCTTTGAATAGGGACATCTAAATATATAAAAGAGTTTGTCCTGATGAGAATGGAAGAGCCACAGCCTTAGCGAAAAGAGCTAGAAGGCTGAAATTTTCACACAATTTTCCATGCAGGTAGTAAGTGAGCACTAAGAAGGGAATTTTTATTTGGACAACAGAGAATACAAAAACAAAACAAGTGCGCAGTGACGCCTTCGCGTCGCACAAGCAAAGTCAAACAAAATGTTCGTACACTTGCAAAAAAAAAACGGATTTCCGCTTCTTAATGAATAAGTGCATACACAATTAAGTGAACAATGCGCTTGAAAATAATTTTCATAATTTTATGTACATGTATCACTTCGCACAGTGCACATTCTTTTTTTTTTCAAATTTGTGTGCCTTTGACAATTGATTTACGACCCAAGTAGCGTTTGTTGTTGCTGTTAGTTTTGTTGTTGGCCCCCACAGCTACTATTTGTTGGTGTCATTGATTTTAAAAAACAACAACAACATAACAAAGTTTGGTGCGTCTAGAAAAATTTCACACACCAGAATATGTTGTGGGGGTGGATTCGCCTACTTGCTGCTTATATAACTTAGACAAAACGTAACACACTAACATTATTGATATATTATTGATATACAATTTCGAATAAGCAAAGGGCGTTCACATAAGCGCGCGTGTTGCTCTTATGATAATCAGATAATTTGAAATCTCGCTCATAAAGTTTAATAACCCTAGCTCCTCCGCACACACACTAAATTAAAGCTAAAGGCATTATACAATTCACTTAACTGCAGCCTCTTAGATATGTTTTGCATTGATTCAGTGCGTGTGAAGAAGGTAGCGATACTACGCTCTTTGTTTGACTTGGAGAGCACGCGCATACATAAGAGAGTTAGCCGAAATAGCCAACAACGAAGGCGCATGATCGGAGCGAAACTTAAAAATAATTTATCATCTAGCGCCGAAAATGAAGAGCAATGCGCGACTGAATCTGAAAACAAGTAAGAAGGTGTGAGTCGAGAAATCCCGACTAAAAGATACCCTGAAACCGTGACTTGCAGAAGTGAGTTTTTCTTGACTTTAACTTTAATATAAAATATCTCCAGTGTTTCTTAACCGATTTGGATCAAATTTTTACAGAAGTTATAAAGTTATCCACAGTGTAATAAGATAATAATTTAATGATTTAATAATTTATTTAAATATTTACGATGGTTAAAGGTTTAATCGTTTTTTTTTTTCGGCATTTCGCATATGCGTGTGTTGGGCGTCAGGGTAACCGGAAAAGAGACAGAGGCAAGATCAGTGTGGCCGAACCACACTTTCTGATAAATCTTAATACTAACTTCGATACCGTAATACTAGCTTACGATATATCGGTATGCAAGAACATAACATAACATAAACAATCGATAGAAATTACATATGAATACTTTATACAACAAATACTTTACAACTCGGCCGTCGTGACAAGGAATCGACCTCGATTCCACCTACTAAGGATCATAGAAGGCTTAAAGCCTTACCAAACGGCGGGTGTTGCTTGCGGTCAGACATCAGACGTGAGCCACAATTTTAGTTTAGATGACTCCAGCACACCATCATACGGAAGCTGTGTGAGCTGGGAGCCTTCAACATCTCGGATGACATACCGATCATTCGGAAGTTTCTTGTGGATGACATAGGGACCGCGGTATCGCTTAATGAGTTTTTTGCTTATGCCAGCCGTCGTATCAACATTATTGATGACGACGAAATCACCTTCTTAAAAATTAAAGGCAGGGCGATGATATTTGCTAAAGTACTCTGTGTTATACTCTTGAGACTTGACAATGTTCTGAAGAGCAACTTTACGGGTGTCCACTAGGGACACTTCACCAATAAGCCTATCATCCAAAGGCTCAGTTAATTCATCTACAACAGCACCGCGCTGTTCGACACCAAAATGGAGGACGGCGGGTGCAAATTTAGTTGTGGAGTGGATTGAATTATTCAAGGCGAACTCAACCCAATCGGCATGATCCAATGGTTCGGCCAATTTAGCAATCATGGGACGTAAGATACGGTTGACACGTTCCACTTGCCCATTAGCACGAGGGGAGGCAGTGGCATTCTGGACATGGATTATATGATGGGACTGCAGACAATTAGCGAATTCGGCGGAAGTGAAGCACGTACCTCGATCGCTAACAATTCGGCGAGGTTGGCTATAGTTGGGGAAGTACTGCATCTCTAAAGTTTTACATACTTCTCGGGAATTAGTTGTAGCGGCAGGGTACAATTTGAATAATTTCGTAAAGGCATCAATGACGACAAGAAGATATTTTTTTCTAGATGATGTGGACGGAAGGGGTCCTAAGTGGTCAATATCAAATGGCAGAGGGGTTTTCGGAATACTATTATTAGCGGAAGGGAAATAGTAAATACATTTGAGGCAGTTTTTAATAAAGTTGTTAACTCTCAATTTTATTTACATTTCAAACTGAAAATAAAAATTTTAAACTCGAGAACTTGAAATAAATGATTCTAGAAGTCAGCATGTTACGCATTAGCATTAAAGCGCATATTTTTATACCCTTAACCCATAAAATGGGTAAATAAGGGTATAATGGTTTTGTGCAAAAGTATGCAACAGGCAGAAGAAAGCATCTCCGACCCCATAAAGTATATATATTCTTGATCAGCATCAACAGCCGAGACGATATAGCCATGTCCGTCTGTCCGTCTGTCTGTCCGTCTGTCCGTCTGTATGAACGCGTGGATCTCAGAGACTACAAGAGCGAGAGACTTCAGATTTTGTATTTAAGTTCTCCTATACCATGAGCAGAACAAGTTTGCTTCAAATTATCGATAGCTATTCTGGTTTCTGATATACACATAATATCGATAACAAAAAATATCGAATTTGGAAAATCTAAAAATGAGGGTTTGTGTAATGGGTAACGATAGAACTTTCCTGAAAATTTCGTCAAAATCGGTTAAGAAACACCGGATATATCGAATTTAATCGATTGAAGTTAAGTCAGTATACCAAAGTCTTACATAAATTTAATAACATATATATTGCAACTGGGTTCAGGGTATCTTCTAGTCGGGCCCTCCCGACTAGAGCCTTCTTACTTGTTTTATATAAGTCCTGTCATTTATCGCTGACGATCTGCAGCAAAGGGTTCACAGTTGATTGGCTAACGCACTAAAAGTTTGTTTGTGCTGTATCACACCAACGTTTGCCTCCTTCGTACAAATTTTCACCAAAAGCTATACTCACCACACGTAGAGGCGTTTGAGAAGGTTATATTACCAAGCGCTTGACTTTGCATTGCGTTACGTTACTTTAGTTAACGTTGTGACTTCGAGCTGTAAGGTTGTGTGATCGCTTTACACGAGCCTTGGTCCAACAAGTTGCGCTACGCGTGCGCGCGCCTTAAGCAAAAGCAAACACAATAATAACAGCAGCAACCACTAGCAGTCCGTATTTTGCAGTAGAAATAAAAACACACATCGACGCCATCAAATTACCGGTTTGTGTTGTCTGCGCTGTGAGTTTTGCCGCGCCACAGTTTGCAAATAATTGCACTTTTTTGTCTACTGTTGTTGTTGTACTTGTTCCTGTTGTTGTGTTCGTCGCGAGTGTTAAAATCAAGTTGGAAAAGTGCCTTTTCGGCTTTTCACATTAGTGCGACGCAAATCGCTAAAAAGCGAAACAAAGCAAAAAGTTGTGTACATATGTATATGTATGTATTATAAATATGCAGACAGCTTGCTGCGCCTAAATGTTCAAAGAAAAATTAAATAAAAAATAAATGAAAAACTATTAAATATTTAATACACACTATAAGTGTTTGTTTGTATGTGTACCATAAATGTTTTACTTTTAAAAATTAAATATAAAAATTATGTATGTATTTATGTGTAAAGATAATGCCTGCAATCTGCACTGTTTTTTTTAGGATGTACATAAGGAACCGTAAGTTGTAATATTTTTTCTTGATAATAAAAAAAATGAATCACATCAAAATAATATTTTTCAATCTCTGTGTTTTCGCTATGATTTTAAAACTTCTGATTTCTTAAGCTTTTGTTTTTTAATCATTATTGGTATGTTGTATTATTAAACTAAGACGAGAGACAAAAGATCCTTCACATAGACAAATCGTTTTTGGGAAATTCTAACCATTATTAAACAAGTAAGAAGGCTCTAGTCGGGAGAGCCCGACTAGAAGATACCCTGAACCCAGTTGCAATAAATATATTTAATTTATATAAGACTTTGGTATACTGGCTTAGCTTCCATCGATTAAGTTCAATATCTCCGGTGTTTCTCAACCGATTTGGACGAAATTTTCAGAAAAGTTCTATCATTATCCATTACTTCAACCCTCATTTTTAGATTTTCCAAATTCGATATTTTATTGTTATCGATATTATGTGAATATCGGAAACCAGAATAGTTATCGATAATTGAAGCAAACTTGTTCTGCTCATGGTATAGGAGAACTTAATACAAAATCAGAAGTCTCTAGCTTGTAGTCTCTGAGATCACGCGTTCATACGACGAAGACGGAGACGTCAACGTCAGACGGACAGCGGACAGACGGACGACGGACATGGCTATCGTCTCGCGTGATGTGATCAGAATATATACTTATGGGTCGGAGATCTTCTGCCTGTACATACTTTGCACAAACCATTACCTTATTACCCATTTATGGATTAAGGGTATAAAAATATACTCACTTGACAATCATGGGTTTGTTATGTTGCAAGTGCTACAATTCAATTACCAGTAGATTTACAACAAGTACAACTGAAATATTTGACGTCAACTTTTGCTTTAAAATATCTCTCTGCACAAATTTTTGTACTCGATACCGAAGGTAAAGAGTATATTGGTTTTGTGCAATGTCCGTCATGGTGTCTGTCCGTCTGTCCGTCTGTCCGTCCGTATGTGTGCAAGTTTTTTCCACACCCTTCAAGCTAGAGACTTGAAACTTTCCAATTCTCTTTATCTATGGGAAAGAAAATTAAAGTGTCAAGATGGGGGTTCTACGATAACTGGGGGGCTGGCAAATCGATAAATTCGATAACTCAAAACCGATAAATCCACATATTTCGCACATCCTTACAGCTAGAACTACCAAATTTGGTAAGAAGATAGCTACTAGCAACCCCCAAAAAACTGCATCAAAAATTTTGGAGCCACGCCCCCCATTCCGCCCCCAGCCCCACGGCATTTTAAAGTCAAAAACGCCTATATCTCCCACAGTTTTTGAGCTATAGCCACCAAATTTGGTGCCAAGATAGGTGATGAGGACCCCCCATAAACTGCATCAAAAGTTTGGATGCCACGCCCACCAATACTGCCCTAGCCGCCCCCATCCGCTCCAACGCTTCGTCAAAAACGGGAATGCGTGTATCTTCCAGAGTTGTGGAGCTAGAGCCAGCGAATTTGGTAGGAAGATAGCTGGTAACGACCCCCAAAAATCTGCATCAAAGTTTTGGAGCCACGCCCACCCATTTCGCCCCCCCTTCCCCACTTTTTAAAATTTTCGAGCTAGAGTCACCAAATTTGGTATGAAAATAGCAATTGACATTTCACAAAGATCTGCATCAAAAATTTGGATGCCACGCCCACCCATACCGCTCCCAGCCCCCCTTTCCCCACTTTTTACAAACTTCGAGCTAGAGTCACCAAATTTGGAAGGAAGGTAGCAATTGAAATTCCACATAGATTCGCAGCAAAACTTTGGATGCCACGCCCACCCATACCGCCCCCAGCGCCCCTTACCCCACTCTTTACAAACTTCGAGCTAGAGTCACCAAATTTGGTATGAAGATAGCAATTGACATTCCACAAGGATCTGCAGCAAAAATTTGGATGCCACGCCCACCCATACCGCCCCCAGCCCCCCTTTCCTCACATTCAACAATTTTCGAGCTAGAGTCACCAAATTTGGTATGAAGATAGCAATTGACATTTCACAGAGATCTGCAGTAAAAATTTGGATGCCACGCCCACCCATACCGCCCCTAGCTCCTCTTTCCCCACCTTTTACAAACTTCGAGCTAGAGTCACCAAATTTGGTATGAAGGTAGCAATTGACATTCCACAAAGATCTGCATCAAAAATTTGGATGCCACGCCCACCCATACCGCCCCCAGCCCCCCTTTCCCCACATTTAACAATTTTCGAGCTAGAGTCACCAAATATGGTATGAAGATAGCAATTGACATTTCGCAAAGATCTGCAGTAAAAATTTGGATGCCACACCCAATCATACCGCCCCCAGCCCCCCTTTCAACAGCTCTTACAAACTTTCAGCTAGAGTCACCAAATTTGGAAGGAAGATAGTTGGTGGCATCCCTATCTGCATCGGAGAATCTTTAAGGCAGCGTACACCCTTGTCCCATCCGTACCCCTTTGCAATCAGGCCTCATTTTACCTGTTTTAATACTGGTATCGAGTATACCGCAGTCGGTTGCGTCCGACTGCAACGTTTATACTTGTTTTTGTAAGTTTTATTTGTAACTTTTAGATATTTAGTCTATTTGTTGGTAAAATTTCTACTAACTTTAGCTTCTTAAAGCTCTATTTAAATTGAACAAACAATCTTTTACACATCAAATAAAGTACAGACCCCAAAAGAGGCTAATTGGCAAATGTTTTAAGCTAAAGACAAAAAACAGAGAAAGAAAAAAAGCCAAAATAGTAAAAACATCTTTTTCTGTCTCACTTCACGCATTTGGCTTTTAGTTAAAAAAAAAATTAGTTTGCCAGGTTAAAATTGGAAGGCGAACGTTAAGCTTGAATACCAAACGAGACAACAAAGAAGGAAACACAATAAAAGTCACATTAAAACGTATACGAAACAACAACAACAAGAAAACAACATGTGAGAGAATTCAGTGTACGCTATGAAACTCCAATTATATTCACCAGATACAAAAAACAAATTTATCTTTTATCTATTTAACTGCATTTATGCAGCACTTTTACACGCTGTTTGCATAAATTTTTGAGAACGATGAAAACTAGCTTGTATATATCAGGTATATTTATTTTTTACACAGAAAGCTTTTGGTTACAGACAGCGGACAATTCCAATTAATTTGCCAGTTGTTATTAGTATTTGTACAACAAATTTATTTCTATACGCTGATCCCATGTAATCAAGAAAAGGGTTTTTTGTTTTGTGCAAATGTACGTCTATCTGTCCGTCTCTTTGACTCGGGCTCAGATGCTATAAAAGCTAGAGAGTTGAAAATTCTCGTTCAAAGCACACAGTCAAGTAAGTTTCACATTATCGATGACTTTTTCAGTTTCCGATATAAACATACAACCAATAACTGAATATGAACAATTTTAATTTTTCATCTAAATTGGTTCAGAAACAACAGAGATATCGATGATTAAAGTTGAGTCAAGCATTCAGTAGCCAACTAGTACATGCAATTTGTGTATAAGTATGCACACACACATACATACAAACAATAACTGTACGCGTACTGTCTAGGGTTCAGGGTATCTTCAAATCAAGCACTTTTGAGTTGAGCCTTCATTCATTCTATTTTTTGGGACCACATCATAAAACTAATTGCCTTAAGCTGCAAAATGCATGAACTGGTATTTGAGCTGCTTCTTCTTTTTATCTAGTTGTTGTTTAATTTTCATTCTAGTTGGAATGTCGCGCCTTTCAGAAGGCAAGTCCAGTTTAGCTTCTTCTTTGCTAAGGTTTTTGTGGCAAGTTGCCGGCCAACTGCAAGTAGCAGGAAATTGTTGTAAAACGGGTTTCTTAACTTCTTTTTTTCATTACTTTTTACTTTCCATACTCTGATACCGAAGGTAACGAGGGTTGTGCAATGTCCGCAACTTCTTTCGATACCCTTGAAGCTAACTTGAAACTTTGCAAATATCTTGGTCCATACGTTTGTCAGGCAAAGTGTCAAAATCGGGGCGCTACGTCCACTGAGCGGTTGAAAAATCGTTACTAAGTCACAGAGAACTGAAAATGCAACTAACTCTCACAGTCTTTGAGCTAAAGTCACCTAAATTAGTAGCATAATAGCTAATGTAATTTTAAAAAGATTTGCAAACAAATATGAAGGCCACAACCACCCCAGCCTCCCCGTTTTTTTTTTTTTTTTTTTTTTTTTTTGTTTTTTTTTTAACGAAATTGCCTGTATCTTCCACAGCTTTTGAGCAAGACATTCATTACAGTTTAATGAGGACGACGCCCACATCACCCACTTCCATACCCCATACACAAACTATTAAACAATTGTTTTAATACTGGTGTCAGAGTATTTCGGAGTCAGTTGCCCCAACTGCAACGTTCCCGATTGTGTTTCATTTCTTACTTTTGTTGCTATGCTAACGCTGTTTGCTACTAGTTGCCACTCTTCCGATCTCTTTCCCTCGCTATCTATCTCTGATGTTTGCTCTCACTCTCTCTCTCCCTCTCTCTCTCTCTCTTTTTCTCTCTCTTTCTCTCTCTTTCTCTCTCTCTCTCTCTTTTGTACTCTTTTGACCACATCAAGTTGGTTGGAAGCAAGCGTTCGATTGACGCTCTAGCTACCCAAATGAGACGCTTTCTGCTGCAGCTGTCGCTTTACCATCCTGCTCAGAACTTGTGCTTCTTTTTACATGCCCCTGACCTGTGTTAAGTGCCAAATTTTTATTGTAAGTTAAGGCAGCAACCTGTCGCCCAACCGGTTCCACCATGTACACCGCACTGAGGGCACATACGAACTTCAAAATGAATTTGGTTTAATTTGTATATTCTGAAATTAAAAATTTAGGCGCTATAAAATGGCATCAAAGTCCTAAATTTACAACAGTTAATAGCAAACTTGGCTTGGTTTTGTTTTCCATTCTGCAGATCTTGTGATATGAAAATCTATGAAATTTAAATTGCTTAAGAAACACTATGTATGTATGCATAACTAAAATTAAAGTCAAGCATTCAGAATTCCAGTATATACATCTCCCAGTCAAGCTATCTCGAATAGAGCCTTCCTACTGGCTTGTACCAAATAGCTTATGGCTTATGAAATCTAAAAGTACATAAAAACAAAACAAAAGGATTGTTTAGTAAATACATATTTGAATAATACAATATCAATATATACAAGACTCTCAAAGGGGACTTTCTTTAAAGTGTTTTATATAAGCCAGACAAACTGCATAAAAGTTGTGTGCAAAGAGAGCATGTACGCAATGATAAAATGTTTAATTACGTCCACCTTCTACCGCCCTCCTGTCACCCTTCGCAAGCACACTATTACTGGTAGCGGAGTATTCCGCAGTCCGTTGCATCCAACTGCAACTTTCTCACTTGGTTCGAATGGTTGATAAATTTTTTCTAGCTTTAGCCGCATGCTGTCCAAATAGTGGTTTGATCTGCATTGTAAAACTTGATTTGCAGCTTTGCCATCCTCAAGTGGCTAAGATGAATAAAAGCAACTTTTGTCGCACAGCCATCCTCAAGTGGCTAAGATGAATAAAAGCAACTTTTGTCGCACAGTTTAAAGCGCCAGCAAACTAACCTAAGTCAAGAAAACTTAACCCGGACGGATTTTGTTCTAGTTTTTTGTTTCTTATTTATTTATTTATTTATTTTTATTTTTTAAAATCTTATGATTGATGCATTTTAACAAACTCATGTTAGTTATCAGACGTCTGTGTCCGAGCTTAATTTATTAAGTAATATACACATAATAAACGATACATTGGCTTAGCTAGTAAATTGGTCTCATCTCATCTTTTTAGACGACTGCATACACATTTGAAAAGCTACACGGCAAATTGGTGAGTCGCTTTTAAGTGTTTACTCTGAAGAATTTATTTAGGCTTAACTTGACACAAGCAAACAGTCGAGAACAACATGTAGTTATACTCGATACCGAAGGTAACTAGTATATTGGTTTTGTGCAATGTCCGTCATGGTGTCTGTCCGTCTGTCCGTCTGTCCGTCCGTATGTATGCAAGTTTTTTCCACACCCTTCAAGCTAGAGACTTGAAACTTTCCAATTCTCTTTATCTATGGGATAGTAAATTAAAGTGTCAAGATGGGGGTTCTACGATAACTGGGGGGCTGGCAAATCGATAAATTCGATAACTCAAAACCGATAAATCCACATATTTCGCACATCCTTACAGCTAGAACTACCAAATTTGGTAAGAAGATAGCTACTAGCAACCCCCAAAAAACTGCATCAACAATTTTGGAGCCACGCCCCCCCATTCCGCCCCCAGCTCCCCCGAATTTTAAAGTCAAAAAAGCATATATCTCCCTCAGTTTTTGAGCTATAGCCACCAAATTTGGTGCCAAGATAGGTGATATTGACCCCCTAAAAACTGCATCAAAAGTTTGGATGCCACGCCCACCGACACTGCCCTAGCTACCCCCATCCACCCCAACGCTTCGTCAAAAACGGGAATGCGTGTATCTTCCAGAGTTGTGGAGCTAGAGCTTCCAAATTTGGTGGGAAGATAGCTAGTAGCGATCCCCAAAAAACTGCATCAAAGTTTTGGAGCCGCGCCCACCCATTCCGCCCCCAGCCCCCCCGCATTTTGAAATCAGAAATGGCTATATCTCCCAAAGTTTTTGAGCTAGAGCCACCAAATTTGGTGCCAAGATAGGTGATGATGACCCCCTAAAAACTGCATCAAAAGTTTGGATGCCACGCCCACCGATCCTACCCTAGCCGCCCCCATCCACCCCAACGCTTCGTCAAAAACGGGAATGCGTGTATCTTCCAGAGTTGTGGAGCTAGAGCCACCAAATTTGGTAGGAAGATAGCTGGCAGTGACCCTCAAAAATTTGCATCAAAGTTTTGGAGCCAAGCCCACCCATTCCACCCCCCTTTCCCCACCATTTACAAACTTTCAGCTAGAGTCACCAAATTTGGTATGAAGATAGCAATTGACATTCCACAAAGATCTGCATCAAAAATTTGGATGCCATGCCTACCCATAACGCCCCCAGCCCCCCCCCCCTCTTCTCACTTTTTACAAACTTCGAGCTAGAGTCACCAAATTTGGTATGAAGATAGCAATTGACATTCCTCATGGATCGGCAGCAAAAATTTGAATGCCACGCCCACCCATACCGCCCCAAGCCCCATAGCCCTCCTAACCACACCTTATACAAACTTTGAGCTAGAGTCACCAAATTTGGTATGAAGGTAGCATTTGACATTCCACAAGGATCTGCAGCAAAAATTTGGATGCCACGCCCAACCATACTGCCCCCAGCCCCCCTTTCCCCACTTTATACAAACTTTGAGCTAGAGTCACCAAATTAGGTATGAAGGTAGCATTTGACATTCCACAAGGATCTGCAGCAAAAATTTGGATGCCACGCCCAACCATACCGCCCCCAGCCCCCCTTTCCCCACTTTATACAAACTTTGAGCTAGAGTCACCAAATTTGGTAGGAAGGTAGCATTTGACATTCCACAAGGATCTGCAGCAAAAATTTGGATGCCACGCCCAACCATACCGCCCCCAGCCCCCCTTTCCCCACTTTTACAAACTTTATACAAACTTCGAGCTAGAGTCAACAAATTCGGTATGAAGATAGCAATTGACATCCCACATAGATCTGCGCAAAAATTTGAATGCCACGCCCAACCATACCGCCCCCAGCCCCCCTTTCCCCACTTTATACAAACTTCGAGCTAGAGTCACCAAATTTGGTATGAAGATAGCAATTGACATCCCACATGGATGGGCATCAAAATTTTTAATACTGGTATCGAGTATACCGCAGTCGGTTGCGTCCGACTGCAACGTTTCCACTTGTTTTTTACTTGTGTAGGCTGAAAAGCAATCGAGAACCGGTTTTCATTTTGACCACAGTCGAAACATTGTAACACAATGTGGAAATTTAAGCATTATTGATACATATTCATTCTGTATTTTATGTTGTTTCTTTTCTTCTTTTGTATTTGATTTACAATCGTGTAAAATAACCGACCCAGCAGCTCAGGTCACAGCTGGATCGGTAATGTCATGCGGCGAATAGCTTGTGATTCTTTCCTCGAATATCAAAATTCTACAAGAATTTGGCAACTTAAATATGTTTATATAAGATCGATTTGTGCTTGTTGTCTGTTGGATGTTTCCATATTTTCTGTTTTGTTAGTTCTGCTTGATGTAATTTTTATGGGAGTTTTTGTGGGAAGAGTTTAATCTGTCTTAATATATTGCGTTAATGCTATTGGTACGGCAATAAATTTCAATGCGTAGTGAGAACAACAGCAGCTTCCTTTCCACTCCAGCTCTCCCCTTTTAAAAATGGAAATGCCTATATAATCCACAGAACACAAAGTATTTCGCAGTCGGTTGCGCCCGACTCAAACGTTTTCACTTGTACTCAGTTCGTAGTTTGCCATTAACGATTTATAACAAGTAAGAAGGCTCTCCCGACTAGAAGATACCCTGAACCAAGTTGCAATAAATAAATTAAATTTATGTAAGACTTTGGTGTACTGACTTAGCTTCAATCGATTAAGTTCAATATCTCCGGTGTTTCTCAACCGATTTGGACGAAATTTTCAGGAAAGTTCTATCGTTACCCATTACACAAACCCTCATTTTTAGATTTTCCAAATTCGATATTTTTTGTTATCGATTGCATGTGTATATCGGAAACCAGAATAGTTATCGATAATTGGAAGCAAACTTGTTCTGCTTATGGTATAGGAGAACTTATATCCAAAATCTGAAGTCTCTCGCTCTTGTAGTCTCTGAGATCCACGCGTTCATACAGACGGACAGACGGACATGGCTATATCGTCTCGGCTGTTGATGCTGATCAAGAATATATATACTTTATGGGGTCGGAGATGCTTTCTTCTGCCTGTTGCATACTTTTGCACAAAACCATTATACCCTTATTTACCCATTTTATGGGTTAAGGGTATAAAAATATGCGCTTTAATGCTAATGCGTAACATGCTGACTTCTAGAATCATTTATTTAAAGTTCTCGAGTTTAAAATTTTTATTTTCAGTTTGAAATGTAAATAAAATTGAGAGTTTTTTTATCTATTTTTGTTTTTGAATTTATATTTTTATGTTTATTACGTAAGTAGCATTAAAGTCATTTTGTTTAAAATAATTAAAATAATAATAATGTTTTGTATGTTTAAATAGCAAATGTAAAATGTGACTAGTGCAGTAATTTATAAGTACTTTTACATGTAGCACTAGGAATAATCAATAAATAAATAATAATAGTAATAATAATAAAATTCGCTTTAAATTAGATGTTTTAATATGAAAAATTTTTAAAACTAATAATTTCATATTTAAGTTGACAACGAAAATATATTTTAATCTAAATTTTTGATTTTGAGGTGAAATTTTTTTTCTGTGTTCCCACATACACAATGCATACTATCATATAGTGGTCTGCACTTGTGATTATGCGTGCTCATTAGTGTTAATTCAATTATTCCCTGGCTGCCATCGGCACTTTGGTTAATGAGCCAGACGCTGGCCCAGTGACTCGATAGCTGCCATTAACTCGGTTCAACATAATTTGTTACAAGTGCATTAATTAGGCGACGGCAGGGATCTAACTAACAACTACAAAAACAACATTTGCAACTATAGATATTTCAAATCATTTATTATTTTATGTATTATACATGTATATGTATATAAAATAAAGTTAAAAAGTAAGTTAAAAAATATATAAATAGGTAATAAGAAAACAAAAGATTTGGTGTTGCTTAAAAAGTTGAAGTATATTTTAAAATCTTTCGAATCTTTTGTAATTAATTTACTCACGCGTGTATCTCAGAGACTACAAAAGCTAGAGACTTCAGATTTTGGATATAAGTTCTCCTATAGCATAAGCAGAACAAGTTTGCTTCCAATTATCGATAACTATTCTGGTTTCCGATATACACATGCAGACGATAACAACAAAATATCGAATTTGGAAAATCTAAAAATGAGGGTTGAAGTAATGGGTAATGATATAACTTTTCTGAAAATTTCGTCCAAATCGGTTAAGAAACACCGGAGATATTGAACTTAACCGATTGAAGCTAAGTCAGTATACCAAAGTCTTACATAAATTCAATTTATTTATTGCAACTGGGTTCAGGGTATCTTCTAGTCGGGCTCTCCCGACTAGAGCCTTCTTACTTGTTTTGTATAGATGTTTAAAAATGAGTTTCAACCTGATCGATTATTAAAACAAGTAGAAACGTAGCAGTAGGACGCAACCGACTGCGGTATTTTTTATACCTGAAAAAAAGGGTATCCAGAGGGCTGATTGCAGAGGGGTGCGGATGCAGAGGAATTGGCTGATGTAGATCTTGCGGAGATGTTATATTGCCAACAAATTTGGTTACTCTAGCTTAAAAACAATGAAAAATACACGCATTCCCGCTTTTAAAAAGGACGTGGGGCATACGTGTATACAAAATTATTTATGTTGTTTGTTGGGGATACCAGTAGCTATCTTCTAGCCAATTTTGGTAACTAACTTTAAATGTGTGTGATATATAAGGATTTATCGATATTGAGTCCCCAGTAATCGTAGAACCCCAATCTTGACACTTTATCCGTCCCGGCCATGGAAAAAGATATCAAGTCTCTAGCTTGAAGAGTGTCAAAAATGTTGCGTTCATACAGACGGACAGACAGCATGACGGAAGATTGCACAAAACCAATACACTCTCTACCTTCGGTTTCGAGTATAAAATTATTTTTTCAAGCTTAATTTATCACATTTGCTGACAAGATATTCGCATGTATAATCAGTGTTCCATCTCTTATGCTTAATTTATTATTTTATTTTCATAACCTTGAACAGTTGAATCTTAAATTTCTTTTACGCGGCAACGCAAAAATACTTTTTTTTATGTTTGAAAAGTTTTGATTAGTTGTTAAATGCACTGGATCTTTGGATAAAAATATACTTACTGTTATCGTTTGCCTAAATTCGTTTGAGAAAAAAAATTTTACCGTTAGAATGTGCAAAGTGAAAGAAAAAGAGAGGTAAAGAATATAGAAACATAAATAAAGGGAGAGACAAAGAGAGAAATTATGCCTACTTAATTAATAAAGTGTACATTTATTGGCTTAATTAACTTGACCGCTGCATTGCTTGCAGCTGCTTCTCAAAGTAACTTCTCAAATATTTCAATTCCAAATCTGAGACTATTTCACTCGCACTAAAAAAAAAGTTCGTTCTTATCCTTGGTAAGCTTGACTATCTAAACGTCAAAGTCAACTTTAGTTTTCAACTACATTAAGCTAGTTTTAAGCCCAAACATCAAAATCAAACTCCTCCAACAGGGCCAACCTATCACTTATTTTTTGCTCATATCATTTAGCACAATTTACATGCAAGTCACGATTTCGCTGTTTTATGAACAAATAGAAGTTGTATGCAATTTATTAGTCTGACCCATATTTTTTGGGAACTCGTAATTGAACACATACTACAAAAGGATGTGGGACGGCTCTGGATGAAAGAGCTCGACTTGGATTTACCCTGAACGCTAAAATTTATGCGTACAGTCTGTGTTAGTGGAAATGCATGCACTTGCTACAGCGTGCTGTGTTGTCGTTGCAATTTTTACAAATTTCAAAATTTTCAAAATGTTTCTTAATCTTAAAAACTCTAGTACTGCCTGAGTAATAAGGTTTAAAAAACAAATTTGTACCAAAGCAAAGATCTCGAAGCTGCACTCAGAAAAAAAGAACAAATGCTTTTGGTTTGTCACACTTAAAGACGTTCTTGATTAAAAAACCGATTGTTAACATTGGTCCATAATAAGAACTTTGGTTCTTAGTTTGGTACCATAGATCGAACTTGTAATAAGCTAAGAACAATTTTCGCATTTACCACGCGAAGATATGCCGAAGTATGTTTGGATAATATTAAACTAAGGCGTTGATTTTCGAGTATGCGGGTTAAACTGGTATGCACATATGTGGAAATATGAGTGGTTCTGTCTGACTGACGACAATAGTTCGATCCACAAGTAAGGAATCTTTGAAAATTTCGTAGCATTAAACACATTTGTTTTTAATCCAAATTTGTTTAAACTAATTGTTAAATATCTACATGTGAACTCATTATAAACTGCATACCTATTTATTTTCAATCGATATCTCCTAACAGCATGCATCTGCCAGATCGTTAATTTGGATGTGCGTCACTTAGACCCAGCTTGACTGGTCCTAAAATCTAAACCCGCTGACTGCTTTCTGCTTTCTAGATTACTTGCGTGTTTATATTCGATACCGAAGTTTTTTCGACACTCTTCAAGCTAGAGACAAGACACTTTGCAAATATCTTTTTCCATGGCCGGGACGGATACACACAGAAAAAAAATTTTAAATCGCATAATTTACACTTAGATTCTAAAATTTTTTTTTTTGGGGGGGTAAATTTATTGTATTGGACCAAAAACACAGTTAGTTTTTATTACAACACAGTGATCTTCATTAGTAAATTCGGCAAGCCTGGTTGACTTCAGGCGTAGTTGTAGGTCTTGTGGATTAGGTTGACTTCCTTTGGATCGTCACCAGGCTATTGTATTAGGTTTCCAAATGACCTGCGTTTAAGTCTTCTAACGACTCTTCTCCCCGCAAGCTCTCTAGCCAGCCGGCTTCGGTGCCGCTGCAAACGTGCGTTGTATCTGATGGAATAAGCTCCAACTTGGCTGTCTATGGTAGTCAATCTGAGGTCATTGTGCAAGGTTGAATTTCGTACGTACCAGGCAGCACCAGTTATTCGACGCAAAGCCAAATTCTGGAGTGTCTGGATACGTCGTCGACTTGTCCGACACGCAATGCCCCAAATCTGTATACCATATCTCCAAGTCGGAGCAACCAAAGTGTTGTACACTGCCCGTTTGCAGCGCAGCGGCAAGGCGCTATTGGCGTTTATCATCCAATTAACTTTTGACAGCTTGCACCGACATTGCTTAAGGAGCCCATCAAAGTGAGAGCGAAAACAGAGCCTTTTGTCCAATGTGATCCCCAGGTATCGAGCATGATTTTCAGGCTGCAAGGGACTCCCATCAAGCCAGACTGCCGGTGCTTCTCCACGTCTCAGTGTAAAGTTGACAGCTTGGCTCTTCGAGGCGTTGAGCTTGATGTTCCACCTGCGAGCCCAGCTCTCAAGGATGTGGATATACTCCTGGGCTCCGTCAGCAGCCTCGTACTCGCAAGAGGCAGAGTGGAATACTGCCACGTCGTCAGCAAATGTGGCAATGAGAAAATTACCTGGTGAGGCGAGGTCTTCAAGATCATCAGGAGTGGGTATGTCCGCCGTGTACAGGTTGTATAGAAAAGGGCCCAGTACGCTGCCTTGCGGAACGCCCGCCTTCATTTCCCGCGTGGTAGAGATCGCAGCCCTCACCTTGACTTCAAACCTGCGTTCCGTTAGGTATGAACGCATTAGCATGAAATAGGGAGCTGGGAGGCGCGTTTTTATTTTTTGAAGCAGACCTCTAATCCAGACGCGGTCGAACGCCTGCTGGACATCCACAAAGATACCATAGCAATAGCTCTTGTCATCGAATGCCTTAAGTATGTGGTTAACCACTCTGTGAACCTGTTCAATTGCACCATGCCCTCTCCTGAACCCAAATTGGTGGTCAGGAAGAATGTTCATATTATCCATAAGCCTAACAAGCCGTGCAGCAATAAGCCTCTCCCAAACCTTAGACAGAGATGGCAAGAGGCTGATCGGTCGATATGACTCAGGGTCATCCTCCGGCTTACCCGACTTATGAATCATGTGGATCCTTGCTAACTTCCACTGGGCAGGAAAGTGCTGGGTTCTTAGTATAGCGTTGAAAATCAACGTTATAAAGAGAAGCGCTCGAATTGGCAGGGCCCTCAGGGTGGTGTGGCAAATACCGTCATGGCCAGGAGCCTTAGAACTAGGAAGGATATTAATAGCTTCCTTGACCTCCTCCACTCTGATGGGGTTGATGGGCAAAGACATCTGCAGAGGAGTCTCCAGTGCTTGGGCGGTCTCATTAAGGCTATTCTGATCAGCTAGGTCAAGCGGCGTAAAGCGTTCTTCAAGGTGACTTGCAAACGTCTCAGCTTGCTCGTCGTCAGTTTGGCAGTGCCCGTTTCCACTAAAATTTTTCGGAACGATTTTCGGTCTACACCTATAATTTTAAATTCTAAAAGTGGAATTTTAAAATAAATTTTTAAAATTAAAATTTTCGGTTTAAAAATTTTTATTTTATATTTAAAGTGCTTGAATTTTAGTTTTCACAATGAAAACTTTTTGATTCAAAATGTTTTCATTATAAAGTTAAGCATTAGAAACCTTAAATTAACTAAAATAATTTTTGAATCGAAATAATAATGTTACATCCCGATATCAGTTTTGAACACCATATTGGTGGTTATAATTCATGAACAAATGTATACTATAAGATTCAATAAATTTCTATTAAACTTTATGCTTGGGGCGTACGGATACACACCCCCAGGTATCAGCATTGCGTGAAAGCTCTTTGTTAATAGTTATTAGATTCCTTCAATGTATATGCGTGAGAAATTTTATGTTTACATACTTTGTATAAATCATTTGTACAATTTTAAATTAATTTTTTAAAACTTACCGATCACGAAAAGATAATTACCTATGCCGCGACTCGAACCTGATACCTTACGATTACCACGCGTATGCCGTACCCATTGCGCTGTTGCCGACTATGTCTTACAGACAGTTAATTTTAATACATACTACACATAAGAGCGCCTCTCTCTCTCTCTCTCTTTCTCTCTCTCTCTCTCTCTCTCTCTCTCTGTTAAGCGTAATTTTAAAGCGATTCGTACTGATTTCTAAAATTTTAATTATCAAATTAAATGTGCTCGTTTTAAATATGTTTTTTAATAGGGCAAATTATTAAATTTAAAATTTTTCATTCGATGTTCGAGTAGTAATTTAAATTTTGCATTTTATAATTTTTCTGATTTCTTCAAATTTAAAATAGTAAATTACGATTTATAAAAGTTTGCACTTTAATTCTAAACCGTTTCGTACTGATTTCTAAAATTGAAACTATCGATTTAAATGTGGTTGTTTTAGATATAGATTTTAAAAGCGCACATTCTTAAATATAAAATTTTCATTTTAGGTTTAAGAACTAATTATTCAAATCAACGTTTTTCCGCATTGATTTTAATACGAATCGTTTTAAATTTGGTGTTTCAATACGATTAATTTTAGAATCAAAAATTTTCGTATTGAAACTAAGAAAAAAAATTTAAAATCTGAATCTAAAACTAAAATGTTTGGTTTTAGGTTTAATTGTTTTTCTCTGTGTAAAGTTTCAAGATTGGGGTTCTAAGATTACTGGGGCTCAATATCGATATATCCTTATATTTCCCATACATTTACAGTTAGTTACCAAAATTGGCTAGAAGATAGCTACTGGTATCCCCAATTAACTGCATAAATAATTTTGACACCAAATTTGGTGGCTCTAGCTCAAAAACTGTGGGAGATATAGGCTTTTTTGATCTAAAAATGCGGGGGGCGGGGTTGGGGGCTAAATGGGTGGGCGTGGCTCCAAAATTTTTGATGCAGTTTTTTAAGGGACTGCTAGTAGCTATCTTCTTACAAAATTTGGTAGTGCTAGCTGTATGGTTTTGAGCCATTAAATTTATCGATTTGCCAGCCCCCCAGTTATCATAGAGCCCCAATCTCGACACTTTGTCTGTCCTGACCATAGATAAAAGTATTTGGAATGTTTCAAGTCTCTAACTTGGTGTGGAAAAAAGTTGCTTTCATACAGACGGACGAGCAGAGGGACAGACACCACGACGGACATTGCACAAACCCAATTTACTCTTCACTTTCAGTATAAAAACTTTTCGAAAAAACGCTCCGAAATAAAAAATAAACAAGTAAGAAGGCTCTAGTAGGGAGAGCCCGACTAGAAGATACCCTGAACCCAGTTGCAATAAATAAATTAAATTTATGTAAGACTTTTTTGGCATACTGACTTAGCTTCAATCAATTAAATTCGATATCTCCGGTGTTTCTTAACCGATTTGGAAATTTTCAGAAAAGTTCTATCGTTACCCATTACTTCAATCCTCATTTTTACATTTTCCAAATTTGATATTTTGTTGTTATCGATTCCATGTGTATATCGGAAACCAGAATAGTTATCGATAATTTGAAGCAAACTTGTTCTGCTCATGGTATAGGAGAACTTATATCCAAAATCTGAAGTCTCTAGCTCTTGTAGTCTCTGAGATCCACGTGTTCATACAGACAGACAGACGCACATGGTTATATCGTCTCGGCTGTTGATGCTGATCAAGAATATATATACTTTATGGGGTCGGAGATGCTTCCTTCTGCCTGTTACATACTTTTGCACAAAACCATTATACCCTTATTTACCCATTTTATGGGTTAAGGGTATAAAAACACGGATGGAAAGTTTGAAGTGAAAAAAATCAGCCTTGGTGAATTTTTGAAATCGATTTTGACTACTCGCGAGTAACTGAATATACTGAATCTGAGGATTTCTAGCCTCACTTTCCGCAGTAAGTCGATTTTTCGAATAGCTTACGGCCATATAGAAATTAATTCAATTCACAATGAAGAGCAAAAATATCACGCCAAAAATTGGTCGTACCAACTCAGAAACCTTAGTGGGCTCGTGCACAAAAGCTTTGCTAAAGATCATCACGTGATCAAATGCATAGTTTATCTTTGTCTAACGCTGATGCAGCAGACAAACAGCCAATAATACGGACGATTTGAATATAATCTGTAATGAACTATCAAGTAAATTTTATATTAAATTTGACTCAAAGTGAAAAATATGTCCAGAAAAAAAGTGACAAATGTTGCCAACCGAAAGACTCGGCACTAAACCACCACCAGCAGTGGAGGTACCACAACCAGCAGCACTACCTACTGAATAGAAAACCCCTTACAGGCAAATAAAGGTCCTGGTGTGCAAACAAGAAGGGCTATGACAAATGCTGCAATATAAGGACTAAAAGGTACCCTGTTATTTGTAAGCAAAAAAGAGTTGTTTAGGTAAAAAGGACTTATTCTTATTTATTTATTTTTAATAATTTTGCTAATAATGAACTATTGTTAAAAACCTTTAATCAAATTCAATGAATTTCATGTCAATATTACTTAATGGGTATATTCAGTGCCAGAAAAATCCGAATTTTCAATGGCGTTAGTAGAACATAGCTTAGCATATATAAGATGTAAAGCCATCATTGAACGTGCTTTACATGCAGTTTGCAATACTGACTTAATGTACATACCTATATGTACTATGTATCTATGTGTATGGCCTCACTGTCTGAATATGTGTGTTGGAGTTTTTGCGCTGCTATCAATACGGAAGTTTGGCTGACGCAGCCCACCACCACATTTTGAAATTGAGTAAATTGAATTAGGCGTTGCCGCTACAGCAATGCTCTGTGAAAGTAGGCAGCAGACAGAGTGTATTTTCGCTCATACGCACACACTCACACCTATACTCACACTGACAGAACATAAACGCTGATTTTTAAGTGCCTCTAAGTTAAGTTTAAATCATTGATAAACAGTTTCGTCTCGAAGGTACAACGCACAGAGCTGGATGTACATATTTCACCTTTATGAGCCTAACTGAAAACTTAATACGATTTGTCAGCCGATGGTGGTGATGCTGCCTGATGGTCAGATAATATCAAGTGAAAACGTTGCATTCGCACGCAACCGACTGCGATGTACTGTGATGCCAGTGTATAAACTCGTGGTGAACGTACTGTGATTTCAGTGTATAAGCTCGTGGTGAACGGTCTGCTCAACATTTCAATGAGGTTTCCAATAGCTTAAATTTTTACATTTTTACTTAACTTTTTTGAAACTCTAGTGCGGAATCAGAGTATTTTAATATTAGGTTTGAACCTAATTGAAATTTATCCGCAAGCTATAATAAGAGAATAAAATTTTGATAAGATTTGTGTGACTAAGCAAAGCTCATCAAAGAACTAAAAATAACGCTTGGAAATTATATAATTGTTCATAAAATGTTCAAACAGTTTGATGCTGAAAACTTGTGTTTTAGGAGATTACTTGCAAATTGTACAGTCGTGAATTTCAACACATAACTTTTGCCCTTTCATTTGTTCACTATACCTTATGGTTTGCCAAATAATCAAAAGGAATTTTTTACAGGATAATTTTTAAGACAATTTCCGGGCTGGTCGTCTGCTTTTTGTTTTGCTTTAAGTTTTTCTCTTCAGTAAAAATTTCCTGTGCTGCGTTTTCATGCAAATTGATCACATGCTTAAAAGTCCTTTGCAATAACCTAGCAAAAGGAGCAGCACAAGAAACATTAAACAAACGGGAAGAGACATGCACATAAAGAAGCCTTCTAGATAGACGGCGCCATTTGGGCGAGAAATAAGCAAACGGCATAATGTTAGCCCAGTTGAACTTAATGGTATACATTCTTACATATGTATGTATGTACCCTGCAGTCACGTTGACTAGGCCAAACATAGTGTTTGGACTAGTCCACATGGGCTACTACTAGTCCACGCCTATGTCATTTCAATGTATTTCTCCTATTCCATTTAACACGGGGATGTCATTGGAGTGGACGTATCGGCCGCCTCTGCAGCCACGTGGACTAGTCTATAAAACAGGCCACGTGGACTAGTCTATAAGACAGGCCATCAGGACTAGTCAAAAAACAGACCAAATGGACTAGTATTATAATAATCTGGGGTAAAAAGATGTCCACGAAGCCCATCATATAAACGTTAAATTAGCTTTGTTATAAATATTATTTAAATGTAATTTAAATTTAAATTATGCAAGTGTTAGAAGAAATAGAATACAAATAAACTTACCGGTTATGAAATATGATGGTCTACGACGGGATTAGAACCTGGAACTCTTCGTTCATTAAGCAGATGCCTTAGCCATTGCGCTGTTGCCAAACATGTTTCATAAGCAGTAAGTTATATTGTAAATTGAAAAATTTATAAATTGGTTTTCACTCGTTCGTTTTTTTGCCACTGCAACGAACATAAACGAGGCGCAAAATTGTGTTCGTTTTTCATGATTCGTAAAATTTACGTTTTTGTTCGGCACCCAAGTCTGCATCCACTTTGACGCATCCATGAACTGGTCCACGTGGAATAGACAGTTTACACACAAATGCTCAATGATAATTTTAAAAAGTGTTTTCCCCCGCTGCATCTACACAGACTAGTTAAGTGTTAGCCTACGTGGGAAAGTCGTGGGCTAGGCTTGAACAACAACAATAACAAACACTAGCCCAACCAATGTAATTTTCTGCACCCACTTGGACTAGTCCTTGACTTGTCCATTATAGCTAGTCAATGGACTAGTTATGCAACTAGCCCATACAAAAACCGTAGGGTACTTATGTTTTCGATAGCCATAGAAAAGTTCTCAATTTCGATTAATTTATACTTACAAAAACAATAACAAAATAATATTAAGTTTCTTATATATGATTTAACTTTACAGAGCTTTTTCCCATTTATATTGTCTAAAATGTTAAAGAAAATCGAGAGTTTTTAACTGTTTTCCATAGTTGAACACAATTGTTTTGTAACCATGTTTGTTTGACTTTGGAAAAAATGAAAGCTTTGTATCAAATAAAGTTTTAAATCATGGAATTCAGGCAAGTTGTCAAAATTAGGACGCCTCATCCTCTGGAAAGCTGAGAAATAAATAACAGTTGGAGGTGCAAGTTCCTCAAAGATCTGCTTTATACGTTTTCTGGACAAGAATCAAACTTTTTTCAATCTCTTCTCAGAGTGTTCCGCATTCGGTTGCATTCGACTACAACATTCTGTTTTTTTTGTTTTGGCCAGACGGTGGTTGATTTTCCACTATAACACAGCCTACAAGGGGTGGTTTTTGCTGCTTCTTTCTACGCTGACTCACGTGCTGTCTGCCACAGCCTGACTTGCCTGCTGTCTGGAGCACTGACTGCAAGGCTCTGCCGCACTGTTCATTATATCAAACAAGTTTGCGCCATGAACGGAGCTGCAGGAGGCGCCGATGCAGCATACATATCAGTCCACGACAGACGCCGGCGACAGACACCGGCGTGCAGCACACAAATACACACACGCACACATTGATAAATACAAATGCTAACAGGGTTGTTGGTTGTTGTCCTGTTATTGTGTTTTGGCCATAATAAAGTCGAGCGCTCGAGGCAGCAGCCAAGCGACAGAGACTCATGCATGACTCATGCAAGGTGTGTTTAATGTGTATTTTTAATATGGCGCGGCAAGCCGCTTATACTTGAATGCGGGGGGCTGGGATGGAAGCTGGGATGAGTATTGGAAAGATACCTTTGCTGCCGATTTAGCATTCAGTCAGAAGTATTCAGCATATCAATCTGTGTTTAGAGGCTTTACGTCGGCAATTTTGGCAACGCTTTTGTGTATCCTGTGAATGAAATGAGTTCGATTGTTCGGTCACTGAGAATATTTTAAGCTCGGATCGCCAAAAAAGAAATACAATACATATAGGTGCGACATATATATGGTGATAAGCACATTTTTGCATTTGCATTTTGATATTACAGTCGAACTTCCATATAACGAAGCTCAAATGAACAAGAAAAAACTTCGTTATATAGAAATTTCGTTATATAGAATGGGTTTTTGACTGAATCAAATTGCAGGGTTCTGATTTTTGACTTCGTTGTATAGAAAATTCGTTATACGGAAGTTCGTTATATGGAAGTTCGACTGTAATAAATCTTTCTATATATCCCTGAAGACCGTTTTCTTTCCAAGAATTAATTATTTATAAAGGCAGATCAGCTCAGTTTGATTTAAATAAAAAAATCACGCTGTGAGACAAAAATATTTACTTAAAAACAAGTCGGACGCAACCGACAGCGGTATACTCGTTACCAGTATTAAAACAGGTAAAAAGTGGTCTGATTGGAAAGGGGTACGGAAGCGACACAATGGACGCTGCCTTAAAGATTCTCCGATGCAGATGGGGATGCCAACAGCTGTCTTCCTTCCAAATTTGGTGACTCTAGCTCGAAATTTGTAAAAGAAAGGAAGGGGGGCTGGGGCGGTGTGGGTGGGCGTGGGATCCAAATTTTTGATGCAGATCTTTGTGCTATGTTAATTGGTTTTCATACCCAATTTGGCGACTCTAGCTCCAAGTTGTAAAAGGTGGGGGAAAGGGCTGGGCAGTTTTGGTGGGCGTGGCTCCAAAACTTTGATTTTTGAGGTCGTGCAGCATCTCCTACAATTGGGGCTCTAGCTCCACACTGGAGATACACGCTTCCGTTTTGACGAGCGTGGGGGCGGCTAGGGCAATACTGGCGGCTAGAGCGTGGCATCCAAACTTTTGATGCAGTTTTTGGGGGGTCATTATTACCTGTCTTGGCATCAAATTTAAGCTAAAAAACTGTGGGAGGTGTAGGCTTTTTCGACTTTAAAATGCGGGTGGCTGGGAGCGGAATGGGTGGACGTGGCTCCAAAATTTTTGATGCCAAATTTGGTAGTTCTAGAATTTGCGAAGTATGTGGATTTATCGGCTTTGAGTTATCGAATTTATCGATTTGCCAACCCCTCAGTTATCATAGAATCCCAATCTTGACACTTTAATATACTATCTCATAGATAAAGAGAATTGGAAAGTTTCAAGTCACTAGCTTCAAGGGTGTGGAAAAAAATGCGTTTATAAGGACGGACAGACGGACAGACACATTGCACAAAAACCCAATATTCTCTTTACCTTAGGTAAGGAGTATAATAAAGCAAATATATGAAGAAAATCTTCGTTTATCCGTAAAATCTGATTAGGGATCATTCAAGTATTACGTAACGCAAATTGGGGGGAGGGGGTTTCGTAAAACGTTACGATGCGTAACAGGGTCGGGAGGGGGTCTTTCTTACAAGACGTTTCGTAACATTTTTTATATTTTTTAAATAAAAATTAGGGTAAAAATTGTCACCTTAGGTTACGTAACGTTAAGAGAGGCGGAGGAAGGGAGGGGGTACAGAAAAACGTTACGGTGCGTTACAAGGGGGGGAGAGGGAGTCTAAAAGCTTCTGACGGTAAGTTTTCAACAAAAGCCTGCACTCAATACGCGTCCTTAAAATTTGTGAAAATGTGTTTAAAGGTCGAAAATCGAGTTTAAAATTTTTCTTACAAACTTAGGCTAAATAATTAAGAAGGCTCTAACTGCGAGAGCCCAACTAGAATACACCCCGAACCCAGTTGCAATAAATATATTAAATTTATATAAGACTTTGGTAGACTGACTTAACTTCAATCGATTAAATTCGATACCTCCCGTGTTTATTAACCAATTTAGACGAAATTTTCAGAACAGTTTTATCGTTACCCATTATTTCAACCCCCATTTTGACATTTTCAAATTCGATATTTTTTGTAATCGATTTTACGTGAATATCGGAAACCAGAATAGTTATCGATAATTTGAATCAAACTTGTTCTGCTCATGGTATAGGAAAACTTAAATACAAAATCTGAAGTCTCTAGCTCTTGTAGTCCCTGAGATCCAAGCGTTCATACAGACGCACAGGCAGACAGACAGACAGACGGACATGGCTATATCATCTCGGCTGTTGATGCTGATCAAGAATATATATACTTTATGGGGTCGGAGATGCTTCCTTCTGCCTGTTACATACTTTTGCACAAAACCATTATACCCTTATTTACCCATTTTATGCGTAAAGGGTATTAAAAGAGTAAAAAAAAATGTTGTTTTAACCATTTTGCTTTTTGACGCTAACGGTGTTTTTTAGTTCTTTTATAAAAAACCTTTCATTGATTGAACATGCATGCAAATGAGAGAGGGAGAGAGAGAGAAAGCACACATACATGCATACATATATACATATCTGAAATGTGGCGCTTGACTCCAACATCGCACAAGCAACTTGCAAAGAAAGACGAATGCTAAATCAAAAAAAAAAAAAATCAAGTTCAAAAACAGCTGTCGTGAGTTGTGCCTTGTGGATTGTTTTTCGTGCCACATGCTGTTTGCATATGCTTTGTTATTGTCTCTCCGCGTGTGTTACAAGGGAAAAACTAACGAAAAACAACCCCTACAAGCGAACGCTTCCCGTCAATACGACGATGGTGGTTGGTGGATGCGACCATGGCAAAAATCAATACGCGTCCTGCGTTTTCGTTTATTTTTTGGGGGAAAGTGGCATTGTTGTTGTGCCTATTTTCAGTCTTATGCTGCGCTGAACACTCAAACAACAAGTATTCGCAAGCACACACAGTCATAACATTAACATTTTATTAGAAAACAGCAAAGGGTGCCAGCCCTTAACTGAGTGCGTATGTGTGTCTTTTTGGTTACATGTGTGTTAGGGGCTGTGTTGGTGTGTCCTTTGAATGTCCCAACAAACTGCATCAAAGAGCGGCACAGTACACACAAAAATGTACGTTTTGTGCATATCCAGTTTTATTTTGTTATATTTATGAGGCTTAATACCCTTAATGCTAGTCGCACAGTTATTTAATGAAAACTTATTAAATTCTACAAAACTAAAAGATCTTAAATACTAAATCTAAAAAAAATGTTTTTATTATATATGTATATCTAAATTTTCCCAGTTTTTTTCTCTGTATCCTCACCGCTAGTTTTACTCGATATCAAATAAAAAGTATACTTGGTTTGTGCAGTGTCCATCTGTCCGTCCGTTTGTATGACCGCATTTTTTTTTTATACTCGATACCGAAGGTAAAGAGTATATTGGTTTTGTGCAATGTCCGTCATGGTGTCTGTCCGTCTGTCCGTCTGTCCGTCCGTATGTATGCAAGTTTTTTCCACACCCTTCAAGCTAGAGACTTGAAACTTTCCAATTCTCTTTATCTATGGGATAGTAAATTAAAGTGTCAAGATGGGGGTTCTACGATAACTGGGGGGCTGGCAAATCGAAAAATTCGATAACTCAAAAACGATAAATACGCATATTTCACACACCCTTACAGCTAGAACTACCAAATTTGGTAAGAAGATAGCTACTAGCAACCCCCACAAAACTGCATCAATAATTTTGGAGCCACGCCCCCCCATTCCGCCCCCAGATCCCCCGAATTTTAAAGTCAAATAAGCCTATATCTCCCACAGTTTTTGAGCTAGAGCCACCAAATTTGGTGCCAATTTAGCTGATGATGACCCCCCAAAAACTGCACCAAAAGTTTGGATGCCACGACCACCAATACCGCCGTAGCCGCCCCCAGATGCCCCAACGCTTCGTAAAAAACGGGAATGCGTGTATCTTCCAGAGTAGTGGAGCTGGAGCCACCAAATTTGGTAGGAAGATAGCTGGTAACGACCCCAAAAGAACTGTATCAAAGTTTTGGAGCCACGCCCCCCATTCCGCCCCCAGACCCCCCGCATTTTAAAGTCAAATAAGCCTATATCTCCCACAGTTTTCGAGCTAGAGCCACCAAATTTGGTGCCAATTTAGCTGATGATGACCCCCCAAAAACTGCATCAAAAGTTTGGATGCCACGCCAACCAATACCGCCCTAGCCACCCCCATCTGCCCCAACGCTTCGTCAAAAACGGGAATGCGTGTATCTTCCAGAGTAGTGGAGCTAGAGCCACCAAATTTGGTAGGAAGATAGCTGGCAACGAACCCCAACAATCTGCATCAAAGTTTTGGAGCCTAGCCCATCCATTCCGTCCCCCTTTCCCCACCTTATACAAACTTTGAGCTAGAGTCACCAAATTTGGTATGAAGGTATCATTTGACATTCCACAAGGATCTGCAGCAAAAATTTGGATGCCACGCCCAAACATACCGCCCCCAGCCCCCATTTCCCCACTTTATACAAACTTTGAGCTAGAGTCACCAAATTTGGTATGAAGGTAGCATTTGACATTCCACAAGATCTGCAGCAAAAATTTGGATGCCACGCCCAACCATACCGCCCCCAGCCCCCCTTTCCCCACTTTATAGAAACTTCGAGCTAGAGTCACCAAATTTGGTATGAAGATAGCAATTGACATCCCACATAGATGCACCAAAAATTTGAATGCCACGCCCAACCATACCGCCCCCATTCCCCATTTCCCCACTTTATACAAACTTTGAGCTAGAGTCACCAAATTTGGTATGAAGGTAGCATTTGACATTCCACAAGGATCTGCAGCAAAAATTTGGATGCCACGCCCAACCATACCGCCCCCAGCCCCCCTTTCCCCAGTTTTACAAACTTTGAGCTAGAGTCACCAAATTGGGTATGAAGATAGCAATTGACATTCCACAAAGATCTGCATCAAAAATTTGGATGCAATTCCACCCATACCGCCCCCAGCCCCCCTTTCCCCACTTTATACAAATTTCGAGCTAGAGTCACCAAATTTGGTATGAAGATAGCAATTGACATCCCACATGGATGGGCATCAAAATTTTTAATACTGGTATCGAGTATACCGCAGTCGGTTGCGTCCGACTGCAACGTTTCCACTTGTTTTTTTTTTTTTTTTTTGACACTCTTCAAGCTAGAAACTTGAAACATTGCAAATTTCTTTATCTATGACTGGGACAGGAAAAGTGTCAAGCGTTCAAACTTACTTGGAGGGCTTTGAAATGGATAAATTCGATAACTCAATATTAATAAATATATATATTATACAAGCTTACTCGGTGCGCGTTGCTGCACCCAAAAACAAACATCTTATTTTGGCTGTAGCTTGCTCCTTACTCCACTCTCTATCACCACTCTTTTTATACCCTTAACCCATAAAATGGGTAAATAAGGGTATAATGGTTTTGTGCAAAAGTATGTAACAGGCAGAAGGAAGCATCTCCGACCCTATAAAGTATATATATTCTTGATCAGCATCAACAGCCGAGACGATTTAGCCATGTCCGTTTGTCCGTCCGTCTGTCCGTCTGTATGAACGCGTGGATCTCAGAGACTACAAGAGCTAGAAACATCAGATTTTGGATATAAGTTCTTCTATACCATGAGCAGAACAAGTTTGCTTCAAATTATCGATAACAATTCTGGTTTCCGATATACACATGCAATCGATTACAAAAATGTATCGAATTTGGAAAATCTAAAAATGAGGGTTGAAGTAATGGATAATGATAGAACTTTTCTGAAAATTTCGTCCAAATCGGTTGAGAAACACCGGAGATATTGAACTTAATCGATGGAAGCTAAGCCAGTATACCAAAGTCTTATATAAATTAAATATATTTATTGCAACTGGGTTCAGGGTATCTTCTAGTCGGGCTCTCCCGACTAGAGCCTTCTTACTTGTTATTAAGATGATTTTTGTGTGCTAATAGACAATATAATCAACAACTATTTTTGATAGTGTGTACTTCATATAATATATAGGTCTTAAGAATTCTATCGGGGATGATCCTTTGTTGCACCTTTGCTTGTCAATTTGTTCTTATGTCTTATATTAACTTAAATAGCTGGCAGCACTTTCAATGATTGGAATAAATAAATTGGGTAACTTTTTACTGCTCTCAAAGTTTGAAGCTAACAGCTTAACATTCTTCTATCTCCCTGAACACCACAATTTGGAAAATAAACAAACATAAAAATTATACATCGGTAACAGAAAGTTTAACAATAATGCATTTGAAAATACTTTATGCAGCACATTTTTATTAAAACAACAACAAGCACTACACACACACTCACACAAAAGCAGAGAAAGAAACCGAAAAGGGAGGTAGTCTATATTCCTCTTCTGCAGTTCTGCTTCTGCTTAGACAGGCATGCAGAATTTATGGTATTGCAACACGCGAAACTTCAGTTGGAGCTATATCGAGAACTTGGGCGGCATGAAAGTGCCAAAGCACTCACACACATTGTACATGCATAGACGTGCACATACATGCATACATACATACACACTAGGGTGGCCCTTAAAAATTAAAATCTAACCGCCGGGCAGAAATGAGTTCTCTTTAGGCTCAAAACAAACCCACAAAAATTTGGGGCTGATCGAATAATATTTAATGGCCGCACCCTCGCTCCGAAGTTTGAAAATTTTATATGTATGAAAAATCACTCATACGTATGGTGTTTTATGTTAAATTTATTTATTTTTTCTATTTTATCTTTACATTATATCGGATTTCATGATTTATATAAAATGTTTAATAATATCTTAAGTGTAATATTTGAATAAAATAAGTTTTTTTTTTATATCAGATCTTTTTTACAATTAGAAGGATATTTTTTCCGGTAGCTCTCTACAAATTGAAGAATGAGCTGTTTTTCGTTCTCATTCTTTGTGAGAATACGATTGTAATCTTTCATAAACTTTATTCCCCGCTCAGCAGTGTCGTTTACAACAAATAAATCATTACAGAACTCGAATGAATCTGTGTAATCATCGTTATTTTCCCATGTTTGAGGGCCGTTTTTTAAAAAACTGGCTGATAGGCCGAAGCGATCAAAAAAATAGTTTGTTTTATATGATATAAAATCACTTATGGAGCTGCTGCGCAATTCATCTATGTCTAAAATATGTCTCTGCTCCACTAATTTAATTTTAGGTTCTTCGGATTTCAAAGCTTCAACCATTTTTCTCTTTTCCTCATTTGAAAAATGATAAAGCTGCTAATTCCGGTGATAAGTACCATAAATGGTGCATCATCTTTGAATTTATTTTCTCTGATACAGCAATATCTGTAGTTGCATATGAAATAGTGTCCTGAATAAATTGAAGGTCGAGATTTGGAGAAGCAATTGCATTTGTACACCCATACCATACTTTTATATATAAAATAATAATAAAAACGCATATATCTCGCAATGCATTAAGCTCTCGTTGAGATAGGCTGAATTGATTGCGAAATAAAAAAATTTTGAGGCTATATATTGATTTACCCATAAACCTCGCATTAGATGTTGAGCTGCATGTTTGGAAATTACATGCTTCTCCAAGAAACGCGAGTGTGAGGTAAAGAAGTTCTTTATAATCCACTCTGGCATATGATTTTGACTCCAATTGTTTTTGACAAAACTGTTTAATTTTTAATTCATTTTCCTTTGTTATAAGGGATCGAATTTTAGTGTCTTCCAAACCAGAGTTCAAAGATTTATGGTCTAGCGTTTCCCAAACAGATGCAAAGCTGTTAAACAGCACTACCTCTGGACCACTGCTTGAAGAAAGCTTCAATTCAAAAACACTCCTTAATATTATTTCATATATGTGATGCCTACACGGGAATTGGATAAGCTTTTGATTCATATATTTTTGGAGAAACACTGTTGCGCCAGACCTAGAGCCAGTATTTGATGACGTGGTATCGAAACTCATTGCTCTAATCTTGTTGAGGATGTTCCAGTTCATTAACGCATCAAAAACAGCCTTGGCAATATTTTCTCCAGTGGAAGGTTCTATGATAGCTGCACTTAAAAATTTTGATACACCTTTGTAGCTAACAATGACTGCAATGCGATCAATTTTTTTCCTTCCAACAATATCTTCCATTATTTTTCCATCCCAATGAACGACCATTGAACATGCATTAGAAATCTTTTAGGTAAATTAAAATATTAATAAATTATGTTTAAATTTAAGCCTTTGCATTGGGCATACTCACTTCTGCGTCAAAATCGGACATAATGCATGGAAGAGCAAGCTCTCGAAACTTTTTTCGTGCATTTTGAATTGAGCTTCTATTAATTATGTAAGACTTCAGGTCTACTCCTAATGCCTCAGCTGCTGCCATTAAAATATGAACAGCTTTTCTATCAGACACTTTTGCATCATCAAGAGCAGCTGCCAGACGGGAGGTTATCCAGTCCTTATAACCCCTTGAAACTGATTCTGTAGACTCATTGCTGATATTGAGGCGCTCAGGGTCGTCCGTGCTATTGTCCGAAATGCTCCCATCACTTTCAGATTGTTCAATAACTATAAATTTTATATATATTTCATATATATTGTGTTATTACTATATTTTGCTTACCTTCAGGATGATTGGATATTTGCGAATGTTTTCGCTTCAGAGACTCAAATTTTTGATGTCTTTGAAACGCACGCTGTTCTCGTTGGTAAAGTTTGATGTCTACCCCAATCATGCAACCCGGGCGTCCCTTTTCCCGTTGCTTAAGTAGAAATTGCTTATCTTCATCAATACGCATTACATTAAGAGCATTAGCGTGAGCAATATCGAAAATATCATCTAATTCCTTTAAAAACTCTGTGCGTTTCGCACTCTTAAGCTTTTTCCGAGCGGAGCTCCAATTTTCATAAAGCTTTATCAATTTTTCACTGCACTTATGATTTTCGCGCAAGGGTATGCGTGCTTGTTGCCAAAATATTGACACGGAACTTATAGTTAGTTTTGAGCTTTCTTTTGAACTAAGTTTTACAATTCGCATATTGTAAAAAAATAGTTGCAAGACTTGTCTATTTGAAGGTAGTTTTCCACCCAAACTTTGATGTGCTATGCGCCCAACCATGTCAATTACATGCACTGAGTCAGTCCCATTTCTAGTCACTGGTTTTTTATTTAAATGTGGTTGTAAACTTGACATTTTTACTTAAGCACGTTTAATGTTAACCAACTTTTATTCAGCTGATAAAATAACGGCATTCAACATATGACGCCGAGGTGCATTTCGATTCTTGACAATTCGATTTTTCTTATCTTCGATTATGGCGCCAAGTTAATCATCGATTATGTTTTTAAAATAATATTAATTTTAATTAAACCGCCCAATGCAGAACAATACCCATGACATGAACCTGAAGACAAACAGCAGGTTTTTTTGATAAACTTATATAACCATTGAAACAATATTCACGAAATCGTAATCTCACAATGAACTTATTTTAATCAAATATTACACTTAAGATATTATTAAACATTTTATATAAATCATGAAATCCGATATAATGTAAAGATAAAATAGAAAAAATAAATAAATTTAACCTAAAACACCATACGTATGAGTGATTTTTCATACATATAAAATTTTCAAACTTCGGAGCGAGGGTGCGGCCATTAAATATTATTCGATCAGCCCCAAATTTTTGTGGGTTTGTTTTGAGCCTAAAGAGAACTCATTTCTGCCCGGCGGTTTAAAAAACGAAAAAAAAAGTCATATTAAGGGCCAGTCTAATACACACACAATTGTGTAAGCGCCATTTCGCAAAAAGCTTCCAGCACAAATGCCCTTGAGGCTTAACCACTGTTTGTGCCCCTTAGCCTAAAGCTTTACTTCAGGCTGATGTTTGACATTCCTCCCCCTTTCCCAAATACAGACGCATTCACACACATGGTTTAGTACGTGTGTGTGTAAGCTTGTGAGCTGATTAACCTTTGGTCTGCAAACACTTGCTGCTTGTCGATTGCCATATAGCCAACTGATTCCAACATATGTCGAACTATACTCGTAAAGACTTTTCCATTTTTGCCTTAAGCCTTTCAACCTGTTCATTTTGCCCACACTTCCATTTAAAATTGCCACTGATTGACCATTTTCTGTTTTTTTTTTTTCAAATTCTCTTCCTGTTGTTATTGTTTTCTTCTTTTACTAACTTGATATTGGGCCTGATTGATTTCCCCTGATGTTGTAGTAGTTGTAAGTAGGGGAAAGGCGTTTATTGTTGCATTAAAGCATTAAGTAATTTCCATTCCTTTCAAATTCGTATCGCTTTTCTTTGATCCCGTGAATACTTTAACTTTTTACTTTTTCGACATTAAGCAGAAATCACAGTAGCAGGTAAGTAAACAGATTAGTTAAACAATCGACTATGTAGCAACAGTTACCAAAGAGACAAAATGACAGTTATAATTATAGCTATTTATAAATTGAATGAAGGCTGACAAACTTGTATTGAAGTTCGACTTGTGAGGAGCCATATTCATTTATAGCGCCTCACAAAAAGCGATTGGATTTATAGCCGCAGCCGGACCTGAGCTGCGGCGAATTCGCATGCTGTCTCGCTCTGACACAGGATGTCAGCGCTAAGGTACGTGTTTGGCACATGGGAGCCGCAAAACACGTACCGCAAAAGTCGTGGCAAAGTGCCGTTGGTGTGCGAGCGGTGCATCCACGGAATATAGTGATCACCGTCACACCAACGACAGGCGTGACCAGCAACGAGGAACCGTTGTTGCTAGGCAAATCTCACTGGAACGATCACGCCACCTTTGCCCTTGGCGCAACATTGGCAGCGTTGACAGGCCCCGGTCCAGCGAGACAGCAGAAGAGTATAAAAGGAGCCGCCTTGGACAGAGCGGCGGGTTAATCAAGTACGAGTTA
This sequence comes from Scaptomyza flava, assembly GCA_030179655.1. Taxonomy (NCBI): domain Eukaryota; kingdom Metazoa; phylum Arthropoda; class Insecta; order Diptera; family Drosophilidae; genus Scaptomyza; species Scaptomyza flava. The sequence continues at coordinate 68,287,960 of JARNME010000404.1, read as the reverse complement.
ATCGAGTGCAAGAGTGCGAAGTACGGAGTCAATAAGAAATAAGTGGAAATCAGTGCGAAATATAAAGAAATCCTACGCGAAAGGATTATTTAAGAATTTAAAGGATCCATATCGCAATAAGGACAAAGCTGATCGTGTCCTTCGCGACTAACAAACAATTTACTGTGGAATCGATACGCGAAATTTAACAAGTTCTTGTGGCGCGTTGCACTTGCAAAGCAACCTCGAATTAAAACCAAGTGTCAGACAAGTGAGCCTGGCGAAGGACAGGTGAAGCTAAAGCCAGAGCCGGAGAGTAGGCGGCATTATTGGCGAAATCCTTGTGATAACAAGGAGGCCATAGTAGAGCCTGGCGAATTCGGCGTTGCTAGCTAAAACCTCGTTTAGTAGGCGTAACATTGACTCTGAATATTTGGTGCAACGAGAGCGCCAGCATTGCAAGTAAAACTACGACACAAGAGCCGTGCGATTCCCTAAAACTCAAATAAGAAATATTATTAAGTGCAAAGCAATTGTAAAACCCAAACGTGAAAACTAGCAGAGAGTGCAGTTTTAAAATATATGTATTAAAAATAAAACCAAACTGTGTTCTTATTGCCGCAGCCGCCACAAATATAAATTTGTTGGCACGTACCCTCAACACCGCGAGAGTTAGCCCAGCTAAAAACCGCGTAACTTTTAGGTTCGTTACAACTGGCGCCCAAACTGTGGATCTACGGCTAATATCACATAGTTTGTTTTAATAAAATACATATAAATAATTGACAATATGGTTCGTTCGTGGGTGTACAATCTAAAAAAGGATGCACTAGTGAAATGCGGAGTAGAATTCGGTCTGGAGCTTGAAGGCACTGTCGAAAATATGAGAAGACAATTCGGAGACTGGGTAAGTCAAAATGAAAATACTCTTCCACACAGCGTTCGCATTAGCGAACTGGCAAAAACATACAGCCGACAGTCGCCGAATAAAGAACCCGAATTCATGCGCGAGGAAGGGGAATACGAAGAGGAAAAGGAGTTTGCCGGCATAGACGTAGCAAGGCTGAGCGTCCCATGCACCAGCGCGGCAGCTAGGGCGCGAGATTTACAGGAATCTCGCCGATCGCCCTGGAATACAACCCAACAGCCAGGAGAGCGTAGCCACACCCACACACATGATCAGACCAATGCAAGGGCAAGTGAATACCAAAAAGTAGGCAAACAAGTTCGAGAGTGGAGCTTTCGATTCGATGGACTATCGAAGCCTCTCGAATTCTTGGAGCAAGTGGAATGGTCGGCAGACACATATGGATTAAACCTAATTTAATCCAAGAGCGATGCCGGAGTTGCTGAAAGGAATGGCACTTAAGTGGTACATAGCTAACAACAGGCATTGGACAACATGGGTGGATTTTGTCGACAGTTTTCAAGAATACTTTTTACCACGAGATTATTTTGAAAATTTGTACGACGAAGTACGCAGACGGCGACAAGCTCTGGATGAGCCCTTTAAAGTCTATATGGTGGAGATGCAGACTCTGATGAGACCCCTACGACTCTCAACAGAGAAGGAAGTGCGCACCATTTACACCAACAGCCTTCCTGACTTGCGCGGATACGCACGGCCAAACCAGTTCTCGAATTTGACCCAGCTGATGCAACTGGCAGAAGAATTCGAAGAACTAGAAAAGGATAGGCTGAAACTGAGGCTACAAAGTGCTACAGCCCAACAACAATACAGCCAACATCAACAACAACAGCTTCAACAACACCGAGATACGCAGCAAAATGGACGCGAGCACAACCAGAGTCGTGGAAATCGTACCCGATTTATGGCCATGGAGGAGCAGAACCAGCACACTGGAAGAATGGACGAACGGCCAACCCCAACACCTAGGACCCAGCAAAATCCTGCCAGGACACACATAAACAACCCCGGAAGGGCATGTCGCGTGTGTGGACAGGAGGGACACTGGGCGATAGAGTGCCGAAACCCAATGCTGGAGTTCTGCTGGGTCTGTGGCAGAATCGGTCAGCGGACGGCACTATGTTGTCAGTCGGGAAACGGCCAGCGGCGTCCGCCAGCGAGGGGCGAGCGGGAGCCACCAAGATCCGCCCCGAGACGCTAGTCGGTCACCTGAAAGACGAAGGGACACAGTTGACTGCCACCGTATGGATCGGTGACTGTCAGCATAAGGCTACAGTTGATACAGGGGCTACAAGCAGCTTTGTTAGCGAAGAGCTAGCTTGTAGACTGAACACTGTAGGCCGGAGAAGCGTCGCAAGCAGACAGGTGAAGTTAGCAGACGGACACAACAGCAGGACAACAGAACAAATAACAGTCGAAATAAGACTCGGGCATCGCAGTTTGGAATTAGCGTTGCTAATTATGCCTGGTGTAATAGACGATTTAGTGCTGGGCTGGGATTTTCTGACTGGCATGGGCACAGTCTTGCAGTGTGCGGGATTGGTGGTCACCATCCCAGCACGACGGCACAAGGTTGGAAAGCTGGAAGAGAGACTGTCGGTGGCAGTTGTCCAGAATACAACCGAACAAGACGAAGCAATACACGATGTCAGAAACCCAGCTATTGAAACCAAAAATCTACACGAGGATCAAGAAATTAATGAATTTCTTTTGCGGGAAGTCGCAGCCTTCGAACACCTAAAGGGCACATCACAAATTACAGAACACAAAATTGTGATGAGCGACGACAGGCCTATAAAACAACGTTATTTTCCAAAGAATCCAAAAATGCAAGCGGAAATTAACCAGCAAGTAGAGGAACTACTTGCGAAAGGTTGCATAGAGCCATCCAACAGCCCACACAGCGCACCAATCGTGATGGTGAAAAAGAAGAATGGAAAATGGCGGTTATGTGTGGATTTTAGGCAACTTAACAGCAGATCCGTTAAGGACGCATATCCATTGCCAAGAGTGCACCACATTTTAGACCAGCTACGTGAAGCCCACTTCATCACTAGCTTGGATCTGAAAGATGGGTACTGGCAGATCCCGATGGAGAAAGCGAGCCGACCAATGACAGCTTTTACAGTCCCAGGCAAAGGATTATACCAGTGGAAAGTAATGCCATTTGGGTTACACTCGGCACCGGCAACTTTTCAGAGGGCTTTGGATCGTGTTATTGGACCCGAAATGATGCCACATGCGTTTGCATATTTAGATGACATTATAGTCATCGGAAGAACGCGCGAAGAGCATATGAAAAATCTCAAAGAGGTATTTCGGCGGCTGCGGGAAGCAAATCTGCGTATAAACGTGGACAAATGCGATTTCTTTAAAAAGGAATTGAAATATTTGGGCCACAGAGTCACAGAGGAAGGAATTCGCACAGATTCAGATAAAGTTGCTGCAATCGCAGAATTGAAGCCGCCAAGCAACGTAAAAGAGTTACGACAATACCTGGGCGTAGCATCATGGTACAGGCGCTTCGTACCAGATTTTGCGACGAAAGTAGCACCTCTGAACGCATTGATGAAAAAAGGTGCAAAATGGGAGTGGACTGAGGAGCGGCAAGTAGCTTTTGACACGGTCAAAGAGAAGCTGACTCAATCCCCAGTATTGGCATGCCCAGATTTTGCAAAAACATTTTGCTTGCAGACGGATGCAAGTAACTATGGCCTGGGTGCGATATTGACCCAACCTTCGGAGCAAGGTGAAAGGGTAATATCGTACGCCAGTAGGACACTAAACGGTGCCGAACGGAACTATTCGGCAACTGAAAAAGAGTGTCTAGCCATAGTGTGGGGAATCAGAAAGCTAAGGCCATACCTGGAAGGCTACCATTTTGTGGTCATAACGGACCACATGGCGTTGAAGTGGCTAAACTCAATTGAGAGTCCATCAGGCAGAATAGCGCGTTGGGCGCTTGAACTGCAACAGTACGACTTTGAAGTCAAATACCGTAAAGGCAACCTCAATGTCGTAGCCGATGCACTTTCGAGACAGCCACTTCCGGAGACATGCTGCCTAAGGAAAATCGCCACGGAAGGGATGGAGGCAGACAACGCAAATTGCAAATGGATTCAGAAATTAAAAAAGGAAATCACACAAAATGCAAGAAAATATCCGGATTACATGGAGGAAAATGGCAACCTGTACAGACACATCCCACACCGCGCTGGAGGCGGAGAGGTGGAAGCTTGGAAGCTTTGTGTACCCAAAGGTAAAAGGAAGGATGTATTATTGGAGAACCACGACGCAGCCACAGCCGGTCATTTGGGAAGCCGGAAAACGATAGCAAGAGTAGCGACACGCTACTACTGGCCAGGCTTGTACAGAGACGTGCGCACATATGTGCACAACTGCGAAACGTGTCAACAATATAAGCCAAGTCAAATGGCAGCAGCAGGAAAGATGTTGACACAAATTCCGGAAGAGCCATGGAGTACCGTGTGTGCTGATTTTGTTGGCCCACTGCCAAGATCAAAACACGGCAACACAATGCTATTGGTGATGTTTGACCGGTTCTCTAAGTGGACTGAGTTAGTTCCGCTGAGGAGCGCAACCACAGCCACTTTGCAAAAGGGATTCAGAGAGAGAATTTTGGCACGATTTGGGGTGCCAAAAATTCTCATAACGGACAACGGAACACAATTTACGAGTAAAGCCTTCAAACGCTTTCTTGAAGAATTAGGAGTGCGACACCAATTTACGGCACCATACACACCGCAAGAGAATCCTACAGAACGTGCGAACCGCACGGTAAAAACGATGATTGCACAATTCACAAAAGATAACCAGCGGTGCTGGGATGAATTTTTGCCAGAATTATCGCTAGCCGTTAACACCAGCGTATCGGCGTCTACGGGCTACAGTGCAGCGTTTATCACGCAAGGGCGTGAACCAAGGCTGCCAAATGCGCTATACGACAACGTTACACTCGGCACAGGGCAACCGACACAAACACCCAGCGACAATGCGAAAAAACTTAGAGAAGTTTTTGAATTGGTGCGCAGGAGTTTAGAGAAGGCCGCTCAGGACCAAGCAAGGCATTACAACCTACGGAGACGACAGTGGAAACCATCCGTAGGAGACAAGGTGTGGGTAAAACAACACCACCTGTCAAATGCAGCGGAAGGCTTCGCTGCGAAACTTGCTCCCAAATTTGCCGGACCATATACAATAATAAATTTTGTATCACCTGTAATCTGTAAATTACAAGGGAAAACTGGGGAAAAAGGGACCGCGCACATAGGCGACATAAAACCCCACGGAGGTGGAACGGACAACGGGTGAGATAATAAAAAAAAATTTTTTTTGGGGCACAAATTATTTTAAGACCCTGGAACAAAAAGTAATTTTTTTGTGGTGGTGAAAATCTGGAAAAGAAAAGAGCGGTTAATAATTGGCCTTATTAATGACGTATCTCATTTACTCACCTGAATCTCCATCACCTCCTATATAAAAAAAAAAAAGAGCATTAGTTGATTTGTTTTTTTGGAAAAAGAAAAGGGGTGAATATGTATTAATACATATTAATTATTTTCCCTAATCAAAACATTCAACATATATAAATAATAAAAATATATATGTAAGGTATTACATATATAAATAATAAAAATATATATGTAAGGTATTACATATATGAATAATAAAAATATGTATGTAAGGTATTACATATATAAATAATAAAAATATATATGTAAGGTATTACATATAAATAATAAAAATATATATGTAAGGTATTACATATAAATAATAAAAATATATATGTAAGGTATTACATATAAATAATAAAAATATATATGTAAGGTATTACATATATAAATAATAAAAATATGTATGTAAGGTATTACATATATAAATAATAAAAATATATATGTAAGGTATTACATATATAAATAATAAAAATATATATGTAAGGTATTACATATATAAATAATAAAAATATATATGTAAGGTATTACATATAAATAATAAAATATATATGTAAGGTATTACATATTTATTAAAACCATAAGGCATTACATATAGATAAATAATGAAAATAAATATGTAATAAGAGCCCCGGCCCAACCAAGGGCATTACAAAAACCGGACCTGAACGCGGCGAAAGGTGTGCGAAGCAAACGCTGCTAGGAAAACGGTTAATGAAAAAGGTCAGCGATATCGCAAAGAGAGCGCTGACAAAACATGGCGGTCGCATGCGGGAAGGATACCGTAACATGCGCACCTACACTGTTGCACATGCGTAAAGAGTAGGGGTATAAAAGGTGCCGACTACCATGCAGTCGGTCACTTTGCGATATTTTTTCAAAGAAAACACTCACCAGCAGGAATGGAGAATAGGCACAGCAACACCGAGGGAAGGAGGGCAGTCCATGCGTCGAGCCGTGACCCACGTGCGCACTCTCGCACACCAGCGGGGAATGTGTGCGTGGTCGACGCGACGGCCATGGGTGCCAGCGCCAGAGGGCGCAGAAACGTGGCGCGACGAGGGCGTTGGGCCGGACAGCCCTATGCACGTGTCGAGCCGCAGCGGGAGGCATCACCGGATGTGCTGGAACTGCGGGCATCACCCATTTTTGAGTCCCCGGAAGAGCGAGAGGCAGCCGAGCGTGAGCGTTGTCACCGCCAGGAGCTGGACGAAGAGCGCGAGTGGGTGCGCAGGGCGTACGGCGACGACTTCGATAGTAGCGACTGGGAGGTGGATGCCAGCGCTGGTCCAGTGGGCGAAATTGAGGAGTCGCCGCCGCCAAGGGACTTCGTGGAGGTGAACCCGGAATGGGTACGCATGTGCCATCCCGAGGCACCACCGACGAATTTCGACCCGAGGCACGCGGGCCTTTGTGGCAGAGTAAGCGGGAGAAGAAGAAAAAAAAAAAACACTAACACGCACAAAAAAAAAAAAAAATTTTAAGAAAAAAATAGTATCCGCATATTTTTTCGCGTAACCTGGAAAAAAAAACATAAAGAAAACAGGTGGATTAAAACTGCAGGAGGGTGGGGTGAAGTCGCTGGAAGCATACTCACATAATATATGTGTGTGATCCAGCGTAGGCGTCAAAACGGCATGGCCTGGAAAAAAAGAGAGAATGATTTAGGATGGTGGAAATGGCGCAAGGCGCAAAAATATGTTACTTACTTTTGTTTTAGATTTTTTTTCAGCAACAACAAAACAATTGCAAACTGCAAATTGTATGGCATGGCCGATTAGTGCTGGACAGTTGCGGGTGGCCATATCGATCTGGCCACATCGCAAATATCGTTCTGGCCACATCGCAAATATCGATCTGGCCGGGCGATGCAAAGTCGCTAGATGGCGTTACGCGACCACCAGCTGATCGTTACAGCGTCACTGCTAACGGGCGCCAAAGTTCAAAGCGGAGGCGCGCGATTTGAAAGACGAAAAATTCACCTCTAACGGACGCCAAAAATTCAAAACGTGGGCGCGCGATTTGAAAGACACAAAATTAAGTGGAAGACTTCCACTTCCGGAGAAAGAGGGGAGTGTGAGGAGCCATATTCATTTATAGCGCCTCACAAAAAGCGATTGCATTTATAGCCGCAGCCGGACCTGAGCTGCGGCGAATTCGCATGCTGTCTCGCTCTGACACAGGATGTCAGCGCTAAGGTACGTGTTTGGCACATGGGAGCCGCAAAACACGTACCGCAAAAGTCGTGGCAAAGTGCCGTTGGTGTGCGAGCGGTGCATCCACGGAATATAGTGATCACCGTCACACCAACGACAGGCGTGACCAGCAACGAGGAACCGTTGTTGCTAGGCAAATCTCACTGGAACGATCACGCCACCTTTGCCCTTGGCGCAACATTGGCAGCGTTGACAGGCCCCGGTCCAGCGAGACAGCAGAAGAGTATAAAAGGAGCCGCCTTGGACAGAGCGGCGGGTTAATCAAGTACGAGTTAATCGAGTGCAAGAGTGCGAAGTACGGAGTCAATAAGAAATAAGTGGAAATCAGTGCGAAATATAAAGAAATCCTACGCGAAAGGATTATTTAAGAATTTAAAGGATCCATATCGCAATAAGGACAAAGCTGATCGTGTCCTTCGCGACTAACAAACAATTTACTGTGGAATCGATACGCGAAATTTAACAAGTTCTTGTGGCGCCTTGCACTTGCAAAGCAACCTCGAATTAAAACCAAGTGTCAGACAAGTGAGCCTGGCGAAGGACAGGTGAAGCTAAAGCCAGAGCCGGAGAGTAGGCGGCATTATTGGCGAAATCCTTGTGATAACAAGGAGGCCATAGTAGAGCCTGGCGAATTCGGCGTTGCTAGCTAAAACCTCGTTTAGTAGGCGTAACATTGACTCTGAATATTTGGTGCAACGAGAGCGCCAGCATTGCAAGTAAAACTACGACACAAGAGCCGTGCGATTCCCTAAAACTCAAATAAGAAATATTATTAAGTGCAAAGCAATTGTAAAACCCAAACGTGAAAACTAGCAGAGAGTGCAGTTTTAAAATATATGTATTAAAAATAAAACCAAACTGTGTTCTTATTGCCGCAGCCGCCACAAATATAAATTTGTTGGCACGTACCCTCAACACCGCGAGAGTTAGCCCAGCTAAAAACCGCGTAACTTTTAGGTTCGTTACAGACTATATAAAGAATGTATGTGACTTCATTTATATTCAAATGTATATGACTAAATAGCAGTAAGTAACCACTTTTGGATTAACATAACGTAACATTGTCCTATGTTTATATACTTTTTACTTATTCATTGTAAAGACTGAAGCGTTAATCAAAATAAGAAATAAGAAGCTTTAAACAAAAGAATAAATTTTTCTTTTCAACATAAGACACGTTAAAAATATTAATTATAAACTTTTTGAATCTTTTCCGCACAGAAATAAAATACGATGTTTTCGATTATGAAATAAAATACCGCGCCATCAAAAATTTGTATTTGACTTATTACTCTGATTTCAGTGCAGATCGAAAATATAAATTGTAAGTCATTGAATTTTTTGCAATTCAAGATTTATTTATTTTTAATGTGTTAACATATATGCGCGCGGTAGCCTGGCTATTAAAAGTCACACACTATCAAACTTCTCTGCCGTTACTCACATGCATAGCTTGCTGCCGTAACTCGCTGCCCCAACTCACACAGATAGGCAGTCCAAAACTTTAATAGTATGAAAATAGTATAGTGATTGCCTCTGCCTGTAAACGAATATGATTGTATTGGTGTTGCGGCAGAGAAAAGTGGTCGTAAAAGACGAAGTCTCGCTCGTGAATTATCGAACGCTGTGTTTGTTGCTCTGTATTCGCTTTGTTTTGTTTGTGCTTAGATGCAGAGCAGCAGCCGACTGAGACGGTCGAGTCACGCGGTTGTGCTCTTTATGTCATGCCCACAATGGCAATAATTAAATTTAGCTATAATAAAATTGTGAGCTTGTGTGCATTCACAAAAGAAGCAAAACAGAAAGCACTAGACGAATGATGAATGTTGGATACCCTTATGAAATATAAGTGCTATTGTGAATATACGATAGAATATATTTGCAATAATCGCATATTTTGATTATTTTGATTAGCAAAGGTTGGCGTTAGCATACAATTGAGAATTAACTAAAAACCGTTTAATAACATATCATCTTCCAACATTATAAAAGTATCCAACGTTTATCATACGTTTATCGCTTCTTTTGTAAATACACACACACACACTTACAGACTAACAAAGCGAACTTCTTAAATAAGAGAATGAACTGACGAATGAAGAACCCAAATTCAAAAAGTAAACTCCAGTTCAATGAAATATTATTTTTGTTCAAGAAAACGTTCTCAATAATACAGTTACAAACACACCAACAAACAGGTGTAAACACATCGCCCGTGAGTTCCATTACTAATTGACTTTTTGTTATACTCGTTACCGAAGGTAAAGAGTACATTGGGTTAGTGCAATGTCCGCCATGGTGTCTGTCCGTCTGACCGTCTGTTCGTCCGTCTTTATGAAAGCATATTTTTCCACACCTTTCAATTCTCAATATATTTTAATTCTCTTTATAGTATATGGCATAATAAATTAAAGTGACAAGATTGGCGTTCTACGATAACTGAGGGGCTGGCAAATCGATAAATTCGATAACTCAAAACTGATAAATCCACATATTTCACACATCCTTACAGCTTGAACTACCAAATTTGATAAAAAGATAGCTACTAGCAATCCTCAAAAAACTGCGTCAAAAATTTTGGAGCCTCACCCACCCATTCCACCAACAGCCCCACGCATTTTTGAGACAAAAAAGCATATATCTCCTACAGTTTTTTAGCTTGAGCCACAAAATTTGGTGCCAAGATAGGCCACCCCTACGCTTCGTCAGAAACGGGAATGCGTGTATCTTTCAGAGTTGTGGAGCTGGAGTCACCAAATTTAGTAGGAAGATATCTGGCAACAGCCCCCAAAAATCTTCATCAAAGTGAGAGCCACGCCCTTTCCCCACCTCTTACAAACTCTCTTACAAACCTAAGGTCGCCAAATTTGGTATGAAGATAGCCATTGACATTCCACAGAGATCTGCATCAAAAATTTGTATGCCCATACCACCCGCAGCCCCTTTTTCCCTGCCTATTACAAATTTCGAGCTAGATTCACCAAATTTGGAACAAAGACAGCTGGTGGCATCCCCATCTGCCTCGAAGAATCTCTAAGGCGACGTACACCCCTGCCGCATGCAAACTCCTTTGCAACCAGCCCTCTTTTTACCGGTTTTAATACTGGTAACGAGAATACCGCAGTCAGTTGCGTCCGACTGCAATGTTTCCTTTTGTTTTTAATTTGAGTTGATTTGGCGAGCACTGTTGCTCTTAATGTAGAGGTTAAAAGGAGGCAAGTTTGCATCGTCGACGTATTACTGGGTTGACGCTAACGAACCGGCCAAACTGTTGCTGCTCTACCCGTACAGGAGGACACTATTATGCGAAAACTGATTCGCGAACATTTAATGCGCATATAGTGAGTATATATACATATATGTACGGACATGACTCAAAATAAGAACGAAAACTTGTTTAGGGTAAGATGTCATCGTCTTTGTTCTCATATCTTAATATCTTACGCATGCGGCCACAGCCGAAAATCTAAACCTAATCGTCTAGTTTAGACTCTGGCAGTACACGCAGCCACGCACTAACAACGCCCTGACTCGACTACTCTTCCTAAGTATAAAGAAATTTAAATATAACGAACATAAGGTCAACACATTAAAGATCGAAAAATGCTAGTATTATTGGGTAAAAACCGTCGGGCGCTCGATACACGAAAAATATGGCCTCACAGGAGCCCACTGTAAAAACAGTTTGGAAATTATAAGTGGAGGGTTTACTACAAATGAACTCACTGCATCCTAAAAGTATGCTTTAAAATTTTCACTTTTCTGAAAGTTACATAAATACTTTTTTTTTGCTTTTAATTTAAATTTATTATGTGTCAAAAGGAATCGTTCAGTAGCTTCTGTACTTAACCTAATGGGTAGCTTAAAAAAACAATCTGGGATCGTATTATGATGCCTTAACAAAAATATATAAGCATTATTATTAAATAGGATTAGGATACCCTGGGGGTAGGGAGATCGTTGGGATGGGTTATCTTCAGACGTCGGAGGGAGATGGAGTTAACGAGATCATTCGCCAACGGATTTGGGTGGGCCGGCTGCTCTGGAAGTTGATTTCGTCCCCAAATGGCATAAGTTTCAGGTCCCTTTCAATGACTCGATTTGTCACGTACCAGAGAGGCTCAGATGTATGACGTGCAGCTCGCAATCGGACTACTCTAAGTCTTTTAAGCTGGCTTTTAGCGGCAGTTCCCCACACTTGGATGGCGTAGGTCAAAGTTGAGGCTAAAATGGCTTTTACCAATAGAGCTTTAGTTGCCATTTGAAACTTATTGGAATGGAAGAGCTATTTGTTGAGCTATTATTTTACCTAAAGATTTTGTTTTAACTGCCGGAATGTGGGCTTTCCAAGTCATTGCCCGATCTAGATGGACTCCAAGGTAACAGTGGGATGTGACGCTGTTTACGGTATTTCCGTCAAAAATTAGACTTGTGCAGAGAAAAAGTGGCACACGCTGATTTAGAACAGTTAATGGCCACATTCCATTTGGCAATCCATGGTTCAATTGCATGCAGCCTTTTCTGGACCGCATTAGAGGCAGTTTTCCGTGATGAGTGAGACGCGAACATGGTGGTGTCATCAGCGTAACTGGGCAGGAGCTGCTGAGCCGGGGAGGCTTCATCGGGGTCGTTAACGGGGTATGGGATATTGGCAGTATACAGGAAGGATCTAAACACACTTCCCTGTGGAACCCCTGCATGTATCTGTTCCAGGCAAATCTCGTACTGCTACGTCGAAGGTCCAGTCAGCAATAAAGGATCTCAGGATGGCGTAATAGGGTGCAGAGAGGAGAAATTTCATCTTGCATAAAAGACCTTCCTGCCACACCCAATCAAACACGTGCTTCACGTCTAAAAAGACACCGACAGTATAGCTTATGCTCAAAGCACGGCTTTTGTAACCTGATTTACGATGCGATGGATTCGTTCAGGGCTACCATGGGACTTCCTAAAGCCAAATTGGTGTTGTGGAATGATGTCGACTACCTTTGGCTCAAAAACCTTAGATTAAAATGTTAGCAGTCTTATTGGGCAGTATGAATTAATCTGTGTTTGTGACTTTCCGGCTTTTGGGATAATAACAATACGCGCACGCTTCCATTGTCTTGGGAAAAGCACTAGTCTTGGCATGGCATTAAATATTTTGAAAAGAGCTAAAGCTCCTTTGGCACAGATTTCGCAGCACGGTTGTCAATGCCATCGTACCCAGGAGTTTTTTTTTTTTTGGTTGCAGCACCTTTAGTTGCATCATGACTTCCTGTGGTGTGGTATGTCTTATGGGACAGGCTGGTGCAGTCGGAGTATCCAAAAAGTTTGCAATGGCTTCTCGGTTGGCGACCTCCGTTATATTGAAGGGTAAGAAAATAGAAGACAAGTTCGAAGCGAAAACGCTCGCTTTTTCATCATCCGTCTTAAGACAGTGGCCTTTATGACTCAGGACAGGTGATTGGAACATGGGCTTTCTCTTGATACCTCTTGTTAGCCTCCATATTGAAATGTCACTGTTATTATCTGGGCTAGCACCCTCTAGCAGGGTATCAAGATTTGCTTGCCGGTTTTTGGCTAGCAAACAGCGCAGTCTATTAGTGATGCTAGAATATTGCTTCTGAACGCTTAGATCTCCTGTCGCAAGATCTCCTGAGGCGCCTTATATGGGTGAGCAGTTCCCTAGCCTCCAAGCTCAAGATGGGAGCCCTCCTTGCGGTCGTGAGACCAGCTTGTTGTGGGGTTGGTGTAGCGTGATTGGGCGTCTTCATCTAGCTCAAAGAGCACGGGCAGGTGGTCGGATGACAGCTCTGTCAACACTTGCACCTTGATTTGCTGCTGTATGAAGCCTTTAGAGATCCTAAATCAATTGCACTTGGAGTGGCACTTGCACGATTATGTAAGCAAGTAGTTTCTTCCGTTGTGAAGATGTCAATTCCTTCTTCCGCCAGTGCAAAAAAACGAAACAGCACCCTCCCTCTGGTACATATCCTGTAGTTTCCCCACCATCTGTGTACATAAATACAAGTAAAACTAATATAAGGCCTGGGGGAGGCCTGCTCTGGGCCTGGGAAACGCTGGTACCAATTTAATTTATTTTTTAATTATTTATTTTATTTAAAAAATTGTTGACTAATCTAGAGTCCACTTATAAAAAATAAGTATAAATAAAATAGTAGAAGAAAAAAGCCTAGGCAGAGAACAAAAATGTCTGATAGGACTCTATATTTAAATCAGAGATGTAACTATAAAATAGAAAAGAAAAACTTAAATGTGAATACTAAATATAAAAGTTAAAAAAAAAAATTAAAATAAAATAGAATAAAAAATATTTTTTAATTTAAATGTATATTAAAAAGAAAAGTATATAAAATATAAATAGGTTAAAGAGAAATTAATGACCAGTTGGAGGAAAAGAATTCAGCCAGTCCAGCAAGCTTTACCTCGTTTCATAGCTGAGAGCGGTCATTAGCTTCCCGAAGACATACTGAAAGCAATGTTTTGATTAAGGAGAGAGAGGTCTCATTAGAGAACACGTGGTAAAGGTTATTATCTTGGACGCATAAAACACGAAATGGACTGTGCATAGCGTAATCTGCACATTTAAAAAAAAAAAACAAGTGGAAACGTTGCAGTCGGACGCAACCTACTGCGGCATACTCGATACCAGTATTAAAACAGGTAAAAAGAGGCCTGATTGCAAAGGGGTACGGATGGGGCAGGGGTGTACGCTGCCTTAAAGATTCTCCGATGCAGATAGGGATGCCACCAACTATCTTCCTTTCAAATTTGGTGACTCTAGCTTTAAGTTTGTAAGAGCTGTTGAAAGGGGGGCTGGGGGCGGTATGGGTGGGTGTGGCATCCAAATTTTTACTGCAGATCTTTGTGAAATGTCAATTGCTATCTTCATACCAAATTTGGTGACCCCAGCTCGAACTTTGTAAAGAGTGGGGAAAGGGGGGCTGGGGGCAGTATGGCTGGGCGTGGAATCTAAATTTTTGATGCAGATCTTTGTGGAATGTCAATTGCTATCTTCAAACCAAATTTGGTGACTCCAGCTCGAAGTTTGTAAAAAGTGGGGAAAGGGGGGCTGGGGGCAGTATGGCTGGGCGTGGCATCCAAAGCTTTGATGCAGATCTGTGTGGAATGTCAATTGCTATCTTCATACCAAATTTGGTGACTCTAGCTCGAAATTTGTAAAATGTGGGGAAAGGGGGGCTGGGGGCGGTATGGGTGGGCGTGGCATCGAAAGTTTTGCTGCAGAACCATGTGGAATGTCAATTGCTACCTTCCTTCCAAATTTGGTGACTCTAGATCAAAGTTTGTAATAAGTGGGGAACGGGGGGCTGGGGGTGGTATGGGTGGGCGTGGCATCCAAATTTTTGCTGCAGATCTATGTGGAATGTCAATTGCTACCTTCATACAAAATTTGGTGACTCTAGCTCGAAGATTGTAAAAGGTGGGGAAAGGGGGTGGAAGGGGTGCGCGTTGCTCCAAAACTTTGATGCAGTTTTTTGGGGCTCGTTGCAAGCTATCTTCCTGCCAAATTTGGCGGCTCTAGCTCCACAACTCTGGAAGATACACGCATTCCCGTTTTTCACGAAGCGTTGGGGCATCTGGGGGCGGCTAGGGTGGTATTGAAGGGTGTGGCATCCAAACTTTTGATGCAGTTTTTGGGGGGTCATCATCGCTTATCTTGGCACTAAATTTGGTGGCTCTAGCTCAAAAACTGTGGGAGATATAGGCTTTTTTGACTTTAAAATGCGGGGGGGCTGGGTGCGGAATGAGGAGGCGTGGCTCCAAAATTTTTGATGCAGTTTTTTAGGGTTCGTTACCAGCTATCTTCCTACCAAACTTGGTGGCTCTAGCTCCACAAATCTGGAAGATACACGCATTCTCGTTTTTGACGAAGCGTTGGGGCAGCTGGAGGCTGCTAGGGCGGTATTGGTAAGCGTGGCATCCAAACTTTTGATGCAGTTTATGGGGGGTCATCATCGCCTATCTTGGCACCAAATTTGGTGGCTCTAGCTCAAAAACTGTGGGAGATGTAGGCTTTTTTGACTTCAAAATGCGGGGGGCTGGGGGCGGAATGGGGAGGGCGTGGCTCCAAAATTTTTGATGCAGTTTTTTGGGGGTTTCTAGTAGCTATCTTCTTACCAAATTTGGTAGTTCTAGCTGTAAGGGTGTGTGAAATATGCGGATTTGTCGTTTTTGAGTTATCGAATTTATCGATTTGCCAGCCCCCTAGTTATCGTAGAACCCCAATCTTGACCCTTTAATTTACTTTTCCATAGATAAAGAGAATTGGAATGTTTCAAGTCTCTAGCTTGAAGGGTGTGGAAAAAAGTTGCGTTCATACAGACGGACAGACGGACAGACACCATGACGGACATTGCACAAACCCAATATATTCCTTACCTTCGGTATCGAGTATAAAAAAAACGGGCGAATGTTTCTAGTAGGTCTGGAAGGAATAAAGAAATGGAGATAATCTAAAAAATAAGAAGAATCTATATCACCAGTAATCAACTTGTGTAGGAAGGCAACACAAAGGACTATCCTACTATTGTTCAACGATGGGAGGTTAAGGAGAAGAAGCCTACTGGAATATGAAGGCAAGCGAAGGTTACTATCCCAATTTAAGCCTCGTAAGGCAAAAAGCAGAAACTGCTTCTGAACAGATTCGATACGATCCTGGTTATTTCTATACTGGAGGCTCAATATACAAGAGCAGTACTCTAGGATAGGGCGCAAGAGGGAAGTGTAAAGAGTTTTCGTAATAAGGATCGTAAAATTCTCTAGACCAACGTTTAATGAAACCAAGAACACCTTTGGCCTTATTAACAATAGTGGAAATATGAAGGCCGTATGAGAGTTTGGAGTCAAAAAGAACCCCAAGGTCCTTGACTGTAAAAATACGTTGCAACGGGGTATGGTCAATTGAGTAGATGGTAATTAAAGGGCTATTTCGGCTGAAAGTCATAAACATACATTTAGAACAATTGAGAAGCAACGATAGTCTTCCACCAAGTTGCATTGAATTTAAATCATCTTGTAAGCAAGTATGATTCAGAGAACTACAGTAGGAGAAAATAAGCCTCACATCGTCTGCGTACATGAGAATGCAAGAATGTAATAAAACAGAGGGAAGATAATTTATAACAAGTGGAAACGTTGCAGTCGGACGCAACCAACTGCGGTATATTCGATACCAGTATTAAAACCGGTAAAAAGAGGCCTGATTGCAGAGGGGTACGGATGCGGCAGGGGTGTACGCTGCCTTAAAGATTCTCCGATGCAGATGGGGATTCCACCAGCTGTCTTCGTTGCAAATTTGGTGACTCTAGCTTAAAGTAGTAAAGTTAAGGGTGGGGAAAGGGCGGCTGGGGGCGGTATGGGTGGGCGTGGCCTCCAAATTTTTGATGCAGATCTTTGTGGAATGTCAATTGCTATCTTCATACCAAATTTTGTGAATCTAGCTCAAAGTTTGTAAAATGTGGGGAAAGGGGGCTGGGGGCGGTATGGGTGGGCGTGGCATCCAAAGTTTTGATGCAGATCTGTGTGGAATGTCAATTGTTATCTTCATACCAAATATGGTGGCTCTAGCTAAAAGTATGTAAAAGGTGGGGAAAGAGGGTCGAAATGGGTGGGCAAGGCTCCAAAACTTTGATGCAGATTTTTGGGAGTCGTTGCAAGCTTTCTTCCACCATATTTGGTTTCTCTAGCTTCACAACTCTGGAAGATAGACGCAATCCCGTTTTTGACGAAGCGTTGGGGCGGGAGGGGGTGGCTAGGGCACAATTGGTGGGCGTAGCATCCAAACTTTTGATGCAGCTTTTGGGGGTTCGTCAACACATATCTTGGCACTAAATTTGGTGGCTATAGCTCAAAAACTGTGGGAGATATAGGCTTTTCCGATTTCAAAATTCGGTGGGGCTGGGGGCGGAATGGGTGGGCGTGGCTCCAAAACTTAAATGCAGATTTTTGGGGGTCGTTCTCAGCTACCTTCCTACCAAATTTGGTGGCTCTAGCGATTTGGCGAGATTTATGGAAAATCGAGAAGGATGTCTTTTAGACAACGAAGTGGCCCTCTCAGCAATATATTTGGATCCTCGGATGAACAGGACACTGCTTCAAAATCAAAACAAAGTCTTAATTGCAAGATGGCATTTGACTAAACTGATGAGGCAAATAATTGCCGTTAGCAAGAAGGTATTTTTTTTATACCCTTAACCAGTAATCAACTTGTGTAGGAAGGCAACACAAAGGACTATCCTACTATTGTTCAACGATGGGAGGTTAAGGAGAAGAAGCCTACTGGAATATGAAGGCAAGCGAAGGTTACTATCCCAATTTAAGCCTCGTAAGGCAAAAAGCAGAAACTGCTTCTGAACAGATTCGATACGATCCTGGTTATTTCTATACTGGAGGCTCAATATACAAGAGCAGTACTCTAGGATAGAGCGTAAAGAGTTTTCGTAACGTAAGGATCGTAAAATTCTCTAGACCAACGTTTAATGAAACCAAGAACACCTTTGGCCTTATTAACAATAGTGGAAATATGAAGGCCGAATGAGAGTTTGGAGTCAAAAAGAACCCCAAGGTCCTTGACTGTAAAAATACGTTGCAACGGGGTATGGTCAATTGACTAGCTGGTAATGAAAGGGCCATTTCAGCTGAAAGTCATAAACATATATTTATAACAATTAAGCAGCAACTGATAAGTCTTACACCAAAGTTGTATTGAATTCAAATCATCTTGTAAGCAAGTATGATTTAGAGAACTACAGTAGGAGAAAATAAGCCTCACATCGTCTGCGTACAATAAAAAATAATGTGTGCCAAGCCAGAAGGCGTAACTGATAACTGTTTTGCTAAAATAACTGAATTTTGGTAGTTTCACAATTCTAAAACCACTTTGATTTTTATGATTTTTTATTTACTAATACATTTTTTGTTACATGAAGCAACTTGAAAAATCCGATTTGGCATGCTCTTGATCAATTGTTAGTTTTTTTTTATCAATTGCTTCCCATTCTTGTACAATTGTGGTTTTGAGCTGTTCGGCCGTTTTAAATTGCTGGTTTTATTTATTAGCACGGCGAACTTAAATACCCCACAAGTTCTCAATTGGATTGTATTGTTTATTTCAATAAAAGCTGTCGACAATCAAATAATAATAACACAATTAGTTTTGTTTCAATATATGTATACGTTTAAGTTTTTATTTCTTTCTTGTTTTCGTCGCACAACTTGTCTCTTCTATATCTGTATCGAGAGTGAGTAAAATCAACACGTGCCATCAGGAACTAGTGAACTAAAACCATGAACCGATTCAGTTAATCCATATTCGTTTGCTCACGTTCTATGATTCTCCTCTCATCTTATCTAGTTCTTTTGTGTACAGTTGGTCACTGTGTCTTTTGAACAAATATGTTTTGAAGCATATTTACAACACACCTCCTCAAAAGATACATTTACCAAATTAATTATAATAGTTAGTTATACAATAAATTCCTAAATAGACAAGTTGCGCCTTCTGGGAAACAATGTGAATGATTTACATTTGTCTAGAAATTGTTCTAGGATTAAGGGAAGCCCAGTAAAACCTTAATCAAATCATTGGTTAATATAATATATTCAGTTACAATTATTATTTAACAAATTCAATTTGGATTCAAGTATTTTATCTAAATTAGATAAATTATTTCTCTTCAATGAGTTTTGTAAATAAAAATTAAATTTAAATCGAATTGACTTTATAACAAATAATTAGTTTTGTAGACCCAATTCATTTCTTAGGGTTACAAATCTAGGAGCAGGCAATAGCTTCGTCAGGGCATCTGCTATCTGGTGCTCTGTGGAAACATACTCAAGAATAATTAGTTTATTTTCAATTTGTTCTCGTGAGAAATGATACTTTATATCAATGTGTTTTGATCGCTTGTGGCATGTTGGATTATTAGCTATACATATACAACCCTGGTTATCTTCTAGTATTTTAATAGGCTCACTTAATTCAAATTTCAAACTTGACATTAATGATTTCAACCATAAGGCTTCTCTAACTGCTTCAAATAAAGCCATATATTCCGCTTCAGTCGAAGAAGCAGCTACTGAGTTTTGCTTCCTTGTATTCCAACATATCACATTTGTTTCATACATTTTAAATACATAACCAGTCGTATTTTTCCTATCGGATTCGCTGTCTGCCCAATCAGAATCTACATAACCAGTTATAGTGTCTTTAAAATTTTGTCTTTTAGTAAAAATTAGTTTTAACTCAACAGTACCCTTCAGATATCTTAATACTCTCTTAAGACACTGCCACAATTCTTGATTATTTTTATTTGTATATTTGCTAAGTATACTAATTGCTGTACTTAAATCAGGCCGAGTACATAACATTATGTACATCAAACAGCCAATTAAATTCCTACACGGTGCATTACATTGTTGATCTGAATTCAAGGCTTCATAATTAAGCTTACTTGGAAGTGGCGTACTGACTGAATGACATTCTTCCATTTTAAACTTCTTTAGGACATTATTTATATATGCTGATTGACTGAGGTACAAACAGTCTTCTTTTCTTTCTACTTTTATTCCAATAAAATGTCTAATTTCAAATAAGTCTGTCATTCTAAATTTACTCATTAAATATGATTTCAGATTTGTCATAGTGTCGCTACTCTCAGTTTCAATCACAAGATCATCTACATACAATAGTATATAAATATTTTTAAGGATATCTCCATTATCAAGTAGATAAATACATCGATCTACCGTTGAATTTATAAAGCCCATGTCTTTTAAAGCTTTTTCAAAAATCTCAAACCAACATCGTGCCGCCTGCTTCAATCCATAAATGGACTTGTTCAACTTGCAGACTTGACCACTTTTATACGTTAAGCCTTCAGGAATTTTCATATAAATTTCTTCTTTCAAAATACCATTAAGGAATTCAGTCTTCACATCCATATGGTGCACTTATAAGTTATGTTGGTTTGCTATAGACAGAAGAAATCTAAAACTGGATATCCTTGCAACTGGAGCAAATGTCTCATCATAGTCTATAAGATATTCTTGTGTGAATCCACGAGCTACTAATCTGGCCTTGTATTTTATAGGACTTCCATATTCATTGTTTTTAAAATTAAAAACCCACTTACAATCAACAATGTTTTTATCATTAGGTTGCTCTACCAAAGTCCAAGTTTTATTAAAATAATGCGAATCTAATTCTTCTTTTATTGCATCTTCCCATTTAGCTCTATCAGTTCTATTTTCAATTTCAGCATATGTGCTTGGAATGTCATTACAAAAGGTATGCGCATTCATTAAACAACCGTTTAATAATCGATATGGAATTGGTGTCTTGTCCTTTAACCTGTCACTTCTTCTGACTTCAATTTCCATTTCATTTAATTGCAAACTATCCAATTCATCACCATCAGTAACAGTTGTATCGGCATTTTTACAAGTTGTTTCACTAGGCTGTTTATCTGATATAAGACTATCAGATTTTTCATCCGTACTCTCATTCGGGATATTTGACTCCTTTGCTTTTGAATCTAAATTCGCAAACGATTGTAGACCATCCATACTCTCGTTCTGGATACTTTCTACCTGTTCCATACTCTCATTCTGGAACTTTGAGTCATTTAGCACAGCCCTAGAATTTTCCATGTTAATTTCATCAACAACAACATCTCTTGCTACCAAAAACTTTCGTGAATACACATCCCACAACTTATAGCCATTAGGTTCATAACCAACAAGTATACACTTTAATGATTTATCATCAAATTTTCGTTTTCTCATTTTATTGTGTACGTATACTGTTGAACCAAATATTTTTAAATATTTTAAGCTAGGCTTTCTGTTGTGCCACAGTTCATATGGAGTTTTCTTATCCCGTAACGCTCTACTTGGAGTTCTATTTATTAAATAAGTTGCTGTTAAGACAGCTTCACTCCAAAAACTTTTTTCAATTTTAGCCCCGCTAACCATTGCTCTGGCCTTTTCTGTTATGGATCTTATCATGCGTTCGGATAATCCATTTAATTGCGGTGTATGCGGAACAGTTAAATGATAGCTTATGCCTTTTTCTACACAAAACTCTCTCATCTCATTTGACAAATATTCTCTGCCATTATCAATGTAGAGATTTACAACTTTAAGATTAAAATGAGTTTCGCTTTTTAAGATATAGTCTTTGAAAACTGAAAACACATCAGATTTATAAGTTACCACATAGGAAACACAATAATGTGTATATTGATCGACAAAGACTACATAATAGTTCTTGCCATCAATACTGGAAGGTGTTATCGGACCACACACATCGGAATGAATTACAAATAAAGGTCTGTTTATATGCTCTTTGTTTTTAAATTTCTCAAATGGGAGTCTAGCTTGCTTACCATTAATACAAGCTTCACACAATTCATTATTCAAATGTACATTTTTTAAGAGATCAATATCTTCAAACATTTTATTTCGCACTATTTCTAAAAATTTCCCTTTACTAATGTGTCCAAGTCTTTCATGCCACAAACGATACATTCCGTCTGTTTTTGATAAAGCTGCATAAGCTTTATGGTTCAATTTAAATTTTACTATTGATACATTAGATTTACACATACCTTCAAAAACTGCCTGTCCACTTTTTGAAATTCGGACTCCTTTGGAGTTGAATTCGACAGTCATGCCAGCAGCCTGCATCTTTGGCACGGACAGTAAGTTGTGTGGCACGTCTTTACAGAATAACACATTCTCCAACGAAATGTTTTTATTCAGCTTACTGTGGAGTTTTACCGATCCCTTTGCAGAAGCGTATATATACTGATCTTGCTTTGCAATGGCGATCTCAATAGGGTTTTTCAGCATTACATATTTCTCGTACAGATTTATATCATTTATAATATGGTCTGAAGCTCCCGAGTCCAATATAAATGATATGTCAGCGTCATCTTGATTTATTTCCTGCCGTAACATAAATGCAAATGATCTACCTTCCTGTACTGTTGCTATTTGGGCTTGTTTTTCTTTATCTTTATTTTCAAGTGACTTTTTGTAACTTAAGCAATCCTTTTTAAAATGACCCTTTTTCCCACAGTGATGGCATTTTAAATTGGACTTAAAGGTTTTTGATGGTTTGAATTTTAATTTCGACTTTAAATTAAACGCCTTTGACTTCTTTTAATTTGAAGATGTAGCTTGAAGGACTTTAACACTTGTGTCTTTACTTACATTCTTTAACTTTATTTCCTGATCAAGTAAACGATTCTTTACAAATGCCAGAGTTAAACTTTCAATAGACAGCGTTTCAATTGCAGTCACAACTCCATCATAAGAGGATGGTAGAGTTAAAAGAAGATGCGACACTTTATCCACCTCCTCGATATTTGCCCCCGATGCTACTAAATCACCAATTAACTCATCAAATTTTTGAAAATAAACAATAAGAGCTGTGTCGCCTTTTAATTTAAACGTTAATAATTGCTTACGTATAGAAAGCTGTGAAGCCAAACTTTTTCGTTCGTACACTGAATCTAGTTTTTGTAAAATTTGTTTGGCAGTTGAATCATTATCGGCAAATGAAAGAAATGAATCGCTAAGAAATTCAATTATAATACTTTTCGCTGTTCTTTCTGCTTTTTTCCATTTGTCATCTACCTCATTCGGCATTTCTTTTTCTACAATGTGCAAAATATCATTCTCCGCTAAAAGCGCCTTCACACGAAACTTCCATATGGAATATTTCTCTCCACAAAAAGGGGAAATATTTTTTACTTTATTTTCCCTATGCATTCTGTTTCTGTTTCTGCTTCTCCTTTTTTTTTTTTTTTTTTTTTTTTTTTTTGCGTGGGTTGTACAAATGTACGGTTTCAGCCTTCACACACACACTTTTATGGAAATGTTCTAGAAGTTTCTGTGCGATCGAAAAATTAGCAAAAAAGCAAACAAGCGGTTTTTGGTGTACAAACTTTTATGCACTTTTCACAAAGTTCCAAATTATATAAATATTTTAACTATTATAATTTTCTGTTTAAGTATTTCATCAGATCGTCGCTAAAACGTGCCTTTTATTTCTGTATACATAAGTTGACACAGACACACATACACATTCAAACTGCTCATATATATGAGTGCCAAACTTTATAATATATTTTAATTGTGACTTTTGATTGTTTACGCGTTAACTGGGCGCATAACCTATTGTTTATTTCAATAAAAGCTGTCGACAATCAAATAATAATAACACAATTAGTTTTGTTTCAATATATGTATACGTTTAAGTTTTTATTTCTTTCTTGTTTTCGTCGCACAACTTGTCTCTTCTTTATCTGTATCGAGAGTGAGTAAAATCAACACGTGCCATCAGGAACTAGTGAACTAAAACCATGAACCGATTCAGTTAATCCATATTCGTTTGCTCACGTTCTATGATTCTCCTCTCATCTTATCTAGTTCTTTTGTGTACAGTTGGTCACTGTGTCTTTCGAACAAATATGTTTTGAAGCATATTTACAACAGATTGAGATCAGGAGAGCGAGCAGGCCATTGCATCAGAGCAATATTTTTATTGTTGAACCAGGTTTTGCTCTCCTGACTCCCGTGAACGGCAGAATTGTCCTGCTGGAAAGTCCACTTGGTGCCATTATTTTGCCGCAAGAAGGCAACAAACTGCATTCCAAAACATTAATGTAGTCACTATTTTTCATTCTAGACGACACGAATTGAACTTCCAAGCAACCGACAGCTTAGAAAGCACCCCACAGCATAACACTGCCACGACCAAAAAGCAAAGCTCATCTCTTCGGATGCCATGCCAGTAGCTTATCTTACCATCGGGTCCATCCAAATTCCATTTTTTTTTTTCGAGAAAGTAACCTTCAATTACATAAAGTTAAAAGATAAAAATTTTAATTCAAAAACATAATGCATTCAAACGTACTGAATTCCAGTTTGTCGTCATTTTTCACTTGGCGAATTCCATTCGTGCATCCTTATGCTGTTGTTTTAACGCTGGAATGCAATTTATTTTTTTGTTCTTTATAAATGGAGATCCTTAAGAGTGTGCAATATCGTTGTGCGTGAGACCTTTTTAACCACAGCGCTCGTCAAATCGCATAAACTGCGACTGGTGTTGGTGGCGGCACGCACCACCTTCGTTTCTTCCCGGTTAGTAAGAGTTTTTTCCTTCCACTTCGCTTACGGGTACCATGTACCAGTGGACTACCTAAAAAATTATGGATAACCGTCTGGCTTCTCTTGATTCTGCGCCCAATTTCACGCAATCCATTCCCCTCCTCCCTCAAAGCAAGTATTTTGCCCTTTACCTGCTCCGTAAGCGCTGTACCACGTGGCATTATTCTTAGATCGCACAATAATCAAAATAAAATGTAATAAATGCTTATTCTCTTCAGGGTCAAACAAAACCTTCACTTTGAAACTCATTATTGAATGTGGTTTTATAATTGTAAAACGACAAAAATTCAGTTTTTTCAGCAAAACAAGAGTACAGTTATCAGTTACGCCTTCTGGCTTGGCACACATCTTTTTTTTTTGTCAATACAAGCAAATGCACCAAACATTGTTATTGAAAAAAATTTACCGTCAAAAATTATAATCAAATTTGCGGTGGTTTTATAAATATGAAACGCACCTTATGAAAGACCAATCAGTTGCCAGAATACGTTGATTTAACAATAATTAATTTCCTTTGCGAAAGCAACGGCGAGGCAGGTTAGACACTGGAAGAGAAGACATTACAGGATTGCTAACATTCAATGTAACTTCTAAAGCAGGATGATATGAATCCTCAGGGACAGACAGAAGGGATGACCTAGAGACACTGGTAATACAGTTGTTGTTAATAAATACAAGATAATAAATGATTGGAAATTAAATTGATCTGAAACAATGGAAATACAGTTGTTGTTAATATATACAAGATAATAAATGATTGGAAATTAAATTGATGTGAAACAATGGAAAATCAAGCATGGCTTCTAAGAATTCATGCTGGGCAGGCGGTACAAGATAATTGATTTGTCGGATTGTCGGATGAAGACCAGGGGATGCTCGGTAAATTAAAGTCACCAAGTAATATAAACTCGAATGTCGGAAGAAGAAGGGATATAAGAGCAAATGATATAAACAGTATGTGAAGGGAGAGTTGCTTTAACAGAAATAATCTCAGCATCTTTAACAGCAGAAAAATATAAAGGTTCCAACTGCAGAGTAGCTTTAACAGCAATTAATACCTCACCATCTCGGCGAGTCTGTTATTTGAAAAAAGTTCACAATTCCATATATTTGGATTTAGCCAAGTTTCAGTAAAAGAAATTATATCTGAATGGAACGAAAAGCTACTCTAAACAAGTTTTTAGGTTTAGCATTCTGATAAATAATAGATATTTCGTCAGCATTTTATTTTTTTGAAACGACAGAGATCTTAGTTAAAAAGGTTGCAGCTTGAAGGTTCACTGGTAAAGACAGAGTTCTTTTTTTTTTTTTTGCCAAAAACTCATGAACAACCGTATGAGGGGGCCAAAATGTAGGATCACAGATGCTTAAAAACGATTCTAGAGAGAAATTAATTTTAAAAGATGATATTTTTCGAGGAGAAGAAATGTTCAATTTCGTTATACAGACCCTTGCTTTAGTTTGCTAGCAATATAGGCAGCAACTTATTCACAAGTAGTTTCAGCGGAAAGTCGCGGCACAAGAAATTGCTTGCGAGGAGCTACTACTGTTAAATTAAGAGGTGGCTGGGGTATGGGGACAGATAGATCACTATTTTCCGCAATGATCTCCGCAGGATCCAAGACAGGAACAATATTATTAAAAGCAGGGGATACTACAGGAGATATATTCGTGCAACGCTTGGAGTTGGTGATAAGGATAGAATTGGATACAATTCATAGTTACCAGGCACGGGTGAAAATAACGAGGGTGAAGGGGCAAACATTAATGGAACATTCAAAAATTCTGATTCCAAACGGCGAGAAGACAATGACTCAAATTTAAAATTATTGAGAAATTCTAAACTCGAATCAATGTCAGTCAATACAATATTTGCCTTCTTTTTATACTCTTAACCCATAAAATGGGTAAATAAGGGTATAATGGTTTTGTGCAAAAGTATGTAACAGGCAGAAGAAAGCATCTCCGACCCCATAAAGTATATATATTCTTGATCAGCATCAACAGCCGAGACGATATAGCCATGTCCGTCTGACCGTCCGTCTGTCCGTCTGTCTGAACGCGTCGATCTCAGAGACTACAAGAGCTAGAGACTTCAGATTTTGGATATAAGTTCTCCTATACCAAAAGCAGAACAAGTTTGCTTTGAAAATTATCGATAACTATTCTGGTTTCCGATACACACATGCATTCGAATACAAAACAATATCGAATTTGGAAAATGTCAAAATAGGGGTTCAAACAATGGGTAACGATAGAAGTTTGTGACAGGTGAGGAAAGGGGACCTGGGGGCGGTATAGGTGGGCGTGGCATCCAAATTTTTGATGCAGATCTTTGTGGAATGTCAATTGCTATCTTCATACCAAATTTGGTGACTCTAGCTCGAAAATTGTTTAAAGTGGGGAAAGGGGGGCTGGGGCGGTACGGGTGGGCGTGGCATCCAAATTTTTGATCCAAATCTATGTGGAATGTCAATTGTTATCTTCAAATCAAATTTGATGACTCTAGCTCAAAATTTGTAAAAAGTGGGGAATGGGGGGCTGAATGGGTAAGCATGGCTCCAAAACTTTGATGCAAGTTTTTGGAGGTCGCTGCCTGCTATCTTCCCACCAAATTTGGTGGCTCTAGCTCCACAACTCTGGAAGATACACGCATTCCCGTTTTTGTTGAAGCGTTGGGGCGGATGGGGGTGGCTAGGGCGGTATTTGTGGGCGTGGCATCTAAACTTTTGATGCAGTTTTTGGGGGGTCATCATCACTTATCTTGGCACCAAATTTGGTGGCTATAGCTCAAAAACTGTGGGAGATATAGGCTTTTTGGACTTTAAAATGCGGTGGGGCTGGGGGCGGAATGGGTGGGCGTGCGTCCAAAATTTTTGATGCATTTTTTTGGGGGCTGCTAGTAGCTAACTTCTCACCAAATTTGGTAGTTCTAGCTGTAAGCATGTGCGAAATATGTGGATTTATCGGTTTTTAGTTATCGAATTTATCGATTTGCCAGCCCCCCAGTTATCATAGAACCCCCATCTTGACACTTTAATATACTATCCCATAGATAAAGAGAATTGGAAAGTTTCAAGTCTCTAGCCAGAAGGGTGTGGAAAAAAGTTGCGAACATACAGACGGACGGACGGACAGACGGACGGACACCATGACGGACATTGCACCTTCGGTATCGAGTATAAAAACTCGATGAGTATACTGATTGCAAATTCTCCCTCGTGAACCAAGGTGGTTTATTATCACTTGTAGAAAAAGTGAGGGGATCACGAATATCCAGAAGAGGATACAAGGTCTTATAAAACATGACATTTCCAGTTTCAATATCACTACAAGAAAAAAAGGAAGGACCAATAAAAATGTTGAAGAAGATCATTCAATTTAGTGAAAATAACGGATTTTTAAAGAACTGTTAGACGCTAGACAAGGTTTCAGAAGTTGAAAGGATAATTCTGAAGCTCGATCGTAGGTTTCTTCCAACAGCACTCTAGGGGGACACTGCTAACATTACTGCAATCAGAGACCGAAACAAATATTAAGTCAACCATTACACTACTCCAATTATTCACCCTGCTAACTTGCGGTACGTTCGTACCAAAAAAAAAGAACTAAAAATTAAAAAAACTATGAAAATTTGTTCTTATACTTATACCCTTCACACATGTAAAACAAGGTATAGTGAGTTTGTCATGAATCTGCAACGCCTTAAAGGAATGATGGGAGACCCTATAAACTATGTATCAGAATGATCAGGACGAGCTCAGGAATTGATTTGCGTCTGTCCGTCTGTCTGTTTCAACACGATTTCCGGACAAACTGCTGAACCGATCTTGATGAAACTTTCACAGATTGCTTAGAACATGTCGGGTTTGTTCCCTATAAAATTTCATCCCGATCGGAGCATTCTACGACATAGCCAGCCACTATACAAATTGACCACATCGTACTATACAAAATAAAAAAAATAATAAAAATAAAAAATGTATCCATGTGTGAAGGGTATCATAGTCCTGGCATAGCCAAAATTAACTATGCGGCACTTGTTTAAGTCTGAGTTGTTTGCCTAACGTTTCATTTTACTTATCATATAAAAAGGGTCTGTAATCTTTACGCGCTCCATTAAAATTATAATTAAAATTATTTTCTTTATTCATTTTGTGTGTTTTTTCTTTCCAGGCTGGTAACATTACGATGAACATCAAGTGGCGGAAATGTGAGTATCTCATTAAATTGTTTACCCTTATGCGAGTCAAACTTCACACTCATGCAAATCTGACAACAAAAACAAGTAAGAAGACTCTAGTCGGGAGAGCCCGACTAGAAGATACCCTGAACCCAGTTGCAATAAATAAATTAAACTCATAATTGACTTTGGTATAAGAACTTAGCTTCAATCGATTAAACTCGATATCTCCGGTGTGTCTTAACCGATTTGGACGAAATTTTCAGAAAAGTTCTATCATTACCCATAACGTCAACCCTTATTTTTAGATTTTCCAAATTCGATACATTTTTGTAATCGATTGCATGTGTATATCGGAAACCAGAATTGTTATCGATAATTTGAAGCAAACTTGTTCTGCTCATGGTATAGAAGAACTTATATCCAAAATCTGAAGTTTCTAGCTCTTGTAGTCTCTGAGATCGACGCGTTCATACAGACGGACAGACGGACGGACAAACGGACATGGCTAAATCGTCTCGGCTGTTGATGCTGATCAAGAATATATACACTTTATGGGGTCGGAGATGCTTCCTTCTGCCTGTTACATACTTTTGCACAAAACCATTATGTATACCCTTATTTACCCATTTTATGGGTTAAGTGTATAACTACAACACAAGAACACACACCTTCATTATAATCCATTAAACTTTATAATGAGCGAAAGATTTTCTAAAAGCAAAAGACTCTAACAACGAACCTGTCGATCTCGTGAACCTATGTAGCTACGCGTATTGATGAATACTATACATATTGTACTTACATACAGGTATGTACATGGGTCGTATGTAAGGTGTTGTCTATATATTAGAGCTGGGATTAAATCGATTCTAGATTCGATTCAATCGATTCCCTTTTTTTCGTTCAAACATCGATTCTGTTTTGGTAGAATCGATGTATCGTGAAGCATTCATCAGCTAAATTCCATCACTGTGAATAAGGAAAAGAACAAAACGTGCGAATAAGGTAATTTAATAAAAAATTGTGCTTTTAACTGATTAAATATATCTATATAATTGTTTTTATAATTCCTTAGGATCGTTGTGTGTTGGTGGATCCAGGAATCGGAAGCAAAATGGACAAATTTTTGGGAGTCTCAGGTAAATATTCGTAAATTCGGTTTTAAGCACATGTTTCGCAAAGCTAGAGTTGGGCATTTCATATGTGCATCCATTATGCAGTCAAGTTTCCCTATACCGAAGCTCATATAAGTTAGTCGTTATTTCTACTATATATATTTGCGTGGTGACACTCTTTATTTCTTACTCATGCAAATGCAAAGCAAGTTCGTCAATGTATGTTATGCATACCCCTGCTTTAAAGCGGTTTCCTTACAATTGTTAAGTAATATGCATTTTTTTTTTTTCATTTTTTAGGAAACCACAAGGGATCGGATATCAAGGATAGTTCAGCTGAACAAAATGATCCGAAACGAAAATGTGCGAAGTCCAATGTGTGGAATCATTTTAAACGTTTAGACAGTGGATCAGCCGTATGCCTTACGTGTAAGCACGTTTATAAAACGGGTGGAAACACAACAAATTTGTTTAACCACTTAAAGAGAGCTCATCCGACTGTGTGCATCTCAAAAGCAGTAAGAACACTCGGAGAGTTTTTCGACAATGCAAAGCAGAAAAAGTATGAAAGTAACTCAACCAGAAAGTAACTCAGCATGATCGCTACAGACTTACAGCCTTTCAGAATTGTGGAAGACCAAGGGTTTCGCAAATTTGTCCAGTGCCTGGACCCGCAATACGCCTTGCCGTGCAGAAGGACACTGAATGATGTCCTATTAACAAATATGCACGAGGATATGGAGAATAAGCTTAAGGATATTCTCAGCAAAATAAGGCATTGCGCTGTGACCACCGATGGATGGACATCAAGGGCCAATGACCATTACCTAACCGTCACATGTCATTTTCTGACGGATGACTTTCAAATGAAAAGCGCTGTGTTGTCTACAGACAAATTGCAAAATGATCAGGATCAGACCAGTGAAAACATTGCCAGCTCCCTTCACAAAATTTTGTTTGAGTGGGGCGTGGAGAGCAAAGTATCTGCCATTGTGACAGATAATGCAGCGTCAATGATCAAGGCCTGCGTTATTCTGCAAAAAAGACACATGCCTTGTTTTGGGCATACTCTCAATCTGATCATGCAGGACACCCTTCAGCTGGAGAATATAAAGCAGAATATGAGCAGAATCCTAAAGATAAAAGACGCTGTCTCTCGTGTCCTCTTAGACACAATAAAGGCTCCTCCACCGCTTACAGCAGATGAGGTTTCAGTCCTTTCTGACCTTGAGCTACTGTTTGAGCCGTTCGATGCTGCTACCAACAGAGCATCAGGAAGCAGTTATGCAACAATATCTTTGATCATTCCATTGTCATCTGATCTCCACCATCGTCTTAGCAACATGCTAAAATTGTTTTGCAGCAAATTAATACCCGGCTGTTTCCATATGAGCAGAGGACTGCCCCAAAAATCGCCACAATTTTGGACCCATGATTTAAAAAGGAGGGCTTTCAAAGCACTGTCTCTGCTGATTCTGCAGTAGAAATGCTGCAGAACGAGATATCCGCCCTCTCAACGAATTTGAATCCGTGCTCCGATTCTAATAACGATCCACCAACACACGAATCCCAAGAAGATACCGCTTTGTTTTCATTTATGAAGGCGAAATTGGAAAAAAAAGTGAAGACGTCGAAATCGGATGCCATAATAACACTTCGGCAATATGTGGAGAGGCCCCACACAACTCCAGATATAAGTTTACTGAACTATTGGAAGGTCTGTACATTTTGTTAATCTGAAAAAATCTTAATAAAATTTCCTTTTTATTAGATTCACGCTTCGGAGATGCAAAACTTAAAGGAGTGTGCCCTACGCTATCTGTGCATTCCAGCATGCTCCACCGAATCAGAACGAGTGCTGGATGCATTGTTACAGATAGACGCGCCGCTCTTAAACCAAAAAATTTAAACAAGCTTCTGTTTGCAAGCAAGAACGAATGGCTTTTGGATATGTAATAATTTCTTCTTTTTCTTTATGTTCTGGAAACGTAATTTATGTTATGAAAACAAATTCTTCTGTTATTTATGTTCTTTAACTTATAAGTATATGATCTCCATGAATTGATCTCTTTCGTTAATATGTTTTTAAAACCTTTAACTTTTCCTTATTTATATAATCGAAATTTATATTTTGTTTACTTTTTACATGTATAAGTGTGTTAAATGATCTCCATGAATTGATCTTTATAAATATAAAAAAAAAATTCCGATTTAATCGATTCAATCGATTTTTGTTTTGTAAAAGATCGAAAAAATCGATGCACTGAGAATCGATTTTATCCCAGCTCTACTATATATAGATGTGCGGATTAGAGCTCTAGATATTCTGGTTCTGTGATCTTTGCTTAGTCCTTCTTGTTAGGGTTACTCATAATTTTTATGGAACTTAACACGAAACCCTACCGTCTCCCTTTCCCTAATGATTTTGCTTTAACTTCTAGTTCTATTAACGAGCATTTATATATATATGTAATTATACCCTTAACCCATAAAATGGGTAAATAAGGGTATAATGGTTTTGTGCAAAAGTATGTAACAGGCAGAAGGAAGCATCTCCGACCCTATAAAGTATATATATTCTTGATCAGCATCAATAGCCGAGTCGATTTAGCCATGTCCGTCTGTCCGTCTGTCTGTCCGTCTGTATGAACGCGTGGATCTCAGAGACTACAAAAGCTAGAGACTTCAGATTTTGTATATAAGTTCTCCTATACCATGAGCAGAACAAGTTTGCTTCAAATTATCGATAACTATTCTGGTTTCCGATATACACATAATATCGATAACAAAAAAATATCGAATTTGGAAAATGTAAAAATGAGGGTTGAAAGAATGGGTAACGATAGAGCTTTTCTGAAAATTTCGTCTAAATCGGTTTAGAAACACCGGAGATATCTAATTTTATCGATTGAAGTTAAGTCAGTATACCAAAGACTTATATAAATTTAATATATTTATTGCAACTGGGTTCAGGGTATCTTCTAGTCGGGCTCTCCCGACTAGAGCCTTCTTACTTGTTTTATTTATATATACATGCACGATTGTGGCAGGCAGTGTTCTATAATGCTGTTTGTCATGTTGCAGCGCGTTAATTCGAACGGTCACTGACACCACACTCCAGTTAAACAGCCAGCTAACAACTGTTGTAGCAGCCAGAATCTTATATTGAAATGAATTTTTGCTATAATAACACCTTAAATTTCTGAAAGGTTTTGGTAACTTTTTTGCCTAAAACTAAATAACCTCACTGCTGTTAAAGTCAGTCTAAATAGGGGCAAAACTGGGATCGCAAACGTGACATTTATACGACTAAATAAAAAAAATATAGACAATAGTTGACATATTCTATAATATTTCTCACGTGTATAATGCGTTTTATAAACACTATTTTGATAGTGACAGACAACATTTGAAGACTTGCCGTTTTCGAATTATTTATAGAAAGAAGTGCATCGCAAACGTGACTAAAAAAGGCAAAAGTTTGCGAAATGTGGCGAGTAATTTGGAAGCAAATACTTTTAAACCGTAATAAATTAATGTAGTTTTCCATTTTTGAAATCACTTTGGTATGCTACTATCATTTTATTTACTTTGCATGTTTGATTAGTAATTTGTAACGCGACATCGCGAACGTGACAAGATTTCCACTTAGTTTGTGACTGCATCTTTTCATCAAATTTTATTTAGGATAACAAAAAATAAAACTGCACAACTTAGAATAAGGAATACATGTTTGATTAACGATATAATGTTATGAAATATTTTATTTTTTGAATATGCTGTTTTCGCCACTAACAGCAGCCAAAAATGAAAAAACAAAACAACTTTATATGTGACTTTCTTGGCAAATATTTCACAATAAAAACATATATATGCTGTGAACTGATTATATTTTTTTTTTCAAATCACCTATTTATTTAAAAATATAAAAAAAAAACAAGTGGAAATATTTCAGTCGGACGCAAGCGAGTGCGGTTACCAGTTTTAAAACCGGTAAAAAGAGGCCTGATTGCAAAGGGGTACGGATGCGGCAGGGGTGTACGCTGCCATAAAGATTCTCCGATGCAGATGGGGGTGCCACCAACTGTCTTCCTTCCAAATTTGGTAACTCTAGCCCAAAAATTTTAAAAGGTGAGAAAGGGGGGCTGGGGGCGGTATGGGTGGAAGTGGCATCCAAATTTTTGATGCAGCTCTATTAGGAATGTCAATTGCTATCTTCATACCAAATCTGGTGACTCTACCTCAAAGTGTGTAAAAGTGGTGGAAAGGGGGCAGAATGGGTGAGCATTTTGATGCAATTCTTTGGGGGCGTTACCAGCTATTTTTCTACCAAATTTGGTGGCTCTAGCTCCACAACTCTGGAATATACCCGCATTCTCGTTTTTGACGAAGCGCTGGAGCACCTGCGGCGGCTAGGACAGTATTGGTGGGCGTGGCATCCCAACTTTTGATGCAATTTTTGGGAGGCCATCATAACCTATCTTGGCACCAAAAAAACTATAGGAGATATAGGCTTTTCTGATTTTAAAATGCGGGGGTTGGTGGCGGAATGGGTGGGCGTGGTTCCAAAATGTATGATGCATTTTTTTGGGAGTTGCTAGTAGCTATCTGCTTACAAAATTTGGTAGTTCTAGCTGTAAGGGTGTGGAAAAAGTTGCGAACATAGAGACAGACAGACGGACAGGCACCATGACGGACACTACACAAACCCAATATACTTTTTTCCTTCGGTAACGAGTTTAAAAACATTTGCTTAGCAACTTTTAATTTTTTCGTCGTGGTGGACCATCGTCTGGAAATGCCCTTGAGCACCTTAGGGACGAAAAACAGAGACTTTTCCGTATATACAAATCATGTATGTCGAATCCTAACTTTATCAAAGACAAAAAAGCTAATGCAATTTTCGAAAAATCTGTTCTCTCAGCAAAACGAAATTGTCTCGAACACTTTACTTCTCGCTTATCTCCTCCATCTACACCTTTAAAATATATTAAGCTGGGTACAGAACTAGTGACCTGTTCACATCGTATTGGCGATGAGTTTGGCAAAGCGTGGTCCAACTACTCTGCGAACGTCAATTTTCCCACATAATATATCCAGGAAAAACACATTTACCAGTCAAGAACACAAGATCCACTGACATTGTCTAACACTGTAAAATGTCTAGTAGCATCTATTGAAATTGAAGCTGCAGTAGCAACTGCAAAAGGCAAAAGCCCAGGTGCTGACAGAATATCATACCCCATGACGTATTCAACAACATCTTTGATTCTGGAATCTACCCACACACATAGAGATCAGCCGTTGATATTCCAATAACAAAGCCCAACAAAACACTACACGAAATAAGCAGCTTTCGTCCTATATCTCTCCTATAATGACTAGGCAAAACTATCAAAAAAATAATAGCACATAAGCTGATGTGGTTTACCACACGTTACAATTTAATTTCGCACAACCAGGCAGCGCTAAAAAAAAAACACAGCGCAATGGACGCTTTGTTGCGCATCCAACACTTAGCGTCAAACGCACCTTTCGACAAAAAATCACGTCTCCATCCTGGCGACGGATTTTGAAAGAGCCTTTGATCGCGTGGGGATACATACAGTGCTTTCAAGCGCTGGGGAGTAGGTCCCAGGATTTATAGCCTTTTAAAAGCCTTCATGACCAACCGCACCTTCAGGGTTAGAGTTTCAACATCTTACCAACACCTACAATTTATGCAACGGATTCCCTCAAGGCTCCCCATTATCTGTAGTTTTTTTCATAATAGTGTTTGAACAGCTAAATACCATATTGTCAAGGCACAAAGACATTAAAGTTTCCATTTACGCCGATGACGCAATAATTTTTACAAAAATAAAAAATCTAAACACGGTAAAATCAAAATTTAAAAACTTCCTACAAGACCTGGACTTGTTGGGCGCCCTTTCGGGTGCCTCCTTCGCCGTCGAAAAATGTCAGTTACTGCACATCTGCTGCAAACACAACTGTAAATTGTCCGATATAGATTTTAAGAACAAAAGCAATAAATGTATAGATAATTTAAGATTCCTAAGCATATACTTCGACTCGAAGCCTATTTATAACAAGTAAAAAGGCTCTAGTCGGGAGAGCCCGACTAGAATAAATAAATTAAATTTATGTAAGACATTGGTATACTGACTTCGCTTCAATCTATTAAGTTCAAAATCTCCGGTGTTTCTCAACCGATTTGGACGAAATTTTCAGAAATTACTTACCATTACAATTAATTACCATTACTTCAACCCTCATTTTTAGGTTTTCCAAATTCGATATTTTTTGTTATCGATTGCATGTGTATATCGGAAACCAGAATAGTTATCGATAATTTGAAGCAAACTTGTTCTGCTTATGGTATAGGAGAACTTATATCCAAAATCTGTAGTCTCTAACTCTTGTAGTCTCTGAGATCAACGCATTCGAACAGACGGACAGACGGACGGACAGACGGACATGGCTATATCGTCTCGGCTGTTGATGCTGATCAAGAATATATATACTTTATGGGGTCGGAGATGCTTCCTTCTGCCTGTTACATACTTTTGCACAAAACCATTTTACCCTTATTTACCCATTTTATGGGTTACGGGTATAAAAATAATTACACTTCCTTAAGAAAACAGCTTGAAACACGTTTCAACATTATAAAATTTCTATCCTCAAAATTTACTAACGTTCACATAACTACACTTATTAACATCACTCGTGCCC
This sequence comes from Scaptomyza flava, assembly GCA_030179655.1. Classification (NCBI taxonomy): domain Eukaryota; kingdom Metazoa; phylum Arthropoda; class Insecta; order Diptera; family Drosophilidae; genus Scaptomyza; species Scaptomyza flava. Next base: position 68,251,127 of record JARNME010000404.1, on the reverse strand, counting down.
TAATGCTCTCTCGAATCGATTATGGCCTGCCAATCTTTGGATGGTGCTCGAAGGAACACATAAAAAAAAATTCAATCCCCATACCATGGAGCCGTTCGCCGCCCCATTAATACATTTCCCACCTCCCCTATTGCCTGCTTATTGGGAGAATCCGGCCTACCCAGCATATCGGAACGCATCGTATGCAGCTTATCCCAAAATTATACACCACAGTGTGAAAAGACTTCTCTGCCGTTTTTAAACAAAAACAAAAACAGAAAAACTACGCATCAGCTTTTAGGCGCTGCGCCACCTACAGCATACAGCTCGGCTTGTCCCTTCCATGCCCATTGTGTTCCAAAAAACAGCCAGCATACTGGTCCACAGTAAAAGTATCTAACATCAACATAAATCTGCATAACTCTGCAAAAAGCAAGACCAGCAGCTCCGAATTTCAGGCTTGCTTCCTACGCGAAAAGGACAAACTTGGTGCTAAAATTTGGCCCTACACAGACGGCTCCAAAACAGCGGAAACAACCACTTTCGCCGTTGTCAATAGCGCAAATGTAACGATTGCTGGAGGATCACTCCCTGAGTAAAGCTCAATTTTTACCACCGAAGCATTTGCCCTCCTTAAAGCCTGCTAAAACCAGGGGTCCATTTGTAATAGCCACCGACAGCCTTTCTACAATATCGGCAATACAAAAATTGTGTCACAGCGATCCCACAATCCAAGAGATAAAGAGCATAACCACCACGCACCATAAAAAGATAACCATTCTGTGGATCCCCAATCATCAAGGGATCCTTGGGAATGAAGCTGCAGATAAGGCAGCTAATGATATGAGGCTTGCGTCAGCCCCCAGCTTCACACCAATCAACGCAAAAAACATAGCCAGCAAGGTAAAGCTTCACATCCTCAACCAAAAACAGGCTGCATGCGGACTCCACGTACACCGTTACCCTGCTATCAACCCAACCTGCGCAAAACAAATTTTAAGCTGCACAGACGAGCTTACGGGACCTTCATCCGTCTTCGCATCGGACATACACAATATACTCACGAGCATTTTCTCACCGGCTCGACACGGCCCCCCTGCCCACTATGCGGGGAAAATCTAAGTGTCGACCATAACCTCGATTCCTGCAGTTCAATAGAGAGCATTCGGATTTCCCATTTTGGAACATAACTCCCATTCTCCTTTTTAAAAATCCCTCCAGAAAATAACATTTAAAAAATTAATAGCTATATCGCCGAAGCAAGTTTAAAAATATATCTACTTAATTTAAATTAAATTATGCGAGTCGAAGGCCCTAGTAGCTAGTGCTCATTAAACTACAATTAAGCCCTGTATTAAATACTAGTCTTAATTTGTTAAATAAATTATAAATAATTATAAATAATTATGTTACATATATTTTTATATTTCTTTAACCTTTTAGAGCACAACCTGCCACTTTGAATTTACAAACGTAAGAAAGAGATCTTCAAGTAAAGTGTGACCGTATATGCAAACTTAAAAAAAATCAAACTGTAAAGCTCAATTTGGAACTGTTAGTTTTGCCATTCATAGAGGCTACATTCAACATCCACAGTACTTACAAGCAAGTAAGAAGGATCTAGTCAAGAAACCTCGACTAGGAGATACTCTAAACCCTACACATTCAGCGTACAATTATTGTTTGTATGCATGGGTGTGTGTGAGAAAGTATACAGAAAGTGAATGCAATACAGCTCACCTCTATTTAACTTCAATCTTCGATATCTCCGGTGTTTCTCAACCGATTTATATAAAATTTTCACAGGTGATCTTAATTTCGTATATTTTTTGTATCAAGTTTCAAAATTATCAAATTCAAAATTTTTTTCTTATCGATAATCTAAAACAAACTTCACCTGCACGTGCTATGCACGAACCCAAATCTCAAGTTTCTAGCTCTTGTAGGCTTCGAAATCGACGGACAGGCAAATAATATTCTGTTAAGTACGCTTTTAATTAACATATGAACATTGGTCATAATTTATAGGCGAAATTTTCATAAACGCTGTTCGGTTAAAATGAACTTATATCGAAGACAAAAAGTTCAACAGTTTTTGATCTATAGTTACTTAATTTGTCAGAAAGACAAAAGGTGACATTCACCACAGATCTGCATTAGAAATTCGGTTGGCAAGCCCCTTAACTTCACCCCTTTCCCAAATACCTTCGGGTATGCCTGTATCTTGCGCAGCGTTTATGCTAGAGCCCCGAAAGCTGGAAATTAATTCGTTATATAGAAAACTTCATTCTTACTTTATAAACGATTTACGATGAATTTGTTTAATAACATTTTTTATTGTTGTGCTTTTTAAATGAAATCTGTTATAACTAGCTTGATAAACGCAATTATAATTAATAATAAGCATATTAAATTTTGGTTTATAATCTGCTGAAATACTGAATCAATTCTTGATAATTTTCTTTAACTGTTTTAAGGGCCATCAATTGATAAAAACAAATGTGATTCATTACAATTGCTACATATAACCAGAGCAGTAACAGCTTGTAATGTATTAATTTTATTGTTGTTATACCCGTTACAAGAGGTAAAGAAAATATTGGCTTTGTGCAATGTCCGTCATGGTCTCTGTCCGTCTGTATGAACGCAACTTTTTTCCACACCCCTTAAGCTAGAGACTCAAAACATTCAAATTCTTTTCATCTATGGGATAGTAAATTAAAGTGTCAGGATTGGGGCTCTACGATAACTGGCAAATCGATAAACTCGATAGTTCAAAACCGGTAAATCCACATATTTCGCACATCCTTACAGCTAGAACTACTAAATTTGGTTAGAAGATAGCTAATAGCAATCACCAAAAAACTGCATCAAAAATTTTGAAGCCGCGCCCACCCATTCTGCCCACCGCCCCCGCATTTAAAAGTCAAACAAGTGGAAACGTTGCAGTCGGACGCAACCTACTGCGGCATACTCGATACCAGTATTAAAACAGGTAAAAAGAGGCCTGATTGCAAAGGGGTACGGATGGGGCAGGGGTGTACGCTGCCTTAAAGATTCTCCGATGCAGATAGGGATGCCACCAACTATCTTCCTTTCAAATTTGGTGACTCTAGCTGAAAGTTTGTAAGAGCTGTTGAAAGGGGGGCTGGGGGCGGTATGGGTGGGTGTGGCATCCAAATTTTTACTGCAGATCTTTGTGAAATGTCAATTGCTATCTTCACACCAAATTTGGTGACTCCAGCTCGAACTTTGTAAAGAGTGGGGAAAGGCGGGCTGGGGGCAGTATGGCTGGGCGTGGAATCCAAATTTTTGATGCAGATCTTTGTGGAATGTCAATTGCTATCTTCATACCAAATTTGGTGACTCCAGCTCGAAGTTTGTAAAAAGTGGGGAAAGGGGGGCTGGGGGCAGTATGGCTGGGCGTGGCATCCAAAGCTTTGATGCAGATCTGTGTGGAATGTCAATTGCTATCTTCATACCGAATTTGGTGACTCTAGCTCGAAATTTGTAAAATTGGGGAAAGGGGGGCTGGGGGCGGTATGGGTGGGCGTGGCATCGAAAGTTTTGCTGCAGATCTATGTGGAATGTCAATTGCTACCTTCCTTCCAAATTTGGTGACTCTAGCTCAAAGTTTGTAAAAAGTGGGGAACGGGAGGCTGGGGGTGGTATGGGTGGGCGTGTTATCCAAATTTTTGCTGCAGATCTATGTGGAATGTCAATTGCTACCTTCATACAAAATTTGGTGACTCTAGCTCGAAGATTGTAAAAGGTTGGGAAAGGGGGTGGAAGGGGTTTTTGAGCTATAACCACAAAATTTGGTGCTTAGAAAAGTGATGATGACCCCCCAAAAACTGGTTCAAAAGATGGATGCCTAACCCACCAATACTGCCCAAGCCGCCCCCAGCTGCTCCAACGCTTCGTCAAAAACGGGAATCATGTATCTTCCAGAGTTGTGGAGCTAGAGTCACCAAATTTGGATAGCTGGTAACGACCCCAAAGAATTGCATCAAAATGCTTACCCATTCTGCCCCCTTTCCACCATTTTTTCAAACTTTGAGCTTGAGTCCCCATATTTTGTATGAAGACAGCAATTGACATCCCGCAAAGATCTCCATCAATCATTTAGATGCTACGCCCACCCATACCACCCACAGCCCCACTTTCCCCACCTTTTACAAACTTTGAGCTAGAGTCACCAAATTGGGAAGGAGTGTTGTTGTGTTCTGTTCTTTAGGACCCACACCTGCAGTCAAAACAGGCTTCCCAGCCTCAAACACACAATGATAACATGAAAACGCAAATTATACATGCTAAAACATATACTGATAAACGTCAAATGCATTTTCGAATGATTTGTTCGCCTTACGCCAATACAACCAAACGATGATTTAAACAATGATGGTTATAATACATAACGCGACTTGAAAAATAACAAGATAGCTAGTGGCATACCCATCTGCATCGGTGGCTCTTTAACGCAGCGTGGCTCTCTGCCGCATCCGTACCGCTTTGCAATGAGGCAGCTTTTACCGGTTTTAAAACTGGTAACGAGAATACCGCAGTCGGTTGCGTCCGACTGCAACTTTTAAACTTATTTTTATATTTTTATTGTACTGGCATTCACTGAAATTTCGATTGCCACAGCAAAAACAGGAACAGTTTTGCGATGCACGTAAGAGCATTTTGTAGGAAATGCTTTTATTTGTTGTGCGGGGGAATCAAAAGCACAAAAACCTTCGCAATGAAAAAACAAGCCACAACTTTTCCATAGCTCCATAGTCGTGGCAAACAAAATTGTCGATTTGCAACAACTGAAAAAGAATATAAATATGTGAGAATTTCAAGTTTGTGTTTTTTTCTTATAGTTCCGGCCTTTTTATACCCTTAACCCATAAAATGGGTAAATAAGGGTATAATGGTTTTGTGCAAAAGTATGTAACAGGCAGAAGGAAGCATCTCCGACCCTATAAAGTATATATATTCTTGATCAGCATCAACAGCCGATACGATATAGCCATGTCCGTCTGTCCGTCTGTCTGTCCGTCTGTCCGTCTGACCGTCTGTCCGTCTGTATGAACGCGTGGATCTCAGAGACTACAAGAGCTAGAGACTTCTGATTTTGTATTTAAGTTCTCCTATACCATGAGCAGAAAAAGTTTGCTTCAAATTATCGATAACTATTCTGGTTTCCGATATTCACATAATATCGATAACAATAAAATATCGAATTTGGAAAATCTAAAAATGAGGGTTGAAGTAATGGATAATGATAGAACTTTTCTGAAAATTTTGTCCAAATCGGTTGAGAAACACCGGAGATATTGAACTTAATCGATGGAAGCTAAGCCAGTATACCAAAGTCTTATATAAATTAAATATATTTATTGCAACTGGGTTCAGGGTATCTTCTAGTCGGGCTCTCCCGACTAGAGCAATCTTACTTGTTTAACTTAACAGCCTTATACGACCAATTATAATAAAATTTTGACCTTTTTACTCCTTAGTGATTAAAATAATAGGATTAAGTTGTTAATAAATAGAACACATACAAAGGTTGATTTGGTAAGCCTGTCGATATAAGAAGATTGAATTAGTAGTGCTATTTTGTCTTTTTACTACTTTTTTCTAAGTTTTCTAGTTGCTTGATGTTTTGGAGAACCTGATTAGTAAAATTATTCAATTGACAAGGTCAACGAGTTGATTACGTAAAAGTCTTCTTCTGATTTGTTTTCGTTTAATTTTGTACAGCAAACGCTCGATAACGTGATACGTCTAAAACGTGCTTCCGCGCGCGAGCGTTTGCAGGCGCATACATACACGCAGAGACAAAGCAAAAACGGAATTATATATTTCTCGTGCCGGCTTGCAGCTCACATGTATCCGCCGAAAATATACCCTGGGTAATAAGTAGCAGTTTGTGCAGTGGGTTGCCCCGTTACACCCTGATCGCCCAGGCACCCTATATGCGCGAGGTGTTGGTTCGGGGCCTCCACCCCTCTCATCACCATTTCACGAGCGTCGCTGGCTAGATATAAATATTTCTTGTGACGTGGGCATTTGGACAGACTGAGATCTGTACCCCGGCAAAATAACTACTTTACAACGTGAACAACATTTTTTGTGCATTAACTATTCTAAACCGTGAACAAGGCGAGAAAGCTCTATAACATGAACAATAAACTTTTCAATGTTTACATTGAGCTCAAATATTTAAAAATTTAATTTTTTGAAAGCCTTTAAGTAGTTTGTTGGGGTAACTTGCGACTTACCGAGTCGCCTGCCATGGAAGCTCCACATTCACTTTCAATATCCCTGCTGCCATTTATACCTTATAATTATCTTCATGGATGTTATTGTTATTGTTGCTACCATTCGGTTGACCAATTCCATCACGTATTGGCCAAAGGTAAGCATTTTATCAGGAGTGACCACAAGGACCACAGGACCTCTCCGTGCACAATTACTCCTGGAAAGATGCACCTCCTGAGGATGTTGCCGACATTAGCACACTTATCTTGTCTTACATGTCCAATTCTCACAGTTTTTCAGATTCTTTTGGAGCTTGTCTAATTTTATTTATTTATTTGATTAACATCCTAGTGCTACAAGTTCCAAGAAACTTAAATTTAAGGCACTAGTCACTAAAACAAAATTATCAATTAATTAATTAAAAGTAACAAAGCAGAGAAAAGAAAAAGAAGAAAATAGAGAGAAGTAATTTAAATTATTCAAATAATTTAAATAATACAAATAATTTAAATTATACAAAACAAGAAAAGAAGAAAATTGGAAGAACAGTCTTCCCCTTAAGAAGATTAGCATTAGTAAGCTTAGTTTTATATATATTAGAATTGTTTCAGTTAGATATTATTTTGTAAATGCAGCAGAAGGCTGCTTTTAAATTGTGGTGCGCTTATAATTATCTTTAGGTCGTGTGGTAGGTTGTTCCACAGGCGAACAGTGTGTATATAGTACTGGTGTTCAGAGACAGATAATCGATGACGTACAGTTGTTAAATTATTTGTCCGACGTGAAGTTAAAAAAATCAATCTATTATAAAGATAACTGGGCTCTTTTGTATTTATAATTTTGTGTAACAATATTAATGCTCTAAGTTGAATCCAGTTTTTCAAGCTAAGGTTATATATTTTGAATGCATATGGGGTAACATGATCTCTTCTTCCTAAATTAAACACATAACGCGTAATACTATTGAACACAACATTGAGCCTGTGCTTACTAGCAGCGTCAGGGTTTGAAAAAATTTCTACTCCATAAAAGAGAGTTGGTATAAGGTAGGTCTTAGCAACAATGAGTTAAATATTAATTGGCAGGAGATGCTGTGTCAGGTATAGAGTTCTTAAGGCTGAATAAGTTCTACCTATGGTTTTAATTATGTGGTCACTCCAAGTCAGTGTCTTATTAAACGTTATGCCTAGGTTAGCTACCCTGTCTACGTAGTCAATAGAATTATGGTCAATTTTAATTTTTCCCAAGTTTAGGGTGTCTATGGACTTTTTGTATATTACTATACACTTAGTTTTGGACGTGTTTATACCAAGGCCATTACTTCGTGACCACTCGCTCACCTTGACCAGTTCTCTATTAGTTACACTTACACTTTCATCAATTCTGGACAATGGACTACAGCAATACAACTGAACATCATCAGCATACATATGGACATTACATTCAGAAAAGACATTGGGCAAATCATTAACATAACACGAGTATAGTAACGGCCCAAGAACCGATCCTTGTGGCACTCCACGGCTCAGAGACAGAAATGACGACGAACTTGACGGTGTGACAACAGATTGAAGACGGTTTACTAGGTATGAGCGTAATAAGGAATCGGCTGTGGCTGTAAAACTATACAGCTTCTTCATTTTGCTGTAGTGCAGCTTCTGTTTTTCCTAAAGCCGGATTGGTCATTGCTGAGAAGACTGTTGGTAACCACATATTCATTTATTTGGTTTGCTAGTAAATTTTCAAACACTTTGGATAGAAAAGGTAGAACTGAGATTGGTCTGAAATCTCCATTACCCTTAGGGACAGGGATAATCTTAGCAAGTTTCCATTTTTCTGGAAATATTGCTGTATTCATAATATGTGTAACCTGATTTAAGATAGACGGAATTATAATTTTGACAAATTTAGGATTTATATCATCCAGTCCAACTGCATTTGATTTGACATTTAACATGGATTCAAGGACTTCATAATTTCTGACACACCTAAAACTTAAGCTAATATCACAGTTAGGAGGATCACAGTTAAGGTATTCATTGGCTGGGGCCTCAGGTACAGCGCAGTTGACGAACTTTTGGTTAAGCTCTTCAGCATTAACTTCGACACTGGTTCTAACATTTTGCTTTCCCACTCCAATTTCATTTATAATTCTCCATTTATCTCTTGACGAGATGGATTGTTGGAATTTCTGGGAATAGAATCGCTTCTTTACATTATTAATCAATTTAACAACTGCGCGTCGTAAACTTTTGAAGGTATCATACAAAAAGTCAGTCTTAAATCTCTTCCATTTGATGTAGGCTTCATTTCTTTTTAGTATAGCTCTTTTAACAAAATGTGTTAGCCAGGGCTTCTCGCGAGGCTGGGGAAGTTTAGATTTTGATGGGACACAAGTATTATACAGATCTATTATTTGACCCTGCAGATATTCAACCTGTTCGTCAGCTGTGGTCATGTTGTATATTAAGGTCCAGTCATATTTATTAAATTCGTCAGATAAAAAGTTCATATCTATATTTCTAAAGTCTCTATATGTATATATCAGGTCCAACTTATTAATACAAACATCGTACGACACAAAGACAAGATCATGTTTGGAGAAGCAAGGGACAGAAATTTGGTCACACATAAGAGCTTTTAATGAATTACTAACAAAGATCAAATCCAAGAGTGTACTGCAAGTAGAAGTAAAATGGGTTGGATTAGTTGTATTGACTAAGTGTAATCCAAGTGATTCCATATTGTTGGTGAGATCATTGTGGTACAACACATTGCTATTAAAATCTCCGAGGATCGCAATGTCAATATATGAAACAGTTAACATAGAAATCGACGAAATTATATTAGAGTATGACGCTGCAAGATTCGGACGATAAACACAACCAATAAGCATTTTACGAAAATACTGTGGACAGCTTATTTCAAAAAATATGAACTCCGTTGTACTTCCTTCTTCATGCTTACACATCAGCTTGGATCGCAGCTTATTATTAACAAAAATTGCCACGCCCCCTCCATGTCCAACACGATCTGCACGAAAAACAGTAAAACCTTCACATGAAACTAACAGATCACACATTTGAGTCATAAACCACTACATCAACATTTGACTTAACAAACATATATCTAAACTCATCCATCTTTCTGACTATACTTTGAGCATTAATATGGCAAATGTTAAGCCCACGGTGTTGCTTAGCTAGAATTCTAAGCATAACATTACTGTTCGCCATTGGATCAATCATATTATCCAACATATAAGATGAGACCTAATTTTAGAAACGCACCAAAGAGAATTAAAGCTAATACCTAACTCACTAAAATGTAAATGTTGACAAATAAGAGTTTTTGGGATACAAAAATAATTAAAAATACAAATAATTACAAAATACAGATGTTTATTGGGAACGAAATAAGTTCCCCACAGATGAATAGGCCAGATCTGAAGAGCTAGTGTTTTCCACCACGCCGGTATTAGAAAGAGATAAAAGCTCTTCCATGCTCTTAATGCAAATGCACTCGCTGCCTCCGCCTTGCCTGACGTACACCTGAGCGGAGCGCGTAAAGACCGCTGAGAAAGCTTTATGCTTTTTAAGCTTGAGCGCCTCTTTAAAAATTTGATAGTTGAGCTTTGACAGCTGCTCATTAATGTAAAAGGGCGCTTGAGAGTTGAGTCCCAAGAGATTTAGAGTCAGTGGCGTCTTAGAGCTCCGTCGGTGTGCTCCCGCGGCGCGTAGTAGTGCCATTTTATCTCGGAAGCTGACAAACGTTACGATCACAATCGGATCTAAAACGGTATGTGTCGGGCCACGCGTTTTTATTCTAAACACCTCACTTATTCTCGGCGGCGGGGAAGTGAGATTGAGTAAGAAGAATAAGTTGTGCATGATGGTTTTCAGGTTTTCATTCTCACTCATTGGGATACCATGAATGCGAATATCGTTTGCAATTTTGGCATTCTCCTCTGCCAACTGCCGAGCTCCCAGTTTTGCTTCAAGATCCGACACCCTTTCCCGCAGTGCCTGAATGTTTTCATCCTCAAGATGCTGGACTCTCTTGGCTAGTAGCTCAAGCTCACCTGCAATGCCATTGAGCTTGGTGTCGAGCTCCTTCAAAATTCTCCCCTCAGCTTCACGAATGTTCATACTGATGAGCTTCGCCTGTTCAGAGAACCGTGCATTGATCAGCTCAACCAGCAGTGGAGAAAGTGCATCAGAGGTGCGGCCAGCAATATCAGCGGTCGACTCGCTTCGCACACGTTTCGCGGCTGTTTTCGACATTGCGTTCTCATCACTCGCGATTATTATTTGTGCTTATGCTTATGCAGTTTTTTTTTTTTTTTTTTTTGTTTTTTTGGGTTTTGTGTTTCGAGTGTTTCGGCTTACAGCTTATTAGAGTAACTCTCACAGATTGTTATTGTTGTTTTGATGTTAACTTTTGCCGCGCTTAGCCAGGAAAGAAGTTTTTATACTTTTTCGTATTATTTATTTAAATATATGGAACAGATATGCTGCCCCTTTGTGAACCAATATAAAAAGTTTTTTATTAGGGTTCGTTAACCAATTTATATACGTAAAATTAGTCTGTCGCAGTGAAATCATAGCGGTTCCTGGGCAAGATCGCTGTGCCATCCACAAACGTGGTTGTTATAATGAAGATGTATAAAATAACATTAAACCACCCTGACAGAGGATGCTAAATTAAAGATCCAAAAAAAAAAAAAAAAACAATTGGAAACAATGCAGTCGGACGCAACCGACTGCGGTATACTCGTTACCAGTAAAAAAGCCGGTAAAAAGTGGCCTGATTTCGATAGGGTACGGATGCGGCAGGTACGCTGCCTTAAAGATTCTCCGATGCAAATGGGGACGCCACCAGGAAGGAAGATTCCAAATTTAATGACCCTATCTCAAAGTTTGTGAAAGGGAAAAGAAGGGGGCTGGGGCGGTAACGATTGGCGTGGCATTCAAATTTTTGATGCAGATCTTTGTGGAATGTCAATTGCTATCTTCATACCAAATTTGGTGCCTCTTGCTCAAACTTTGTAAAAGGGCGGCAAAAGGGAGCGAAATAGCTTGGCGTGGCTCCAAAATTTTGATGCAGAGTTTTGGGGGTCGTTGCCAGCTATCTCCCTACCATATTTGGTGGCTCTACCTTGACAACTCTGGAAGATATACGCATTCTCGTTTTTGACGAAGAGTTGCGGCAGCTGGGGGCGGTATTGCTGGGCATGTCATCCAAAATTTGCAGATTTAGGAGGGTCGTCATCACCTATCTTGGCACCAAATTTGGTGGCTCTAGCTCAAAAACTGTGGGAGATATAGGCTTTTTTGACCTAAAAATGCGGAAGGCTGGGAACGGAATGGGTGGATGTGGCTCCAAAATGTTTGCCGCAATTTTTGGAGAATGCTATTAGCTATCTTTTTACGAAATTTGGTAGTTCTAGCTGTAAGGATGTGAGATGATGTGTTATCGTAGAACTCCAATCTTGACACTTCAATTTACTATCCTATAGATAAAGAGAATTGGAAAGTTTCAAGTCTCTAGTTTTAAGTGTGTTGAAAAAAGTTGCGAACATACATACTGCTCGGACAGACGGAAGGACACCATGACGGACATTGCACAAACCCAATATACTCTTTACCTTCGGTAACGAGTATAAAAACCCATGCCATGTGCGGCGGAGTACATTCCCAAAAACTCTTTTATGTTATAACACTAAGACGATCATTGTTCCAATGAAAAGTGGCCACGACAGTCAAATTACCTAACCTAACATTATCCATGGACGTCATGTGAAAATGCAAATCAGCTCTGTTAAATAATAAACTTGATTCTAAGCAGTTATTTATTATTTTAAATAAAGTTAATCTGCATATGGTACACGAGTGTTAATACCTTTTGCGGTCGGAGATGCATTCTTCTGCCTTAATCCTACATACTTATAATACTTATAATGCTTACTTCATTATTTCTTTTACTTGTTTTGCAAAATGAAGTTCAAAAAATAAGCTTATGCAAATTGTTGACCTTATTATAAATTAATTATTGGCAATCAAATCAAGCCTTTGTTGGCCAGCTGCTTATTTATTGCAGCATGTTTTTATACCCTTCACCCATAAAATGGGTAAAAAGGGTATAATGGTTTTGTGCAAAAGTATGTAACAGCCAGAAGGAAGCATCTCCGACCCCATAAAGTATATATATTCTTGATCAGCATCAACAGCTGAGACGATTTAGCCATGTCCGTCTGTCCGTCTGTATGAACGCGTGGATCTCAGAGACTACAAGAGCTAGAGACTTCAGATTTTGTATATAAGTTCTCCTATACCATCGATGTGAAAATTTGTGCGATTCTTTAGTCTGCAGTTGACTTTTGAGTGACTGAGTGAGTTTTGTGGAGAGAAAAAATGAAAAAATTATTTGAGCTCAATTGAAACATTGAAAAGTTTATTGTTCATGTTATAGAGCTTTCTCGCCTTGCTCACGTTTTAGAATAGTCAATGCACGATGCACGAGTTCACGTTTTAGACGTATCACGTTATCGAGCGTTTGCTGTAATATTTATTGCATCCTTTTTTTTATTAACAAGTGAAAACGTTTGCAGTTTTAAATGAAGCGATAGGGCGTGGCATCAAAATGTTTGCTACAGTTTTTTGAGGAATGCCAGTAGCGGTCATTTAACCAAATTTTGTATCTCCAACTGTAAGGGTGTGGGAAATATATACACTAACCAATTTTCAGTAATTTGCAAGTTTCGAATCTCCAGCTTTACTGGTGTCGAAAAAATTTGCTTGCATACAGATGGACAGCCGGTCGGACGGACAGACATCATGACGTACATTGCACAAACCTTATATACTCTGTACCTTCGGAACCGAGTATAAAAGTCTGACAATAATTTTACAAATCTTATTGATGTATTTTTACTAATATTTTATTATTGGACTGTATTCTGAATGCGCATTCTTAAGATTTATTGCTGAGTTAGTCAGCCGTTCCGACGTAGACGGTATCTGATACGCAGTCTGATGTCGGAGTGCGCGTGAGCAGCAAAGCGAAGAGCAAAGCGAGAAGATGTCAGAGTAAGAGCTTTGCGAGAAGCGAGCTGCTTTGCTCTCTATTAGTAATTAATGTGAACATGATAGATCCGGACGAAAATTTTTTTGCTTGTTACCCATTTTTTCGACCAAAATGATATTTTGATAGTTTTTGCTCTTTTGGTCCCATAGTTTTGGGCGTAAAAAGACTTCGTTAATTACATTTTATACTTCTATCTTATTGCCGTATGAGCTATCAAAAACGCATGATTTAAAAATAAACGGTAAATTTAGAACAGAATGCAAAAAAAAAAAACTCAATTTCTGAGTGAGTTCAAGCGATAAAGCAGGTTGCAATCTGCTTTCTCGCTTTGCTCCCGCTTTATCGCTTCGCTATGACAGTTGTTAAGCGATTGCCTGAAAAACAGCTTTATCGCGCGTTGTCCCTAATATTATCGCATCGCTTCTCGAGCGCACTTTGACATCAGCCTAAGAAAAGCGCGCATTGATAGTCCAGTGGTAGCTACTGGCATTCAATTTAAGATATGTTTTTTTAGCTTCAATGATTCGGCGAACTGTTAGTCTAGGTGTACATCCAGATAGGTTACTTCCTTTGCTGTTAAGAGTTAAAGATTCTTGTCTACATTTTTGTTCGTTTACTTCAATTCACCAGTCGGATAACCATTTTTAATAAAAGTCATGTGTAAATCAGAAACACAAAGATATTTCGACAATTTGAATCAAAATTGACCTGCACATTGTGCGCGAGAACTGAGCTAATAAATTCGAGATCGACACGGAAGGACAATGAACAAAGATTTTTCCATCTGCTTATTACCTACATTTGCGAAAAACCCTTTCAATTCAACTCAAAATACCAATTATACAGTTGATATCGCAGGAAATGGATTTAGATTTCATTTTAAAAACAATTATAATTGGTTGTAGAAATTTTGAATCTTTTTATACCCTTAACCCATAAAATGGGTAAAACAGGGTATAATGGTTTTGTGCAAAAGTGTGTAACAGGCAGAAGGAAGCATCTCCGACCCCATAAAGTATATATATATTCTTGATCAGCATCAACAGCCAAGACGATATAGCCATGTCCGTCTGTCTGTCCGTCCGTCTGTCCGTCTGTCTGTCTGTCTGTCTGTCTGTCCGTCTGTATGAACGCGTGGATCTCAGAGACTACAAGAGCTAGAGACTTCTGATTTTGGATATAAGTTTTCCTATACCATGAGCAGAACAGGTTTGCTTCAAATTATCGATAACTATTCTGGTTTCCGATATACACATAATATCGATAACAATAAAATATCGAATTTGGAAAATGTAAGTAATGGGTGATATCAGAACTTTTCAGAAAATTTCGTCCAAATCGGTTAAGAAACACCGGAGATATCGAGTTTAATCGATTGAAGTTTAGTCAGTATGCTAAAGTCAATTATAAATATAATTTATTTATTGCAACTGTGTTCAGGGTATCTTCTAGTCGGGCTCTCCCGACTAGAGCCTTCTTACTTGTTTTTTTTTTCTTTTTGTATACGCAAAAACTTAAATTCAATACAGCTTTTACCGAGTTAATGCAGTTTCCATGTCATATATAATAGTATGATAAAATGATATGAAATGAAATGCGCTGTTCCTTAAGTCAAGTAATCTGAATCTTGAAAGTTTCACTTTTCACAGATCCTAGACCTACAAATATGACATATCCTAATTATGTAAAACTTACTAAAACCAGCTTATGCAGCTGTGAGTCGTTAACGAGTGTGCAATTGCTTTGTCAGTGCCGCTTTGACATTTACCGGCCGGCACCGTTGCAATTAAAGCAGCAGCCAAACAGCACGAAAAACAGTTCGTAAACTAAAAGTTGAGAAAATTCTGTAAAAAGCATTGAAAACTGAGGTTGCTTTCGGGCTAGAAAAACGCTGCACTGGGCTTGGTTAGGAGCGTAAATTGCAAAATTCGTAAATGAAAGGCAAAAAAAAAAATTAAAAGTCGAAAAAAAAACTAACAGTTGGACATCAGAAAGACGTAGAAAGAAGAAGGGAGCGGAAAGAATTCCAATCAATTGACGACCAAATATAAGCTGAAGTCTACTTCGAGGCTGCTGAGAGATCAATGATTGCCACAAAGGAGAGCGTAGAATTATATAAACCAACTGGTCAAACTGGTTTCACAGTTGGTTTCACATTAGCAACCAAAAGAAGGGGAAGCTGGGGCAATAACTGCAGAGCTGAAAAAAGGATTTCACAGGCAGCATTCATTTCTTATGCTCTGACATCAAGGTAAAAAGCAGGGACCGCAAATAAGAGTTATGGAGTTGAAAAAAATCAAAGCGAAATATAGGGATAAGGTTAATGCGAAAACAACCATATACATTTTTTTTTTGCTGGGAATCCAAAAATCGAATAAACATTTATTTTCAATTAATATAAATAAATTAATCAACAACTCTTATTTTTGACTTAAATTAAAAAAATTATTATTTAATTATTAAATTACAATTTTTTATAAAAAATTGTGAAATAACTCTTGCCTTTCAATCTTTATTATAAAAATTAAAAATAAGAGTTTCTTTTCAATTTTTATTTTAGCAATCAAAAATAAGAGTTATTTTCCAATTTTATTTTAAAAGTTGAAAATAAAAATTGATTTTAAATATATTTTGAACCGAGCAGCATAGCACAAAAGCTGATATATATTTATGATCTACACTTAAATACATTTCCATTGATATATGACATGTCCTTCAAGGATCAATACTAAGGAACAAATTTATATGTTGTCTTTATTTATGGACAAAGGAAGAAAGAAAACGCTTTGTGGCTACGTATGAGAAATTAAAAACATCCATAACAAAACGTTTTTTTTATGCATAACTTTTTGATCGACTCTGAAGATAAGTTGCACCTCAGTTCGGAAAGAACAAATTTTAAAGCGGAAAAAGCTCTTTCTACCTAAACTTGCGTTGCTGGTACGCAATGCACAATTTTTGATAATTTGTAGAGTCTGGGGTATACAAATTTTTTCTCTTCCCAATACGTCATTATATTTTGCCCAAAACTAATGCGCTTTGGCCTATACCGGTCAACTCCGTCATAGCTAATTTGAGTTCAGGGTCATTCTCATCATCCGACTCCTCAATTCCCGAGCACCCATCAAATGATTTTAAATATTCGTCTAACAAGGAGCTGGTGCCCTGCCCCGTATTGTCACCCTGACTCTTCGGTAATTGATAGTTTGGTGACGAAACGGGTTCTTCCAGCACATCGTCGACCTGATAAATAAGAATACAAATTAATAAAAATCGTAAATTTAATATAAAACAAGTAAGAAGGCTCTAGTCGGGAGAGCCCGACTAGAAGATACCCTGAACCCAGTTGCAATAAATATGTAAATAAAATTTCTAGTTGACTTTGGTATACTGACTTAGCTTCAAGCGATAAAATTCGATATCTCCGGTGTTTCTACACCGATTTGGACGAAATTTTCAGAAAAGTTCTATCGTTGCCCATTTCTTTAACCTTCATTTTTAGATTTTCCAAATTCGATATTTTATTGTTATCGATATTATGTGTATATCAGAAACCAGAATAGTTATCGATAATTTGAAGCAAACTTGTTCTGCTCATGGTATAGGAGAACTTAAATACAAAATCAGAAGTCTCTAGCTCTTGTAGTCTCAGAGATCCACGCGTTCATACAGACGGACAGACGGACAGACGGACAGACAGACAGACAGACGGACAGACGGACATGGCTATATCGTCTCGGCTGTTGATGCTGATCAAGAATATATATACTTTATGGGGTCGGAGATGCTTCCTTCTGCCTGTTACATACTTTTGCACAAAACCATTATACCCTTATTTACCCATTTTATGGGTTAAGGGTATAAAAAAAATACCTTCTTGCTAACGGCAATTATTTGCCTCATCAGTTTAGTCAAATGCCATCTTGCAATTAAGACTTTGTTTTGATTTTGAAGCAATGTCCTGTTCATCCGAGGATCCAAATATATTGCTGAGAGGGCCACTTCGTTGTCTAAAAGACATCCTTCTCGATTTTCCATAAATCTCGCCAAATCGCTAGAGCCACCAAATTTGGTAGGAAGGTAGCTGAGAACGACCCCCAAAAATCTGCATTTAAGTTTTGGAGCCACGCCCACCCATTCCGCCCCCAGCCCCACCGAATTTTGAAATCGGAAAAGCCTATATCTCCCACAGTTTTTGAGCAATAGCCACCAAATTTTGTGCCAAGATAGGTGCTTATAAATCCCCAAAAACTGCATCAAAAGTTTGATGCCACGCCCACCAATACTGCGCTAGCCGCCCCCATGTACCCCAACGCTTCGTCAAAAACGGGAATGCGTGTATCTTCCAGAGTTGTGGAGCTAGAGCCACCAAATTTGGTAGGAAGATAGCTGGCAACGACCCCCAAAAATCGGCATCAATGTTTGGGAGCCACGCCTACCCATTGCGCCCCCCTTTTTTTATCTTTTACAAACTTTGAGTCACCAAATTAGGTATGAAGATAGCAATTGACATTTCACATAGATCTGCACCAAAAATTTTGATTCCACGCCCACCCATTCCGCCCCCAGCCCCCATTTCCCCACTCTTACAAACTTTTAGCTAGAGTCACCAAATTTGGTATGAAGATAGAAATTGACATCCCTCATAGATCTGCACCAAAAATTTCGATTCCACGCCCACCCATACCACCCCCAGGCCCCATTTCCCCACTTTTACAAACTTTTAGCTAGAGTCACCAAATTTGGTATGAAGATAGTAATTGACATCCCACATAGATCTGCACCAAAAATTTTGATTCCACGCCCACCCATACCACCCCCAGCCCCCATTTCCCCACTTTTACAAACTTTTAGCTAGAGCCACCAAATTTGGTATGAAGATAGAAATTGACATTTCACATAGATCTGCACCAAAAATTTTGATTCCACGCCCACCCATTCCGCCCCCAGCCCCCATTTCCCCACTCTTACAAACTTTTAGCTAGAGTCACCAAATTTGGTATGAAGATAGCAATTGACATTTCACATAGATCTGCACCAAAAATTTTGATTCCACGCTCACCCATACCACCCCCAGCCCCCATTTCCCCACTTTTACAAACTTTTAGCAAGAGCCACCAAATTTGGTATGAAGATATCAATTGACATCTGCATCGGAAAATCTTTAAGGCAGCGTTCGCCCTTGCCGCATCCGTACCCCTTTTTAATGAGTCCTCTATTTACTGGTTTTTAAACTGGTAACGAGTATTACGCAACGTTTCCACATGTTTAACTGCTACGTTTGTTGGTTATCAGTATTGGCAGTTGTTGAATGATCGTCAAGCAAGCTAGCTGTTTATAAGAGCTGTTACTAAGCTGCATCTTTAGCTTCAACTACTTCGTAGAAGGTACCGAGACACAGTTGGGATGTGACCCGCAAGGTAGATGCGTAACTTTGTTAAAATTAGCTAAGCGCAGGCAACCAGCTTTAAGCTGAGTGCTGACATCAACTTAATCCGCATTAAGTGTCAGGTATAAATTATAAGCACAAAGGAGAGATGATGAAAAATGTACATATGTATGTATGTGTTGAAAAAATTGGCAGCAGAATGCATATTTTATTGTCTTCCAAAACTCTTTTGTCAAAACAAACACGAAAGTAAATAAACCACAAATAACACATAAGCAACAGGCTGGCAGTCTGGCAGTCATCTCGGAGTGAGGGAGAGTTAAATAAGCTGAGGCAGTCCCCGAGGGCATGGAGTCTGCATGAGCGTGGCAAAGCTTCTAGAAAGGACACAATGAATGCGCTTAACTTTTAAGTCACGCCGCGAGTTACCTTTTCCATTAATAATGGTGCGAATAATGGCGCTGACAAAAAAGAATAGAACGAAGGGTAAAACAACAGCCATGCTGTGCTACAGATAAAAGAATGCTGAATGTAAAACAACTCAATCCTCTATATCTATCACTCTTTCCATTTTTCTCTCTCTCTCTCTCAGTCAGTGTGTGTGTGTGTATGCTTCCATTAATATAAACGCGACTCATTAAAGTGTCAATACGGACTTTCGATTAAACCAATATTAAATTGTGTAAAACAAATGTAGTATGTGCGAACTGTTGAATATTAAATACAAATGCAGAAGTGCGAGATTATGTTGAAATACACTTTTAATTTAACTCTGAACTCAAAAATTTCTAAAAACAAGTATAAGGATACCACTTTATTATTGTTCGAGTCTGCAATCGATACGTAGGCTTTCTCGTTATACGTTAACTTTGCGCATTTTCGTTAACAGAATAACTTATCTCAACTTTAGCATACACTTAAGCATAGACGAGTTTTTATACCCTTAACCCATAAAATGGGTAAATAAGGGTCGAGCTTAAGCCAATCTCCAAAAACGGCTGCCCAAAATACTTTACAAGCATTCATTTTTTTTCTTACCCTTAACCCATAAAATGGGTAGGAAGAGTATAATAGTTTTGTGCAAAAGTATGTAACAGGCAGAAGGAAGCATCTCCGACCCTATAAAGTATATATATTCTTGATCAGCATCA
Source organism: Scaptomyza flava (assembly GCA_030179655.1). Lineage (NCBI taxonomy): Eukaryota > Metazoa > Arthropoda > Insecta > Diptera > Drosophilidae > Scaptomyza > Scaptomyza flava. Next base: position 68,231,270 of record JARNME010000404.1, on the reverse strand, counting down.
ACAGCCGAGACGATATAGCCATGTCCGTCTGTCCGTCTGTCTGTCCGTCTGTCCGTCTGTATGAACGCGTGGATCTCAGAGACTACAAGAGCTAGAGACTTCTGATTTTGTATTTAAGTTCTCCTATACCATGAGCAGAAAAAGTTTGCTTCAAATTATCGATAACTATTCTGGTTTCCGATATTCACATAATATCGATAACAATAAAATATCGAATTTGGAAAATCTAAAAATGAGGGTTGAAGTAATGGATAATGATAGAACTTTTCTGAAAATTTCGTCCAAATCGGTTGAGAAACACCGGAGATATTGAACTTAATCGATGGAAGCTAAGCCAGTATACCAAAGTCTTATATAAATTAAATATATTTATTGCAACTGGGTTCAGGGTATCTTCTAGTCGGGCTCTCCCGACTAGAGCCTTCTTACTTGTTTTTTTTTTTTTTTGTATGAGCCAGGAAGCCCTTTGTGACCTTGGTCTCTATTCATGCAGCCCAATTGGGCGCGCCGGCTAACTATGCGGCTAAGCTGTAACAAAATTAAAAACAATAATAAAACCATTAACAAATAAACAAAAACAATAACAAATACATTAATTACGTCAGCTTCCGTCAGCTTCCGTTGAACCTCATCAAAGGAGATCGAAGCATAAGATCCATGGGTTGTCGCCTGTTGAGCCTCTTTAGTGGGCGGGATCTGGTGAGACTGATCTATCATCGAGTGCTGGTTAATCTCGTCGAAGATCGTGGGCAGTTTCAGATCTCTATGCAGTGTGGTGTTCCGAACGTACCACCCGCAACCATTTATGATTCTCGCAATCCTATTCTGGTCAACCTGGATTCTGCGAATTTGGCGATCGAAGGCCACGCCCCAGATTTGGCACCCATACCTCCATTTTGGTGCTAAAATTTGTTTTTAAATTGTCACTTTGTTGGACAGTGACAATTTACTGCGCGAGCAGAGAAGCCAGTAATGTTTTTTCAAAGCAGCATGAATGCGCGTTCTGATGGCAGTTACTTGCTTGGAGAAGGTGAGCCTGCGATCCAGATTCACACGAAGATATTTAGCAGCGTTCGACTGTGGAACAGGGACCCCTCCACGAACACAGCTGGTGACGTTCTCCGCTTAAGGGTGTAGCAGATTCCGATGTTCCAGCGCCTTGCTCATGCCTCAAACTGTGTAAAATAGTCCTGGATGCCATCGGCTGCATCATGTTCGCATCGGGACCTTGACGGTGACGCACACGTCATCGGCAGTATAGACCAGTAAACTAACTAGTTAGTCTATCAACAACAATGACAAACAGCTGATAGATGTTAATAACAGAAACAGAAAAAAAAGTTGTTTGCTTACGTTTTGCCTTGATAGCTGCATGGAATATTTTTTTTTTTTTATTAGTTTATTGTCAACTAAGATCAGCTGACTTCAAATCCAAATTTATTAAAATTAAGATAAAATTAAAAATATAAATTAAAATTAAGTAAAATAAAATTATATATAAATTTGAAAGTAAATTTAGGTAAAAATGTATAAAGTTAACTTTAAAGCTCTGGGAAATTAAACAATAAAATAAATGGTCGAAAATTTGTCATCAGACCAGAGTTAGGTTAGTAGTTAAAATTAGATAAATAAAAAAGGATCGATCGTTTTTGTACAGAAATTGAGGTCTCCAAGGAGATAATATAATAAAGCTTGTTACAGTCAGAAAACTCAGGGGTAAAAATTTACGAGTAGCTCTAATCGGAAGAGTTAATTTAATTCGACTTAAAAGAACTGATGAGTCGATTTTACCATTTAGTAGATTAGAGATAAATAATACTCCATGCATAGTTCTACAGTTGAACAGGGAGAGAAGATTTATTAAAAAAAAGTATACTTGAATACGGGGGTAAGTCAACTCCAGGAACCCATTTAAAATTTCTAAGAGCAAATAGAAGAAATTTCTTCTGAACAGATTCAATTCTATCCTGGTAAATCGAGTATTGTGGGGACTACACACAAGATCCATACTCCAGGATGGGACGAACTACGTATGTATAAAGCGCTTAAGTGGTGTAGGGATCGTTAAACTCTTTCGACCTTCGCTTGATGAAGCCAAGGACATTAATGGCCTTATTGACCAATGACGAAATATGAGAGCCAAATTTTAATTTGGGATCAAGAATAATGCCTAAATCTTTAATTTCAAACACGCGGTCAAGTGGTGAAGCATCAAGCAAATAGTGAGCAGTATGAGGGGTACTTCTACAAAAAGACATGACTTTACATTTAGAACAATTTTAATTGAGTAAGTTAAAACGACACCAGGCCGATGGCGCACACAAATCCGACTGTAGTCAGTTACACAGAGAAGCATCATTGTAGGTGAAACATTTACATCATCAGCAAACATATATACATAGGAGTTAGTAATAACAGCTGGAAGATCGTTAATAAACAAATTAAATAGCAAAGGTTCAAGGTGACTTCCCTGGGGAACACCAGAGGTAACATAAATAGGTTTAGATACCGACGATTAAAACTGTTTTGTGTCAACACAACTCAAAGCCCAATACGAGTTTGATGAATCCATAATATTTTTTGAAGCAACAGAGAATGACTACACTGAGAAAAAAAATTAAGAACAAATGTTCTTAATTTTTCAGACTTTTCGTTCTTATTTTTTTTGGTATTAAAATACGAACGGCGTTCTTAAAACATGTTCTTAATTTTGATTTTGTTCTTAAATTGTGAACATACGTTCTTGATTTAAGAACCGTATGTTCATATTGGTCCATTATAAGAACATTGGTTCTATTTGTACCAAATTAAGAACACTGTTCATAAAATGTGAACGCATTTACCACCCGAAGCTGAGCCGAAGTTTCATTGGTTAACATTAAACTTAACTTCGAACGAAATTAGTTCGGCAACAGCGCAATAGCTAAGGCATCCGCGTGGTAATATCGAGAGGTCTCAGGTTCGAAGTTTCATTATCGGTAAGAGTATATAAATGAATTTAATTTATATTTAAAATATTTCTCTAGCATATTAAAGCTATTAATTATTATTAACCATTAACAAAACAGCTATATACAGTAACAATACTTAAAATATCTCCCCCCATAGCCGCAATACGTTATATAACAATATTATAGTAGCTTATATCTGTACTAGAATTATCCTCCAATTAGAGTCTCATGATACTGAATTCAAAGTGTTAAAAAATTAAATTTGTTTTTAAAAAACATCAACTAATGCTATTTAAAATTCAAGCACCAATTGTTCTTAAACTAAGAAGCAATTTTATCATATTAAGAACGGTTTCAAGAACATTTCGTTGTTTTCGGTCTTAAAAAATCCGTTCTTAATTTAAGAAAACCGTTCTCATTAACATTTAACTTTCGACTTAAAATAATTTTTATGGAGTGAAATACTAAAGGATTCCTTCCATACATCAGGAAACACAGTTGAGTCAAAAGACAAAATAAATAATTTATTTAAGGGCTTACAAATAGAATCCGCGCAGTATCTAAGTATACAATCTGGCACTCCATCATCACCAGGAAGGTTTCCGGGTTTGATAGAGTTAATATTGAAGTTTAAGTTTTTTATTAAATGCACCTGTACGTCTGCTCATTCGAAGAGTATTCTACAAACATAATACATAAAAGAATATAATGTAGGCAGTTTACATATATATTAAGAGTTGCTTCTTTTTATTGTCCCAATGTTTACGATTGAAATGGGACGCTTGAGATAACAGTTAAATTCACTCAGGAGCGTAGACTCAGTAATTACTGGGACACATATGCAATTTGACGTTTTGAACTTGAAAAGGATAGCAATTACTGCTACTTTATAAATTCGTTGAGTATACTGATTGAAAATACTCAGCAAATAGATCGGCTACTGCCTGATCAGAACTTGCTTTTGTATCATCTAGGTATACTGAGGATGGCAAGCAAGAAGTCTTACGTTAAAAGTTAACAAATTTATAAATCTGTAAGGACCAGGTTTCTGTAAGTGCAACTATTTGAGAATCAAAAGATAGGCTGTTAACATATAATTTAGCAATTTTAGTGTTAAGGCCTCTAACATTTGCATAGGCCAAGTTAATTACTTTTGTTAGTCTTTGTGGGTGGCTAACTAATCCTAATATCGTTAATATTATTACTATTTCGTCTATTCACATACTCCTTCACAACGAGCTGTGGCGGCCAAAACTTTTCAGAACAAATTGTCTATTCTATTCGGGCGGAACACTCAACTTGAAAGAAGATATGCGTCGGGCGGGTTTAAATTTAAATTTTTCAACCATAATATGTGGTGAGTCAATATAACTTTTAACGTAGGCACAATCATCATCCGATGAAGAATCGGATGCTAGCCTAAACACGAAAATAAACTTATTTAGAGGGACAACTACAAGAGGCTTGTGAGCCCCAGTTGTATCTGTACTGGGATTAACACACAAGCTGTTGAACCGGAGGGCTTATGCATAGGATCAGAAGTTAAAATGCTAGTGGCTAGGTTTAAGGTGGAATTTCTTGCCGGCGAGTTAAATACCATGAGTGGGTTAGCAAGTGGGTCCACCCCGCCAAGCATTGTGAAAGACGCACAGTGGCGCCATTTGAGTTTTTTCGTTGCAAAAATCATAACTTTTGAACCAAATGAGATAATCGATCAACTTAAAAAGCATCTGATAGATAATTAATCAACCTATAAAATGGGAATTCTACGATTTTTGGGTGCCTATTGATGGGTATGAAAAGTTGAATTTTGTGAAAAAACTAGTTTTACGGGAAGGAAAAAAAATATTTTTAAAATTTTTTTATTTTTATTGTTTCATTTTATATGTTTTTATAATTTAAAATTAATATTATAATAATTAAAAATAATTTTTTGTAAAATATTCATCACAATCCGTAAAAGATTGTATATCTAAAAGAGAAATCATCTCTGCATTATACGTATTTTCAAATTCTTTTCGTGACTTAACATACCTCAGTGATGAGATTAGTGGATCTGAAGATGCTGCTAACATGTTGAAGAGGTCCTCATTTTGTCTCACCCTTGATGCTTTGAAAGTGTTTAGCAATCTGTATTTTTTATAAAATTTATTTAATGATTCCTGTGCTTCTTCAGAAAGCTCTCCAATTGGCAAAGACTGATACTCAATTATATCTTTGCCATGCGCCAATATTTTATGGACTGTCGGGGTCAACTTTTTCTGCGGATATAATTCTGCTAAAAGTGATGCTGTTTTTGAAGCATATTCTCCATACTTGGCAGAATCAACTTTTTCCTTGCAGTTCAAAATATTTAAGATCGTTCCCAATCTCTTAACGATTTGGTTGTTTATCCCTGTGATTTGAGTTACAGCTTCATCATTTTCAAAAAATCTCCTTGAAGTGTTTCCATCGTTTGAGTTTCCGTATCCGTACTTGGGGCAGTCTACTTTAAGTCCAACTTGTTTGAAAAACACATATATAGTCTAATCTACTACCTGATACCGTTTGGATTAAGGGTTCAAGAAATGAGTTAGCTTTCATGCCTAACAAATTTACCTATTGTTTGTATAATCCCCAGGTCAATAAGGTCAATTTATGCAATTTGGGTACTTCGCACGTGTCCGAATAAGATTTGTGCCTACCTGAATGGGATGTGTGACTAGTTGTACGCTAACGCAATTTCTGTACTTGGTGCGTACCTGGTAATTTATTTGTATATCCTGTAACTGCACCTGAATTTAGGGACCAGGATTTGACAAATGATCTCAGGTAAGCATTACAGAATGAAAAACAAAAATCAAGTATCTTAACAATAACGAACGAAACAACAACAATAAGAATGGGTTTTCACGGTTATATGTCATAAATTTCCCAAAAATGCATGCAACACATTTTTGGAACTATGTCTTTTTTCACTATTTTATATCTAAACAAGTAAGAAGGCTCTAGTCGGGAGAGCCCGACTAGATGATACCCTGAACCCAGTTGCAATAAATAAATTAAATTTATGTAAGACTTTGGTATACTGACTTAGCTTCAAGCGATAAGATTCGATATCTCCGGTGTTTCTTAACCGATTTGGACGAAATTTTCAGAAAAGTTCTATCGTTACCCATTACTTCAATCCTTATTTTTACATTTACCAAATTTGATATTTTTTGTTATCGATTGCTTGTGTATATCGGAAACCAGAATAGTTATCGATAATTTGAAGCAAACTTTTTCTGCTCATGGTATAGGAGAACTTAAATACAAAATCAGAAGTCTCTAGCTCTTGTAGTCTCTGAGATCCAAGCGTTCATACAGACGCACAGGCAGACAGACGGACAGACAGACGGACAGACGGACATGGCTATATCGTCTCGGCTGTTGATGCTGATCATATATATACTTTATGGGGTCGGAGATGCTTCCTTCTGCCTGTTACACACTTTTGCACAAAACCATTATACCCCTATGTACCCATATTATGGGTTAAGGGTATAAAAAAGGGGAAATTAAACTTTTTGTATTTAATAGAGGAATAATCAAAGAAATTAATTAGAAAAAATTGCCGATATAATGTGATGTAATTTTTTTTATTTGCCATCAAAGTTGAGATATAGTGAAAAAGTGGATAGTTGGTAAATATTGATTTGCCTGGCCAAACGCAAAACAAACAGTACAATTTTTTTATTCTTTTCTTAATAAATAGATCTATCAATAGAAACAAAAATAACGACGATCCATACCTTAGTTTTTGAGATATTTTATCTGAAAGACGACCAAATTACCTTAAAATTGTGATTTTTATGTAACACAAAAAATCAGACAACTTTGAAGGGCTATATTGGGGTTTTACGATAACTGGGGCTGGCAAATCGATAAATTCGATAACTCAAAACCGATAAGTCCACATATTTCGTACACCCTTACAACTAGAAATAAAATAATCGTTTGTATTTAGTTGGTGAGGGTTGTGTTTTTGCGTGCCCTTAACAATTTGTTATTTTTCTTGTGTTTGTGTACGATATAACTTAGTTTATTTGGTTTGTACTTAATACTAACAGTGATCGCAAATATACGTGGTATTAATTTACGTGTGCGGATTCTAATATTGCCGAAAAATGACTGATTTTAAGTCGCAGTCAAACTGACGCTGCAGTGCCTAACAATAAAGAAAACAAACATACATACATATGTATGTACGTATATTGGCTTGCATATTGTGCTTTGCATATTTTGTGATTTTCGTCCACAGCACTATGGGGAAAATGACCACTTTATCTGGCATTTATTATTGTGAGTTAACCAAAGGAGATTTTTCACTGCGGTTTTTTTTATTATGTTTTTATAGACCATTAAAAGCTATTTTGAAAAGTATGCATGTCAACGCCCCTTCCGCCCAAAAAATAAAAAAAAAATAATTTTTACGTGAATTTTTAGACATAAACTTTCCAAATTACGTTGCAGATATGAGTTGCGCCACGCCCCCTTTCGCCCCCAAAATTATGAAAAACCAGTTTTTTATTAATTTTCTTTATTTTCATCATTTTCTTCATTATCCAGCTCAAAGTTTTCAAGAAAAAGTAGGCTGTTGTCTTCAAACTCATCTTGTTCTGAAAAATCATTTATGTATTCGTGTTCACACGAAAGAAGCTGAATTACCTCAATGGGAAGGGAAAGATTTTTATGTTTTTTTATACGTCGCGATAAATTTAGGGAAGAAATTATTGGATCTGATGTATCCAAAGCTCGTTTAAGCACATCGCCCAAAGATTAAAATTGGCTGTGCTTTCTAGAGTGATGAAGTCTATCCGATTTATAAATTTTGTTGCGGGACTCAGACGCTTCTTCACCAAAACAGCCGGCTGGAAGCACCGTATTTTCAATGATTTGCCTTGAGTGCACAATAATCTTATGGAGAGTTGGTGTCATGGGAAGCCATGGATAAGTGTCCACAAGCATTTCGCCAGTTTGGTGACAGTATGCCTCGAATTTTACTAAATTTATTGTCAACTGACAGGACAAACATATCAAAATGATCCTCAAATTGTAGATAATTTGTTGACTAGCTCCAGTTATTTCAGAAAATGTTTTGAAGTTGGCAAATGCGCGACGTGCAGAGTTACCGGTATTTGTATTTCCAAAGCCCCCCTGCTTCGGCTTATCGACCTTCAAAGCGAGTTTTGCCCAAAACATTTCCAGTATATTTGCCTTTCGTTTTAGCATCGCTTGCTTGTCACATGGACTAGCAATTTGCCATTTTTTAACTCCAGCTTATGCCCAGCATGCAAGACGAACTCAAAAATTCGTATCCAGCAATGAAGTGGGCTTACTCCATATTTCAGATTGTCTAAAACTGGCAAAAATTTGAAGCACTTGAAAGTTGTAGTACCGTTTATCCATTGCGAATGTATTTTTTCAAAATTATTAAAAGTGCTATTACATTTAAGCGAATTATAATGCAAATTGTTGCAAAATTGGTGGCTTTTTACTTCTAAAATATTTTCATCAACATTATTGCACGCATGCAGTTCAAATATCTTTGAGTTGCCTTCTCTTGTTCGTGCCGACCCCTTTCGCTATTCCACACAGCAAACAAATCAACGTTGGAAAAAACGAGGTTAACTCATAAAAATGCAAATTGCGCCAAAGGAGGGAAGAAGAGGAAATTGCGACCAATACCTATTAACTCAGAATTGACAACGCTACAACAATCACTTGGACAAACACCTAAACAATTCTAAACTCTTTTACATAATCCTTTCCAAAGTTGAAATTTGTTAATAAAAATCCAGCTTTAGAAGCGCTCATAAAAAGACAAAATATTAGTATACACACGCACAGTTTGAAAGATTTGTTATATTAAACACATAGTGCAAACCTGCGAAATCAGTGTTCTTGACTTGATTTTCTTCTAATTGTGTTGCCATCATAAAATATTAAAAACAAAACTCAATGCAAAAATTTACAGAACTTAGCCGCACGCACGTTCGATTGCAACAGCTGACTGTTATTCTCAAACGGGACTGTTAAATTTAACATTTTGAGTTTGGGGCATAACAGTCTGATGTTTTCTTAATGCGTTAAATGCAAATTTGAGCTAATTGGAAAACTTTTAAAAAACATGCAAATGCCAGATAAAGTGGTCATTTTCCCCATAGTGCACTGACAACAAGCAGCTTATCTTTTTTCTGGCTCTCACTCTCGCTCTCCAGCACCTCTCCCGCTTTTGACCGCTCTTGACCGACGTTATTGCGGTTCTTTATGCTCACGCTCTCTACGCGCTCTCTTTATTTTTACCGTTTCAACGTACTCATTGCATTGAAACGTTTATATATACATATATACTTGTACTTTTCATTGTTTTGTTTTAGCATTTCGATTTGCTTATTTCTTTGTTTACATTTTCAAAATGTTTACCTGCCACCGTTCACTCTCTACCAGCTAACAATCCTTTACTAGTGCCCTCCGATTCCACAGCTTGTGTGCATAGTAATTCTACTGTAGGTTCAGCCGGGGCTTCCAAGCCTCTTGTTGTTGTGGCACATAATAAATATATGTTTGTGTCCAGGCTGGCATCCGATACTTCATCGGATGATGTTTCAGCTTACGTTAAAAGTAAAATTGATTCTCCCCTTATTATTGTTGAGAAGTTTAAATCTAAACACGCCAGAAGTATGTTTTCTTTCAAGTTGAGTGTGCCGCCTGAACTCTTTTCGACAATTTGTTCGGAAAAATTCTGGCCGCAACAGCTTGTTGTGAAGGAGTATGAGAATAGGCGAATTAATAATAATAGGGGCATTAGGAATAGTAGTGCACCGCCTGTTAGCCACCCAGTTGCCTCCACCTCGGTGGCAAAAAACTAACAAAACTACTTAGTTTGGCCTATCAAAACGTTAGAGGCCTTAACACAAAACTTTCTAAATTATATATTAACAGCTTATCATTTGATTCACATATAGTTGCACTAACATAAACCTGGTTAAAACCCGATATTTCTGATTATTCCATTTTTCCTTCAAAATATAACTTGTACAGATGCGATCGTGCCTCCCGCAAGGGGGTATTGTTCTAATTGCTGTTGACTCTTGTTTTTCCTCTGAACAGATTCATTCTCAGGATCTTCCGGACATAGAGTTTTTATATGTTAAAATATTATCAAACAGCCGTTTACTTTTTGTTATTTTTTCTTATATTCCTCCTCATTCTGATACTAACATTTACTCATCCCATCTTAGTGCCCTGCAACTTGTTTCGTCATTGTTGACAGATATGGATAATCTGATAGTGGTTGGTGAGATCTTCGGCGGTATTACCAGTCACTTCTGATGATTTTTATCGATGGCCTAATGGAGTTAGGCCTATCGCAAGTTAACAGAGTGGGTAACTGTAGTGGTAGAATGTTGGACTTAATATTTGTTTCGGACTCCGATTGCAGTAATGCTAGTAGAATACCCCCTCTAATGCTTCCGGAAGATATCTACCAACCAACCCTAAAGCTATTCATCGAAATTCTAAACCCTATTTCAATATCTAATAATACTTTGAAAACACGTTGCTTTCGTAAAACTAACTTTGCTAAATAAAATTATCTTCTTCAGCATACTAATTGGTATCGGCTTTATTCTTGTACTGTTATAGAAACTTCTATTGCCATATTTTATAGGACCTTGAATTCACTTTTGGATATTTGTGTTCCTCAAGTGATAATAAACCACCTTGGTTAACGAGGGAACTATCGCAATTGAAAAACGCGAAGACAAGATCATATAAAAAATTTAAAAAATCGGGAACCACTTTAGATTTATCTTCGTATTTAGTAGCAAAATCTAGTTTTCTTTCTGTTAGCACATCTTGTTATAATAATTATCTTAATCGTTGTAGACTAAACTTTTCACGTGACCCTAAACAGTTTTATACATTTTTTAACTCTAAACGTAAGTTTTCTTGCTTGCCGTCCTTATACTGCCGTACTAACTTACTAAATTTAAATTGTTCAAAATGTAAAGTCATGTCTTTTTGTAGAAGTACCCGTCATACTGCTCACTATTTGCTTGATGCTTCACCACTTGACCGCGTGTTTGAAATTAAAGATTTAGGCATTGTTCTTGATCTTAAATTAAAGTTTGACGCTCATATTTCGTCTATGGTCAATAAGGCCATTAATGTCCTTGGCTTCATCAAGCGAAGGTCGAAAGAGTTTAACGATCCCTACACCACTTAAGCCCCTTAGCCTTGATTTCTGCTTCAGCAACTATTTAATTCATGAACCATTTCGTGTTATATGTTCTGACTATAACAAACTTTATTCTGTTGAAAAAAGATCGATCCTGTTTGCTTTATCTAATCGTAACCACTAATTACTAATCTATCGCTGGTCTGATTGGGTTTTTGTGGGTTTTTCCCAATCCTCGCAACAAATGTTGGACTACTCAATTTCTTATTGAATTTCCCAGAGCTTTAACGTTAACTTTTAATTATATTTTCAGATTTATATATTATTCTACATTTTACTTAATTTAATTATTTTAACTATTTTTTAATTTAAATTAATTTTGATTTCATTTTAATGTCAGCTCCTCAACTGACAATAAATAAATAAATAAATAATCGATAATCGAAGTCAGCAGACGTTTTTATTTTGCGCTCCGTGTTTTTTTCGCTTTATTTTGCCTAAAAATTTGTTTTTAAAAAACAGAAAGGAACATTTAGTTGTGATTTACACAGTGGCATATTATCTGTTTAAAAGTTGTGCTAAATCAATACACAATTAACGAAAACAATCATTTAAACTCTGCTTGACGCGGGAAACATAAATTACAATAACAAACAATTAAAGAAACAAACAAGAATTTTGGTAGCGAATGTGAGCACGAAACACAAAGTAAAAGCTCACTCAAACAAAAACATACACACTCAGTGACTTCGTCGCAAACACATAAAACACATCAAACGAACTCAATGGCACCGGTACATAAGAGACTGCGTGAAAACACAATTGGAGAGATTAAGACCCCTTTTACACGATGAAGTTTTTGCGTCTAAAGCATTCGTTTGTAGGCAAAGGGAGTAGAGGGGTAACAGCTGCATGCAATGCTTCATGACTTGTGAAGCAGTGATTTGTTTTTCTCAATTTGCTTTGCCTTATTCCGATTGCATGTAAACACAGAGCTGCACAGTGTTTGATGTGAATAATAAACTTATCGATACGAAATATCGCACAAGCAAATATTAGCGCCAATAGTAAATACATTGTTTTGGTTAAGAAATTATAGGTAGAAATGTTCACTGAATCCATTTGATTTACTTGTTACTTCTTAAATCAATTATATGTTACCAAATAAAACAATCGATGGCAAAGATGTATGTTTATCGACCATAAATTTAAATCAGAGTTGCATTTACAAAGAAAATGCTGCATGAAAAAACTTCATCGTGTGAATGCGACCAGATTTGCGAAGATGTTTTAAAACAGAATGAAAAAAAACTTCATGAAAAAACTTCATCGTGTAAAAGGGGTCTAAGCAGACAAGACGCCAGACATGGGATCTATTTTGCAGCTCATTGACTAGCGTCTTCAGGAGCATGCTGATATGATAGCTCGAAAAATGAGTAAAGAGTATATTGGTTTTGTGCAATGTCCGTCATGGTGTCTGTCCGTCCGTATGGTTGGAAGTTTTTTCCACACCCTTCAAGCTAGAGACTTGAAACTTTCCAATTCTCTTTATCTATGGGATAGTAAATTTAAGTGTTCTACGATAACTGGGGGGCTGGCAAATCGATAAATTCGGTAACTCAAAGCCGATAAGTTCACATATTTCGCACATCCTTACAGCTAGAACTACCAAATTTGGTGAGAAGATAGCTACAAGCAACCCCCAAAAACTGCATCAAAAACTTTGGAGCCACGCCCACCCATTCCGCCCCCCCCCCCCCCGCATTAAAAAGCCAAAAAAGTTTATATCTCCCACAGTTTTTGAGCTATAGCCACCAAATTTGGAGCCAAGATAGGTGATGATGACCCCCCAAAAACTGCATCAAACGTTTTGATACCACGCTCACCAATACTGCCCTAGCGGCCCCCATCCGACCCAACGCTTCGTCAAAAACGGGAATGCGTGTATCTTCCAGAGTTGTGGAGCTAGAGCCACCAAATTTGGTAGGAAGATAGCTGGCAACGACCTCCAAAAAAAGTTTTGGAGCCACGCCTACCCATTTCACCCCCCTTTCCCCACTTTTGACAAACTTTTAGCTAGAGTCACCAAATTTTGTATGAAGATAGCAATTGACATTCTAATAGATCTGCAGCAAAAATTAGGATACCACGCCCACCCGTACCGCCCCCAGCCCCCCTTTCCCCACTTTTTACAACTTTCGAGCTGGAGTCACCAAATTTGGCATGAAGATAGTAATTGACATTCTAATAGATCTGCATCAAATATTTGGATGCCACGCCCACCCATACCGCCCCCAGCCCTCCTTTCCTCACCTGTCACATACTTCGAGCTAGAGTCATTAAATTTGGTATGAAGATAACAATTGACATTCCACATAGATTTGGATCAAAAAATTGGATGCCACGCCCACCCATACCGCCCCCAGCCCCCCTTTCCCCAATTTTTACAATTTTCGAGCTAGAGTCACCAAATTTGGTATGAAGATAGCAATTGACATTCCACATAGATCTGCATCACAAATTTCGATGCCACATCCACCCATACTGCCCCCAGCACCCCTCTCCACAGCTTTTACAAACTTTGAGCTAGAGTAACCAAATTTGGTATGAAGATCGCTGGTTGCATCCCCATCTGCATCAGAAAATCTTTAAGGCAGCGTACACCCCTGCCGCACCCGCTACCCTCTGCAATCAGGCCTGTTTTTACTGGTTTTAATACTGGTATCGAGTATACCGCAGTCGGTTGCGTCCGACTACAACGTTTCCACTTGTTTTCTTTGGGATTGACACCGGCACCGAGACTTAAAGACATTTTTAGGGTCAAACAGGCAAAAAATTTAAACACAGTTGTCGACCCTGCAACAATTATTAAATTTGAAAACGCACGTGATAAGATTGCTCTCATGCGGGCAGCGGGAGAGTATCGACGGACGGCAAAGCAACTACTAAACTTGCAGTTTTTGGGATTTGACTCGTCCACGCCTTTCTACTTGAACGAACAGTTGACAAGAGAGAACCACACTGTGTTTAAAGAGGCTATGCGGATGAAGCGACAGAATGTTTTATCTGCCGACGCTCATCGTTCATGTAAAAATCAGTGAGAGGGCAGAGCCAGTGTGTGGATAGCTTTTAAAAGCTATTACAATTTCAAGCCGAAAGCTTTACAATTTCGGGTAATGCCTCGCCTGAATGAGCGTCAATTTGTTTCTGTTTATATGTTTTGCATTTGTCACAATTTTCGTATCTATTCTTATTTTTATTTGTATTTTACTTTAATTTATTATTATTGTTGTTATTATTGTTGAAACATATTTAGTGTTAAGTATTGTAAAATATTCTGATGTCTCAGTTAGGTTATAAATTCAAACTTTTAAGATGTCTATAACACTGTTTAATTCCAGAGCGAGCAGCCATGCCATGGTTAGACTTTTATGTAAGCAGACTAGCGGTTTAAAAATTTGCCATTTAAATGCTTAAAGCATTGTTAAGAAGATGGATGAATTTCGTTATATCTTTGTAAATTCTAATGTTGATCTTGTCTGTGTCTCTGAAACGTGGTTTGTCCCAGAATAAAGTGACTTGTCTATTATATGTGATGGCTTCAATGTTTTTCGTTCTGATCGTGTAAGTCATGCAGGTGGTGTAAAAGTGTACGTAACAAAAAGAATTATGTAGGTGTAAGGTTGTATTAACTCATCCCCTTGACAGCCAAATTGAATATTTATTTCTTAATCTTTATGGTGTGAATACAGATATAAAGATGCTTCTCGGGTGTGTGTATAGGGCAAATAAGAACTTAGATTATTCAGGCATGATTAATTCAATTGAAAACGTATCGGTAAATTATACTGATGTAGTTATACTTGGTGACCTAAATAGTAATATGATCCAAGAAAAAAATTTATTTTTAGATTTCAACGCAATTGGTCTTAACCTTATTAACGCGTCAACACCAACGCATTTTTCACGAACTATTAATACACTACTTGATGTCATTTTTAACACGCTTATATTAGCTTCCGAAAAAAAAATTTTTTAACTCTCCTTTGGAGGACTAAAAGCAAGTGGCTTATTACTGTCAGTCTATCCCACTACCTCAAGTTCGTTCGTTGGCCGAGCGGTCTAAGGCGCGGGTCATCGCTCCCGGACTCACCGATCGTGGGTTCTAATCCCGTCCACGGCCGAAAAAAAAAAAAAAAAAAATTGTTTTTTTTTTTAAATCTGCACCATGTTCGTGTTCACTAGAACTTACAAATTTTTTTTCCTATAATTAATAGAACTAAAAATTAAAAAATAAATATAGTTTAAAAAAAACTAAAAAAACACGCTTATATAATACATCGAACTAAAAAGTGAAAAATAAATATAGTTAAAAAAAAAACTAACAAACACGCTTTTAGAGCATATCAAACTAAAAAGTTAAAAATAATTTTTCAAATAAGCTTAAAACAATAATAAATGATAAATAGTATTATTGTTAAAAAAAAAGCGTGGGGCGCTCGATGTACGAGAAATATGGACAAAGCGCCCCACGCTTTTTTTTTAACAATAATACTATTTATCATTTATTATTGTTTTAAGCTTATTTGAAAAATTATTTTTCACTTTTTAGTTTGATATGTTCTAAAAGCGTGTTTTTTAGTTTTTTTTTAAACTATATTTATTGTTAATGATATGGATAAAGTTATGTTGTATGACCAAATATCTGTACCTGAATTCTCTAAACATGATCTCATTTTTTGTCCTACAGCACACAACCTGACTACAGTAACCAAATTATTCAATATAGGGATTTTATGAATGTAGGTAGTATTATGTTATACAGTGACTGTAGCTCGTGTGATTGGGACCGTATATACTCTCTTCCCTCGGTGGACACCCAGCCAGGCCTGCTTCAAAGAAATATAGACTATCTGTACAATAAGCATGTACCGATAAGAACCATAGTTGTTAAGCCGAAGCTAAATCCATGGTTTAGTAGTGATATTACAAGTGCAATAAAATACAGGGACATGCTTAATGAGAAATGGAAACGATACAAGACTGATCATTTGCTTCAACTATTTAAGACTGCTAGGCGTAAGGTTAATGACTTGATTAATAGAGCTAAGCGTAGGTTTTATGGTAGTAAGTTCAATAGAATAAATTCGTCGCAAAAACTATGGAAAGAGGAAAGTGCAAATCTGTGATAAATGACGACTTGGACGTAAATGTTCTTAATCGTAGTTTTGTCAACATTAGTGTTCGTCCAGCTACGTGTCATCCGTATGTTAATTCTGTTACGTTAAATAATTGTTCTAGCTGTTTTAATTTTGTGGGTGTGAGTCAATGTGATGTACTTAATGCAATCTTTAGAATCAAGGCAAATGCAAGTGGAAGAGATGGAATTAGCCCAAAGTTTGTAAAAATGTTACTAACATTTATTCTAGGGCATATTGCACACATTTTAAATAATGCTATAGCCACATCCACATTCCCAGAGATGTGGAAAATTGCGAAAATCACACCCATCCCTTAAAATAAAAATGAATATAGACCTATAGCTATACTACCATTTCTATTCAAAGCCTTTGAAAAATTGTTGGCAACACAAATCTTAACATTCATGGACACAAACAACTTTCTTAGTAACAAACAATCCGGATTTATTAAAAAGAATAGCTGTACAACCGCGGTTTTAAAAATTGTTGAGGACATAAGAAGCATTATGGACAATAGCGAAGTTACTTTTCTAACGCTTCTTGACTTTAGTAAAGCTTTTGACCCGGTAAGCCACGAAATTTTGACAACAAAGTTAAGCAAACTTTATAACTTTTCCAACACGGCAGTTAAGCTTATATGACAAATTACGCTTTGCGGTATCATTAAGGACCTGTAATGTTGTATGTCCAAGAACTAAGCTTGCGTCCTCCGACAGGCAATTCTTTGTATGGGCTACCCGACTTTGGAATCAAGAAAAATATACAATATTTTTGCTTGCAACTGTGTACTAAAGGAAAATGGTTAGTTGATTTCGGTAAATATGTATATAATAAATGCTAAACTATACCCATGTCCTGAACCTGAAAACATCCATTGTAAACCATTGTTAACGATATAATTCTTAGTAAACGATATTCACGTTTTATTCGATATTCATATTTACTGATCTACTTTGTGCCATGCGCGAAGGAGATGCGATGGAGTAAGATGAACCGGCTCGGCATAAAATACCATATTAATAAATCCAGTTTGTTCTATTAACTACGGTTCTGTTAATGGTTTTTAACAAAAGCCACTAAGGGCCGCAACATTTTATTAATATGTATTCGCAAATTGAAAAGTGACGCCGGCTGGCAAAAAAAATTTAATTGTGTGTATTAGTGTTGTCTCGCTTATTCTTATGGCAAAATGCTATGAAAATTTTACTACGTAGTAGAATAAGTTTAAATGCGACTGCGCTGTAAATATAAGGTGCAAGACCACAAACAGAACAAACAAGCATCGACACCAATGAAAACAAAAAGGAAAATAGCCAATTCTAATGAAGAGTCAGACGAGATGATGAGGAGATGAGGGGAATACCATAGTGAAACAAGTAATTAGGCTCTAGTCGGGAGAGCCCGACTAGAAGATACCCTGAACCCAGTTGCAATAAATAAATTAAATTTATGTAAGACTTTGGTATACTGACTTAGCTTCAATCGATTAAGTTCAATATCTCCGGTGTTTCTTAACCGATTTGGACGAATTTTTCAGAAAAGTTCTATCATTAATCATTACGTCAACCCTCATTTTTTGATTTTCCAAATTCGATATTTTTTGTTATCGATTGCATGTGTTTATCGGAAACCAGAATAGTTATCGATAATTTGAAGCAAACTTGTTCTGCTCATGGTATAGGAGAACTTATATCCAAAATCTGAAGTCTCTAGCTCTTGTAGTCTCTGAGATCCACGCGTTCATACAGACGGACAGACGGACGGACAAACGGACATGGCTATATCGTCTCGGCTGTTGATGCTGATCAAGAATATATATACTTTATGGGGTCGAAGATGCTTCCTTCTGCCTGTTACACACTTTTGCACAAAACCATTATACCCTTATTTACCCATTTTATGGGTTAAGGGTATAAAAAGGGGATTCAAGATCATTGTTGGATTTTATGGATCAAATAAAAGAGATGGATAAAAGCAATCAGTGAGCGACATGACTTGCCATATCAAACAGCTTCAAAATCAAATTACTGAAATGCAAAAAGACAAGGATGGCACTCATGAATCAAGTTTTGCAAAAGAAGGCGGTGTCGTATATGAAAGGCTACATCACAAAGACGTAACAAACAATCATGGTGTCGCCGAGGGCGGCGCAGATGTTCGGAGTGCTTCCGAGCGAGGCAAGGGTGTTGTTGGTGAATGCGGCGATAAAGATGCAACGACTTTTGATGCCGCACAGGGCGGCATATCTGGATTATATGACTTATGTGTTCGAAAGAGCTCATGGAATGGCGTATTAGCTCCAAAACACCAGAAGCTACCTGGGGCCGCCGAGGGCTGTCCAACAGCGTCTGCAGCCTCATATGGAGGCTCATGGGAGAAATATGCACTTGCTCTACAACGCTAAATGCTACCTGGGG
Source organism: Scaptomyza flava (assembly GCA_030179655.1). Lineage (NCBI taxonomy): Eukaryota > Metazoa > Arthropoda > Insecta > Diptera > Drosophilidae > Scaptomyza > Scaptomyza flava. The sequence goes on along the minus strand of JARNME010000404.1, from coordinate 68,212,498 downwards.
CCGCCGAGGACGGTCCAACAACATCTGCAGCCTTAAATGGAGGTTCATGGAACGGCGTATCAGTCCCGCAACGCCAGATGCTACCTGGGGCTGCCGAGGGCGCTCCAACAACGTCTGCAGCTTCATATGGAAACTTTGGTGCAGAGAGGCGAATACATAACAGAAAGGGTCCGGCACCATATGGATGCGGCGTTTCTGGCGCAAGATGAAGGGTGAGTCTGTTTCTGGAGCCACAGGTCATTGGGGTCGTGATGCATTTGGTAAAGTAAACAGTAATGATTCAAATAATGCCTTATAACGCAGTTTAGTAAAATGATTGATCTACTTACCTTTAATGGCCGGGCAGAAGGCTGGCCGGTACTTATCAGAATGTTTTTACAAACTACTGCAGCTTAATAATCTAGAAATTTGATAAGGCTTCAAAACTCGAAGGCATGTTTATTGATCCAGCTAATGTTGGGTATATAATGAAACGATTGAAGTTTGTATAAGGTCGACCTGAGCTGCTTACAAGAATACAATTGACCAAAGTATCCGAAATACCGAACATAAATGAAAATCGTCTGGATACAATTGTATCGTTTGCATCCAAAGTACAAAATTTGGTTATTTATCTGTACAATGCCTTGGCAACAGGTAAACAACACGATAAGAGAGAGCGGCAACCAATCAGAAGACGGTCAGGCAAACAACAAGCAATGTTGACAGTGCAAGTTAGGAGGCTTCATGTCGGGTCTGTAAAGGTAAGCACATGATAGACAAGGTTGAGCAGCTGGAGAAAGCAAATTCTCAAGATAAGTGGGATACAGTAAAGAAAGCTGGCTTGTGCTTTGGCTGTTTGGGCACGGGACATAGCTGGAGCAATTGCAAGTTTCGACACTATCGACTGCATCACAAGGAAAAGGCCAACAATAATTCGGGCTCCGAAACTGGCGAGAGGTCAACTACAATTACTGTCAATACAGTTAAGGCACTTACTTTAAAATATTTGTTCAAGGTTGTTCCGGTAGAGATTGGCAAGCCTAAAGGAATTACGGTTAATACGTTTGCCTATGTGGATGATGGATCATCCGCAACATTGATAAACGAAGAGTTGGCTAAAAATGTAGGCTTCGAAGAAGTCAAGGAAAACTTGAAATTGAATTGGATTGGTAGTACTACAAAAGAAGTCTGGTCGATGATGTATTGCATTAAGATAAGAGGTATAAATGACAATAAAAAATGGGAAAGACTATCAGGAAATACAGTTCCTAATATAAACTTGCCACGACAATCTCTAAATGCGGAACTAGTATGCTCCAAATATTATCAAGTAACTTGTGTTCCAATTAATGATTATCATAATGCTGATATTGATTGGAGTAGACAATTGTCATCTTACAGAAACAATAAGGAGCTTTAACATGGGAGATGATATGATTGCTGCAAAGACTCCATTAGGATGGTTGGTATATGGCTGTGCAGCGAGTGACCGGCAACCAGGATCTGTGCATTTGACAGCGGTATTTAACAAACGAAAGCAGACAAAATAAATGATGAAGTTCATCTGATAATGGCTGAATTATTTTCCACAGAGCATTTCGGAGTCATTATTAAGCCCTTAGAATCAAAAGAAATTATGAAAGATAGAAAGCTGTTGTCGGATACAACGATGGACTTAGGTGTCCTGTACGAAACTGGATTGTTGTGCACAGAGGATGACGTACAGTTGCCTGATAGTTACGAAATGGCATTCAAGAGATTGAACGCAGTCGAACGAAATTTGAGAGAACCAGGCCAACATAAGAAGTATGAGGACCTTGTGGAAAAGAATATGCGGTGCAAATTTCAAAGTCTAAAGTGGAAAGTACAGGATCTCGTACTTGGTATTTCGTGGCTTATAATGTAAATAAACCAAACAAGATGAGACTTGTTTTTGATGCGGCGGCATCTGTGGATGAAGTATCTTTGAATTCTTCATTATTAAAAGGTTAAGCTTAGTACGCAGGAACTAGAATTATTTCTGATAGAAATTTACACATTATTTCTAATGTGTATCCTATGACCCTGTGTGCCCCTTAAAAATACCGGAAAAATCCCAAAAACTCAAAAAAATGTCAAAACAAAAAGGTAAAAGAGTAATACGGGCACACTTGTGCCTAGAAATAATGTGCTGCTCATTTTTTCTAGCAGAAATTCAGCTGTTCAATGCAATCCACATGATCCACTTCAATGTAATCGATGTGGCAACTCTCAACATTTTTCGAGGATACATTTCTAGCTGCTGCATATACTCATTAGAAATGTCTCTAGAAATTATGTCCAGAAATTATTTATAGCGTTTTTTTATATGGAGTTTGACACAACTAGAAATATTTCTAGTTCCTGCGTACTAAGCTTTAAGCCAGCACATTTCATGTAGATCGTGTTGTCACACAATCCACAAAAATTAAAATCTTGGTTGGTTGTTCCAACCACCTTGTAGTTGCTACAGCAAGCAAACATTTTGATATTATTTTAAAGTTTTAAGTGGCAAATGATATGCTATCACAAAACAAAGTAGGGTGCAAGTCAGTATAAGTAAAACATATCACTGCAAGAGCAATATTAAACTGTAAATATCAAAAGAGCGCTTAAATGAGAGAGCGTGAGCGCGTAGGCAGATAGAACCGCAAGTACGACGGATAATAATGGGAGAGTAGTGATGCTGTGAAGCGAGAGCAAGATAATAGACAAGCTGTTTGTTGTTTGCAAATGCAAATATATGTATGTATCTTTATGTTAAGACAGAGCAGCTTCAGTTCAACTGCAAATTAAATTGAGTATAAGCTCGGCAAACTCTTTTATGCAAACGTAAATATGTATATACAACGTATATTTGCAATCACTGCTCGAATTATTTGCCAGATTAAACAGAGTAAAACACCGTTCACAAACACAAGAGAACAATAAATAATTTAGGGCACGCAAAAACACGACCGACACTAACGAAAGACAACTTTTTAATTAATATTATCGAACCCATGACCTTCGACCTGTGAAGCAGCAGTTTTCTCTCTATGCCGCCAAAGCTCGTCAATTATATCAGTCAATTTAGTTATTTAGGCAAAAGGGAAAACTGATTTTCGTGGTTTTTACATAATATTACTTATTTTATCGTGCCAAAAACTTAAAAAAAATGTATTGTCATCTGAAACACATCTTTTAAAAACAAGTAGAAACTTTGCAGTCGGACGCAACCGACTGCGGTATACTCGTTACCAGTTTTAAAACCGGTAAAAAGAGGCCTGATTGCAAAGGGGAACGGATGCAGCAGGGGTGTACGATGTCTTAAAGATTATCCGATGCAGCTCAAAATTTGTAAAAGGTGGGGAAAGGGGGGCTGGGTTGGAATGGGTGAGTGTGGCATCCAAATTTTGGATGCGGATCTTTGTGGAATATCAATTGCTACCTTCATACGAAATCTAGAGACCCTAGCTAAAAGTTTGTTAAAGGTGGGGAAAGGAGGGCTGGGGGCGGTATGGGTATACGTGGCATCCAAATTTTTTCTGCAGATCTATGTGGAATGTCAATTGCTACCCTCATACCAAATTTAGTGACTCTAGCTCATAGTTTGTGAAAGGTATGGAAAGGGGGGCTGGGGGCGGAAAAAGTAGATGTGGATCCAAAACTTTGATGCAGTTCTTTGGGGGTCGTAACCAGCTATCTTCCTACCAAATTTGCTGGCTCTAGCTCCACAGCTCTAGAAGATACACGCATTCTCGTTTTTGACGAAGTGTTGGGGTAGATGGGGGCGGCTAGCGCAGTATTGGTGGGCGTTTCAACCAAACTTTTTTGGTGGGTCATCATCAACTATGTTGGCATCAAGTTTGGTGGCTATAGCTCAAAAACTGTGGTAGATATATACCTTCTTGACTTATTAAGAGAGGGGGGGGGGGGGGGCTGCGGGCGGAATGCGTGAATGTGGCTCCAAAACTTTTGATGCAGTTTTGCAGGGGGTTGCTAGTAGGTATCTACTCATCATATTTGGTAGTTCTACCTGTAAGGATGTATGAAATATGTGGATTTATCGGTTTTGAGTCATCGAATTTATCGATTTGCCAGATAAAGAGAATTGGAAAGTTTCAAGTCTCCAGCTTGAAGGGTGTCGAAAAAAATTGCAACCCTACGGACGGACAGACACCATGACGGACATTGCACAAAGCCAATATACTTTTTACTCTTTTAAAGAACATCAATCACATAGTTAACAAGTAAATCAAAAAAAAATTTTAGACATGATTTTATATGCTTTCTTGCATACATATGTAATAAATTTTTTTTAACATCATCCATGCAATACCCAAATATCAAACATGTTTTTGTAATTTATTATTTTTAAATTTATCTTCCTAATAGATGAAATTCTTTTGTCACAAATTTCGCTGCTTAACCCCTCCGAAAAAAAAAAATAAAATAAAATTAAGTACATATGTTCCGTTTCGGTCGACCTTCGGCCTGTGAAGCGGCAGTCTTCCCTTTATTCCACCACAGCTGGACAACTTCATCAGTCAAACTAGTTCGTGGTTTTTTATGATATTAAGAGCCCAGACCACTATTAATTCGTACGACACGTTTTTTGAGGTATACGCAATGTTTTATGGAATGTATGGTCAAAGTATGGAATCAATGGAAAGGTCTTTAAATTTCCGTTTGAATGATAAAGTACTTTTCTTAACCTATTAATAATCCATTGAAAATTTTCAATTCTTGTTAGAGTCTACTTTTTAAACTTTTTCCCCCTGTCCAAAAAATTTCGATATAACGAATTAAAAAATATTTTCCCAAAATATCGATTCAACGTATGAAAAATATTACTCATTTGAAGCAGCGATATTTTTTAGGCATCCCTAATTTGTACCATGATCTATAAATTGATAGTACCAGCAAATAGTAAAAGTATTTTAATTTAGTGGAATTTGAAGGGAAAGTCGAAAAATTTGTTCTGATGTGTTAATGTACTATTCTAGCAAGGGCATCGGAAGCTCACTTATTAGAAGAAGGAAGGACCAGGATGTCACCAGAAAATCCTGACAAAGTTTTATTTTTAAATAAAAATATGTCACATTTATTTCATTACTTTTTTTTCTTATTTCAATTAGTTTTATTTAAATCAATTGAACATATGCGCGAATCATGCGTGAGCCACGTGATTTTCTCAAAATTCTTGCATGCGTGAGCGTGAATCACGCGCCTTTTAAATTGCGTAAGAGTGCGTGACGTGAGCGAAAAACTACTCACGCGCCCATCTCTACAAGCTGGTACTGGAATCAGATTATTTTGCAGACGATTGAGTCGGATTGCAACGCTTTTACTTGATATTTATATTTGTGTTAGCAATTTGATCGGTTCCTAATGGCAGTCTTTGCAACGAATATAATGTTGCTGAAGGCTTATTTTTAGCTCATATCACTCTCGGATAGTAGTAAACACTTTCTAACCGATTTCTTTATTCTGTTTTTGCTTGCAGCCTTAACGTGTATGCTGTAAAGAATGAAATTTATCCTGATAATTGCTGAAATTGCGCTAAAAGGTAAGTACGACTCGTGATTCTTAAATTCCTATTGTAAACTGACACTATTAGCATTTACAATGTTCAAATATATGTATGAATGCCGAACAGGTGTCGATGTCTGTTGGTAGATCATAGGCAGCTGCCTTCCCTATTTGACCATTGATAATGTTGTTTCAGCTGTCATTGAAGCTGCTGTTGTTTCAATTTTATTTGCTAGACACTAGTAGTATTTATTTCTCGCTGCAGCAGAAATAACCAATAAAACTAAAGGTTTTTTTTATTAATTAAGCCTAGATGAGACCCATTTCAACTCAACAAATAGCCTACTTTATGTCTTTGCCATCTTTCCAATATCTAATCCCTTGGCCTTTTAGGCCAATAAAATGTTCGTTTCAGTGCTGTGAATCATTAGCATAACTGATGGCGCTTATTGTCAATATTGATTTCGCACTTTTGTTAAAATGCTTTCAATGAATTGATAGCTTCAGCGGACTTTTGAAGTATCTTCACCACTCTATCTGACACATACACCACAGATACAAATAAAACCAAGCACTCGCAAGCTGGGAAATATTGTTAGCCTCATCTTGAGTTGTATTGATTGTCACACACACACATAGACAATTTTTTTTTAAAATCGTTTGCGAGTTTAAAGAGATTTAATCTGGCATTTAAGCACCCGACAATATATTTCATATTGATGCATAAATTTGGCATCAAAATGTTGAATTCCATTTAAATGGATTTGTCTAGCCATTGGGGCAATAAGTTAAATAAAATTTAATCGAGCTTACGCTGACATGCGCGACGCATTTAGAACATACTTATTCGAAATATATATAAGAGTGAAAACATATATTGTGTCTAAGAAGTTGCTTAGCTGTAATTAAGTAAGGGGTTGCATCCTTTGTGGCACAAGTGCTGTCTTGTTAGTGACACACAGTCGATGCACAGATGGTGGCAGTTTTTTCACACCCTTCAAGCTAGAGACTTGAAACTTTCCTATTCTCTTTATCTATGCCATAGTAAATTAAAGTGTCAAGATTGGGGTTCTACGATAACTGGGTGGTTGGCAATTCGATAAATTCGATAACACAAAACCGATAAATCCACATATTTCGCACATTCTTACAGCTTGAACTACCAAATTTGGTGAGAAGATATCTACTAGCAACCCACACAACACTGCATCAATTTTGGAGCCACGCCTACCCCATCCACCCCCCTTTTCACACATTTTACAAACTTTGAGCTAGACTCACAAAATTTGGTATGAAGGAAGCAATTGACATACCACAAAGATCTAAAGCAAACATTTGAATGCCACGCCCACCCATGCCCCCCCCCCCCCCCAGCCTTTTTTCCCCACCTTTTACAAACTTCGAGCTAGAGTCACAGACTTTGGTATGAAGATAGCAATTGACATTCCACAAAGATCTGCATCAAAAATTTGGATGCTACGCCCACCCATACTGCCCCCAGCCCCCCCCCCCCCCCTTCCTCACCTGTCACAAACTTTGAGCTAGAGTCACCAAATTTGGAACGAAGACAGCTGGTGGCATCCCCATCTGCATCGGAGAATCTTTAAGGCAGCGTACACCCTCTTTACCTTCAGTAACGAGTATAAAACCCTCTACTGTTTGTGGCGACTGACCACATACTTATAAGTACTTTTCTGAGGTTTGCTGAATAGTTGAAGAAAAGCAATCGACGCAGTTTAGTTTTAGTTTGCCGAACACATGTTTAATCCTGCAAACAGCAAACATAATAAGTATGAACATGTGTTCAGTATAGTCTAACGTTCATCAAAGAAGTCAATATGTGTTGGAACTCACGGGCGATGTTTTAACACCTGTTTGTTGGTGTGTTTTTACCTGTATTATATCTATGAGCACGTTTTCTGGAACAAAATTAATAATTTATTGAATTTGGGTTTACTTTTTAAATTTGGGTTCATCATTCGTCAGTTCATTCTCTTATTAAAGAAGTCCGCTCTGTAAGTCTGTAAGTGTGTGTGTGTGTGTGTGTGTGTGTATTCACAAAAGAAGCAATACAGAATTGCACCAGACGAATGATAAATGTTGGATATTCTTATAATGTTGGAAGATGATATGTTAACATAAACAGCAGAAGCTTCTCTGCAATTAAGCACAAACAAAACATAGCGAATGCAAAGCAACAGACAGCGTTCGCTAATTCACGAGCGAGACTTATTTTTTTACGAACGCTTTTCTCTGCCGCAACACCACTACCACCAAAGTCGTTTACAAGCAAAGACAATTGTTGTACAACAACCACATACTATTTCAATTTTGGACTGCCTATATGTGTGAGTTACAGCAGCGAATTAACGCAGCGAATTAACACAGCGAGGCATGCATGTGAGTTACGGCAGAGAAGTTTGATAGTGTGTGATTTTTAATAGCTACGCTACCGCGCGTACATATGCTTACACATAAAAAAACAATAGTTTTTATAGAAAATTCGTTTAACAAAATTGTGTTTTTACTAACCAAAATGGAAGTGCTCTGGATAATAATTCGTTGCACGAAAATTTGTAAAAGGGAAGTTCGACCCGACTGTACGCAAAACTTGCAACATTATGTTGTTTATAAAATTCTACATGTGGAACACACATATAGCATATCAAAAGGCCATTCGGCGAGCACAGATGCGTTGCAGACGTTCTCGATTATAATAAGTATTGGCAATGCAATGGTATCCATGAATCACAAACTTGCCTTAAATGCAGGTTGTATTTGTTTTATTGTTTTCCTTTATTTATTAACTCGGTAGTTTTACTTTTTGTGTCTAGACCAGAATCGCATTTCCGCTAGAAAAATTGTATTACTTATTATAAAATTATGCTCGTATTTAACGAAATAATATTAAATTATTTCCGACAAAACAAATTCACATAAGCCAAAGAGTATAAAATTATTTTGTAAATTTTTGTTTGTTGAAATTTCTGAAGGTTACTGTTACTATTCTAATATCATTAACCATACAAATTTCAGAAAGGTTATACATTTACTAGCCAACTCGGTGCACCCAAAAACACACATTTATTGAGAGTTTTGAGCCTTGAATATTCCTTACAATATTTGTTGCACCAAACACGTACTTTTAAAGCAAGAGTTGTACTTTCGTAATCCAATTGAGCCGATTTTTCACACACGGACTTAAATTTAGTATAAACGTTTAAAAAAAATTTTTCGACAATTTTTGAAATGTATTTTATCTGGATTTAAATTTAATATTGACGGTAGGGTATTTAGTATTTGTTGAAATAAACAAGTTAAATTGTTCTCTTTATCAAGCATACATATGTCTGCGTACTAATATATATCGTTTAAAGTATCGATGTCTAAATATCGATTTATATTTATGTATCACCACTGCACTATTCATTTTGATCTTCAGTTCTCAAATATAGTTTGTCTAAGTAACAACTCACGGTGTTATTATTTGAGTGAACTCTTTATTCACAGCTGCACTATACTCTACAAGAGAGATATACTCTAACATTGGTTATGGGCCCAGACTCGCACAGTGATTAAGATGAGTCTGTATAATATAGAAAAGCTGAGCGAAAGCAATTACGATGTATGGTGTGTGCAAATGCGAAGTGTACTCGTACATCAGGAACTGTGGTGTGTTGTGAGAGGCAATAATGATGAACCAAGCACAAGTGAAGCGAAAAGTGCGTTAACAGACGAAAAAGCATTGGCTCTTATAATTCTAAATGTGCAAGTTTCTCAATTGATTTATGTAAAAGGTTGTAAAACCGCAAAAGAAGCTTGGGAAAAATTGCGAACAGTGCATGTGTCTACCGGGCCGCTTCGTAAAGTGTCGTTGTACAAGAAAATGTTAAGTTTAAAGTTGACGTCTGATAGTAACATGACGCAATATATCAATTCGTTTGTCGAAATTGTAGATAAACTAACAGAAGTTAACATCGATCTTAGTGATGAGCTGAAAGTTATTATAATGCTTTCCAGTTTATCTGCAGATTACGAAAACTTTGTTGTTGCAATAGAAACAAGAGATGAGTTGCCTTCATTCGAGTCATTAAAAGTGAAGCTTCTAGAAGAAGCGAACAGAATAAGTGACAAATGCGAGCAGGAAGGCAACCAGCAAGGCAACAACCAGAAGGCAACAAAGCAACAAAAGAAATTCGACGGACAGTGTTACAAATGTGGAAAACGCGGTCACAAAGCAAATAAGTGTAGATCGCGAAAAAGTGAAAATGAACAAAGTGAAATCAAGAAAAGTATAGAGCAAAAAGAACAGCAAAGAATTTCGTATTCTGTTTTTGCTGCTATACAGCAAAGCGTGATATCAAAGCGTACATGGTGTCTAGACAGTGGCGCGACATCTCATATGTGCTGTGAAAAGGAAATGTTCGTTTCGTTCGTACCAAAGAAAGACAAAATAATTTTAGCGGCAAATAAGTGCATCGAATCGCCGGGAACGGGTACAGTAATTATAAAAACAAGGGAAGGCACATTAGAATTGCGAGATGTCTTATTTGTTCCGTCATTACAAATGAATTTTTTTTCCGTGAGCAAAGCAACAAACTTTGGGCACTCGATAGTTATTAAAAAGAGACTAGCCATAGTAAAGACAAAAAATAATATCGTGTTGCTGAAGGCTCAGATGAGCGAAAACTTATTTTTATTTAACGACTTAAATGTGAACACTTTATACTCAATGCAAGAAAAAGCGATTATATGGCATAATCGTTACGGCCATTTGAACTTTCGGAGCTTAAAAAATTTGGCTGGCAGTGAAATGGTGTGTGGCATCGATTTAAAAAATGTATCGGACGAAATAAATTGCAACACATGCAACAAAACTAAAATTAGTGCGGTGCCGTTTAATAAAAATAACAAAAACAATGCAAGTGAACTCTTGGAACTAGTTCATACTGACGTGTGTGGCCCTATAAATGTACCGTCCGTCGGGGGTGCAAGGTACTTCATAACATTTATAGATGATAAATCCAAACGTGTTTTTGTGTATTTCCTAAAATCAAAAGACCAAGCTTTGGAAAAGTTTAAATTGTTTAAAAATATGGTTGAATGTCAAACCGGACAGAAAATAAAAGCCGTTCGAAGTGACAACGGTAAAGAATTTGTGAATAAACAATTTGACGAGTTATTAAACAATTGTGGCATAAAAAGACAGTTAACAGTGCCGTATACGCCACAACAAAACGGTGTGGCTGAAAGAGCCAATAGAACACTAGTTGAAATGGCGCGTAGCATGATGGTGCATGCGAACATTGAAGAGCCCCTATGGGCTGAAGCTATTTCGACGGCTGCATATTTGCGAAACAGATCACCAACGCATGGAATAAAAGGTGATGTTACTCCGTTCGAGCTCTGGAGTGGTCGTAAGCCAACAGTAAAGCATTTGCGCATTTTTGGATCGCCTGCGTTTGCCCTGAATAAGTTGCAAAACAAAAAGTTTCGTGCAAAAGGCAAGGAATACGTGTTCGTCGGCTATTCGCTTACAGCCAAAGCATATCGGCTGTATGACAGAGAGGCAAGACAAGTAATAGAGAGGCGAGACGTAAAATTTGTAGAAGGCGAAATATCGTCCAGAGAAGATGTCTTATGCAAACCAGAAAACTCAACAATTATGGAAATGTATCCGCAAATCTGTGTGTCAGATCAAAAGGTTGGAACATATCTAGAAGAAAACGGTTCTTCTCTTGCAGATTCTGATATTGCGGATAATGATGAGGAATTTTTAAGTACAGAAGAAGCTAGGCCTTCAGAAGAAGAAGAACATTCATCAAAAAGTTCATTGGAAGAAGCTGACATTAGTTCACGTTGTGGTCCGGGCAGGCCAAAATTGGTGCGCACTGGACAGGTAGGCAGACCTAGAAAGCAATACAATATGCTGAACAACATAATGAGCTATAGTGACATAGAAACACCTGGTTCAGTAAGTCAGGCATTGACAGGCAAACATTCGTTTGAGTGGGAGCTGTCAATGGGGCGAGAATATGAAGCGCTTATAGCAAATAAGACCTGGTCATTAGTTGATTTGCCACCTGGTGCAAAGGCAATAGGCTCCATGTGGGTTTTTCGGATAAAAAGGGATAAACTGGGAAACATAGTACGCTACAAGTCAAGATTAGTTGCTAAAGGATGTAGTCAGCAGTTCGGGGTTAATTATAACGAGACTTTTTCGCCAGTCATTCGTTATGAGAATATAAGAATGTTATTGGCAATAGCTGCTGAAAAAGAGTTATATTTGCATCAGTTAGACGTCTCGAATGCATACTTAAATAGTGAGCTCAATGAAGAAATTTTTATGAAGCAGCCAGAACATTTCATAGATAGCTCACACCCAAATAAAGTTTTAAGGTTAAATAAGGCTTTATATGGTCTTAAACAGTCTGGCAGGGCATGGAATAGCACTTTAAATGATGCATTAATACACATGGGCTTCAAGGCAACAAAAAATGAGCCATGTCTATACATGAAAATTATGAAAGAATCGTATAATCTAATAGCTGTATATGTAGACGATTTAATTATCGCATGCTCAAGGAAATGCGATCTGGTTGATATCAAAGCCAAGCTTAATGGATGCTTTGATATACAAGACGACGGCCCATTGCAACATTTCCTGGGAATGGAAATAAAGCGCGAAAGTGAATGCGGTGCTATTTCTGTGTGTCAGAAACAGTATATAAAAATTCTGCTGCAAAAGTACGACATGAATATGTGTCGTTCTGTTTCAACGCCTTTGGATCCTGGTTTTCAGATTGACTGCGTTAATGACAAATGCGGCAAGGCAAATCTTGTTGAGTATCAATAACTTATTGGATGTCTAATGTATCTGGCAATCTCAACACGCCCTGACATTATTCATTCCGTAAGTAAGTTGGCGCAGAGAAACTCCGATCCCCATAACGAACATGAAGCAGGCGCCAAGCACATTCTCCGTTATTTGTCAAAGACGATCGACATAAAGCTATAATACGCTAAGACCGGAGAGGCTCTGCATGCTTATGTTGATGCAGATTGGGCTAACGACGCACAGTGGCGCCCGTAGAACAAGTCAAGTGTCAAAAATCAAAAATTGCATGTGCCTCTAAAAAATATTGAATGAACCTACTTTATAGGAAATTTTCCAGCGATTTCAAATCTGCAATCCATAATGTAACCGGATTTTTTTGTTTAGAAGATATAGCTTTTCAAAGTTGTCTGATTTTTTGTGTTACATAAAAATCACAATTTTAAGGTAATTTGGTCGGCTTTGAGATACAATATCTCAAAAACTAAGTTACGGATCGTCATTATTTTTGGTTCTATTGATAGATCTATTTATTAAGAAAAGAATAAAAAAAAAATTATACTGGTTGCTTTGCGTTTGGCCAGGCAGTTCAATATTTACCAACTATCCACTTTTTCACTATTTCTCAACTTTGATGGAAAATAAAAAAAATTATATCACATTATATCGGCTATTTTTTTAAATTAATTTCTTTGATTATTCCTCTATTAAATGCAAAAAGTTTCATGTGCCCGTTTTTGCCCCTTTTTTTTTAAATGTAAAAAAGTGAAAAAAGTCATAGGAAAAAAATGTGTTGCATGCATTTTTGGGAAATTTATGACATATAACCGTGAAAACCCATTTTTGTTGTTGTTGTTACGTTCGTTATTGTGAAGATACTTGACTTTTGTTTTTCATTCTGTAATGCTTACCTGAGATCATTTGTCAAATCCTGGTCCCTAAATTCAGGTGCAGTTACAGGATATACAAATAAATTACCAGGTACGCACCAAATACAGAAAATACATTGAATGTAATTACGAGTTCCACCTAACCATGGTTGACGGAAAAGTGGTCAACGAACTGACAAACAGAAGGTCAACTTTGTCATGCCCAATTTGCAAATGAAGAAAATTATGAGTTTGGGATCTCACCCTTGCATGCAAGAATAAGGTGTATGGAGTTCTTGCTGAAATTAGCGTATACGCTTCCACAAGAGGATGAAAACTTTGACGAAAACACATCAAACAAAGATAAGGAAAATATCAGAAAGAAGCGAATACAGGATGCGTTTTTCAAACAAGTTGGACTTAAAGTAGACTGCCCCAAGTACGGATACGGAAACTCAAACGATGGAAACACTTCAAGGAGATTTTTTGAGAATGATGAAGCTGTAACTCAAATCACAGGGATAAACAACCAAATCGTTAAGAGATTGGGAACGATCTTAAATGTTTTGAACTGCAAGGAAAAAGTTGATTCTGACAAATATGGAGAATATGCTTCAAAAACTGCATCACTTTTAGCAGAATTATATCCGCAGAAAAAGTTGACCCCGACAGTCCATAAAATATTGGCGCATGGCAAGGATATAATTGAGTATCAGTCTTTGCCAATTGGAGAGCTCTCTGAAGAAGCACAAGAGTCCCTTAATAAGTTTTATAAAAAATACAGATTGCTAAACACTTTCAAAGCTTCAAGGGTGAGACAAAATGAGGACCTCTTCAACATGTTGGCAGCATCTTCAGATCCACTAATTTCATCACTGAGGCATGTTAAGTCACGAAAAGAATTAGAAAATACTTATAGTTCAGAGATGATTTCTCTTTTAGAAATACCATCTTTTACGGATTGTGATGAATATTTAACAAAAAATCAATAAAAAAAAAAAAAAAAAATTATTTATAATTATTTTAATATAATAATTATTTTAATATTTAATATTAATTATAAAAACCATTAAAACGAAACAATAAAAATCAAAACATTTAAAAAATATTTTTTTTCTTTCCCGTAAAGTTGATTTTTCCACAAATTTCAACTTTGCATACCCATAAATAGGCACAGAAAAATCGTAGCATTCATTTCAAACGCTCATTTTATAGGTTGATTAATTATCTATCATATGCTTTTTAAATTGTTCGATTATCTCATTTGGTTCAAAAGTTATGATTTTTGATATGAAAAAACTCAAATGGCCCCACTGTGCGACGGTCAGGACCGAAAATCGTATACTGGGTACGGATTTTTCTTAGCAGGTTCAGCTTTCTCCTGGTCTTCAAAGAAGCAATCCGTGGTGGCACTAAGTAGCACCGAGGCGGAATATATTGCTCTTTCTACAGCAGCCAAAGAAGCAATCTATCTGCGGCGGCTACTCGAAGAAATTGGTTATCACTCTCCTAGTGACCCAATTCAAATCAATGGTGACAACTTAAGTTCACAACAAATCGCTTATAATCCTGTACACCATAAGCGAACAAAACATATTGACGTTAAGTTTCATCATATAAGAGAAGTTATTGCAAAAAATGAAATTTGTATTAAATACGTCCCCACAGCAGAAAATGTAGCAGACATTTTTACCAAGAATTTACAAAAAGAAAAGCATATCAAGTTTGTAAAGATGCTTGGTTTAAACTAATATATGTTGTTTTAAGAAGAATTTAAATTGAGAAGAAGTGTTGAAATAAACAAGTTAAATTGTTCTCTTTATCAAGCATACATATGTCTGCGTACTAATATATATCGTTAAAAGTATCGATGTCTAAATATCGATTTATATTTATGTATCACCACTGCACTATTCATTTTGATCTTCAGTTCTCAAAAATAGTTTGTCTAAGTAACAACTCACGGTGTTATTATTTGAGTGAACTCTTTATTCACAGCTGCACTATACTCTACAAGAGAGATATACTCTAACAGTATTGATGGCGCATAAAATTTCATCAAAATCGGGCCAGCCGTTTCGGTGGAGTTTTTGCCCGGACCTCGTGACACGAGAATTTTACATGCATATAGATTACATTATATCATGAATTTGTAATGCGTCTAGGTACAATGACCGACTTTACAATGATATCAATCCTTCGGCTAACCACTTTAGGTCAAACCACAATGCCTTTATTATGCGAAGACCACTCAAATAGCAAAAATCAAATAGACAGTCAGAACTTCTGACTCAGAATTGGAAGCCTGGCGACACGCTGTATTTCGGGTGCTGAGAGAGGCCAGCCGAATGCAAAGCAAGTCATCCTGCTGCTAGCATCGCTGCGACATAAACTCCAACAGAATACGCATGCATGTGTGCACTTGCAGCACATTAAAATATGGTCGTGCCACTTGTGTTTTTCATTTATTTAACAGCCTCATCATTTATGATCTAAAAATTATTCATAAAAAAATGTCCGTCTTGGTCTCTGTCCCTCCGTATGTTCGCAACTTTTTTCGACACCCTTGAAAAGCTTTGAAACATTGTAATTATCTTTATTTATGGCCGGGACGGATTATGTGTAAAAATTGGGGCTCTACGCCTAGAGGGCTTCAAAACTTTGATGCAGATCTTTGGATGTTGCTAGTCGCTGACTTCTTACCAAATTTGCTAGTTCTAGCTGTAAGGATGTGCGACATATGTGGATTTATCGTAGAACCCCAATCTTAACACTTTATACTTCTAGGACATATAAAAAGATATTTGAAAATTTTCAAGTCTCTAGCTTGAAGGATGTCGAAATGCCGAAATATATATGCGCCATGCACATACGGACGGACACACGCAATGACGGACATTGCACAAACCCAATATACTCTTTACCTTCTGTAATTATGTAGTTGCATTCTTTAATGAACCTTTTCATAAATAGTCAAATCATAATAGTTAAAGCAGGTCAATAAATGAAAAAAACATTTGACTCGAAAACATTTCAATGCCCCCAATTAATGGGGCACTTTGCCAAAAACCTGGCATTTATTCATTTTACCATCTCCTAAAATTAATTAATGGCTGCGTTCAGGGAACTAAGCGCTTACAATACATGTTTAGTAATCGTTCGCTGAGCGTTCTGCTTAGTAAGTGCTCTTTAAACATGTTTAGTCAACGCCAGCCATCTTTGTAAGCGTAAAATTTGTTTGTTTTTGCGCTTAGTGATTAAACAGCTGTTAATTGTTTTGTGCAAATGGTTTATTTTAATACGACGTGTATTTTAAGACTTCATTTAAATAAAAATAAATATATGAAATTTATGAAATATAAAATAAACTAGTAATAATAAGATATATAATTTAAATTTTTACATATCGATAATGATAATCAGCTGATCAACTAAGCAGTGCGTTCACAAGTTTACAGCGATTAGCACTAAGCGCTTAGTAAGCAGCTTAGTTCCCTGAACGCAGCCAATGGTTGATGCAAAACTGTTGTAAAAACACTGAACTATTATGTTGCATAACAGAAATGTAACGTTAACAGACCTCTTTAAAAGTTTTTAAACTTTGAGTTCATTTGTTACCGTACACGACAACGTGGACAAAACTGTTCAGTTGCTGAGGAGCATGTGCTGGTTGACCTTGTGGAGTCAACTTAAATATTTTAGTGAACAAAGGATGAATACAAAGCAAGTTTCAGGTGTTTGCCTATCGGCACTTAAACGTTTTATTGCTAAGCGGCACTCAGGCCTCAGGCTCAAGGTCCCATACGCAGATGCCCGTACAGCGCCCGTACCGTAATGCACAGATTGACCGTAACGACAAGTATTGAAAAATACACAAATTGTGGCGATAGGTTAATAACTTTCTCTTAATAAATCGGAAATGCAGCTGTGTTTTATTTACTTGCCAAGTCAAATAACTTAATGTAAAATTATGTTTGTTTTTTTTGGGTTTTGTAGGCAAAATAAAATTATGCACCAAATATAATCTAAATATTAGCTATTTAAGGTTTGCCGAAATTTATCATAGTAGAGAAAGTTCAATGAGTTCTATGGCAAATGCTAAGCATACATTTAAATATGCCCATGAAGAAATACAGGGACACATA
Source organism: Scaptomyza flava (assembly GCA_030179655.1). Taxonomy (NCBI): domain Eukaryota; kingdom Metazoa; phylum Arthropoda; class Insecta; order Diptera; family Drosophilidae; genus Scaptomyza; species Scaptomyza flava. The sequence goes on along the minus strand of JARNME010000404.1, from coordinate 68,195,135 downwards.
TGCATACATGCTAATGGGAGCTAGCCGAAACAAAATATCAACTAGTAAGAAGGCTCTAGTCGGGAGAGCCCGACTAGAAGATACCCTGAACCCAGTTGCAATAAATATATTAAATTTATGTATAACTTTGTTATAAGTACTGACTTAACTTCAATCGATTAAATTCGATATCTCCGGTGTTTCTTAGCCGATTTGGACGAAGTTTCCAGAAAAGTTCTATCGTTACCCATTACTTCAACCCTCATTTTTACATTTACCAAATTCAATCTTCTTTTGTTATCGATTGCATGTGTGTATCGGAAACCAGAATACTTCTCGATAATTTGAAGCAAACGTGTTCTGCTCATGGTATAGGAGAACTTAAATTCAAATTCTGAAGTCTCTAGCTCTTGTAGTCTCTGAAATCCACGCGTTCATACAGACGGACGGACAGGTAGACATGGCTATATCGTCTCGGCTGTTGATGCTGATCAAGAATATATACACTTTATGGGGTCGGAGATGCTTCCTTCTGCCTGTTACATACTTTTGCACAAAACCATTATACCCTTTTACCCATTTTATGGATTAAGGGTATGAAAATCATTTCAAAGCCTATTCAGTTATCGAATTTATCGGTTTTCCAGCCCCCAGCATTCGTAGAAAGCCAATCCTGGCACTTTATCTTCTCCGGGAATATAAAAAGATATTTGCAAAGCTTAAAGTCGTCAGCTTTACGGGTGTCGTTTATAATACACAAAACCAACATACTCTTTACTTTCGGTATCGAACCAGATAGCTGGAGACTTCTCCAAAACCAGAGGGCATACGTAAATCAATTGCTAGCTAGTTTTTACTTTTAATGTTGTTTCCTTTTCTCCACAGGCACAGACAATGCAGCACACCAATGATAATTGAAAAGAGACCAAAACTGCGCTGTGGTTTGTTAGACATTCAAACCACACACACACATGAACTATTCACACTACTCACACCACCAAAACGGCTAAGCGCAACTTAATTTTAAAAAATATCCAAGGGAAGCTGCCATGAACACTAAGTCGAGTCCTTGGTATTGGTACCTGCTGATACTGCTGCTACAGCTGACCAACCACACAGTATACATCTCCGGCTATCTAATTGTTGTACACGAACAAACGCCTCCGGGCGCTGTTATCTTTAATGCTTCGGTCTATAAGCTTGGATCAGAGCGCCATTATAAAATTAATGCCCACAAGTCGGCGAGCTTTGTGCATCATCTCGTTGCGGTCAGTCACAAGGATGGCCAAATTCAGCTGAAAAAAACGCTCAAATGCGATGGCATCTACTATCCCAATCTTTTCACATTCTATGTAGACTCCACATCAAATCGTCTGAGATCCATTGACTATTACAGCCTGCCTGTGCGAATTTTCATTTCGGGTCACAGCTGCAACGAGGATCGACGCATTGAGCAGGATCTACATCATGTGCATCACTTCGAGGAGGAAGACAATACAGGCTACTCCAAGCGTCGTCGACGTCGCAATGTAAAACAGCAGTTTCTTTTGCCTGATGAGCTCGACGGCAATCAGCTTGAGCAGGCCTACAGCCGGAACAGCACAGACTTTCGTGATGGTGATTTAATCTTCGGAAATAGCTTTGATAATGAGATGCGACATCGCATTCTCAATCGGAAACGTCGTGCTAGCACCACAGATCCTCTTCAGCTGCAGCCAGCTCTACACAGACGAATTACCAATGCTAAGCAGTGGATATCAGAGACATATGCTTCGTATGCGATACACACTACAGACAAATGGAATCAGATCTGTTTGCGCAAGTCACAGTTTATAAACAATCTAAACGCGTTCCTACCTAAATCCGTCTGTCAGCACTGCAACGTGAACTTCCTTGATGTAAACGACGAGCGGTTTTCAATTGAGCATCAGAACCGCGATCTGGTTGCTAGCCACGATGTCTGCATTCATGAGTCCATGTGGAAGGTCAGCATTACGTTCAACATACGCTGCAACCGGAACGATATTGTTGACTCCGACCATCGACTTAAGATCGTATATCACCACCAGGAATTTAACGACACCGATATTGCGAAGCGTGTCCGTCGCGAGCTACGCAATCAATCACCTTACTTCGAGCAGGCCCTCTATGTTGCCTCAGTGCTAGAAGAACAGCCTGCGAGTGCTGCTGTCATCACAGTGCGTGCACGTGATCCTGAGGATTCGCCTGTTGTCTACTCCATGGTGTCATTGCTTGACTCCCGATCACAGTCCCTATTTGCGGTAGATGCACGCTCGGGTGTCGTTACGACTTCGGCTAGCCTAGATCGCGAGGTTATGGATGTCCATTACTTCCGGGTTGTTGCCACAGATGACAGTTTTCCACCACGTAGTGGTACAACTACTTTGCAGGTGAATGTCCTAGACTGCAACGACCACAGTCCCACCTTCGAGGCGGAGCAGTTTGAGGCGAGTATACGCGAAGGCGCCACTGTTGGCTCTACTGTAATAACATTGCGTGCCACGGATCAGGATATTGGCAAAAATGCGGAGATTGAGTATGGTATTGAAGCTATCACAGGTAGGTTACTTCTATCCCCATTCCTAAATTCTTAACTAGTATTTCTGCCTTTAAAATAATTATTTTTGTTTTTAACAATATGGGTCGTAAAATTTTTTGACAAGAAAGAATTAAAAGTACTATTTACCTAAAAAAAAAAGAATATTTCCAAAATCAACAAACAAACAACAAAAACGTTGAGTTCGGATGCCACTGACAGCGAGGGGGGTGCGTTTTAAGATAGTTTGATGCAGATCTTGACTAGCTTTATAGTAACTTAATTTGACTCCAGCTCAACACCTGTTCTACCTCAAAAACTTTGGAATATGCTCTGGGGCGGCAGAATTTGGCGTGGAATCCAATCCTTTGATGCAGATGCACCAAATTTGGTGACACTAGCTGTCAAATTGTGGGAAATATGTGTGTTTTATTGATTTGCACCTGGAGGTGTATCAACATGTAATCGATCCAAGCCAACCAGTGAATTAAGCGTCACTATATTGAAGCTTTTCCGGATGCTGATATGTACCAAAGTTTTTTTTTTGGGCTTTCAGAGTGTCGAGGAAATACCCGTTCATAAGGACAGACACCATGACGGACATTGCACAAAACCAATATAACAGTATAACATGTAAGAATGCTCTGGTCGTGTAATCTCGACTAAGAAATATCCTTTTACTGGACTCCTGAAGCTTGGAAAACATAAATGATCTATACCTCCAGTGTTTCTTAAACGATGAAATTTTAATTTTGTAACTCAAGCTGTTAAATTGTGAGAAATATGTTTATGTATATGTATTTTATCGATTTGCATCTAGAGTAAGTTAATTAACTAAGTTATATAGAAATTATTTAAAATTTTCTATTAACCAGCTTGTGTTTTGAAGTTTTTTAAGCTCATATAAACTTGCAACTATACAAAATAGTACATATCTAGATGTTTACACATCTCCCGTGTGCTAAGACTCATACTGGTTTTGTTTTATAAAATAACAAAGGATTTCGGGTCCTTATCCGCATATTTTCGGTTACTATTGGTAGCCTATCTTTGCTATTTAACTCGCCGGCAGGAAGTCCTACCAAAATCAATGCATGAGCCCTCCGGCTCAACAGCTGCAGCTCACAAGCTTTTTGGACTTATTATTATTGAAAAGTCAAAATGTAAACATGCCCGAAGTATATCGTCATTCATGTTGAGTGTTCCGCCTGAACTTTTCTCGACGATTTGTTCTGAAAAGTTTTGGCCGCCGCAGCTCGTCGTAAAGGAGTTCATAAATAGGTGAAACAATAATAACTAAAATATAAGGATCAGAAGTGCACCGCCTGTTAACCACCTTGTTGCCTCCACCTCGGTGGCAAAAATCTATTAGAAGTAATTAGCTTGGCCTTTCAAAATGTAAGAGGTCTTAACACTTAACATGCAAAAACTTGATTTAGCAGCTTATCCTTTGACTCACAAAAGGTTGAACTTACAAGGACCAGGCTTAACACTTATAATGCTAATTATTCCGTTTTCCAAGTAAGTGTGATATGAGCAGATGCGATCGCACCTCGCACATCTCATTTCTATTGACTCTTGTATTTCCTCGAACGGGTTCATGCTCATGATCTGCCACACAAGGAGTTTTTATGAGTTAAAATATGTAATATATATAGAAGTATCCCTCGCAAATCGTTGAACTTATACAACGTGTTTTCAAAATGAAGCGATTTAAAAAAAAAAATTTCGAATTGTAGGAATAATTCACTATTTCAACGAAGTATGAAATTCGAAGACAGTGACACAGACTAGCGAAAGCATATTAATGATTTTGTTAATGAATAATGTATATAATAGCTAAGTCTTTTTTAACGCTAACCACATAACGCGGAATTTTTTTATTTTTGCGATAACCATCCACTTCTCCTTCAGTTGTTTTACAAGTGATAATTAATCGTCTTAGTTTAAAAAGGAACTATCAAAATTTAAAAACGCAAACCAAATTTAAAAACCGTGAAATGCTATAAATTCATGTTCGTACATAACAGTTAGGTCTTATTGTGTTTGTGCTAACACATAATAATTATCTTAATCATAGTAGATTAAAGTTTTCCTTAAAAAAAAAAAAAGAAATAAAGCGATTTATGTTTCGAAATGTTTTAAAAAATATTCCAGCAATTTAAAACAACGATTTCAATTTTGCGTTTTACTTTACATTTACCTTTTTTATCAACAGATGGCATTGGCGTAGTCCAGAATCAGGAGCTACCGATTTTTCGAATTGATTCACGCTCCGGTGTAATCTCCACACGAAGAAGCTTGGACCGGGAGACCTCGGATAGCTACCATATGCTGGTCACAGCCTCAGACATGGCTGCAGCCCAAAGCGAACGTAAAACGGCAACGGCAAGTGTTTTAGTTAACATACTGGATGACAATGACAACTATCCGCAGTTCAGTGAACGAACATACACCGTTCAGGTGCCAGAAGATAAGTGGGGAGATGACAACAATGTAGCACATATTCGCGCCATAGATGCCGATCAAGGAAATAATGCGGCGATACGCTATGCTATCATAGGTGGCAACACACAGTCGCAATTCTCCATAGATTCGATGAGTGGAGATGTGAGTCTCGTTAAGCCCTTAGACTATGAGAGCGTAAGGAGCTATCGGTTGGTTATCCGTGCCCAGGATGGAGGCAGTCCCTCTAGGAGCAACACTACCCAGCTGCTGGTCAATGTGATTGATGCCAATGATAATGCGCCACGTTTCTACACATCACAATTCCAAGAAAGCGTGTTAGAAAATGTGCCGGTGGGCTATAATATAATCAGAGTGCAGGCCTATGATTCGGATGAAGGTGCTAATGCAGAGATTAGCTATAGTATATCTGAGCGGGATGATAACTTTCCGCTGGCGGTTGATTCGCGAACTGGCTGGGTGCAGACCATTAAGACGCTGGATCGCGAGGAGCAAAATCGGTATGCGTTTCAGGTAATAGCCAAGGATGGTGGTGTGCCGCCCAAGTCAGCCAGTTCGTCGGTGGTCATCACCGTGCAGGATATCAACGACAATGATCCCACTTTCAATCCAAAATACTACGAAGCTAATGTGGGGGAGGATCAGCCACCAGGGACTCCAGTAACTACTGTTACCGCTACCGATCCAGATGAAGATTCGCGCTTGCACTATGAAATAAGCACGGGAAATACGCGTGGACGATTTGCCATTACCTCGCAAAATGGACGTGGTCTGATAACTATAGCCCAGCCACTAGACTATAAGCAGGAAAGGCGATTTCTTCTAACGGTCACTGCTACGGATTCAGGTGGACGTTCTGATACATCGACAGTTCACATAAATATCACCGATGCGAATAACTTTGCACCCGTATTTGAAAATGCTCCATATAGCGCTTCAGTTTTTGAAGATGCTCCCATTGACACCACTGTGCTGGTGGTTTCGGCCACCGATAGCGATGTGGGTATCAATGCGCAGATAACCTACTCTCTCAACGAAGAGAGTATCAACGGGCTGAGCAGTCCAGACCCGTTTACCATAAATCAGCAGACGGGTGCCATTATAACAAGTGCTTCTCTGGATAGAGAAACCACCAGTGTATATTTGCTTACTGTGACAGCTAAAGATGGGGGCAATCCATCTCTCAGTGACACAACTGACGTAGAAATTAGTGTCACGGATGTTAATGACAATAAGCCGACTTTTAAGAATCCACTCTATCAATCTTCAATACTGGAGGATGCGCTAGTTGGCACCTCAGTCATACAAGTTTCGGCCAGCGATCCTGACATCGGGTTGAATGGACGCATCAAATATTTGCTTAGTGATCGGGATGTGGAGGATGGTTCCTTTGTTATCGATCCAACATCGGGCACCATACGCACCAACAAGGGTCTTGATCGGGAGAGCGTAGCCATCTATCATCTCACAGCGATTGCTGTGGACAAAGGTTCACCACCACTGTCTAGTAGTGTAGAGGTACAGATACGCCTGGAGGATGTAAACGATTCACCACCCACTTTTGCATCCGATAAGATAACGCTCTATGTGCCAGAGAACTCGCCAGTGGGTTCAGTTGTGGGTGAGATTCATGCACACGATCCGGATGAGGGCGTTAATGCAGCTGTGCATTACTCAATTATTGGTGGCGATGATTCCAACTCATTTTCGTTAGTCACTAGACCCGGCTCAGAACGAGCTCAGCTATTGACAATGACTGAGCTCGACTATGAATCCTCACGCAAGCGTTTTGAGATAGTAGTGCGCGCTGCAAGTCCACCCTTACGCAACGATGCCCACGTTGAAATTCTTGTCACGGATGTGAATGACAACGCGCCTGAGCTACGTGACTTTCAAGTAATTTTCAACAATTTCCGGGATCACTTTCCCAGTGGGGAGATTGGACGTATTCCCGCTTTTGATGCGGATGTCAGCGATAAGCTCCATTATCGTATTCTCTCCGGCAACAATGCAAATCTTCTGCGCCTAAACAGCAGCTCTGGTGGACTAATACTCAGCCCTCAGCTAAACACAAATGTGCCAAAATTTGCCACAATGGAAGTTTCTGTTTCAGATAGTATAAACGAGGCCAAGGCCATAATGCAGCTATCTGTACGGCTCATTACCGAGGACATGCTGTTTAACTCAGTGACAGTGCGATTGAATGAAATGACAGAGGAGGCATTCTTATCGCCTTTGCTAAACTTTTTCCTGGATGGACTGGCTGCTATAATACCCTGTCCTAAGGAAAGCATCTTCATCTTCAGTGTACAGGATGACACGGATGTCACCTCACGTATACTTAACGTAAGCTTCTCTGCAAGGCGACCAGATGTCTCGCACGAAGAGTTCTATACGCCGCAATATCTGCAGGAGCGCGTCTATCTTAATCGTGCGATTCTTGCCCGACTTGCCACAGTGGAAGTCCTTCCGTTCGATGATAATCTCTGCGTGCGAGAGCCTTGCCTCAACTTTGAGGAGTGTCATACAGTTCTGAAATTTGGTAATGCCTCGGAGTTTATTCACAGCGAAACAGTGCTTTTTCGTCCAATCTATCCGGTCAATACATTCGCCTGTTCTTGCCCAGAGGGCTTCACAGGCAGCAAGGAGCATTATCTGTGTGACACGGAGGTTGATCTCTGCTATTCAAATCCCTGCCAAAACAGCGGCAAGTGCGTGCGTTGCGAGGGTGGCTATACTTGCGTCTGCCCCGATACCCACACGGGTCTCAACTGCGAAATATACATTAAAAATTTGCGGCCTTGCAACTCAGATGTCTGCGAAGGTGGTTTGACCTGCATGAACAACTACTTGAACTCACGACTACCACCATACACAAGTACCTGTGAGCTGCGATCTCGTTCTTTCTCCCGCAACTCCTTCCTGACCTTTGAGAGCCTCAAGCAGCGACATCGGCTCAATCTCAAACTACGTTTTGCTACCGTTCAGGATAATGGATTGCTGCTCTATAATGGACGCTACAATGAACTGCATGATTTTATTGCCTTGGAACTACTACATGGACACATTAGTTTTTCATTTTCACTAGGTGATCGGAGCGAACGCGTTTCCCTAGTGCAGCCTTTAAAGGTTTCCGATGGCAAATGGCACGAGGTGGAGGTTATTTATTTGAATCGTACAGTGACACTTGTGCTGGATAATTGTGACACGGCGATTGCTTTGTCTGGACAGCTCGCAGCGCCTTGGAACTGTGCAAATCAGACAGTGCTGAAACTAGACAAGCGCTGCGCTCTGCTCACTGAGACCTGCCATCGTTTCCTGGATCTGACCGGACCGCTGCAATTGGGAGGCTTGCCTCACATTCCCGCTCATTTCCCCGTGGCAAATCGTGACTTCGTGGGCTGCATTTCGGATTTACGCATTGATGAGCGATATGTGGACTTGAATTCTTATGTGGCAGACAATGGAACCACTTCTGGCTGCCCTCAGAAGTCGCCGCTTTGTGCGTCAGTGCCCTGCTTCAATGGCGGAACCTGTCGAGAAGGCTGGAGCACCTACAATTGCGACTGTATCGAAGGCTTTTCGGGCATTAACTGTCAGGATAATATACCCTCCCCATGGCGCTTCTCAGGCGACGGCAGCTTGAGCTTTAATCCACTGCTGCGTCCCATTCAGTTACCCTGGGTGACATCCTTTTCGTTACGCACGAGACAGGAGGATGCCTTTCTCATGCAGATTCAAATAGGACAGAATAGCTCTGCGGCTATTAGCTTGAAGCACGGTGTGCTCTACTACATCTACGACAACGAGCCCATTTATCTTGCGGGGGCCTATCTTTCCGATGGAGACTGGCATCGGGTGGAGATCAAGTGGCAGCAGGGATCGGAGATTCAATTCTCTGTGGACTATGGACAGCGCACAGGCTCCGTTACCATGTCACAAAAAGTACAAGGTCTCTATGTCGGCAAAATAGTGATGGGCAGCGTCGATGGAACCATTGGGCACGTTCAGGATGCCGTGCCTTTCGAGGGCTGCATACAGGAGGTGCGTATAGGAGCAAGTCAATCGGTTCTCTCACGACCCACTATAAGTGAGAACGTCGAGGATGGCTGCGAGTCTCGTGCGCAATGTCCAACCACCTGTCCCGATCACTCTAGCTGCTCCACTAGCTGGGATCATGCAAGTTGCGAATGTTCCGCTGGATATATTGGCTCCGAATGCGCCCCCATCTGCACAGTACAACCTTGTGCCGCTGGTGTTTGTCGCGCTAATGGCAGTTTGTCGCGGGGCTATAGCTGCGAATGCAACAGCAGTTTTCAGCATGGCGAGTATTGCGAGCGCACCCTGCAGCAGCCCTGCCCGGGTGGCTGGTGGGGTGAGCATGTGTGTGGCCCATGCAAGTGCAACATCAAGCAGGGCTACCATCCGGACTGCAATAAAACAACGGGCCAGTGCTACTGCAAGACAAATCACTACCAGCCGCCAAATGAGACTGCTTGCCTGGCCTGCGATTGCTACTCCATTGGCAGCTTCAACAGCGCTTGCAATCGGCTAACCGGACAATGTGAGTGTCGTGAGGGCGTTATCGGGCGTCGATGTGACTCCTGCTCGAATCCCTATGCAGAGGTCACTCTTAATGGCTGTGAAGTTGTTTATGATGCGTGTCCACGATCTTTTGCTGCGGGCATCTGGTGGCCACGCACCACGCTGGGTAGCATTACGATCGCAAACTGTCCGCTGCCAGCGCGGGGCAAGGGACAGAGGAATTGCGACAGCCAAACGGGAAGCTGGAGCATACCGGACATGTACAATTGCAGCTCGGAGCCGTTTGTTGAGCTGCGACGTCAGCTATCGCAGCTGGAGAAGCTCGAGCTGGAGCTCAACTCGTTTGTGGCCATCAAAATGGCCGAGCAACTTCAACATGCGTGCGAATTTGTCGACCGCAGCTCCGTAAGCAAGCCACCAGTTCCAAAGCACAATAGAAGATACAAAATGGAATCATCGTTTCTTCTGAATGCAGGTGGTGCTGTATGGTCGCATGAACTAGATATGGACTATCCTTCAGATGAGCTGAAGTTTTCGCATGATCGGCTCTATGGCGCTGATCTCTTGGTCACAGAAGGCATTCTACAGGAGCTAATCAACTATGAGCTCATGCAGAGTGGCCTTAACTTGACGCATAGCCAGGACAAGTACTTTATTAAGAACTTGGTGGGTGCTGCAAGTGTTATACTGGATCGCAAATACGATGCCGAATGGAAGCGCGCCTCTGAGCTGATTCAACGTGGTCCCCACGACATTGTCGACGCTTTTAACAAATATATGGTTGTACTAGCTCGCTCACAGCACGACACGTACACAAATCCCTTTGAGATTGTGCAGCGCAATATGGTACTGGGTTTAGACATAGTCACCACAGAATCGCTATTTGGTTACGAGCCAGAACAGCTCAGCGAGTACCACAAGAGCAAGTATCTTAAGCCGAATGCTTTTACAACAGAGAGTGTTGTGCTTCCGGATACGAGTGGTTTTCTGCAACACTCACCAAAACAGAAACCGGTCATCACTTTTCCTAAGTACAATAATTATATAATGGACAAGCACAAATTTGACAAGCACTCCAAGGTGCTAGTGCCACTTGAGATGCTAGGAATAACGCCTCCAGAGAGTGATGAAGTGACACAGGGTAGCCGGGGAAACGATTATCGCGCTATCGTCGCCTATGCTCAGTACAAGGATGTTGGTCAACTGCTTCCTGATTTGTTTGATGAGACAATTACGCGTCGCTGGGGCGTTGATGTTGAGCTAGCTACACCCATTTTATCACTGCAGATACTAGTGCCATCTAGCGAGCTTGAGCAACAGCGCCTAGAGATACCCTCACGCAAAGTATCCTCAGCGACTGGCTCCACCTTATCTGCTAGCAGCGGAACGGATCAGCAGTTTGTCGAGGTGTTTGACGTTCCGAAGGCACCAAAGAGTGGTAGCGAGGAGCAAATTGAGGACATACGTATAACTGCCCATGAAATACCACCACCAGCATCGGCTGAGCAACCAGAGGCAGCTAGTAACGAACCCGAAGAGGTGGATAATCCGCATATACGCCTTAATCTGAATGACATCGAGTTCCATGGAAACTCTGGCGAAGAGATAATCATTGACTCACCCGATCAGCTCAACCCAAACTACGGGGAGAGTCCCGACAGCAGTGAAACATCGAAGGGAGAAAATGAGGCTATCTATCGAGATCGTCGCCTCGTCAAACGTCAAGTGGAGGTCATCTATCCATCCCAGAGCCAACAAAAACCTCAGCACATGATTTATCGCTCTCTGGGATCACCGCATCTTTTGCAGCCTATTAAACTACAGATGTGGCTGGAAATGGAACCAATGCGCTTTGGACCACGCTCTAATCCACAGTGTGTTCGCTGGAACACCTTCACCAATCAGTGGACGCGTCTCGGCTGTCAGACTGAAATACCCGATTTCTATGGCGAGTTTACGCAAGTGTCTCATCTACCAATTTTGATTAACTGCAGTTGCACGCATATTTCCAACTATGCAGTCATCGTGGACGTTATCGATCCGGAGGACATACCCGAGCCCTCGCTTCTCGTTCAAATAACCTCATATTCAGCATTTATGGTCTCTCTGCCCCTTTTGTTGGGCGTGCTTGTTGCCTTGGCTTTGCTACGTGGGCAACAGACCAACTCAAATACTATTCACCAGAATATCGTCTTGTGTGTTTTCTGCGCAGAGTTGCTCTTCTTTGTGGGAATGCAATCTCGGAAAAATCTCCTTGAAAACGAATTCCCTTGTAAGCTGATTGCCATATGTTTGCACTACTTTTGGCTCGCAGCGTTTGCCTGGACAACAGTAGACTGTGTACATCTCTATCGCATGCTTACCGAAATGCGTGACATTAATCATGGACCAATGGGATTCTACTTTGCCATGGGCTATGGTGCTCCCGCTGTTGTTGTTGGGCTCTCCGTTGGTGTTCGAGCACATGAGTATGGCAATAGTTTATTGTAAGTATATAATGTACCTAAAACTGCCATTTTACCAAAGCAAGTCAAGTTTGTTATCGAAACCTCACCGCGTTTCTGAAATACATTTCTGAAATTGCAAAAATACTTTTTTTGTACTTTCCTTAAGTATGCAATGGCACTGCGTGGGGCAGTTTGGGGGCGTGGGGAAGCTTGGGGGCGTGGCATCGAAATTTTTGCTACAAATATTTGTGCGATGTCACCAAATATCTTCTAAGCAAATAAGCTGACTCGAGCTAAGAGATATACGCATACCGAATTTTGAAAGGGAGGGGGAAGTCCAAAATTTTGATGCAGTTTTTTTAGGTTCGGCACCAAATTTGGTGGCCCTAGCTGAAAAACCATGGAAGATATAAGCGTTTCTGATTTCAAAATGCTGGAAGGGGGGGGGGGGGGGGGCTGATGGCGTAACGGGTGGGCGTAGGTCCAAAATTTTATATGTGATTTTTGTGGGATGCTAGTAGCCATTTTCTCATCAAATTTGGTAGTTCTAGCAGTAAGAACTTGCGAATTATGTGAATTTATCGATTTGCCAGCCCCCCAGATATCGTAGAACCCCAATCTGACACTCTATCCGTCCCGACCATAGATAAAGATGTTTGAAATGTTTTAAATCTCTAGCTTGAAGGGTGTGGAAAAAATTGTGTCACACAGACGGTCACACGGACATTGCACAACCCTAATATACTCTTTACCTTCGATATCGTGTATGAAAATTAAAATGCTCAATTTTTATACCCTTAACCCATAAAATGGGTAAATAAGGGTATAATGGTTCTGTGCAAAAGTATGTAACAGGCAAAAGGAAGCATCTCCGACCCCATAAAGTATATATATTCTTGATCAGCATCAACCGCCCAGACGATATAGCCATGTCCGTCTGTCCGTCCGTCTGTCCGTCTGTCTGTCCGTCGGTCTGTATGAACGCGTGGTTCTCAGAGACTACAAGAGCTAGAGACTTCAGATTTTGTATATAAGTTCTCCTATACCATGAGCAGAACAAGTTTGCTTCAAATTATCGATAACTATTCTTGTTTCCGATATACATATGGAATCGATAACAAAAAATATCGAATTTGGAAAATCTAAAAATGAGGATTGATGAAATGGGTAACGATAGAACTTTTCTGAAAATTTCGTCCAAATCGGTTAAGAAACACCCGAGATATCGAATTTTATCGATTGAAGCTAAGTCAGTATACCAAAGAGGCGGTATAGGTAGGTGTGCCATCCAAATTTTTGCTGCAGATTTTGGTGGAATTTCAATTGTTATCTTCGTTCTTAATTTTGTGACTCTAGCTCGAAGTTTGTAAAAGTAGGGAAAGGGGGGGCTGGGGGTTGTATGGGTGGGCGTGGCATACACATTTTTGATGCAGATCTATAAGGAATGTCAATTTCTATGTTCATACCAAATCTGGTGACTCTAGCTCTAAGTTTGTCAAAAGTGTGGAAAGGGGGCTGGTGGCGGTATGCCTGGGCGTGACATCCAAATTTTTGATGCAGATCTATGTTGCTCTATGGCTCCAAAACCTTAATGCAGGTTGTTGGGGGTCGTTGCTAGCTATCTTCTTACCACATTTGGTGGCTTTAGCTCCACAATTCTGGAAGATACACGCATTCCCGTTTTTGACGAGGCGTTGGGCTGGATGGGGCGGCTAGGGCAGTATTGTTGGGTGTGGCATCCATCTTTTGATGCTGGGGGGTCATCATCACTTTTCTTAGCACCAATTTTGGTGGCTATAGCTCAAAAACTGTGGGAGATATAGGCTTATTTGACTTTAAAATGCGGGGGGCTGGGGGCGGAATGGGTGGGCGTTGCTCCAAAACTGTTGATGCAGTTTTGCAGGGGGTTGCTAGTAGCTATCTGCTCAGCAAATTTGGAAGCTCTAACTGTAAGGATGTGCGAAATATGTGGACTTATCGGTTTTGAGTTATGGAATTTATCGATTTACCAGCCCCCCAGTTAACGTAGAACCCCAATCTTGACACTTTAATTAACTATCCCATAGATTAAGAGAATTGGAAAGTCTCAAATCTCTAGCTTAAAGGGTGTTTAGGAAAGTTGCGAAAATACAGACGGACAGAAGGATAGACAGACCGACGAACGGACACCATGACTTATACCCCGATTCCACTAGAGCAAGATGCAAGTATGTTATTGGTATTTGAAGATGCCGCATCTTTTTGTATTAGAATCCCATTTGTACAATGGGAATCTTACTCAAATTTTCCCCGTTGGTCGGCTGCATTCCCAGTTGGTTCTAATCCGACCAACTGGGAATGTTAGAAGTTAACATGACAGAGCACTGAACAGAGCTTTAACATAGTCGATAGTATGAAATTTGTAATCGATACTTGGTTTAAACAGTGCTAATTTGAGTAAAACAGCTTGTCATCAAGTGCATGTCCAAGCAAACTGGGATATTCGTTAAACCATGTTTGCATTTTGCGCACAAATTAAAGCAATAATTTTTACTTTTTTGGCTTCACTAATTTTATTTGTGATCGAGCTCATATTTGCTTCCAATTAAATATAAACGTATAATACACAAACAGCTGTCTGCTGTCTTTTAACAGACCCTGTTAAATCAAGATGCAACTATGCAATTGGATTTATACTGGAATCACCTACATCTTCCACTCGCTGTTAATGAAAGATGCAGCCTAATGGAATCAGGGTATTACATTGCATAAAACCAATATACTTACCTTCGGTAACGAGTATAAAAATATACTATAAAGAGCCAAAGCTCCATATATTTAATAAAAAAAAAAACAAGTACGAAGGCTCTAGTCGGAAGAGCTCGACTAGAAGATACCCTGAACCCAGTTGCATGAACTATATTAAATTTATAATTGAGTTTGGTACACTGACTTAACTTAAATCGATTAAATTCGATATATCCGGTGTTTTTTAACCGATTTGGTTACCCATTATTTCAACCCCCATTTTTACATTTTCCAAATTCGATGTTTTCATGTAATCGATAACATCAGTATATCGGAAACCAGAAATGTTATCGATAAATTGAAGCAAACTTTTTTTGCTCATGGTATAGGAGAACTTATATCCAAAATCTGAAGTCTCTAGCTCTTGTTCTCTCTGAGATCCACGCGTTCATGCAGACGGAAAGACAGACAGACAGACGGACGGACAGACGGACATGGCTATATCGTATCGGCTGTTGATGCTGATCAAGAATATATATACTTTATGGAGTCGGAGATGCTTCCTTCTGCCTGATACATACTTTTGCACAAAACCATTATACTCTTCCTACCCATTTTATGGGTTAAGGGTAAGAAAAAAAATGAATGCTTGTAAAGTATTTTGGGCAGCCGTTTTTGGAGATTGGCTTTAGCTCGACCCAAAAAGGCATTTTTTTCAGTTTTAGTAAAAAAAAATATATATATATTTTTATAAATAAAATAGAAGGTTCGGCGGATAAGGATGATCGTTTATAGTAGCATTTGTGCCGCTTAAGACAATTTCAAAATCGCTTTTACTTGCCCTGATCCAAAAGTTGAACAAAATATGTAAGCTAGAGCTATTTCTGCAGCAGATTTAAAATCGTTTTTTTTTCAAAACTTTTATCCAGCATTTTAATATTTTTCTTTATTTCTAGCTGCTGGCTATCGGTTTATGAGCCCGTCGTATGGTGGCTGGTTGGTCCTATAGCTGGAATGTCTGTGGTGAATTTGCTGATATTGTTCGTTTCGGTGAAGGCGGCTTTTACCCTTAAGGACCATGTGCTGGGCTTTGGAAATCTTCGGACACTGCTTTGGCTTTCAGTGGTTTCGCTGCCTTTGATGGGTGTCATGTGGGTTCTGGCTGTACTGGCTGCCTCAGAGCACTCGCAGCTGCTGAGTTTGTTGCTTTCTGGGGTCGTGCTGCTGCATGCACTCTTCTGTCTTATCGGTTACTGCATCATTAATAAGCGTGTGCGCGAAAATCTTCAGCGCACCTGTCTACGCTGCATGGGACGCAAGGTTCCATTGCTGGACTCCTCGATAGTGGTCAGCAACAGTTCACACAATGTGAACGGTGTGGCCAGGCCGAATAATTTTCTTGCAGGCAACTACGATACGACCAGACGGAATATTGGCATTAGTGCATCTAGCACCACTTCACGCAGCACCGCCAAGACAAGCTCCAGTCCGTACAGTGACGGACAGCTGCGCCAGACATCAACATCCACCTCCAACTATAATTCAGCCAGTGATGCACCCAGTTTCTTGCGTGGCTTTGAGTCTTCAACAACTGGACGCAGTCGTGGCGAAGAGAAGACCCGAAGGCAGCGCAAAGACTCGGATTCTGGTTCGGAAACCGATGGACGATCGCTAGAACTAGCGTCCAGTCACTCAAGCGACGATGATGAATCCCGAACAGCACGCTCCTCTGGAACACATCGCAGCGTTGCGGTAAGTGCATCTCCGGCGTATTTGCCTAACATAACGGAGCATGTGCAGGCCACCACCCCACCGGAGCTGAATGTTGTACAGAGTCCGCAGCTTTTTCCTAGCGTCAGTAAACCGGTTTATGCACCACGTTGGTCCAGTCAGCTACCGGATGCCTATCTGCAGTCTCCACCGAACATTGGACGCTGGTCACAAGACACTGGCTCGGATAATGAGCTTGTGCATGGCCAAAAGATGACCGTTTCGCCAAACCCGTTACCGCTACCAAATCCAGATCTCACCGATACCAGCTACATGCAGCAGCACCACAATAAGATCAACATGACACCCTCTATCCTTGAGAACATACGCGACGCACGCGATGGCTACGAGGAAAGTTTTTATGGCCATCGCACCGATTTTCCCGATAAGTATGGCTCTTACAAACCGCCTAGTCACTATGGTAGCGACAAGGATTATGGAGATGGTGAGAGAGGAGCTGGAGGCTCTCAGACAATTGGCCATATACGCAGTTTCCATGCGGATGCGGCTTACCTTAGCGACAATATTTACGATAAGCACCGTACGTTGGGCAGCAGCTACCTTGTTACCAAGACAGACTTGCCCTACTTGTCCAAGGAGCGTATTACACCCGATATTTATGGTTCCCGCGACGGTCACTATAGCCTGAAGCGCCAACCTACCTATGGCACGGACTCTCTGCACTCTGTGCACTCTCTACTCAAGAGTCAGCAGCACTTGGCGCAGCAGCAGCAGGCGCAGCATCAAACGCAGCATCACGCTCAGCACTCGGATCGATTGTCAGAAGGATCTGACAAGAACGGCTATCACTTTCCCTACACTGCCGAGGAGGATCATCTGCAACAGCAGGCACGCAAACTGAGTGCCGAACACGTGCAGACATCATCGCTGCACAGTTCACAGCAGTTGCATCTCATGCACCCACAAGCGGCGCTCGTCAACGACGACATTAACAATACCGGATTGTTCGCCCGACACACGACTTCCGGTGGGGTCAGCGTTAGTGAAGGCAGCTCCCGCCACAGTTCACGTGCTTCTTCCCCACCGCCTAATATGGTGGCGGCCATGCAGCCATTTGGTCCGCTTACCAGCATTACGGACACTGAGTAAGTAAACCTTAAGATTCAGTTTTATTCGGTTTATTATTGCTTTGAATGAATGCTGAACGCAATATTCACTTTATAGAGTGCGAATAGCCGACTGGTTTTTAACGATAAAATTACTGTTCTTTATACCTAATTTTAGTTAATTGTTCTTGGTTATGGGTTTGTTAACGTTATCTTCATTGCGAAAGTCTTTTTATTCTTTGTTGTCGATTTTTTTCTTGTTTCGATGTTCAATTTTGTGTCTATTTCCATATTCGTATCTGGAATACATTTTTTTTTTTATTTACTGTACCGCAAACCTACTCGTATAATTATATCGATACTCATTTTTAAACTCAGACTCATATAGACTTTTATGCGTCTCGTTAAATTTCATTCGGCTTAAAGTTATTTGTTACTTATTTATTCCATGTTAATCTGTGTTGTTTTGTTTGTTTTGTTTGTTTCTTATTCTCTTTGCTTTGCGGCATAATACACATGAGCAACTCACATGAAAAAATAAATATATAACAAGAATGTCGAAAAAATAAAACTTTTCCTTGATTTTTCTATTTTAATTATTTTTCGGTTATCAAAACAACAAAGAATACTTCATACAATGATTTGAAACCCTTCAATGTTGATGAATAGGCACACACACACACATACACATCCAATACAAACACAAACATAATTTTGAAATCTTAAACTGGGAACGGTTGAAGCAAAACTAATTAAACTATTTTTCACTTTTATTCTCTTCAACTCCGTCTATCTCATTTTGTGCTCACTAATTTTCGCTTAAAAAAATACAACATAAAACAAACACATATATACACGTGGACGCAATATACTTCAATCAAAAAATTATTATTCATCAACAACCACTGACATATCGCTACAACATATAAATATGCAACTCAACAGCTCTGAGGTAAACCACAATGAAATGAATTTTCCATACGTCACCTAAAATGCGTATCAGGACGTTATTCATTTTAGTTATTTTCTTTTATACCCTAAACCAATAAAAAAAAAAAGGGTAAAAAAGCATTATGGTTTTGTGCAAATGTATGTAACCATCTCAAACCCCATAAAGTATTTATTTAAATTCTTTTTCATCACCAACAGTCCAATCAATTCGACTATGTTCGTTTGACTGGCCGTGCGTATGTATGAATGCGTCGATCTCAGAGACTAAAGCTAGGGACTCTAAATTTATAACAAAAGCTCTTTTTAAGGCTCAGTTACCCGAACTTAACTTAACGTGAACTTAGAAAACAGCTGATACAATCAACTTAACGAAAACACTGATTGGTGGTTACCCCCAACTTAACTTGAATTTACTTGACTTGACAACCTGCAGAAAACAGAATTTCAAGTTCAAGTTGAAATAGCTAATTTTAAAATTGACGAAAATAAGCTTAATGGTTTGGTTCACGGAAAAGATTTTTAATATAGTAATAAAGCTAGCAAACATTTTAATTATATTTAATTTTAACACTGTTTTATTCTATTTGAAGGCAACAGATGTTCGATATGTTCACGCTTTGGGAAATAGCTTGAATTTAAAGTTCACGTTCACTTTCAAGTAAATTTCACGTTAAATTAAGTTAGGGTTACGGAGACTTTACTCATAAGCGGTTCAAGTTTATGTCAAATTATCCATAACTCTTCTGGATTCCGATACACAAATCGATAAAAACAAAATTTTTAATTAAAAAGTTTCAACCTTGGGCTATAAACTACAGACAGAACAAAGATCCTCTAAGAAGCGCAGTTTTGCATGTACTTTTTGTATACGCTTGCGCACACAAACATATATACAACCACTGACTGTACGCGTAATGTCTAGCGTCCATGCTATCTTCTAGTCGAGCTTACTCGACTAGATCCTACTGACTTGATTTTTCCTTTTGATTTGTTGATTTTGTTTACGTTATGTAACTAGAATGTATTAAAACATAAAAAAAAGCATATTCTGTAAGGTTTTTCAAAACAAGTATGTGTCATCAATCTATAACAATTTATTTACTTGCAACAACACCATCAAACAACAACAACCACCAAAAACACATCAACAACAAATTCGGCGTAAGCATTTTACAGTTTGACACTGTTTGGCTGAATCGCAGACAACAGAGGCAACATTATCCTTGGTCGCTAACAATATGGTATCAGGATATGTATATAATAAACCATAAATAGTAAAACGTGAAAAACCCAACTAGATATTGCACAAGTTAAAACACTAAAGCTGACAATCAGAAACAATCTCATTTAAATAAAATGAGCTTAAATAAGAACATTTTAAATCATTAAATATAACAAATTTCGGTACGTCGAAGTTTAATATCCTTGCAGCTGAAATACTAAAGTGATATTTATTAACTATGTAATAGACGAATCGTCTAAGACATTGTTTATACACCAAATGTAAAGAGTATATTGGTTTTGTGCGATGTCTGTCATCCGTCTGTATGAACGCAACTTTTTTAGACACCTGTAAAGCTAGAGACTTGAAACTTTGCAAATATTTTTGTCTATGAGCGGGACAGATAAAGTGTCAAGATTAGGGAGCTTTGCCTACTCCTTTTGAAATTGAAAGTCGTCATGTTTTTCATAGTTTTTGAGCTAGAGTCACGAAATTCGGAGAGTAATCTAGTGATGGCGCCAAAGATGTGCATCAAGCTATTATTGAACGCAGCGCCCACCCCTGCCACCCAAGTACTCTCCCTTTGACAACAGACTTCTTACCACCCGTTTTTATACTGGCATTAGAGTTCACCGCAGTCGCATGCGTCCGACTGCAACGTTTTCATTTGATTTTTTCGGTCTTAACGTAGATCTTGCTGTATCCGATAAGCAAAGTTGAGTCATTAGACTACAAATTTTTTTTATTATAATGTTATACTTATTAAACTTGGCTGTAATAGTCACCTGCATGGATAACACCACAAACAAAAGAATATCGCAAGAAAACCTCAATTAATCTCCTGAGCTTTGAAAACAAAATATTATATGCTTGAAACTCTAACACGCATCGGTACCTTGTGCAACTGAAGTTAAGTCAGTATGCTAAAGTCAATTATAAATTTAATATATTTATTGCAACTGGGTATCAGGGTATCTTCTAGTCGGGCTCTCCCGACTAGAGCCTTCTTACTTGTTTTTCCCATAAATATGGCGTCTGCGACATGTAATATATAGTGGTGGCAACGAGGATTGCGACGAAGAAGACAGCGGCTATGAGGAAAATTTAAATGAGACTGATGTGGCGAAGAAAAAAGACACGAGATTGTTGCAGAGCCCAACGATCGACGATTAGGAATCTCTTCCCGCACACACCCACTTTCGCGACAAATTCCAGTTCGAGCAATTTTGATGGAGGGGCTTATCGACTGGCCAAATTATAACTGTTAACAAGCAATTGCTATCATAAAGTGGTTGATAACGGTTTACGCAATGTATCCCGTAGAAACCTTACAAATATGGTATCAAACACTGGATTCTGAGCAATGCATCAACGTTCTAGGTTTTTGCTGTTTAAGTCTACATTGGTCGTAACCGTAAATGTGCTACCGAAGTCAGCCGAGTAGAACGGGGTTTGTTGCAAATCACGGAAGAGCTGATCGGAAAAAATGTAACAACAGAAAGTTTCTTCACTTTTTACGCCCTTGCAATGTAACCAAGAAACGTCACTTTGTAGCATTTCTCAGCAAATCAATGAAAACGACGCAAAAAAAAATTCCAAAATTTTTAAATTTGTATAATAAGAAAAATGCGGCGTCGGCATTATGGATGAAATAGTAGGCACTTAGCGGTGCAAGCGCAAACTCAACCGATGGGTTGTTGCAGTGTTTTGCAACATGCTCGACATATCCGCGGTAAATGCATTTATTTTTTTCATAGACTTGAGCTGGAATTCAGCCAACAAAAACATCTGCCGCCGCCTCTTCCTAATTGACCTCGGTTATTTCTTGGTCACGCCGTATATTGAACAACGGAATGGCACATTGTGAGGTGAGAGATCTTTGTTTGTCGTCCATGGGATTTGGGAACGCTCGTGGTGAGCAACTAATTCAAACCAAAGCTGCTGTATCATCGAGCAGTTGCTTGATGCACCACACTCCATCGCGGAAGCGCACAAAGTGTCACATTTAACAGCAGCAGAGAGTGTTAATTATCCACTACGTTGAATGCGATAAGTGCAGGAAAAAAGTTTGATAGAATCAAAGCTTAATTCTATGCAACAAATGCAAGGCATCATCATATATTTTTAATAACTCATTTAATCTTGTTATTGATATTCTACGTTTAAATTTCATAATAGATTTTATTGGAAGCTTTTATATTGTGTTAAATGACACACCAGTGGTTCATTTTTTTTTTTTTTTTTTTTTTTTGTTATCGATGCGTGTTAAGTTCTGGGCAATTACATAGTTGGAATATTGCAGATTAAAACATTATTTTACATATTGATTTATCAAACAAGTGGAAAAGTTGCAGTCGGACGCAACCGACTGCGGTAAACTCGTTACCAGTATTAAAACCGATATAAAGAGGCCTGATTGCAGAGGGGTACGGATGCGGCAGGGGTTTACGCTGCCTTAAGGATTCTCCGATGCAGATGGGGATGCCACCAGCTATCTTCCTTCCCAATTTGGTGACTCTAGCTCAAAGTTTAAAAAAGGTGGGGAAAGGTGGGTAAAGGGGGGCTGGGGGCGGAATGGGTGGCCATGGCTCCAAACCTTTGATGCAGATTTTTGGGGGTCGTTGCCAGCTATTTTCCAACCAAATTTGGTGGCTTTAGTTCCACAACTCTGGAAGTTAAACGCATTCCCATTTTTGACGAAGCATTGGGGCGGATGGAGGAGGCTAGAGCAGTATTGGTGGGCGTGGCATCCAAAAATTTAATACCATTTTTGGGGGGTCAAAATCACCTATCTTGGCACCAAATTTAGTTGCTATAGCTCAAAAACTGTGGGAGATATTGCTTTTTATACTCGATACCGAAGGTAAAGAGTATATTGGTTTTGTGCAATGTCCGTTATGGTGTCTGTCCGTCCGTATGGTTGCAGGTTTTTTCCACACCCTTCAAGCTAGAGACTTGAAACTTTCCAATTCTCTTTATCTATGGGATAGTATATTAAAGTGTCAACATGGGGGTTCTACGATAACTGGAGAACTGGCAAATCGATAAATTCGATAACTAAAAACCGATAAATCCACATATTTCGCACATCCTTACAGCTAGAACTACCAAATTTGGTAAGAAGATAGCTACTAGCAGCCTCCAAAAAACTGAATCCAAAAATTTGGAGCCACGCCCACCCATTCCGCCCCCAGCCACCCCTCATTTTAAAGTCAAAAAAGTCTATATCTCCCACAGTTTTTGAGCTATAGCCACCAAATTTGGAGCCAAGATAGGTGATGATGACCCCCCAAAAACTGCATCAAAAGTTTTGATACCACGCCCACCAATACTGCCCTAGCGGCCACCATCCGACCCTACCCTTCGTCAAAAACGGGAATGCGTGTATCTTCCAGATAAGTGGAGCTAGAGCAACCAAATTTGGTAGGAAGATAGCTGGCAACGACCCCCAAAAAACTGCATCAAAGTTTTAGAGCCACGCCCCCCATTCTGCCCCCAGCCCCGCCGCATTTTGAAATCAGAAAGGCCTATATCTCCCACAGTTTTTGAGCTAGAGTCACAAGATTTAGTGCCAAGATAGGTGATGATGATCTCATAAAAACTGCTTCAAAAGTTTGGATGCCACGCCCTCCAATACTGCCCGAGCGGCCCCCATCTGCCCCAACGCTTCGTCAAAAACGGGAATGCGTGTATCTTCCAGAGTTGTGTAGCTAGAGCCACCACATTTGGTAGGAAGATAGCTGGCAACGAATTCCAAAAATCTGCATAGAAGCTTTGGATCCACGCCCACCCATTTCGCTCCTCTTTCCCCACTTTTTACAAACTTTTAGCTAGAGTCACCAAATTTTGTATGAAGATAGCAATTGACATCCCACATTGATCTGCAGCAAAAATTAGGATGCCACGCCCACCCATACCGCCCCCAGCCCCCCTTTCCCCACTTTTTACAACTTTCGAGCTAGAGTCACCAATTTTGGCATGAAGATAGTAATTGTTATTCCACATAGATCTGCATCAAAAATTTGGATGCCACGCCCACCCATACCGCCCCCAGCCCCCCTTTCCCCACTTTTACAAACTTCGAGTTAGAGTCATTAAATCTGGGATGAAGATAGCAATTGACATCCCACATTGATCTGCAGCAAATATTAGGATGCCACGCCCAACCATACCGCCCCCAGCCCCCCTTTCCCCACTTTTTACAACTTTCGAGCTAGAGTCACCAATTTTGAAATGAAGATAGTAATTGACATTCCACATAGATCTGCATCAAAAATTTGGATGCCACGCCCACCCATACCGCCCCCAGCCCCCCTTTCCCCTTTTTTACAAACTTCGAGTTAGAGTCATTAAATCTGGGATGAAGATAGTAATTGACATTCCACATAGATCTGCATCAAAAATTTGGATGCCACGCCGTTTTGAGTTATCGAATTTATCAATTTGCCAGCCCCACAGTTATCGTAGAATCCCATAGATGAAGAGAATTGAAAAGTCTCAAGTCTCTAGCTTGAAGGGTGTGGCAAAAATTTTGCGAACATACGGATGGACAGACGGACAGACACCAGGACGGACATTGCACCAAACCAATATACTCTTTACCTTCGGTAACGAGTATAATTAGCGTCTTTCAGCCAAAAATTATATAGATAAGCCACACATACAAACACAATACTTTCACACACGCTGACACATTTCAATATATAAGACTAGACTAATGCTGCATTTACACTAGTTGATAAACAATAGAGGTCTGCATGAATGGCAAAAATAACATGTTCGAACGAACAATGCGCAAAATGAGTTGAGTGAATTTGAATGCAAGACCGAACGAATTTGAGTGAATGAGTGTGCTCGCGTCAGACTCGGTCGCACAACATTCAAACGAAAAAAGACGAATTGAATGAGTGGGAATGCGTGAGAATAAGAGTTTGCGTTTCGAATGCATTCGAATGCCACGCCGGCTTGTTGTTGTTTTGTTTTCGTGCGTAGGAAAATAAAAGAATGGAAAAAACGAAATCAATGTAGAGATATACACCAAAATACATATATTATATGCATAAAAACAACAGCGAAACACAAACAACATATAATTTCGTCCGCTTTTTTACCCCCGTCCATTTTTGATGACCGCGTGCTTCACAATATTACAACTCGAGTAACTCGAGTAACTCGAATGTCTTCGGCTTTGCCAAATTGTTCATTCCGTTTTACGCTTCATTTATTCTAATTCATTTTTACTGAGTGCCGTATGGAATGAAGCAACACGCATCGATGTTCATATTCATTCGTTTCGTTTTGTGCTTCGCACTCACTCAACTATATTCAATTCGAATTCATTCAACTTGGCGTATGTTGTGAATGCAGCCATGCAGACCTCTAATAAACAAGTCAACGTTGATATCAACTTTATCAATCCTAGTGTGAACAGCTGTCAACTTGATCAACTGTTGCGTTGACAGTAGATTGACAATGCGAAAATCGTCAATTGTTGCTCTGAGTGTAAACATAGTGTAAACACTTTGTGTCAACAGTTGAAGTCACAATCGGCGCGTTGACAACACAAAATTAAGTTGAGCTCATGTTCATTCTTTTGCTGTGTGTTGACAAACTTTATGAACATATTAAAGGTGGCAGCACTTCGCTTCGCCATCCGTTTTAATTAATGTTGTCTGCTTTTTCAACTGTGCAGTCTATAAAAACAAAAATTAGTAATAAAAAGCTATTTAAAATACAATTTTATTTATTTTTATGCATATTTATTGAACCATATTTTAATATCGAAAGTAGACCTGCTTCAGTTGCTGGCGATAGCTATCGATTAACTCAAGAGCGAGAACCAAAACCACTGCTGCCGCTATTTTGCTCTTCTTCGCTGTTGCCATTGTTCTGATTTTATTCTAAAGTAAACAAATTGTATATCAATTAGTTTAAGTTACATATGCATTAGTACTAACCACTTTTCTCAATTAACAAAACAACACAATATTGAAAATCAGTTTCGATACATTCACAATATCGACGTCAACGAAAAATGCTTAGCAACGTGAATGTCAACGAATGTGGATATCAACTGGTGTAAATTACTCTCAACTTCAATATCAACGCGTTGGCATCTGGCGCGTTGTTCAACTCGAAAATTAGTTGGCAGCCCGGTTTTTTTGTCAACTCAATCAACTAATGTAAACACAACAAATGCGTTGACGTTGGATATCAATTGTTGATATAGCTAGAATTGACGCTGCATCAACTAGTGTAAATGCAGCATAACAATAAAAACAAAAATGTACATAATTGCACACACTATTTGTTTTTCAATTTCTTTAAAATTTGAATAATAAAATATCAACAAAATTTTTATTATTTAAAGAGTAGATTATATTCATTTTTAAAAATATTTGTATATTGCCTATTTTAACTGTAAATAGCATGCATGCAATCAATTCTTTAGCTGTTGATTGGATGTAAATAAATAAAAACTACAATAACTGATTTAATAATATATTTAAATCAATTTCTTTTGACTGAACAGGCGGAATATTGATGATGATGAGACCACAGTGTGACGACTGACAACTGCAAAGAAGCAACAGCAACAAAAGCTGCTGCAGCTTAAACTTCACCTGCAACAGAAGCAACAAACATCGAATCGATTTGCAACTATCGGGCGCAAGCCGCAATTCAAGAGGCAAATAAATATATAAATTTAAGTTTAAACTTTATTGACAATTTAAACAATCTCACAAACATACACACACTTGCATACACATACACACATGAAAATCATCTTCATACTATAAAAAATAAAGCCTGGGCATATACATCCATATATGCTACATAAAAAGACATAAGGATCGACAAACACTCAAACGCATTGTATATACATGAGAGAAGGTAAATTTTTGGACCAAAAATCGTACCATTGAAAATTAATCCACGGACAATTCCAAGCTAATTCACCCAAGAGAACATGGTTCAGACATCAAACCTAGATCCGAGCCTACGAATGCAAAGATTTTTCTATGACATTAACTAAAAACCATGAACCTTTTCTAATAAATGGCACAAAACTACTAACTCTTATGAATTTTATTGACAAGAAAATATTTTCTTATGCTCCGATGCTTAAGAAGCTTTTCGAAGAGCTTATTGGTCACATCAACAATAACACGATGCAATTATGCAATAGTCTATGATAAGAAAGCCGCCTCAAACAAACTCTTGTTCTATTTTTTTTTGATACACTTTTCTGCGAACTATATCAACCTGTACACTGAAAAAAATCTAATATTCGTTGTCATATGCCATGGAGAAAGTTCTTTGTTTGATGCAGATCTAAAAATTTGTGCATGTTTTCTTTTAAAATGCCTTATAACTAAAATTGTTTACGACAGTGCACTATTATTTAATTCCATTCAACAAGGGGACTCCGAGAAATTGCAAATAATATTTTTCAATATACAGTGGACCCTCGGTTAAGGTACACAAAACGGTTCCAGCATCTTGTCCGTTATGCATAACGTTCGTTAAGCAAAACTATTATTCCAATATAAATCAATGTAAAATAAAATAATGCGTTCCAGTTCGAAAAAAAATACACTCTAATATGTTTCATTTTCAAACTTTTATTGAAAGAAAGTAACATAAAATGCATCAAAACTTTTAACGAACTGAAAAAATACACCAATATATTTTAACTTCAGCTTTTATTGAAAGAAAGTTACACGACACGTATAACATTTTTAAGGAACTTAATGTGTATTGGATTAAAGGAGACAATTTTAAATGGATCGATACAAAAAACTGAGGGCATATCAAAAATATGCAATTATTTTGAATGGACATATTTTGCAGGCTTAATTTATTAAGATTACGCTACTGTCAGAACCCCTTTTCAATACAAATATTCTATGCGAACATTAAATGGAATACCTTGAGTTTGACGATCCACCACTTCCTGATCCAGAAATTCTTTCAAGAAAGTGAGAGATTTATGCAGTTGCTTACCAGCGTTTTAAAACGCGTTGTGGAAAAAATAAGGCAGATGTTATTATTACAGTAGAAATTTGTATAAGGACAACACAATTTGAAATCAATCAAGATTTAAGAGATTAAAATTGAAGTTAAATCCTTCTTTTTTTTAATAAAAATACATTAGGAAATTTGGTTGTATATTTTTGTAAATATGAAAAACGAAAACCCTTTTTTATTGTTTTAATATGTGTTGGAGATTATTTCTACTTGGGCTCGTTTTCAGGATCATTATTTTAAAATGTTATTCCTTTAATTGCAATATGGCTTTGAATTATAGCTTATTTGGAAACAAGTTTATCGATTAAGCTTAAAATTTTTGAGTCTTACCCATTTATCTTTACTTTGATAGGCGCGGATCTAGGCCTAATTTAAGCACTATAGTTTTTTAGGCTAATTAGAATTGTGCGCAGATTAAAATTCAGAGGAAAGATTTTCTAGTTTTTCTGATCCCATGCATGCATTTATACATATGTATTTTAATAATTTAATATTTGATACTAGCAGAAAAAGAGTCAAAGACAAAACTTGATGCATTCTATTATTTGAAAATAGTGTACTTTACTTAATATATATATGTACTTTAATTTAATCAAAATTTAAATTAAGCTATCAATTTGCCTAACTTCTATGTGAAAAATACTTGCTTCTTTATAAATAAGCAAGTTTACATATATTTACTGTATTCAATAAAACTCAGACTGATTTTATGCTTTTTACTTGTACCTAAAATTAAGGAATAACATAAGCACGCTCTACACACACACTCACAAACAAACAAACATATTGTAACAATCACAAATTTTCTGCAGTCATAAAGTTAAAAATAGTTTCAAAATCAAAAATATGATATTCCATTATTTCTAAGGTCAAAAAGCATATAGATAGTACGTCTATATCTGTCAGAGTTTTAAAGAGGAAAATAATATATGGATGTGTTTTCTCTTTGCAAAAACCAAAAAATAAAATTGAACTTTTTATAAAGGCAGATACAAAATAATTCCTGCATTCAAAATACGATTTCGATATGATTTGTTTAAATTGAACAATACAAATGAATAAGTCGTGCCAGATAAATACTTACATATAGAGCTTATTATGGCAAATTAGTTGAACTTTGAAATGTTTAAAAGACTAAAACTTTCCACCCCGTCGCCGAAAAAAAACGCACGCCTGTCTAAATAAATTTAAAATTGTACAATCAATTGGTGGAAAAAAAAGTATAGAAAAGCGCATGATACGCACTATCATCAAAATCTATTAAAACTTATTTATTACATATACATATACACATACAAACATGGAATTTAAGAGTATCACACAAATACAAACAAAAGTACTCACATATACATGCAGTTAACATATCCAGCAGTAAATGTCTATATGATACGAAATGCTCGACACATTATTATTGAATAATAACGCGACTAGAACGGGCTTAACAGTATCTGTAAAAGCAAAACCTACAAATATTTTATCTGTAAGTTGTACCTTCAAATTGTAAAAAGTCACCAGTAACAAATAGCATAGAAAACTGCTAACCCAATGTGCGTCAAAAATACCATAATCAGCCGATTGTAATAAATTACCAAATTCCCATGTCACATTGAAATGAAAACAATGCCAAGATAAGTGAAGTTTTCCCATGCGTTAGAAGAGATGCGATATTATTTACTAAAAGACGAAAAATGTTTTCAGTCTCGTAAAATATTTAGGGGTTTATTTTTTACATAAATACACTCAGAGAAAAACGTAGTATAAATAAGCATAGTTATGGTAAATCCAATAAGAATATGCAGGGAGGAATCCAAGCAGAATTAGTTGTCGTCGTTTTAAACAAGTGAACTTAGCCGATGTTACTTTCCTTCGCGTCGCAAGTTGAAGTTTCTGCTGGCGACAGATGTTTAAGTTGTAACACTTGTATGTTTGTGCTGTCTACTTTTGGTGCACACACACACACGCATAAGCATGTAAGTACCCTCTTGTACGGCTGGCGCAGTTATTCTATTTACGTCAACTTAGCGTTGCTTTTTTTACGGTGATGCGTAGTGACACTCCATACATGTCATTAAGGCAAACGAGCGTCGCCAACGCCGCTGTTTGCCTGTCGTTGCGTTGACCTAGAGGCTTTTGAGATACGTTAACGCATTGAGCGGACATCGCCTGTTAAAATACGTCAGTCGAGCACATTGTGAATGAATTAAGCGAGCGTCAACGACTTTCACAGAGTCGTCGACGAAACGTTTATTTTGCGTCTTTCGGCCGTGCTGAGGGTATACGCGTAAACAGCGTGATTTTGCTTTTGCAATAATCATGTGAAGATCGCTGCACAAACAAGTGTACAAAAGAAAACAATTAATTACATGCGTTCTGTCGCCAACTTATCGCAATACCAGCAACATAATAATCGTTTCATTCATTGAAGAGTCGAATTTAAAATTCAAAAAGTTGCATACAACTAATTGTAACGTGTAAGTGAGAGGCGAAAGGAAGTTGCATGCAGCTAATTGCACCGGATAAAACAGAACATAAAATCATCGCTTTTTGTTTTCTTGGACTGCTTTAAAACTGCATTGTAAATTAACTATTTTCAGTTAATTTGCGTGTGATTTTTTTCTGAGTGTATATTGTATATATAAATATATATCAAACGTTTTCGCAACTCTCATTAATATCACAAAGGGAAAGAGGTATTTGTGATATTTTTTTTTCGCTTTTTGCAGCTAGTCTGAAAACCAGCCTAATGTGAGTTATGCTATTGTTTAAGATTTCATTATATTTACGTGAATTGATACATTTTAAGGTAAATTAACAAGCACAGTATTTCAAAATACAAATACGTACAAGAATATAAATAAATGGTGTTCTATTTTTAAAAAATTTAAATGATAATCGTGTTTTAATAACCAGCTGCTGTTAATTACAGATTGCGTTACGTTTTCTATATATATATATTTTTTTTTTCAACAGTTTCAGGTGTTGCTTAATTACTTTAATAGCTCTCAATTTAAACTAGCTCATAGTTAAAAATTTGATTTTATTTAATTTTTTACGTTTACGTTTATTCATGTTAATATTTTCAATAATTTCCATTATTGTTATTTGTTATAATTGATGTACCAAGGTACAAGAATAAATAGGTTATTAGTTTGTCAGTTGGATTATAATTTGTCGTCTTTGTTTTAATCAAATAAATTCATTTGCACACATCTCGTGTTTTTATGAATGTACGAGCACACAAAATATACTATATGCGTATGTATTTCTATATTATTGTTATATGTTTTTTGGTTTTGTGCAGTGCATTTGTTGAAACATGATAATACTATATGTATAGTTACTTAAGTGTGTTTGGTTTTGTATGTTTTTTTTAGTTTGAAGTAGCGTTAAGTTTTGTGTATACATGCATACATTTGTAATTAAAAGTCATGATTAAAATAATTTAGTTCTTGTATTAGTACGATTTCAATAAGGTTGATATTATGTATATAACTTTGCCAAACAATGTTGATTATTACAAATTACTTAATAAACCCTCGGTCATAGTTTATTACTGGTTATAAATATATTCTTTTTCTATTTTAAAAGACAACAATTTAGTGCAAGTTTGTCTTATTGGGTTTGAATCGATAACAATGTATTATTTTTATTTGGGTTTTACGCACACTGACATACACAAATAGAATAGGGAATGCATACATGGTATAACGTAATTTTATGATTATATTACAAACGGTTCAAATGCTTAATCTCAATCAAACAATCAAATATGTCAGCAAGGCATTATTCGTCTCATAGTATTCCAGGCTATGTAAACATAATAAACGTATTAACGATTACTCTTTGCTATGGGGCTTGGGGTATTCTAAATACAGCGATATGCGTTGAATTTATTTCAAGTGAAACTCTGCATTTACGAGCAATATTTTCAGATATATATTTCAGCGTTTTCTTTTTAAATGGTTAAGAAATACAAAATTTATTTTCTTCTATACACATGTAATAATTTTTTAAGAATCGTAAACTCAGCTGGCATTTTATTCCTTTGTAGTTTAATTATTTGACTCTTGAGAAGGCAGCACAAGAATTTCTCATTTTGGTAGATTGTATTTATTTATTTAAATTTTCATTTTTTTTTCGTTTTGTATAAATTATAACACTGCATAATGTAAGTCTTTAATTTAAATAACAAGCCAAATTTTTTTTTTGCGGGCATATCAAAATAAATGTGAATTTGTTAAGAGTAGAGTAATTAAAATTAAATGCACCGATTTCTATGTTTTGTGTTTCACTGTGCATTCTAGCACGGTGGGTTAAATTCTTATATGTCAATTATTTAGAATATGAAAGAATGAACTAAGTAAAAATCTTTGTGCGTTAAGAAAATTTATTTTGCAGAAGTCTTTTTTTTTCAACTATAATAATGTGGGAACACATTGTTTAGATCATAATTTATTTTATTAAATGAGTTGGATTTTTTTGTTACACCAACAATATGCTCACTTACTTAAGCTATATTGCATTAAGAGCCTACTTGGTAACGATATTCAACATTAAAATCAAGCTATTGCAGAGGCCAAAAAAAAAAGCTTGGCAAAAAAGATTGATCTAGATGCCTTTAAATTAGGTTTGCATTTTATATGGAATATGTATATTTATATATGTATAATTATTTTTTATAATGCGCAACACATTTAAATTGTTTAATTTCACTACATAAATACATACATACAATAATGATAATAATAGTTATAATAATTATAATTACTTTTGACTAGAGCACTTTCATGCTTATGTAACGAGTACAGTTGTGTATATAGCATATAGTATTTATGAATTTGTGTGTGTATGCTTGAATGTGTGTAAGTCTGTGTGGTTATGCACGTTCTTAAAGTGCGTATGTAAATCAACTAGATAATAATTATAAATGACACATTGAATATATTTATATATATATTATGTTAAATTTCACCAATTCGCTAGCCTTGTGCGTTATGTGGGGGTTTCAGGAATTTTTCTAACGGTAAACTTGCTGCCAGCGTATATATGTTTTTACATAACATAGTGTTTTTTTAAAAACATTGCTTAGAATCCGTATTCTTTAGAAGAGGAAATGGAGATGATTGAAAACAGACAGACAGACAGAGGAAAAAGAGATGGTATAGTCGAGTGTAAATATGTAATAAGAACCATCAAATATTTTGCATTTTTTTGTTATTGATATCATCAATGTTTATACGCACCAGAATGAAAAACAAGCAAAATTTTCTTAAAAGCATACAGATATGATATTCGCTTGCATTAATAATGTTGTTCAAAATTTATGTGAACCCTCGTTAAGTTTCAACAAATGACATTAACACAAATAGCTAAATCCCATTATAAATATACAAATGTAGTCTTCTTATTTAAAATAATTAATGTCCATATGTACACATACATATACATTCTATACAAGGGCGTCCCCAGACCTGAAGGTAGTGGGGAGGGGGGGGAGGGGGGGGGGGGAACAGGTGGTAAAAAAAAAGGCTGCAAACCAAAGTTTTTGCCGTGTTTAGACCTAATTTAAATACAAACATTTTTTTATGATGAAATTTTTTTAATTTTTGATGTGTAAATAAAAAAAATCATCGAAAATTTAAGGGGGGAGGGGGGGGGGCAGATGGAGCAGCTGCCCCCTTGGGTACGCCCTTGATTCTATATGTACATATATAAAAGTTCCTAATGTCATTTGTCTGCATGTATTGTGGTTCTCTGCTAATAAATTTTTCAAGTTTTAACCATTCCAATTGTACTTGTGTATATGTTGTGAGAAGGTGTTTGGTTGTGGGAGTGACGGTGTGTGTGTGTGTGTCTGTATTGAATATATATGGTTAAACTAGTTAGTTTGTATATAACATCCGCTACATGTGTCTGTTTAACAATTACAATTGGCATTGGGTGTGCTCTGTGTTGGATCCGTTAAGCGTTGCCCCTTCTGTGCTCCGCCAACTAACGTTGGATCCGCGTCCAGACTCTCCGACATCTTGTCACATATTATGTCCACCAAGCGTTCAAAAACAGACTGTTACCAATTATAAAATTATTATATAGATAAATATATATGTATATTTATATGTATATATATATGTATATGTATATATGTATGTATATGGAAAAGACACACTTAAAATATATTTTACTTGGTCCCAATAAATTAGTTAATGAAATTTTTAATAAAATACTAAATTGGTGAAACTGCTATCTCTATAAATATCGCAGTGTTTTTAAAATTAAAATTCTTGTGTTAAAACTAACTAAGAAAATAGCAATTTTAGTTCCAGGCAGTAAACTCATTTAAAATTTCATTCATATTACACTACTTTATACATTTTAAGTTGTGTATAATTTGTTTATAGTTCGCGAGACTTGCCTTGACATTCACATTCTCCTTGGCTGATGTCTCAAAGAATTCGACGCCCAGCTGGTCGGCCAATTGACGTCCGCGCTCAAAGCTAATCACTCGCTGGTCCTCCATGTCGCATTTGTTGCCCACAAGTATAACCTGAGCGTTGTCCCATGAATAAGTTTTGATTTGTGTCACCCTAAACAAGCAAAAATAAGTGAAAACGGGCGCAAGCGACACGTAAACCTCTGATACCAGCATTAAAACATTTGATAAATAGTTAGTTTGCAAAAAGGGGTATGGGGGTGGGTTGTGTGTGTGTGGCTTTCAAACATTTTTACTGCATATCTTTGAAGAACTAATTCTGTTCCCACCAAATTTCGTGACTTGCTTAAAAGCCGTGGAAGCTTTAGGCATTTCTGTTTTTAAAAAGGCGTGGAGGCTGGGTTGGAATTGGATTGTTGGGAAAAGTCTCCAGCTATCTTTCCACTAAATTTGATGACTCTAGCTATTCAAATGTTGGCACAATGTATTTTTTATCGATTTGCACCCAAGGTGTATCGAGTTGTTATCGATTTCACAGCCTCTCAGTGGGCGTTATTTAGACACCATGTCTGACAAGCACATGCAACAAGATATTTACAAAGTTCAAGTCTCTATTTTTAAGGATATTCATAATACAGTATCAGGGAACATTTAATACTAATGCACAGACTAAAACACAATAGTTACCAGTCCTGCACGGAGTTAAAGCTGTCCTCGTTGGTGACATCATACATCAGAATGAAACCCATGGCGCCGCGGTAATAGGCTGTGGTTATAGTGCGGTAACGCTCCTGCCCAGCAGTATCCTGTTTGTTCGGAAGAAAATCGAGAAGCCCAGTGAAGTTTAGATTTTTCTCGTTTATTTTATTTTATGTGTGTGATTTTGGTAAGCAACTAGTTCTGCTAGTGTCGATCATCTTTACTCAAAGTATTTCTCAGCTGGTAAGTACATGACTATTTACCTTAGTATCGTAGCCCAGCGCAATACCTAAGTTCGATTTTGTTTTCTTTTTACAAGTATTATATACAATTATTATTGTCCTACAAATGAAAACGTAGCAGTCGGGCGACTGCGGTATTTGTATGTATGTATGCGTAAAAATCGTCGGGCGGTCGGTACACGAAAAATATTAAGCAAACGCCTACGCTTTTTAATAGATTTTTATTAGCTTCACTTGAGGCGGAGTGACCGAGTGAGTAACTAAAAAAAAAAGTATAAATTGGGATTCAAAGACACTTCTGGTACACTCTCATATAGTCTAGTCGCTCACTGATTGCTTTCATCCATCTCTTTTATTTGATCCATAAAATCCAACAATGATCTTGAATCCCCTTTTTATACCTTTAAATAAGGGTATAATGGTTTTGTGCAAAAGTATGTAACAGGCAGAAGGAAGCATCTCCGACCCCATTAAGTATATATATTCTTGATCAGCATCAACAGCCGAGACGATATAGCCATGTCCGTCTGTATGAACGCGTGGATCTCAGAGGCTACAAGAGCTAGAGACTTCAGATTTTGGATATAAGTTCTCCTATATAATGAGCAGAACAAGTTTGCTTCAAATTATCGATAGCTATTCTGGTTTCCGATATACACATAATATCGATAACAAAAAAATATATAATAAATAAAATAATAAATAATAATAAAAATAATAATAATAAATAAACAAAATATATAATAAAAATATATAAATAAATTTGGAAAATGTAAAAATGAGGGTTGAAATAATGGGTAACGATAGAACTTTTCTGAAAATTTCGTCCAAATCGGTTAAGAAACACCGGAGATATCTATCGATTGAAGCTAAGTCAGTATACCTAAGTCAATTATAAATTTAATATATTTATTGCAACTGGGTTCAGGGTATCTTCTAGTCGGGCTCTCCCGACTAGAGCTTTGTTACTTGTTATAAGCTTGCTGGAGTTAATAAATAACTATAATAACTTTATTTGCAGATTTTGCTGTTGTTTTCATACATTTTTATACCCTTAACCCATAAAATGGGTAAATAAGGGTATAATGGTTTTGTGCAAAAGTATGTAACAGGCAGAAGGAAGCATCTCCGACCCTATAAAGTATATATATTCTTGATCAGCATCAATAGCCGAGTCGATTTAGCCATGTCCGTCTGTCCGTCTGTCTGTCCGTCTGTATGAACGCGTGGATCTCAGAGACTACAAAAGCTAGAGACTTCAGATTTTGTATATAAGTTCTCCTATACCATGAGCAGAACAAGTTTGCTTCAAATTATCGATAACTATTCTGGTTTCCGATATACACATAATATCGATAACAAAAAAATATCGAATTTGGAAAATGTAAAAATGAGGGTTGAAAGAATGGGTAACGATAGAGCTTTTCTGAAAATTTCGTCCAAATCGGTTAAGAAACACCCGAGATATCGAATTTTATCGATTGAAGCTAAGTCAGTATACCAAAGACTTATATAAATTTAATATATTTATTGCAACTGGGTTCAGGGTATCTTCTAGTCGGGCTCTCCCGACTAGAGCCTTCTTACTTGTTTAATATAGTATGTGGCTCTTCTCCCTTTCCGCATCATTTAATTGTTGTTAGGTCCCAAATGAAACTATTTTCTCTCACTGCGTTGATTAATTATAATCGATACCGAAGGTAAAGAGTATATTGGTTTTGTGCAATGTCCGTCATGGTGTCTGTCGTCCGTATGTGTGCAAGTTTTTTCCACACCCTTCAAACTAGAGACTTGAAACTTTCCATTTATCTTTATCTATGCCATAGTAAATTAAAGTGTCAAGATTGGGGTTTTACGATAACTGGGGGGCTGGCCAATCGATAGATTCGATAACTCAAAACCGATAAATCCATATATTCCCACATCCTTACAGCTAAAACTACCAAATTTGGTGAGAAGATAGCTACAAGCAACCCCCAAAAAACTGCATCAACAATTTTGGAGCCACGCCCAGCCATTCCGCCCCAGCCCCCCGCATTTTAAAATTAAACAAGTAAGAAGGCTCTAGTCGGGAGAGCCCGACTAGAAGATACCCTGAACCCAGTTGCAATAAATAGATTTAATTTATATAAGACTTTGGTATACTGGCTTAGCTTCCATCAATTAAGTTCAATATCTCCGGTGTTTCTCAACCGATTTGGACGAAATTTTCAGAAAAGTTCTATCATTATCCATTAGTTCAACCCTTTTTAGATTTTCCAAATTTGATATTTTATTGTTATCGATATTATGTGTACATTGGAAACCAGAATAGTTATCGATAATTTGAAGCAAACTTGTTCTGCTCATGGTATAGGAGAACTTAAATACAAAATCAAAAGTCTCTATATCTTGTAGTCTCTGAGATCCACGCGTTCATACAGACGGACAGACGGTCAGACGGACAGACAGACGGTCAGACGGACAGACAGACGGACAGACGGACAGACGGTCAGACGGACAGACAGACGGACAGACGGACATGGCTATATCGTCTCGGCTGTTGATGCTGATCAATAATATATATACTTTATAGGGTCGGAGATGCTTCCTTCTGCCTGTTACATACTTTTGCACAAAACCATTATACCCTTATTTACCCATTTTATGGGTTAAGGGTATAAAAAGCCAATATCTCCCACAGTTGTTGAGCTATAGCCACCAAATTTGTTGCCAAGATAGGTGATGATGACTCATCTGCATCGGAGAATCTTTAAGGCAGCGTACACCCCTGCCGCATCCGTACCCCTTTGCAATCAGGCCTCTTTTTACCGGTTTTAATTCTGGTATCGAGTATGCCATAGTCGGTTGCGTCCGACTGCAACGTTTCCACTTGTTTTATCTTGTCGCCATGTAAAAATTGTTTTACATTACTTTTTTTTTTTTTTTTGCTACTCGAAATTCCCTCCTGCTGCTCATTTTTATACCCTTAACCCATAAAATGGGTAAATAAGGGTATAATGGTTTTGTGCAAAAGTATGTAACAGGCAGAAGGAAGCATCTCCGACCCTATAAAGTATATATATTCTTGATCAGCATCAACAGCCGAGACGATATGGCCATGTCCGTCTGTCCGTCTGTATGAACGCGTGGATCTCAGAGACTACAAGAGCTAGAGACTTCAGATTTTGTATTTAAGTTCTCCTATACCATGAGCAGAACAAGTTTGCTTCAAATTATCGATAACTATTCTGGTTTCCGATATACACATAATATCGATAACAATAAAATATCGAATTTGGAAAATCTAAAAATGAGGGTTGAAGTAATGGATAATGATAGAACTTTTCTGAAAATTTCGGTTGAGAAACACCGGAGATATTGAACTTAATCGATGGAAGCTAAGCCAGTATACCAAAGTCTTATATAAATTAAATATATTTATTGCAACTGGGTTCAGGGTATCTTCTAGTCGCGCTCTCCCGACTAGAGCCTTCTTACTTGTTTCTAGCAGAAATTCAGCTGTTCAATGCAATCCACACGATCGACTTCAATGTAATTTATGTGGCAACTCTCAACATTTTTTGAGTATACGTTTCTAGCTGCTGCATATACCCAATAGAAACATCTCTAGAAAACTATGCCCAGAAATTATTTCTAACGTTTTTTTATATGGAGTTTGACACTGCTAGTTATAATTCTTGTTCCTGCGTACTAAGCTTAAAGATGAAAATCCGTCAAGATTTTGTTTCAGTTTCGTCAAGGAAGTACAGAAGTTTGTGCTGACATAAAGGAAATGTTTCTTCAGGTCAGAGTCAAAAATTCCGATCAGGATGAGATACATGAGCTACAAGAAACCAATCGGGTACAGAGAAATAGCGCAATATACTCATTTTAGCCAAAATAGGACACGGCTTAGTCGTAGTTAGTGGCAGACTGGACTATGCAACCATTATACCACAG
Organism: Scaptomyza flava; assembly: GCA_030179655.1. Lineage (NCBI taxonomy): Eukaryota > Metazoa > Arthropoda > Insecta > Diptera > Drosophilidae > Scaptomyza > Scaptomyza flava. Next base: position 68,156,060 of record JARNME010000404.1, on the reverse strand, counting down.
AGGGCTAGGCATCCTATTATATTGCCAAAGAAACATATGTTGACAAACTTGATTGTACACTTATATAATAAAATGTACCACCTCCAAAATGATGAATTGATAGACAATAAGATTCGACGCAAGTTTTGAATAATTGATTTGAGCTGTGTCGTAAAACGCGCAAAATCATCATGCCAATATTGCAAGAGCAAAAGTGCAAAGCCCACACCGACGATCATGGGTCTATTGCCATACGATAGAGTCACCCCTTATAATCGCCCGTTTACATTTACAGGAGTTGATGATTTTGGACCCGTACTCATCTTCATTGGACGCCGACACGAAAAACGGTGGGTGGCTCTCTTTACGTGTTTAACGGTGAAGGCAATCCATCTGGAGCTGGCCGAGGACTTGACAGCTGACGCATGTATAATTGCTATAAGAAACTTTGTCAACAGAAGAGGCATACCTAGCGTAATCAGGTCAGATATGGGCACTAACTTCGTAGGAGTGAATAATGAGCTTAGAAAAGTAAAAGATCTGTTTGACTGGGTTATATCATAGCCGAGCCATCAACTAAGGATATCAAATGGGTATTAAACTGTCCAACTGATCCTAGTTCAGGCGGATGTTAGGAGCGTTTGGTTCGGTCAACGAAGCGCGTGCTGGCAGACACATTAAAGGAGCATGCACCCAAGGTGAAAACATGTTCCTCTCAGCATTGATGATCCTGAACCGTAAACTCCGAATTACTTTTTACTGCGGACAATGAATTCCACGCAATCAACGCGAGAAACCGCAAATATATGCCTGCGTAAACAGTCTCGTATAGCTCAGCAATTAAAAGACAACTTTTGGCGGCGGTGGATTCGTGTATACTTACCGACGCACAGTGGCGCCCGTAGAACAAGTCAAGTGTCAAAAATCAAAAATTGCATGTGCCTCTAAAAAATATTGAATGAACCTACTTTATAGGATTTTTTGTTTAGAAGATATAGCTTTTCAAAGTTGTCTGATTTTTTGTGTTACATAAAAATCACAATTTTAAGTTAATTTGGTCGGCTTTGAGATACAATATCTCAAAAACTAAGTTACGGATCGTCATTATTTTTGGTTCTATTGATAGATCTATTTATTAAGAAAAGAATAAAAAAAAATTATACTGTTTGCTTTGCGTTTGGCCAGGCAATTCAATATTTACCAACTATCCACTTTTTCACTATTTCTCAACTTTGATGGAAAATAAAAAAAAATTATATCACATTATATCGGCTATTTTTTTAAATTAATTTCTTTGATTATTCCTCTATTAAATGCAAAAAGTTTCATGTGCCCGTTTTTGCCCCTTTTTTTTTAAATGTAAAAAAAGTGAAAAAAGTCATAGGAAAAAAATGTGTTGCATGCATTTTTGGGCAATTTATGACATATAACCGTGAAAACCCATTTTTGTTGTTGTTGTTACGTTCGTTATTGTGAAGATACTTGACTTTTGTTTTTCATTCTGTAATGCTTACCTGAGATCATTTGTCAAATCCTGGTCCCTAAATTCAGGTGCAGTTACAGGATTTACAAATAAATTACCAGGTACGCACCAAATACAGAAAATACATTGAATGTAATTACGAGTTCCACCTAACCATGGTTGACGGAAAAGTGGTCAACGAACTGACAAACAGAAGGTCAACTTTGTCATGCCCAATTTGCAAAAAACGGCAAAAAAAACTTCGACAATTTAAGTGATTCTGCAAATGAAGAAAATTATGAGTTTGGGATCTCACCCTTGCATGCAAGAATAAGGTGTATGGAGTTCTTGCTGAAATTAGCGTATACGCTTCCACAAGAGGATGAAAACTTTGACGAAAACACATCAAACAAAGATAAGGAAAATATCAGAAAGAAGCGAATACAGGATGCGTTTTTCAAACAAGTTGGACTTAAAGTAGACTGCCCCAAGTACGGATACGGAAACTCAAACGATGGAAACACTTCAAGGAGATTTTTTGAGAATGATGAAGCTGTAACTCAAATCACAGGGATAAACAACCAAATCGTTAAGAGATTGGGAAACGATCTTAAATGTTTTGAACTGCAAGGAAAAAGTTGATTCTGCCAAGTATGGAGAATATGCTTCAAAAACTGCATCACTTTTAGCAGAATTATATCCGCAGAAAAAGTTGACCCCGACAGTCCATAAAATATTGGCGCATGGCAAGGATATAATTGAGTATCAGTCTTTGCCAATTGGAGAGCTCTCTGAAGAAGCACAAGAGTCCCTTAATAAGTTTTATAAAAAATACAAATTGCTAAACACTTTCAAAGCTTCAAGGGTGAGACAAAATGAGGACCTCTTCAACATGTTGGCAGCATCTTCAGATCCACTAATTTCATCACTGAGGCATGTTAAGTCACGAAAAGAATTAGAAAATACTTATAGTTCAGAGATGATTTCTCTTTTAGATATACCATCTTTTACGGATTGTGATGAATATTTTACAAAAAATTAATAAAAAAAAAAAAAAAAAAATTATTTTTAATTATTTTAATATTAATTTTAGACTATAAAAACAATTAAAACGAAACAATAAAAATCAAAAAATTTAAATAATATTTTTTTCCTTCCCGTAAAATTGGTTTTTTCACAAATTTCAACTTTGCATACCCATAAATATGCACAGAAAAATCGTAGAATTCATTTCAAACGCTCATTTTATAGGTTGATTAATTATCTATCATATGCTTTTTAAATTGTTTGTTTGTTTGTTGATTATCTCATTTGGTTCAAAAGTTATGATTTTTGATATGAAAAAACTCAAATGGCCCCACTGTGCGACGCTAACTAGGCGAACTAAATGGTTCGCACCTACCAAACCAATTAAATCTGGCGACGTTGGAAATGTGCGAATAGACGAGGTCAAAACGTCTACAGGAGTTTTAAAACGACCTGTTTTTAAGCTGGCCATACTGGCTTTAGTTGGTAAAATATCGTAGTCATCTTACGTTGGGTGGCATGTTACTGTTTGATGTAAATTTGAATTTAACCGCGAAATGCTAAACTTTACCCATGCCCTGAACCTGAAAACAGGCAGTCCTTTTCTTTTATAAACCATTGTAAACGATATTAATCTTAGCAAACGATATTCACGTTTAAATCGATATTCATATTTACTGATCTGTTTTGTGCCATGCGCTAGTCGCAAAGAAGATGCGATGGAGTAAGGTGAACCAGAACGGCATAAAAACTATAGGCGTATACCAACAGTTATTCAAAATAGCAGTTTGTTCTATTAACTACGGTTCTGTTAATGGTATTTCACATAGGCCCCGAAGGTCCGCAACACACGCCTTTAAAGAATAACTAAAAAGTTACAAATAAGCTTAAAACATTAATGACCGAAAATTTTCGCTTTTAGTCGATTTCACCATTAAGTAGGTTAGTAATAAATAATACTCCATGCATAGTTCTACGGTTTAACAGGGAGGGAAGATTTATTAAAAGGAGTCTACTTGAATACGGGGGTAAGTCAACTCCAGGAACCCAGTTAAAACTTCTAAGGGCAAAAAGAAGAAATTTCTTCTGCACAGATTCAATTCTATCCTGGTGAATCGAGTATTGTGGGGACCACACACAAGATCCATACTCCAGGATTGGACGTACTAGGGATGTATAAAGCGTTTTAGTGGTGTAGGGATCATTAAACTCTTTCGACCACCGCTTGATGAAGCCAAGGACATTAATGGCCTTATTGACCATATACGAAATATGAGCGTCAAACTTTAATTTAGGATCAAGAATAATGCCTAAATCTTTAATTTCAAACACGCGGTCAAGTGGTGAAGCATCAAGCAAGTAGTGAGCAGTATGAGGGGTACTTCTACAAAAAGACATGACTTTACATTTAGAACAATTTAAATTGAGTAAGTTAAAACGACACCAGGCCGACAATGCACCCAAATCCGACTGTAGTAAATTACACAGGGAAGCGTCATTATATGTGAAACATAGCTTCACATCATCAGCAAACATATATACATAGGAGTTAGTAATAACAGCTGGAAGATCGTTAATAAACAGATTAAATAGCAAAGGTCCAAGGTGACTACCCTGGGGAACACCAGAGGTAACAAAAATAGGTTTAGATACCGACGATTTAAAAACTACTTTTTGTGTTCGACCACACAAGTACTCCGAAAGCCACAATACGAGTTTTGATGGAAATCCAATAATATTTAATTTTTTAAGCAACAGAGAATGACTAACAGAATCAAATGCCTTACTAAAATCGGTGTAAACAACGTCAGTTTGCATTTTTTCCTGAAACCCTTTGATAACAAGCGAAGTGAATTCAAGAAGGTTAGTGGTAGTAGATCTACGCCTAACAAAACCATGTTGGTAAGGCGATATAATTGAACTACATCCGTGTTGCAGTTGAGAACATATAATTTTTTCAAAGACTTTTGGTATGGCAGACAACTTGGATATACCCCTATAATTTTTAACGTTTGATTTTGAAGAATTTTTATGGAGTGGAATTATAAAGGATTCCTTCCATATATCAGGAAACACAGTTGAGTCAACAGACAAGTTAAATAATTTATTTAAGGGCTTACAAAGAGAATCCGCGCAGTATCGGAGAATACAACCTGGCACTCCATCAGGACCAGGCAAGTAGCCAGGTTTAATAGAGTTAAATTCACTCAGGAGCGTAGACTCAGTAACTACTGGGACATATATGCAATTTGACGTTTGAACTTGAAAAGGATAGGAATTACTACTACTATACATACTCGATGAGTATACTGATTGAAAATACTCAGCAAATAGATCGGCTACTGCCTGATCAGAACTTGCTTTTGTATTATCAAGGTATACTGAAGACGGTAAGCAAGAAGACTTACGTTTAGAGTTAACAAATTTATAAAACTGTTTAGGGTCACGTGAAAAGTTTAGTCTACAACGATTAAGATAATTATTATAACAAGATGTGTTAACAGAAAGAAAACTAGATTTTGCTACTAAATACGAAGATAAATCTAAGGTAGTTCCCGATTTTTTAAATTTTTTATATGATCTTGTCTTCGCGTTTTTCAATTGCGATAGTTCCCTCGTAAACCAAGGTGGTTTATTATCACTTGAAGAACAAGTGAGGGGAACACAAATATCCAAAAGCGAATTCAAGGTCCCATAAAATATGGCAATAGCAGTTTCTATATCAGTACAAGAATAAAGCCGAGACCAATTAGTATGCTGAAGAAGATAATTTAATTTAGTAAAGTTAGTTTTACGAAAGCAACGTGTTTTTAAAGTATTATTAGATACTGAACTAGGGTTAAGAATTTCGATGGATAGTTCTAATGTTGGATGGTAGGTATCTTCCGGAAGCACTAGAGGGGGTATTCTACTAGCATTACTGCAATCTGAGTAAGAAACAAATATTAAGTCCAACATTCTACCACTACAGTTATGCACCCTGTTAACTTGCGATAGGCCTAACTCCAGTAGGCCATCGATAAAATCATCAGAAGTGACTGGTATTACCACCGAAGATGTGTCATTCACAGACCATACAACATGTGGCAGATTAAAATCACCAACCACTATCAGATTATCCATATCTGTCAACAATGACGAAACAAGTTGCAGGGCACTAATATGAGATGAGTAAATGTTAGTATCAGAATCAGGAGGAATATAAGAGCAAGTAACATAAAGTGAACGGCCGTTTAGTAATATTTTAACACATAAAAACTCTATGTCCGGAAGATCATGAGAATGAATCTGTTCAGAAGAAAAACAAGAGTCAACAGCAATGAGAACACCACCCCCCTTGCGGGAAGTGCGATCGCATCTGTACAAGTTATATTTAGAAGGAAAAATGGAATAATCAGAAATATCAGGTTTTAACCAGGTTTCAGTGAGTGCAACTATTTGAGAATCAAAAGATAAGCTGTTAATATATAATTTAGCCAGTTTAGTGTTAAGGCCTCTAACATTTTGATAGGCCAAGCTAACTACTTCAGTTAGTTTTTTGCCGCCGAGGTGGAGGCAACAGGATGGCTAACAGGCGGTGTACTATTGATCCTTAAACCATTATTATTATTAATTCGCCTATTCGTATACTCCTTAACGACAAGCTGCGGCGGCCAAAACTTTTCAGAGCAAATTGTCGAAAAAAGTTCAGGCGGTACACCCAACTTGAAAGAAGATATACTTCTGGCATGTTTAAATTTAAACTTTTCAACAACAATAAGTGGGGAATCGATTTTACTTTTTACATATGCTGCAACATCATCCGATGACGTATCGGATGCCAGCCTAGAAACAAAAACAAATTTATTAAGTGGCACAACAACCAGAGGCTTGTGTGCCCTAATTGTAACGCCAGTAGAATCAATAGGCACACTAGCTGTTGGACCGGAGGACTCATTTATAGGATCACAAATTATGTTATTAGTGGCAAGGTTATTGTTAAGATTCCTTGCCGGGGAGTTAAATAAAATTAATGAGCTAGCAATAGTACCCATGGGGGGATTATTGCTAGGCACAAGAAGCGGTTTAGTGGGCAGGACAGGTGGGACAGTTATTGGATGAGGTCCCGAAGTCTTTTTACGCTTCGGGGATTCAGTTATCACTTTGCCTTTTTTGAAATTTGACTCTAGCTGCTCGAAAGACTTTTGCAGGTTATTAAAAGCAACATGCATAGCTTTAAAGCCTTCGTGAGTCTGCCTCATAAATTGCGAAGACTCTTTCACCGCCTCTTTGCAAGACCCACAATACCATTTAAGGCCTGTGTCGGCAAGCAGACATTCCCTGATTTTGGGTGTAAAGCCAACACATTTCATGTGGATGATGTTATCACATAGACCACACAAAATAAAATCTTGGTTGGTTGAACCAACCAATTTGCAATTTTCACTGCAACAGACAAGCATCATGCAAGTAATATGCTTTAGCAAAAAAAGGTAGGGTGCAGGTATGTATAAGTTAAAACGTATCAATGCAAAGAGCACGATAAAACTGTAAAGATCTAAAGAGCGCTTAGGCGAGAGTGCGTGAGCGCGTAAGCAGTTATAACTGCAAGAACGACTGATAAGAGCGGGCGAGAGCGGGGAGGACTGACGTTGGAGAGCGAGAGCAAGAAAATAGACAAAGTGCTTGGCGTTAGCAGACGAAATTACAGAATATACAAAAGCAAATATAAGTATGTATGGATGTACGTGTGTTTTCTGTAATTTTAGGCAACGCAGCGGCTGTTCGACCACAAATTAAAAATCAAATATTAAGCCGGCAATTTTATAACTATACACGTAAATACATACAAAGTACACTTGCGATCACTTTACTAAATGTTTACAAATGTTACCAATGAAAACACCGTTCACAATCACAAGAAAACAGAAATTTACTGGGAGTACGCAAAAACACAACCGTCACCAACGAAAGTTAGATTATTGACACAGTAATACCATTATTTTTCGATCATTAATGTTTTAAGCTTATTGTTGGTTTATTTATTGAAATATATAATGGTATAAAAACCGAAGACGGAAGATGGACAGAAAGCAGTGAAGATGCGGCAAATGTGCTCCTGGAGGCGCATTTCTCGAACTGCACCGAAGTCAATGCAAACACACAAGCGATATCCCCAACCCCAACAGAGGAAATTCCGGAAGGTAACACAATAACGAGACGTAAGGAATGTGCCGAAAAGAAACTGCACACTTTCGAACGTTAAAAACTCTCAGTGGGAGCTTTCGATCATGCTGTGCGATGCACCGTTAGAAAGCTTTATTAATTCTGCGTTTTTTGCATGTTCTCTTTTCTTTATTCGTCGTACACATTACACGATGCCTCGAATTGAAGAGCAAGTTCGCAAGAAAATTGTGCACAATTACTGTACTGAAAATGGTGTGTCGTACCGAAAATTAGCAAAACTGCACCAAGTTAGTGCAAATAGTGTAAAAAATATTATAATTAAATTCGGAGAGACATGCTCTATAAAAGATTTGCCAAAAACTGGAAGAAAAAAAGGTCCACAGGATGATAGTGTTGATAAGAAGGTTATAAAATTACTTCACAAAGATCCCACGTTGTCTGTTCGAGATTTGGCAAAGAAAGCCCATACTAGTGCAAGTATGGTTCAACGAATAAAGCAACGGCATAACTTAAGGACATACAAAAAACAAAAAGTTCCCAAAAAAAGTCTCCGCCAAGTAGAAGTCGGCAAAACGAGAGTGCGTAAGCTCTATGATCGCTTGCTCACTGATGCAGTGGAATGCGTTATTATGGACGACGAAACATACGTAAAATTGGACTCAAAAACTTTACCAGGTCCCCAATTTTATACAAAAACAAGTAAGAAGGCTCTAGTCGGGAGAGCCCGACTAGAAGATACCCTGAACCCAGTTGCAATAAATATATTTAATTTATATAAGACTTTGGTATACTGGCTTAGCTTCCATCGATTAAGTTCAATATCTCCGGTGTTTCTCAACCGATTTGGACGAAATTTTCAGAAAAGTTCTATTATCATCCATTACTTCAACCCTAATTTTTAGATTTTCCAAATTCGATATTTTATTGTTATCGATATTATGTGTATATCGGAAACCAGACTAGTTATCGATAATTTGAAGCAAACTTGTTCTGCTCATGGTATAGGAGAACTTAAATACAAAACCAAAGGTCTCTAGCTCTTGTAGTCTCTGAGATCCACGCGTTCATACAGACGGACAGACGGACAGACAGACGGACAGACGGACATGGCTATATCGTCTCGGCTGTTGATGCTGATCAAGAATATATATACTTTATAGGGTCGAAGATGCTTCCTTCTGCCTGTTACATACTTTTGCACAAAACCATTATACCCTTATTTACCCATTTTATGGGTTAAGGGTATAATAAAGGTGGAACAGTTGACGACTCAGTGTCCAAAATTCAAGTGGATAAATTTGGAGAGAAAGTGCTGATATGGCAGGCTATTTGCACCTGTGGCTTAAAATCAAGCCCATTTTTCACAAAGGGCACAATTAACGCTGACGTTTATCAGAAAGAGTGTTTAAATAAAAGGCTGATACCGTTTTATAAAAAACACAATGTGTCGACAATATTTTGGCCTGATCTAGCGTCAGCGCACTATGCCCGTTCAACTTTGGCGTTACTTGACACTAAAAACATCAAATTTGTGTCAAAAGACGAGAACCCACCAAATTGCCCAGAGCTTCGTCCCATTGAGAGATTTTGGGCCATTGTAAAGCGCAACTTAATAAAAAACGGCAGTCTCTCCGAAAACATGAAGGACTTTAAAAAAAACTGGAAGCGTGCAGCTGGCAGTGTTACCGAAGAGGGTGTGCAGAACCTGATGAGAGGAGTTAAACAAAAAATTCGATTGAAAATAAGAGGCTAAATATTTTTTAATTTTCTAAATGTAAATTTTAAGTTATTGTTTTTCCCTAAAATACAAAAAAAAAAAAATGTTGAAATCGAATAAAAAACTTGAAAGTTATACTAGAAATAAAGTGTGCAGTTTCTTTTCGGCACATTCCTTATAATGTGGGCGATAGACTCCTTTGAGAGCTACAAATCACCAGGTCCAGACGGTATATTCCCGGCCATGATGCAGAAGGTCAAACATGTGATCACTCCATGGCTGAGGGAAATTTTCGGAAGTTGCCTTAGATATGGCTATGTGCCGGTGGCCTGGAGGACAGCACAGGTAATTTTCCTGCCAAAAGCTGGAAAATGTAGCCACGTGCTGCCGAAAGACTACAGACCCATAAGCTTGACTTCGTTTCTCCTAAAAACTCTAGAAAAGCTGATAGATCTCCACATACAGAGGTGACTCTAAAGCAGAACCAACACGCATACACAAAGGGCAAGTCGGTGGAAACAGCGCTACACTCCCTTGTAGCTACCATAGAGAAAGCACTACACCACAAAGAGTACGCCCTAGGCGCATTTCTCGACATCTCAGGCGCATTTAACAATGTGTCGACTGAAGCAAAAATGCACAGCCTAAGAGCTGTGACCCCAGCAGAAGCAGTATACTATTGGGTTCAGAACCTACTGAGCAGCAGGAGAATACTAGCGGAATGTCAGGGAAGCCAAGTATGGCACTCCCCAAGGAGGAGTGCTCTCATCCCTATTGTGGAACTTGGTGGCAAACGGACGGAAAGCCCCGAAGATAACTGCCTATGCGGACGACATAAGCATAATTATCACGGGCAAGTGTCCATCGGCAATCAGCTCTGTCATGGACCACACACTCAAAAAGATACTAGAATGGGCCATGGAAGCCGGTCTAAGTATCAACGCGGACAACACGGTCTTCATTATCTTCACAAAGAGACACAAGGTACCTCGTTGGATTCCACCGAAAATAAACGAAAAGGCACTGATACCAAAAGATAGTGTCAAATACCTAGGGATAGTAATGGATAGCAAGCTGAGCTGGAAGCTCAATGTGGAGGAAAGGGTGAGGAAGGCCACCAATGCACTCTACACATTGCAAAAGATGTTGGGTAGCACCTGGGGACTCTCCCCACGACTGACACATTGGATTCTAATCTCGATTGTGCGCCCCCATACTGCTCTACGGAGTACTGGTTGGGTGGGAAGCCACAGAGAAATCTACATACCTAAAACGAATGGAAAAAACTCAGAGACATGCACTTAAGTGCATCACAGGGGCGCTGAAGCCAACACCAACCAAAGCACTACAGACCATACTAAATGTCAACCCCGTGGACATACAGGCACGCCTAACAGAAAAAAAGACTGCTCAACGTCTTTGCTCGATAGGAAAAATGAAGATACATAACTACGGGCATAATATAATTGGAAGAGGGATCCATGTCGAAACAGACTACATGACCCTAAGAAACAATTTTAACTTTACGCCCACGCTCCTAGGAAAAGATGATTGGCGCTCAGGAGCTGAGAAGATGGCGGTCCATGTATACCTAACCTAACCTAATACAGAACTGAACTTGGGCATACATAATAGAATATAAAGTTGCCAGATGGATCGTATTTAGCTTATATAAAAACAGCGATAGTTAACATAAATACTATCGATATTCAACACTTTTAACCTTTTAGTTCGATATTCTTTCAACGCGTGTTTGTTGGTTTGTTTTAAACTATGAGGGTGTTCAACAGCTCGTTTCATCGTTTCACGTTTCAAAATTGAAACGTCCCACAACACGCCGTGCACGAGCTAAGCGTTTCAAGTTTGAAACATGAAACGATGAAACGGAGCTGTTGAGCACCCTATAAATTTATTTTAACTTTTTTATGTAGAGCTATATTTACATACAAACATATGCTTGTTTGCCCATATGTATACATGCATGTGCGAATGTAAATATATTTTACAATATGGTATGTGCATACATTAGATGTGTATGTCTGAAAAATGCTCACAACATATGAGCTGAATATAAGTTTGGTCTTAGACTGATCGATCAGAATATCGACTATATTAATAGTTATTAAGGGTGGCAAAAAACTGATGGGAGTATCGATACTAAAGATTTTTTTATACTTTCGGCACTTTCCGTAGCTTTAAGACTATCGATAGTCGATCAACCTCCACTTTTTTCATTTTTGGAAGACAAAAATAAAAATAAACTTTATTTAATAAAGTCTATTCCAAAAGAGCTGATACCATTCTATTCAAAATGCAGTATTTGGAAAGGCAAAACGCTGCTCAGAGCACCGATTCTTTGGATTACTGGAAGGCAGTTTAAAATTTATTTAGTTTTTTTTTCCGCTTAACTATTAGTTTATCTAATCTTAATGTTGTGGAAGATAAATTTCTGCCATTAAAAAAAAATGTGTTTTAAAATATTTATATATCCCCGCAAAGTCTGTCGAGTCAGAGCGGACTTTCAGCAAGGCTGGCCTGATTATATCGGAAAAAATATCGCGTTTGAAAGACAAAAACGTGGACATGAATAATTAAAATAAACTATAAATATAAGAAAAAAACATAGTGGCGCATATTTAATTTCGGCTATGCCAAGACTATGATACCCTTCACACAGCCAAATCAATGCTCCCCCCTCTTATGTTTCTGTGCAGTTGTTGGTAATTTTTAGCTAATATTTTTACTCTTGAGCGTCATTTACTTGTTCGTGTGCGACAACAACAACAATTTGACATGTAGGTACTTGAAAGTGCACGACAGAGACAACAATTGATAGTACGATATGGTGAATTTGTATGGTGGCTATGGCGTAGAATGCTCCGATCGAAATGAAATTTCATAGTGAACAAACCCGACATGATCTAAGCAATCTGTGAAAGTTTCATCAAGATCGCTTCAGCAGATTGACCGGAAATCGTGTTGATATGGTAAATTTATATGGTGGCTATATCGTAGAATGCTCCGATCGGGATGAAATTTCATAGTGAACAAACCCGACATGATCTAAGCAATCTGTGAAAGTTTCATCAAGATTGGTTCAGCAGTTTGGCCAGAAATCGTGTTGAAACAGACAGACGGACAGACGGAAATCAATTCCTGAGCTCGTCCTGATCATTTTGATACATAGTTGATGGGGTCTCCCATCATTCCTTTAAGGCGTTACAGATTCATGACGAAGTCAATATACCCTGTGAACGGTATAAACACCACTAATCACAGCTTTAACCTATATTCGGCCAGAAATTTTTTTTCATGAAATTTTGTGTTTTGTGAAATTGCCTTCTTGCAACTTTTGTCTGTGGGTTATAAGCTGAAGTATACCTGGTAAAGGGTAATATTTTGGATATGCATCCGTTCTTTCCACACCCTTGAAGCTAGAGACTTGAAATTTTTTCATTTATCTTTATCTATGCCGTATTAAATTAAAGTGTCAAGATTGGGGTTCTTCGATAACGGGGGGCTGGCAGATCGATAGATTCGATAACTCAAACCCGATAAATCCACATATTTCGCACATCCTTACAGCTAGAACTACCAAATTTGGTATGAAGATAGCTTCTATCAACCCCCAAAAAACTGCATCGTTTTGGAGCCACGCCCAGCCATTCCGCCCCAGCCCCCGCATTTTAATGTTAAAAAAGCCTATATCTCCCACAGTTGTTGAGCTATAGCCACCGAATTTGGTGGCAAGATAGGTGATGATGACCCCCCAAAAAATCCATCAAAAGTTTGGATGCCACGCCCACCAATACTGCCCTAGCCGCCCCCATCCGCCCCTACGCTTAGCCAAAAACGGGAATGCGTGTATCTTCCAGAATTGTGGAGCTAGAGCCACTAAAGGTAGGTAGCTGGGAACGACCCCCAAAAATCTGCATTAAAGTTTTGGAGCCACGCCCACCCATTCCACCCCCAGCCCCACCGCATTTTTAAATCAGAAAAGCCTATATCTCCCACAGTTTTTGAGCTATAGCCACCAAATTTGGTGCCATGATAGGTGATGATGACCCCCGAAAAACTGCATAAAAAGTTTGGATGCCACGCCCACCAATACTGCCCTAGCCGCCCCCATCCGCATCAACGCTTCGTCAAAAACGGGAATGCGTGTATCTTCCAGACTTGTGGAGCTAGAACCACCAAAGTTTTGGAGCTACGCTCACCCATTCCTCCGCCAGCCCCCCTTTCTCCACCTTTTACAAACTTTGAGCTAGAGTCACCAAATTTGGTATGAAGATAGCAATTGACATTCCACATAAATCTGCATCAAAAATTTGGATGCCACACCCACCCATACCACCCACTGCCCTCCTTTCCCCACTTTTTACAAACTTTGAGATAGTCACCAAATTTGGTATGAAGATAGCAATTGACATACCACATAGATCTGCATCAAAAATTTGGACGCCACGCCCACCCATACCACCTCCTGCCCCCCTTTCCCCACCTTTTGCAAACTTTGAGCTAGAGTCACCAAATTTGGTAAGAAGATAGCAATTGACACTCCACATAGATCTGCATCAAAAATTTGGACGCTACGCCCACCCATACCACCCCCTGCCCCCCTTTCCCCACTTTTTGCAAACTTCGAGCTAGAGTCACCAAGTTTGGTATGAAGATAGCAATTGACATCCCACAAAGATCTGCAGAAAAAATTTGGATGTCACACCCACCCAATCTGCCCCCAACCCCCCTCTCCTCAGCTTTTACAAACTTTGAGCTAGATTCCAAATAAGGTATGAAGATAGCTGGTGGCATCCCCATCTACATCGGAGAATCTTCAAGGCAGCGTACACCCCTGCCGCATCCGCTACCTTTTGCAATCAGTCCTGTTTTTACCGGTTTTAATACTGGTATGGAGTATACCGCAGTCGGTTGCGTCCGACTGCAACGTTTCCACTTGTTTTTTTTTTTTTTTAATTTGTCCGCCTTATCCAATTCATGCTCAGTATTTGGGAATAAAAGAGAGAGAGAGAGAGAACATTATTTACCCAAATTTGCAGCTTCACGCGCTTGTCATGACGAAATACTGTCTTAACCTTGAAGTCAATGCCCACGGTGGATACAAAGGCCGATGTAAAGCTGTCATCCGCATAGCGAAAGAGAAAGCTTGTCTTGCCGACGCTCGAGTTTCCAATGATAAGCAGTTTGAACATGTAATCAAAGTTTTGATCAGCTGCATCCTTTTGCCATTTTGGATCACCACCGCCAGCCATAATGGTTTACTGTAAGTGAGTTAGATAAATTAAAGATCGTCATTAAGAGTAAAGTGATTCAAACAAAACCAAAGCGAAAACATTTTATGAAATTTTAGATCCTCTGTATGTACTACAGATTATACTATCGATTTTTACTACAGAAATTTACAAAACAATGATTTTTTATGAAGAGCAATGTTCCTAATGCTGTTCATCCGCTTGTCTGTATGAATGCGCTTTTCTTCGACACCCTTAAAGATTAAGAGTTGAAATATTCATAATCATGCTAGATCGGCTATATAAGTGTAAAATAGCTTATAGATAATAGAGAGCACATAATCTTAATTTCATCTATTAAAATACATGGTTCCTTAATACATCTTACAAATGCATAACATAAACCAGCAAGCCATTTTGGTTGGTGCATTGGATAAATTTCCAGTAATCATTAATTTAGTATACTTTTCAAAACGTTAAGAAAATGCGTCCTAACTTTTTGAAATAAAGGATTACGGCAAAAATATATAATATTTTGACAACACATTTCAAAATATAAAATCGCTTATTTTTGCAATCTGAGAAAAGTAACGGTATCCATTAAAAAGATTGCACTGATAACAAAACGCATTTGTTTTACATAATTATTAGCGTGGCATAATTTGATTCTGTGGCTGGACACAAGTATTTTAACATTGTTCTTAAAATTCATTTTCGATGAATAGCTTGCGGTAAAAAACACGTGCTCTAATTTCTAAAGTTATTTTAGCTGTCTTTATTAACAAAAATTCGTATTTGATCGTATATTTTGATATATTATGAACAAAACATGCAAAATGAGTTTATTTTTTAAAAACGAAATGGTCACGAAGTATAATGCAGGTATTTCTGGAGAATACCTTAGCAAATTATACAAAGTACCTAGACAAACAATTAATTACAAACCTAACAAAAATATTAAGAACGTTCCATTAAACAAGAGGAAACGAACGCAACCCATTGCGGTATACTCGAGGCCCTTATTAAAACCGATAAAAAACAGACCTGATTGCAAAGGGGTGCGGATGCGGCAGGGGTGTTCGCTGTCCCAAAGATTGTCTGTTGCAGATAGGGATGCCACTAGTTATTTTCCAACCAAATTTGGTAACTCTAGCACAAAGTTTGTATAAGGTGGGGGAAGGAAGGCTGGGGTGGTATGGGTAGGCGTGGTATCCAAATTTTTTTGCAGACCACTTTGGGATGTCAATTGCTATATTCCTACCAAATTTGATGACTCTAGCTCAAAGTTTGTAAAAGGTAGTGAAAGAGGGGCTCCAAATTTTTTGTATGCAGATTTTTTTGGGGTTTCTCGTAGCTATCTCTTCACCCTATTTGGTGCGACATATAAGGATTAATCCGTGCGAGCTATCGAATTCTTTGTTTTGCCACCCTTCCAGTTATCGTAGAGCCCCAACCTATAAACTTTATCGGTTCCGGCCATAGATAAAGATATTTGGAATGGTTCAAGTCAAAAAAAAAAAGCCCATAGAAGACCGCATAATTCTTTGCCTACTTTTACCAATCATACCGACCTTAAACGCATTGGACCATTAAGTATTCCATCATGCATATTTTGAACACTTGAGTCAAATTTTTTCAACTTCTTGTGTTTGAAAATTATTGTTTCAACATGTAGTACTGCATTAGCAATTGGCATCTGCATTATTAATCACTTTCAAGTGCCCTTTATTTATAGTCTTTTGTACTATTTTAATTGAAAACCTTACCAATCGACAAACTTTTCTGAGTGATTTTCAAAAATATATACATTTTCTGATAATTTCGTTCTATTTGTAACTTTGCAGTACATTTACGATCAATTACCATTAAATGTTGGCCTATTTACTCTTCAATGAATGAAATAATAGTAATAAGTTGTCAATTACAATAATCACATACTTTTTATGAAGTTAAATTTGGTAAGCATAACGATTTTCACGTGACAACGTCTAATAAATGGATGAATACAGGCAGCATGTTCAAAGAAGTGTTACCTGTTAATGTGTTACTGTTAAAAGCGTTACTCTCATAGTGTTAATGAGTTATAGCTCCCGCACCGTAATACATGAGTTTTACGACCGTTACAACGAGTGTTGAAAAAAGCAAACGTTGTGGCGGTAGGCTAATAACTTTTTCTCAATAAATCGGAAACGGAGCTGTGTTTTTAACACTTGAATTTAAAATCATGATTTACGACCAACGCGCGCTACTTTTGTGTTTGAGTACAGCTCACGCCCTGCTGCTGGCGGTTGTTAAAAAAAAGGCAGGCTGCAAAACCAAAAAGCATTTTAGTGAACCCATATTTGATGGGCAGAGCTGAGATTACCAAAGATTATGCTGAACATAACTGAAACCACTCAAAAGACTCAAAGCAAATTCACCTTACTGATCTATACCTTATAATATATCAGTGGCAGCACAATCCAGTTTATTATGTTATTTAAATTGTATCTTATTAATTAATTAATATATTTGTATTTAATACTTCTTGCGCAGCATTGACAATAAGTATGGCTCTATTGGAGGCAGAATTAGGTCAACTTTGTTAATATTTTCCGAAAAATGTATATGCCTGCTCTTGCCCGACATGTTGTTACTTTTTTTACAACCGTAAATAGCTGCTGAAAGCTATTTACTGCCGTAACACTTTATTATGATATTTTAACATTTTCATTGTTCAACACTACCGTAAAGCCAGTACAGAACAGAACTGCATACCGAAAATGTTAGTACGGTACTGACGCTGCACGAAACCATTTTTTTTTTTTTATATGAAGTTTTTACTGTACGGGCGCTGTACGGGCTTCTGCGTACAGGCCTTAATGTGTTATTGTCATGGCGCAGACGGCGCACTTTCATGAATGGCAGCCGTTGAACAGTGGTTTGCCATGTGCACAACAGCCAGTATGTTCATCCGACCATGCAAGTGGATAGTCAAGTCCCAGTTCTTTTTTGTGGCGATTTTAGCACAAACGTAAAAAATGATGACAATTTCATTAAATTTATTAAAGAAGTATAAAATCTCGACTGCGCATCAAATGTTGATAAGTCGACAACGCTGGGAGAAAACTTAATTGATTTGACTTTCTCGAGGCAAATTGATGTAGAAACCCTCCCATTCATTTCTTTCATTCCATATCATTGCCCTATCTTAAGTAAAATAAAGAAATAAATATTGCTGTTGTTGTTGTTGAAGCACAAAAAATATTTTTTTTCTTCTAAAATTAAGAGAATAAAATGATCTTTCACAGAAAAAAACTTTGGATACGTTATCTTCATTAGTATTGAATATATGGTTTGATTAACATTGCATACGGGTGAAAAAGCTATTCGTACGACTTATTTGTGGTTTTGGATCGTATAACAAGCTCTATGCCTTGGAGGCCTCAATTCCAATTCTTAAAAGATCGATCCTTTTTTCTTTATCTAACCAAACCCTGTAACTAATAATGTAACGCTGGTCTGATGTGGTTTTCCTAGGTTTTTCTGGGGTTTTCCGAACAAACTAATCTTGGACCATTAATTTTCTTGTTGAATTTCCCAGAGCTTTAAAGTTAAGTTTTCTAATTTTTTACCTTAATTTTAAATTAACTTTCAGATTTGATTACAATTTTATATTTAAATTTAAATTTAACTATTTCAACTATTTTTGAATTTGAAATATAGTTGATTAAAAATAAATTAATATATTACACATTTATTTGACGGGCTCATTGGACAATCATGTATACTGCAGCAGGACAACACTTCATGCCTCAAGGTCCTTATGATAACTTAATTTTTTAAGTATGTTGAAGTAAACACTTTAGATTGGCGACCGCAAAGATTCGATCTTAATATAATCGAGAACGTGTACATAAAAAGAAAACGAAGCTCCGACCTATAAGAACACTATAGAAATGATTACAAAAGGTCATTTAATATTTTTGTTTCTATCACCAAAATAATTTTTGCCCTCTTATTGTAAGACAACATTGATTAATTTTCATTCCTAAACTATTATATTACAAATTATTATTTTTTTTTTTTTAATTTTGGGAAGCTTATTACTTAATTTATTATTTTTTAACAGAAAAGTTTATAAAATTTACTATCTCAATAAATCATTAGATATCGCCAAAGCAATCCTATTTTTATCAATGTCATTATATGTATGAATAAGCCGCGGGCAAAAGTTAGAAAATAAATAAAGTTTTTTATATTGATCAAGTGATTAATATGTTAATTGAAATCTAGTTAGCATAGCTTTATTTCAAGCCGTTCGAGTAGCAAAACAATTTAACACTAGCAGTAACTGCTTGACTCAAATTTAAAAAAAAAACCAAATAAACAACAAAATAAAACATTCAAAATCAAGTGAAAATTAAAATAAAAAAAAACTTTGCGCATTGCCTTTGTAGTTTAATCGTAAGCAATATTTTTTGTTTCGCAAAACAGAAGTTTGAAATTGTATTCGGAAATTATGTTTAACACAACGTTGGGCCTGATAGTCAGCTGGCTGGCTCAGGGATTGTGTCTGCTTATTGGGAAGGCCTGGCAGTATCCGCTGATCGCCACAGGCGTCTGGCTGCTGTTCGCCTTCTTTCAGCTGTCTGACGAGCAAGTGCGCCAGAAGGTTAAACAGCATCTTTTCCAACAAGTTCAGCGCTTCAGCAGGTTATTTTCATTCTCGTTTTTGGCAAAAAGCGTAAATCAAGCGAACTATGATTACAAAACGATGCAGGGTTCGCACAATTCGATAATTGGATCACCGGCCAACACCAATCAGAGTCCAATCAACATTGATGAGCAGCTGGTGCAGCGTCTGGCTATAACGGAGCTGCTCAACTGGAATCATTACGATGAGCTGCCCGCCAGCATTGAGCTGGAGAATACGGGTAGAACTCTGTTACTACGTGCGCAGTTCCGCAGCAATGTTCCGACGGTAAGTGGAGCCGATCTGTTGGCCAGTTACACATTCGTCGAGTTGTGCTTCCACTGGGGTTGGTCGAACAGTGAGGGATCAGAACACACTCTGAACAATCGCAAATTTCCGCTGGAGATGCAGGTACTTCATCGCACTGGAGCCTCAGTGCCCAAGAACTGCACCAGTAGCTACGATCTACTCATGATTGCTTACGTATTTGAGCTGTCCGCTCACAATCCTTTTCTAGATCCACTCATGCAGAATCTAAAACTTGTGCAGCAGGCCGAAAAGCGTGTACAGATAGCACCCTTTCCACTCTCCTATTTGATTTACCCGTTTCGCTCCGGATTCTATAGCTATGGTGGCTCATTGACGCGGCCGCCTTTCTACCAGGGCACCGAGTGGTTCATCTTCCCCGAGTCGCTTGCCATTAGCGATTTTCAGCTGCGCCACTTTCGTCAGCTTCTTTGCGGCGATGGCGTGACACCCATTTCACGTAACTCTCGACCCGTTCAGCAGCTGGGCAATCGTATTGTTAATCTCAACTACTTTTGCCCTTACGATTCTGCCCAGCTGGCACACATGAGCCTCAATCTGTTGCAGGAACAGCAGGAGCAGGAGCAGGAGAAGCAGCAACAGCAGGAAGTGGACGAGGAGCAGGAGTTGCCACAGTTCGCACAGGAGCTGCATCCGGCCTCGGCAATTGGTTCGGATGATGAGGGACAGCTTATTGAGACACAAGAAACAACAACCACAATAACCACAAGCGCCAATGCCAACATCTGCACCACTACACTTAATCAGAAACAACTGCAGCAACTTCCCTACTCAATCAATATCTTTACCAACAACGCAAACAGCAGCGAGGCTGATAAGTTTAATAGACATTAACATTATGATCTAGTCCGAGACATGGCAGTTTGCGGAATGGGCGGCGATCCCAAAGTTGGCATTAGCATTGGCGCCCAACTACAGATGATGTATTAGCCGAAAAAATCGCTTAGCAAAATGTTTTAACTTAAAAACAGCACTACGAAGCTGAACAAATGTCATCGATGGGCGCTGCGAAGCATTTGAATTTAATTTTTTTCATTTGTACTGAAAAAAATAAAAACTACATTTATTATTGGTTGGCTGTGAAGCTTTGCGAACTTGACACTTCGGCTAAGGAACACCGGGTATGGCAATAAAGCCTACTCGACTCGGTTTCGGCTCCGGCTACCTGACACTTGGCAGGAGCTGCCAATATTTTTCCTAAACTTAGGTATATTTTGGCGTCACCTGTCCTCACCAGTCTTACCAACCCAGCGATTCGTGTGCGCGGATTTCGTGCTTTCACAGGCTCGAGCTACACAGGGTCGCGAAAGATAATTAATCTTCATGACACAGAAATGTCCGCGACTTGTACTGTTATCCCGTTCCCGCCTTGTTCTCACTTTTTTACTGTCTCAGTGGAGTTTTCCATTTCGCGATAATGGTACCTCGTTGTTTCTGCCAAGGACTGAAGGCACTATCACAGCTCCTCCCAAAATATATTTACAGTGGAATCCAGATAATTCGATATGGCAACCTTGCCATCACATTACATTTTTTACGATTTACACAGGAATTTGATTTATCGAAATTTCCATTTAATGAGGCTTAAAAAAGAAAAATTCAGATAAACGGGGCATTTAAATTTGACATTATGTTCACATATTTATATTAATAGGAATTAAACAAGTAATATAAGTACATTCATTGGTATTTAAAAACTAAAGGAAGATATAACAGAAAAAAACAAGTGAAAACGTTGCAGTCGGACGCAACCGACTGCAGCATACTCGATACCAGTATTAAAACCGGTAAAAAGAAAGGGGGCTGGAAGCAGTATGGGTAGGTGTGGCATCCAAATTTTTGCTGCAGATCTATGTGGAATGTGAAGTGCAATCTTCATACCAAATTTGGTGACTCAAGCTCGAAGTTTGTTAAAGTTGGGGTAAGGGAAGCTGGGGGCAGTATGGGTGGGTGTGGCATTCAAATTTTTGCTGCAGATCTATGTGGAATGTCAATTGCAATCTTCATACAAAATTTGGTGACTCGAACTCGAAAATTTTAAAAAGTGGGGAAAGGGGGTAGCTGGGGGCGGTATTGGTGGGTGTGGCATCCAAATTTTTGATGCAGATCTTTGTGCGATGTCAATTGCTATCTTCAAACCAAATTTCATAACTCTAGCTAAAAATTTGTAGAAGGTGAAGAAGGGGGGCTGGGTGAGGTATGGGTGGGTGTGGCATCCAAATTTTTGCTGCAGATCTATGTGGAATGTCAATTGCAATCTTCATACCAAATTTGGTGACTCTAGTTAAATGTTTGTAAAAGGTGGGGAATGGGGGGTGAAATGGGTGGGCGTGGCTTCAAAACTTTGATGCAAATTTTTGGGGGTCGTTGCCAGATATCTTCCTACCTAATTTGGTGGCTCTAGCTTCACAACTCTGGAAGATACACGCATTCCCGTTTTTGACGAAGCGTTGGGCTGGATGGGGGCGGCCAGGGCAGTATTGGTGGGCGTGGCATCCAAACTTTTGATGCAGTTTTTGGTAGTTCTTGCTGTAAGGATGTGCGAAATATGTGGACTTATCGGTTTTGAGTTATCGAATTTATCGATTTGCCAGCCCCCCAGTTATCGTAGAACCCCCATCTTGACTCTTTAATTTACTATCCCATAGATAAAGAGAATTGGAAAGTTTCAAGTCTCTAGCTTGAAGGGTGTGGAAAAAACTTGCAACCATACGGACGGACAGACACCATGGCGGACATTGCACAAAACCAATATACTCTTTACCTTCGGTATCGAGTATAAAAATTATGATAACAAAAATAAAGCTAGCTAACAGAAACATAAAATTATAATATTTGAAAATAAAGCTAGCAAACAGAAACATAAAACAACACATTAACACGCATCTGTCCCTTGTGTCAATTTGACACAATTTCGAAATTCAAATTGCTTTTGCGGCTTTCCTACTTATCGAATGTGAATAAAATTTTGGCTCACTGAACGAATTTTGACGAACTTTCCGAAAATCATAGTTTAAATATATTTCCATTCTTATGTTCATTGCAAATGAAAAAGTTACAAAAGAGTCCCTGGCGTGTCAATTTGACACATATGGGAAAATTACGGGCACTTTGGTTTTTCCTTATTGCCTGCTACCTACTATGTTCTACCTAAATAGTTGGCATGGTGTTTTTCTTCTGGTAACTCACAACTGGTTCAAGCATTAACCCATAGAGGACCTACAAAAAATATATAAGTATATCAAAAACCAAGAATATGACGTCTGCATCTGGAAATATAGTGATGAGCGACGAGGAGTACGAGCAGATTGATCCGTTTGAATCAGATGACGATGACAGCGACTAGGAGCCAAATGAATATGAGACTGATGTGGGAACTGAAACTGACTTTTTATGCGAGAAGGTGAGACGAGAATTGGTTGCCAAAAGACAAAAAAATTGAGTACTCGCTGGACCAACCGAAAACTATGCGACAAGCTATTTGTAACCTGCGTGTAAGCTCAGGTACAAATAATTTGCTTCGCAAGCTTAGTATTCAACAGGATATTTATTATTCATCTTGCTTTCGCCGTCAGGTGCCACAGTGTTCTCAGCATCACGCTGTGTTGATAAGCTCTCTGCAATGCTCTTATTTCTCGAACCCATGGAGCAGACCATTGTCGACATGACCAACTTGTACGGCATACGGACATGTGGAAGTGAATGGAAGAGTGTCGACATCTGCACTATGCGAGCATATTATGGAGTTTTGCTGCTTGCAGGAGTGTATCGGTCGCATGCTGAATGCATCACTAAGCTGTGGAATCTAAAAAGTGGACGACCGATATTTGCAGCAACAATGTCGCTCAAGCGTTATAAGCAGATCACTCGGTGTTTGCGGTTCGACGATCGGGAGGAGAGTGCACACTTCCGTTTTCGAGACAAATTCGCTCCAGTTCGAGCATTTTTTGAAAAATGGGCATATTGACTCAAATTGTGCTATATTCCTGGCACAAATGTAACCGTCGACGAGCAAGTGCTACCATACCGTGGTCGATGTCCGTTTACGCAGTACATCCCGTCGAAACCCTGCAAATACGGTATCAAACACTGGATTCTGTGTGATGCATCAACATTTTATGTGTATGCTGTAGATGTTTATATTGATCGTTACCGCAACTGTGCACCCGAAGTAAACCTGGCAGAACGCGTTGTATTGCAGCTTACAGAGGGACTCAACTGAAGAAACTATTCGTAAAAGCAGAAAGGAGCTGCCACCTCTGGTACTGGACATGAAGAACAAATCACTGTACCATTCTCAACTTGTGTTCGATCACGTGCTGAACTCGACAGTGGTTTCGTACGTAACGAAGAAACGTCGCACAGTGGCGCCATTTGAGTTTTTTCGTTGCAAAAATCATAACTTTTGAACCAAATGAGATAATCGATCATAATAAAAAGCATCTGATAGATAATAAATCAACCTATAAAATGAGCATTTGAAATGAATTCTACGATTTTTGAGTGCCTATTTATGGGTATGCAAAGTTGAAACTTGTGAAAAAACCAATTTTACGGGAAGGAAAAAAAATTTTATTTAAATTTTTTGATTTTTATTGTTTCATTTTAATGGGGTTTATAATTTAAAATTAATATTATAATAATTTAAAATAATTCTTTTTTTTAATTTTTTTTTTTAATTTTTTGGATCTGAAGATGCTGCTTGCATGTTGAAGAGGTCCTCATTTTGTCTCACCCTTGATGCTTTGAAAGTGTTTAGCAATCTGATTTTTTATAAAATTTATTTAATGATTCCTGTGCTTCTTCAGAAAGCTCTCCAATTGGCAAAGACTGATATTCAATTATATCTTTGCCATGCGTCAATATTTTATGGACTGTCGGGGTCAACTTTTTCTGCGGATATAATTCTGCTAAAAGTGATGCTGTTTTTGAAGCATATTCTCCATACTTGGCAGAATCAACATTTTCCTTGCAGTTCAAAATATTTAAGATCGTTCCCAATCTCTTAACGATTTGGTTTTTTATCCCTGTAATTTGAGTTACAGCTTCATCATTTTCAAAAAATCTCCTTGAAGTGTTTCCATCGTTTGAGTTTCCGTATCCGTACTTGGGGCAGTCTACTTTAAGTCAAACTTGTTTGAAAAACACATATATAGTCTAATCTACTACCTAATACCGTTTGGATTAAGGGTTCAAGAAATGAGTTAGCTTTCATGCCTAACAAATTTACCTATTGTTTGTATAATCCCCAGGTCAATAAGGTCAATTTATGCAATTTGGGTACTTCGCACGTGTCCGAATAAGCTTTGTGCCTACCTGAATGGGATGTGTGACTTGTTGTACGCTAACGCAATTTATGTAAGACTTTGGTATACTGACTTAGCTTCAATCGATTAAACTCGATATATCCGGTGTTTCTTAACCGGTTTGGACGAAATTTTCAGAAAAGTTCTTTCGTTACTCGTTACTTCAACCCTTATTTTTACATTTTCCAAATTCGATATTTTTTGTTATCGATTGCATGTGTATATCGGAAACCAGAATAGTTATCGATAATTTGAAGCAAACTTGTTCTGCTCATGGTATAGGAGAACTTAAATACAAAATCAGAAGTCTCTAGCTCTTGTAGTCTCTGAGATCCACGCGTTTATACCGACGGACAGACGGACATGGCTATATCGTCTCGGCTGTTGATGTTGATCAAGAATATATATACTTAATGGGGTCGGAGTTGCTTCTTCTGCCTGTTACATTCTTTTGCACAAAACCATTATACCCTTTTTTACCCATTTTATGGATTCAGGGTATAAAAAATGTGTATTAAGAACCAAAAGCAGCGTTAAATTGGTAATTCAAGATTATTAAAATTAAACTTTAAAATAATGTCTCGCCTTTTAATTATAAATGGCATATTCAAAGCCTACGGACATGCTAAGGGTTCATCAACAACCACACTGCCGCCTCACTCACACTCAATACGACACTCAGGGTACTTAGTTTTTTTCACTCGCACTTTTTGCAAGCGTACAATAAGTGGATGTCTGTTGCCAAAGGGACCACCTTATGTTATTTCGTCATGGTTTCTAGTCTGTCTAGACATGCGATGATGTCGGTAGCTGGCTTAAATCCAAAGGACCTTAAGACTCAACTACTAAATAAATTTGCCTTAATGACGTCTTCAGGATCCAAAAGCAATATGTCTAATGCAGGGTGCAATGTAAAAAATAAGGCAGCAACTGACTGCAGCACTAAGTTTACTTTGACTTTGACCACCTCAACTCATTTATTGACTTGTACCGTTACAATCTCTTTATGTAGGTCAGTTATTTCAACTCCTTCAGCAATAAGCCACAAAGCAGGTTATGTAATTGGTGCAATTTCTTCTCCATCAATAGCTGGTGAATCTATGAAGTGGCACACTCCTCGTTCCAAGCGCAAGATGTACCAATGTCCCTCCACGGAGAGGGGCGAAAAAATTTCAACTGATAGTCAAGCTACGACGAACCGTTTTGAAATGCTCGCAAATGAGTTGAAAAATGAGGATCCAACTGAAGCTGACATCGCGCTTGCAGATAAATTGGCGAATGAAATAAAAAAGCAATGCTCACCGTTTACCAAAGCCACCACCTATCATTATTGAAAATGTAACAAATGTGATCGTTATGGAGAATGACTTAGATGGCGTAATTGGTTCAAGCAATTACAGCCTCAAGATTGGCCGAAACGGCACAGTTAAAGTCTTTGTTCGAGACTCTCATTCATACAGTAAACTTGTGGAACACCTTAAATCTATAGATGTGCACCCTTACACATATCAGGAGGACAAGCCTTATAGAGTAATCGTCCGTAATTTAGTTCTACTCCAAAAGATCGAATAAGAAAGGCGTTCAGCGAGTCTGGTCATACCGTTCGTCGTGTGAATAACCCTCGCCCCCGGGGTCATTAATAATGATGGAAAGGAACAAAACATACCCAGAAATTGTTTCTGTGTTGACTTAGATCGTGCGGCGAATAACAGAGAAGCACTTAAATTAACTAAAATCGGTCATCCGAAAGTAATGGTTGAAATCCTTGAATCTGTCACAGATTCCAAGGCTTCGGACACACCAAAAACTATTGCTGGAGACTATACATCTGCGGCAAAATGCTATCAAGATCACCCAACTTCGCATTTATATCAATTGCGGTGGAATACATTCAGCCTGGTCTAGGTATTGTGGCATATATAAAGCTAAGACAGATGAACGGAGTCCAACAATCGATGTAGGAAAACACAATTCCAAATTTTCGAATGGGCAACAATTTGTACCAGCAGCCTTGGTACAAGGGAACATCTCATACGCGCTTCGCTTTAATGGAGCCTCACAAAATTTTTCGGACCGGAACACCAAAGCAGATCGGAACAAAAACATTCCAACTACAGGTACTTTTTTCAACTCAACCAAAAAAGGACCGTGGCAGCAAATGCTAGATGTCAAAAGCTCAAAACTGGAGACGGCTATTCGGCTTTCACAGCAAAAGTTGATGTATTGAAAGCCACGATTAAAGAGATGCAGGAGACCAACCAGTTTCTTAAGCAAATATGCCTCAGCCTTTTGAAAGCCAAAAATGATTCCTCACACACTTAGCCTTGGATTATGGAATGCTCGGGGAATCTCTGGGCATGTTGAAGAGCTGAAGCAGTTTCTAACCGAACGAATAGACGTTATGCTTATCACTGAGTCCTGGCTCCAGGAAAATATACACATTTATTTCCCCGGCTATAACATTCATAAAACAGACCATTCCAGTAAATAGACTAAGAGGTGGAGCGGCGATCCTAGTAAAACAGGAAATATCTCATTTTCCTTGCAAATGGCCTCCATTAAAATTGTCACATCCTCGGGTGGGTTAGGAATTTCTTCTCTTTGCTTTCCTCCGAAGATCCCATGGTCAGAAGCGGATATTCAGTAATCTGGGCAGTTAATTTATTATTGATGGCGATTTTAGTGCTACAAGCCGACTTTGGGGAAGTTTTAGGGGCGAAGCGAGGGACAGCTGCCCTCAGAACGCCGTACAAAGCTCCTCTGTTCCAATTCTGGCAACTGTTCAAGCAATACAATCGTGCTGATACAAACCGCACTCCCAGCCACATCGATTTATTTGTTTACAATTGACTAAGCCAAGAACATCGCAAGATAAGGAAAGAATATGAGCTTTCTTCGGACAACGTACCATAAGTAGTTACATATGACTCTACCTCGGTTATCACCATGAAAATGAGTCAATTACTGCAAAGGGGAGCGAATATAAAGATTTTTCGTTAGGAGCTGGAGAAAACATTGGATATTAATCTATAAATCTTGCTGCCAGAAGAGATGAAAGATGCGCATGCGATCTCTCTGAATAAGGTACATGCAGCAGCCCTGTGCACTGATCCGCCTCTTCAACTACAAAGCGCTCAAAACAGTCTCCCTCGATCAATTGAGACGCTACTGCTCATCAAAGGGAGGCTTAGAAGGCAGCATTGTCGCATAGTTTATCTATAGTTTACAGGGTATACCAGAGAGTATCAAATAGAGTGAAAAAACTGCTGGTATTACACAAGCAGATGGAAAATGACCGCCTACTTTCTAATGTTTGTGCTGATTCATGCGCAAAGCACTCAATATGGACTCTGGCTTAAAAATATAAGCAACAGGTGGTCCCTAAGTTTCCGATAAGAAAGCCTGACGTACCTTGCGCCATATCATCAAAAGAAAGAGCCGAGGCATTTGCTGAAGATTTAGCGGCCAACCATTTCACACCAGCTCCAATTACTGTCAAAGAAGAGTTCAACAGGTGCTTGAGAGTCCAGAGCAGTTATGTCCCCCGTTCGAACCAATTACAGTTGAAGAAGTAAATGGTCACATCAAACAGCTAAAAGCTAGAAATGCTCCAGGAGAAGATGCTCTAGATTATCTTACACTCAAGGCTTTGCCTCTGTCCTGAGACTGAGGCATATCCCGAAACGCTGGAAAAGCATGATACGCAAGGCAGGTAAAAGCCTATCTGCACTGGATTCTTACAGACCACTCACTCTTTTGCCGTCGACATCCCAACTGTTCGAGCGATGCCTTCTGACGCGTTTACTACAGTTGGAAAGCATTGAGGAAAAAATTCCTCCCTTTCAGTTTGGTTTTCGTAAGTCTCGTGAAAATTTCATCCTTGAGAGTTTCAAGGCCAATGAGTACGTGGTTGCGGCGTATCTTGACATTACACAGGCATACGATAGAGTGTGGCACAATGGACTTCTTGCCGAGATCGAGCCAATTCGGCCTCCTCAACTACTATGGGTAGTACGCAGACCGGACGTTCACTGTGGAACTAGATGGTGTGGAGTCTAGTGTGAGAACTATAAAAGCTGGAGTACCACTGGGCAGTGTTTTAGGGCCCACTCTATGCACCCTCTTCACACACGACATGCCCACTGGATCAAATATCCCCATGGATGATGCCGACGAACTGCTCATCGCCACCTATGCAGACGACAAGGCAATTTTTATCAGGAATAAATGAGATGGCTCCTAGCAAGTCCAAGGCTATCTCTGCACAAAAGAGTTTAATCACTCCCTCCTGGCGATAAAGCTTTCAAATATACGGTATTGCTGCCAAAAAACACCTCGGAAAAATCCGCATTTTACAAGCCAAAACCCGTCGGCTAATATGTGCTGCTCCTTAGTACGCTAGGACTGCAAACATTGAAAACGATTTGCGAGTGCCAAAAGTTGGGGATGTCCTACAAAAACAGACAGCGCAGTACATCCTGTGTTTAGAAAATCATATAAACCCTGTCGCACGTCTTATACCCCGATTCCACTATGCTGCATTCTTCATTAACAGCAAGTCGGGAATGTAGGTGATTCCACTATACATCCAATTGGTTTCAGCTGACAGCTATTTGTGTATTATACGTTTATATATAATTGGAAGCAAATATGAGCTCGAACACATATAAAATTAGTGAAGCCAAAAAAGTAAAAATTATTGCTTTAATTTGTGCGCAAATGCAAACATGGTTTAGCGAATATCACAGTTTGTTTGTGCACATATTGGTGTGATTTGTTGGGTCGCGCTTTGCCATACACGGGCCAACATGCTTATAAACTTAATTTTTTGGGTGAGTGAATTGTAATAGTACAAGCCCATACACGACGAGCATGTTGGTAAACAAACAAATTTGTTGAAAACTAGCCCATACACAGCCAACATGTTGGGCAGCAAGTGCGTGGTAATCGAATAAATTCGTAAACCGTGCACATGTTGGTCAACATGCCCATACACGAGTGATTTTCACTCCAACTTCAACAAATCACACCAACACACACTGGTTCCTGTTGTTTGGGGAGGGCGGCCAAAAATACTTCTAGTTGAGGTAGAGGCTTGAAACTCAACACAAAATTTTTATAAATTCATGGTAAGATTATGTGTAAAAATCAGCCAGATCGGACCACCATATCATATAGCTGTCATATGATCGATCGGTCTGAAATCAAGTGTTTGTATGGAAACTGTTTTGTTTTCCATTATATTGCAACGCAACCTTATAATACTTCATTAAAACTACTTTATTTAACCAGGGCGAGCTAAGTGCAAATCGGGATACTATATTATATAGCTGCCATAGGAACAATCAGTCTAAAATCGATTTTTTGTTGGAAAAATTATTTTGTTTTAAACGACAAACGGCAAAAATGTAACAATTATTACACAACAACAAACACAAAATTATTATAGATTTTTTCATAGTTCATGTATGTGCACGCTTTAATTATAAGGTAAAATTCAACAAATAAAAAAAAATTCAACAAATATACATATGTAAGAAAGAAAAAAAAGTTTTATATACATTCCAGTAAATCAATAGCTGATTTTAAAAGCTTTGACTTTGGCTTACAAAGAAGTTTTCTTTGACCCGTGATGAAGGGATCGGAGGTTAAAAGTAATCTGTTAAATAAATCAGTATTTGTCAGGACTCTTGAAATTTTTCGTGTATGCCTCAGCCTGAACAGTTTTATGTCTTTGTTTTTAGCTTCTGCAGCTTCTTCTGATAGCTCTCCAATTGATACTAAGCAATTTCTTATGATATCAGGACCATGTAATAATACTTTATGAACCGAAGGAGGAAGGTAGTACCAAGGATAATTACTAATTAGAAGCTTTGCAGTTTCTAAAGCATAGTCTCCGAATTTTGCGGGATTGATATTGTAGCCTGAAGACATGGCTTGCAAAATTGTTGAGCATCTGATAATCAAGTTTTTCTCAAGGCCGAAAATAAACATAAAACATAGAATAAAAGCAAGAACAACAAAACACCACAACAACAAAAACAACAACAAAACCAACAACAACAACAATTCAAACAAAAAGCAACAACAACATTAAACAACAACAACATAAAACAGTTGCAGTAGTCGGACACTACACTTCCTCTCTTTTCTTCTTCTTTATATCTATCTTTCGTCTTTGTCTAGCACGCTGATTGTATTTTTTTTCGCAAGCCACATGTGATTTTTTAAAGTTGAGGTTAGGTTACCTTTTTGAGTAAAGCAAGAGCACGGGCACCTACGGGCACTTGAAATTAACACCACATAATCTTAAAATGTTAATAAATAATATACAAAAAGAATTAAGTTGACGTGAGTTGACGATCATAACTAAAACTCTAACGAATCACGGCAAAGACAAACACAGAACGTCCACAATAACGTACTTAACACAATAACGATTTACACAACACACAGCGGGAAATACATATATTTTTTTTTGCACAAATATTGTCAATACCTTTATTTATAATAATAATCCCATCCATCGCACAACAGCTTTGTTTTAAATGTTTATTTAACTTTTTTAGTGAGAGCTCTATTTGCAAGCTGTTCACGCTGCAATACCAAAATAATTTTATGCTGTCTCTTTTGATGCTATTCTTGAAGAGGACAGTAAGAACAAAACAAAAACAAGTATACAGTTTAATAGCTAGACCAATTATGAAAAAGTGTTGATGCATTTAAAGTCAAAATTTTAACTTTGACTTTTTTATTTTTGGCCTATGGGAGGAACCACTGTGCAACACCGTGTATGCCTAGCTTAACTCTCACAAAAACTAAGCATACTCTTAGGGAGGATTTTTTAAAGCATACTTTCAGGGCGTTTTTTTTTAAGAACATCTTTTTTTTTTTTTTTTTTGGGTGCCATTTATTTTTTCTGTTATTATAATTTTTAACAACTTAAATTAAACTTAAAATTACGTGTGCTAAGCAACTTATAATACAATATAAGTATGGTGTTTAAGAACATCGAACTTTAAATTTATAAAGTGTCGGTAGCTGGCAAATCTCATAAGGACCTTAGAGCTCAGCTTTTAAATGATATCACAATGAAGATAGCATCCAACGCCAAGACGGCCAACGCAGGGTGCAATGTGCCTACATTTAGTGCACACCCATCAGCCAAGCAACTGACGCCAACAGCCGATGTGTCATCGAGGGCTGAGTTGGTCAGCAAATTGACGACAGTTAGCAATAAGAACTCTGGGCTTAAAACTGGGATAAGTAGCTCAATCGCTACGAGCTTTAAAAGCTCCCACAAACACGATTATGATGATGATTCGCAAGCGAAGAAAATCAGTAAACGGAAAGGACCCTACACAACCTCTCCTCCAGCATCACGCCGAAAACATAACATTGCTGACGTAGAAATAAACACGACCAATAAATTTTCCCTTTTGGCCTAAAAAGATGACGACAGTATGGACGCCGAAGACGCTACTGAGACATATGAATCTTCAGAAGATGAGTCACCAAATCAGGCGAACCCCTTGGATTTTGGAGCACCAACAGCTGCGCAGTCATAGCCACAGCTGTTGGTAAGAAGCCACCCCATATTGTAATCAATAACATTGATAATATCTATGACGTGTGGCAACTTCTGATGAATGTTGTGGATGAAAATAGATTGGTTATTAAATCCAATATGGGTAAAACCATGCGACTCCTTGCCAGTAATGTGCCCACATATAGAGCTATAGTGAAAAAGTTTAACGAGCACAAAAATGAGTTCCACTCATACCAGCTCCATGAGGAGAAGCCTTATCGCATTGTCATTAAGGGACTGCACCACTCTACGCTTATTCGAGAGATTATTAACGAACTTAAGAGCAAAGGTCACACAGTTCTCCACTTACATAACCCAAAAAAAAACAAGTGGAAACGTTGCAGTCGGACGCAACCGACTGCGGTATACTCGATACCAGTATTAAAAATTTTGATGCCCATCCATGTGGGATGTCAATTGCTATCTTCATACCAAATTTGGTGACTCTAGCTCAAAGTTTGTATAAAGTGGGGAAAGGGGGGCTGGGGGCGGTATGGGTGGAATTGCATCCAAATTTTTGATGCAGATCTTTGTGGAATGTCAATTGCTACCTTCATACCAAATTTGGTGACTCTAGCTCAAAGTTTGTATAAAGTGGGGAAATGGGGGCTGGGGGCGGTATGGTTGGGCGTGGCATCCAAATTTTTGGTGCAGATCTATGTGGGATGTCAATTGCTATCTTCATACCAAATTTGGTGACTCTAGCTCGAAGTTTGTATAAAGTGGGGAAAGGGGGGCTGGGGGCGGTATGGTTGGGCGTGGCATCCAAATTTTTGCTGCAGATCCTTGTGGAATGTCAAATGCTACCTTCATACCAAATTTGGTGACTCTAGCTCAAAGTTTGTATAAAGTGGGGAAATGGGGGCTGGGGGCGGTATGTTTGGGCGTGGCATCCAAATTTTTGCTGCAGATCCTTGTGGAATGTCAAATGCTATCTTCATACCAAATTTGGTGACTCTAGCTCAAAGTTTGTATAAGGTGGGGAAAGGGGGGCGGAATGGATGGGCTAGGCTCCAAAACTTTGATGCAGATTGTTGGGGGTCGTTGCCAGCTATCTTCCTACCAAATTTGGTGGCTCTAGCTTCACTACTCTGGAATATACACGCATTCCCGTTTTTGACGAAGCGTTGGGGCAGATGGGGGTGGCTAGGGCGGTATTGGTGGGCGTGGCATCCAAACTTTTGATGCAGTTTTTTGGGGGTCATCATCAGCTAAATTGGCACCAAATTTGGTGGCTCTAGCTCAAAAACTTTGGGAGATAAAGCCATTTCTGATTTCAAAATGCAGGGGGGCTGGGGGCGGAATGGGTGGGCGTGGCTCCAAAACTTTGATGCAGTTTTTTGGGGGTCGTTACCAGCTAGCTTCCTACCAAATTTGGAGGCTCTAGCTCTACAACTCTGGAAGATACACGCATTCCCGTTTTTTACGAAGCGTTGGGGCATCTGGGGGCGGCTACGGCGGTATTGGCGGGCGTGGCATCCAAACTTTTGGCGCAGTTTTTGGGGGGTCATCATCAGCTAAATTGGCACCAAATTTGGTGGCTCTAGCTCAAAAACTGTGGGAGATATAGGCTTATTTGACTTTAAAATTCGGGGGGTCTGGGGGCGGAATGGGGGGGCGTGGCTCCAAAATTTTTGATGCAGTTTTTTGGGGGTTGCTAGTAGCTATCTTCTTACCAAATTTGGTAGTTCTAGCTGTAAGGGTGTGTGAAATATGTGGATTTATCGTTTTTGAGTTATCGAATTTATCGATTTGCCAGCCCCCCAGTTATCGTAGAACCCCCATCTTGACACTTTAATTTACTATCCCATAGATTAAGAGAATTGGAAAGTTTCAAGTCTCTAGCTTGAAGGGTGTGGAAAAAACTTGCATACATACGGACGGACAGACGGACAGACACCATGACGGACATTGCACAAAACCAATATACTCTTTACCTTCGGTATCGAGTATAAAGACTCTAATGAGCCTATGAACCTACACTTTCTCAATATAGAACCAGCGCCTAATAACAAGGAGGTTCTTGCTATTAATAAAATGTGCAAACAGGTGGTTAAAATTGAGACTGCTCGTAGAAGTCATGAAGTTGTGCAATGCCACAGATGTCAGGAGTATGGACACACAGCCAAATACTGCACAAAGCAGCCTAGGTGCGTAAAATGCGGCGATAACCATCGGTCTACTGAATGCACCAGGTCACCTGACATGCCAGCTATATGCGTCCACTGCTCTTGCAGCCACCCGGCAAATTATAAGGGGTGCACGGTTTTCATCGAGTACATAAGGCGAGCGGGAGCCACTAAGGCCATCAAAAACGCCCACCTAACCCCAAAATTGCCAAACCAGATCCGGAGAATCAGAACACATGGACCCGAGCCAGTAAACGTTCCAAGTTTATCCATTAAGGAACAAGTCGGAGGGCAATCATATGCTGCTGTGGCTAGACGTGGCCTGAGCAAGACTAGCCAGCAGCAAGAACAGAGTCAAACCCGACAACAAGTGAATCAACAGATGTCAGTCAACGGAGATGAGATCTCTTCTGCCATCAAGGATATGAGTCGAGCTATTGAGAGGATGGCAGATATGCAACAACAAGTTTTGGGGATGCAACAGCAAATCCTCACGCTTATGACTGCGTTGCTGTCAAAATGAATTCACCACTTAAGGTTATTATCTGGAATGCCAACGGCATTTCAGGTAAAGTACTAGAGCGAAAACACGACATCAAGGTCATCCTCCTGTCTGAAACCAGGACGAATGGCCTATCATTTCCAAGAATATTTGGCTTCGAGGTGTACCCAGTACATTGGGTTGATAATCGTATAGCTGCAGGGGGCTGCGCTGTCTTTGTCCGGAGCAATCTGATACATTTCCCTCAGTTGACTTTAGTTAATCGGGCTTACCAGTATTCAACGGTTAAAGTCTCGACAGATGCTGGAGATGTGGTTTTTGGAGCTATATATTGCAGGCCAAATGAGAGGATGTTGACTAATGATTTTAATAATATCCTTAACTCGGCTGGTAACAAGTACTTGGTGGGTGGAGATTGGAACGCTCATCATTGGCTGTGGGGTGGACGAAGCAGCAATGCACGAGGCGTTCAGCTTGCTGGGAGCCTGTCTCGCAGACAAGCAAAGATCCTTGCAACGGGATCACCAACAAGGTACCCTTATGGAGCAAGAGGTACTCCTTCCTTCTTTGACTTCGCCATCTACCAGGGGATTCCAGACCAGCTTCTTTCCATACCTGATGATTGGGACCTCCCTAGTGACCATCTTGCCCTGATAGTTACTTTGGATAGCAGCGCAAGAATGGGCAGTGGACCACCAAGGCTCATCAACGCACGTACCAACATTGAGGAGTTTCAGAGACGGCTTCGCGAAAGTATCCAGCTTAACACTACCAACACTAGACTGGATGTTGAAAATTCCATTGATCTGCTAAACGCCAAGATCCGGTCGGCTGCAGCTGAAACAACCCCGCCCCCTATGGTAAGACGCCAGGATAATTCTGGAAACAGACTCCCAGCGGATATAGCGAGCTTGCTCAGAATCAAGAGGCGAAACAGACACAGATATCAGACAACGCATAGCCCTCAAGACAAGGCAGTATGGCTAAGATCTGAGAGGGAGCTTAAGGAGGCACTACGCAGGCTTAAAAGTGAAACTTTTACTAGGAGGTTAGAGAGTATGGATTACACACGTGATGCTGGTTACTCTCCGTGGCGTGCCACCCGTAGCCTAAAGCGTCAACCTTGGAGAATTGTACCGCTTCGCTGTCCTGGAAACGGGCACTTCCAAACTGACGACGAGCAAGCTGAGACGTTTGCAAGTCACCTTGAAGAACGCTTTACGCCGCTTGACCTAGCTTATCAGATTAACCTCAATGAGACCGCCCAAGTACTGGACACTCCGCTGCAGATGTCTCTGCCCATTAACCCCATCAGAGTGGAGGAGGTCAAAGAAGCGATTAAAATTCTTCCAAGATCTAAGGCTCCTGGCCATGACGGTATTTGCCACACCACCCTGAGGGCCCTGCCAGTTCGAGCGCTCCTTTTTATAACGTTGATTTTCAACGCTATTCTAAGAACCCAGCACTTTCCTGCCCAGTGGAAGTTAGCAAGGATCCACATGATTCATGAGTCGGGTAAGCCGGAGGATGACCCTGAGTCATATCGACCGATCAGCCTCTTGCAATCTCTGTCTAAGGTTTGGGAGAGGCTTATTGCTACACGGCTTGTTAGGCGTATGGATAATATGACCATTCTTCCTGACCACCAATTTGGGTTCAGGAGAGGGCGTGGTGCAATTGAACAGGTACACAGAGTGGTTAACCACATACTCAAGGCATACGATGACAAGAACTATTGCTATGGTATCTTTCTGGATGTCCAGCAGGCGTTCGACCGCGTCTGGATTAGAGGTCTGCTTCAAAAAATAAAAACGCACCTCCCAGCTTCCTATTTCATGCTAATGCATTCATACCTAACGGAATGCAGATTTGAAGTTAAGATCTCTTCCACGCGGGCAATGAAGGCGGGCGTTCCGCAAGGCAGCGTACTAGGCCCTTTCCTATACAACCTGTACACGGCGGACATACCCACTCCTGATGATCTTGAAGACCTCCCTTCACCAGGTAGTTGCCACATTTGCTGACGACGTGGCAGTATTCCACTCTGCCTCTTGCGAGTATGAGGCTGCTGACGGAGCCCAGGAATACATCCACATCCTTGAGAGCTGGGCTCGCAGGTGGAACATCAAGCTCAACGCCTCGAAGAGCCAAGCTGTCTTTTACACTGAGACGTGGAGAAGCACCGGCAGTCTGGCTTGATGGTCGTCCCTTGCAGCTTGGAAATCATGCTCGATACATGGGGATCACATTGGACAATTGGCTCTGCTTTCGCTCTCACTTTGATGGGCTCCTTAAGTTATGTCGGTGTAAGCTGGCTAAAGTTAATTGGATGATAAACGCTAATAGCGCCTTGCCGCTACGCTGCAAACGGGCGGTGTATAATACTTTGGTTGCTCCGACTTAGAGATATGGCATACAGATTTGGGGCATTGCGTGTCGGACAAGTCGACAACGTATCTAGACACTCCAGAATTTGGCCTTGCGTCGAATAACTGGAGCCTCAGATTGAATACCATAGACAGCCAAGTTGAAGCTTATTCCATTAGATACAACGCACGTTTGCAGCGGCACCGAAGCCGGCTGGCTAGAGAGCTTGTGGGGAGAAGAGTCATTAGAAGACTAAAGCGCAGGTCATTTAGAAACCTATTACAATAGCCTGGTGACGACCCGAAGGAAGTCAACCTCATCCGCAAGACCCACAACTACGCCTGAAGTCAACCAGGCTTGCCGAATTAACTAATGAAGATAACTGTGTATTTATAAAAACTAACTGTGTTTTTGATCCGATACATTAAATTTATATATAAAAAAAAAAAAAAATTGAAAAGTATCGAATGCAACCCTGCTAGCAACGCACGTGTTTTAGTGAAGCGAGCGGTGAAAATATATTTTCGCAAAGATCTTCACCAAAGGTCTTCATCAGAGGATGGAGCTCCGCAGCGCTTTCAAACAATCAAGCGCAAAAGTTCATGTGCCATACGCTCCAGAGGCGCAACGAGCCAGGCACTCCCAAAGCCAGCCCGGTGAATATGTTCTTTCTGAATATTGCCGCAGCGGCCAACAATCAGGCTATCCTGGCAGTTAAGACACTATGCCATGTGAGAGTAGCAGTCGAACCCCTCCGCAACCGCACTGCTATCTTGCAACGACATCGAAGTCAGCAGTTTGGTCACACTGCTAAATATTGCCGTAAGGCGCACATATGTGTTAAATGTGCTGGCGAATACCCTTCCAGGGATTGTTCTCGACCCCGCGACGAGCCATGCACATGCTTTAACTGTGGTGATGCACATCCTGCCAAATACTCAGGTTGCCGGAAATACCAGGCGTTTGTACAACGTTCCAGGCCCAAAAGTGGGGTGGGTGGTAAAAGCGAGGACTTCGACCTTTCTATGCCACGGGTTAACATTGGAGGTAGACCTGCAGCCACTATTCGAATCGGAGTCACCTATGCGGACTTGGCAAAGCAGCAACAGCCGCAGCCACAACTCAATAGACAACAGCAACAGTCCAACGACAGAAGCCGCAGCCGTCAACGGACGACATGGGATGCACCTCAGCATGTCAACAACAACATTGAAGCCATTCTGCAGTCCCTTAACGAAAGCATCAACTCTCTCCGCTCGCATCAAGAGAAGCAGATGGAACTTATGATGGTGATGCTAAAGCAGCACCAACAGCAGACACAGCAGCAGGGGCAGATTCTTAATCTACTCACTGCGCTCCAAGCGCAGCAGGCCCCATAATGATGCCACTGCGCATCTTAGTGTGGAACGCTGATGGCGTATCTACAAAGCTGCCCGAAACAGAGTGCTTCGTGCAGCGACATGATATTGATGTCTTGCTGCTGAGCGATACTCACTGCAAGGGGTCAGAGGCACCCAAATTATTCGGGTTTGAGGCCTATCCTGCAAATGATCCGACCGCTGGCAACGCCAAAGGTGGTGCAGCGATTCTGATCATATCGCGCCTGGTACACTTCCCTCTAATACCAATAGCCACGGACAAGGTGCAACTTGCGTCAGCAGCCATCGAAACTGAACTCGGCACAATAAACTTTGGAGCAGTCTACTGTCCACCGAGGTTTATATGGACAACGGATGAATTTGGGACAATTTTGGAACAGCATCATTCCAAGTTCATCGTTGCAGGCGACTGGAATGCGTCCCACTGGCTCTGGGAGCGGGGAGGTGCGACCAAAAAGGACATGCTCTAGCAAATCTCGTCTTCAATTCAGAGGTGAGCCCGCTAGCAAATGGTGGCCCAACGAGGTACCCGTATAACAGTAGAGGCTCTCCAGGCTATATCGATTTTGCGCTGACAAGGGGTGTCCCTATCGACTCGTTTACCTTTGAAATCAAGACAGCAGCCAGACACGCTACTCGCACCCCATCTCGGAGGCCCGCTGCAGATAGAATCCCGATTACCCGTCAGATTCACCTGCTCATCGCGGAGAAAAGGCGCTTACGCGCTAGGTGGGTGTGGTCTCGCCACCCATTGGACAAAGCAGACTGGAATAGTGCACAGAATAGACTCCGTCGCGCTTTGGTGGAACATAAATCGGCATGGTTTGATGACAGGCTAGCCAATACCGGGGTTGATTGCAAAGCGACGCACTCGCTCTGGAAGGCAACACGCGCTATTAAAAGGCGTTGCGCAAGGGAAGCGCCACTGGCAAACAGTAACGGGACATGGTGTCGAACTGACCAGAGTCAAGCTGATGTGTTTGCAGACACCTCTCTGAACGCTTTCAGCCGTTCAATCTTGACAGTCTCCAGCAGATTGAAGAGACACACGACCAGCTGACTCAAGCGCTTCAAATTGATCTACCTATCAAGCCATTTGACCCTAGTGAGATAGCTGATGTCATTGCAAGCCAGAATGTCAAAAGGGCACCAGGCCATGACGCCATCTGCAATGCTACTTTAAAGGCACTGCCCAGTCGAGCGATCCTCTTCATTGCGTTGGTGTTCAATGCCATTGTAAGGTTGCAGTACTTCCCTCCGCAATGGAAGCTCGGGATTATCTCAATGGTCCACAAACCTGGCAAGCCTGAGAGGGAACCTTCTTCCTATCGGCCTATCAGCCTTTTCCCTTCGATTTCCAAGGTTTTTGAGAGATTGATTGCCGCCCGGATGGTCAAGTTAATGGAAGCTCGAGGAATTATTCCTGAGCACCAGTTTGGATTGCGTGCCGGCCACTGCACTATCGAGCAGCTACATCGGGTTGTCGAGCAAATACTGACTGCCTTCGATAAAAAGGAGTATTGCAACGCCCTTCTTTTGGACATTCGAGAAGCGTTTGATCGGGTTTGGCACCCCGGAATTTTATTAAAAATCAAACATACGCTGCCTGCGCCATATTTCGTTCTACTAAAGTCGTATCTTGAGGGAAGACGATTTGCGGTCAGATTTCACTCGGCACTCTCTACTGAGCACGATGTGGCAGCTGGAGTACCACAGGGAAGTGTCCTTGGTCTCCTGCTTTACTGCCTGTATAGCCACGACATGCCGCAGC
The DNA here is from genome assembly GCA_030179655.1 of Scaptomyza flava. Lineage (NCBI taxonomy): Eukaryota > Metazoa > Arthropoda > Insecta > Diptera > Drosophilidae > Scaptomyza > Scaptomyza flava. Next base: position 68,115,417 of record JARNME010000404.1, on the reverse strand, counting down.
CAGATGGGATATCAATGCTACCCACATTTGCCGATGACGTGTGCGTCACCTACAGGTCTCGATGCGAACACGATGCAGCCGACGGCATCCAGGACTATGCCACTAAGTTTGCGGAATGGCCAAGGCACTGGAATATCGGCATCAATAGTGACAAGTCAAACAACGTTTGCTTCACCCTTAAGAGGAGAACACCACCGGCCGTTTTTATTGAGAGGGCCCCTGTACCACAGCTGAACGCAGCAAAGTACCTTGGAGTGACTCTGGATCGCAGGCTAACGTTTTCTAAGCATGTGACTTCCATTAGAACGCGCAAACGTGCTTCGGTGAGGAAGCATTATTGGCTACTCTGCTCACGCAGTAAGTTGTCACTATCAAACAAAGTGACAATATACAAGCAAATTATTGCACCAATCTGGAGGTACGGGTGCCAATCTGGGGCCTGGCCTGCGATAGCCAAGTTCGCAGAATCCAGGTCGACCAAAATAGGTTGCGAGAACAATCACTGGTTGCGGCTGGTTTGTACGAAATAGTATGAGATCAACCAGCACTCGAGTCGCTACCATGACAGACTAGAGCGACATAGAAACCGGCTGGCAAACTGTCTAGTCAGATCTCACCCACAAAGGAGACTCAAAAACACCGAGGGATGATTTCATTCTTCGATCTCCATTGTTGAGGGTCAGCATTTTCAGCATTTTGTTATTTAGTGTTTAGTGCTATGTTGTGACAGCTAAGTAAGCCGACGCGCCCAAATTGGGCTGAATTAATAGAAAATAAGGTCACAAAGGTCCGTATGCCTTAATTAAAATCAGAATATAAAAAAAAAAAAAAATTTATAATAAAATTCATATATGTACACAGTTAAAAATTCTAAAAAAAAAAGTTGTTTAAGTACATCGAACTAAAAAGTAATAGAAGCAAAAAAACAAGATATGCTTTTTAAAAACATTGAAATAAAAATTTGGAAAATAATTTTTAACATAAGCTATCAAAAGGTAAGTGATTTTACTGTTTGCAGTGAATTATTATAATTGCTAATTCGTAATATCATTATTTATGATATGGGGCATTTCATATGCTGAACGTGGAGATACCCTTCAATATACCACCCACATTCAGCACATGGTAGCGCGCACCGTCATTCTAATTATTGGCGGTGGTGCATGTTTATTACGGTCTGTTTCAATCTGTGTCTATGAGGATGACATATTCGCGAGAGAAGTTCGAGAGCTCATCGTGGAGCATGTAGTGCCTAATTGGATCAACTACAAGGTCCTGATGCACAATGACGTGGGAGATAATTATAGAAATGCTGAAAAATATGAATTTTGTTTTGAAATGTATAATAATGGTGACCTTTACGAGAAAATTGGAATCAATATACATCTCGTGGCTAGACTACGTTTCACAAACGACCTTTCGAACGGTAACTTTGATGTATATGTTACTAAAGAAAGCGATGTAAGAGATGAAAAAATAAAATTGTGCCAGCGATATCAGGAGCAAAAAAGCGTCGATCTCGAGTAACAAATTAAACGAGAAAAAAACAAATGAAGAGTGCAAGGAGTTCTAAAAGAACTGTCCCTGAAAAATTGAAATCTAGGGCTCTATCAGGACTGAACTACGTCAATACAATTGAGTATGAGCAAGAAAGCAATAATTATACCGTGAAATTGATACTTCTGAATTAATTTGTCAAATTAACTTGGCTGTTCCTATTAGAAGTACTAGAAATTTTGTACCTATATGCTCTTCATAACCCTTTTCGTATTCTGTGTTCTATTTATAACGATCTTTCCCACTTTATACATATTGCCACTCCTACTTGCTCTACTAAAAAGTTAGTTTTGTGTCATTTGTCTACATGTTCGCGACCATCGTAACCGCACGATAAGTGGAGCGCCCCTCGGTCGGATGGGCGGGAGGTAGGTCGCTTTGTGCATGGATCCGCGCGTTAACAAGCCGGTGCTTGGTATCGTTGGGCCACTTGACTGTACTGTTCGTTAGTACATCTACGTCCAATAATATGAGAGTGGACGTTATATGAGCAGCTCGGAAGCAGTATGGAGAATTTTGCTTTTTGAATCCATGAGAGATTCCCTACAGTAATGCATTCGGCGGTACATTTGGAAAATAGCCAGCGAATTTATTTTAATCCGCATGCACCAAACACTGTATCAGATATGATGGACTGCCCTAAAAATACTAAGGAAGAAGCTTCATTCTCGGACACTGTACATAAGTCGGACACCCCCCTTTTTTTTTTTGGCAAGTTTTCATGCTAGCGCGTTCTTATTACTGTGACAGTTAGCTTTCAGTGCCGGCTTTCTTTTGACGTCTACAGATGTTAATACCAAGTTTTGGTTAATTCAGAGACAAAAATTCAAATACCGATATGCCGACCTAAACTTTTTAATATTTCAACGCATAAGTATGTAATTGAATTATTCTAAGATTCAGCAAAGGTAAATAAATTTTTTCTTATTCGTTTTATCATGCTCTTTCATATTTTGCAGTAAAACTTTTTTTTTCGAAATTTTGGAGTTTACATTCAAAAATGTTAAAACCGTGGTTTTTCGTAATCTGGACACTGTTGATGTTTCACAATTGAACACGATCAATTGTAATCAATATTTTCATTCAATTGTATCAACAATCGTGTCATCTCATATATCAAAATGAGCACGCAACGAAAAGACGTACATTCGCAAAAAATGTTTCACACACATTCACATAGTTATTTATGTATGTATGGTATACATGTGTTAATGTAAGGCTAGGCACCCAAAACCTAGACTAAGTGTCTACGACACCAGCCGATCAGCAGCAAATGCCGAGACTCTATTTTATTTTCTTATGTTCCGAGTGTTCGGCAAATGAATTCGACAAGAAAAATATCAAAAATCGCTTCGAAGCCTGAGCCCGACAAATATGAAAACAAATGCTGATACATACCTACACATACAAATATATGCGTGTAGGTATGTATGCATAAGATCGTTCGGCTGTCCTCTCTCAACTCGCAACGCTGCTCGGGTTTTCTGCGTGTATTTTGTTGGTACGACTTACCATTGCCACTCAATCGTTATCAGTACCAAGTTTGAAAAAGCGAAGTGACGGATCTCTATGAATAAATTATCGCTGATCAAATTATGAAAAGCGTTAATAGTAATGAATTCAAAGTCTTCTTTTTAGGTGCTCCTGGTGGTACCGGCAAAAATTTTTTATTAAATTGATTACTTGCTGCAATTCGTTATAACAATACGTAGCACTATCCGTCGCTTCCTCCGGAATAGCAGCTTCGTTATTGAATGGTGGTAAAACGGCACACTCTACATTCAAGTTGCCCTTGACTATAAATCAAACTGAAACACCTCTTTGTAATATTTCGAAACAAAGTAACATGGCGCAAGTATTGAAAGAATGTTAGTTAATTGTTGGCTCATAAAAGTAGTTTTGAAGCGTTACATAGATCACTTAAAGAAATCAGTAAAAAACATTTCCTCATGGCAAAAATTACAATCCTGTTCGCAGGAGATTTTAGTCAAGAGGAACACGAGCTGACGAAATCCAAGCCTGCTTTAAATCTTCGAGAATATTTTCACATGTAATAATGCTATCTCTTAAGAAAAATATGAGAGTACTGTAACGAACCTAAAGTTGTCACGTTCTTCAGGACCACACCTGCAGTCAAAACAGGCTTCGAGCCTCAAACACACAATGAAAACTTGAAAACGCAAATTATACATGCTAAAACATACTGATAAACGTCAAATGCATTCTTGAATGATATGTTTGCCTTACGCCAATACAACCAAACGATGGTTTAAACAATGATGGCTTTAATACATACTTCTTGCGGTGCTGAGGGTACGTGCCAACAAATTGACAATAATGACACAGATTATTTAAGTTTTATACATATATTGTTAAGTCATATACAAGTCAGCACACATTTATATTATAAGATATCAAATAACTGCACATAGCTATGTAAGAATGACACACAAATTATTAACATATGTAAAAACTAGGTCAAGACCATACACAATACGCTACATTTACTAACCCAATAAAACTTTAAGCAACACCAAATTATGCTGAACACACAGAATATCGCTGACTGCACAATGCATGCAATATGTGGCAACAGTAGTGGTCAGCCAACCCGGTAGTTGCTAAATATGCTATTCTGCATTGCAAGCAACTGTTGAGTACACAATAACCTAATTTTAATTGACACCACAAAACTGTAAAACTAAGCTATTATTTCCTATAAAAATTGTTACTTTTCGTTAATAAAATCAGTGTTCTTAGTACAACCTACAAAGATACATTCATTATTATCCGCAGTCCACCTGGTTACAAGTGCCAGTTGCGACAACAATTAAGCAGTCAGTTGACTGGATGCAACATACATACACACCTTTACAGGTACATTTGGTGACCCGACACAGGACTCCTAGGAGGATCCTGTCTTCTCTTTGGTAATCAAAGAGCTATATACAACAACTAACAACCGTGATTCTGGTAGCTTAGTCATTGTCAACAAGGTGACAAAATGAGCACAGAGAAATCACTCGTATTGGAAGATGTCCTAGATGCGCAGGAAAAAATAAGCCAGGAGGTATCAAGGCTTATAAAGAAAACAAAAAAGGACCCAGCAGAGCGGAAGGCAAAACCTGGCTACTACCAGGCCAAGGCCAAAATCCTTGAAGAAAAGTGGACTATTTTCATGAACAACAATGTCTTGATCAAAAACTCTAAGTTAGAGGAGTCTCACCCATACCACAAGTTCTCCGAAGAGGTTCACGATTTGGTTCAAAAACCAGAACTTACTTAAAAGAACAAGCTTATATTGCAGATCAGTGTAGCAGCAATAGGACGGAGCCAAGGACCGCCATTGCTGCAGGAATTGTTGATGCCAAAGCAAACACAAATGCCAAGCTAGTTGCATTGTGCCGTTGGCAAAAGGCGATGATTGAGTCATTAAATCGCGCCATTCAACACAAGCCCCTTAATGCAGAAATTGTAAACTCATTATGGGAAAAACTTCAAGAGGTCCACTTCCAAACATACGAGGAGCTTGAGGACCCGGAGGAAGCAGGCTATGACGCCACTGACTATCTCAAAGCAGAAGCTGAGGTTAGGAACGTACTGACAGACAAGTCAAATAGTACGGTGTCCGATAACATTAACTTGCCACGCATCTCCATTCCAAAATTTGATGGTGATATACTCAAGTGGTCTCAGTTTTTATACTCGATACCGAAGGTAAAGAGTATATTGGTTTTGTGCAATGTCCGTCTGTCCGTCTGTCCGTCCGTATGTGTGCAAGTTTTTTCCACACCCTTCAAGCTAGAGACTTGAAACTTTCCAATTCTCTTTATCTATGGGATAGTAAATTAAAGTGTCAAGATTGGGGTTCTACGATAACTTGGGGGCTGGCAAATCGATTAATTCGCTAACTCAAAACCGATAAATCCACATATTTCGCACATCCTTACAGCTAGAACTACCAAATTTGGTAAGAAGATAGCTACTATCAACCCCCAAAAAACTGCATCGTTTTGGAGCCACGCCCAGCCATTCCGCCCCCAGCCACCCCTCATTTTAAAGTCAAAAAAGTCTATATCTCCCACAGTTTTTGAGCTATAGCCACCAAATTTGGAGCCAAGATAGGTGATGATGACCCCCCACTGCATCAAAAGTTTTGATACCACGCCCACCAATACTGCCCTAGCGGCCACCATCCGACCCTACGCTTCGTCAAAAACGGGAATGCGTGTATCTTCCAGATAAGTGGAGCTAGAGCAACCAAATTTGGTAGGAAGATAGCTGGCAACGACCCCAAAAATCTGCATCATAATTTTGGAGCCACGCCCACCCCTTCCTCCCCCCTTTCCCTACTGTTTAGAAACTTTTAGCTAGAGTCACCAACTTTTGTATGAAGATAGCAATTGACATCCCACATTGATCTGCAGCAAATATTAGGATGCCACATCCACCAATACTGCCCCAAGCCCCATTCTCCACAGCTTTTACAAAGCTAGAGTAACCAAATTCGGTATGAAGATAGCTGGTTGCATCCCCATCTCCATCAGAAAATCTTTAAGGAAGCTTACACCCCTGCCGCACCCGTTACCCTTTGCAATCAGGCCTGTTTTTCGGTCGGAAACCAGAATAGCTATCGATAATTTGAAGCAAACTTGTTCTGCTCATGGTATATGAGAACTTAAATACAAAATCAGAAGTCTCTAGCTCTTGTAGTCTCTGAGATCCAAGCGTTCATACAGACGGACAGACGGACAGACAGACGGACAGACGGACATGGCTATATCGTCTCGGCTGTTGATGCTGATCAAGAATATATATACTTTATAGGGTCGGAGATGCTTCCTTTTGCCTGTTACATACTTTTGCACAAAACCATTATACCCTTATTTACCCATTTTATGGGTTAAGGGTATAAAAAGGAACTTTATTTGTTTCTAAAATATTGCTAAGTCTTATACCCTGATTCCATTAGGCTGCATCTTTCATTAACAGCGAGTGAAAGATGTAGGTGATTCCACTATAAATCCAATTGCATAGTTGCATCTTGAGTTAACAGGGTCTGTAAAAAGACAGCAGACAGCTGTTTGTGTATGATACGTTTATATTTAATTGGAAGCAAATATGAGTTCGAACACAAATAAAATTAGTGAAGCTAAAAAAGAAAAAATTATTGCTTTAATTTTTGCGCAAAATGCAAACATGGTTTAACGAATATCCCAGTTTGTTTGGACAGGCACTTGATGACAAGCTGTTTTACTCAAATTGGCACTGGTAAAACCAAGTATCGATTACAAATTTCATACTATCGGCTATGTTAAAGCTCTGTTCAGTGCTCTGTAATGTTAACTTCTAACATTCCCAGTTGGTCGGTTTCGAACCAACTGGGAATGCAGCCGACCAACGGGGAAAATTTGAATAAGATTCCCATTGTACAAATGGGATTCTACTACAAAAAGATGCGGCATCTTCGGATACCAATTGCATACTTGCATCTTGCTCTAGTGGAATCGGGGTATTAGAGAGTGATTATTATCTTATTTTCTCTAAATCTAAAAAGAAACACCGGAGATTCGAAGGTTGAAGTTAAACTAAGGATGTATGTATGTAGTAGAGTATAGAATCTCACGAATTTGCCATTGGTAAGAAAAATTATCTCTCTTATATGCCTATGCTTGTGGTGCTTTCGAATGGTATAGAGAACAACAAAAGCAGTCAGCAACAAGTGTGAGCGAGAGCGATAGCGGATAGCATGTGCAGACAAGATTATTATAAAAAATAAATTGTTTCTAGATGTTTACAATTCTCCCAAGTGATCGGATATACATTTGTTTTTTATGCTCGATACCAAAGGTAAAGAGTATATTGAGTTTGTGCAATGTCCGTCATGGTGTCTGTCCGTCTGTCCGTCTGTATGGTTGCAAGTTTTTTCCACACCCTTCAAGCTAGAGACTTGAAACTTTCCAATTCTCTTTATCTATGGGATAGTACATTTAAGTGTCAAGATTGGGGTTCTACGATAACTTGGGGGCTGGCAAATCGATTAATTCGCTAACTCAAAACCGATAAATCCACATATTTCGCACATCCTTACAGCTAGAACTACCAAATTTGGTAAGAAGATAGCTACTTTCAACCCCAAAAAAACTGCATCAAAAATTTTGGATTCTCCATTCCGCCCCAGCCCCCTGCATTTTGAAATCAGAAATGGCGATATCTCCCACAGCTTTTTAACTAGAGCCACCAAATTTGGTGCCAAGATAGGTGTTGATGACCCTCCAAAAACTGCATCAAAAGTTTGGAAGCCACGGCCACCAATACTGCCCTAGCCACAACTATCCACCCCAACGCTTCGTCAAAAACGGGAATGCGTGTATCTTCCAGAGTTGTGAAGCTAGAGCCACCAAATTTGTTAGGAAGATAGCTGGCAACGACCCCCAAAAAGTTTTGGAGCCACGCCCACTCATTTCGCCTCCCTTTCCCTCCCTTAACGAGTATACTGCAGTCGGTTGCGTCCGACTGCAACGTTTCTACCTGTTTTTATTGTTATACTTTGTCTGTTTGCTTAATATAAAATCGGTGTGTATTAGTGTTAGTGCTGTAAGCTTGCATACAATCTGACAACACTCATATATATTATATCGTGTCATATATTGATAGTATAATTTATGTCAATGCGTTCTATTTGATTACCCCTCAAAAATCTAAACTTCCTACATTGGAGTTAAGGAATACTCATTTTATAATTGGTGATAGTATATTTACTATATATATATATTATAGTATATTATATATACTATAAATAAATACAAGTGGAAACGTTGCAGTTGGACGGAAACGACTGCGGTATACTCGTTACCAGTATTAAAACCGCTTAAAAGAGGCCTAAATGCAAAGGGTAACGGATGCGGCAGGGGTGTACGCTGCCTTAAAGATTCTCCGATGCAAATGGGGATGCAACCAGCAAAGGGGGAATGGGGGCGGTAAGGGTGAGCGAGGCATCCAGATTTTTGCTGCTGATCCATGTGGGATGTCAATTTCTGTCTTCATACCAAATTTGGTGACTCTAGCTCAAAGTTTGTAAAAGTGGGGAAATGGGGGCTGGGACTGAAGGGGTGGGCCTGGCATTCAAATTTTTTGGTGCCGATCCATGTGGGAATTCAATTGCTATCTTCATTCCAAATTAGGTGACTCTAGATCAAAGTTTGTAAAAGGTGGGGAAAGGGGGGCTGGCACTGAAGGGGTGGGCCTGGCATTAAAATTTTTGGTGCAGATCCATGTGAGATTTCAATTGCTATCTTCATTCAAAATTTGGTGACTCTAGCTCAAAGTTTGTAAAAAGTGGTTTAAGGGGGGCTGGGGGCGGTATGGGTGGGCGTGGCATCCAAATTTTTGCTGCAGATCTTTGTGGAATATCAATTGCTATCTTCATACCGCACTCTAGCTCAAAGTTTGTAAGCGGTGGGGAAAGGGGGCAGAATGGGTGGGCGTGGCTCAAAAACTTTTTTATTTTTATTATTAGATGAAGCGTTGAACCGGTAACATGCAGTAATAGTATCATAACATCACAGTTAGAAAATTAATAATAGAACCTCATGTTAGTCGCTTGAGGACTTACAAATAGTCTCATATTTCTAGGGGTTCTTTAGAGGTGTTTTAGTGTTTTGGAAAAACTCTTTCTTTTTAATCGCTTTAGTGGCCTGGAAGGGAGCAAGCGTCTTGCGAGCGTACTGTGGTGACTTCCTAGTCGATCACTATATCTGCTTGTGTGCCTTCCAATCTGCTCCTCCACTGCATACAGGTTCAGATCACGATGAACGGTGGTGCCGCATACATGATAAGGACAGTCCGTAATAGCACGCAAGGCACGATTTTGCAGTAACTGTATTCGTTTATAATTATATTTTGCAGCTATTCCCCAAAACTGCACTCCGTAAAGCCAAATCGGGGCCACACAATGCACATAAACTGCTATTTTGGCTCGGAGTGACATGGAGCGTCTTCTATTGATCAGCCACCGCAGCTGTTGCATTCTTTGACCACATCTCTTAGCCGTAGCTTTCAGGTGAGGGCCAAAAGTCAATCTTTTATCAAGGTACCTAGCCTGCGAAGGTCTAAAAAACATTCAGTTCGAACTTCGAATCACTGTCGATTGCTTCGTACATGATTGTGTTTGATCTAACGTTTTGTATGAGCAACAAAGAATGATCTAAAATTTTTGTCGCAATAAGTTTGCTCACAATCACGCTGTTTGATCGGTATCGGTTCGGATCGACTCACGCCGAGCCGAAACTGTCGTGCACTTGCTGAAAACCTGCAGTTTACTTTTCATAGTCGCTGGCAGGGTGACCGAATATTTTAACTACTTTTTGGTATTTAATTAGCTCATATTTTGCCCAATTGTATATTTATGGTATATTGGTATATTGAAGTAATTTTGGAAAAAAATTTAGTATTTAATAGTATATTGTTTTTTGTCACACTTTTCTTAAGCTAGCATTGCTAGCCTATCAAGAAAGAAGTTGTGAAATTACTAAAAATATTTAAAATAATATGAGCAGCAAGTATTGCAATCTAAAATACAGGGAGGAGTGGGAGACGATGCCCAAAAACAGCAAGTGGCTTGGGAGGATCGCAAATAAAAACAACGCCTTCTGCAAGGCTTGCAATGTTTCTGTACTGAGCAGATTGGCTTCAATCCGTCAGCACGCGGCAACACAGAAACACAAGGAGAAAATTAAATTTTTCTGTGGAAAGTCCAAAGTAAGTGATTATTCAGATTTAAACACATTCATAAACAAATTTTGAATTACAATTGTAAATTGATCTTTCTTTAAGGTTGATGCATTTTTTAAAGCCCCGGACCAAACACTGTTTGGCGCCGTCAAAGAGGCTGAAATTATGTTGGCCGCTGTAGTTACTGAACACAACATACCTATGCGGGCAATGGAGCATCTTTCTGGCGTGGTTAAAATGGCTTTCCAGACAGTGCAATTGCACAAGCATTCAATTGTACAAAATTTTATAAATTGCAATAATTAATTCAAAATCTAAAGCGTTTAAGCTGCAATTCTTTTTGGTATTTTCGTGGTATTAAATGAATATTAAAAAAGTATATTTTGGTATTATTTCGGGCCCAAAATAGTATATTTCGTTATTGCCGGCGCGTTCACCCTGGTCGGTGGCGTGATTTGCATAATTATAGAATGTGAAACGACGGAGAGTGTTGCCCTAAACATTGCAAATGGCAATTACATAATTTTTGGCTTATATGAATCAGATGTTTTGAATATATAACTGACTTTAGTTTAAATTTTATTTGTTCTTAATTTGTTAGTTTTAAGCATTGCTATGTTTTTATAAGAGTAAAAGATAAATGAAATACAGTTTTGTTAATTTTATACATCACAACTTATTTCCTCAAAAAACAGAAATATGCAACCATATTAATATTTTTACGGTTCTGGTTGAAATAAGCAGAGAGCCACAGCCATGAATTGACTCACATTTTACAACGCAACTTTCGATCTGATTTGTTCGCTCACAATCTATTCAATCACAACATGATCGAACCCTGAATTTCTATGCATCGTTTGAGCTGATCGTTGTTTTCTTTACAATCATTTTCGATCATCATACCCGAACCTAAAAATCAGTTGCGATCAGCAAGCCAAGCAATCATGCCAACTGAACGATTCGTTTCGTATTATGTACGGAACTTGATCGAACATGTTGTTGCGAAAAGTTGTACTGGTTGTGATCAGATTTAAGCAAGTTTGATCGGACTGATTCGATCAAGATCAAAGCAGCTCTCTTTATTTACATATTTAGATTTTTTAACTATATGTATTTATTATAACTTAATAGTTCGATGTTTTTAAACCGCCCTGAAAGTATGTTTCTAAATAAAAACATAGTGCCGCATAGTTAATTTTGGCTATGCCAAGACTATGATACCCTTCACACGTGGATTAATTTGTATTTTTATTTTTTTATTGCGTGAAAATCTCGAAAGACTATAAGGCATTAAATTATTAATATTCGGTGTATCGAATTAACTATGTTAATTTTAAGAATAGATATTCAGCTATTCTGTTAAACTCTTATATAGTCTAGTGGTAAGTATGCCAGACTCTCATCCGGTAGGTGCGGGTTCGAATCCTCGTGTAGTAATTTTGGTATTTTAGTTTTTTAGTCCAATTTTGTTTTTTAATAGATTTTTTTTATTTATATGGTGGCTATATCGTAGAATGCTCCGATCGGGATGAAATTTCATAGTGAACAAAGCCGACATGATCTAAGCAATCTGTGAAAGTTTCATCAAGATCGGTTAAGCAGTTTGGCCGGAAATCGTGTTGATATGGTAAATTTATATGGTGGCTATATCGTAGAATGCTCCGATCGGGATGAAATTTCATAGTGAACAAAGCCGACATGATCTAAGCAATCTGTGAAAGTTTCATCAAGATCGGTTAAGCAGTTTGACCGGAAATCGTGTTGATATGGTAAATTTATATGGTGGCTATATCGTAGAATGCTCCGATCGGGATGAAATTTCATAGTGAACAAACCCGACATGATCTAAGCAATCTGTGAAAGTTTCATCAAGATCGGTTCAGCAGTTTGGCCCGAAATCGTGTTGATATGGTAAATTTATATGGTGGCTATATCGTAGAATGCTCCGATCGGGATGAAATTTCATAGTGAACAAACCCGACATGATCTAAGCAATCTGTGAAAGTTTCATCAAGATCGGTTCATAAGTTTGGCCGGAAATCGTGTTGATATGGTAAATTTATATGGTGGCTATATCGTAGAATGCTCCGATCGGGATGAAATTTCATAGTGAACAAACCCGACATGATCTAAGCAATCTGTGAAAGTTTCATCAAGATCGGTTCAGCAGTTTGGCCGGAAATCGTGTTGAAACAGACAGACAGACGGACAGACGGACGGACAGACGGAAATCAATTCCTGAGCTCGTTCTGATCATTTTGATATATAATTTATGGGGTCTCCCATCATTCCTTTAAGGCGTTACAGATTCATGACAAAGTCAATATACCCTGTGAAGGGTATAAAAGCCGTCTTAATTGTATGCTTCGCTTTTCTAAGAGTAACATACAAGCTCCGTTACAAGTGAAGCTATTAGCAAGTGGAAACGTTGCAGTCGGACGCAACCGACTGCGGTTTACTCGTTACCAGTTTTAAAACCGGTAAAAAGAGGCCTGACTGCAAAGGGGTACGGATGCGGCAGGGGTGTATGCTGCCTTAATGATTCTCCGATGCAAATGGGGATGCCACTAGCTATCTTCCTTAAAAAGTTGGTAACTCTAGGGGAAGGGGTGCTGGAGGCGTAATGGGTGGGCAAGGCTCCAAAACTTTGATGCAGATTTTTGGGGGTCGTTGCCAGCTATCTTCCTACCAAATTTGGTGGCGCCAGCTCTGCCACTCTGAAAAATACACGCTTTCCCGTTTTTGATGAAGCGTTGGGGCGGTTAGAGCAGTATTGGTGGGCGTGGCATCCAAGCTTTTGACGCAGTTTGTTGGGAGTCATCGTCACCTATCTTGGCACCAAATTTGGTGGCTCTAGCTCAAAAACTGTGGGAGTTATAGGCTTTTCTGATTTCAAAATGCGGGAGGGCTGGAGGCTGGATGAGTGGGCGTGGCTCCAAAACTTTGATGCAGTTCTTTGGGGGTCGTTACCAGCAATCTTCTTACCAAATTCTAGCAGTAAGGATCTGCGAAATATGTGAATTTATCGGTTTTGAGTTAACGAATTTATCGATTTTCCAGCCCCCAACTTATCGTAGAACCCCAATCCTGACACTTTAATTTACTATGCCATAGATAAAGATAATTGGAAAGTTTCAAGTCCCTTGCTTGAAGGGTGTAGAAAAAAAACGGGCACACACGGACTCTTTACCTTCGGTAACGAGTATAAAAAGTGGGGAGGCTGGAATAAGCGTGGGCTTCAAATATTTGTGCAGATCTTTTTAAAATCATCCTTCCAAATTTGGTGACCTAAGTTAAAAAAAATTTTTTAAGAATTTCAAAATTCTTGTATTGAAAGCAGGAGGATATTGGCGATGGGGGAGGGCTAGGCATCAAAATCACTGCAGGTCTTAGGAACTGTTACCAAATGTGGTCACTCCAGCTAAAACAAGTAAGAAGGCTCTAGTCGGGAGAGCCCGACTAGAAGATACCCTGAACCCAGTTGCAATAAATATGTAAATTAAATTTATAATTGACTTTGGTATACTGACTAGATATCTCCGGTGTTTCTTAACCGATTTGGACGATTTTTTCAGAAAAAATCTATCGTTACCCATTATTTCAACCCTCATTTTTACATTTTCCAAATTCGATATTTTATTGTTATCGATATTATGTGTGTATCGGAAACCAGAATAGTTATCGATAATTTGAAGCAAACTTGTTCTGCTCATGGTATAGGAGAACTTAAATACAAAATCAGAAGTCTCTAGCTCTTGTAGTCTCTGAGATCCACGCGTTCATACAGACAGACAGACGGACAGACAGACAGACGGACAGACGGACATGGCTATAACGTCTCGGCTGTTGATGCTGATCAAGAATATATATACTTTATGGGGTCGGAGATGCTTCCTTCTGCCTGTTACATACTTTTGCACAAAACCATTATACCTTTATTTACCCATTTTATGGGTTAAGGGTATAAAAAGCCTATATATCCCACGGTTTTTGAGCTATAGCTACCAAATTTGGTGCCAAGATGAAGATGATGACCCCCCAAAAACTCCATCAAAAGTTTGGATGCCACGCCCAACAATACTGCCCTAGCCGCTCTCATCCACCCCAACGCTTCGTCAAAAACGGGAATGCGTGTATCATCCTGAGTTGTGGAGCTAGAGCCACCAAATTAGGTAGGAAGATAGCTGGCAACGACCCCCAAAAATCTGCATCGAAGTTTTGGAGCCACGCCTCCTTATTCCGCCCCCTTTCCCCACCATTTACAAACTTTGAGCTAGAGTCACCAAATTTGGTATTAAGATAGCAATTGACATCCCACAAAGATCTGCATCAAAAATTTGGGTGCCACGCCTACCCATAACGCCCCCAGCCTCACCCCACTTTTCCCACTTTTTACAAACTTCGAGCTAGAGTCACCAAATTTGGTATGAATGTAGCAATTGACATTCCACATAGATCTGCAGCAAAAATTTGGATGCCACGCGCACCCATTACGCCCCCAGCCCCCCTTTCCCTACCTTTAACAAACTTCAAGCTAGAGTCACCAAATTTCGAAGGAAGATAGCTGGTGGCATCCCCATCTACATCGGAGAATCTTTAAGGCAGCGTACACCCCTGCCCAGTCCGTACCCCTTTGCAATCAGGCCTCTTTTTACCGGTTTAAATACTGGTATCGAGCATGCCGCAGTCGGTTGCGTCCGAATGCAACGTTTCCACTTGTTTTTATTTTGCAATTCTGGCGCTCCAATCGCATCAACTATTCAGAAATAATGGTTCACCTACTCGACGTGGCTTTAGCTCGCAACGCCTACTGTGGCTTCCGTGACACCGCAAGGATTTCGCCTATAGTTTCTCCTACTCTCAGGCTCTGCGTTAGCTTCATCTGTCCTTTGCCGGCATTAAGTCTGTATTTGGTTTTAATTGAGGTTGCTTTGCAAATGCAGCACACAAGGCTTATTGAATTTACAAGCAATTACACTCGCTATTATATTTTAAAGGGTAATCCGAGTTTCCAAGAAATATCCTTATTTCTAGCCTGTCCTTGCTTATATTGATCCTTTTTACTTGGTCGCACGTCTCGTTTAACTCGTTTAGACTCACTTTTATATTTCCCGACTGGCGTGCTGCGCTGTAAAGTATGAGCACCTGTCATGTTGCTGTTAAAGCATTACATCGCAACGTTATAGAAGCAAAAGTTATTACAGGCTGTGCTCGGTGAGAATGCGTTTTCATACCAAGGATTCCAGCGATTGGATTGCCCATTTGAATTTAAAAGACTACAGTTTCGATTAAAAGTATGTTTTACGATTACGATAAGCATAAGACATAGATATAAGAGAAAGCTGCTTCTCCCATGGACAATTTTATGTTGCTTCCTTAAGGGTCAGCTGTTCTAAATATTTAATAATTCCAGGAGGAACCACAAGGAACGTAGTGTAGAAGGAAGTTCTTCAGAAACAAAATAATTCCAACCCAAGATGAACGATTCGGTATGCGGTATGTGAGGCAGCTGTGTGAAGTAGCTGAAGATAAGAATTATTCGAGTGAGCGAAGCACGGGCCCTTTGTGCAATATTTTTCGCATATCGGGCTCAAGATGTTTTTTTTTACAATGATACTAGCATTTTTCAATTATTATTGTTTTAAGCTTATTTTAAATCTTAATTTTTAAAATTTTAGTTCAATGTATTAAAAAGCGTATTTTTTGGATTTTTTTAACTATATTTATTAATAGATTAATTAATTGCTTCAGCCGCCGCACCTCTTTGTTAACAACCGGAATGTGTGTATCTTTTACAGTTTTTAAGCTAGAGCCTTTCTACTTTTTAAAAACTACGAACTGTGTTTTGTGTAGCTGTTTATTTAGACTAAGGGCCAGTTTATCATTATCTGGTAAAAGTAAGAATTAGCTAACGACCAGATAAATTTTCTTAATGTATAGTTAAGTTAAATCGATATGATACTATCGCATTGATGGTGCTGCCACCCTTTTCGAGCAAAACAGCTGTTTTTGTTTGGTATTTATTGTTTTGTGACTGCCAAATTCTTCTTTCAACTCAAAAATAAGAATTAAAAAATGGAAATGAGTAAACAAACAAGTTTAATGAGCTCAGTTGAGAACAAGAAGCGGCCACATTGCGTGGATGTAAGAAATTCTTTGATGCGATGCCATTTTGCTTGAATAATAAAATGTAAACCAGACATTGAGAAACTGGCCCTAAGGCTTCTAAATTTTATTTGGCATTAGATTTTTAGCCGAGCTAACTTTTGAACGTTTTGCATAAAGCTGTCCAAATCGCTTTTTATGCCACCAACGCCTTGCTTTGCTTAAGTTTTATAGGTATAAAACTGCACAGTAACATTCCGCAAAATGAACCCGATTTGGAAAAACGTAATCAAACTGTCACCTACGATCCATGCGCTATCATTTCGAGAAAATATTTAATAGCAATTTGTAAGCAATCAGTGAGTCAACCAGCTAGTTGGTAAGTCAATTATCGATTTATCTGTTTCCTAACCCCATTGTGTGTGTAGCTTCAATAGTGTCGACAATGATTGCTTTCACATTATTATATTAATTTCGGTTTCAGTGCATAAAAAACTTAGTCAAAAGATATTTTTAATTGGCTCTTCAACGGGCATGCGACATTGAATCAAACCCAATTTATGACTAAAGTACTATACAAACAGATCGATTGGCAACAAAATTAATATACAGTGACTCACACCTTAAATGATGCAGTGTCAA
The DNA here is from genome assembly GCA_030179655.1 of Scaptomyza flava. Lineage (NCBI taxonomy): Eukaryota > Metazoa > Arthropoda > Insecta > Diptera > Drosophilidae > Scaptomyza > Scaptomyza flava. The sequence continues at coordinate 68,098,380 of JARNME010000404.1, read as the reverse complement.
ATAAAAAGTTTAAGGGGCTATATATTTTAAACTAGAGGAAAAACAAAAAATGTTTAAACGCCAATTTGTTTTATGTTATATCACATTTAAACAAGTAAGAAGGCTCTAGTCGGGAGAGCCCGACTAGAAGATACCCTGAACCCAGTTGCAATAAATATATTTAATTTATATAAGACTTTGGTATACTGGCTTAGCTTCCATCGATTAAGTTCAATATCTCCGGTGTTTCTAAACCGATTTGGACGAAATTTTCGGAAAAGTTCTATCATTATCCATTACTTCAACCCTCATTTTTAGATTTTCCAAATTCGATATTTTATTGTTATCGATATTATGTGTATATCGGAAACCAGAATAGCTATCGATAATTTGAAGCAAACTTGTTCTGCTCATGGTATAGGAGAACTTAAATACAAAATCAGAAGTCTCTAGCTCTTGTAGTCTCTGAGATCCACGCGTTCATACAGACGGACAGACGGACAGACGACGGACATGGCTATATCGTCTCGGCTGTTGATGCTGATCAAGAATATATATACTTTATAGGGTCGGAGATGCTTCCTTTTGCCTGTTACATACTTTTGCACAAAACCATTATACCCTTATTTACCCATTTTATGGGTTAAGGGTATAAAAAGGAACTTTATTTGTTTCTAAAATATTGCTAAGTCTTATACCCTGATTCCATTAGGCTGCATCTTTCATTAACAGCGAGTGAAAGATGTAGGTGATTCCACTATAAATCCAATTGCATAGTTGCATCTTGAGTTAACAGGGTCTGTAAAAAGACAGCAGACAGCTGTTTGTGTATGATACGTTTATATTTAATTGGAAGCAAATATGAGTTCGAACACAAATAAAATTAGTGAAGCTAAAAAAGAAAAAATTATTGCTTTAATTTTTGCGCAAAATGCAAACATGGTTTAACGAATATCCCAGTTTGTTTGGACAGGCACTTGATGACAAGCTGTTTTACTCAAATTGGCACTGGTAAAACCAAGTATCGATTACAAATTTCATACTATCGGCTATGTTAAAGCTCTGTTCAGTGCTCTGTAATGTTAACTTCTAACATTCCCAGTTGGTCGGTTTCGAACCAACTGGGAATGCAGCCGACCAACGGGGAAAATTTGAATAAGATTCCCATTGTACAAATGGGATTCTACTACAAAAAGATGCGGCATCTTCGGATACCAATTGCATACTTGCATCTTGCTCTAGTGGAATCGGGGTATTAGAGAGTGATTATTATCTTATTTTCTCTAAATCTAAAAAGAAACACCGGAGATTCGAAGGTTGAAGTTAAACTAAGGATGTATGTATGTAGTAGAGTATAGAATCTCACGAATTTGCCATTGGTAAGAAAAATTATCTCTCTTATATGCCTATGCTTGTGGTGCTTTCGAATGGTATAGAGAACAACAAAAGCAGTCAGCAACAAGTGTGAGCGAGAGCGATAGCGGATAGCATGTGCAGACAAGATTATTATAAAAAATAAATTGTTTCTAGATGTTTACAATTCTCCCAAGTGATCGGATATACATTTGTTTTTTATGCTCGATACCAAAGGTAAAGAGTATATTGAGTTTGTGCAATGTCCGTCATGGTGTCTGTCCGTCTGTCCGTCTGTATGGTTGCAAGTTTTTTCCACACCCTTCAAGCTAGAGACTTGAAACTTTCCAATTCTCTTTATCTATGGGATAGTACATTTAAGTGTCAAGATTGGGGTTCTACGATAACTTGGGGGCTGGCAAATCGATTAATTCGCTAACTCAAAACCGATAAATCCACATATTTCGCACATCCTTACAGCTAGAACTACCAAATTTGGTAAGAAGATAGCTACTTTCAACCCCAAGAAAACTGCATCAAAAATTTTGGATTCTCCATTCCGCCCCAGCCCCCTGCATTTTGAAATCAGAAATGGCGATATCTCCCACAGCTTTTTAACTAGAGCCACCAAATTTGGTGCCAAGATAGGTGATGATGACCCTCCAAAAACTGCATCAAAAGTTTGGAAGCCACGGCCACCAATACTGCCCTAGCCACAACTATCCACCCCAACGCTTCGTCAAAAACGGGAATGCGTGTATCTTCCAGAGTTGTGAAGCTAGAGCCACCAAATTTGTTAGGAAGATAGCTGGCAACAACCCCCAAAATGCATCAAGTTTTGGAGCCACGCCCACTCATTTCGCCTCCCTTTCCCTCCCTTAACGAGTATACTGCAGTCGGTTGCGTCCGACTGCAACGTTTCTACTTGTTTTTATTGTTATACTTTGTCTGTTTGCTTAATATAAAATCGGTGTGTATTAGTGTTAGTGCTGTAAGCTTGCATACAATCTGACAACACTCATATATATCGTGTATATATAGTATTTATGTCAATGCGTTCTATTTGATTACCCCTCAAAAATCTAAACTTCCTACATTGGAGTTAAGGAATACTCATTTTATAATTGGTGATAGTATATTGTCTTAATGCAAAGCGTAGAATTTCCAATCACTATAAATAAATACAAGTGGAAACGTTGCAGTTGGACGGAAACGACTGCGGTATACTCGTTACCAGTATTAAAACCGCTTAAAAGAGGCCTAAATGCAAAGGGTAACGGATGCGGCAGGGGTGTACGCTGCCTTAAAGATTCTCCGATGCAAATGGGGATGCAACCAGCGAAGGGGGAATGGGGGCGGTAAGGGTGAGCGAGGCATCCAAATTTTTGCTGCTGATCCTTGTGGGATGTCAATTTCTGTCTTCATACCAAATTTGGTGACTCTAGCTCAAAGTTTGTAAAAGTGGGGAAATGGGGGCTGGGACTGAAGGGGTGGGCCTGGCATTCAAATTTTTTGGTGCCGATCCATGTGGGAATTCAATTGCTATCTTCATTCCAAATTAGGTGACTCTAGATCAAAGTTTGTAAAAGGTGGGGAAAGGGGGGCTGGCACTGAAGGGGTGGGCCTGGCATTAAAATTTTTGGTGCAGATCCATGTGAGATTTCAATTGCTATCTTCATTCAAAATTTGGTGACTCTAGCTCAAAGTTTGTAAAAAGTGGTTTAAGGGGGCTGGGGGCGGTATGGGTGGGCGTGGCATCCAAATTTTTGCTGCAGATCTTTGTAGAATATCAATTGCTATCTTCATACCGCACTCTAGCTCAAAGTTTGTAAGCGGTGGGGAAAGGGGGGCAGAATGGGTGGGCGTGGCTCAAAAACTTTTTTTATTTTTATTATTAGATGAAGCGTTGAACCGGTAACATGCAGTAATAGTATCATAACATCACAGTTAGAAAATTAATAATAGAACCTCATGTTAGTCGCTTGAGGACTTACAAATAGTCTCATATTTCTAGGGGTTCTTTAGAGGTGTTTTAGTGTTTTGGAAAAACTCTTTCTTTTTAATCGCTTTAGTGGCCTGGAAGGGAGCAAGCGTCTTGCGAGCGTACTGTGGTGACTTCCTAGTCGATCACTATATCTGCTTGTGTGCCTTCCAATCTGCTCCTCCACTGCATACAGGTTCAGATCACGATGAACGGTGGTGCCGCATACATGATAAGGACAGTCCGTAATAGCACGCAAGGCACGATTTTGCAGTAACTGTATGCGTTTATAATTATATTTTGCAGCTATTCCCCAAAACTGCACTCCGTAAAGCCAAATCGGGGCCACACAATGCACATAAACTGCTATTTTGGCTCGGAGTGACATGGAGCGTCTTCTATTGATCAGCCACCGCAGCTGTTGCATTCTTTGACCACATCTCTTAGCCGTAGCTTTCAGGTGAGGGCCAAAAGTCAATCTTTTATCAAGGTACCTAGCCTGCGAAGGTCTAAAAAACATTCAGTTCGAACTTCGAATCACTGTCGATTGCTTCGTACATGATTGTGTTTGATCTAACGTTTTGTATGAGCAACAAAGAATGATCTAAAATTTTTGTCGCAATAAGTTTGCTCACAATCACGCTGTTTGATCGGTATCGGTTCGGATCGACTCACGCCGAGCCGAAACTGTCGTGCACTTGCTGAAAACCTGCAGTTTACTTTTCATAGTCGCTGGCAGGGTGACCGAATATTTTAACTACTTTTTGGTATTTAATTAGCTCATATTTTGCCCAATTGTATATTTATGGTATATTGGTATATTGAAGTAATTTTGGAAAAAAATTTAGTATTTAATAGTATATTGTTTTTTGTCACACTTTTCTTAAGCTAGCATTGCTAGCCTATCAAGAAAGAAGTTGTGAAATTACTAAAAATATTTAAAATAATATGAGCAGCAAGTATTGCAATCTAAAATACAGGGAGGAGTGGGAGACGATGCCCAAAAACAGCAAGTGGCTGCAAGGCTTGCAATGTTTCTGTACTGAGCAGATTGGCTTCAATCCGTCAGCACGCGGCAACACAGAAACACAAGGAGAAAATTAAATTTTTCTGTGGAAAGTCCAAAGTAAGTGATTATTCAGATTTAAACACATTCATAAACAAATTTTGAATTACAATTGTAAATTGATCTTTCTTTAAGGTTGATGCATTTTTTAAAGCCCCGGACCAAACACTGTTTGGCGCCGTCAAAGAGGCTGAAATTATGTTGGCCGCTGTAGTTACTGAACACAACATACCTATGCGGGCAATGGAGCATCTTTCTGGCGTGGTTAAAATGGCTTTCCAGACAGTGCAATTGCACAAGCATTCAATTGTACAAAATTTTATAAATTGCAATAATTAATTCAAAATCTAAAGCGTTTAAGCTGCAATTCTTTTTGGTATTTTCGTGGTATTAAATGAATATTAAAAAAGTATATTTTGGTATTATTTCGGGCCCAAAATAGTATATTTCGTTATTGCCGGCGCGTTCACCCTGGTCGGTGGCGTGATTTGCATAATTATAGAATGTGAAACGACGGAGAGTGTTGCCCTAAACATTGCAAATGGCAATTACATAATTTTTGGCTTATATGAATCAGATGTTTTGAATATATAACTGACTTTAGTTTAAATTTTATTTGTTCTTAATTTGTTAGTTTTAAGCATTGCTATGTTTTTATAAGAGTAAAAGATAAATGAAATACAGTTTTGTTAATTTTATACATCACAACTTATTTCCTCAAAAAACAGAAATATGCAACCATATTAATATTTTTACGGTTCTGGTTGAAATAAGCAGAGAGCCACAGCCATGAATTGACTCACATTTTACAACGCAACTTTCGATCTGATTTGTTCGCTCACAATCTATTCAATCACAACATGATCGAACCCTGAATTTCTATGCATCGTTTGAGCTGATCGTTGTTTTCTTTACAATCATTTTCGATCATCATACCCGAACCTAAAAATCAGCAAGATCGGTTCAGCAGTTTGACCGGAAATCGTGTTGATATGGTAAATTTATATGGTGGCTATATCGGAGAATGCTCCGATCGGGATGAAATTTCATAGTGAACAAACCCGACATGATCTAAGCAATCTGTGAAAGTTTCATCAAGATCGGTTCATAAGTTTGGCCGGAAATCGTGTTGATATGGTAAATTTATATGGTGGCTATATCGTAGAATGCTCCGATCGGGATGAAATTTTATAGTGAACCAACCCGACATGATCTAAGCAATCTGTGAAAGTTTCATCAAGATCGGTTCAGCAGTTTGGCCGGAAATCGTGTTGAAACAGACAGACAGACGGACAGACGGACGGACAGACGGAAATCAATTCCTGAGCTCGTCCTGATCATTTTGATATGTAGTTTATGGGGTCTCCCATCATTCCTTTAAGGCGTTACAGATTCATGACAAAGTCAATATACCCTGTGAAGGGTATAAAAGCCGTCTTAATTGTATGCTTCGCTTTTCTAAGAGTAACATACAAGCTCCGTTACAAGTGAAGCTATTAGCAAGTGGAAACGTTGCAGTCGGACGCAACCGACTGCGGTTTACTCGTTACCAGTTTTAAAACCGGTAAAAAGAGGCCTGACTGCAAAGGGGTACGGATGCGGCAGGGGTGTATGCTGCCTTAATGATTCTCCGATGCAAATGGGGATGCCACTAGCTATCTTCCTTAAAAAGTTGGTAACTCTAGGGGAAGGGGTGCTGGAGGCGTAATGGGTGGGCAAGGCTCCAAAACTTTGATGCAGATTTTTGGGGGTCGTTGCCAGCTATCTTCCTACCAAATTTGGTGGCGCCAGCTCTGCCACTCTGAAAAATACACGCTTTCCCGTTTTTGATGAAGCGTTGGGGCGGTTAGAGCAGTATTGGTGGGCGTGGCATCCAAGCTTTTGACGCAGTTTGTTGGGAGTCATCGTCACCTATCTTGGCACCAAATTTGGTGGCTCTAGCTCAAAAACTGTGGGAGTTATAGGCTTTTCTGATTTCAAAATGCGGGAGGGCTGGAGGCTGGATGAGTGGGCGTGGCTCCAAAACTTTGATGCAGTTCTTTGGGGGTCGTTACCAGCAATCTTCTTACCAAATTCTAGCAGTAAGGATCTGCGAAATATGTGAATTTATCGGTTTTGAGTTAACGAATTTATCGATTTTCCAGCCCCCAACTTATCGTAGAACCCCAATCCTGACACTTTAATTTACTATGCCATAGATAAAGATAATTGGAAAGTTTCAAGTCCCTTGCTTGAAGGGTGTAGAAAAAAAACGGGCACACACGGACTCTTTACCTTCGGTAACGAGTATAAAAAGTGGGGAGGCTGGAATAAGCGTGGGCTTCAAATATTTGTGCAGATCTTTTTAAAATCATCCTTCCAAATTTGGTGACCTAAGTTAAAAAAAAAATTTTTAAGAATTTCAAAAATTCTTGTATTGAAAGCAGGAGGATATTGGCGATGGGGGAGGGCTAGGCATCAAAATCACTGCAGGTCTTAGGAACTGTTACCAAATGTGGTCACTCCAGCTTAAACAAGTAAGAAGGCTCTAGTCGGGAGAGCCCGACTAGAAGATACCCTGAACCCAGTTGCAATAAATATGTAAATTAAATTTATAATTGACTTTGGTATACTGACTAGATATCTCCGGTGTTTCTTAACTGATTTGGACGAATTTTTCAGAAAAGTTCTATCGTTACCCATTATTTCAACCCTCATTTTTACATTTTCCAAATTCGATATTTTATTGTTATCGATATTATGCGTATATCTGAAACCAGAATAGTTATCGATAATTTGAAGCAAACTAGTTCTGCTCATGGTATAGGAGAACCTAAATACAAAATCAGAAGTCTCTGAGATCCACGCGTTCATAGAGACAGACAAACGGACAGACGGACAGACAGACGGACAGACGGACATGGCTATATCGTCTCGGCTGTTGATGCTGATCAAGAATATATATATGTACTTTATGGGGTCGGAGATGCTTCCTTCTGCCTGCTACATACTTTTGCACAAAACCATTATACCCTTATTTACCCATTTTATGGGTTAAGGGTATAAAAATGCATTAAAAAAGCATTACCGGATTTCAGGTTCGAGGGGCGTGGAGCCGTTTGGGGCGTAGCGTTCAATTTTATGATTCTGAATTTTTGAGGAAGTTGTCAGCTATTTCCCAATCAAATTTGAAGACTCAAGCTGTTAAAATGTGGGAAATATTTTCAAAGTTTCAAGTCTCTTGCCTTTAGGGTGTCTAAAAAAAAAAGTTGCGTTCATACGGACCGACACCTTTGGTATCAGAGTATAAAAAACCAACAAAAAAATTTCTCTGACGCTCACCGGCGCAACAAGTTGTACAGCAAAGGTCAGAGAACGAGCCACGATCCCGCACAATAGCCGTAAATGCAAAAAAAAAGTGTTGTTGTTGCCCTTGTTTCTTAAATAGGCCTTACGCTGAGCCGCTGTCTACATGCATACATATGTATGTACATATATACATATGTATGCATTAGTTCTTTTTTTTAATAGTATCGGTGTACATATATATCCCAGCGGTACGGCTGGTGTCAAGGCATACCAAATTCTAGTCCTGTGATGCATCACTAGTAGCTAGCTAAATCGTTAGCTTCGAGTAATGCAGAGGGCGTTAGGAAAATAAGACGAAAAACAAAACTAACCAGCCCTACGATGCATCACTAGTCGCTAGCTAAATCGTAAGGCACTAGTAATGCATAGAGTCGCTAGGCAAATAAAACCAAAAACACAAAATAAAATCATACGGTGCATCACTGCAAGCTAGCGACTTACCTAGCGACCAGTAATGCATAGAGTCGCTAAGCAAATAAAACAAAAAAACACAAAACAATCAAAGTGAATCAATTTTTGTCTTCAAATTTGCATTGTCGCGAGCGCATTTTTCGGTGCAGTCATTAGTGAAAAGTTATCAAGAGTAGAATGTGTCTTGCACTTACATGCATATGTAGATATATTGTTATGGATAATGTAAATGCACTCACAGTGACTTATTCTTGCGGTTGTTTCTTAGCAGCTGTTGTTGATTCTGCAGACACAAGTGTGTGTTTGACTTTAGGCTCGGATTCTGTCGAATGCCTGGACTAATTTCTCAACTGTTGTAGCAGCTCCCTGTGACTGCAGTTGTTGTTTGTTTCTTGTTGATGACGCAGGCTAGCCTTGTGTGGATGTTTTGCTGTGTGTGTGTTTTGTGAGAGAGTAAGCTCTTTACTGTTATTTTCAAACAAATACAAATAAATCGATAAAGTGGCCGCGAGTTGCGTTCTTTGCACAATTTTTTTTACTTTTTTTATTATGTATTTATTTTTTGTTAAAATGGTTGGTTGTTATAGTGTCTTTAAAGGTTTTGTGGCGTAAAGCTTGTAAAATCTTTTGGCACTGGGTAAGAGTACGTCGTGCTCGCCTTCTGCCTGCTGGTAGAGTTCTTTGCGTTGCTTTTTTAAAGGTTATTTAATCAGTAATTCAGTTGATTAACAAGCGATTTCCCGGTTTAATTAAGTTCTTTATTGAGTAATAGACTTCTTTTAAACTGGTAATCACCTTTACCAGCCTTTGTTTTTTTTTTCTGTTGTGCACCTCGTTGTCGACTTTTACAGGACCACTAATGAGGCAACAAAAATTTTTCAGTAATAGCTATGTGCTTGTGTGTGTGACACACTGTGTTTGCAGCGAATTCACTAGCGCGGCGAATATAGGCTTTTTGTATACGTTTTCATCATTTAAACCGTTTCAATTGACAGCTGCTGCTTCTTCCTGCTGCTTTAGTGGTGAAAATCGATACCCAGTGGGCTTGATGGTCGAGCTTTCCATTCATGCGGAGCATCTGCGCACTGTGCACAGCACTATTAGAATTGTCCAACACTAATAACTATACCGATAAAATCGTGATTTTATTTGCATATTAACGTTGTAAATGTGTTTTGGCATATGCTTTAATTGCAGCGAAAATAAAAGTTAAAGCAAGTTAATTTTGTTGCAAAAATATATTTTAATCAAAATGTTTTGAAAACCACAATACTATAGTTTGCTGTTTCCAGCAAGCAAAACACGCACCATTTTTACCGCGTATTTTGCTGTGCCAGGTGCTGTTGTAACACCATAGCCACCGTGTCCATAATTATGCACAATTTTTAGACGAAGTCCCAGAGGAGTTGTTAAAAGCTCTGGCTCCACGCGCATACTGAACGATGCGGCCTAAGCCCAACGCATTCGCAAACAATTTCGGCCTTCTTTAGACTGGGCAGCAGATCGTAGCAGCGCTCTTTAACGGCCATGCTATCGTATTTGCACCACTGCGTGTTGTAACTTTCGTACTGCCTGCAGCCACCAAGCGTGACCGTCTCGAAACCGGGCAGTACATATGTACGTGTCCAGATCACCATAGAAGGCAGTTTTAATCCAAGGAGCACGCACCTCCAACACCTGACCCCTAATAGGTACCTAACTAATATCATTGCACAGCTCCATGGCGCCAATTCCGGTACAATTCACCAGTACATTATAGTTTTGGGACAAATCAGAAAAATTGCTTATGTGCTCACGCAAGACCTGACCGCTATTTGCAAAGAACCTGCAGTATCATATATTATAAAGTTAAAACATATTTATAACCTTATAAAAAAAACAACTCACTTCTTGGTAGCATAGGGCAGAAACAAGCGACTTTCGGTGAGACAGGTTGTAAAAAAAGAGCCGTATTTCCAGCCGCCTTGGCAAAGCTTCAGTTCATCCTTTGTGGCACGTTGATAAACTGGCAGCAGTTGCTCTACAAAATGGTTCTATTTACAATAAACAATAAATATTATTAGGTTCAGGTTATGAACAACTGGTCAGCGGCTCGAACAACCGAGGGCGTGGTGCGTGAATATATATAGACGACGTAGCTCGTCCCAATAATTAAATGCATCTCTCATCCACTGTCTACAATTGAAGAGCTTTTTTAGTTTCGATGCGTAACGGATCTTCAAGATCAAGTACTGCGTAATTTCCTTTATTGGCCCCATAAAGCTGGTACCAGGTCGAAAAATGCCAGCAGCTACATAGCTAACCGTATCCTCATTAAAGCGATCGGCTATTATGGAAACTTCTGACGTTGGAAACTCCTGCTGCAGCTCTAGTGCGGTCGTTAGACCAATAATTCCGCTGCCTATTACACCGAAATGCATTTTTGCCAAAGTTATGATTTGCCGTTCGTTAAAGTGAACTTTTTACTGAGTTGCTGAGCGGTGCTGCTTATGAATTTAAAGCTGTCTGTCGGATGCTTATCAGTTTGCAATCATGAATCAAAGAGAATGTTCTCTCTTTTGTTTAATGTTTTCAACACCTACATATCAACAGCCGTTTATTACAATTTAACAATTTGTGAACACCCTAATTATTTATTTATTTGTTTATTGTCAACTATGATCAGCTGACATGAAATCAAAATAAATTCAAATTAAAAACATAATTCAAATAATGAAATTTAAATTAAAAAATAAAATAATGTATGTTTATGTAAATCTGACGCTATTATCTAAAGCATTAACCAAATAACATTATTTGGTTAATGTCTAAAGTCATTCTTAGATTTTTCACTATATTTGCAGACATTCTAGATTCGTTTATTAAATTAAATATTTTTAGTATATATTTTCATAGTACTTTTGTTTATTTCTATCAGCTGATTTTGAAGCTATTGACACTTGCAACTTCAGTTCAATTGCGCTAAAACATCGGTGGTATGATATCAGTGCAAAATGTATCGATAACTTATATTGAATAGCAATTGTCACTGAACAACAAGAATATTCCAATTGCCTAAGTTCGCAACAGCTGTTGTGACATATGAAAGATATTTATTTAAGAAAAATTATTCTTAAAAGCTAATTTAATGTAGAAATGCAGCAAGTTTTTATGGCAATATACTTCGTTTGGAATGGCAACTTTTGTTCGAATCTGCTGTTGTAAACTGTTAAACTATCGATAGCAACATCGACGCAATAAATCAACAATAACACACTAAGAATATTTTGCCTGCGACTAACGTCACAGTTGCAAGGTAAAAACAAAAACACACAAAGTCTTAAAAGTTGTTACTTGAACAAAGTGTGCTTTAATAACATAAATCTTCATATTTGTTTTCATTTACAGTTGTACACTAAAAAGTACAGATTAAACAGCACAGAAGGCCAAAGCACAATCGCCTTGACGTTCAGAGCAAGCACTGCGAACAAGTCGGACGCAGATCGCACAAAGTGCAACGGCCATCAAATACTAACAAGGAATATGTCATCAATGTCGCCTAGTGAGGTGAGTGGCAAGTGAAGCATCAGCAGCTGAATCAGCGGGCCCAAAAACAATTAAAACGGCGCAGAAATATCGTGTTCAGTGCAAAACAATTGTTCAAATGTTTGTTGTCAAGTGCTGCGGCTGCCGGCTGCTAGTAGGCGCTGTTGTGCATTCCAAAAGTTCAACGTCATCTTATTACTCCAGATGCTCCAGCAACAACCCAACAAGGTTTCTACAGGGTTTTTACCTGCTCAAATATCAAATTATATAAATCTTTAAAAATATCTATTTTCCTGTGTGTGCGATCCAGTCACTTTCTCCACACAGCTTGTAATCGCAAGGTTTCTGCTCTGTATTTTTACTTGGAACTACCAATTCAGTCACCACCCACTTAAGTACATACGTACATGTATGTAGCTATCGATTAATTCCGTCTTGTGTTTATGTAACCAATTGCAACCGTCTCTATCTGTTTATATGTGGGCTTATTTTTGTTTATGTTAGCAGCGTTTGAATGAGGCGGACTTTGTTTACGCTGCTACAGCAGGCCTTGAAACGCCAGTGCCATCTATCGATCCTGTGACGTTTTCTGCTGCTAATCTACCCTCTTTTGCGGTTTACCGAATTGTTCTTGTATCGTGCTTCTCAGCCCACAGAGTCGCTCACTCAAAACGGAACATCATCTCGTACGCGCAGTTTGGCCGAATGTTGTTTTGGTTTCACCTTTGGAATTTCATACAGTGCTCGTTGACACGCAGATTAACAACATCTCGTTCAGTTTTTACACCCTTTGTTAGTTTCAGTTTAGTTGTTCAGTTCCTTAGATTCGCATATGTTTAGAAAATTTGTATGCTTTAAATATCGAAACGGCTGGACCCAATTTGTATCCAGTTATTTTATACAATTTTTTTTATTTATTGGCTTCTAGTTTATTTTTTTTTTTTCTTCAGCACATTGTTGTTTAACTTTTTTACACAGCCTACAATTATAACTTAAATCCTTCATCTTCCTTTAAATATTAATATTTAATTAATTTTTTTATGAAGCGCGATGTAGCTTATCGGCTTTATAACACTAAGTTATCCGTTCGATAAACAGAACCACTTTGTTCATATTTTGTATGCAACCTGTGCGCTATAAAGGTAATTGTTTGGTATCAATTATGTTTTGTTTCGAAATTAAAACTTTTGTGTACATGTCTTGAAGCATTCGCGGATCTGGCAAGTATTGAAATTGTATGTACTCGGTGGTTGCTTCCTTATTGTAAACAGAAACACAATGAAGTAATAAGTTATTGTGCCTTGCGAAAAATGCGCTGTCCGATCAACTTTGAACACATATTTAAGAATTATTGATTTTTTTTTTTTTTGTACTTTTCCATCTTTCAAAAATACAATGGGTAATTATTAATTGTAAGCCACAAAATTCATTCACCTTTAAAACATTCATCAGCTGTTTCTTAATTTGCCACTGTTGTTAACAATAATTAATAAGATATCTTCATTTTTTATTTTAAAGTTTTGCAAAGTTTTGCTAACGAAAATGCGAAAATGGTAACGCAGCAAAAGTTGCATCCGTCGCAGATGCTATTTTGTAAACAGGCAAGGTTCGGATGCAACATATGTCAGTTGCAGTATCATGAAGAATACGTCGAAGTTAAAAATTTTTAAGCCTTTATTTTAGCATCGTTATTATTGGTCTCGTGTGAGCGTTCTTCGCTCTGCTCCGCTTTTCCTAGTTTCCGGGCATTTTTTTAATGAGAATTCATAACCCAGTTCAACTACGCTGCATCTGCTCGATGCTGCTTTTTTACAGACAGGTAGGCATTCGTTTTTCGACCCGGCTGTGGATGCTGTCATGAATACATATTAATGGGGTTGGAGATGCTTTCTTCTGAAATTTGCATATATTGGCATAAACCATAGTCATTTCATGGGTTCAGGTTATAAAAACATAGATAATAGATTTCTTAAAAACTACTGCCCTAAGAGCAACAGCTAGCAAAGTCTGACCCCACAAATCCATGCCACAATGACTTAGTTGATGACAGCTTTCAATGTATGTATGTGTCCTTATCGGCTTTTTCACAAAGGTCAATATTGGTAATTTACTAAATTGCAAGTTTTAGGTTATATTCTGCATACACTTCCGCTTGCCACCCTTGTCCGACTATCCTTTTACTCGATAGCAAAGCTCGTTTTTTTTTTTTTTTTGCCAATTTTTTGCCCACCTTGCTCTCTGTAATTCTTGCCTTTCCTCTTGTGTTTTTATGTAATAAGCTTATCGTTCTTTCGCTTCTTTTTGCTGTAGTGTTCTTGCTGCATTCAGAAAATCGTTTTAAACCGCCTTTGGTGCATGTTAAAGAAACTGTAGTTCCGTAACTTATGTGAATAATTTTATTTTAAGGCTGGGTCCCCGGCCATTCCTAAAAATACTTTTTAACTGGCCATGCAACCTTACAAAATAAGAATTAACAAGTGACAACGTTACAGTCGGACGCAACCGACTGCGTTATACTCTGATACAAATACAAACAAGTAAGAAGGCTCTAGTCGGGAGAGCCCGACTAGAAGATACCCTGAACCCAGTTGCAATAAATATGTAAATTAAATTTATAATTGACTTTGGTATACTGACTTAACTTCAATCGATAAAATTAGATATCTCCGGTGTTTCTTAACCGATTTGGACGAATTTTTCAGAAAAGTTCTATCTTTACCCATTATTTCAACCCTCATTTTTATATTTTCCAAATTCGATATTTTATTGTTATCGATATTATGTGTTTATCGGAAACCAGAATAGTTATCGATAACTTGAAGCAAACTTGTTCTGCTCATGGTTTAGGGGAACTTAAATTCAAAATCAGAAGTCTCTAGCTCTTGTAGTCTCTGAGATCCACGCGGTCATACAGACAGACAGACAGACAGACGGACGGACAGACGGACATGGCTATATCGTCTCGGCTGTTGATGCTGATCAAGAATATATATACTTTATGGGGTCGGAGATGCTTCCTTCTGCCTGTTACATACTTTTGCACAAAACCATTATACCCTTATTTACCCATTTTATGGGTTAAGGGTATAAAAACGGGGTAAACGCTGCATTGAAGATAGTTTAATGTTAAACTCTAGGGGTTGCCACTGGTTACTCTGCCGACAAATTTGGCGACTCTAGCTCAAAAACTGTGAAAGATAAAGGCGTTCTCAGTTTAAGAATGGTATGGAATGGGTAGCTGAAAGCGGAATGGGTGGGAGTGGCACCAAAATTATTCGATATTGATGCCGTCCTAACACTTTATATGTCCCAATCATAAAAAAATATATTTTCAATGTTTCGATTGATTCAGATATTGCATACCTTCAGTACCGAATAAAAAAACTGCAAACAGCACCTTAACCGTTGGCCATGACTCACAACTTCCGTCATGCACCTGCCCGCGATATCTGTCTGTGTCTGTTTTCTTTATTTTTTTTATACCCTTAACCCATAAAATGGGTAAAAAGGGTATAATGGTTTTGTGCAAAAGTATGTAACAGGCAGAAGGAAGCACCTCCAACCCCATAAAGTATATATATTCTTGATGAGCATCAACAGCCGAGACGAATAGCCATGTCCGTCTGTCCGTCCGTCTGTCCGTCTGTATGAACGCGTGGATCTCAGAGACTACAAGAGCTAGAGACTTCTCATTTTGTATTTAAGTTCTCCTATACCATGAGCAGAACAAGTTTGCTTTAAATTATCGATTACTTTTCTGGGTTCTGTTAAACTTTTCTGAAAATTTCGTCCAAATCGGTTAAGAAACACCGGAGATATCGAATTTAATCGAATGAAGTTAAGTCAGTATACCAAAGTCTTATATAAATTTAATATATTTATTGCAACTGGGTTCAGGGTATCTTCTAGTCGAGCCCTCCCGACTAGAGCCTTCTTACTTGTTTAGCTTTTGTTTGTTACACGCAACTCCTCGATTATTGCAACACCCGAATTCTTAACATTGTTGACTCTGTTAACGCAACTTTAAAAAAAAAATTACCTTATTTAACGCAACGTCCTAAGGAAAAGTATGTTTAAGTTAGTTTTTACCACTTTTCTTTCGTTCTCTTTTTGTTTTTTTTTTTCATGCTTGCGAAAATGATAATATGGAGAAATCATCGACGCGTGGTTTCTAAAACAAAGAGAGCGTAATTTTCCTATTTCTAAAGAAATTGTAAAAAAGTACAGATCCCAATTTCTCAATTTTTTAAAAAATAAGTAAAACAATATGAAATTCTTGCTTTAAACAAAGTCTTATTCGATAAAATTTAATTTTAAAGGTAAGCGAAGGCATCTTTTATTTAAAAAGGTCTCATGGGCACCAGAAAATTTCACCTCAGTTTTCGCAACCACCTCAGTTTTCGCAACTGGCCAAATTTTAATAGGTTGCGTTAACCGAGGTCGTACTGTATATTCTGTTTACCCGCAAAACCGTTTTTGAATGTGCAGCGTATTTTGTTTTTGTTTTTATAAAATTATTATTTTTGGCACTTTCAAAATACATTGCAAACAAATTTCAAAAGGTGTCATTCTAGTTAATTCTTCTATATTATTCTTTATAGTAAGTATTATTATTTTTAGAAAGAACAAGTGTTAATTCTCCGGTGTTTCTTAACCGATTTGGACGAATTTTTCAGAAAAGTTCTATCGTTACCCATTATTTCAACACTTTGAAGCAAACTTGTTCTGCTCATGGTATAGGAGAACTTAAATACAAAATCAGAAGTCTCTAGCTCTTGTAGTCTCTGAAATCCACGCGTTCATACAGGCAGACAGACAGACGGACATGGCTATATCGTCTCGGCTGTTGATGCTGATCAAGAATATATATACTTTATGGGGTCGGAGATGCTTCCTTCTGCCTGTTACATACTTTTGCACAAAACTATTATACCCTTATATATCAATTTTATGGGTTAAGGGTATAAAAAGGCAGAGACTAAATTCAACTTGACTTAGCCATGATTGTAAAATGCTTAAATGAGTTCTAAGTTTGAAGATGCGTTTTGCATTGCCTACAGAGCTTAACGCAAGTGCTTATACTAGCAAGCTATCGCAACTTTTATAATTGGGCCTCTTGCATAACTATTTCGAAAATCTACTCTGAAAAAGATAGATACTTTTACGTTGATTTGTTTCTTTCACGTTTGCAATTTCAATTGCAGTTGAAAAATTTTGTGGTTTCATTTAATTGGCGTCGTCGCCAATGCTGACTCTGAATTTTATTTTTATGGCCTGTTCTGGCCTTAATATTTGTATCAAATATTTTGGTGACTTCTTGGTTTTATGATAAGTTTTAAAAATATGCGCTATTTATTTACAAATGAGTTTTAATGAAAACATATTTTACATTGGCTGAAGAATGTGTGGAAGAAAATTTAAAAAAAATTAAAAAATTATTGCCAACCTTTAAGCATAAAAAAATTGGCTTGTGCATATCGGATATACAACAAGTAAGAAGGCTCTAGTCGGGAGAGCCCGACTAGAAGATATCCTGAAGCCAGTTGCAATATATAAATTAAATTTATAATTGACTTAGGTATACTTACTTAACTCCAATCGATTAAATTCGATATCTCCGGTGTTTCTTAACCGATTGGGACGAAATTTTCAGAAAAGTTCTATCGTTACCCATTCCTTCAATCCTCATTTTTACATTTTCCAAATTCGATATTTTTTGTTATCGATATCATGTGTATATCGGAAAATAGAATAGTTATCGATAATTTGAAGCAAACTTGTTCTGCTCATGGTATAGGAGAACTTAAATAAAAAACCTGAAGTCTCTAACTCTTGTAGTCTCTGAGATCCACGCGTTCATACAGACAGACAGACAGACAGACGGACAGACAGACATGGTTATTTCGTCTCGGCTTTTGATGCTGATCAAGAATATATACACTTTACGGGGTCGGAGATGCTTCCTTCTGCCTGTTACATACTTTTGCACAAAACCATTATACCCTTATTTACGCATTTTATGGGTTAAGGGTATACAAAACCGTATGAATATAGATAATGAAAATGAAAATATATACATATGTTTATTCCCGTTAAGCATTTGTGTACCCAGTTTAAAAAATTTGTTTACAAACTGCTATGGGATCGTAAGTCCCTTCTTTTAAAGGGTATAAAAACAAAGAGAGAGAGAGAAAGAGAGAGACTGTGTTTATTACCCGTTGCCATTATCTAAGTTACAATGATGATGACGAACATTGCCGACTGTGGTGCTGTCGACGCGTCGTCTCGACCAGCTCTTACTTCGCCGAGAGAAAATGGTATGGTTTTGAGCAAATTTCTCGACACTTTTGCCCCAGTCGTTCGGGGAACTTTGACGCTTTTAGCTGTTTCGCCTCGAGCTTTGAGAATTGTCAATTCATTTTGTTGTTATCGCTAAAATGCGGAAGTTTGTTAAGTGCGCTTATAAATGGGACCTGGGCAAAAGTATCTGAACTTAGTTGGCTATTGACAAGTGATAAAAAAAATCAAATCATATCAAAGTACATGGCCGGAAACCTCAAAATCCATTGCGATTGGTTGTAAGCAGCTAAAGACAAAAAATACAAAATAACTAAAACAAAAAGCAATTTGAGTTTTGTGTGATAAAAGTGTATATATAAACGATTGATAAAATGCTGAGTTTATTTAAGAAATCAAAAATACCTTCTTCTCAAAAATCGGAGATTATCACCGAACCCAAAGATTCCAAGTCGCTGGCCTTGTCGAAATGTGGCAAAACGCTACTGCTGGACAATTCGCGCTGGGAGGCGAGTATAAAAAAAACCCCGATCCTTACCTCAATGTATATGGATTTTACACTTTCATATAAGTCTTAGCGTGCCCATGTTTTAGAAGCGTTTATTTTCAATAGTTTTTTATTTCATCCTATTGTATGATTTTTTAAGCGCTACCTCAAAGTTTCCCACAACAAACAATAAGACTGCATCTGATATACCTTATATTAAAAGAATAAGCTTAAATTTTCTACGCACTTTGTAAATATATATGTATATAATAAAAAGTTTATTGTATTCCATCTGTACATATAATTATTATTTGCTAAATGACTTGTTACAACAATTTATTTACTTGTGTACTTCTACTTAATCGTCTAAACTGATAAATGTGGTTCGACAAAAATAATGTCTCTGTAAGTACTACTTCATACAGATACATTTATGTATGTATGATTGTGCAAAAATACCAATATAATATGTATTACTGATAATAGCAAAATATTTACAAAAAGGCTCTAGTCACCATAACTCGATTAGGAGGCATCATAAGCCATTGTCTGTGCTTTAAAAAATGTCTATCACAGTTATCTCCCGTGTATCTTAACTATTTATGGTAAAAAAATCACAGTTGCAAAAACAAACAAGTGGAAACGTTGCAGTCGGACGCAACCGACTGCGGTATACTTGTTACCAGTATTCAAACCGGTAAAAAGAGGCCTGATTTCAAAGGGGTACCGATGCGGCAGGGGTGTACGCTGCCTTAAAGATTGTCCGATGCAGATAGGGATGCCACCAACTATCTTCCTTCCAAATTTGGTGACTCTAGCGCAAAGTTTGTAAAAGGTGGGGAACGCGAGGCTTGGGGTGGTATGGGTAGGTGTGGCATCCATATTTTTGCTGCAGATCTTTGTGGAATGTCAATTGCTATCTTCATATCAAATTTAGTGACTCTAGCTCGAAGTTTGTAAACGGTTAGGAAAAGGGTGCTAGGGCGGATTGGGTGGGTGTGGCTTCAAAACTTTGATGCAGATTTTTGGGGGTCGTTACCAGATATCCAACCAAATTTCGTGGTTCTAGTTTCACAACTCTGGAAGCTACACGCATTCCCATTTGGGGAATGGATGTGGGCGGCTAGGGCAGTATTGTTGGCCGTGGCATCCAAACTTTTATTGCAGTTTTTGGGGGGTCTTTATCACCTATGTTGGCACCAAATTTGTTGGCTACAGCTCAAAAACTGTGGGAGATAAAGGCTTTATTGACTTTAAAATGCGGGGGGGCTGGGGGCGGAATGGGTGGGCGTGGCTCCAAAACTTTGATTCAATTCTTTTGGGGTTTGCGAGTAGCTATCTTCTTACCAAATTTGGTAGTTCTAGCTGTAAGGGGGCGTTCACAAATTGCGTGAGGCATTTTTTAGGATATTTCGCCCCCCCCATCCCCCTGGTGAGATTTCGTAAGATTTTCTTTTACTCCCCCCCCACCCCCGCTCCCAATCTCACGTGAGATTTTTTAAAATATGTTTTTGGCTGTAAAATCATTTGGATTTAAGAAAAATACAAAAAAAAAAACAATTTGTACAATAAACACCATTGTGTAAAATTTCGCCATATTTATATTCTAGAAAAATTCCTTACTTTAATTTAACTTTACTTTCACACATTTTTCATGGTTATCTATTGAAAAAAAATTACGTGATATTTGATAAAACCCCCCCACTTCCCTGGTGAGATTTGGTGATATTTTACTTGACCCCCTCCCCCCCCCCCCCCCCCCCCCCCTTAAATACCTGACGTAATTTGTGAACGCCCCCTAAGGATGTGCAAAATATGTGGATTTATCAGTTTTGAGTTATCGAATTTATGGATATGCCAGCCCCCCAGTTATCGTAGAACCCCCATCTTGACACTTTAATTTACTATCCCATAGATAAAGAGAATTGGAAAGTTTCAAGTCTCTAGCTTGAAGGGTGTTGAAAAAAGTTCGATCAGACGGACACCATGACGGACATTGCCCAAAACCAATATACTCTTTACCTTCGGTAGCGAGTACAAAAAGTACAAAAAGTAGCGAAAACTAAAATTTTTTTGGCATAGATAAGCTATCGATAACTATACCTGTTTTGTGCGGGTTTTAAATATAAACAAGTAAGAAGGCTCTAGTCGGGAGAGCCCGACTAGAAGATACCCTGAACCCAGTTGCAATAAATATATTTAATTTATATAAGACTTTGGTATACTGGCTTAGCTTCCATCGATTAAGTTCAATATCTCCGGTGTTTCTCAACCGATTTGGACGAAATTTTCAGAAAAGTTCTATCATTATCCATTACTTCAACCCTCATTTTTAGATTTTCCAAATTCGATATTTTATTGTTATCGATATTATGTGTATATCGGAAACCAGAATAGTTATCGATAATTTGAAGCAAACTTGTTCTGCTCATGGTATAGGAGAACTTAAATACAAAATCAGAAGTCTCTAGCTCTTGTAGTCTCTGAGATCCACGCGTTCATACAGACGGACAGACGGTCAGACGGACAGACGGACAGACAGACGGACAGACGGACATGGCTATATCGTCTCGGCTGTTGATGCTGATCAAGAATATATATACTTTATAGGGTCGGAGATGCTTCCTTCTGCCAGTTACATACTTTTGCACAAAACCATTATACCCTTATTTACCCATTTTATGGGTTAAGGGTATAAAAATAGTAACGAAATCGACAATTTCATGGGCTCTTAGAGTTCGTTACGAGCACTTTTTTATCTTATCTATAAATCATTATCTCTATATGTACTATATTCATACATACGTACATAAATACTTACAGTTTGGAACAAAGTGCTTACACACTGTAAACAAATTTTTGTTATTAAATTAATATTTTTACTATTTAACAAAACTATAAACATTAACTTAAAACAAGTAGTAACGTTGCAGTCAGACGCAACCGACTGCGGTATACTCATTACCAGTTTTAAAACCGGTAAAAAGAGGCCTGTTTGCAAAGGGGTACGGATGCGGCAGGGGTGTACCATGCTTTAAGGATTCTCCGATGCAGATGGGGTAGCCACCAGCTTTCTTCCTTCCAAATTCTGTGACTCAAGCTCAAAGTTTGTAAACGTTTAGGAAAGGGGTGCTAGGGGCGGAATAGGTGGGCGTGGCTCCAAAACTTAAATGCAGATTGTTGGGGGTCTTTGCCAGCTATCTTCATACCAAATTTGGTGACTAGCTCAAAATTTGTAAAAGTGGGGAAATGCGGGCTGGGGGTGGAATGGGTGGACGTGGCTCCAAAATTTTGCAGTTTTTTGGGGGTTGCTAGTAGCTATCTTCTTGCCAAATATGGTAGTTATAGCTGTAAGGATGTGCGCAATATGTGGATGTATCAGTTTTGAGCTATCGAATTTATCGATTTGCCAGCCCCCCAGTTATCGTAGAACCCCCATCTTGACACTTTAATGTACTATCCCATAGATAAAGAGAATTGGAAAGTTTCAAGTCTCTAGCTTGAAGGGCTTGGAAAAAACTTGCAACCATACGGACAGACAGACACCATGACGGACATTGCACAAAACCAATATACTCTTTACCTTCGGTAACGAGTATAATAATAAGAAATACTACAAAGGCACTAAAATCAACTGCCAACAAAGTGTTAACACATTTTCTTTTAAATAGCTTTTTATTAGCTTTAATTGTACTTTTGATAACTCTCAAAGAAGCAAATCGTACTTTTAGGGCACAAAGTGCACACGCCTTTTTTACAATAAAATTATAATTTGTAGATCGTTATTGTTTTAATCTTATTTTAAAAATGATTTACTAAATTTTAAGTTCAATGTTTTTAAAAAGCGTATTTTGTAGTTATCTTTAAACTATAATTACTTTGATAATTTTCTTCGTTATTTTCGTATTCACAGTTATTTTTCTTAAAATTTAAATCGCGCAGCTGTTGGTAATGCAATTTTCTTAGAATTTTATATAATTTGTCGGTAGAATTTATTTGTTGTAGAAAGAGTTTTAGACAATTTAAAAATAGTTAATTGCGATTCCACCATCAGTAAATCGGCCCCGGAGATGGCAGAAATGTTTGCAGTCTGCAGAAAAACAGTTTACAATATTTAAAACTGCGGAAAACACGAGAAAAGACTGAAGACGAAGCCTTGAACTGGACGGCCGCGATTAATAATCTCGAAGGCAGAGCGAATTATGGCCAGAAAGATAAATGAAAATCCAACTATTTCGATCAGAACGCTTGTCAATGAAAAGAAGAAAGAATGTGGCTTTTCCAAATCACGCGAATATGTCAGAAAATCCATTAAAAGAGCTGCCCGAAAAAGCGTCGATGTCGGCGGAGCACATAAAGCGACATTAAACTTTCGCCAGGATTTACGTGGTACAGCAAGATTCGTACTGGGACGAAGTAGTGTTTTGTGATGAATCAAAAATTATGCTGTACTATAATGATGATGATGATATATAGTGATGATATATGTAGTGGTGGTTTGGGGGTGCATCTCAAGCAGAAGAGTTGGAGAATTGTGCTTCGTTGAAGGTACAATGGATGCCCCACAATATTTGAATATTCTGCGCAAACATTTGGTAGCCAGTGCCAACACATTAAAGCATCGCACACACTAGAGCGAATTATTCGCAGCGGTAGCCGCACGAATATTTAATTACGTTGCGTCTTACGAACGCACGCACACTAAAGCGGGGCGAATTCGTTCTGACAGCGAATGTGCAGCGTTTTTTTTCGCTGAATCTTGCGAACTGTGCTTGAACCGTTTTTTTCGCTTTCCGCCAAGATCGATGAAACTCATATTACGCAGAAACTGGCTTATGTTCTGCGCAGATGACGTCACATATGATGCATGTGTTGAATACATGTTGTTTACATGTTAAATTACTGTTTTTTGGCTTTTAATACAATATAATAATAATAATATAATAAGAGAAGCAGTTTTTAACTTATTCAGGCATGTCGCAGAATCCGATTTCTATCGGAATCGGTTTGATTCCGACACTTTTTTCATTTTGGTGTCGTACAATCCGATAGATGTCGTTTTCATGTTCGAATCGGAATTAGAGTCGATTTTGGTGTCGCAGAAAACGATATTATCGGATTCTCTATCGGAATTAAACCGATCATATGTTTGCCGGTGATTTACTTTTTGTTCACAAATTGCGCTTCATATTGTTGAAATGTAAGTATACAAAAATGTATTTATTACCTATTTGGGATGTTAATTAAAATATTCTTTCAACTTTATTAGGGGAAAACATAAAAATAACACGCAATGTGAAATCTTATTGAAGTTCATGGAAACAAATTCTGATATTGCAAAGGATTCACAAAGCGAGACAAAGTGCTCATTGATGCAATGTGGAGTGGTATTGTTGACGATGGCATGTGTGGCTTAATCATTTCCAGAACCATAACAAACGCTTCTTTATTTAAACGATATTGAGCAACAAACCTTAAACAAATGATATCTATTTGAAATTTGTCCAAGTGCACGGAAATCATTTATACATACGCAGACTCTGGAAAATCCAAAGGATTGCTATAGTCTCTTAAAATCCTACGCTTGATTTTTTCATTATTTTCCTCCGCTAATATAAAAGATAAGACCAATTCCACAGCACAGTTCATTTTTAACTGTACTTTTTATTTGCCGCTTTTGCACATATGACATAAACAGCTGTTTCGATTATCGGTTTTGCTAATGTTCGAAAAAAGACAAACCGATAAAAATCCACGACACCATTTAAAACCGATATCGTTTTACGAAACCGATAAAACGACAAAACGAGTCGGATTCTGCGACATGCCTGATTATCATTTATTTTTATTCAAAAAATATTTATAAAAATTACGTCACATGTGAAGAGCTGTTTATGCGCAATATCTGTTTTCTTTGCTTCATGGCTTCCCGAATAAAAAAAGAAACGAATAATTTCGCCGCAGTGTGATGACACTTGCAATTTTGGCGCGGAAAATATCAAGCGATTCATCGCTGCCGCTGCCGCTGCGAATGTTTCGCTCTGGTGTGTGCGATGTTTAAGATTTTTAAATGTAAAATGGTGTTCGAATCTCCTGCCCAAAGTCCAGTTCTCAACCGCATTGAAAAAATATGAAATATATGAAATTGATTGACGTTTGTTAACAAAAAGAACTTGTGTAGCAACTTTAAAAAAAATTAAATTTTATTAATAAATATGTGCTTTCATAAGGCACGCAAAATAAGATACATATACATATATGTATATACAGCCCAAAGAGTGCAAGCCATTAATTGCGTTTGCAAATTTGTACCTAATTAAATTTTCTTTCTATACTTTCAGCGACGCCTGCAAAAAGAGCTGATGTCCTTGATTAAGGAGCCGCCGCAAGGTGTGACTGTAGACACCGAAAGCGTACATCAAAATTTATCAGAGTAGGTGCCATATAAAAACTCCATCATGTGCCCCATTTAGGTATATATTCTCTTTAATATAATGGCGATGTGTTAATTGCAGATGGAAAATAAATATCAAAGGTTCTGAGGGCACACTTTATGAAGGCGAAGACTTCCAACTGTTATTTAAATTCAACAACAAATATCCCTTCGAGTCACCTGAGGTAAGTCTTAATACAGCTAAATATCAAGTATAGGTTGTTGAGAAAATCTTTTTTTAATTGCAGGTTACATTCATTGGCACCAATATACCCGTGCATCCACATGTATATAGCAATGGCCACATATGCTTATCCATCTTGACTGAGGACTGGTCTCCGGCACTGTCAGTCCAAGCGGTGTGCCTAAGCATAGCCTCCATGTTAAGCAGCTGTCGCGAAAAAAAGCGTCCGCCGGATAACACACTATACGTGAAGACCTGCAATAAAAATCCAAAAAAGACTAAATGGTGGTACCACGGTATGCATGCGGTATTCACTTATTCAACTTATTGCATATGTATGTATAAATTCTATGCAAATGATATCGTGTGTATTTTCTTGCAGATGATTCGGTTTAGTAAACGTTGCAAGTAGTGACTACTGCTTGCGATGCGCATATAAGACAACAACAACAATCAAACAACAACTCAATGATATCACAAAGCAAAAAACTTATTTTAATGGCCAGCAAGGATACCGACAGGAACAGCAAACAGAACACCCAAACAACAGAAGAAATCACAAACCAACTACCAATAAACAAGCCAACGAATCGAAAACAATTTTCAGTAAATACAAAAAGAACTCAGAATTCTTCTTAAGGCTGAAATGCTTTAGTTTTAAATTAGCTGTGACAGTTTACTAACGAGTTGTTATTTCTTAAGATATAAAACATGCGAAGTGTATATCTAAAGTTACATACATACTTACAAAACCTTTAAAATCAACAAATGGCGTTGCTGATTTTATATCACAACGCCAATGCAGGCAAAATATTAAAAATAAAAACTATAAAAACAAGAACTGTATAAAAATGAAATAACAAACTACATACAATTAAAATTTTAAATATAAATGTAAGAAACAAAATTAACTTAAAAATTAATCGTTATTGACTTACAATTAAGATGGCTCTGTAAAATTCCCCTCTAATCCAATACCTGGTTTATTCGATGCTGCCGCGCCGGCAGTGTAAGCTGCCACATTCCTGGGTTGGCCGTCAGTAACCTGAGTATTAATTATAACATGCCACATTAGATAATAGGTTTAAATTGATGTATAATTTTTAATTGGAAATTGCATGCTTCTTCTGGCTTTCCAATTGATGACCGAAACTGCAAATATCAAGAAACGTGCAGCATTCATAGATCGAAACCACAATTTTCGATATTACTGCATTAATTTTACTTCTCACGTACATTGTAAACTTGGTCCATTATTTGCATCGTACATCTTAATGCGCATATAGGAAGCATATAAGTTTATGGTTCTTATTATGAAATAGACGGAACCCTAAATTGTGGCCAAAATGTCATGCGACACTTTCGCAAACAGATTTACCTCTCAATGTGCAACTAGAATATGAAATGTGGCGAGCTACTCGCTCACATACATGATCATTATATCTGTATTACGCAATGTATAAATTAAATAACACATAACTAATGTGTATTGTATCCGCTTATAATTACAAATATATATACATATATGTATAGCATAAAACCCAAGTGTGTAGTCATACAAAGCAGTCGGCAATTATTTTATTAGGTTTTATTATGTTTGTATGTATTTTGTTTTTGCATATTACATGAATCGCGAGCTCAGTCGACATAGCCATATCGCTGTCCGTCGATCCGTTTGTTTTTATACAAGACTAAACTTTGGTGATGTTCGCCTTTTTGCTATACTTATATAACTTACCGAAATCGCTTTATTGTTTGGTTAACTTCCATTTGCCTAGAAAATGTACCGAAGTATTACATTTAAGTGCTGTCTACATTTATAACATAAACATTCAAAGCGCTTGAGTGTTGAGAAATCAAAGTAAAATAGTAGTATGTACAAGCGATCATCTGTCAATTGTCTATTATAAAAAACTATATATATTTAGATGATAAGAGTAAATTTTACTTATATTTAGTATAAATAGGATAATAGTATACTATATATATATATATTTTTATATTAAGCAATTTAATAGTAATAGTTACAAACTGTTTTTCTTATCCTTTTATCTAAACAATGAATTTCTATATGAGACACACATTGTTTCAACAAATGTAATTAAGCGTGCTGTGCTCTGCTAGTTTCAAACATTCACATCGATTCAAATTATATTCCCACACTAACACCGGTATTAGGAGTATAGTACAGGCATTGCAGCGCCTCCTGCAGCGCACGCTGGCAGGCCATTGCAGACGTAAAGCCACCGGCGTTTTCCTGAGGCGTTTCTGGTCGTACATGTGAGATGTAACCAAGGGACTCAACATCGCTCGCGGGCGGAGGCGTGGGACCATCAGTTATGGGTATGAGCGGTTCGTAAACGAAAAGTGGGCCCTCATCGGATTTCGGTACCGGCTGTAGGCTTGGATCTGCCGTCTGCCCAAATTTGATACCCGAGGAGAATTCGTTGATTGATTTCGGTGGTGGTAGCTGCTTTTCCTCCTCGCGTTGCTTTTCGGCTTTTTCGGCGAACTCATTGACGATTGTGGCGGCGTCCTTGCCACTGTACATGAGCTCTTCGATGAGGGCCTGCTTGTCGCGCGCCTTTTTCTTTTTATGCTCCGTCTCCAGCTCGTCTAGCTCCTTCTTGCGGCACTCATCCTGCGCACGCTCCAACTCTAGCAACTCCTCCAGGGCACAATCATCGCGTCCGACGCGCGTCTTGTTTCGCTGAATGACCTCACGATTGTCGCGTTTGTAGGTTTCAATACGTTTATTTGTCTCGATGATTTCAATATTGTTGCACAGATTGAAGACAATGTCCTCGATTTCCTCCAGGTAGTCGTTGTACTCCTCCAGCGTGCCAAAGTCCTCCTCGCGTTTGTTATAGTCACGCAAAATGCGCCGGCGTATATCTACCTCCTTCTCTACCATTGGATCCTCAAATAGCTGCACGCGAAAGTTGTTGCGCCGCAGTGGCACCATGCACTCGGGACAGGCGCCCGAACCCTTGAGGAATAGCATATCCACGCATGATTCGCATAGCGTGTGTCCACAAACGTTGACCATCAACTTTAGCGATGGATTGCGGTACTTGGTGGTCTTGCAACGTGGACATGCCTGCTCCTCCATATTGTGGCTGTTTTATTTAATTTTTACAGCTAAGAAAATGTATAAAAGAAATTCCGAACAATATTATTAATATTGAAATTTTCCAACACAGTATTAATCGCATTGTTGCGCTGTCGATATTCCTTACAAGTAATATAAAGCATTTAGTATTAAAAGAATTTAGAAGTATTTAACAGTATAGTATACTATAGGCTTTAGTTTATTTATGCATTAAGTGGCAGCTCCTATGCATTGCCACATTGTTCAAATATTAACAGCTAATTATTTATTCGAAATGGAGAGCGCAAGTACTTTTGGACAATTTTTTAGTTTTCTATTATTTTCCATTGCAGTACATGCAATTAAGTGGTGTACTAATAGCACAAAGATATTATAATCATTTCATATATAGTAAAGTCAATTTCCGCGATTCAAAAAAAAAGAAGAGCGTATTGTAAAAAATTTGAAACAAATTGACTCCTTATGGACTGAAGGAGTATGCCTGACCAGCTTAATAGAAAGTTCAGAAATTTAAAGAACACGTATGAATGGATTACAACTAAAAATAACAGCACTAAAATGCTCCTGAAACTTATCAACAGTTATTTCATGGAACTACTATGACCAGTGCTGCAAACTTTTTCTTTAAAAAAAGAGCTGATTTTGATGGGACGGATGATGGAAAAAAGCTTAAAAAAGTAAAGAAAAAGCGGAATTTTCAATAACTATGAAGTGTTTGCTTTCAATTTTAATATTATAAAAAGGAAAATGTAATAAGCTTAATTATTTATTTAAATAGTTACGATGGTTTCTCTTTTAATCAATTCTTTTTTGGCATTTTGCAAATGCGTGTGTTGGTCGACAGGGTAACCGGAAAAGAGACAGAGGTAAGATCAGTGTGGCCGAACCACACGTTCTGATAAATCTTAATACTAACATCGATGCCTTAATACTAGCTTACGATATATCGGTATACACGTACATAGCATAACATAAACAATCGATAGAAATTACATATGAATACTTCATACAAAAAATACTTTACAAAAGATTTTTGTTTGTTTGTTTGAAGTAGATATGGGCATAGGCCTTATTTTTCGCGCTCGACCCGACCAAGCGCATGGGCCGCCAATCTTTACCCGCACCCGATCACCACATTTGACAGTTGTTTCACTCGCTGTTAATGAAAGATGCAGCCTAATGGAATCGGGGTATAACAGTGATATGTCCGTCTCACTCGCACGTGTCGCTACCATAAAATAGGGGACTGTAGTTTGCGGAATGGACCACCTTATATTAATCCATCATGGCTACGCTTAGTTACGTTACGAGTTCCAATTGAATGTTGGAATTTTGCTGTTTGGCGGCTCTATTTAGTGAATTCTTGTTGGTCTTATACAAAAAGATGCGGCATCTTCGAGTTCAAATTACAGACTTGCGTCTTGCTGTAGTGGAATCGGGGTATAAAGTGTCGACCGATTTCGTGCAAACTCTTGGCAAACAGTGCTGCCATTTCCGCTTTTTTCTTGTCAGATCGGGCTTTTTTGACAACGCGATTGCGGCAAAAATTTGACAACAGCTGGCAGCGGGAATTCTGGCTTTTTTTTTAAGAATGCTTGCCGCTTGTTGTTTTTTAGTTTCTTGATTTTGTTAGTAGTTTATTTATATGAGTTCTACAATGAAAGTTTTTATTCAGGCATTAACATAAAGATATTCCATTTATATCGATTAGGAATCGGTTTTCACTCCTATCGCATAATCTCGCACTTCTAATTCGTGAACTACTTCCGTCTATTGCCGGGGAAAAGAAATAAAAACATTAAAAATCCTAAAGACATTTACAAACAAAAAGTCCGGGATGCCTGGTTTCAGAGCTCGGAGTTTTCGGAATGCCTGCAGAAGGGTTTGACAAATCCCACACGGGTGTTTTGCATTTTTTAAAGCAGCAAAACTGCAAAATTGAAAGGCTACGCGCAAAAAAAATTAAATCCTGGAATATTTTGGCATTTAAGACATTGACAAGGTGGAACGTCAGTATTATGACATTCACCCTGCACAATGGGAATATGTTGACAAAACATTTAAGTTCTGGAGTGAAGTGCTGAAGCTCCGAGATTCTGGTGGGAACTGCTGCTTTTTCGTAATAGTTTCAGTTGCGCTTCAATTTCTTTCGTTGCCTTGGCCCAAGACCGAAGTGGAGCGGGTTTTTACCCAAGTCAATCTTATAAAAACTAAAATGAGAAATTGGATGAAAGTTAACACATCAAATTCAATTTTGGCCGTAAGGCTGTTACGAGTAGTTTAATTTACATATTCTGAACAGATATATATTTATTTCAAATTTTATGTAAGGATTGCGCCGCCAAAGCAAATGTTGTAATAATTACCAGTTGTCACCGAGCTGCTTAGTTGTTTTAAGGCTCAGTTACCCGAACTTAACTTGACTTGAGCTTAACTTGACTTGAACTTAACTTGACTGAACTTAACTTGAACGTGAAATTCTAGCAATTACCCGAACTTAACAAAACGGAAACTTAACTGAACCTGAACCGGAGCGTGAATGCGGCCGTGCGCATGAACTTTACGAACAGCGGTTTTTCAGTGTTTTGATATTTTTAGGTATGAGCGAGTTTTATAGAACAAAAAGAACTTAACGTGAACTTATTGAACTTGAACATGAAATTCTGTTTTTTGTAGGTTGTTAAGTTACGCCAAGTTAAGTTGAGTGCAGTTTTTTTTCGTTAAGTTGAAGGGATCAGCTGTTTCTTAAGTACAACTTCAAGTCAAGTTAAGTTTGGGTAACTGAGCCTTTACGCAACAAATTTTTTAACACGAACAATACGTCAGACGATATTTTAGAACGCTTCAATTTTTTTCAATAAAACTACTTACAACAAATTAAATTGAATGAATATTACAAAAATAATAGAAATCAGCTTATTTTTTGACTTGCTTCCTTTGGGATTCCGCTTTTTTGGCTTTTATTTTTAAGTGATCTAGCTTTCTTATGTCTAGAAAAAACGGGCAGCACTGTTGGCAAGCCATCTACACCAGCGATCGGTACATTTAGCGTTTCCTATAGCAGACAATAGGCCAGCAATATTTTGATTTTACTCTGTACGCTGTAAAAAACCGCACGATGTTCGGCTTTCGGCACTTGTGTTGCTCCCACTTCGGCAAAGCTAATCAAGTCAATTGCTGTTCAGCTTTCGCCAAGGCAAGACCTCGCTGCGCAACTATTTCAAATACTAAATATTTTACACTATAAAAAACTGAAACATGAATAAATTTTTTTTTAATGAAAATATGGCTGACGAGTCTCAATGTTTAATTTGCTCCCGAATTTTAAATTATAATAATATATATTAAAAAAAAAAAACAATTATGAATTGCTTAAAGAAAATGAGCGAGCTCGAATTCTTTTAGAATTAAATGCTACATTTTTTTTGCAGTTCATAGCTTGCCACATTGACAATAAATTAGACCAAATAAATAAAGAATTTAAAAAAAGGGGTATTTTTTTTAATTTGCCAACTTGTACATTTTTTTCAGTGTACCACTGTTTTCTTCGTGTGCGAACCTAGTTTTCAACACAAGCACAAATCAATAAAAGTATAGTCATGATACAATTATACAAGGTAGTCCACTCGGCAAAATCATAGTCCCTTAATATAAGTGCGAGTGAAAGAGCGTTGAATAGTGAGTGTGAGTGAAACGGCTACACAGTGCGCCGATTAACCCACGCATGGGGCGAAAAGTTTGCTTAGTTATGACAAGAGTTTTAGTGTTTATAATTTTATTTTTATTAGTTTTGAGTTTGCCATTATTCTTTGTTTTCGTTGTTTAACAGCCATTCTTTTGTTTAAGCTCTTAATTCTGAAGAATATACGTATCTTAAAAAAAAATTGTTTTATATATACACTGATATCGACCTGCTCAGCGGCGTTTAACAATGTCTGTTTTACATTTTCTGTTATTTTAAATGTATCTTTTACAATATGTAAAAATATTAATTCTAATTGTTTTATTTTGTTTTTAAATGTCGATGAAGGTTTAATCAGTCCCCCATGTGACACCTCATCTACGTGCTTGCGACAAGAACTGCAAAAAGCCATTTTTCTGCTTGAGACTTAAGGGTTAAAGCTCAGAAAAATAAGCGTCCGCACACAACCTTTCAGTTCGACAAGCAAGCACGCACTCAAAATAGGGGACCAAAACCGAATGACTTCTGCAGCCGAGTGGACTACCTTGTATAATTGTATCATGAGTATAGTTGTGTTAGTTTGCCGATCTACACGGCCATACAAACAAACTCTAAAAATAGTGATGTAAAGTTGGGTCGAAGCTTCGATATCGATGTTCATCGATGTTTGCAAAATGATAGATCGATGTGGTGTGAAACATCGGCTAGAAACATCGATGTTTTCAACCCATTCCGTTATTTTTCGTTAATTCAATTTTTAGAAGCCTTTTTATTAAATGCTTTCTTAGTTTTTTTTTTTATTTCTTTATTGAGTGGTTTACTTAACAATATAATAAACAGAACGCTGAAAAAACCCGTTCAAAAGGAACCGACGATGTAAATTGGGATATGTGTTTTTCATACCTTCCCATACTTGTAGAGGGTTGCTTTCAAATGACGTTAATGGCATTCGCAGGTACGCTTTCATCTCCACATCAGTATCCCCATTAGGCTTATGACACTGAGCCAGCTGGTGATGGTGGTCCCAAGAAGAATTGGATTTAGTTGTGTTTGTCACGTTATCATTACTATTGTTGTCTTAAGCCATCGGTTTTACCATAGACCCATTTTGTAATTATATACCGCGACGGAATTTTGCAGCGCGGCGCAACCGTATGCATCAAATATATGAAGCCTGGGTTTTCGACTATGGAAATTGGTTGCACATCTTTTTTTTATCATGTAAATAATGGCATCGTTGAATTTTTTGGTTTTTTCCCCGTCGGTGCCGTACTCCGCTTTATTTCTAAAGCTTTCAGCAATAGAAACTTGTGCCACACCGCTAGAATCAGGTACTGAAGGAACTTCAACATGTTGATTAATTTTATGAAAGGAACGCAGGTGGTCCTTCATGTTGGTCGTGT
Source organism: Scaptomyza flava (assembly GCA_030179655.1). Taxonomy (NCBI): domain Eukaryota; kingdom Metazoa; phylum Arthropoda; class Insecta; order Diptera; family Drosophilidae; genus Scaptomyza; species Scaptomyza flava. Next base: position 68,065,119 of record JARNME010000404.1, on the reverse strand, counting down.
TACCCGCATTATTGAGAACTTTGGCGCAAATGTTGCATTTTGCGCTATTTCCGTCAATTTTAATAAAGTGCCTCCAGAAAAAGCTTGACTTTATTAAACTCTTATTTATTCGTTATAATATGTTGGATGGCTTGTATTTTCAAAGATTCTTTTCGGTTCTTAATAATTGCACGCGCTTGGCATAAAATTCACCGGAAAAGAGACAGACTCGGGGCCATACCAGACGGTGAGGTATTGCCTATGTTCAGACATCAAAAGCACAATTTAAAAGAGGATTGAGCCACAATTTCAGTTAAGATGACTCCAGCACACCGTCATACGGAAGATGTGTGAGCTGAGAGCCTTCCACATCCTAGGTGACATACCGATCATTCGGGAGTTTCTTATGAATGACATAAGGACCACGGTATCGCTTAATGAGTTTTTTGTTTACGCCAGCCGTCGCGACGCCGACGCGTCGTGTCAACATTTTTGATGCCGACAAAATCACCTTCTTCGAAACTAACAGCAGGGCGATGGTATTTACCAAAATACTCTATGTTATACTCTTGGGACTTGACAATGTTCTCCAAGGCAAGCTTAATCAATCGACCTATCATTTAAACGCTCAGTCAGCTCATCTATAACGGACCCGCGCTGTTCGACAACAAAAAGGTGGACGAAGAGTGCAAATTTGGTTGTGGAATGGATTGAATTATTCAAAGCGAACTCAATTTTCGGAAGTTGTTTCACCCAATCGGCATGATCCAATGGTTCAGACAATTTGCTAAGCATGGGACATATGACACGGTTGACACGTTCCATTTGACCATTAGACCGAGGGGAGGCAGTGGCATTCTGGACATGGACTATATGATGAGATTGGAGAAAATTAGCAAACTCGGCAGAAGTGATGCATGTACCTCGATCACTAACAATTCGCCAGGGTCGACTTTAATTGGAAAAATACTGCGTCTCCAAAGTGTGACATGCTTCCTGGGAACTAGTAGCAGCGGCAGGGTACAATTTGACAAATTTGGTAGAGGCATCAATAACGACCAACAGATGTTTTTCCTGGACTGTATGGACGGAAGGGGTCCTAAGTGGTCAATATGAAGAGTAAAAAACGGCAAGGGCGTTTTCGGAATGCTATGCAGATAGACATTATTATTTCATTAAGGATTATATTAAGGATATTAAGGATTTCATATACGGGAACCAATAATGCTTTTTAATCTGTGTACAACGCTTCTCAGTGGACAGACGGTCTAACTTCTTGTGCACTATTCGTATGACACTATTAATCATTTCGGCAGGGACATACTGCTGAAGTACGTCGGCTGGTGATCGGCGATACACGCCGCCATCTTGTAATTCAAAGCCAGCAATCTCTTGGTTCTCCAAGACACTCCACGTCAGTTGTAGTTGGAATTATAGGTTCAAATCATTCACATATGCAGAAGTATCTAGTCTAGTAAGAGCATCAAAATGGGGCGTACACATGCCAGACCGATGTTCAATGGTATAGTTATAACTCTCCAATAGTAATGCCCAGCGGGCAATTTTCGCGGAAGATCCACCATTCCTCAGAGTTAACGCTAATGAATTACAATCTGTAATTATCTTAAACGGAACTTCAGGTATGTCTCAAAACGCTGTAAGGCATATACAATAGCCAGGGTTTCTAATTCGTAGCTATGTAATTTGGATTCAGGGGCGGAAGCGGTCTTCGAAAAGTAGCACACCGGATGAAACTTATCATCAGTTTGTTTCTGCAAGAGCATCGCTTCAAAACCGGCTGAACTATCATCACAATGTAATTCGGTTTCTGACTTCGGGTTTTAGATAGACAGCACCGGTGACTCAATCAGTTTAGCTTGCAGTGTTCGGAAGGATTTAAGACACTCATCAGAGAAAACGTATGGGGTATATTTTTTCAGCAGGCGCGACATCGGATAAGCAATTTTGGCAAAGTTGGGTACAAAACGACGGAAGTAAGAAAAAAGATCCAGACAGCGTTCCAATTCTTTCCTATCCCGGGGTTCCGGCAAACTTTTTATAGCTTGAAGGTGACCTGGTTACGGAGTGATACCGGAAGAGTTTGCTAAATACCCTAAATACTCCAACTCTTTATGCGCAAAACGACACTTAGACAATTTGAGGCGTAGCCCATTCACTCGCAAGGTATACAGTGCCTCTTCCAACACTTGCAGATGGGTTTTAAAGTGACTTGACGCGATTTATATGTCGTCTATATAAATCACTAATTGACCTCTATTGATCAAGTCCTTCAGCACAAAGTACACAAATCCATTACATAAGCCAAACGGCCTGAGTACGTACATAAATAAAAGATTGCAACTTTGTAGATTGTTCTAACGGCAGAGTAGGCTCTATATTAAACTCATTTTCACTAACAGCAGGTAACTCGATTGCTTTAATGGCTGAAAGGGCATCACATTATTTTATATTCGTTTTACAAAAGAAATCTCTGCCCAAAATCATTGGAAAATGTGTGACACTGTTCGGCAGTACATCAAATGTGTGTAATACTGTTCGACTAAAGAAACGGATGGCACATTGGACTTTTCATAATGACATAAGTTGATGGTCCCCCAGACCACGGCAGTTTAACGTGGTTGATTTCAGGCTACAGGTAAAAGGCACTTCAGATTGCCGAATAAAACTTCTAGGACTACCCGAATGAAGAAGGGAGAAAATATTTGTAAACTCACTGCTTTTCACTTGATTTGACACCAATGCAAAACTTACCATCTGTAGATGTTCTACTTTATCTACTAAGGTGTCTCCGCAACAGGAGTCGGCAACGGCGTCGGCAGCGGTGGCATTGGTGGCGATGGCATTCCCGGTCTTGAATGTGCAGTTCCTATGCAAATGATCCGTTTTCCCGCACTTGAAAAAAACGAATTCGCTTATCACGTAGGCTTCGGGCACTGAGACTTGTAGTGTCCAAATAACGAGCAGTTGTAACACCGCACATCTCTTACAGCAGGGACGGCTTTCGTGGACGGAAGGGAAACTCTTGTAACGACAGGTTGTCGAGGCAGGGGATGGTTATCGGCAGCCACTTGTTTACTCGCATTGGATTGCACTCTTCGTCTCTCGTATCTCTCCAGAAGCGTCTTCAGATCGTAGATGGTTCGGGCTGCATATAGCATGCCCACTGATGGCGAGCTGTCTCGGAGTCTATCAATGATGAGATCCACCAACTCAGCCTCAGGGATGGTGGCACTCATTGCAATCTCTTGCATCTCAATAGCATATCGCAGGTACCCCTCTCCTGTCTTAAGACGTTGGTTCCGCAGGACTGCGTACACTTCTTCAGTGCTCCAGGATCGTCCAAACTCATATTCTTCTGTTTACGCAGATTAGCTAATTGTTTGTCTTAATTCAAGGACACTGGCAGCTGGGCTACTGCTAGTGCAGCAGACGGCAAGGCAGCAGCAGGAGCAGTTGACGGCAGGGCTACTGTTGAAACAGCAGAAAGCGGGGCATCAGCAGAGGCAGTTGACAGCGGGGCTAATGTTGGAACAGCAGACAGCGGGGCATCAGCAGAAGCAGTTGACGGCAGAGTCAGCGGCAGGCACAGTGGGCAGCGGGGTTATCGCTGGGACAGCAGATGGCGAGGCGACTGCAGATTTAGACAATTCTGATACCAGTTGGCGTATTTGCTAGCGTATTGTCGCTAGCGGTGGCCATTCCACCTTAGGTGCCTTCAGCAGGTGAATCATTTCGTCTTTGTTAATGCCCATGTTGGATTGGGCGTCCCACTTCTGAGCTATAAAACTCTTATTTATTCGTTATAATATGTTGGATGGCTTGAATTTTCAAAGATTCTTTTCGGTACTTAATAAATGCGCGCGCTTGGCATAAGGTTCACCTGAAAAGAGACAAGGGCAAGATCAGTGTGGCCGAACCACTCTTTTTATACCCTTAACCCATAAAATGGGTAGAAAGGGTATAATGGTTTTGTGCAGAAGTATGTAACAGGCAGAAGGAAGCATCTCCGACCCCATAGAGTGTATGTATTCTTGATCAGATTCAACAGCCGATACGATGTAGCCATGTCCGTCTGTCTGTCTGTCTGTCTGTCCGTCTGTCCGTCTGTATGAACGCGTGGATCTCCGAGACTACAAGAGCTAGAGACTTCTGATTTTGTATTTAAGTTCTCCTATACCATGAGCAGAACAAGTTTGCTTCAAATTATCGATAACTAATCTGGTTTCCGATACACACATAGAATCGATAACAATAAAATATCGAATTTGGAAAATCTAAAAATGAGGGTTGAAGTAATGGATAATGATAGAACTTTTCTGAAAATTTCGTCCAAAGCGGTTGAGAAACACCGGAGATATTGAACTTAATCGATGGAAGCTAAGCCAGTATACCAAAGTCTTATATAAATTAAATATATTTATTGCAACTGGGTTCAGGGTATCTTCTAGTCGGGCTCTCCCGACTAGAGCCTTCTTACTTGTTTAAATGTGATAGAACTTAAAACAAATTGGCGTTTAAACATTTTTTGTTTTTCCTCTAGTTTAAAATATATAGCCCCTTAAACTTTTTATTTGACACTGCATCAAACGCTGCCAGCGATTTAGAATAGTTGCTGCGTCAGCACCACTTTCTGGCTCAGGGTTGGATAGGAGTGGACCACCGACAAGAAAGTGACCCGGGCTCAATGCTAGCAGGTCGGTTGGGTCTTCGGACATTGCCGAAATTGGACGCGAGTTCAAGCACGCCTCTACCTTGAAAAGAATCGTTGACAACTCCTCGAAGGTATGCTTGAACGTGACCGTGGATTTGTAAAATAGAGTTTTAAAACTCTTCACTCCAGCTTCCCATAAGCCACCCATGTGTGGAGCACTAGGAGGGTTGAAGTGCCAGGACAAGTTCCGGTAGCTGTATTTGGAGAGGACAAGGTTCCTTGTAGCTTCAAGAAACTCACGCGACAAGACCTTGGCATATGACAAATGTTTTTCCATTATCAGAGTGCATTGTCGCTGGACACCCACGCCTTGCTATGAACCTGGCAAACGCTGCTAAGAACTTTTCGGTCGTGAGGTCCGAAGTAGCTTCTAAGTGGATTGCTTTGGTGCTAAAACACACAAAGACGCACACGTACCCCTTGGTTATAAGACATGCTCGGCCTGTATAATTCTTAATATCAAAGGGGCCGGTAAAGTCAACACCGGTGTATGTGAAAGGACGCGAAAAAGCAGTACGTCGAGCCGGTAGCTCCCCCATGAGTTGTGTCTGGAGCCGTTTGCGATGGATTATGCAAACTTTGCAGGAATTTATCGTGGATTTGACCAATACCTTGAGCTTTGGAATCCAGTATTTTGCTCGGATAAGGCGCATCATCAGCTGATTGCCCCCGTGCAACGAGATTTGATGAGTGAAGCGCACAAGAAGGCGAGAGTACAGACATGAATAGGGCAGTATGATGGGGTGACGCTCATCATAACTAATACCCCGATTCCACTAGAGCAAGATGCAAGTATGTAATTGGTATTCGAAGATGCCGCATCTTTTTGTATTAGAATCCCATTTGTACAATGGGAATCTTATTCAAATTTTCCCCGTTGGTCGGCTGCATTCCCAGTTGGTTCGAAACCGACCAACTGGGAATGTTAGAAGTTAACATTACAGAGCACTGAACAGAGCTTTAACATAGCCGATAGTATGAAATTTGTAATCGATACTTGGTTTTAACAGTGCCAATTTGAGTAAAACAGCTTGTCATCAAGTGCCTGTCCAAACAAACTGGGATATTCGTTAAACCATGTTTGCATTTTGCGCAAAAATTAAAGCAATAATTTTTACTTTTTTAGTTTCACTAATTTTATTTGTGTTCGAACTCATATTTGCTTCCAATTAAATATAAACGTATAATACACAAACAGCTGTCTGCTGTCTCTTTACAGACCCTGTTAAATCAAGATGCAACTATGCAATTGGATTTATAGTGGAATCACCTACATCTTTCACTCGCTGTTAATGAAAGATGCAGCCTAATGGAATCGGGGTATAACAGTGATATGTCCGTCTCACTCGCACGTGTCGCTACCATAAAATAGGGGACTGTAGTTTGCGGAATGGACCACCTTATATTAATCCATCATGGCTACGCTTAGTTACGTTACGAGTTCCAATTGAATGTTGGAATTTTGCTGTTTGGCGGCTCTATTTAGTGAATTCTTGTTGGTCTTATACAAAAAGATGCGGCATCTTCGAGTTCAAATTACAGACTTGCGTCTTGCTGTAGTGGAATCGGGGTATAAAGTGTCGACCGATTTCGTGCAAACTCTTGGCAAACAGTGCTGCCATTTCCGCTTTTTTCTTGTCAGATCGGGCTTTTTTGACAACGCGATTGCGGCAAAAATTTGACAACAGCTGGCAGCGGGAATTCTGGCTTTTTTTTTAAGAATGCTTGCCGCTTGTTGTTTTTTAGTTTCTTGATTTTGTTAGTAGTTTATTTATATGAGTTCTACAATGAAAGTTTTTATTCAGGCATTAACATAAAGATATTCCATTTATATCGATTAGGAATCGGTTTTCACTCCTATCGCATAATCTCGCACTTCTAATTCGTGAACTACTTCCGTCTATTGCCGGGGAAAAGAAATAAAAACATTAAAAATCCTAAAGACATTTACAAACAAAAAGTCCGGGATGCCTGGTTTCAGAGCTCGGAGTTTTCGGAATGCCTGCAGAAGGGTTTGACAAATCCCACACGGGTGTTTTGCATTTTTTAAAGCAGCAAAACTGCAAAATTGAAAGGCTACGCGCAAAAAAAATTAAATCCTGGAATATTTTGGCATTTAAGACATTGACAAGGTGGAACGTCAGTATTATGACATTCACCCTGCACAATGGGAATATGTTGACAAAACATTTAAGTTCTGGAGTGAAGTGCTGAAGCTCCGAGATTCTGGTGGGAACTGCTGCTTTTTCGTAATAGTTTCAGTTGCGCTTCAATTTCTTTCGTTGCCTTGGCCCAAGACCGAAGTGGAGCGGGTTTTTACCCAAGTCAATCTTATAAAAACTAAAATGAGAAATTGGATGAAAGTTAACACATCAAATTCAATTTTGGCCGTAAGGCTGTTACGAGTAGTTTAATTTACATATTCTGAACAGATATATATTTATTTCAAATTTTATGTAAGGATTGCGCCGCCAAAGCAAATGTTGTAATAATTACCAGTTGTCACCGAGCTGCTTAGTTGTTTTAAGGCTCAGTTACCCGAACTTAACTTGACTTGAGCTTAACTTGACTTGAACTTAACTTGACTTGAACTTAACTTGAACGTGAAATTCTAGCAATTACCCGAACTTAACAAAACGGAAACTTAACTGAACCTGAACCGGAGCGTGAATGCGGCCGTGCGCATGAACTTTACGAACAGCGGTTTTTCAGTGTTTTGATATTTTTAGGTATGAGCGAGTTTTATAGAACAAAAAGAACTTAACGTGAACTTATTGAACTTGAACATGAAATTCTGTTTTTTGTAGGTTGTTAAGTTACGCCAAGTTAAGTTGAGTGCAGTTTTTTTTCGTTAAGTTGAAGGGATCAGCTGTTTCTTAAGTACAACTTCAAGTCAAGTTAAGTTTGGGTAACTGAGCCTTTACGCAACAAATTTTTTAACACGAACAATACGTCAGACGATATTTTAGAACGCTTCAATTTTTTTCAATAAAACTACTTACAACAAATTAATTGAATGAATATTACAAAATAATAGAAATCAGCTTATTTTTTGACTTGCTTCCTTTGGGATTCCGCTTTTTTGGCTTTTATTTTTAAGTGATCTAGCTTTCTTATGTCTAGAAAAAACGGGCAGCACTGTTGGCAAGCCATCTACACCAGCGATCGGTACATTTAGCGTTTCCTATAGCAGACAATAGGCCAGCAATATTTTGATTTTACTCTGTACGCTGTAAAAAACCGCACGATGTTCGGCTTTCGGCACTTGTGTTGCTCCCACTTCGGCAAAGCTAATCAAGTCAATTGCTGTTCAGCTTTCGCCAAGGCAAGACCTCGCTGCGCAACTATTTCAAATACTAAATATTTTACACTATAAAAAACTGAAACATGAATAAATTTTTTTTTAATGAAATATGGCTGACGAGTCTCAATGTTTAATTTGCTCCCGAATTTTAAATTATAATAATATATATTAAAAAAAAAAACAATTATGAATTGCTTAAAGAAAATGAGCGAGCTCGAATTCTTTTAGAATTAAATGCTACATTTTTTTTGCAGTTCATAGCTTGCCACATTGACAATAAATTAGACCAAATAAATAAAGAATTTAAAAAAGGGGTATTTTTTTTAATTTGCCAACTTGTACATTTTTTTCAGTGTACCACTGTTTTCTTCGTGTGCGAACCTAGTTTTCAACACAAGCACAAATCAATAAAAGTATAGTCATGATACAATTATACAAGGTAGTCCACTCGGCAAAATCATAGTCCCTTAATATAAGTGCGAGTGAAAGAGCGTTGAATAGTGAGTGTGAGTGAAACGGCTACACAGTGCGCCGATTAACCCACGCATGGGGCGAAAAGTTTGCTTAGTTATGACAAGAGTTTTAGTGTTTATAATTTTATTTTTATTAGTTTTGAGTTTGCCATTATTCTTTGTTTTCGTTGTTTAACAGCCATTCTTTTGTTTAAGCTCTTAATTCTGAAGAATATACGTATCTTAAAAAAAAATTGTTTTATATATACACTGATATCGACCTGCTCAGCGGCGTTTAACAATGTCTGTTTTACATTTTCTGTTATTTTAAATGTATCTTTTACAATATGTAAAAATATTAATTCTAATTGTTTTATTTTGTTTTTAAATGTCGATGAAGGTTTAATCAGTCCCCCATGTGACACCTCATCTACGTGCTTGCGACAAGAACTGCAAAAAGCCATTTTTCTGCTTGAGACTTAAGGGTTAAAGCTCAGAAAAATAAGCGTCCGCACACAACCTTTCAGTTCGACAAGCAAGCACGCACTCAAAATAGGGGACCAAAACCGAATGACTTCTGCAGCCGAGTGGACTACCTTGTATAATTGTATCATGAGTATAGTTGTGTTAGTTTGCCGATCTACACGGCCATACAAACAAACTCTAAAAATAGTGATGTAAAGTTGGGTCGAAGCTTCGATATCGATGTTCATCGATGTTTGCAAAATGATAGATCGATGTGGTGTGAAACATCGGCTAGAAACATCGATGTTTTCAACCCATTCCGTTATTTTTCGTTAATTCAATTTTTAGAAGCCTTTTTATTAAATGCTTTCTTAGTTTTTTTTTTTATTTCTTTATTGAGTGGTTTACTTAACAATATAATAAACAGAACGCTGAAAAAACCCGTTCAAAAGGAACCGACGATGTAAATTGGGATATGTGTTTTTCATACCTTCCCATACTTGTAGAGGGTTGCTTTCAAATGACGTTAATGGCATTCGCAGGTACGCTTTCATCTCCACATCAGTATCCCCATTAGGCTTATGACACTGAGCCAGCTGGTGATGGTGGTCCCAAGAAGAATTGGATTTAGTTGTGTTTGTCACGTTATCATTACTATTGTTGTCTTAAGCCATCGGTTTTACCATAGACCCATTTTGTAATTATATACCGCGACGGAATTTTGCAGCGCGGCGCAACCGTATGCATCAAATATATGAAGCCTGGGTTTTCGACTATGGAAATTGGTTGCACATCTTTTTTTTATCATGTAAATAATGGCATCGTTGAATTTTTTGGTTTTTTTCCCCGTCGGTGCCGTACTCCGCTTTATTTCTAAAGCTTTCAGCAATAGAAACTTGTGCCACACCGCTAGAATCAGGTACTGAAGGAACTTCAACATGTTGATTAATTTTATGAAAGGAACGCAGGTGGTCCTTCATGTTGGTCGTGTTACCCGCATTATTGAGAACTTTGGCGCAAATGTTGCATTTTGCGCTATTTCCGTCAATTTTAATAAAGTGCCTCCAGAAAAAGCTTGACTTTATTAAACTCTTATTTATTCGTTATAATATGTTGGATGGCTTGTATTTTCAAAGATTCTTTTCGGTTCTTAATAATTGCACGCGCTTGGCATAAAATTCACCGGAAAAGAGACAGACTCGGGGCCATACCAGACGGTGAGGTATTGCCTATGTTCAGACATCAAAAGCACAATTTAAAAGAGGATTGAGCCACAATTTCAGTTAAGATGACTCCAGCACACCGTCATACGGAAGATGTGTGAGCTGAGAGCCTTCCACATCCTAGGTGACATACCGATCATTCGGGAGTTTCTTATGAATGACATAAGGACCACGGTATCGCTTAATGAGTTTTTTGTTTACGCCAGCCGTCGCGACGCCGACGCGTCGTGTCAACATTTTTGATGCCGACAAAATCACCTTCTTCGAAACTAACAGCAGGGCGATGGTATTTACCAAAATACTCTATGTTATACTCTTGGGACTTGACAATGTTCTCCAAGGCAAGCTTAATCAATCGACCTATCATTTAAACGCTCAGTCAGCTCATCTATAACGGACCCGCGCTGTTCGACAACAAAAAGGTGGACGAAGAGTGCAAATTTGGTTGTGGAATGGATTGAATTATTCAAAGCGAACTCAATTTTCGGAAGTTGTTTCACCCAATCGGCATGATCCAATGGTTCAGACAATTTGCTAAGCATGGGACATATGACACGGTTGACACGTTCCATTTGACCATTAGACCGAGGGGAGGCAGTGGCATTCTGGACATGGACTATATGATGAGATTGGAGAAAATTAGCAAACTCGGCAGAAGTGATGCATGTACCTCGATCACTAACAATTCGCCAGGGTCGACTTTAATTGGAAAAATACTGCGTCTCCAAAGTGTGACATGCTTCCTGGGAACTAGTAGCAGCGGCAGGGTACAATTTGACAAATTTGGTAGAGGCATCAATAACGACCAACAGATGTTTTTCCTGGACTGTATGGACGGAAGGGGTCCTAAGTGGTCAATATGAAGAGTAAAAAACGGCAAGGGCGTTTTCGGAATGCTATGCAGATAGACATTATTATTTCATTAAGGATTATATTAAGGATATTAAGGATTTCATATACGGGAACCAATAATGCTTTTTAATCTGTGTACAACGCTTCTCAGTGGACAGACGGTCTAACTTCTTGTGCACTATTCGTATGACACTATTAATCATTTCGGCAGGGACATACTGCTGAAGTACGTCGGCTGGTGATCGGCGATACACGCCGCCATCTTGTAATTCAAAGCCAGCAATCTCTTGGTTCTCCAAGACACTCCACGTCAGTTGTAGTTGGAATTATAGGTTCAAATCATTCACATATGCAGAAGTATCTAGTCTAGTAAGAGCATCAAAATGGGGCGTACACATGCCAGACCGATGTTCAATGGTATAGTTATAACTCTCCAATAGTAATGCCCAGCGGGCAATTTTCGCGGAAGATCCACCATTCCTCAGAGTTAACGCTAATGAATTACAATCTGTAATTATCTTAAACGGAACTTCAGGTATGTCTCAAAACGCTGTAAGGCATATACAATAGCCAGGGTTTCTAATTCGTAGCTATGTAATTTGGATTCAGGGGCGGAAGCGGTCTTCGAAAAGTAGCACACCGGATGAAACTTATCATCAGTTTGTTTCTGCAAGAGCATCGCTTCAAAACCGGCTGAACTATCATCACAATGTAATTCGGTTTCTGACTTCGGGTTTTAGATAGACAGCACCGGTGACTCAATCAGTTTAGCTTGCAGTGTTCGGAAGGATTTAAGACACTCATCAGAGAAAACGTATGGGGTATATTTTTTCAGCAGGCGCGACATCGGATAAGCAATTTTGGCAAAGTTGGGTACAAAACGACGGAAGTAAGAAAAAAGATCCAGACAGCGTTCCAATTCTTTCCTATCCCGGGGTTCCGGCAAACTTTTTATAGCTTGAAGGTGACCTGGTTACGGAGTGATACCGGAAGAGTTTGCTAAATACCCTAAATACTCCAACTCTTTATGCGCAAAACGACACTTAGACAATTTGAGGCGTAGCCCATTCACTCGCAAGGTATACAGTGCCTCTTCCAACACTTGCAGATGGGTTTTAAAGTGACTTGACGCGATTTATATGTCGTCTATATAAATCACTAATTGACCTCTATTGATCAAGTCCTTCAGCACAAAGTACACAAATCCATTACATAAGCCAAACGGCCTGAGTACGTACATAAATAAAAGATTGCAACTTTGTAGATTGTTCTAACGGCAGAGTAGGCTCTATATTAAACTCATTTTCACTAACAGCAGGTAACTCGATTGCTTTAATGGCTGAAAGGGCATCACATTATTTTATATTCGTTTTACAAAAGAAATCTCTGCCCAAAATCATTGGAAAATGTGTGACACTGTTCGGCAGTACATCAAATGTGTGTAATACTGTTCGACTAAAGAAACGGATGGCACATTGGACTTTTCATAATGACATAAGTTGATGGTCCCCCAGACCACGGCAGTTTAACGTGGTTGATTTCAGGCTACAGGTAAAAGGCACTTCAGATTGCCGAATAAAACTTCTAGGACTACCCGAATGAAGAAGGGAGAAAATATTTGTAAACTCACTGCTTTTCACTTGATTTGACACCAATGCAAAACTTACCATCTGTAGATGTTCTACTTTATCTACTAAGGTGTCTCCGCAACAGGAGTCGGCAACGGCGTCGGCAGCGGTGGCATTGGTGGCGATGGCATTCCCGGTCTTGAATGTGCAGTTCCTATGCAAATGATCCGTTTTCCCGCACTTGAAAAAAACGAATTCGCCTATCACGTAGGCTTCGGGCACTGAGACTTGTAGTGTCCAAATAACGAGCAGTTGTAACACCGCACATCTCTTACAGCAGGGACGGCTTTCGTGGACGGAAGGGAAACTCTTGTAACGACAGGTTGTCGAGGCAGGGGATGGTTATCGGCAGCCACTTGTTTACTCGCATTGGATTGCACTCTTCGTCTCTCGTATCTCTCCAGAAGCGTCTTCAGATCGTAGATGGTTCGGGCTGCATATAGCATGCCCACTGATGGCGAGCTGTCTCGGAGTCTATCAATGATGAGATCCACCAACTCAGCCTCAGGGATGGTGGCACTCATTGCAATCTCTTGCATCTCAATAGCATATCGCAGGTACCCCTCTCCTGTCTTAAGACGTTGGTTCCGCAGGACTGCGTACACTTCTTCAGTGCTCCAGGATCGTCCAAACTCATATTCTTCTGTTTACGCAGATTAGCTAATTGTTTGTCTTAATTCAAGGACACTGGCAGCTGGGCTACTGCTAGTGCAGCAGACGGCAAGGCAGCAGCAGGAGCAGTTGACGGCAGGGCTACTGTTGAAACAGCAGAAAGCGGGGCATCAGCAGAGGCAGTTGACAGCGGGGCTAATGTTGGAACAGCAGACAGCGGGGCATCAGCAGAAGCAGTTGACGGCAGAGTCAGCGGCAGGCACAGTGGGCAGCGGGGTTATCGCTGGGACAGCAGATGGCGAGGCGACTGCAGATTTAGACAATTCTGATACCAGTTGGCGTATTTGCTAGCGTATTGTCGCTAGCGGTGGCCATTCCACCTTAGGTGCCTTCAGCAGGTGAATCATTTCGTCTTTGTTAATGCCCATGTTGGATTGGGCGTCCCACTTCTGAGCTATAAAACTCTTATTTATTCGTTATAATATGTTGGATGGCTTGAATTTTCAAAGATTCTTTTCGGTACTTAATAAATGCGCGCGCTTGGCATAAGGTTCACCTGAAAAGAGACAAGGGCAAGATCAGTGTGGCCGAACCACTCTTTTTATACCCTTAACCCATAAAATGGGTAGAAAGGGTATAATGGTTTTGTGCAGAAGTATGTAACAGGCAGAAGGAAGCATCTCCGACCCCATAGAGTGTATGTATTCTTGATCAGATTCAACAGCCGATACGATGTAGCCATGTCCGTCTGTCTGTCTGTCTGTCTGTCCGTCTGTCCGTCTGTATGAACGCGTGGATCTCCGAGACTACAAGAGCTAGAGACTTCTGATTTTGTATTTAAGTTCTCCTATACCATGAGCAGAACAAGTTTTCTTCAAATTATCGATAACTATTCTGGTTTCCGATATACACATAGAATCGATAACAATAAAATATCGAATTTGGAAAATCTAAAAATGAGGGTTGAAATAATGGGTAACGATAGAACTTTTCTGAAAAATTCGTTTAAATCGGTTTAGAAACACCGGAGATATCTAATTTTATCGATTGAAGTTAAGTCAGTATACCAAAGTCTTACATAAATTTAATTTATTTATTGCAACTGGGTTCAGGGTATCTTCTAGTCGGGCTCTCCCGACTAGAGCCTTCTTGTTTGTTTGATAATACCTAATGCCAACATCGATACCTTAATACTAGCTTGCGACATATCGGGATATATTAACATAACACAGGCAATCGATTGTAATACATATGTATAAATAATTTACATCTTTGTTATTATTCTAGAATAAATACATTTTTTATTGCAAATAATTATATTTATATATATTATCCACAATTTACTTACTTTGGCATTGCAAACACAGATTAATTTAATACAAAAACCGCGAATTTTTCGGTGTGGTACTGAAATTATATGTTCTGCAATGTTTTGTTTTGTTTTGTCAAACATCGATGCATCGATAAGCATCGGTATGACACAAAACATCGGAAAACAACGAAAAACATCGCCCAAAAATCATCGATGCATCGATGTATTTTTACATCACTACTCTAAAAACTTCATCGAAGTCAGTTTGACCGTTGGTGAGTTATAATGCCACAACAATTTGCAACATTTTTGTATATATGGTATATAAATAGATTCTCACGGTAAACTTACTTTGTTTGCGTGCTCGAATCGTTGGAAAGCTTGCGCACCGATCGGTCTAAAGCATAATACACATTTCATTTACTATGTTTTCAGAGATATTTAACATTAATGAAAAAAGTCAAAATCAAGATTTCAAAAAAGTTCCCCTATGGTGGTCACTCCCCTTTATCTTGTGATAATCCAACCAATAAAATGTTCAATTAAACAATCAAAATCGAACGAATTTATTAATGTATTAATAATTATTACTCGTAATGATCAGTATCGCTTTTGATGCAACGATGTATCAACTGATGAATCGCACGCTCAACATTGCTGGAGATATAAGTTTTGTTTAAATGTAAAAGATATGCAATTATTTTTTAAACATTTTATTTAAATCAGCATACGCGGTAGTTGTTCACACTAAGAGTAGACTTTTAAACATTATTTTGTATGATATATATGCTGTTAATTTGTATTTAAATAATTTACATTAATCAAAACCATTTTTTTATAGTATTCGTACATGTTTTATGTTTCAGCTTTTTTATAACTTTTTGTGTTTATATACATATGCATATACATATGTACATATATTTACTACATATTTAAGAAGTTAAAAGCATTTTTAAGCAACGTACAATCATTTCAAATCAATTAACGTTTAACGGTAGTTAATTGAATGTTTTTAGTTGCATTTTAAATTCCATAATACTTGAGAAAAAGGTCGTATGTGGGTGTGGGGTTGTGTGTTAATATACATCAGTATATATGTAGAAAAGCAGCACGTTTTGAAATATATTTGATTAAGAGTTCTAGGCTTATATGCTAGAGTGCTAGTATATTTGGTCTAGCTTATGCACTTAAATGTTGTTTGGGTTAACGTTATTTATACAATCTTTTTGAATTTATAAAAAAAAACAATACATAGATTTAAATACACATACATTTATAGGTGTAAGCATATGTTTGATAGTAAAGAAATTAGAATAAAACAAGAAATAAGAATCAAAGTCTAGCTTTTCTTCTCTGTTTAGGTTCAACAAATTTTCGATATAATTAAAAATCGAATCACTGTAAATATCACAATTTAGTTAACACATACTAAACAATGCATACAATAAAAAATTAATTCAAAAGGTTCTCCTTTCTTTACAACTGTTGCAATTACACTAAGTTGCAAGTGTTCAATAAACTAGTCAGGTTATGGTTTTCCTTAATAAAAAAGTGCTGCGGTTCAAGTTCGATTCAAGCAATTTCAAATGGTTGTACATAAAGTTAGCCATGCAAAGCGGTCACCTCCTCTTCCAATTCAGCATCAACCTCATCGATCTTGGAGCCGCTGCAGCCACGACACTTGCAGCAAATAATGCATGGCGCTGCTAGCAACAGCAGGGGCGATGCCACCAACAGCAAAATGCCAAAGCCAGCAAAAATGCCAATAACTTGGGCACGGTGCCACACAACAGAGGCACGTGAGTGACCCAATTTGTTCTTACACGGCCCCTTATCGTAATGCCGCAACAGAAAGTCGTCCTGCAAATAAAGGAAAAAGCATAAGTAAACCAACTCTCAGCCAGCCGACAACTTTTAAGTATGTACTCACATCCAGACTGGCCAGGCAGTACCAGCAGAAGACGTGCTTGCAACGCTTGCACATCATTTGGGCACAACCCTCATCCTTCTCAATAGGCACCGCGCACATCGGGCAACATTTGATGAGCTCGTTGTCGAACGGAATTCCAATATCATCCTGGCCATCGGCAATCAAGCGACATCCAAATTCCTCGCAACTTATGTTCGGATGATACTGCAAATGGTAAAAATAAAAGCCATACTATTAATATGATTTATATATGTGCCAGCATTTTGAGACACTAGAGCGCCATAACAAGGAGATCAAACTGATGGCATTATGTTGGATAACATTGGCGTTGTCTTTATCAAACTAGTGATCAATAATACAGGCGAATAAAATTCAATATCTTCTAGCCTGAAACCTTCGGGAAAGAATAGTCTGGTTTCTGGGTAGAAAACCTTCTTTGTTCAAAAGACGAGACTACTAGCCTTTTTCCTTAGTTGTACATTTGAAGAGGAATTTTTGAGGAAAAGAACATAGATAGTATTTTCAGGATTCGTATGGTCAAACGGCTTGAAAAAAATTACTTCTTTGAAAAGTCTTATTTCATATTATATAAAAAAAAAACATTACAAAATTTTTATCTGTAAAGTTGGTGTACGGTCGATAGTTTTACGTGACAACGTCATAACAAAACAAAGATGAAATGATTGCATAGTTTTATAGATATATTATTATTTATTTTTGCCAATCTCTGTGATTTTATTTAGGATAGGGCGATGGTACGAAAATTATGAAATGAATGAGAGGGTTTCAACATCAATATGCCTCGAGAAAGTCAAATCAATAGTGGTTCCTCCCAGCCTTGTTGACTTATCAACATTTGATGTTCAGTCGAAGTTATATACTTTTTTCATGAATTTAATGGAATTGTCATCATTATACTCGTTACCGAAGGTAAAGACTATATTGGTTTTGGACGGACAGACACTATGACGGACATTGCACAAACTCAATATACTCTTTACCTTCGGTATCGAGTATAAAAATATCTTGAATTTAATTATTATTATAATTATTTATTAGCTATTATTAATTAGCTATTTAATTATTAATAGATTGCAGAAAATCAAAGTGAACCCAAAAACTGTTTATTAAGTGGGAAGATCACTATGAAACAGTGCTTATTGATTCAATAATATTGAAGTGTAGGAGAAGAATATGGACGCATTCCGATCGCAACAGCGCAACTCGCACTTACAGTGAATCACATTAATAATTGGGTTTTTTTTTCAACTTCAAACACGAATAAAATGTATAAAACTAACAATAATCAAAATTTAAAAATTATAGATTAAAGCTTGTTAAATTACCTTTTCATAGAGATATACATATTTAGATTTTATTGAACACTAATAAAGAAAATATGCATAATTTGCGCCACATTAATATTCGGGTTTTTTTTATAATAGTAACATTCATCTATCTAAGAAAAACAAGTAAGAAGGCTCTAGTCGGGAGAGCCCGACTAGAAGATACTCTGAACCCAGTTGCAATAAATAATTAAATTTATAATTGACTAAGGTATACTTACTTAACTTCAATCGATTAAATTCGATATTTTCAGAAAAGTTCTATCGTTACCCATTATTTTAACCCTAATTTTTACATTTTCCAAATTCTATATTTTTTGTAATCGATATTATGTGTATATCGGAAACCAGAATAGTTATCGATAATTTGAAGCAAACTTGTTCTGCTGATGGTATAGGAGAACTTATACACAAATTCTGAAGTCTCTAGCTCTTGTAGTCTCTGAGATCCACGCGTTCATACAGACGGTCGGACAGACAGAAATGGCTATATCGTCTCGGCTGTTGATGCTGATCAAGAATATATATACTTTTTGGGGTCGGAGATGCTTCTTTTTGCCTGTTACATACTTTTGCACAAAACCATTACATCATGGTATCGCCTAGGCGCTTTGGCATATTTTTGTTTAGGGCATATTCATAGCCAGTTTAAGCCCACTCTTCCTGAAGCCGTTCTTCTAATACGGATAAGGCCGATATTGGCGTTTTGTGCACACGGTAGTCCAACTCGCTCTACAAACTTTTAACAGGACTTAGATCTGGCGATTGGGGTGCCTTTTCCAAGACTTTTGGGCAGCTGTTTAACAATCTAGAGTCCATTTTATAGGCGTTATGCCTTGGGTTATTGTCTTTATATAACTTGAACGAGTTGGCAATACCCAATATCTTCACGGAAAGCCTACCATCCAACCTTAGAACTATCCATCGAGTTTTTTAACCCTAGTGCAGTATCTTATAATACTTTAAAAACCCGTTGCTTTCGTAAAACTAATTTTACTAAATTAAATTATCTTCTTCAACATACTAATTGGTCTCGTCTTTATTCTTGCAGTGATACAGAAACTGCCATTGCCATATTTTATAGGACTTTGAATTAGCTTTTGATATTTGCGTTCCCCTCACTAATTCTTCAAGTGTTAATAAGCCACCTTGGTTTACGAGGGAACTATCGAAATTGAAAAACGCAAAGACAAAATCTTATAAAAAATTTAAAAAATCGGGAACCACTTTAGATCTGTCTTCGTATTTAGTTGCAAAATCTAGTTTTCTTTCTGTTAACACATCTTGTTATAATAATTATCTTAATCGTTGTAGACTAAACTTTTCACGTGACCCTAAACATTTTTATAAATTTGTTAACTCTAAACGTAAGTCTTCTTGCTTGCCATCCTCAGTATACCTTGATAATACAAAAGCAAGTTCTGATCAGGCAGTAGCCGATCTATTTGCTGAGTATTTTCAATCAGTTTATTCAACGAATTTACATAGAACTAGCAATTCCTATCCTTTTCAAGTTCAATCGTCTAATTGCATATATATCCCAGTTATAACTGAGTGTACGCTTCAAAGTGACCTTAACTCTATCAAACCAGGCTATCTGCCTGGTCCTGATGGAGTGCCAGGTTGTATTCTTAGATACTGTGCGGATTCACTTTGTAAACCATTACATAAATTATTTAACTTGTCGGTTGACACAACAGTGTTTCCTGCTATATGGAAGGAATCTTTTATCATTCCATTCCATAAAAATCCTTCTAAGTCTAACGTTAAAAATTATAGGGGCATATCCAAGTTGTCCGCCATTCCTAAAGTCTTTGAAAAAATTATATGTTCTCAACTGCAACACACATGTAGTTCAATTATATCGCCTTATCAACACGGTTTTGTTAGGCGTAGATCTACTACAACTAACCTTCTTGAATTCACTTCGCTTGTTATCCAAGGGTTCCAGGAAAAAATGCAAACTGACGTTGTTTACACCGATTTTAGTAAGGCATTTGATTCTGTTAGTCATTCTCTGTTGCTTCAAAAATTAAATATTATTGGATTTCCATCAAAACTCGTATTGTGGCTTTCGGAGTACTTGTGTGGTCGAACACAAAAAGTAGTTTTTAAATCGTCGGTATCTAAACCTATTTTTGTTACCTCTGGTGTTCCCCAGGGTAGTCACCTTGGACCTTTGCTATTTAATCTGTTTATTAACGATCTTCCCATAGACTAATAATGTTATGGAATGTTATGTTAATTAACATAAACGCAACCGATGGGCATGTACATACGTGGGGAAACAGCAAAAAGCCAGTATTCTTATCACTTGTTTACCTACTACACTCGCTACAATGTCAGCTGGTGCGAAGTCGGCCATCATTGTTTAGCTTTTTGTTGTGACTGCAAAGTGTGCGAAGCGCAAGGCTTAATTAATTGTTGCCGCACTTCAGTTCTCTTGTTTTTGTCACAAAATTTGAAATCGGCAATTTAAGACTTTTGCTTCGATCTGCCTGCTGCTGCTCAACAAGAAAGGGTGGTATAGACTTTATATGAACTTTGTGCAATTCAATAGCTAAACGTGAGATACTTTAATATTATATATATTTTATATGTTTATTTGTATTATGGCAGTAAGTAAGGGCATTCATAACTAAAAAAAACAAGTTGTTAATAATTTAATTAACTAACACTAAAGTAAACGTATTTTGTATTCATATACTGAAAATAAACTATTTGTTTAATAAAATTATTTATTTGAGTTTTATTGACTTAATTGAATATTGGGACAAAGGGTATTTTTATTTTGTACAGCTTGTGCGTCGCATCTACGACAAGCCAGCACGTTGCTTGGTTTGTTTGAGTTCTGCTTTGCGTTCAGCGGCCTGTATATTAAAGGAGAGGCGGAGCGACAGCGGAAAGCAAAGACGGTAAAAATGTGTTAGTATGTGAATGCATGTGCGTTTGCTTTATTCTTGCTGGGCCTTTCGCGTTTTCGGCAAATGCTTTGGACAAGTGAATAGCCCAGGCCCACCAAAACTGCAAACATATGAAAACGCACATTTATATAAAAATATGTGTAAGAAGTACGTTCAAATGTATGTATGCGTGGCTACGACGAGCCAGCACGTGTTGTTGTTGCGTTTTGCCTATTATCGGATGGCACACGCACATGCATACAGACAAAGATGAACTTGACCTAAATTTTTTTGCAGTCAGCTGTATCCGTTTTGCCGGCGGCAAATTTAAAATATTTTTTGCATGTTAATATGTTATTATAAATGTACAGAAGGATTACTTTGGAGGCATGCGCTTAGAAGGATCACCCTAGATGGTGCGCCAACATGGATGGATGGATGTGCCCCTGGAACAAACCCCAAGAAGGATGTGCCAGAGGGATGACAACGGAAAGATGTGCAAAGGCGAGCTGAGCTGCTATGCAGCTCTGTAAGTATTGAAAATAATATATTTTGTATTTTTATGATACTAAAATAATTTATTTTCTTTTTTATTGCGAGTGCATGGGCTTATATATGTACATTGGAAATGTAAGGCTGGAAGGATGATACGAACTGGAGTGGCATGACGGATTCACTATTCATGGAAACATAGAAGGCAGGCTATATAAAAAAAGCATATAAAAAGATAATTTTTTTACATACTTGTATACTTTATTAAATATAATACTAATGCGATTTTATAAAATGTATTTTCAGACACATGCATCTTTATTTGATTACATTTTAAAATAATTGTTGTATTTAAATAGTTGTATTGTATAAATGCCTATTTAGTTTTTGAAATTTATTTAAATTATTGTTATGAAACGATATTATATAGTAGTTATTCAATTTATTTATAATTTAAACTAAGAATTTTTAAATGTTGTCATAAATTTAATTAAATTTACTGAAATATAATGATAATCAAAACAAGACATTTTTTTTAATTGTTGTATTTAAATAGTTGTGTTGTGTGCGCTAAAAAACGCGTCAAAAATAAATAAAATGGTTTAGCAAACATATATATGTATCATAATTTTATATAAAATTTTGCATTTAAATGAAGAATTTAGTACAAAATGATAAATTGCATGTTTCAGTTTGGCAATATAACATGCAAAAATGAATTGACTCAGTTGCCTAGGCAACTAGCTAGCTAGCACTGCACACCAGCAAGACAGCAGTGCAAAACAACAACAAAGCATATCAAACATGGCGGCCGATGTGTATTGTAAACAAAAAAGCAATAATCAAAACAAGCGCAGCTGCTCGTCATAAGGGGAAACCAACTTTTCTACTCGTTAGTGTGTATGCCCATCGGTTGCTGTTTTGTTTACAGCTCGTTAACATCAGCAATTCTTAAAACCCGTCTTTCTGTTAAATGGTCATTGGATCTTCCAGCTGTTATTACTAACTCCTATGTATATATGTTTGCTGATGATGTGAAGCTATGTTTCACATATAATGACGCTTCCCTGTGTAATTTACTACAGTCGGATTTGGGTGCATTGTCAGCCTAGTGTCGTTTTAACTTACTCAATTTAAATTGTTCTAAATGTAACGTCATGTCTTTTTGTAGAAGTACCCCTCATACTGCTCACTACTTGCTTGATGCTTCACCACTTGACCGCGTGTTTGAAATTAAAGATTTAGGCATTATTCTTGACCCTAAATTAAAGTTTGACGCTCATATTTTGTCCATGGTCAATAAGGCCATTAATGTCCTTGGCTTCATCAAGCGGTGGTCGAAAGAGTTTAATGATCCCTACACCACTAAAACGCTTTATACCTCCCTAGTTCATCCCATCCTGGAGTATGGATCTTTTGTGTGGTCCCCACAATACTCGATTCACCAGGATAGATTTGAATCTGTGCAGAAGAAATTTCTTCTATTTGCCCTTAGAAGTTTTAACTGGGTTCCTGGAGTTGACTTACCCCCGTATTTAAGTAGACTCCTTTTGATAAATCTTCCCTCCCTTCTTTTGAGTCGAATTAAATTTAATGTCCCAATTAGATCTTCACGTAACTTTTTATCCCTTAGCCTTGATCGTTGCTTCAGCAACTATTTAATTCGTGAACCATTTCGTGTTATATGTTCCGACTATAAAAAACTTTATTCTCTTGTCAACTTGGAGGCCTCAACTCCAGTACTTACAAGTAAGAAGGCTCTAGTCGGGAGAGCCCGACTAGAAGATACCCTGAACCCAGTTGCAATAAATAAATTAAATTTATGTAAGACTTTGGTATACTGACTTAGCTTCAATCGATTAAGTTCAATATCTCCGGTGTTTCTCAACCGATTTGGACGAAATTTTCAGAAAAGTTCTATCATTACCCATTACGTCAACCTTAATTTTTAGATTTTCCAAATTCGATATGTTTTTGTTATCGATTCTATGTGTATATCGGAAATCAGAATAGTTATCGATTATTTGAAGCAAACTTGTTCTGCTCATGGTATAGGAGAACTTAAATACAAAATCAGAAGTCTCTAGCTCTTGTAGTCTCTGAGATCCACGCGTTCATACAGCCGGACAGACGGACAGACAGACGGACAGACGGACATGGCTATATCGTCTCGGCTGTTGATGCTGATCAAGAATATATATACTTTATAGGGTCGGAGATGCTTCCTTCTGCCTGTTACATACTTCTGCACAAAACCATTATACCCTTATTTACCCATTTTATGGGTTAAGGGTATAAAAAGATCGATCCTTTTTGCTTTATCTAATCGTAACCACTAATTACTAATCTAACGCTGGTCTGATTGGGTTTTTCTGGGTTTTTCCCAATCCTCGCAACAAATGTTGGACTACTCAATTTCTTATTGAATTTCCCAGAGCTTTAACGTTAACTTTTATATACATTTTCAGATTTATATATTATTCTATATTTTACTTTATTTAATTATTTTAACTATTTTAACACGCTTATATAACACGCTTTGTCCATATTTCTCGTACATCGAGCGCCCAACGCTTTTTTTTACAATAATGCTATTTATCATTTATTATTGTTTTAAGCTTATTTGAAAAATTATTTTTAACTTTTTTGTTTGATATGCTCTAAAAGCGTGTTTTTTTAGTTTTTTTAAACTATATTTATTTTTCACTTTTTAGTTCGATGTATTATATAAGCGTGTTTTTTATTTTTTTAAACTATATTTATTTTAAATTAAAATAATTTTGATTTCTTTTTGTCAGCTGCTCTTAGCTGACAATAAATAAAAAAAAAGCTTCAAAATTTCGTTCAAAATTTTCAAATAATGGTCTTAGTTCATTATGCCGTCAATGAAAATAAGATTCCCCGCTCCTTTTGTGGAAATGGAATCTAAACCAATACACTACATCCGCTGTGTTTTGCGGTCGGTCTTAAGCGATTCTTCTGCACCATGGCCTGGTTGGATGAGTTTATTTTCGTTGACGAAAGTAAATTTAACTTATTGGGCAGTGGTGGCAAGTCTATGGTGCCGAAATCTCGGATTATAAGAAAATAAAATGGTTCACACTCGTTCACATAATTATATGTATGTATGGTATACATACACTCATGTCAGGCTAGGCATCAAAAACCTAGACTTATTGTCTGCAACACCAGCCGATCAGCAGCAAATTCCGAGACTTTATTTTATTTTCTTATATTTCATAAAAGAAGCAATACAGAACTGCACTAGTCGAATGATAAATGTTGGATACTCTTATAATGTTGGAAGATGATATGTTATTAAACTGTTTTTAGTTATTTTTCAATTGTGTGCTAACGCCAACCTTTGCTTTTAAAGATAATCAAAATATGCAATTATTGCAAATATATTCTATAACTACATATCCACAATAGCACTTATATGTTATTAGGGTATCCAACATTCATCTTTCGTCTAGTGCATTTGTGTTTTGCTTCATTTGTGAATGAACACAAACTCACACTTTTTATTATAGCTAAATTTAATTTTTGCCAACCCTTTATTCTCTATTATAACTAAATATATTAATAACTGCCAACCCAGAAACCCTGCACCTACAAATGAATAAGATTGTACGTAAAAATATTTTCTTTTGTGATTGCTCGTGGGCATAACATAAACTGCAGAGCCGCGTGACTCGTGCATCTAAGCACAAATAAAACAAAGTGAATGCAAAGCAGCAGACACAGCGTTCGTTAATTCATGAGCACTTTTCTCTGCCGCAACACCAATGCCATCATATTCTATTACAGGCAGAGACACTTGTTGCACAACAACCACATACTATTTCAATTTTGCACTTCTATCAGTGAGCGTTACGCCAGCGAGTTACGGCAGCGAGGTATGCATGTGAGTTACGGCAGAGAAGTTTGATAGATGTTAATACAACAAAAAGTATACAACAGCGTTCTCTGAGAGTATGTCGCCACGATTTCAGATTCCAACTGGCAGTGGGATTTTGGGCTCATGACGACTCAATGAGAACTATATACTCGGTGGTTTTGAAAGGCTCATAGGTTCTTGAGGTGCTTTTAATTGATTAACCCAATAGCCTTCGAGAGCACGGAAGACGATGGAGCTTTAGATGAACCACTAGATATGATTCTAGGTGAAGATGAGTTGAACTCTGGTGTCTCCGACATGGGGCGTTCACTGTCGTACAGCTGCAGCCTATCTTTATTTGACGAATCGTCGTTCTCGCGTGCATCAACAGAAGGCGAATGATGGCAAAGCAGGCCGAGACGGCGGTACATGAAGAGATCTTCGAGCAAAACAAACTGCGTAACGCCGAGCTAGTGGGCATTTTCTTATTTTCTAAATTTGAAGACGAATTATTAAAAAAAGCAGCGACCTGGGCAACCCACACTAACATACATAAATCTGTATCGATAGTCAACCAAAGCAAATAAAATGGTCGAGTACCATCCTTTATAATTATGGTAGTCGAGAAACTCACTTGCAGTGGTATGAATTTCTATTGCAGTGCTTGGTTATAAAAAAAAAAAAAAAAAACACACTAATATCCCCAAAACACTGCAGAAATCCAAGTTTTTCAAATCCTTTCACGCAATCTTCCACCTTTGCCTGAGTAAAAAACTCACGTGGCAAGAACTCCGCTTTCATTTCATTGAATAGCTCACTGCAAAACTCGTGAAGTATCTTCCCCACCATTGAAGGGGATACTCGAAAAATCCTGCTCACAGCACGATACTCTGCTAATGAGCCAAGAGCGTAAAGGGCGATGGCTATGCGCTTGTCCACAGGAATTGGTTTTCGAAACGAAGTGTCTTTCTTCGATATCCGGCAAAACGCTTAAACAAAACCTCAAAGTTGGACCTTTCCATACGAAAGCTTTCTTTGAAGAATGCGTCAGAGTTCGCTGGAACATCGTGCTCCCAAAACATACTATTTTCTTAATATATTATGTTATTCTTATTTAAAATTTTGCTCATATGTATTTATTTAATCTATTACTCACGAATTTCCACGTTATAGGCGAAGCGCGTTTAATTGATTGATTTCTTGGTGGCATTAAAATATAATCAAATGACTTCGCCAACTTAATTATTGAGCTACTTGTCTGCTAAAAACATGTCTGAACAACCTGAGACATTTGGCTTCACTTATTTTGTTTGCGTTCGAGCTCATATTATTTCCAATTAAATGCATACGTATAATACAAAAACAGCAGTCAGCTGTCTTTTAACAGACCCTGTTAAATCAAGATGCAACTATGCAATTATATATATTGTGGAATCACCTACATCTTCGATTCTCTTTTAATGAAAGATGCAGCCTATTGGAATCGGGGTATTAAGCCAAGCACTAAAAGCAAAGAGGTGTATGATGCTAAGAGACTTTGCAACGCCGTGGTATCAACTTTCAAAAAAGTTCGACGATCTTAAACAGCTGGCGTTGCATCCTAATTTTTGATCCAGATTTTTTTTTGGTCATAACCAATTATCTTCATATCAAATTTTTGAGTCTTGCTCAACAACTCTGAAACAGAGGGGGGGGGGGGGGCTGAATGGGTGGCCGTGGATCCAAAACTTTGATGCAGTTTTTTGTGGATTGCCAGTAGCTATCTTCTTACCGATTTTTGTGGTTATACCTGTAAGAATGTGCGAAAAATGTGGGTTTTGAGCTATCGAATTTATCGATTTGCCAGCCCCCCAGTTATCGTAGAGCCCCAATCTTAACACTTTATCTGTCCCAGCTATGATAAAGAGAATTGGAAAGTTTCTCTAGCTTGAAGCGTGTAGAAAAAAACTGAGTTCATACGGACGGACAGACACCGTGACGGACATTTCACAAACCCAATACAATCTTTGCCTTCAGTAACGAGTATAAAAAAACACAGCTTTCAGCGGAAAACTTTTTCAATGAACGACCATACTTCAACACCCAGGTTACAAACTTATTTTATGTTATCACCCAAGTGACCACGCAAGCTGTGGCTCCGCCATACTTATTAGGTATGGTATATCTCACACCATACACCTCAGTAACACTAATTCATAGCCCTCCAAAAGACCTTAAGCTTGCGGCTCTATACCTTCTACCGAGGCATAACATAACATGTTTGAACAACTGGCAGATGGGTTGGGTACCAAATTCATTACCGGTAGAGACTTCAATGCCAAAAACACTTGGTGGGGATATAGACTAACGAATACCGAAGGTACAGCTCTATATTTGGAGCATCCTCCATCCTCCATCCTTACCACAATGCTATTCTGTTGGAGTTAAACACGCCCAGATGTGAGGTCGAAGATACTTCGGAAAATGTGCAATGATCCATGGTACATGCGTACTAAAGATATTAACATTTCTTAGGTTGGGAATGTTTTGCAAAAGATTGCAACGCAATATTTAAAACAACTGGGTTCTCATCCAATCGCTCTGGCCAGACGTATTAAGGCACAGCCTAGAAAAATAAAGTTGAAAAGGTCTCATCCTGGATCTCCCTAGGAGACGTATTGAGTTGTTTAATTTTCAGCACATTAAAGTAGCTACTATCAAGGAAGTTATTTCTGTTAAAGATGTATTAACAAACTAGAGAACCATAAAAACATTCTTGTGGTCCAGCTACTAGACAATTATATAATATATAAAAATAACGCCAACATACAGATCATTATGTCTCGTACGAACCTAGAATAAATTGTATTAAAATATTACCTACAAATCATATTCGCGTAATATATGAACCATTTTAAAGGGACATCAATGCACAATATTTATAGAAATTCGGATCAATATACTGCCCCAACTTTCGCTGAAATCCCAGTTTTAATTGATTTCTGCGAAAACCACTTATATTTTTGTCCCGTGCGGCCGCCTTGGTATTTTGCAAAAATAGTTTCTCAAAATCGACCATAGCACATTACAGCGCTAATCAAGAGCTACTTAAAATTGAAAAACAATATTGGAAATCCTTTTTATTTTGACTTTTTACCAGTTGCAAATGTGTACGGATGTCCCGTTTGACACCCATATATAAAAAAATATATTTATAATTAACATTATTTAAAAATCTTTGGTTTTTCTACTAACCGCTTTTTTGCAGAGCGCACAAAACTCATCATTGCAGGAGGGACAATGCACGGATACCGAGAGTAGCTGCGAAAAACCAACTGTCTGTGGTGTATAGTTTTGCGATGTAGATGGTGACTCATCCATTTGGCAAATGGAGCTGCCTCCAACGGCAGAAGAAGCCGCAGCCTCTTTCACACCATTACCATTCACCACACAAATTGTCTCGCAACCTGCGCGTGGACACCAGGTGCGCGTCTTGTCCAATTCGATTTCTATAACAAAAGATAAAAAAGAAGTGACAACGTTGCAGTCGGGTGCAACCGACTCCTCAATACTCTGATAACAATATTAAAACAGGTGGTACATGGTATTGTAATGGGTGTGGTAGCGGGAGGTGTGGGCATCTCCTTCAAACATTTTTTGATGCAAGTTTTTTAAGGAGGTCGCTCTAGAACAGAGATAGGCATGGTGCGACGTTTCTATTCACACAAGGCAGTATACTTCTTTTTGTGAAAAGGCTCTCTGCCGCGGCCGACTGCACAAAATCACACGTACGCTATAATCATTGAAAGCTATATTTAGAGCCCGAATGTTCAGTCGTCTTAGGTTGTCGTGCCGTAGCATGTATTATACTTAACATTGTACTTTGAGAGGCAAACATCACGCAGCGTATTAGCAAAAAATATTGTTTTACAGTGCGCTCCAAAATAAGAGAATGAATTATTCTTCATGGATAATGAAGATGGCAGAGCACAATGCTTGGTTTGCAATTACATTGCTTGCAGAAAGGGTGTGTTTTTAAAAGGGTGGGCGTGGCCTGCAAATTTTCATGCATATCTTTTGAAATGTCATTGACATGAAAAACGTGGAAGATATACGCATTGCCTTTTTAAAAAGGTGAGACGCTTTAGTGACTAGAATACAAACTTTTGATGCAGATATTTTGGAAGAGTCACCACTTATCTTTCCACCAAATTATGTGTTTCATACTGTTAAAATGTGGAGATTATGGGTTTTTTTTTATCGACTTGACCACAGAGGAGTATCTACTTGCTATCGGTTTTGCAGCCCCACCGTGGGCGTAGACATTGAACAAGATATTTGCAAAGATTCAAGTATCTATCTTTAAGGATATCCAAGAAACGAGCGTTCTAACGGACGGTCAAACGGACAGACACCAAGACGAACATAGGACAAAGCTAAAATACTCTTAACCTTCGGTATCAGAGTATAAAAAGAGAATATCGGTTTACAAATGCGGTTCAGTATTCAATGCAAAGATAAGCAGATGGAACACTTACCTCGATTAAGTCGATATCTATGATGCTTCTTAAGTAGATTCGTTGTGGAAAGGTTTGCGATTTCGGGCAACGAGATGGCGCCCTGGGATGGACATTTGGCATCGGGACAAGAGATCTCATAGGCACCTTCCGTTATCTCAAAGTCCACATAAGCGTGCATGCACTGAAAATAAAACAAAATCAATGTTTCAATAATGAAATACTCGTAATGAATAGGGTGGGTTGCGGTAAAAGTAGTTCGTAAAATTTTAACGCAGTCTTGCTGTTGTTGCTGTGTGTCTAGAAACTAAACAATTTGGCAAGTTGTGTAGCATAATCCGCTGTCGTATTCCTGTATCGATATTAACGTATTTGCATGAGATTTCGCCACTCATTGCCACATTATCAAACTAAAACCTGACCTTTTACACACCTCTCCTTCACATCTCGTAGTTTTCTTTCTTTCCTTTCTATTACAGTGTGCCGTGGCATCAACATGTCCGGTGTAGATCTTAAAGTTGTGTCGCCAGCTATCTTCTAACCATATTTGGTGACTCTAGTTGTAAGAATGTGAGAAACACTTATGTACTTGTGATTTATCGATTTTTGCTTCAGGGTATGTCGGCTTAGATCATATATACATAGACGAACGTTTTCTGTTGGATGTGATGCTTCGGAGTCTAAAGTCTGCCAAATCAACGCCGGAGTTTTTCAGGGAAGCGTTTTAGGAGCAGTTCTTCACACGCTGTACTCACCTGATCTTCCAGTCCTACACAGAGATGACCTTGTTATCGCTAATAAACGCAGACGACATATCAAGTGACTCTGAAGCAGCATCAGCCATTTTACAAGCTCAGCTGTTTTGTCTTGAGCCTTGGCTCAAAAGATGGGACATTGCGGTCAACGAAAACCTTTGCTACCAAATCGAAGTCCGGCCCACCAGTTTCTCTAAATGGCACGACCCTGCCGGCGGAGCACATGGTCATGTTCTGCGCATATAAGACTGTACAGCCAAAGACACATAAACAAACTCGAGACGAAATGCAGCCACTAAGCTATTAACTTGCTAGATAACAGCACTTAGCGTTGGATTTGCCATTTAGGCGGAGAAAAGCGTGGTAACGAGATCTAGAGACACATAATATATTTTTTGCATCTTTTTTTATATTGGCTAGCGAAAATCCTCATCTGAAATCTCCACGAGGGTGTCGGCTGGGAAATTTGCATCGTGCTGCCTCAAAGCTATTTGCCTTGCGGAATGACAGGGCGGCGTCTGCCAAAGTGATCCGCAAATCACTCAAAAGCTTCTGCACTGCGAGGGGCTAACCAAGGGAACAGATGTCGTCCTGCCCCAAAACAAAAGAACGTACTGCGGATCTACTCGCCTGTGGAGTGGTAAAACAATGTCCACCTAAGGTGAGCTCTACGCCACTTAAAGGCTTCGGCACTGCGCGGGTGTGGAGCAAACCATGGTTCGAGGTCCATGACAGTAGGGTTAAATACTATGGGTAGACTCCACAGAAATAAAAATCAAATTGAGATGAAGGATGGTCAAACACGGGTTGGGATGTCAATCCAAACGTCTATGGAAAAGAGTGCTACCACCGGCGGGCACGGGGAGGACAAATCCTCTCTGCGTGTCGGCAGCAACCCACACTCCGTACTGGTTGGAGCAGGCCAGGATAGTTGCAAAAATGCTGCCAACCTAACACACCAAAAACCTAAAATGTGGCATGATACCGTAAGGCACAGCACACGGCCCTTCTTAAGATCCAGGCTCGGCTCGATGAGTGCAAGTGAGAATTCACAGAAGATGAGGTCCGCCAGCAAAAGTGGGCCGACAAAAGGATCGAAGAACGTACGACACACTTCGAGAAAAACAAGAACATGGCGCCGAAGAACGTCAGTTTTGCCAACAAGGTGGACGAGAACTTGGACGTCAATCGCCAGCGCTAGACAGCAAGCGACCCTGAAAAAAGCCAGTGTCGCGGGCGGGCAGGTGGAACTCGTTACTTCATTCAATGTAGCTTTGTTAGCTTAATCTTGGCTATTTGTTTTTCAATATCTTTAACTGTGGTCCTTATGAGATCGGGCAATTCCCTTGCAAACTGAAGCATTATTGGTCGGCAAATAATGTACGGATGACGGTCGTATATTTTTTCCAGGTAATTAGGTAATAAGTGTAACACAGAAATTGTCTTGCCAACTTTCAGTACAGACTAGTCCAGGGATTATGATTTTTTATACCCTTAACCCATAGCATGAGTAAAAAAGGGTGTAATGGTTTTGTGCAAAAGTATGTAACAGATAGAAGGGAGCATCTCCGACCCCATAAAGTATATATGTTCTTGATCAGCATCAAAAGCCGAGACGATGTAGCCATGTCCGTCTGTCTGTCTGTCTATCTGTCTGTATGAACGCGTGGATCTCATAGACTACAAGAGCTAGAGACTTCAGATTTTGTATATAAGTTCTCCTATACCATGAGCAGAAAAAGTTTGCTTCAAATTATCGATAACTATTCTATAGAGGAAGAATCAAAGAAATTAATTTGAAAATATGGCCGAGACACTAAAAGATTCAATTTTTTTTTCCTATCAAAGTTGAAAAATAGTAAAAAACTGGATAGTTGGTAAATATCGATTTACCTGGCCAAACACAAAGCAAAGAGTACAATTTTTTTTTATTCTTTTCTTATTAAATAGATCTATCAAGATATTGTATCTCGAGATATTGTATCTCAAAGCCGACCAAATTACCTTTAAATTGTGATTTTGATGCAACACAAAAATCAGACAACTATGAAAGGCTATATATTCTAGACAAAAAAATCTGGTTGAATTAAGGATAGCAGCTTTGAAATCGTTGGAAGATTTCTAATAAAGTAGGTTCATTCAATATTTGTTAGGGGCACATGAAATTTTTGATTTTTGCCACCTAACTTGTTCTAAGGTCCCAACTGTGCGTCGGTAACTAGGTTAGGATCGGAGAGATCTCAGTAGAGATTTCATCTGGGACCACAGGAACAGTCAAGCCCGTGTTAATTTTGAACGAATAGTGCACAAAAAGGTGTACAGAAAGCCGCGGAACACGGACTGGGACCAGTTCGGTAAAGAGGTCGAAAGAAACATCCACAGATAAATTAGAGAAGTCCCTGGAGACCCTCAATAAAAATCGGATGGCGGCTTATCATAAAACATGCATCACGACGGAGAGCTACAAATCACCAGGCCCAGACGGGATATTCCCAGCCATGCCACAGAAGGTCAAACATGTGATTACTCCATGGCTGAGGGAAATATTTAAGGCCGGCCGCACACCGGAGCTAACAAAACGTTTTTTGTTGGTCTTTGTTGGTCCGATAAAAAAACTAATAGTATTATGTGTTTTTGTTTGTCGGTCTTTGTGTGCGGCCGGCCATAAGAAGCAATGGATGTTCGGTTTGACATAAAAAAACGTCTGATAGCTCCCCAAAGAGGAGTGCTCTCACCGCTACTGTGGAACATGGTGGTTAACAACCTGCTAAAAAAATTTGAACTCAGTCATGGCCCACACACTCAAAGGGACACAAGAACGGGCCATGGTAGCCATACTAGTTATCAACACGGACCTCATTATCTTCTTTATGAGATAAAAGGTACCTCGCTGTGCTCCACCGAATATAAACCATAAGACGCAGATACCAAAGCAGAGTATCAAATACCTGGGGATAGTAATGGATAGCAAGTTGAGTTAGAAGCTCAATGTTGAGGAAAGGGTGAAGAAGGCCACCAATGAACTCTATGCATCGCAAAAGATGTTGGGTAGGACTTGGGGACTCTCACCAAAACTGACACATTGGATTCTAATCTTGATACTACTCTACGGAATACTGGTATGGTGGACAGCCACAGAGAAATCCAAATACCTAAAAAGAATGGAAAAAACTCAGCGACATGCACTTACGTGTATCACAGGGGCGCTGAACCCTACACCAACTAAAGCATTACTGACCATACTCAATGTCAACCCCGTTGACATACAGGCACGCCTAATGGCAAAAACGACTGCACAACGGCATTGCACGATAGGCAACATGACGATACACAACTACGGGCATAGTATAATTGGGAGAGGTATCCTAGTCGAAATAGACTATATGACCCCAAGAAAGAATTTTAACTCTACGCCTACGCTCCTAGGAAAAGATGACTGGAACTCAGGAGCAGAGCAAACGACCATTAACATATTTACATACGGAGGAAAAATAAGAGACTGTACTGCGCCGAACCACCTATGAGTCTGTCATACAAACTCCCGGACCACTGAAGCATTTTCCAAGCGGAGATATTCGCAATAAGGAAAGCAGCTGAAACACAATGCAGTACGTAGTCAACATACTCGTGGACAGTCGGGCGGCAATCAAAGCCTTGCAGGCCTACTACATAAGCTCTCGGAAAGTCCTGGCGAGTAGGGAAACGCTAGATGCACTCAGCACCCTTAAAAAATTGCGCATCTACTTTATGCCAAGCCATCCTACATGGAAACACAGGCATGGGAGTTAGCAGTACTAAGGTGGGCAAACACCTCTGACTGCAAAATCTCGAAGATAATGAGCCCGACCTACAACGGCAGCCAACGAAATATATTCTAAAGCTACGACGGCATGACCGCCGAAGGCTTGTGGGTCTCCTGACAGACCACTGCCTTGTCGCAGTAATCACGAACCAGCTAGAAATTACAGACAACTACGAATGCAGGAAATGCAAGGATACAGGTATCAAGGAAACGCTAGAGCATTTCCTTTGCAGCTGCGTCGCACTGGCAGCACAAAGACTACGCTACTTCCAAATTGTCTGTTTAGCATCGCTCGAAGAAGGCAGCAAGCAGGAACCCAAATTCCGAAAATTAAGAACCCCATTTAAGAAAAATAAAAGGCCTAAATGTTGATGCAGATCTTTGGGGGATGTCACCAGCTATACTGCCGCAAATTTAGAGACTTTGTCTTAAAATCTGTGGAAGAAATAGGCTAATATGTATTATTTTACAAGGCGGCGGGCGATTGAGGAGTGTGCCATGTATGCGTGTGTGTTAGTGCATCGTACCCTACTTTTGTATTTGTAAACAACTACTCAGCAAAATATATGTGAGTTTCTAATGAGCCTAACTGTCATAATGTGCACAAAACGAAGACCTTATTATTTAATTAATTAAATTTTTATACTCGATACCAAAGGTAGAGAATATATTGGGTTTGTGTAATGTCCGTCATGGTGTTCGTCCGCATGTTCGAAACTTTTTTCCACACCCTTCAAGCATGAAACCTTCCAACTATCTTTATCTACGGCAAAGTAAACTAAAGTGTTAAGATTGGCTTTCTACGATAACTGGGGGGCTGGCAAATCGATAAATTCGATAACTCAAAGCCGGTGAATTCACATATTTCGCAAATCCTTACAAAATTTGGTAAGAAGATAGCTACTAGCAACCCCCAAAAAACTGCATCGAAACTTTGTATGCTATGCCTATCAATACTGCTTTAGCTGCCACCAGCCGCCCCAACGCTTCGTCAAAAACGGGAATGCGTATATTATCTTCCAGAGTTGTGGAGCTAGAGCCACAAAATTTGGTAGGAAGATAGCTGGTAACGACCCCCAAAAATCTTCATCAAAGTTTTGGAGCCACACCACCCTCTCCTCCCCCTTTTCCCAACCTTTTACAAACTTTGAGCTGGAGTCACCAAATTTGGAATGAAAATAGCAATTGACATCCCACAAAGATCTGTAGCAAAAATTTGGATGCCACGCCCAAGCATTTCGCTCCAAGCCCCCTTTCCCCACCTTTTGAAATTTTCGAGCTAGAGTCACAAAATTTGGTATGAAGATAGCAATCGACATTCCACAAAGATCTGCATCCAAAATTTGGATGACACGCCCAACCATACTGTCCCCAGCCCAGAGGCATCCCCATCTGCATTGGAGAATCTTTAAGGCAGCGTGCACCTTTGCCGCATCCGTACTCCTTTGCAATCAGGCTTTCTTTTTACCGGTTTTTAAACTGGTAACGAGTATACCGCAGTCGGTTGCGTCCGACTTTATTCTATTATTCTATTTATTCTTTATCCATTGCCAATTGAAAACGAACAAGTAAAATTAAAATGAATAAAAAAATAACAACGTTGAAAAAAGTTTTCAGTTGCTAAGCATGTCCTTGTTGACCTTGTGGGTCAAATCAAAATATTTTGCTTGAGTAATAAAATACATACAATGCAAGTTTCAGCTTGAGTCAGCTGTTTGCCTAACAATGATTTAAGCAATTTTTTTATAGGCACTTTAACAAGGTATAAATGTTAAGCGGCACTCAGGCCTCGGTTGAGGGCTGTATACTCTCGACTTAAATTAACTTAACTTAAATAAACTTAACTTAAATAAACTTTACTTAAATTAAATTAAAGAATGTATGCATTCACTCTCGCAACCGACTGCGGTATACTCTGATTTGTGATTTGATGCACATCTTGGGGGACATCGGCAGCTGCTAGACATAAAATTTTGGTGACTCAAGGTTAAACAAGTGGAAACGTTGCAGTCGAAGCAACCGACTGCGGCACACTCGAAACCAGTATTAAAACCGGTAAAAAGAATTCTGATTGCAAAGGGGTACGGATTCGGCAGGGGTGTACGCTGCCTTAAAGATTCTCCAATGCAGATGGGGATACCACCAGCTGTCTTCGTTGCAAGTTTGGTGACTCTAGCTCAAAGTTTGTAAAATGTAGGGAAAGGGGGGCTGGGGCCGGTATGGGTGGGCGTGGCATCCATATTTTTGATGCAGTTTTTTGGGGGTTGCTAGTAGCTATCTGCCCACTAAATTTGTTAGTTCTAGCTGTAAGGATGTGCGAAATATAAGGATTTATCGGTTTTGAGTTATCGTATTTATCGATTTGCCAGCTCATAGTTCTCGTAATACCCTCATCTTGACACTTTAACTTACTATCCCATAGATAAAGATAATCGGAAAGTTTCAAGTCTCTAGCTTGAAGGGTGTAAAACAAAACTGGACGGACAGGCGGACAGACGGACGGACACCATGACGGACATTGCACAAACTCAATATACTCTTTACCTTCGGTAACGAGTATAAAAACTGTGGTTGATATTCAATTTTGAGGTTAGGCGTGACATCCGAATTTTGAAAACAGACCCTTGGAGGATGTCAGCAGCTATCGTCTTACCAAAATTGGAAACTCTAGCTGTACGGATGTGTGTATTAAACAATTTTCAGTTATCGATCTTATTTCCCAGCCCACCACCAAGCTTGGAAACCCGATCTTGACAATATTTCTTTCGCAAACGAAGCGAAATGCAAATCCGGCCATGAAGACTGGTATAGATCGCTACATCCAAACTAAAAGAAAGCTATAAACTTTGCGAATAAACCAAAAATGAATCGTAGCAATTTTAAAACACTTTTAAATGAAATAACGAAGAAAACCAAAAGGGTTCACATTTTGGCAGCACTGACCATCTGCCAAAAAGCCAAAGCCACCCGCAATATTTATACTTTAAAAAAGCTTCAGTGCATTTGTAAACAATGTTTGATAGCTCATAACGAAGATAACTTCCTCATAATTGAAGAGATTTGACAAAGCATCTTAACGACTTAAAAATGAACTGTAACACGTACCAACCAAAAGCTACATGGGCCTGCATACAATATACAATCTTCAGTTCTTATTGAACAGCAAAATCACCGTAGACAGTGGCATGACAATAGTGCGGCAGGGCTGGCTAAATGCCACGGGCCCCGGCCCAAGAGGCCGTAAGGACAAAAATAATTTTATACACTGTAACTGAGTAGTTTATTTTATTTGAAAAGTATTTTTTTTTTAAGTTCTGCTTACAAAGTGAGACAACAAAAGTCCATACTACAATTTCAAGTTAATCGTTAAACATTTCAACCAACCTAAGCAAAAAGATGTTGATTCATTTTAAAAGATGTACACGTTACCCGTGACGAGTAATTTTACGTACTTATGACCGTCAAAAAACTGTCAATCAAAATACCGGTAATTGCACATCGCTATTCATTTAAAAACGCATTCATTGATTTCTACATATTTTGTCGCGGTACGTTGGTAGCGCGGGTGAGTATTGACGATCGGGGAATTCCTCATTTTGTTCTCACTTTTTTCGTGGCGCTCCTGCTGGGACGAGCTAGCAAAACTATTGTTACTGTTAGGGGAGTTCCGGATTTGATAATATTTTTTTGTGATTATTTTTGACTATTGGTGATTTGTCTCTTAGATCTTTCGTACTTTTTTTCTTTTCTTGAATATGAGAATGGTGGCAAAGTAAAGTTGATTGTGAAAGTTGTAAATATATTGAAATATTAAAATGTCTAGTTCCAGAATATAAATAAGTGGGAGCGAAAAACGAAAGAGAAAGAGGGAAACTGAAAAAAAAACATGTAAGAAGGCTCAAGTCGGGAGAAACCGACTAGAAGATACCCTGAACCCAGTTGCAATAAATAAATTAAATTTATAATTGACTTTGATATACTGACATAGCTTCAATCGAATTAATTCGATATCTCCGGTTATTCTTAACCGATTTGGACGAAATTTTCAGAAAATTTCTATTGTTACCCATTACTTTAACCCTAATTTTTACATTTTCAAAATTCGATATTTTTTGTTATCGATTCCATGTGTATATCGGAAACTATAATTGTTATCGATAATTCGAAGCAAACTTGTTCTGCTCATGGTAAAGGAGAACTAACATATATCCAAAATCTGAAGTCTCTAGCTTTTTTAGTCTCTGAGATTCAGGCGTTTATACAGACGGACGGACGGACAGACACGGCTATATCGTCTCGGCTGTTGATCAAGAATATATGAATATACTTTATGGGGTTGGAGATGCTTCCTTCTGCCTGTTACATACTTTTGCAAAAAAACATTATACCCTATTTTACCCATTTTATGGGTTGAGGGTATACAAATTAAAAGCTACCTAAAATTAGTCAATACACACTTGAAAAATGATGACTTAAATAATGAAAAGTCGAGTGAAAAGTGCTCCAAAAGTGAAGAATTGGACCTTACTAAAAATATACCAGAACTATCATATGCAGCAACCAACACCAGTGAGTATCCATACCCAGAACAACAACAACAGGGTACTAGCAAAAATCAAAGAGAATTATATTTTAGTAAGAAAATCTTTGAGACAAGACAGGTTATGCAACGTGGCTATTCTGTCTATTGAAAATTTTATGGCCAGATTTTTAAACTTTGATGATGTTATAGACACTTTTGCGGAACAGAAAGCTCGAAAAAAATATTTTTCTTAATAATATTTAATAATATTTTTCTTAAAAAATATCTTATTAAAATTATATTGTTATTTTTATTTAATTGTTAATGTATCCAGGTTTCTTCCATGATGTTGTTCCTTCGCCGAAAAGCTAGCGAATATATAAGAATGCATTGAGACATTATGTTTTATGGATGAATGTGAGGTCTCTAATACACATTGGGCTAGCATGGGGGCTACAGACCATTCCCACTCACCTAAGAGAGGAGGCCTTTGGCCATTAGCAGGACATATACAACGTGTAATTGAGTACGCTAAAAATCTCGAAGTTTATTAAAATTAAACTGAGTACAATGGGCCCCAGATGGTATAGAACCGCAAACTGCCCAGCAAGCAAAGATGACTCCAGCAGAAAAATGTGTGGCGCATAAGCGGCGGCAATCATACAGCCAACTTCAGAGGCAAAACTTAAAAAGAATTTAAAAACGGCATCAACCTGCGCGTTTTACACCATCGAAATACAACCCAGACGTTTTCTTTTCGGCTGCAGCCAGATCCTGACTTTTCCCTGAATTTGCAACCAAAAACGCGGCAAACGCAAGCGCTTTAAGATCAACACTGGTGTCTCCTGCCTTACACACCGTAATCAACAGAAAAACAAGTGATCGCAAGCACGGCACAGGACAAAAAGCCAACGAAGCAGCAACAAACTACCTTCGAAGCCCTTAAATGGACACTGCAACAGAGCATGAAAGAGTTAATGTCATGTAGACAATTATGCATGATTTAACGCTGAATCAAAATCTTTTGACACAAGTGCTTTAATCACAACAAACACACCTGACAAACATATGTAACTTTAATATACGAGGATACTTATTCTACGGTATATATTATCCTGATGGTAAGGCACAGGAGAGACCAATATCTGGAGACCAATTTATGCAACTCTTCAACTCACTAGGAGAACGCTTCATAGCAGCAGGAGACTATACCAACCACGTTTTTCCTGGCAGACCAATTTACTGGCCACATCGCGAAGATGAAGCTGACATTGACAGTTTTGTTAACACTCTGGAGTCCGTCTTCGTCGCTTCAGCTCACACCTCAAACAGCAAAAAACAAAACACAATCAAATTGAACGGGTACATGTCATAACGCCCAGTTTCATAACGCTCGTGGGCGAACGCGCTTCGCATCGCTGCGCGATTTTTTTGCATACAAATTTTCAATATTTCTTAACGTTCAAAATAGTTTTGAAATAAAATTTTTGCCAGCATCTTTCCCAAATAAATGTTGCGATTGAATAATAATAAATTCTTATTTTATTGATAAACTTTTATATAGCTTTCAACTATTTGTCTGCAATATGGCCAGAGCAATAGCGAGTTTTTGTACCGATCTTTCAAAGCTCTGTAGCACTCAGTGCATACTTTAATTTTATTGATTCTTGATGCATTTTTCAAGTTTTTAAAAGTTGTGGGTGTCATGACATAACGCCCACGGGCCCTACGACACTTTGGGACTGGGCTTTATGACACGTACCCAATTGCACACCTCGTTCTTGAAAAGTGACGAGACTGGCCATCGAACAGATCGCCGTCGGCAATGCAAAAGCTAAAGCTCATCAAAGGGTTCAAGCACGAAGAAGATCACGCTCGACGCCTTTATATTGAGCAATGATCAACCATCAGTTAGAAACACCCAACTCTTAGCACACCGATAGAAACAGTAAGGCCTATTAGAAACCTCGGATGGGCTCAAAGCGATGAAGAAAGAGCTGCCCACCTTCAAAAAGTCGTTCAACCTTATCCTGCAACAAATACGTTTGCACTACCGGCTGCATTAAACGGCACTCAGCTTCAACACGAGCCAATCAAGTTTTGCCCGAATAAAATCGCAAGAATTATTAAAGAACAATTGAAGCCAATACCATCACTAAACTTGGCCACTATCCAGACTGATGGAAAAAGTCAATTATCATTATGATACCAAAGCCTGGAAAAGATCACACAGCTCCCACGTCGTGCAGACCTATAAGCTTATTACCGTGTCTATCAAAACTTTTTGAAAAATGTTTGCTGTCCCGGATAAATCCATTCCTGAATCTTCATAACATAATCCCGTCACACCAATTTGGCTTTCGTGAAAAGCACGGAGCAATTGAGCAGGTTAACAGAATAACATCAGAGATACGAAGCGCGTTCGAAAATAGAGAATACTGCACTGCAATATTACTGGATGTTTCTCAGGCATTCGACAAAGTTTGGTTGGAAGGTCTAATGCATAAGATCAAAGTAATGCTCCCAAACAACACACACAAACTACTTAAGTCGTACCTCTACGACAGGACGTTTGAAAAAAGATGTAACACTGCCATATCTGACAGCATTCAAGCTGGTGTTCCACAAGGCAGCGTTCTTGGACCAACACTATACGTCAGGTTGACAGCATGTCATCCAAATTTTTGAAGCAGATATTTTTATGGTCATAACCAGTTATCTTCATACCAAATTTGATGACTCTAGCTCCAGAGCTCTAGAAGATACACGCATTCCCATTTTTAACGAATCGTTGGGCGGTTGAAGGTGGCTAAGGCGGTATGGGTGGGCGTGGCATCCAAAGTTTTGAAGCAGTTTTATGGAGATCGCTATCACCTATCTTGACACCAATTTTTGTAGCTTTTGCTTAAAAACTGTGAGTTATGGGGGTTTTTGATTTCAAAATGCGGGGGAGCTGGGGGCGGAATGTGTG
This sequence comes from Scaptomyza flava, assembly GCA_030179655.1. NCBI lineage: Eukaryota > Metazoa > Arthropoda > Insecta > Diptera > Drosophilidae > Scaptomyza > Scaptomyza flava. The sequence continues at coordinate 68,023,463 of JARNME010000404.1, read as the reverse complement.
GGCGTAGCTAAAAAACTTTGATTCGAATCGTTGGGGGTCGTAAACAGTTTTCTTCCTACCAAATTTGGTGGCTCTAGCTGAAACACTATGAATGATACATGCATTCCCGTTTTTAAGGAGACGTTGGGCCCGAAGTGGCGGCTAGGATGGTATGGGTTGGCGTTGCATTCAAAGTTTCGATTATATTTTTGGGGGGTTATCAACACCTATCTTGACACAAATTTTTGTAGCTCTAGCTCAAAAACTGTGGAAAATATGGGCTTTTATGACTAAAAAATGCGGGGAACTAGGCGGAATGAGCGGGCTTGGCTCCAAAATTTTTGGTGCAGTTTTTCGAAGGTTACTAGTAGCTATCTTCTTAAGAAATTTGGTTGTTCTAACTTTAAGGATGTGCGAAAAATTTGGATTTATCGGTTTTAAGCTATCGAACTTATCGATTTTCCAGCCCCCAGTTATCGTAGAACCCCAATCTTGACACTATAAATTACTATGCCATAGATAAAGATAATTGGAAAGTTTCAAGTCCCTAGCTTGAAGGTGTGGGAAAAAGTTGCGCACATACGGACGGATAGACGGACAGACACCATGACGGACATTGCACAAACCCGATATACATTTTGCCTTCGGTAACGAGTATAAAAAAATAACTCTTAAGATGATCAGGATTGAATTAATCCCACTCAGACCCTCTAGTGCAAATATAAATTGTTAAGTCAAAGCTAAATTTTTTGTTTTTTTTATGATAAAAACTAAAGATAAACTTACCTCCGTGCAAAACTGACAGCCGCAATGCAGCAAAGTTGTTGCCTCTGATTCGTTCTCCACATCGATAAGACAAAGTTTGCAAGTGAACTGCTGAAAGCTGAACTGAGTGATGGGCGTGGCCGGCGTCCCAGACGAAGGTGTCACTTCGACCGAGGCGAGGATATCGCGACGCTGCAACGTGATGCCATCGCGGACACAGCATGCCTGGGCCGCCTGATTGGCATTGGCCATCGACAGCAGAGAGCTAACAGTCAGCGGATATGCGTGAGTGGTGCCAAAGGCACCCATATCGATTACTGAAGCGGTGAACGGTGTTGCTGCCTGCTGCTCGATAGCAACGCTGCTGCTATTGTTGTTTGTGTTCGTGGAGTGTAGCGTTGCTGTTGTCACACTGGACGGCGGACTTGGGCTGCTAATGCTGTGGAGGCTAGCGGAACTTTTACGTGAGCTAGGAACAAGGGTCGGTGCAACAGCATTATTGTTTTTGAAGCTATTGCTCAGTTGGATCTGTGCATTGACATTGATATGCATCGGTTCCTTATGCTGCTGCTGCTTCTCCTGGGGGTTAAAGCTGGTTCGCCTGATTTGTGTGTTTGTATTTAGAGAGTGCAAAGACTCCGGTCGTGCGACAAGACTGTTGGACAAGGAGTAGCGCGATCCATTTGCTGCCAATGACAATAAACTCGAGCAGCGAGAACAGGTTCCACCAGCACCACCACTTATGCTGTTCACACTGAGTCGAAGTCGATTGAGTGGACGTATTTGCTCTACACCACCTGAATTCAAAATGCCGCCACTCCTTTCCTGAGTGGTTAGCATTAAGGCTGTTCGCTCATTGCATCCCATAGGATGCAGATTGTGACTCTGGCGAGTTAAGGCCAGCACAGTCTCGCATTTACGCAACCCAGTGTATTGCACTATGGATTGGGATTTCTCTTGGTGAAGGCTGCTAGCGCTGCCCTCGCGACGCATCATGTGCCACAGCTTTTGTTGGACCACATTCAATGAGCTGGTGGACCCGCTGATGCTTAGCCGACTGCTGCTGCGATTGGCTAGCATCTCCTGCTGCCTGCACGAGGCATCCCTAAGCACAACATCCTGTTCGGAGGGTGTGCGCGTAATGCGTATCTCAGGCGAGGCAGGTCGCAAATTTCTTGTTGGCTCACTTTCACGTTCATTTTCGCGTACCCTTTCTCGACTGTTGCTGTTGCTGCTGCTCCCCTTGAGACCCACCAACGATTTAAGAAAGTTCTCGAATCGTCGACGTCGCGGCAACTGAGCTGCTGACAAGCCCAGTGAGCTTTCCACATCACCAACACCTGCTCCTGTTCCCGCTGTCCCTGTTCCCGTTCCAGTTGCATTTCCCAAGCTGTTGGCAGAGTACGAGTGATTGTAGTTGTGGGAATTGGAAAGGGAAAAAGAGATGCGCGTCTGTGAGGGAGCCTTACGCTCAGAACCAGCATCAGCTTGACTTGGAGTAATAATGTTGATTTTGTTGCACGTTTGCGTCTCCAGCAGCGCAACTGTCTCGTTTGCATCCGAGTCGTGGTGCGGCGGCGCGACATGCGAGGCAGTGCCACTCTGCTGGCTGCTGGCTGCGCGTTGCTGATGCTTTGTATTGGCCAGATTGTGAATTGGCGAGGAATCCTGCAACGCAGACACCGATTAATATCAATATAAATATATTGGTGATAACGATAGGCATAGAACAAACATTTATATATAAGTATAAATATAAACGCTGAATCAAAATCAGCAATTGTATATACCCTGAAAGCATCAATAATGAATATGCATGTTATAGCCGGGCGCTACCAAGAGTTTGTCATACAAATCATGATATATCGAGAAACTATTTTGAATGTTTTACTAGAGATGGGATTGGATAAGAAATTGGTTTCCATCCCATCCCGTCACGAATTCAAATACGCTTTTCCCATCCCGATTGTCCCAAAAAATATTGTGTCTATCCCACGGTTCCCAACATTTTCACGATTTTTTTTTCAAATAAGTGTATATACATATATGTACATATATATATATATATATGAATGATCCCTTATTTGCTTGTTCGTTCCCAGCAAACATTATAATTAGCTGTTTTCTTAACACGAACGTGAATGCAAAATCGGGTTGAAACTAGAGATGGGCGTCGGGATCGGGATATTCGGGAATCCCGCGGGTCCCGAAAAAATTGCCGGGATCGGGCGGGATGGGAAGGATTTAAAAAAAAAACCGGGAAAGTCGGGATAAGTGGTCGATCCCGAAATTCCCACGGGTCCCGGTAAACCTGTCGGTTCCCAAAAATCAGTCGCTACCCAAACAAAATGTACTCGATAAATGTTCTGTATTTATCGAAATTGCCCACCGATTGCATTTTTTAGTGACACGATTTATCGCAAGTGCAATAAATGAGAGCATTTAGATGTATTTTCACTATTATTATTAGAAAAATTTGCGATATTTTAACATTTTGGCAACAATGTCTCCAGGCAAGTGCTCAACGTTCCAACGTCTTCTGCCACCAGCGAAAGGGTTTTTCCTACTTGCAGTAGAATTTTGAAAGAGAGATAAACTCGATTAATTGGAAAAAATTTTGAGAGAGAATATTGTTTTTAAACAAAAATTTTTATATTTAAATTAAAATTATATTAAAAAAAAAAAAAAAAATATAAGGGAGAAGCCCTAGTGACGGTCATAGCCCCTAAATAGGTCAACCGGAATATTTTGGCGAGTTTTGATGCTAGCGGGGTCTAATCACTGTGATTGATAGCTCTTAGTGCCGGCTTGCTTTTTATGTAGTCTACTGGTGTTTATACTAAGTTTTGGATGCACCAGAGACTAAAATTAAAATACCGATATTTCGACGTAAGCTTTGTAACTTTTCAACGCGTTGGAATTGTATTATTTCAAGTTTCAGCAAAGGAAAATAAATAATTTTCTTAATCGTTTTTTCTTGCCCTTTCATAATCTGTAATCCAAAATTTTTTCTGTACAATATTTTGGGTTTAACATTAATAAATGTAAAATTATGTTTCTGCGTGTTCTGGTCACATACGATGTGATACACTTTAACACTTATCGATATTTGTATCGACTATCGTATCACTTTGCGTCTCTCGCGTTGCTCTTAATTGCGTGTGGGCGCCAAAATGATTTCGCCACGAAAATTACTCGGTGCTGTTAAAATGGTCATAATAAATAAAGAATGAAAAAAAAAAAGTTGCTAGTTTATTTGAAATGCAACATAAACAAGTTTCTGGGCAATCTAAAAATTTATTGTTCTTGTGCGTGCGATGTTGAGCGTGCGATGCATACATCGATACTTTAATCGATACATCGCTGCATCGCTGGCGATACTGTTTTTTACGAGTAATAAATTTTAATAAATTATTAAATTCGGTTGTTTTTGAGTGTTTAATTGCATAAAATACAAAAGCATAAATAAAAACAATGATTTGGCATTTTATTTCATTTTATTGGCTCTATTTTGACAAGATTAAGGGGAGTGACTACTACAGGGGCACTTTATCGAAAATCGTGATTTTGACTTTTTTCATTAAATCCAATATATCTTTCAAAAAACGAATGAAATGTGTATAATGCCTTACACTGATCGATGGGCAATTGAACTAGCTTTCCTACGATACCAACAGCTAAGCTTTGCGTTGATTTCTGACAATTAAATATCCCAAAAACCTTAGGGGTGTTCACTATTAGGGCTTCTCCCTTATATATATATATATATATATATATATATATAATTTTCCAATTAATCGAGTTCTTCTCTCTTTCAAAATTCTACTGCAAGTAGGAAAAACCCTTTCGCTGGTGGCAAAAGACGTTGGAACGTTGAGCATCGGTGGGTAATTTCGATAAATACAGAACATTTATCGAGTACATTTTGTTTGGGTACCGACTGATTTTTGGGAACCGACAGGTTTACCGGGACCCGTGGGAATTTCGGGATCGACCACTTATCCCGACTTTCCCGGTTTTTTTTTTAAATCGTTCCCATCCCACCCGATCCCGATAAGTTTTTCGGGACCCGCGGGATTCCCGAATATTCCGATCCCGACGCCCATCTCTAGTTTCAACCCGATTTTGCATTCACGTTCGTGTTAAGAAAACAGCTAATTATAATGTTTGCTGGGAACGAACAAGCAGATAAGGGATCATTCAAGTATTACGTATCGCAATTTGGTGGGGAGGGGTCTCGTAAAACGTTACGATGCGTTACAGTGGCGGGAGGGGGTCTTTCTTACAAGACGTTACGTAACATTTTTTCTTTTTTTTAAATAAAAATGAGGGTAAAAATGGTCACTTGAGTGTTACGTAACGTTAAGAGAGGGGGAGGGGGGGGGAACAGAAAAACGTTACGGTGCGTTACAAAGGGGGAGGGGGAGTCTAAAATCTTCAAAAATTGCGTTACGTATTTCTTGAATGATCGCTAAGCAAGCAGATTTGGGCTTGTCAAGAGCAGCCGTCAGATCATCATAAAAGATATTAAAACTGTACCATTACACGTGCCACCACTGTATGCGCATCTCTTACAATTAAGCAAATACGACTCTTAGTCTAACGTTTGTCGGCCTGCTCACTTAATACATGTATACTAGCGTACGGCTGCGCATGCTTCAGCTGACACTCGGTCAAGCCACAGCCACTTATCCTATTTGCTTACATATTTGCATGTGTAGTACCATTAAACAATAAAAGTATTAATTTTCGTGAACTTTTTTCATGTATGAAAATAATAGTTGAAAGGCTGAAAAGCTTGGTGGCTCAACAGGGCTTTGGGGTAGGGAGAATGATAATACGGCAGCAGCTTAGAAAAAAATAAATACACTTACGGCAAAGAAGCTGGGCAAGGACACTAGGCTTCAAGCAAGCTACATGTCTCTCGAGTAGCTACAATCTTAACGCTAGCAATATCTATTGGTAAAAATAAAATACTGTAGACAAAAAGGTCACCTAACAAAGCTAGGAATAGCTAGTAATAGTATTTGCAGTTTTTGCGACATGGAAGGCCTTACCTTCAGCATCATAGTAAAATGCGTTACTTTAGCATAAAAAGAAGTAATTTTCTAGGAATATTCTATGTTATCCAATAGAAACCCTCGACACAGCAAAATAATTTTTTTATCAAGAGGGAGCTTTTCTCCACCAGCTCCCATCTTGCAAATTATGTGCTTTGAGATATTAGCAACATTTTTTTTTGTTTTTTTATTTTTTTTATTTAACAATCTTTATTCAGGATCTGTCATGTTTTGACAATGGCTAAATTTTGTGGAGAGATTGACGGTTACGTATACTTAACACTGGCGTTAACTATATTTATGACGTGTCAAATCGGAAAGGGAGGTCAAGGGGATGGAATCTTGAGAGCCGTCGGGTCTGATATCTGTTGTCCAGCAGCTGTTGCGCCAATACATTGCTGTGGTTCTCGAGTTTAATCATGTATTTCTGGCTATATTTAGTGATTGTTTCTTGTACCGTGGGCATCTTTAGGTCTTTGTTGTTTCTAACAAAGTACGGTGCACCCACAAGTGTGCGCAGAACTTTGTTTTGGAATCGCTGAATGATTTGGATGTTAGAGGCAGCTGCAGTTCCCCAGATCTGAATACCGTAGGCCCAGATGGGCTTGAGAATCGCCTTGTATAAAAGGACTTTGTTCACTAGACTGAGACGAGAGGAGGGTCTTAGCAGCCAGTACAGACCTTTGAAACGTATATTGAGCTGTGCTTTCTTGTTTGCAGAGTGTGCTCTCCAATTCAGTTTGCTGTCCAAAGTAAGGCCTAAGTACTTGGTACTTGACGCTGTTGGAAGCAGCTGTCCAAAGAGGTGCACTTCCGGGCATGTGAGAGTCCGCAGAGTAAAGACAACTTGCACGGATTTTTCATTGTTGATGCTTATATTCCATTTTTTTAACCAAGGCTCTAGTGCTGAGAGCTGCGTCTGAATAGTAATAGAGGCTTCAGTTGGGCTGATGTTTGAGGCCAGGAAAGCGGTGTCATCTGCATACGTAGCAATGAGGGCGTGATCTGGGTTTGTTACTGGTAGGTCGGCAGTGAACAAGGAGTAAAGAATTAGCGCAAGCACGCTGCCTTGTGGTACACCAGCCTGAATAGGGCACAGATCCGACTCAGCGTATTTAAATCTGACAAAAAATTTTCGATTATGCAAATACGACTTCAGTACCAGGTAGTACGGCATAGGAAGACTTTTTTTCAGCTTGTACAAGAGTCCTGGGTGCCATTCCCTGTCCATCCAGAAACACTGCAGAACAATACATTTTCTTCTCCAGTGCGTTGGAGATATAGTTGGCGACCCTGTGGCACTGCTCAGGTGTACCATGATGTCTTCTGAAACCGAATTGGTGATCCGGAATGAGCTGCTTCTCTTCCAAAATAGGTAAAAGCCTACGCAAAAATATTCTCTCGAAAATTTTGGAAACGATCACCAAGAGACTAATTGGACGATAAGAGCTGGCAATATGCACAGGTTTGCCAGGCTTAGGAATCATAATGATCGTAGCGCACTTCCATTGGGAGGGGAAATGGTGAAGACGTAAGATCCCATTGAAGACGAGGAGATCAGTTTGATCACGTTAGGTGGCAGCATCTTCATGGCAAGTGCGTTAATCCCGTCATAGCCTGGTGCTTTTTTGTTCGACAGCGAATTTATCTCCTCTTGAACCTCGTCCTCTACTATTTCAGTAATTGGGAGGTCCAATTGGCATGGGATGTCCAGGAAGTTGTGTATTTCGTCATTAGAAGACGCGTCGCTGAATTGCGCTATCAAAATATTAGTAAGGACATTTCGTAGCTTCCTTGCAGTCCTTGAAGGACCTTAATTGCTTTAGGAGATCTACTTTTTGACACGAATATTAGTCTAAACATATTATTGATCACTTGTATTCGCCCTTTCTTTATAGTTTTTATTGTTTTGTATTATTTTGCTATTAAAGCAAGCAGGCCAAAAAACTATCAAGTTTTGAAATTTTTTCAAATAATTTTATTTATGTTGTGTACATACATATGTATATATATACACTCTCTCATGATTTTTCTTTTGTTTACATGTTGCTAATGCCCTTCTTTACCCACAATTGACGGGCCGCTGCAAGCTAACAGCACACAGAAGCACACATCCATGCGTTAGGGGCTACAAGATCGATGGCATGCGAGCGAATACATATTACATATTACACATACACAATATTTGTTTTTCTGGGGATAATGTCGCAACTAAACCAACGACCGAATGAGATGCATTTTTGACGCTTTGAATTCGGCTGGCCTCTCTAAGCTCCCGAAATATTAATATTATTACTGGCGTCAGGCAGTTTTGCTGTTTGACTGCTCTATCTCTCTACTGCACAAAGTTCATGACTAAGTCCATCAAGACCGCATTTTCCCTAAGACCATATGGAGTGCCAACGGCATGCTAAGGTTCTTTGTTTAAAAAAAAAAAAAAAAAAATAATACTAATGTGTTAAATTAAGTTTTCCGCTATTCCCAAAATTTTGGAGAAATTAATAACCTCTCACCTACAAGATCTGTATATATCTGATACCCTGTCAACCCGGGCTTATGAATAATTATTATTGAAAATTAAATATCGATCTTTTATGCTCTGATACTTAATAAAGAAAAGAATATGTTATGCAATGTCCTTCGTGCTGTTTGTTCGTCTGACCATCAGTCCGACACTCTTGAAGCTAGATACTTGAAAATTCGATAAAATATCTTGATCTATGTTTGCATTTGGCATAGTGTCAATTTAGATAAAAATTCCAGAGAATTTTATACTTAAGATAGTTTAGGATTTTATACTTAAGATAGTTTAGGTTTTTAACACGCTTAAAATAGTTTCACTTGTATTTTTGTAGCTCTCAGAAAAGCGAGAATTATTCTATATTATACTTTTAGGGCGGCTTTTAAAGAATATTGAATTATAATTAATAAGTATAGTTACAAGTAACTTTAAAACAAGTGGAAAAGTTGCAGTCGGACGCAACCGACTGCGGCATACTCGATACCAGTATTAAAACAGGTAAAAAGAGGCCTGATTGCAAAGGGGTACGGATGGGGCAGGGGTGTACGCTGCCTTAAAGATTCTCCGATGAAGATGGGGATGCTACCAGCTGTCTTCCTTCCAAATTTTGTGACTCTAGCTGAAAGTTTGTAAAAGCTGTTGAAAGGGGGGCTGGGGACGGTATGGGTGGGTGTGGCATCTAAATTTTTACTGCAGATCTTTGCGAAATGTCAATTGCTATCTTCATACCAAATTTGGTGACTCTAGCTCGAAGTTTGTAAAAGGTGGGGAAAGAGGGGCTGGGGGCGGTATGGGTGGGTGTGCATCCAAATTTTTAGTGCAGATCTTTGTGAAATGTCAATTGCAATCTTCATACCAAATTTGGTGACTCCAGCTCGAAGTTTGTAAAAAGTGGGGAAAGGGGGGCTGGGGGCAGTATGGGCGGGCGTGGCATCCAAATTTTTGATGCAGATCTTTGTGGAATGTCAATTGCTATCTTCATACCAAATTTGGTGAGTCTAGCTCGAAAATTGTTAAATGTGGGGAAAGGGGGGGGGGGGCCGTATGGGTGGGTGTGCATCCAAATTTTTAGTGCAGATCTTTGTGAAATGTCAATTGCTATCTTCATACCAAATTTGGTGACTCCAGCTCGAAGTTTGGAAAAAGTGGGGAAAGGGGGGCTGGGGGCAGTATGGGCGGGCGTGGCATCCAAATTTTTGATGCAGATCTTTGTGGAATGTCAATTGCTATCTTCATACCAAATTTGGTGAGTCTAGCTCGAAAATTGTTAAATGTGGGGAAACGGGGGCTGGGGGCGGTATGGGTGGGCGTGGCATCCAAATTTTTGCTGCAGATCTATGTGGAATGTCAATTGCTACCTTCATACAAAATTTGGTGACTCTAGCTCAAAGATTGTAAAAGGTGTGGAAAGGGGGTGGAAGGGGTGCGCGTGGCAGTTTGATGCAGTTTTTTGGGGGTTGCTAGTAGCTATCTTCTTACCAAATTTGGTAGTTCTAGCTGTAAGGGTGTGTGAAATATGCCGTTTTATCGTTTTTGAGTTATCGAATTTATCGATTTGCCAGCCCCCTAGTTATCGTAGAACCCCAATCTTGACACTTTAATTTACTATCTCATAGATAAAGAGAATTGGAAAGTTTCAAGTCTCTAGCTTGAAGGGTGTGGAAAAAAGTTGCGTTCATACAGACGGACAGACACCATGACGGACATTGCACAAACCCAATATACTCTTTACCTTCGGTATCGAGTATAAAAAATACGCTTTTGAAGAACATAGAAGTATTAAAAAAAAAAAAAAAACAAGTGGAAACGTTGCAGTCGGATGCAACCGAAAAGGGAATGGATGCGGCAGGGGTGTACGCCGTCTCAAAGATTGTCTGATGCAGATGAGGATGTCACCAGCTATCTTCCTTCCAAATTTGGAAACTATTGAAAATATTGTAAGACTACATATAATCTGGCAGCACTCGTATATCGTATCATATATCGATATATCTTTTTATGTTAATTCATTATACTCGATAGAGTTCAGTTCTTATTAAATGCTGCGACCGAACGCAAGCAAACCTTACTTGCTGCGCCTTTTATTAAGTTCCTGGAATATACCTCAACATTGGTTATGGGCCCAGGCAGACGAGACGGATAGACCAGACAATAAGTGTTAGCAAATCGTGTCGGTTGTACTACAAAGATAGCAAAGATGAGCACAAGTAACCAAATAGAAAAACATGGCGAGGAGAACTACGATGCGTGGTGTATGACCATGAGAAGCATATTGGTCACAGCAGACCTATGGAACGTCATGTAAAACCCGAAGAGAACCAGAAGGAAGCAACAAAATGGGAAACGGCGGATCAGAAGGCCTTGGCACACATTATACTAAATGTAAAGCCAACACAGTTGATGCACATGAAGTCGTGCACAACATCAGCGGGAGCGCGGAATAAACTAAAAGAGATTCACATGCCGGTAGGGCCGATCAAGAAAGTACAGTTATTCCAAAAGTTGGCGCGTCTAAGAATGCAGAAAGTCGACAATGTAGTCGCGTACCTAAATTCTTTTGTTCAGACAATTGAAAAGTTGGCAGAGTTAGACATCAAAGTAAATGATGAACTAATGGTCATTATGCTATTGATTAGCTTGCCAGAAACATGGGAAAATTTCGTTGTCGCTATTGAAACTCGCGACGAATTGCCTAAATTTGAGGTACTAAAAATAAAAATATTAGAAGAAGGTTCACGCAAAAGAGAAATAATAGAGCGAGACGGCAATACAGCAGCGCAAGCTGTGTAGCACACCGTCAAGGCAAAGAAAAACATGCAAACGAAAAAAAGAAAGACATCGAGACAAAGACTGTACACCAAAATTCAAAGGAAAATGTTATAATTGCGAAAAATACGGACATAGAGCAAGTGAATGTCGCACTAAGAAAAAGAGTGCTGAATAAGAGAACAAACTTGAAAAATCTAGTTGCATTCAATTATGCCAAGTGAAAGAGCAACAATGCGATAAGTGGTGCATTGACAGTGGAGCAACTGCTCACATGTGTTGTGAGAGCAGCTTTTTTAATAAATATGTTGAAAAAGAAACATCGATTATGTTAGCTGCAAATAAATTTGTAAAATCACCTGGTATTGGAAGCGTGAAGTTGTACTGCGAAAGTACGAAAACTCATATAAACTTAGAAAAAGTATATTATGCGCCTGATTTACAAATGAATTTTTTCTCAGTTAGTGCAGCAGCTAATTTTGGAATTCCGCAACTTTTATTGGAAAAGAAGCACTGATAAAATGTAAACAAGGAAAACTGTTTCTAAAGGCATGGCAGGAAAATAGTTTGTATGTGTTCAAACAACGCTTAGAAAAAAGTGCGGTACATATGTTGAACAATATTTCGCCTGCAATGAAGTGGCACTACCGATTTGGCCACCTGAATTTTAAAGATTTAAAAATGTTAAATGATAAGAAGCTAGTGCACGGCATGTGTGTTGAAGACGTAGAATGATAAATTGTGACACATGTAATAAGGCAAAAATTTGTGCATTACCATTTCCCAAGAAAGCGGAACGAGTGACAAATCAAGTCCTAGAGTTAGTGCACACAGACGTATGTGGTCCGATGAACATAAATTCAATCGGAGGAAATTCATATTTCGTCACATTTATTGACGACTACTCACGAAAGATTTTTGTTTTCTTTATGCGTGCAAAGAGCGAAGTATTTGATAAATTTAAAATGTTCAAAAGTTATGTGGAATGCCAAACTGGAAAAAGAATAAAAATATTTCGAAGCGATAACGGCAAAGAATACGTGAATAAAAATTTCACTGAATATTTAATAAATAATGGCATAAAGAGGCAATTGACCGTTCCGTATACACCTCAACAAAACGGTGTGGCTGAAAGAGTAAATCGAACGGTCGTAGAAATGGCTAAGAGTTTGCTGATTCATGCCAACCTAAATAAATTTTTGTGGGCAGAAGCAGTAAATACGGCAGTTTATTTGCGCAACAGGTGCCCAACAAGAGCGTTAAATGGGAAAACACCATTTGAAGTATGGAAGAACCGAAAGCCGTCGGTAAAACACATACGCACATTTGGATCGCGCGCATTTGCACTCGACAAAACTAGTTCCAAGCAAAAGGAAGAGAGTACATTTTTGTGGGATACTCCTTCGAAAGCAAAGCATACAGGCTTTATGATCCAGAAAAACGTATATAATCGCGCGACGAGACGTTAAGTTTGTTGAAGGTGAGTTTGACACAAATGCAACGAAAAACTGCAACTCGTCAAACAGAATAAATGATTTTTTCACAAACATTGTTCGCCTTGAGTCTTACCCTGAGTATCGAGAAGAATATCAAGAAGTATCGTCTCCAGAAGAAGTTCAACCCCAAGGAACTATAAGTGACTCCAGCGGCGAAGAGGAGGAGGAGTTTGTGAGCGCAAGCGATGCAGAAGATGACTACGATAACGAGAGTGGCAATGAAGCATCGCCTCAAGTTGATGCTGCACCCAAGCGTGGGCGTGGTAGACCTTAAATTATTCGCAGTGATCATCCAGGCAGGCCCAAAAAGCAGTATCAGGTGCTCAAAAGTCTTAATCAAGTTTGTGACATTGAGACACCAGAGTCACTTAAGGATGCATTACAAGGACGGCATGCGACTGATTGGCAAAAGTCGATGCAAGAGGAATATGACGCTCTTCAGGCAAATGACACGTGGTCATTGTGCAAACTACCTTCAGGGCAAAAGGCAATTGGCTCCAAATGGGTTTTTAGACTCAAAAGAAACAAAGATGGGGAGATCGAGAAGTTTAAGTCACGCTTAGTTGCTCTAGGATGTGGGCAACAATTTGGCATCAACTATTGTGACACATTTTCGCCGGTAATAAGATACGAAACAATAAGAATGCTGTTTGCTATCGCTGCAGAAAAACATTTGTACATGCATCAGATCGTTATTTCGAACGCATATCTTAATGGAAAGCTGGATGAGGTTGTTTACATCAAGCAGCCCCCGAATTTTATTGACAAGAGGAGTCCGAACGATGTGCTTAGGCTGAACAAAGCACTGTATGGATTAAAGCAATCCGGGCGCGTCTGGAATAACACGCTCGATGAGATGCTAAGAAGCATGGGCTTCAAAAGATGCAAGAACGAGGCACGTTTGTACGTCAAGCAGGATAACCAGAAGTACAGTTACATCGCTGTATACGTGGATGACTTAATCATTGTTTGTCAGAATGAAAAAGACATAGCTATGATTAAGAAGAAGATCGCATCGAGGTTCAAGATGCATGATGGAGGTCCTATAAGTTATTTCTTAGGTATGGAAATAGATCGAGAAGGTGAACAAGGCACTATTACGCTGTGCCAGAAAGCGCACATTCAAGAGCTGCTGGACACGTATGGCATGAGCAATTGCCGTTCAGTTGGTACACCTCTCGACGCCGGATTTCAAGGGGACTGCAAAGACGATGATTGTGTTAAGGTAAATGTTACACAATATCAGTCACTAATTGGTTCGCTTATGTATTTAGCAGTGCTAACCAGACCTGACATTTTGCATACTGTTAGCAAACTGTCACAGCATAATATGGATCCGCATAGCGAACATGAAGCAGCTGTCAAACACATCCTGAGGTATCTTGCAGGTACGATCTATCAGAGAATCGTATATCGAAAATGTGATGAACCAGCAAGTGGATGCGTCGACGCGGATTGGGCGAACGGGCAGGACAGAAAATCCTATTCTGGATACGCATTTTTCTTGGCTGGCAGTGCGTTCTCCTGGAGTTCAACAAAGCAAAGCATTGGCGCTTTAAGCAGCACCGAAGCAGAGTATGTTGCATTATCTATGGCTGCTAAAGAAGCTGTTTATCTCCGAAGGTTATTAGCAGAGGTTGGGTGGTCAATCAATATGAAACCGATGACCATTATTGGTGACAACATCAGTGCGCAGCACATTGCGCAGAACCCAGTCCATCACAAACGCACGAAGCATATAGACATAAAATATCACTTTGTCAGACAAAAGATAGAATGTAACGAAATTGAAGTCAAATATGTATCCACAAATGATAACGTTGCTGATATACTAACAAAATGTTTAAACAAGCAAAAGCATAATAGATTTGTAAACCTTTTGGGTATGAAGTAATCATTCGTTGGCATATAAAATTATGTTTAGCTTAAGAAGAAGTATTGAAAATATTGTAAGCCTACATATAATCTGGCAGCACTCGTATATCGTATCATATATCGATATATCTTTTTATGTTAATTCATTATACTCGATAGAGTTCAGTTCTTATTAAATGCTGCGACCGAACGCAAGCAAACCTTACTTGCTGCGCCTTTTATTAATTTCCTGGAATATACCTCAAAAGAAACTCTAGCTCAAAGTTATAAAAAAGTGAAGGAAGGAGGGGGGGGGGGGGGGGGTCAGCTGCTTAAAGTAAATTAGGGTTGGTTTCCCTAAATTTCTTAAATAAACATGGGATGCAGCCCGTTCTAGGAGTGATGCTTTCACGCTTTTAAAGGTAATTTTTAAATTTATTTATTTATTGATAGCAGCAAATTAAATAACACAAATGGCAAATTCACCTAAAACGATAGCGAACAGCTGATTGTGCAAAGTTTGCAGACTTGTTTCGTTCAATTGGGTGTGCACGACAGCGGTGTTGCAATTTGCAACACAAAGTGAACACCTTAATACTATTATATGATTAAAACACACTTTTTGCTTACCTCACTAATATATTTTGCAAATATTTTAGGAGGCATTTTATTAAATTTTTAGGCACGTCTACGATTCCTTAGGCGACAAGGTTTGAAAATTAATTCTTGTAGAACTAAAAAAAAAAGACGAATTTATTATGTATCAATTTATCGATAGCTCTCTTGGTTATCCAGATATAGATACTAAAAAATCGACAAATTAACATAATAAAATATGCGTACTTGTGACAAAAAAATGAAAAAAATTATAAGTAATACAAATCCAGTATAGGAACATCTCCAATTCCAGTGAAATGTAGTGTGTGAGTGAGATTCAACTTTCATTGGCAGCCCACAACATTGTGGTGGAGTTGATGCATTCGACGGAATCAAACCTATTTCCTCTAAAAACGAAAAAGCCTTTTCCTCAGTTCCAACTAATTCATTTAAAGAACAAATAGTATTAAAATTTTGTAATTTGGGATGCAAATTTGGATGATGTTCTGCTATTTTGTGTCACTAGGCAGAGTTAGACATCAAAGTAAATGATGAACTAATGGTCATTATGCTATTGAGTAGCTTGCCAGAAACATGGGAAAATTTCGTTGTCGCTATTGAACATCGCGACGAATTGCTTAAATTTGAGGTACTAAAAATAAAAATATTAGAAGAAGGTTCACGCAAAAGAGAAATAATAGAGCGAGACGGCAATACAGCAGCGCAAGCTGTGTAGCACACCGTCAAGGCAAAGAAAAACATGCAAACGAAAAAAAGAAAGACATCGAGACAAAGACTGTACACCAAAATTCAAAGGAAAATGTTATAATTGCGAAAAATACGGACATAGAGCAAGTGAATGTCGCACTAAGAAAAAGAGTGCTGAATAAGAGAACAAACTTGAAAAATCTAGTTGCATTCAACTATGCCAAGTGAAAGAGCAACAATGCGATAAGTGGTGCATTGACAGTGGAGCAACTGCTCACATGTGTTGTGAGAGCAGCTTTTTTAATAAATATGTTGAAAAAGAAACATCGATTATGTTAGCTGCAAATAAATTTGTAAAATCACCTGGTATTGGAAGCGTGAAGTTGTACTGCGAAAGTACGAAAACTCATATAAACTTAGAAAAAGTATATTATGCGCCTGATTTACAAATGAATTTTTTCTCAGTTAGTGCAGCAGCTAATTTTGGAAATTCCGCAACTTTTATTGGAAAAGAAGCACTGATAAAATGTAAACAAGGAAAACTGTTTCTAAAGGCATGGCAGGAAAATAGTTTGTATGTGTTCAAACAACGCTTAGAAAAAAGTGCGGTTCATATGTTGAACAATATTTCGCCTGCAATGAAGTGGCACTACCGATTTGGCCACCTGAATTTTAAAGATTTAAAAATGTTAAATGATAAGAAGCTAGTGCACGGCATGTGTGTTGAAGACGTAATGAATAAAATTGTGACACATGTAATAAGGCAAAAATTTGTGCATTACCATTTCCCAAGAAAGCGGAACGAGTGACAAATCAAGTCCTAGAGTTAGTGCACACAGACGTATGTGGTCCGATGAACATAAATTCAATCGGAGGAAATTCATATTTCGTCACATTTATTGACGACTACTCACGAAAGATTTTTGTTTTCTTTATGCGTGCAAAGAGCGAAGTATTTTATAAATTTAAAATGTTCAAAAGTTATGTGGAATGCCAAACTGGAAAAAGAATAAAAATATTTCGAAGCGATAACGGCAAAGAATACGTGAATAAAAATTTCACTGAATATTTAATAAATAATGGCATAAAGAGGCAATTGACCGTTCCGTATACACCTCAACAAAACGGTGTGGCTGAAAGAGTAAATCGAACGGTCGTAGAAATGGCTAAGAGTTTGCTGATTCATGCCAACCTAAATAAATTTTTGTGGGCAGAAGCAGTAAATACGGCAGTTTATTTGCGCAACAGGTGCCCAACAAGAGCGTTAAATGGGAAAACACCATTTAAAGTATGGAAGAACCGAAAGCCGTCGGTAAAACACATACGCACATTTGGATCGCGCGCATTTGCACTCGACAAAACTAGTTCCAAGCAAAAGGAAGAGAGTACATTTTTGTGGGATACTCCTTCGAAAGCAAAGCATACAGGCTTTATGATCCAGAAAAACGGATTATAATCGCGCGACGAAACGTTAAGTTTGTTGAAGGTGAGTTTGACACAAATGCAACGAAAAACTGCAACTCGTCAAACAGAATAAATGATTTTTTCACAAACATTGTTCGCCTTGAGTCTTACCCTGAGTATCGAGAAGAATATCAAGAAGTATCGTCTCCAGAAGAAGTTCAACCCCAAGGAACTATAAGTGACTCCAGCGGCGAAGAGGAGGAGGAGTTTGTGAGCGCAAGCGATGCAGAAGATGACTACGATAACGAGAGTGGCAATGAAGCACCGCCTCAAGTTGATGCTGCACCCAAGCGTGGGCGTGGTAGACCTTAAATTATTCGCAGTGATCATCCAGGCAGGCCCAAAAAGCAGTATCAGGTGCTCAAAAGTCTTAATCAAGTTTGTGACATTGAGACACCAGAGTCACTTAAGGATGCATTACAAGGACGGCATGCGACTGATTGGCAAAAGTCGATGCAAGAGGAATATGACGCTCTTCAGGCAAATGACACGTGGTCATTGTGCAAACTACCTTCAGGGCAAAAGGCAATTGGCTCCAAATGGGTTTTTAGACTCAAAAGAAACAAAGATGGGGAGATCGAGAAGTTTAAGTCACGCTTAGTTGCTCTAGGATGTGGGCAACAATTTGGCATTAACTATTGTGACACATTTTCGCCGGTAATAAGATACGAAACAATAAGAATGCTGTTTGCTATCGCTGCAGAAAAACAGTTGTACATGCATCAGATCGTTATTTCGAACGCATATCTTAATGGAAAGCTGGATGAGGTTGTTTACATCAAGCAGCCCCCGAATTTTATTGACAAGAGGAGTCCGAACGATGTGCTTAGGCTGAACAAAGCACTGTATGGATTAAAGCAATCCGGGCGCGTCTGGAATAACACGCTCGATGAGATGCTAAGAAGCATGGGCTTCAAAAGATGCAAGAACGAGGCACGTTTGTACGTCAAGCAGGATAACCAGAAGTACAGTTACATCGCTGTATACGTTGATGACTTAATCATTGTTTGTCAGAATGAAAAAGACATAGCTATGATTAAGAAGAAGATCGCATCGAGGTTCAAGATGCATGATGGAGGTCCTATAAGTTATTTCTTAGGTATGGAAATAGATCGAGAAGGTGAACAAGGCACTATTACGCTGTGCCAGAAAGCGCACATTCAAGAGCTGCTGGACACGCATGGCATGAGCAATTGCCGTTCAGTTGGTACACCTCTCGACGCCGGATTTCAAGGGGACTGCAAAGACGATGATTGTGTTAAGGTAAATGTTACACAATATCAGTCACTAATTGGTTCGCTTATGTATTTAGCAGTGCTAACCAGACCTGACATTTTGCATGCTGTTAGCAAACTGTCACAGCATAATATGGATCCGCATACTGAACACGAAGCAGCTGTCAAACACATCCTGAGGTATCTTGCAGG
Organism: Scaptomyza flava; assembly: GCA_030179655.1. Taxonomy (NCBI): domain Eukaryota; kingdom Metazoa; phylum Arthropoda; class Insecta; order Diptera; family Drosophilidae; genus Scaptomyza; species Scaptomyza flava. The sequence continues at coordinate 68,004,826 of JARNME010000404.1, read as the reverse complement.
TACGATCTATCAGAGAATCGTATATCGAAAATGTGATGAACCAGCAAGTGGATACGTCGACGCGGATTGGGCGAACGGGCAGGACAGAAAATCCTATTCTGGATACGCATTTTTCTTGGCTGGCAGTGCGTTCTCCTGGAGTTCAACAAAGCAAAGCATTGTCGCTTTAAGCAGCACCGAAGCAGAGTATGTTGCATTATCTATGGCTGCTAAAGAAGCTGTTTATCTCCGAAGGTTATTAGCAGAGGTTGGGTGGTCAATCAATATGAAACCGATGACCATTATTGGTGACAACATCAGTGCGCAGCACATTGCGCAGAACCCAGTCCATCACAAACGCACGAAGCATATAGACATAAAATATCACTTTGTCAGACAAAAGATAGAATGTAACGAAATTGAAGTCAAATATGTATCCACAAATGATAACGTTGCTGATATACTAACAAAATGTTTAAACAAGCAAAAGCATAATAGATTTGTAAACCTTTTGGGTATGAAGTAATCATTCGTTGGCATATAAAATTATGTTTAGCTTAATCGTTGGCCTATTCTGCATACTTGATTGCTCGTGCCAGTTTTGATATCTTAAATAACCTATGTTATAAGAATTACCTGACTCGGTGTAGATTACAGTTTCAGCAGGATCCAAAGCGATTTTTTGATTTTGTTAATGCGAAGCGTAGGTCATCGACACTCCCAACGGAGGTATTCTTTGAGGAAACGAAGGCCAATTCTGATCAGGAGATTGCAAATATATTTGCCCAATTTTTTCAAACGACTTATAGCTCATGTCAATCTCAAGTCGGTTTGCCTTACCCTTATCGGGTTAATGGCTCGAATCGCATCTTTGGACTGAAAATCACTGAAAACTCACTTTTAAATAATCTTCATGTTTTGAAACCTATATTTTCCCCAGGACCTGACGGAGTGCCAAGCTGTGTGCTTAGACACTGCGCTCATGGTCTTTTAAAGCCGTTGCTTAAAGTGTTTAACTTGTCCCTGGAGTTAGGCTCCTTTCCAAAAATTTGGAAAGAGTCATTTATAATTCCTCTCCATAAAAAAGGAAACAAATCTAATGTTCAAAATTATAGGGGTATTTCCAAGTTGTCTGCTATTCCTAAGATTTTTGAAAAATTATAACCTCCCATCTTCAACACCTTTGTAAATCTATTATTTCACCGTGCCAGCACGGATTTATGAAACAAAGATCTACTACCACTAACTTGTTAGAATTTACTTCGTTTGTTATCAAGGGTTTTCAGGACAAATTGCAGACTGATGTTATTTATACTGATTTTAGTAAGGCTTTCGACTCTGTAGATCATCATCTCCTAATACATAAACTTGAACTCTTGGGCTTTTCAAATATTCTAGTTCTTTGGATTAAAGACTACCTAACTCTTAGAACTCAGAGGGTTTTATTCAAAGGGTCCGTTTCCAAGACGGTTCAGGTCACTTCAGGCGTTCCTCAGGGTAGTCATCTTGGTCCTTTATTATTTATTTTGTTTATAAACGATCTTCCATCGGTTATAAAGTTCTCTCGGGTTTTGATGTACGCTGATGATGTAAAGTTATGCACGTCAGCTGCAACTCCCCTAGCTGCTCAACAGCTTCAAAGAGATTTAGACAACTTTCAAATGTGGTGTAAAGTAAATTTTTTAAATCTTAATTACAGTAAATGTAAAGTAATGTCATTTTTTAGATGTTTGCCCTTTTTTAATATTTATTTTATTGACAACAAACCACTAGATAGAATTGAATGGGTTGACGATTTGGGCATCCTTATGGACCCAAAGCTTAAGTTTGACAAGCATATTTCTTCAATTTCCAATCGAGCATCTGGTGTCTTGGGGTTCATTAAGCGCTGGTCGAAGGAGTTTAACGATCCCTACTTAACAAAAACTCTGTATACTTCTCTTGTACGACCGATTCTGGAATATGGATCTTGTATATGGTTTCCGAAATACGAAATTCATCAGAATAAAATAGAATCGGTACAAAAACAATTTCTGCTCTTCGCACTTAGAGGTCTTAACTGGGACACTAACAATAATTTGCCGTCTTATCGTAGTAGACTTTTACTAATAGATCTTCCTTCTCTGAGTGATCGTAGAATAATGCTTTCATTTTCCTTTTTTCACAAATTAATTAATGGTGAAATTGATTCTTCTGAATTAATTAACCAAATTAACTTTGCTGTTCCTATTAGAAATACTAGAAATTTTGTACCTATAGCTCTTCAAACTTGTAATTCTAATTATGCTCTTCATAACCCTTTTCGTATTCTGTGTTCTATTTATAACGATCTTTCCCACTTAATACACAGTGCCACTCCTACTTGCTCTTTTAAAAAGTTAGTTTTGTGTCATTTGTCTACATGTTCGCGATCATCGTAACCGCTTTGTGCGTGGGTCCGCGCGTTAACAAGCCGGTGCTTGGTATCGTTGGGCCACTTGACTGTACTGTTCGTTAGTACATCTACGTCCAATATAAGAAGAAGTATTGAAAATATTGTAAGCCTACATATAATCTGGCAGCACTCGTATATCGTATCATATATCGATATATCTTTTTATGTTAATTCATTATACTCGATAGAGTTCAGTTCTTATTAAATGCTGCGACCGAACGCAAGCAAACCTTGCTGCGCCTTTTATTAAGTTCCTGGAATATACCTCAACAGAAACTCTAGCTCAAAGTTATAAAAAAGTGAAGGAAGGGGGGGGGGGGGGGGGGGGGTCAGCTGCTTAAAGTAAATTAGGGTTGGTTTCCCTAAATTTCTTAAATAAACTAGTTTATGGGATGCAGCCCATTCTAGGAGTGATGCTTTCACGCTTTTAAAGGTCATTTTTAAATTTATTTATTTATTGATAGCAGCAAATTAAATAACACAAATGGCAAATTCACCTAAAACGATAGCGAACAGCTGATTGTGCAAAGTTTGCAGACTTGTTTCGTTCAATTGGGTGTGCACGACAGCGGTGTTGCAATTTGCAACACAAAGTGAACACCTTAATACTATTTATATGATTAAAACAAAACCATATGCACATGCTATCCGCTATTGTACTCGCTCACACTTTTTGCTTACCTCACTAATATATTTTGCAAATATTTTAGGAGGCATTTTATTAAATTTTTAGGCACGTCTACGATTCCTTAGGCGACAAGGTTTGAAAATTAATTCTTGTAGAACTAAAAAAAAAAGACGAATTTATTATGTATCAATTTATCGATAGCTCTCTTGGTTATCCAGATATAGATACTAAAAAATCGACAAATTAACATAATAAAATATGCGTACTTGTGACAAAAAAATGAAAAAAATTATAAGTAATACAAATCCAGTATAGCAACATCTCCAATTCCAGTGAAATGTAGTGTGTGAGTGAGATTCAACTTTCATTGGCAGCCCACAACATTGTGGTGGAGTTGATGCACTCGACGGAATCAAACCTATTTCCTCTAAAAACGAAATAGCCTTTTCCTCAGTTCCAACTAATTCATTTAAAGAACAAATAGTATTAAAATTTTGTAATTTGGGATGCAAATTTGGATGATGTTCTGCTATTTTGTGTCACTAGGTAGTGGCTTGGAATCCAAGAATTTTTATGAGATGAGCGCGCAAAAGAATTTGAAGTGGTAAAAACAAGAGCGCCGCAGGAAAAAAAATTTTTTAAACAAAAATCGCGCGATAATATTTTGGTCTTATTTTTTTAGAAATCTATTAAACTTCATCATACAAAAGAAATTTTGTTACATTTTTATCGATTATTCGATAATTATCAATATATCGATAAATTGTGTTGCGTATTTTGGTTTTTTTTATCGGAAATCTATCAAACTTAAAAAATATTAATTTTTCGATTTTTTCGATTTTTTAATAACTTTATGTCGATAACCAAGCGAGTTGTCAATAAATTAATGTGTTATAATTTTGTATTATTTTTTCGAGTCCTACAAGAATCAATCTTCAGAACTTGTAAGGAATCGTAGAATCCCCAATTTTTACTATTTGAAAAAAAAAACATATTTATGTATATATATTTTGTATTCATCCATGCGAAAATGTCTGATAGCTATTACTATCGGTAGCCGCTGCTGCCGTCGATAATGCCAGCGATAGTATAAGCCATTGATTTTCCGATAGTTCCATTGATTGTTTATTGAGATGAGACACACAGTGCAAGTGAAACAAACCCATTTGCACATCTTGTCAGCTATCGCACTCGCTCACACTTATTATTTAATATTATACAACACATATTCCACACTTTGAAGATATCAATCATGACCGCATGTATATCAAACGAAAGGAAATCACGTCTTTTTAATATATAGCAAAAATGAAAAAAAAAAAAACTGTCAGGGTGTTTTTTAGCAATTTGGAATTTAAAAAAAAAAATGATTTTTTCACTTATTCTTCGCCTTACAATTTTATATATAAACTCATCTCAGCATATATTTAAAAAATTAGCGTAGTTGATTAATTTTTTAGATTGCTAGAGCAATTTAAAGTCTTCGAAACGCAGCAAGAATATACACATTTTTGGTTCCATATTTTTAATAAATATATGCATAAATATATATTTGTTGAAAGTTTGAAGCCTTGGGTTTAAAATAAAATTAATTTGAGGAAAATTGATGGATCGATCGTTGAGCAATAAGCGATTTTGTGATACTCTCATATTACAACAACAAGTTTTTCAGATTGAGACCTAATTTTTTAAAGTTAAGACGTATGTATTCTACGTCACAAAGCGCCCACCCTTTTTATTTTTTATAAACTATATTTATTGTCTTGACTCCTTTAAATGGTAGAGGCAATCACTACCCATGTATTTTCCTTTGTATAATAGTTTTGTAATATAATTAACTTACCCTCGAATCTTGCTCTAGCTCCTCCTCAAGCGCACTATAGACTGGCGCGTACCAGGAGTAGGAGAGCTGTTTTCGGGAGGAGGCAATGGCTCCAGAGCCGTTAGATGGCGATGTCAGCCCCACACCTGCCTGATCTTGCGTGTGGGTTTGAAACTTTCGTGGCACAAGTTTGATATCGTTGCTGTTGCCAGTCGTGCCTGGGACGCTGCTGTATGTAGTTGTGGTCACCAGATTGTTGTTATAGTTGAGCTGCAGGCTGCGTCGATGCTGTTGACTACGTTGCGTCGATGGAAAATTTTTCGTTTGCTTGCCCTGCCGCTCCCCATCAGCGAATATGCTGTTATGCTGGCGTCTCACCTGCTGTTGGGAGTGTTGGGAAATGCTGCTGTTTGAGCCAAGATCCTTTTTGGTAAAGATAAGTGAGGCACTGTTCTTGTCAAGGCAAATGAACGGTTGTTTATTGTCAACCTGAGTGTAGGTCAGCAGTGGCACCGTCTCTGGTGTCAACAGTGGCTGCAGCTTCAGTGATGATTCTGCCGGAAAATTAATGATGAAATTTTCGGCGCCGTCATCAAAGACAGAAGCACGTGCAGCGCCTAAGCAATTGTCACTGGACGTAGGCCTGCTCAAGGAATGTCGGAGATCAATCGAGTGCCGTCTGGCAACCGCGACAAATGGATGTATGTGTTTTTGCTGCTGCTGTTGATGATATGGAGCTGCCGAGCTGTAGCTAAGCTTGTGCTCCACGAGCAACTCTAATGGCGCAAGTTTCTTTTTTTGGATTATCAAATCCTGTTCCAGTTGCTGTTGCACTTCTAATCCTTGATGGGAATAAGGATGTAAATGCAAATGCTGTGATGTTTTTATGTTGTGTTGTCTTGTTGGGGATACGTGAGCGGAATGAACTTGCTGTTCCTGCTGATACGCTTCATTCGACTGCATTGGCATTGGGGGCCGCATTTTGTTTCACAATGGGGCACGAAATGAGTTGCTGGCACAGGTCAATCGTGTTTGGTAACGTTAACAGCATCTTGATAATGGTCTGTAAAAAAGGAACAATATCAGGGTTAGATGCTAACATGCTTTGTCAAGTTTAACATCTATAGACTATTTGTCTTTAAAACATTTATGCAGCAAACGCTCGATAACGTGATGCGAATGTCAATTGCAATCTTCAAACCAAATTTGGTAACTCTAGCTCGAAAGTTGTAAAAAGTGTGCAAAGGGGTGGGCAGTATGGGTAGGTGTGACATCCAAATTTGTGCTGCAGATCTATGTGGAATGTCAATTGCAATCTTCATACCAAATTTTGGTGACTCTTGCTCAAAGTTTGTATAAGGTGGGGAAAGGGGGAGGCTGGGGGTGGTATTGGTGGGTGTGGCATCCAAATTTTTGATGCAGATCTATGTGGAATGTCAATTGCAATCTTCATACCAAATTTGGTGACTCTAGCTCGAAAATTTAAAAAAATGGGAAAAGGGGGGGCTGGGGGTGGTGCGGGTGGGTGTGGCATCCAAATTTTTGATGCAGATCTGTGTGGGACGTCAATTGCTATCTTCATACCAAATTTGGTGACTCTAGCTCGAAGCTTGTAAAAGTGGGGAAAGGGGGGCATTTTAAAGTCAAAAAAGCCTATATCTCCCACAGTTTTTGAGCTAGAGCCACCAAATTTGGTGCCAATTTAGCTGATGATGACCCCCCAAAAGCTGCACCAAAAGTTTGGATGCCACGCCCACCAATACCACCCTAGCCGCCCCCAGATGCCCCAACGCTTCGTAAAAAACGAGAATGCGTGTATCTTCCAGAGTAGTGGCTCTAGAGCCACCAAATTTGGTAGGAAGATAGCTGGTAACGACCCCAAAAGAACTGCATCAAAGTTTTGGAGCCACGCCCACCCATCCCGCCCCCAGCCCCCCCGCATTTAGAAATCAGAAAAGCCTATATCTCCCACAGTTTTTTAGCTAGAGTCACCAAATTTGGTGCCAAGATAGATGATGATGACCCCCCAAAAACTGCATCAAAAGTTTGGATGCCACGCCCACCAATACCGCCCTAGCCACCCCCATCTGCCCCAACGCTTCGTCAAAAACGGGAATGCGTGTATATTCCAGAGTAGTGGAGCTAGAGCCACCAAATTTGGTAGGAAGATAGCTGGCAACGACCCCCAACAATCTGCATCAAAGTTTTGGAGCCTAGCCCATCCATTCCGCCCCCCTTTCCCCACCTTATACAAACTTTGAGCTAGAGTCACCAAATTTGGTATGAAGGTAGCATTTGACGTTCCACAAGGATCTGCAGCAAAAATTTGGATGCCACGCCCAAACATACCGCCCCCAGCCCCCCTTTCCCCACTTTATACAAACTTCGAGCTAGAGTCACCAAATTTGGTATGAAGAGAGCAATTGACATCCCACATGGATCGGCAGTAAAAATTTGAATGCCACGCCCACCCATACCGCCCCAAGCCCCATAGCCCCCCTTTCACCACCTTTTACATGCTTCGAGCTAGAGTCACCAAATTTGGTATGAAGGTAGCATTTGACATTCCACAAGGATCTGCAGCAAAAATTTGGATGCCACGCCCAACCATACCGCCCCCAGCCCCATAGCCCTCCTTTCCCCACCTTATACAAACTTTGAGCTAGAGTCACCAAATTTGGTATGAAGGTAGCATTTTACATTCCACAAGGATCTGCAGCAAAAATTTGGATGCCACGCCCAACCATACCGCCCCAAGCCCCATAGCCTCCCTTTCACCACCTTATACAAACTTTGAGCTAGAGTCACCAAATTTGGTATGAAGGTAGCATTTGACATTCCACAAGGATCTGCACCAAAAATTTGAATGCCACGCCCAACCATACCGCCCCCAGCCCCCCTTTCCCCACTTTTACAAACTTTGAGCTAGAGTCACCAAATTTGTTATGAAGATAGCAATTGACATTCCACAAAGATCTGCATCAAAAATTTGGATGCCACGCCCAACCATACCGCCCCAGCCCCCCTTTCCCCACTTTATACAATTTTCGAGCTAGAGTCACCAAATTTGGTATGAAGATAGCAATTGACATCCCACATGGATGGGCATCAAAATTTTTAATACTGGTATCGAGTATACCGCAGTCGGTTGCGTCCGACTGCAATGTTAAATGGTCATTGACGCAATAAGTTGCAGGGCATTCAGATGGGGTGAGTCGATGCTGTTATCAGAAAGAGGAGGAATGTAGGAGCAAGTAATATACAGTGAACGGCCGTTAAGTAATATTTTAAACTCTATGTCTGGAAAATAATGACTCCCCTAGCGGGAGGCACGATCGCATCGGTACAACTTATACTTTGAAGGAAAAACGGAATAATCTGACAAATCGGGTTTCAGCCAAGTTTTAGTGAGTGCAACTATATATGAATCAAATAATAAGCTATTAACATATAATGTGTTAAGGCCTCTATAATTTTGATAAGCCAAACTAAGTTGTTTTTTGCCACCGAAGTGGAGGCAACAGTGTGGCTAACAGGCGGTGGGTAGTTTTCTTCTTTCTAACCCGTTACTTATGTTTTTGGTTTTTTTTTGTGCTCTAAGCCGAGAAAAAAAAAAAAAACAAAAACAAAACAACCTCAAACAATTAAACTTAATCTCAACGCAATTAATTATAATTATCAGAGTTGATCGCGGCACTGTTGATGTTTCTTACTAATTAATCATTTTCGACACGGCCGTCTTGACTATCACACGTCCTCGTGTGTTAATTTTAAGCTCATAGGTTAAACGTAGAATACGTCTGTCTGTCCTTGTGCAGCAAAAATTATGGAAGTAAACACAGAATTTATATGATTTACATTTAAAGGCGCGTTCAAAATGTCAGCGTGAGATTGGAAAATGTTTTGCTTCTGTCTGACACACATATTTTTCACATAAGTTCGTCTCACTCACTCTCAATCTGAAACTGCTTTCGCTTGCATCTCAGCTTGGAGTGGAAAAAAGCTATTCGAAAATTTAATTTAAAAGTTGTCAATAGATGTCGTATTTTCGAAATTAGTAACATGTGCTTGAAAGCTCCATTGTTTTTGCCTCTATTTTGCTCAAAACTGAGGTAAATGATAATAGAATTCATTATTTAGTATTTATTTCGTACATATTAACGAATATATAACAATAAAATCATTGCTAAGTAAAAAACAAATCGTTAATTTTTGCGTCATTTCACATGTGTGTGCCAGTAACAAACCCAGATCACTCCCTCATAGCTACGTACGCGAATGACACCGCTTTCCTGGCCTCAAATACCAGCCCAACTGAAGCCTCTGTTATTATTCAGACGCAGCTCTCAGCCCTAGTGCCTTGGTTAAGTAAATGAGTATAAGACTCAACACTGAAAAATCCGTGCAAGTTGTCTTTACTCTGCGGACTCTCACATGCCCAGAAGTACACCGCTTTGGACAGCTGCTTTCAACAGCGTCACGTGCTAAGTACTTGGGCCTTACTTTGGACAGCAAAAAGAATTGGAGACCACACTTGGCAAACAAGAGAACACAGCTCAATATTCGCTTTAAATGTCTGTGCTAGTCTAAAAAGTCCTTTTCTACAAGGCGATTCTCAAGCCCATCTGGGCCTACGGTGTACACTGTATACTATACAGAACTGGGAACAACAGCTGCCTCTAACATCCAAATCATACAGAGATTTTAAAACAAAGTTCTGTGCACATTAGTGGGTGCACCTAAAGATGCCCACGATCCAAGAAACAATCACTAAATATAGCCAGAAATACATGATAAAACTTGAGAGCCACAGCAATGTATGCTGGACAACAGCAGTCAAAACCGACGGCTCTTAAGATTCCATCCCCTTGACCTTCCTTTCCGATGTGACACTTCATAAATATATTTTACGTCAATGTTAAGTATACGTAACCGTCAATTACTCCTCAAAATTTAGCCGTTGTCAAAACGTGACAGATTCTAAATACTCAATGTTTAACCAAAAAAAAAATTTCACATGTGTTAGCTGAGTTCAAATCAGCTGATTGCATTGTTCCCGCTGCAACAAATGCTCTCGCGCACAACACTTATAACTTCTTGACACAAACATAAAACAAAAAACAGCTGTTTATAGCTCATAGACAGCTGTTCTACAATTTCGAAAATTGGAACATGTTCAGATTTTTAAAAGCTTCAGTCCAAGCCAAGCTGACATTGTAAACCACCGACCGACAAACTCACACAACTATACTTTTATTGCTCTTTGCTTGTATTGAAAACTGTGTTCGCGCAAGAAGAAAACAGTGCACTGAGAAAAATGAAAAAGTTGGCAAATCAAAAACAGTTCACGTTTTTTTTTATTCAAATTCTTTAACTATTTGGTCTAGGTCTATTTCTTCGTTATAGCATTTTATTCTAAGTAGGTCGTCTAAATGTTTATTGGGAATTTTATTTGTATTTTTATTTTTTAAACCCTTAACCCATAAAATGGGTAAATAAGGGTATAATGGTTTTGTGCAAAAGTATGTAACAGGCAGAAGGAAGCATCTCCGACCCCATAAAGTATATATATTCTTGATCAGCATCAACAGCCGAGACGATGTAGTCATGTCCGTCTGTCTGTCTGTCTGTCTGTCTGTCTGTCTGTCCGTCTGTCTGTCTGTCTGTCTGTATGAACGCGTGGATCTCAGAGACTACAAGAGCTAGAGACTTCTGATTTTGTATTTAAGTTCTCCTATACCATGAGCAGAACAAGTTTGCTTCAAATTATCGATAACTATTCTGGTTTCCGATATACACATAATATCGATAACAATAAAATATCGAATTTGGAAAATCTAAAAATGAGGGTTGAAGTAATGGATAATGATAGAACTTTTCTGAAAATTTCGTCCAAATCGGTTGAGAAACACCGGAGATATTGAACTTAATCGATGGAAGCTAAGCCAGTATACTGGGTTCAGGGTATCTTCTAGTCGGGCTCTCCCGACTAGAGCCTTCTTACTTGTTTTTTTTTTTCACATACATACATATATCAGTTTTATCACTTATGACGGCCAAATTTTTTTTTTTTTAAATTAACAACAATGTCACAAACAAATAGATTTTTTCACTTATTTTAATCTACTATTTGGAGTAGACTTTTTTCCATAAACAGATTAAATATAAATACAGTTTAACTTCGATTAACCGTGTCTCTATTAACCGTGATTATCTATTAACCGTGATGCTGAGTGGTTGATTTTTTACCTCTATTAACCGTGATTTACTTCTATTATCCGTGATGCACATGTCCATATGACTGCTTGTGTGTTTTTTTCGTATAATATACACACATCTCTCATATTAAAATTCGGTGATTCCCCTTTTTCATGAAAGTGTAATTTTCACATCAAATTTCATATGTATTCATTCATCAGAGTGTAAAATTTGATCTGTCAAGAAGAGTTTTCCTTACATCAAAATCCGCGAAAAAAGCAAGAAAGGTTGTTGTCTGAAAAATATGAAGTTGGCATTCAAACTGTATCCGATATAATAAAACACAAAGATCGGATTTTAAAATTTTGCTCCGATACTGATTCAACGCTTGGCTTTCAACACAGATATACACTAAAAACATCCGAAAATCCAAAAGTTGATTTTGCAACATGTGAATGATTTCGGCAAGAAATATTTAAGGGAACTCCAATTTCAGGTAAGTTGACTGAAATCGAGATATTGTATGAACTTAAACTGAAATTTGCTTCTGAACTTCAGGCGAAATTATTGTCAAAAAAGCAAAAATGTCCCATTTGGTTGGTTGGATATGTTCATGCTTAAAAGTAGGCAAAATCAAACATGAACTGCCGCTCTCACTTTCCGCGGCTCTCAATGCAATTCACCAACTTCTGCAACATTTTATACATGTTTCATTCCACATTTTATACATTGTTAAAACCAGCAACATGTTGTTGAATTTAATACTAAATATACTCTGAAACGAAGAACAAGTGTTTTTTTTCTTTCGCATCATTGTCGCACATCACATTGTTCAAAGGAATAATTTATTTAACACGTACTCACTACCAAGGAAAATCGGTAGCGCCACCCCACCACAACATTTGGTCCTTCGAGCCGGATTCTTCTAAAGGAATTTTCAAGGAAATTCAGGATTTCATCCCCCCAACTCCGCTCGCCACAGCTTGCACCGGTGACTGCTACTGGATCAAGGTCAAACGTGAAAAAAAATTAAGTTCATTTTTGCTTATTTTTTAAGAAAATCAAAAGCATACAGTCCGCTTTCAAACAACATTTCTAAACATATAACAAGTGGAAACGTTGCAGTCGGACGCAACCGACTGCGGTATACTCGATACCAGTATTAAAAATTTTGATGCCCATCCATGTGGGATGTCAATTGCTATCTTCATACCGAATTTGGTGACTCTAGCTCGAAGTTTGTATAAAGTGGGGAAAGGGGGGCTGGGGGCGGTATGGGTGGAATTGCATCAATATTTTTGTTGCAGATCTTTGTGGAATGTCAATTGCTATCTTCATTACAAATTTGGTGACTCTAGCTCAAAGTTTGTATAAGGTGGGGAAAGGGGGGCTATGGGGCTGGGGGCGGTATGGTTGGGCGTGGCATTCAAATTTTTGCTGCAGATCCTTGTGGAATGTCAAATGCTACCTTCATACCAAATTTGGTGACTCTAGCTCAAAGTTTGTATAAGGTGGGGAAAGGGGGGCTATGGGCCTGGGGGCGGTATGGTTGGGCGTGGCATCCAAATTTTTGCTGCAGATCCTTGTGGAATGTCAAATGCTACCTTCATACCAAATTCGGTGACTCTAGCTCAAAGTTTGTATAAGGTGGGCAAAGGGGGGCCTATGTGGCTGGGGGCGGTATGGTTGGGCGTGGCATCCAAATTTTTGAAGCAGATCTATGTGGGATGTCAATTGCTATCTTCATACCAAATTTGGTGACTCTAGCTCGAAGTTTGTATAAAGTGGGGAAAGGGGGGCTGGGGGCGGTATGGTTGGGCGTGGCATCCAAATTTTTGCTGCAGATCCTTGTGGAATGTCAAATGCTACCTTCATACCAAATTTGGTGACTCTAGCTCAATGTTTGTATAAAGTGGGGAAAGGGGGGCTGGGGGCGGTATGGTTGGGCGTGGCATTCAAATTTTTGGTGCAGATCCTTGTGGAATGTCAAATGCTACCTTCATACCAAATTTGGTGACTCTAGCTCAAAGTTTGTATAAAGTGGGGAAAGGGGGCTGGGGGCGGTATGGTTGGGCGTGGCATCCAAATTTTTGCTGCAGATCCTTGTGGAATGTCAAATGCTACCTTCATACCAAATTTGGTGACTCTAGCTCGAAGCATGTAAAAGGTGGTGAAAGGGGGGCTATGGGGCTTGGGGCGGTATGGTTGGGCGTGGCATCCAAATTTTTGCTGCAGATCTATGTGGGATGTCAATTGCTATCTTCATACCAAATTTGGTGACTCTAGCTCGAAGTTTGTATAAAGTGGGGAAAGGGGGGCTGGGGGCGGTATGGTTGGGCGTGGCATCCAAATTTTTGCTGCAGATCCTTGTGGAATGTCAAATGCTACCTTCATACCAAATTTGGTGACTCTAGCTCAAAGTTTGTATAAAGTGGGGAAAGGGGGGCTGGGGGCGGTATGGTTGGGCGTGGCATCCAAATTTTTGCTGCAGATCCTTGTGGAATGTCAAATGCTACCTTCATACCAAATTTGGTGACTCTAGCTCGAAGCATGTAAAAGGTGGTGAAAGGGGGGCTATGGGGCTTGGGGCGGTATGGTTGGGCGAGGCATCCAAATTTTTGCTGCAGATCTATGTGGGATGTCAATTGCTATCTTCATACCAAATTTGGTGACTCTAGCTCGAAGTTTGTATAAAGTGGGGAAAGGGGGGCTTGGGGGCGGTATGGTTGGGAGTGGCATCCAAATTTTTGCTGCAGATCCTTGTGGAATGTTAAATGCTACCTTCATACCAAATTTGGTGACTCTAGCTCAAAGTTTGTTTAAAGTGGGGAAAGGGGGGCTGGGGGCGGTATGGTTGGGCGTGGCATCCAAATTTTTGCTGCAGATCCTTGTGGAATGTCAAATGCTACCTTCATACCAAATTTGGTGACTCTAGCTCAAAGTTTGTATAAGGTGGGGAAAGGAGGGCTATGGGGCTGGGGGCGGTATGGTTGGGCGTGGCATCCAAATTTTTGCTGCAGATCCTTGTGGAATGTCAAATGCTACCTTCATACCAAATTTGGTGACTCTAGCTCGAAGCATGTAAAAGGTGGTGAAAGGGGGGCTATGGGGCTTGGGGCGGTATGGGTGGGCGTGGCATTCAAATTTCTGCTGCCGATCCATGTGGGATGTCAATTGCTCTCTTCATACCAAATTTGGTGACTCTAGCTCGAAGTTTGTATAAAGTGGGGAAAGGGGGGCTGGGGGCGGTATGGTTGGGCGTGGCATTCAAATTTTTGCTGCAGATCCTTGTGGAATGTCAAATGCTACCTTCATACCAAATTTGGTGACTCTAACTCAAAGTTTGTATAAGGTGGGGAAAGGGGTGCGGAATGGATGGGCTAGGCTCCAAAACTTTGATGCAGATTGTTGGGGGTCGTTGCCAGCTATCTTCCTACCAAATTTGGTGGTTTTAGCTCCACTACTCTGGAAGATACACGCATTCCCGTTTTTTACGAAGCGTTGGGGCAGATGGGGGTGGCTAGGGCGGTATTGGTGGGCGTGGCATCCAAACTTTTGATGCAGTTTTTGGGGGGTCATCATCATCTATCTTGGCACCAAATTTGGTGACTCTAGCTAAAAAACTGTGGGAGATATAGGCTTATTTGACTTAAAAATGCGGGGGGTCTGGGGGCGGAATGGGTGGGCGTGGCTCCAAAAATTTGCAGTTTTTTGGGGGTTGCTAGTAGCTATCTTCTTACCAAATTTGGTAGTTCTAGCTGTAAGGGTGTGTGAAATATGCGGATTTATCGTTTTTGAGTTATCGAATTTATCGATTTGCCAGCCCCCCAGTTATCGTAGAACCCCAATCTTGACACTTTCATTTACTATCCCATAGATAAAGAGAATTGGAAAGTTTCAAGTCCCTAGCTTGAAGGGTGTGGAAAAAACTTGCACACATACGGACGGACAGACGGACAGACACCATGACGGACATTGCACAAAACCAATATACTCTTTACCTTCGGTATCGAGTATAAAAACATACACTCCGCTATATCTCCAAGACGAATAGTCAATTTCCATACATTAAAATTGCAAGTGCACGGCTGTCCTCCATATTTGTATGTAAGCATAAATGTACATACATATGTACTTACATAAACATATGTACGCACATATAAAACATAAGGCGCAGCTTCAAGTCCGCCATATTTTTTCCAACCAAATGCACTTCTAAGAAAATTGTCCACATAAATTATCAACAAAATAATAAGAAACAAAAGCATATCCACACGACGCTTTTTTATTTTACAATTAATGCATTTATTTGGTACACATATTTTTATCCATTTTATGTTTGACACTTACACTAACCTACACATATTCCAACTACACATTTAATTTGCACTTATCCGCAACATATACTACATATATATACCATATTTAATAAAAAAAAAATAATAAATCCTACAACAAGTGCAAAGTGCATAAGCAGGTTGAATCCACCTGAGAATAAAATAAATAAAGTTGTTAAAATAATCCACAAAAATATATATATTTAAATAAACTTACACTTATTCCAATTTTTGTGTTTTGCATTATTTAGCAGCCGGCAAGTGGCTGCATTTGCTGGTCATTCGCCCAGCTGTTTTTTTTTTTGCCTATGTTCCAACTAAAAAGAAAAGATAAATATATGAATAATATTTTTTTCTTCACTCACTTCCATATTGGTGTTATTAGTGATTGCGCATAAAACTAACATAATACACAAGCATAAACAATTAACGTAAGCCGCACCGAAATCACAAAGAGATATTAAATTATTTTCGGTGGCCGGCATAACCAAAACGTTTTCTACAAACATATGTACGTACATATGTACATACATCCACAGTACTTAACTAAAACACATACACATCCATTTATACGCGCAATCACCAACACAAGTTGCAATATAGTTCTTTTAACATTTATTTGCACTACACACCATATTTTGTTCAATATTTATTAATAATTGTACTTACTTTTGTCAAATGTAAGCACATACGCAGCCGTTAGCAATTAGTGACGGGCCGCCACATTCTATCGATTAATCGCATAAACCTTAAAGGCATGTGCGTCAAGTTAGCAACGACTATCGCCAGCAACGAATATCGGATATCGACTCACGAGTTGGCACCACCGATTAATTTCGTGTTTTTGTACGTTTTTCAGCATGGAATCAAATAAAAATTGATGCAGAAATGTTAAAAAATTAATTATTTATTGTTTTCATGCACTGTTTGGCATATTTCAGCTTTTGAAATGGGTAAAATTAGCTATAAAAATATTGCATTTCCAGCATATCTTAAATATCTCAACTCAGAAATAATGGCCCCGAATACGGCTTATACACGATAAAAGCCTACAATTTCACCTATTTTATGGTAAAAATTGTAGGAAAATCGTCCATTCAGTTTTTGAGTAATTTGCGAATGAGTGCAGCTACCTCGAAACCAGCCCCATACAAAATGACCGCCAAAATCAATGCTTGGTTCTCAAGCCTTAATAACTTTTTTCAGAGATAATGGCCCTGAATGCACGCTATACCAAATTAAAGCTACATGTTTCAGGAAGCTATAACAATTAAGTTTAGAGAGATCGTACATACAGATTTTGAGAAAATTAATTATATGTAAGTCAACCTTTTTTGTTCATTAAAAAGGCCAATCGAGTTAGTAGTTCCAGCATGAGCTGAACTACTGCGCAACAGAAAGCTGGATGATATGGCGGGGGATGTATGCCAAAGCAACTATATGCAACTAGGTGGCACTTTTTTTGCTCAAAAACTAAAATCGTTGCTAACTTTTATCTTTTTTCCAAGATAATGGCCCAAGTTGCACGGTAGTTAAGGACAAAGGCCCTATTTTTCCCATTCTTTTGCTGTTTAAATCATAAAAATTGACCATTCAGTTTTTGAGAAAATTGCATTTATGTGTTTTTTTTCTCATTTTATGTGAAACATCCATATATACATCGCTAGACGCGCCATCGCAAACAAGAGCTGCCATACTAACAAAAAATTTACTAATTATTGACTTTTATCAATTTAAATTACTTAATACTAACTATAGTGATGCATAATTGTCATTACTTAAACATTCTTCAGCTATTTATCACGCATTATCTATGTAAATACCATTATGTACGTTTGACTTTTCAGCCAAAGCAACATATGTGCATATAAGCAACTAGGTGGCACTTTTTTGCTCAAAAACTAAAATCGTTGCTAACTTTTATCTTTTTTCCAAGATAATGGCCCAAGTTGCACGGTAGTTAAGGATAAAGGCCCTATTTTTCCCATTCTTTTGCTGTTTAAATCATAAAAATTGACCATTCAGTTTTTGAGAAAATTGCATTTATGTGTTTTTTTTCTCATTTTATGTGAAACATCCATATATACATCGCTAGACGCGCCATCGCAAACAAGAGCTGCCATACTAACAAAAAATTTACTAATTATTGACTTTTATCAATTTAAATTACTTAATACTAACTATAGTGATGCATAATTGTCATTACTTAAACATTCTTCAGCTATTTATCACGCATTATCTATGTAAATACCATTATGTACGTTTTGACTTTTCAGCCAAAGCAACATATGTGCATATAAGCAACTAGGTGGCACTTTTTTGCTCAAAAACTAAAATCGTTGCTAACTTTTATCTTTTTTCCAAGATAATGGCCCAAGTTGCACGGTAGTTAAGGATAAAGGCCCTATTTTTCCCATTCTTTTGCTGTTTAAATCATAAAAATTGACCATTCAGTTTTTGAGAAAATTGCATTTATGTGTTTTTTTTCTCATTTTATGTGAAACATCCATATATACATCGCTAGACGCGCCATCGCAAACAAGAGCTGCCATACTAACAAAAAATTTACTAATTATTGACTTTTATCAATTTAAATTACTTAATACTAACTATAGTGATGCATAATTGTCATTACTTAAACATTCTTCAGCTATTTATCACGCATTATCTATGTAAATACCATTATGTACGTTTTGACTTTTCAGCCAAAGCAACATATGTGCATATAAGCAACTAGGTGGCACTTTTTGCTCAAAAACTAAATCGTTGCTAACTTTATCTTTTCCAAGATATGGCCAAGTTGCACGGTAGTAAGGATAAAGGCCCTATTTTTCCCATTCTTTTGCTGTTTAAATCATAAAAATTGACCATTCAGTTTTTGAGAAAATTGCATTTATGTGTTTTTTTTCTCATTTTATGTGAAACATCCATATATACATCGCTAGACGCGCCATCGCAAACAAGAGCTGCCATACTAACAAAAAATTACTAATTATGACTTTTATCAATTTAAATTACTTAATACTAACTATAGTGATGCATAATTGTCATTACTTAAACATTCTTCAGCTATTATCACGCATTATCTATGTAAATACCATTATGTACGTTTTGACTTTTCAGCCAAAGCAACATATGTGCATATAAGCAACTAGGTGGCACTTTTTGCTCAAAAACTAAAACGTTGCTAACTTGTATCTTTTTTCCAAGATAATGGCCCAAGTTGCACGGTAGTTAAGGATAAAGGCCTATTTTTCCCATTCTTTTGCTGTTTAAATCATAAAATTGACCATTCAGTTTTGAGAAAATTGCATTTATGTGTTTTTTTCTCATTTTATGTGAAACATCCATATATACATCGCTAGACGCGCCATCGCAAACAAGAGCTGCCATACTAACAAAAAATTTACTAATTATTGACTTTTATCAATTTAAATTACTTAATACTAACTATAGTGATGCATAATTGTCATTACTTAAACATTCTTCAGCTATTTATCACGCATTATCTATGTAAATACCATTATGTACGTTTTGACTTTTCAGCCAAAGCAACATATGTGCATATAAGCAACTAGGTGGCACTTTTTGCTCAAAACTAAAATAGTTGCTAACTTTTATCTTTTTCCAAGATAATGGCCCAGTTGCACGGTAGTTAAGGATAAAGGCCTATTTTTCCCATTCTTTGCTGTTTAATCATAAAATTGACCATTCAGTTTTGAGAAAATTGCATTTATGTGTTTTTTTTCTCATTTTATGTGAAATAGTATGGCAGCTCTTGTTTGCGATGGCGCGTCTAGCGATGTATATATGGATGTTTCACATAAAATGAGAAAAAAAACACATAAATGCAATTTTCTCAAAAACTGAATGGTCAATTTTTATGATTTAAACAGCAAAAGAATGGGAAAAATAGGGCCTTTATCCTTAACTACCGTGCAACTTGGGCCATTATCTTGGAAAAAAGATAAAAGTTAGCAACGATTTTAGTTTTTGAGCAAAAAAGTGCCACCTAGTTGCTTATATGCACATATGTTGCTTTGGCTGAAAAGTCAAAACGTACATAATGGTATTTACATAGATAATGCGTGTTAAATAGCTGAAGAATGTTTAAGTAATGACAATTATGCATCACTATAGTTAGTATTAAGTAATTTAAATTGATAAAAGTCAATAATTAGTAAATTTTTTGTTAGTATGGCAGCTCTTGTTTGCGATGGCGCGTCTAGCGATGTATATATGGATGTTTCACATAAAATGAGAAAAAAAACACATAAATGCAATTTTCTCAAAAACTGAATGGTCAATTTTTATGATTTAAACAGCAAAAGAATGGGAAAAATAGGGCCTTTATCCTTAACTACCGTGCAACTTGGGCCATTATCTTGGAAAAAAGATAAAAGTTAGCAACGATTTTAGTTTTTGAGCAAAAAAGTGCCACCTAGTTGCTTATATGCACATATGTTGCTTTGGCTGAAAAGTCAAAACGTACATAATGGTATTTACATAGATAATGCGTGATAAATAGCTGAAGAATGTTTAAGTAATGACAATTATGCATCACTATAGTTAGTATTAAGTAATTTAAATTGATAAAAGTCAATAATTAGTAAATTTTTTGTTAGTATGGCAGCTCTTGTTTGCGATGGCGCGTCTAGCGATGTATATATGGATGTTTCACATAAAATGAGAAAAAAAACACATAAATGCAATTTTCTCAAAAACTGAATGGTCAATTTTTATGATTTAAACAGCAAAAGAATGGGAAAAATAGGGCCTTTATCCTTAACTACCGTGCAACTTGGGCCATTATCTTGGAAAAAAGATAAAAGTTAGCAACGATTTTAGTTTTTGAGCAAAAAAGTGCCACCTAGTTGCTTATATGCACATATGTTGCTTTGGCTGAAAAGTCAAAACGTACATAATGGTATTTACATAGATAATGCGTGATAAATAGCTGAAGAATGTTTAAGTAATGACAATTATGCATCACTATAGTTAGTATTAAGTAATTTAAATTGATAAAAGTCAATAATTAGTAAATTTTTTGTTAGTATGGCAGCTCTTGTTTGCGATGGCGCGTCTAGCGATGTATATATGGATGTTTCACATAAAATGAGAAAAAAAACACATAAATGCAATTTTCTCAAAAACTGAATGGTCAATTTTTATGATTTAAACAGCAAAAGAATGGGAAAAATAGGGCCTTTATCCTTAACTACCGTGCAACTTGGGCCATTATCTTGGAAAAAAGATAAAAGTTAGCAACGATTTTAGTTTTTGAGCAAAAAAGTGCCACCTAGTTGCTTATATGCACATATGTTGCTTTGGCTGAAAAGTCAAAACGTACATAATGGTATTTACATAGATAATGCGTGATAAATAGCTGAAGAATGTTTAAGTAATGACAATTATGCATCACTATAGTTAGTATTAAGTAATTTAAATTGATAAAAGTCAATAATTAGTAAATTTTTTGTTAGTATGGCAGCTCTTGTTTGCGATGGCGCGTCTAGCGATGTATATATGGATGTTTCACATAAAATGAGAAAAAAAACACATAAATGCAATTTTCTCAAAAACTGAATGGTCAATTTTTATGATTTAAACAGCAAAAGAATGGGAAAAATAGGGCCTTTATCCTTAACTACCGTGCAACTTGGGCCATTATCTTGGAAAAAAAGATAAAAGTTAGCAACGATTTTAGTTTTTGAGCAAAAAAGTGCCACCTAGTTGCTTATATGCACATATGTTGCTTTGGCTGAAAAGTCAAAACGTACATAATGGTATTTACATAGATAATGCGTGATAAATAGCTGAAGAATGTTTAAGTAATGACAATTATGCATCACTATAGTTAGTATTAAGTAATTTAAATTGATAAAAGTCAATAATTAGTAAATTTTTTGTTAGTATGGCAGCTCTTGTTTGCGATGGCGCGTCTAGCGATGTATATATGGATGTTTCACATAAAATGAGAAAAAAAACACATAAATGCAATTTTCTCAAAAACTGAATGGTCAATTTTTATGATTTAAACAGCAAAAGAATGGGAAAAATAGGGCCTTTATCCTTAACTACCGTGCAACTTGGGCCATTATCTTGGAAAAAAGATAAAAGTTAGCAACGATTTTAGTTTTTGAGCAAAAAAGTGCCACCTAGTTGCTTATATGCACATATGTTGCTTTGGCTGAAAAGTCAAAACGTACATAATGGTATTTACATAGATAATGCGTGATAAATAGCTGAAGAATGTTTAAGTAATGACAATTATGCATCACTATAGTTAGTATTAAGTAATTTAAATTGATAAAAGTCAATAATTAGTAAATTTTTTGTTAGTATGGCAGCTCTTGTTTGCGATGGCGCGTCTAGCGATGTATATATGGATGTTTCACATAAAATGAGAAAAAAAACACATAAATGCAATTTTCTCAAAAACTGAATGGTCAATTTTTATGATTTAAACAGCAAAAGAATGGGAAAAATAGGGCCTTTATCCTTAACTACCGTGCAACTTGGGCCATTATCTTGGAAAAAAGATAAAAGTTAGCAACGATTTTAGTTTTTGAGCAAAAAAGTGCCACCTAGTTGCTTATATGCACATATGTTGCTTTGGCTGAAAAGTCAAAACGTACATAATGGTATTTACATAGATAATGCGTGATAAATAGCTGAAGAATGTTTAAGTAATGACAATTATGCATCACTATAGTTAGTATTAAGTAATTTAAATTGATAAAAGTCAATAATTAGTAAATTTTTTGTTAGTATGGCAGCTCTTGTTTGCGATGGCGCGTCTAGCGATGTATATATGGATGTTTCACATAAAATGAGAAAAAAAACACATAAATGCAATTTTCTCAAAAACTGAATGGTCAATTTTTATGATTTAAACAGCAAAAGAATGGGAAAAATAGGGCCTTTATCCTTAACTACCGTGCAACTTGGGCCATTATCTTGGAAAAAAGATAAAAGTTAGCAACGATTTTAGTTTTTGAGCAAAAAAGTGCCACCTAGTTGCTTATATGCACATATGTTGCTTTGGCTGAAAAGTCAAAACGTACATAATGGTATTTACATAGATAATGCGTGATAAATAGCTGAAGAATGTTTAAGTAATGACAATTATGCATCACTATAGTTAGTATTAAGTAATTTAAATTGATAAAAGTCAATAATTAGTAAATTTTTTGTTAGTATGGCAGCTCTTGTTTGCGATGGCGCGTCTAGCGATGTATATATGGATGTTTCACATAAAATGAGAAAAAAAACACATAAATGCAATTTTCTCAAAAACTGAATGGTCAATTTTTATGATTTAAACAGCAAAAGAATGGGAAAAATAGGGCCTTTATCCTTAACTACCGTGCAACTTGGGCCATTATCTTGGAAAAAAGATAAAAGTTAGCAACGATTTTAGTTTTTGAGCAAAAAAGTGCCACCTAGTTGCTTATATGCACATATGTTGCTTTGGCTGAAAAGTCAAAACGTACATAATGGTATTTACATAGATAATGCGTGATAAATAGCTGAAGAATGTTTAAGTAATGACAATTATGCATCACTATAGTTAGTATTAAGTAATTTAAATTGATAAAAGTCAATAATTAGTAAATTTTTTGTTAGTATGGCAGCTCTTGTTTGCGATGGCGCGTCTAGCGATGTATATATGGATGTTTCACATAAAATGAGAAAAAAAACACATAAATGCAATTTTCTCAAAAACTGAATGGTCAATTTTTATGATTTAAACAGCAAAAGAATGGGAAAAATAGGGCCTTTATCCTTAACTACCGTGCAACTTGGGCCATTATCTTGGAAAAAAGATAAAAGTTAGCAACGATTTTAGTTTTTGAGCAAAAAAGTGCCACCTAGTTGCTTATATGCACATATGTTGCTTTGGCTGAAAAGTCAAAACGTACATAATGGTATTTACATAGATAATGCGTGATAAATAGCTGAAGAATGTTTAAGTAATGACAATTATGCATCACTATAGTTAGTATTAAGTAATTTAAATTGATAAAAGTCAATAATTAGTAAATTTTTTGTTAGTATGGCAGCTCTTGTTTGCGATGGCGCGTCTAGCGATGTATATATGGATGTTTCACATAAAATGAGAAAAAAAACACATAAATGCAATTTTCTCAAAAACTGAATGGTCAATTTTTATGATTTAAACAGCAAAAGAATGGGAAAAATAGGGCCTTTATCCTTAACTACCGTGCAACTTGGGCCATTATCTTGGAAAAAAGATAAAAGTTAGCAACGATTTTAGTTTTTGAGCAAAAAAGTGCCACCTAGTTGCTTATATGCACATATGTTGCTTTGGCTGAAAAGTCAAAACGTACATAATGGTATTTACATAGATAATGCGTGATAAATAGCTGAAGAATGTTTAAGTAATGACAATTATGCATCACTATAGTTAGTATTAAGTAATTTAAATTGATAAAAGTCAATAATTAGTAAATTTTTTGTTAGTATGGCAGCTCTTGTTTGCGATGGCGCGTCTAGCGATGTATATATGGATGTTTCACATAAAATGAGAAAAAAAACACATAAATGCAATTTTCTCAAAAACTGAATGGTCAATTTTTATGATTTAAACAGCAAAAGAATGGGAAAAATAGGGCCTTTATCCTTAACTACCGTGCAACTTGGGCCATTATCTTGGAAAAAAGATAAAAGTTAGCAACGATTTTAGTTTTTGAGCAAAAAAGTGCCACCTAGTTGCTTATATGCACATATGTTGCTTTGGCTGAAAAGTCAAAACGTACATAATGGTATTTACATAGATAATGCGTGATAAATAGCTGAAGAATGTTTAAGTAATGACAATTATGCATCACTATAGTTAGTATTAAGTAATTTAAATTGATAAAAGTCAATAATTAGTAAATTTTTTGTTAGTATGGCAGCTCTTGTTTGCGATGGCGCGTCTAGCGATGTATATATGGATGTTTCACATAAAATGAGAAAAAAAACACATAAATGCAATTTTCTCAAAAACTGAATGGTCAATTTTTATGATTTAAACAGCAAAAGAATGGGAAAAATAGGGCCTTTGTCCTTAACTACCGTGCAACTTGGGCCATTATCTTGGAAAAAAGATAAAAGTTAGCAACGATTTTAGTTTTTGAGCAAAAAAAGTGCCACCTAGTTGCATATAGTTGCTTTGGCATACATCCCCCGCCATATCATCCAGCTTTCTGTTGCGCAGTAGTTCAGCTCATGCTGGAACTACTAACTCGATTGGCCTTTTTAATGAACAAAAAAGGTTGACTTACATTTAATTAATTTTCTCAAAATCTGTATGTACGATCTCTCTAAACTTAATTGTTATAGCTTCCTGAAACATGTAGCTTTAATTTGGTATAGCGTGCATTCAGGGCCATTATCTCTGAAAAAAGTTATTAAGGCTTGAGAACCAAGCATTGATTTTGGCGGTCATTTTGTATGGGGCTGGTTTCGAGGTAGCTGCACTCATTCGCAAATTACTCAAAAACTGAATGGACGATTTTCCTACAATTTTTACCATAAAATAGGTGAAATTGTAGGCTTTTACCGTGTATAAGCCGTATTCGGGGCCATTATTTCTGAGTTGAGATATTTAAGATATGCTGGAAATGCAATATTTTTATAGCTAATTTTACCCATTTCAAAAGCTGAAATATGCCAAACAGTGCATGAAAACAATAAATAATTCATTTTTTAATATTTCTGCATCAATTTTTATTTGATTCCATGCTGAAAACCTTATAAAAACACTAAAGTTCATTGATGGTTCCGACTCATGAACCAAGTTCCGATATTCGTTGCTGGCGGAACCGTTGCTAACTTGACGCACATCTTAAAGGCCTGTTTACTCTCGACATAACTTAACATAACATAACGTAAGAGGCAGCTCACTTAACTTAAGGAATGTATGCGTTTACTCTCAACATAACTTAGCTTAAGAAATCAGTTTGCAGTGCTTTACAATTGTGTTAGCAGTGTTGTTAAATAAAATAAAATATATTGACCGCTCGTTGGGGCATTTTGAATACAACGTTGCTACCAAGTTCTGTGGCAGTTGCAGTCCAAACTGCTCTTATTTTAATGTTATTTTTAAACTCTTTTGACTTTTTGTCCTAAATCAAACTATGGTTTTGCACTAAAATTATTAACTTCTGCTCATCCATTTTGAATAAGTTGTTTAATTGTAGTTGACTAACGTTTTGCAAGACTGATTTCGAACAGCTGTTCGCTATTCGCGTAAATCAACACTGTTCGAATTAAGTTATTTCTGCAACCTGCAGGTTCAAAATTAAGTTATGTTCTGTTAAGTTATGTTATGTTGAGAGTAAACGCTAACATTGAGAGCCATAAGGTAGATTGAGTCAGCTGACTCTTAAGTTATGTTATGTTAAGTTATGTCGAGAGTAAACAGGCCTTAAGACGTTTTCACCATCAAACACATTTGTCGCGATATCCAAATAAATGCAAATATCGCAATTTCATATATTAAGAGAACTTTTCGATTTCATTATTATTTATATTTGTTAAAAATAAAATAACAACATTTAATTTTGTACATCCGATACGTGCATTATTATTATTATTGATTTTATTTTTTTTTGTTTTTTAATTTTAATTTGTTTTGTAAAAAAGGTTCTTTCGTCCGAAAACGATTATTTATTACATTTTAAACAAAAAACAATAAATACAAATTTCCAATATTTCCTTGCTATACATGACAAGGACATTTTTATCAAAAAAGAATATTCGTCTATTTTTGTCATCCGATCACACGACGTCTCCGCTCCACATCCGAGAGCATTACCAATAACCTATTTTTTTTTACTGTCTAATCTGTTGGGTATATGAAACCGGTTGGGAAATCAATTGATAAGAATTCACCAGCCGTGCCGAAGAGAGTTTCCGACCCCTCTGTCAACGCGTCAGGAAGACTAACTCCAGCAGCTTCCTCCTCCAAAACCAAAAAGGAATCGACTACAGTCGAAAGCAAGGGGGCGATCCGACGCACAAGCCCGCGTTTCCCAACAAAAGTAAATAGTTCGTGCAATCCAAAGCCATCCAAGCAAAAGCCCCAAATTCAGATTCATCCAGTCGACATGGCTTTAAATGACTTTATTTCAGTCACTGACAGACTAAGTCACATCCAAGCCAGAATCTCTACACCGTCCGAGACAATTCCATCCCTACAGACCTTAAAAATCCGTCTGAGCAAATACGATCGTTGTGGGATAAAGTCGAGTCTGAATATGAAAATTGCTCACGAACCATAAGCCGAGCTGAGAGTGACGATGAAGCAGTTATTCTGCGGTCAAAGTATGACTATTGTTACTCCGTGTATGAGACTTGCGCTGCTCAATTGAGTGAACAAATAGAACAAGCCTCCTCGGCAAATATCCAACCCGTTCCACAAGCTAGCACAGTATCCTGAGGTTGTAGGCTTCCATCCATGGACACAGAAGTCTTTTATGGTGACTACTTAAAGTGGCCGACGTTCCGAGATCTGTTCACAGCTATTTATATAAATAACTCCAGTATAACCCCAGTGGAAAAATTATTCCACCTTAATTCCAAGACTGGCGGTGAGGCCAAAGCAATAGTCAGTAAATCCCCACTAACAAATGATGGTTTTGCTTCCGCTTGGGAAGCCCTTTACGAGCGTTTCCAAAACAAGCGGCTCCTAGTAAATAGTCAATTAAAAATCCTATTTAATTTGCCAGTTATTAGTACTGAATCAGGTGCGTCTTTAAAGGATATCCAGAGCACCATCCAAAGTTGCTTAACGGGACTTGAGCATTCTCAGATATCCACCGAAAATTGGGATTGTTTGCTTGTGTTCTTGTGCTCATCAAAGTTACCAAAGCTCACATTGCCATTATGAGAACAATCCCTTTCCGACAAGTCAGCCATTCCGACTTGGCAAGAGCTAAATTCTTTCCTAAGCGAACGCTACCGCACCCTAGAAGCGATAGAAGACGTGAAGCCAAACACAAGTCAAGCCCATCCAAGACCCAACCGCAACGATGCGGCTCCAAAAAAGGTGAACACTTTTGAAAGCAATATAATAGCAAAATCTCAATCTTGTCGACTATGTTCAAAAGAAAATCACCCAATTCGCCTATGTCCGCGTTTTCTTCAAATGTCAGATGTTCGCAAAGAAAGCTCCAGAAATTATGTTTGAATTGCTTCGCTAGAGGCCATCTCCTTAAAGACTGCACCAGTGCACACAGTTGCTTCACGTGCAAAGGTCGCCATCACACACTCCTTCACCGAAGCGACCCCCAGTCTCAAGCGCCTCATGCGACAGCCTCCAATCCATCCACTTCGTCAAACATAACATCCAATGTCCAAAGCTATTTCTCTGCAAACACAAAAGGTGTTTTGCTCGGCACTGCCCTTGTCAATATTTGCTAGGCAGGTACCACGTACAAGGCACGTGCACTGATTGGTTCAGGATCAGAAGCAACGTTTATTACGACCCGTATTTTCAATTTGATTAAGCTTCCATTCCAGCCCATTCATGCCCAAATAAGTGGGTTAAATCAAACAGTTTCAGCCAAGCCTCAGAAGTTGTGCCACTTCTTAATAGGCTCCCGAACAAAGCCGAGAATTCAATTTGAATCTGGCAGGTAACCTTCCCTCCTATACAGTTCCCCAAAGCATCTTGAAGGACCTGCCAAATATCCAATTGGCTGACCCCACGTTCTAAAGGAGCTCGCAGATAGATGTGCTTCTGGGCGCAGATATCCTTCCGTCCATATTATTAGGCGGCTCCCAATCCAACATTTGCGGAACTCTGCTAGGGCAAGAGTCTATCTTTGGCTGGATTCTCACAGGCCCAATAGCCAAAAGTATTGGCTCATCTATTCGCGCGTTCACAACCAAGGTTTCCGTCGATCCTGACCTCCAATTAGATAAGCTTCTCACAAAGTTTTGGGAGGTGGAGGATCTTCCTCTAAGTCCGATAAAAGACTCGGATTCCATGTGTGAAAGCAATTTTATCCGAACCACAAACAGAAATAAAGATGGAAGATATGTAGTCACACTCCCCTTTCGAAGCCCTGATCACATCCAGTTAGGACATTCAAGATCCACTGCGTTTGCTCAGTTTCTGAAGAACAAAAGCCGTTTGAAGCGAAACATTCCTTAAAGAGATTCAGGAGTATATAGACTTAGGTCACATGAGACAAGTCCCTCCAAGTGTTGACTGCAACCATTTTTATCTGTCTCATCATGCTGTCCTCAAGCCAGACAGCATTACTACCAAGGTTCGCGTTGTGTTTAACGCATCCAGTGTGTCAACCAACGGCAAAAGTTTGAATGACGTCCTATACCCGGGACCAGTCCTACAATCCGATCTGACCGTACAGATCCTCAAGTGGCGTTATTTTCGCTACGTTTTCAACGCGGACATCACCAAGATGTACCGCCAGATCATGGTGCATTCCAAGCACACTCCCTATCAGCGGATTCTGTTCAAAAACAAAAATAATGAATTGTGCGATTACGAACTTGACACAGTCACTTTCGGTGTCAATTGCGCTCCCTTCTTGGCCATCCGAGTGCTGCAGCAGCTTGCACTAGATGTTAAGGAAGAATTGCCTCTCGCTAGTAACATTATTTCCCACTCCAAGGAGCATGCAATTCTCAAGATCCGAGAACTCCGTAGGGCTCTAGCGAGTGCTGGGTTTCGATTACGGAAGTGGACATCGAATAAGAAATTTGTTTTGAAAGAAATTCCAAAAGATCACTTGCTTCGAGATGATTTCTTAGAAATTGAAGAAGCCAGTGTCGCCAAGACGTTAGGAATTAGATGGCAAGCCGACTCCGATGAGTTTCTGTTCTCCCTTCCGCGTTAATTATGAGGAATTCTTTCTCCAAACGCGATGTTTTGTCGAGCATTGCGAAGTTGTTTGACCCTGCTGGATGGTTGGCACCTGTCATCGTGCGTGCAAAAATATTCATGCAGGAACTTTGGCTTCATAAGCTAGATTGGGATGACGTGCTACCAGAAGAGCTCGATCGCCGTTGGAGAGAATTTTAACATGTTACCCTATATTGGGAAAGATCCGCATTCCAAGATGGTTACATTTCCCACCTTCTGCGAAACTGCAGCATCATGGTTTTTGTGATGCATCACAACGGGCATACGGCGCAACGCTGTACGCCCGTGTTCAAGTAAATGACCTGGTCTTCATGCATCTCCTCACTTCCAAGACCCGAGTGGCTCCAATCAAGACTGTTTCCCTCCCAAGGTTCGAGTTGTGTGGTGCAGTACTTCTCGCAGAACTGACCAGCACACTCCTCCCTCAATTAACCAGTGAAAAAGTTGATTGTTTCTTCTGGACAGATTCCACAATCGTTTTGGCTTGGCTTAACAAGCCTCCCTGCACTTGGACCACCTTTGTGGGTAATAGGGTCTCAAAAATCCAGCAAGCAACCGACACGGGGACATGGTCGCACGTCCGCTCTGAGTTTAACCCCGCAGATCTAGCCAGTAGGGGAGTTTCACCACAGGAACTTCTGGACAGTAAGTTGTGGTGGCAAGGACCAGAATGGCTAAAACTCACGCAAGAGCAGTGGCCTTTCTCTTCTGGTTTCTCTTTGGAAACTAACTTGGAGCAGCGTTCCATTAAGGCTAACCTAGCGGGCACTCTCCCCTCTATGGACATTCTTGAGCGTTTCTCCGATTTCAACAGAGCGTTACGTGTGATAGCCTATGAGCATCGTTTTGTTATCCGCTGTCGAAAGGGATCCCAAAGCTTTCCAGACGAGCTCAGTAGTAAGGAGCTGTCTGAAGTCCAAAACAGGCTTATCAAGCACACTCAGCAGACACTGTACCCACTGGAGTACAAATCCTAGCTTTAAAAGCAACCAGTCCCTAAGTCCAGTCATGTAATCAACCTAAACCCATTCATGGACCAAAATGGACTTATAAGAGCATGCGGCCGAGCTAGAGCGTCAGAGAACTTGAGCTACGATGAACGGCACCCTATTGTAATCCCATACTCATGCTCTTTTTCCCGTCTTCTCGTTTCTTTCACCCACCGCATTTCGCTCCATGGAGGTAATCAGCTAATGCTGCGCCTCATCCGATCCAAGTTTTGGATTTCAAAGGTCAAGGTCCTCATCAAGTCTACTATAAATTCATGTAAGACTTGTGTCGTCTATAAAAAGCGACTCCAAACCCAACTCATGGGTGACTTACCAGTTGAACGAACCACCTTTTCCAGACCCTTCACCCACACGGGTGTCGACTTCGCCGGACCATTTGATATCAAAAGTTTCACTGGCCGCGCTTGTCGAATTTCCAATTTGCGTTTTTGTATGCTTTAGCACTAAGGCTATTCATCTGGAAGCCACAACCGATTTAACCACCGAGAAGTTCCTCGCAGCATTTGCTCGATTCGCTGCACGACGTGGCTGTCCCCTGCAAATGTCCTCTGACAACGGTAAAACGTTTGTCGGAGCTTCCAAGGTTCTTGATCGCGAATTCCTCGAAGCTACACGAAAATGCATCCTCTTCAAGTATAGCCAACAAAAGCTATCTTGGCGGTTCAACCCACCAAGTGCACCTCATATGGGTGGCTTGTGGGAAGCTGGTGTAAAGAGCTTCAAAGCTCTTTTCTACAAGTCCACTTCGTCCTTCAAATACACGTTCGAAGAACTGTCAACGCTGCTCTCTAAACTCGAAGCATGTCTTAACTCGACACCAATCTCCCCCATGTCAGAAGATCCAACTGATTTATTAGCACTTACCCCTGGCCACTTTCTGATCGGAGCACCGCTTTTGTCCGTATGCGAGACCGAAATCAAGGAGAGTGCCATGTCAATTCTGAACAGGTGGCAACGACTCAAGGCTCTCAACCAACAACTTTGTTTCCGTTGGAAGGAAGAGTATTTAAGGGAGCTGCATAAAAGGGTCAAGTGGCAATCCAAGGAAATGAATCTGCAGCCAGGACACATGGTCATCATCAAGGAAGACAACATCCCAACCGATGAGTGGCGCCTAGGTCGCGTTCAACGGACCTATTTAGGCTCTGACAATAATGTCCGTGTCGTAGACATCCTAACTACACGCGGTGTTATAAAGAGACCAGTAGCTAAGCTTGTTCTTCTCTCTAATGGACCAATTGTTCAAGCACAAAATCCAAACGCTCGTTCTAACTAACAAGTCCGTTAATTCCATATTCCTTTGTGCTTATCCACTCATCTCAGTATTCATAATATGCAACTAATTCTGAATACTCTATATTTATTATTTACTTATCTACCAGGAAAGAAGATGGCTCCTCGGAAAGGAAATCCACGCGCCGCAGAGGACAGAAGTACTCGAGGAATTAACTCCTTCCGCTGCCGAGTCTGTCGTGGCGTTCATCCACTCAAAAAGTGCCGCCGTTTCATGTGTCTGTCGGCTGAGAAAAGACTAAGGGCAGTGCTTGCGAACAAGTACTGTCCCAAGTGCCTTGCCCATCAGCACTCGGGGTCAACCTGCCGACGAGAAGACAGGTGTCGTGTGTGTCAGGGTGATCACCACACCCTGCTACATATACACGAGACGCGTCCGACCACGCAAGCGTCCATCCAGGCCAGGCCTCCCCGTAATGGATCCCCGTTAAGTTCCCATCAAGGAGTACCGAGCAGCCTCTCGCTTTCGTCAATTTTGGCGCATCAAAAAACCACCGTGATGCCAACGGTGGTCTTGAGGTGTGACACGGGCTCAAAAGTATTCGACACCCGGGCAGTGGTCGACCCGTGCTGCCCCTTAAGCCGAACCGGCACGTCACTGGCAAGGGCTTTTGGCCTTTCCGTCACCCGTGTCGGTTCTGAGGGGGCATGCACGGCAAAGCTCAAGTCGCGGTGCTCCGAGTTTCAAAAGGAAGTCATCCTACAAGTGGTGCCTACAATGATCCGCACACCGAGTGAACCAATCGCCGAACGTTTTCGCACTAACACCAACAATGTGGTGCTTGCGGATGACCGCTGGTTACAGCCAGGCACGACAAGCATAGTGCTGGGAGCGGATCTCTACCCGGAAATCATCCTTCCCGGCGTAATCTCCAGCCAAGGAGGAGCACCTGTGGCCCAGAGCACTGTTTTTGGCTGGGTTCTGTCAGGATCCTGCAGCGATTAAGAAATCCTGTTTTTTTATATTGCAATACTGCAAGGGGGGCGGTATGTTCATGCCTAAAAGTAGGCAAAATCAAACATGAACTGCCGCTCTCACTTTCCGCGGCTCTCAATGCAATTCACCAACTCCTGCAACATTTTATACATGTTTCATTCCACATTTTATACATTGTTACAACCAGCAACATGTTCTTGAAACGAACAACAAGTGTTTTTTTTCTTTCTCATCATTGTCGCAAATCACATTGTTCAAAGGAATAATTTATTTAACACGTACTCACTACCAAGGAAAATCGGTAGCGCCACCCCACCACAACAGGATAAATTCAAAAAATGTCATGGAATTCGTCGAAAAATAATTGACTTTTAACAAATAATAACATATAAAACAAAAGGCACTAACAAATTCTCCACCTCGCTTAAGACAATGAGTCAACGCGAGAATTGTGGCCAGCGACAACGCGAGCAAGACGAGCGTCGTCGGCTGAGCAACGCTTACTTTTCCGTAGTTTCAGAGCAGCCCGAGCGGTCAATTACCCCCAACCCGCAAATCGAACTCTCTTACACAGCGCGTGCCAGAGAACGTTCTTGCTCACCGTCTCCGTCCCTGTTATCTATCGAGTCAACGCAATCCGACCGCGCGCGGTAGGCAACACCCAATCCGACAAATGAAGTATTGCGCACAGCACGCGACCGAAAGTTTTCGTGCTCCCCGTCTCTCTTAGCAACGACTACAAGTGCCGCGGCCTCTCTAGGTACCGCAACAGCGACTACAACCACAACTGCACCGATACCTACTTCCCGTTCAACAAGCACAACGACTGCTGCGCCGTCAGCAAATCAAACTGCAAACAGCAAAAATGTTAAGCCGCAGACTGGTATGGATCGCTACATTTATATCAAAAGAAAGCTAAGTCCGCAAAATTCTACGAATAAACCAAAAATGACCCGTAGCAATTTAAATATACCCTCGAATGATACTACATACAATAGCAATAGATTTCACATCTTGGCAGAAAACACAGATGATCTGCCTTCTGAAGCCGTTGGGGTTGTCACGAAAAAGCCGAAGCCACCCCCAATATATATACGCGAGAAAAGCTCCAGTGCTTTTGTTAACAAAGTTATCGAGCTCATAGGCAAAGATAGTTTCTACATAGTCCCTCTCGTACAGGGTAAAATTCAAGAAATTAAAGTCCAGACAAAGTCGGAAGATAATTACAGAGTTCTCATAAAGTATCTAAACGAAAAAAAAAATGAATTATTATACGTATCAATTAAAAAGCTGCAAGGGCCTGCAGGTCGTAATAAAAGGCATAGAACCTGATGTAACACCAGAAGAAATAAAACAGGCGCTGCAGGAAAAAGGATTTCGAGCAAAAACCGTCATAAACATCTTAAACAGGAATAGGAAGCCGCAACCACTTTTTAAAATAGAACTTGAACCAGAAACGAAGATGCTTAAAAAAAACGAGGTGCACTCAATATACAAACTTCAGCTTTTACTTCACCGAAGAATCACCGTAGAAGAACCGCACAAACGAAACGGTCCGGTACAATGTATGAACTGCCAAGAGTACGGCCATACAAAAGCCTACTGTACACTGCGCTCGGTATGCGTATACTGTGGGGAACTGCACAGCTCCGCAAGTTGCCCAGTAAGCAAAGAAGACTCTAGCAAAAAATTCTGCAACAACTGCGAAGGCAAGCATACAGCCAACTACAGAGGCTGCCAAGTCTACAAGGAACTTAAAAATCGTATCCATCAGCGCTGTACCACTGCACGCTCGCAACACCCACCGACTACCTTCACTCCATCGAAACACAACCCAGGCGTCTTCTTTTCATCTGCAGCCAGATCCTCACTTGGCCCCGAGTTCTCAACCAATAACGCAACTTATGCAAGCGCCCTAAGATCCGGACTGGCTCTTCCTGCCTCTAACACACCGTACTTACAACCAAAACAAGTGAGCACAAACGCTGCACAGGAGCAGCAACAAAGTAACCTCGAAGCACTCGTATGTACCCTGCAGCAGAGCATGAACGAGTTTATGTCATTCATTAAAAAACAACTATGCAGGAACTAATGCGTAATCAAAATCTCTGGATACAAATGCTTGTATCACAACAGTCAAAATAATCAATGGCTGAGATACGAATATCTACGTGGAACGCTAATGGCGTCTCACAGCATAAACTTGAATTAGCTCAATTCCTACTCGATAAGCACATCGACGTAATGCTACTTTCCGAAACACACCTTACAAACAAATATAACTTTAACATAAGTGGATACTTATTCTATGGTACAAATCATCCCGATGGTAAAGCACACGGTGGAACTGGTATTTTGATCAGAAGCCGCCTCAAGCACCACTACTATAAAGAGTTTGCTGAAAACTTTCTACAGGCCACATCTCTAAAAATACATTTGGACAGTGGGAACCAACTTACTCTTGCCGCTGTATACTGCCCTCCGTGTTATACCATATCTGAAGACCAATTTATGGAAGTTTTTAACTCACTAGGAGAATGCTTTATAGCGGCAGGAGACTACAATGCCAAGCACACACACTGGGGATCTCCTCTAGTGAATCCAAAAGGAAAGCAGCTCTACAATGCAATTATAAAAGCTAACAACAAGCTCGACTACGTTTCTCCTGGCAGACCAACATACTGGCCGACAGATCCCAAAAAACTACCCGATTTGATTGACTTTGCAGTTACCAAAACCATTTCGCGTAGACTGATAAGTGCAGAGTGCCTTTCGGATCTATCATCCGATCACTCGCCAGTCCTAATAAATCTGCAACGACACCCTGAAAACATAAATCGACCCAGTAAGTTAACTTCACATAAAACTAACTGGCTCAGATACAAAAAATATATAAGCTCACACATTGAGCTTAAGCCACGTCTCGTTGATGTAGCTGACATTGACAGTTTTGTTAACACTCTGGAGACTGTCTTCGTCGCCGCAGCTCGCGCCGCTACGCCTCAAATACCAAAACAATACACAACCAAAGGACAACAAATCTACAAATTGAACAGCTCGTTCTTGAAAAGCGGCGCTTACGACGTGATTGGCAATCGAACAGATCGCCATCGGCAAAGCAAAAACTAAAAGACGCCACACGTAAACTCACCAAAGCGTTAAAAATCAAGGACGAGCGCGCTCAACGCCGTTACATCGAGCAATTATCAACCACCAGTACGAAAAACTCATTGTGGAGAGCTCAACCAACTCTAAGCTCACCAACAGAAACCGTAATGCCTATAAGAAACTTCGCAGGCGGCTGGGCTCGCAGCGATGAAGAAAGAGCTAACACATTTGCTACTCATCTTCAAAAAGTGTTCCAACCTAACCCTGCAACAAATACGTTTGCACTACCGACTCCTTCAAACGGCTCTCAGCTTCAAGATGATCCAATCAAGTTTCGCCCGAATGAAATCGTTAGAATCATTAAAGAGCAACTGAACCCAAAAAAATCTCCAGGAGGTGACCAAATAACCCCAAAGATGATTATTGAGCTTCCTTACTGTGCGATCTGCATAATTGCCCAGCTCTTCAATCCTATCACCAAACTTGGCCACTATCCAGACAGATGGAAAAAGTCAATTATCATTATGATACCAAAGCCTGGAAAAGATCACACAGTTCCCACGTCGTATAGACCTATAAGCTTATTACCGTGTCTATCAAAACTTTTTGAAAAATGTTTGCTGTCCCGGATAAATCCATTCCTGAATCTTCATAACATAATCCCGTCACACCAATTTGGCTTTTGTGAAAAGCACGGAGCAATTGAGCAGGTTAACAGAATAACATCAGAGATACGAAGCGCGTTCGAAAATAGAGAATACTGCACTGCAATATTACTGGATGTTTCTCAGGCATTCGACAAAGTTTGGTTGGAAGGTCTAATGCATAAGATCAAAGTAATGCTCCCAAACAACACACATGAGCTGCTTAAGTCGTACCTATACGACAGGAAGTTCGCAGTAAGATGTAACACTGCAATGTCTGACGAACACAGTATCGAAGCTGGTGTTCCACAGGGCAGCGTACTTGGACCAACACTGTACGTGCTTTTCACAGCAGACATCCCAATAAGCAGCCGATTGACAACATCTACCTTTGCTGATGATACAGCTATTCTCAGCCGCTCCAGATGCCCAATACAAGCAACAGCGCAACTAGCCCTTCATCTGGTCAACGTGGAAAAATGGTTATCAGATTGGCGAATTAAGGTAAACGAACAAAAATGTAAGCAAGTAACTTTCACCCTTAACAGGCAAGATTGTCCACCGCTCACGTTAAACAACACCTAACTTCCAAAAGCAAACGATGTAACGTATCTGGGCGTACACTTAGACAGAAGACTAACATGGCGGCGACACATTGAAGCTAAAAGAACACATCTCAAACTGAAAGCCAATAGCCTCTATTGGCTCATCAATGCTCGCTCTTCCATTAGTTTGGACTACAAGGTCCTGCTTTACAACTCTGTTCTAAAACCAATCTGGACCTATGGTTCCCAGTTATGGGGGAACGCTAGCAACAGCAGCATTGACATTGTCCAGAGAGCCCAGTCAAAAATATTGAGAACCATTACCGGGGCACCGTGGTATGTTCGAAACGAAAATATTCATAAAGACTTAAACATCTCAACAGTCAAGGAGGAAATAGAGGAACAAAAAGTAAAATATCTTATCAAGCTCTCATCGCACACAAATCATCTCGCGAGAGGTCTCACAAGGCTGCGCAGTCGATCCCGTCTTCGTCGTAACGACTTACCAACCCAGCGATGATTTTTTTAGGGACGCGCACTCAGAATACAGTCAAAAACAAAAATGAACTGTTAGCTAAGATTTATTTATAAGATTTGTATACTTATTGCTAGTTTTCTAATTCACTAGAAAAGATTCAATAAATAAGACCAGCAATTTAAAAAAAAAAAAAAAAAATGGAATTCGTCGACTGAATTCGACGGGAGAAAAGGAGTGTGCTGATTATGAGTCTGCTACGATGTTTGTGGACGACTTGGATGAAATCATTAAAAACGAACAGCTTACAATTGAACAGATCTACAATGCAGACGAAACCAGTCTGTTTTGGAGGTGTTTGCCTCAGAGTTCTTTGGCTAGTGGTAATGAATATTCTATTGAAGGGTACAAGGAATCCAAGGAGAGAATCACAGCGCTAGTTTGTTCAAATGCTGCAGAAACTCACAAGTGTAAATTGATGATAACAGCAAAAAGTGCCCATCCAAGAGCTTTAAAAACGAACACATTCCATTGATTTATAAATCTAATAAGAAAGCTTGGGTAACACAACAGCTATTTCTGGAGTGGTTTAATCAAAATTTTGTACCAGAAGCAAAGGAACATCAACGGCGCATCGGTCTTAAAAATAAAATACTTTTAATATTAGACAACTGTCCAGCACACCTTGATGTAAATGCTATGATAGCTGAAAACGTTACAGTAAAATATCTCTCACCGAATGGCACGTCCTTGATTCATCCTAGGGATCAAGGAGTAATTCGGAGCTTCAAATGTCACTACCGTAAACTGATCGTTCAAAATCTTGTTGGTGCTAATGACAGACGTGTGTTCGTTAAATCTAAGCTCTCTAGTGGGCTTAGCATCCCAATACTGACAATTTTTTTAGCCAGCTAAAGATATGTATTTGCACACTTTAAAAGACGACAGCAGATTACCCTCTGCAAAATTGTTCAATTACATACGAAACTAAACTAAGCTTTTAGTTACAGCCCTTTATTTAGGTTTAACAAATTAAAATTCTAATTGTGCCTTCCGGCGTTGAATTGAACATTCCACAGACAATTGCATTAAAGTTAGACGCCTAATTAATGTCAGATATTTTTTATCAATTTCTGATAAGCCGTCAAGCAGAGTTGTAGTTGCAGTTAAACCGTTACCTTCGGTAACGAGTATATTGGGTTTGTGCAATTTTCGTCATGGTGTCTGTCCGTGCGTATGTGCAAGTTTTTTTCACACCCTTTAAGCTACAGACTTGAAACTTTCCAATTATTTTTATCTATGGCAACGTAAATTAAAGTGTCAAGATTTGGGTTCTACGATAACTGGGGGGCTGGCAAATCGATACATTCGATCCTTACAGCTAGAACAAGTGGAAACGTTGCAGTCGGACGCAACCGACTGCGGCATACTCGATACCAGTATTAAAACAGGTAAAAAGAGGCCTGATTGCAAAGGGGTACGGATGGGGCAGGGGTGTACGCTGCCTTAAAGATTCTCCGATGCAGATGGGGATGCCACCAACTATCTTCCTTCCAAATTTGGTGACTCTAGCTGAAAGTTTGTAAGAGCTGTTGAAAGGGGGCTGGGGGCGGTATAGGTGGGTGTTGCATCTAAATTTTTACTGCAGATCTTTGCGAAATGTCAATTGCTATCTTCATACCAAATTTGGTGACTCTAGCTCGAAGTTTGTGAAAGGTGGGGAAAGAGGGGCTGGGGGCGGTATGGGTGGGCGTGGCATCCAAATTTTTACTGCAGATCTTTGTGAAATGTCAATTGCTATCTTCATACCAAATTTGGTGACTCCAGCTCGAAGTTTGTAAAATGTGGGGAGAGGGGGGCTGGGGCAGTATGGCTGGGCGTGGCATCCAAATTTGTGATGCAGATCTTTGTGGAATAACAATTGCTATCTTCATACCAAATTTGGTGACTCTAGCTCGAAGTTTGTAAAAGGTGGGGAAAGGGGGGCTGGGATCGGTATGGGTGGGCGTGGCATCCTAAGTTTTGAAGCAGATCTGTGTGGAATGTCAATTGCTATCTTCATACCAAATTTGGTGACTCTAGGTCAAAGTTTGTAAACGGTGGGGAATGAGGGGCTGGGGGCAGTATGGGTGGGCGTGGCATTCAAATTTTTGCTGCAGATCTTTGTGAAATGTCAATTGCTATCTTCCTTCCAAATTTGGTGACTCTAGCTCAAATTTTGTAAAAAGTGGGGAAAGGCGGGCTGGGGGCGGTATGGGTGGGCGTGGCATCCAAAGTTTTGCTGCAGATCTATGTGGAACGTCAATTGCTACCTTCCTTCCAAATTTGGTGACTCTAGCTCAAAGTTTGTAAAAAGTGGGGAAAGGGGGGCTGGGGGCGGTATGGATGGGCGTGGCATCCAAAGTTTTGCTGCAGATCTATGTGGAACGTCAATTGCTACCTTCCTTCCAAATTTGGTGACTCTAGCTCAAAGATTGTAAAAAGTGGGGAGAGGGGGGCTGGGGGCGGTATAGGTGGGTGTTGCTTCTAAATTTTTACTGCAGATCTTTGCGAAATGTCAATTGCTATCTTCATACCAAATTTGGTGACTCTAGCTCGAAGTTTGTAAAAGGTGGGGAAAGAGGGGCTGGGATCGGTATGGGTGGGCGTGGCATCATAAGTTTTGAAGCAGATCTGTGTGGAATGTCAACTGCTATCTTCATACCAAATTTGGTGACTCTAGGTCAAAGTTTGTAAACGGTGGGGAATGAGGGGCTGGGGGCAGTATGGGTGGGCGTGGCATTCAAATTTTTGCTGCAGATCTTTGTGAAATGTCAATTGCTATCTTCCTTCCAAATTTGGTGACTCTAGCTCAAAGTTTGTAAAAAGTGGGGAAAGGCGGGCTGGGGGCGGTATGGGTGGGCGTGGCATCCAAAGTTTTGCTGCAGATCTATGTGGAACGTCAATTGCTACCTTCCTTCCAAATTTGGTGACTCTAGCTCAAAGTTTGTAAAAAGTGGGGAAAGGGGGGCTGGGGGCGGTATGGGTGGGCGTGGCATCCAAATTTTTGATGCAGATCTATGTGGAATGTCAATTGCTACCTTCATACAAAATTTGGTGACTCTAGCTCAAAGTTTGTAAAAGGTGGGGAAAGGCGGTGGAAGGGGTGCGCGTGGCTCCAAAAATTTGATGCAGTTTTTTTGGGGTCGTTGCAAGCTATCTTCCTGCAAAATTTGGTGGCTCTAGCTCCACAACTCTGGAAGGTACACGCATTCCCGTTTTTGACGAAGCGTTGGGGCAGCTGGGGGCGGCTAGGGCGGAATTGGTGGGCGTGGCATACAAACTTTTGATGCAGTATTTGGGGGGTCATCATCACCTATCTTGGCACCAAACTTGGTGGCTTTAGCTCAAAAACTGTGGGAGATATAAGCTTTTCTGATTTTAAAATGCGGGGGGCTGGGGGCGGAATGGGTGGGCGTGACTTCAAAACTTTGATGCAGTTTTTTGGGGTCATTACCAGCTATCTTCCTGCCAAATTTGGTGGCTCTAGCTCCACAACTCTGGAAGATACACGCATTCTCGTTTTTGACGAAGCGTTGGGGCAGCTGGGGGCGGCTAGGGCGGTATTGGTGGGGGGTCATCATCGCCTATCTTGGCACCAAATTTGGTGGCTCTAGCTCAAAAACTGTGGGAGATATAGGCTTTTTTGACATTAAAATGCAGGGGGGCTGGGGCGGAATGGAGGGGCGTGGCGCCAAAATTGTTGATGCAGTTTTTTGGGGGTTGCTAGTAGCTATCTTCTAACCATATTTGGTAGTTATAGCTGTAAGGCTGTGTGCAATATGCGGATTTATCGTTTTTGAGCAATCGAATTTATCGATTTGCCAGCCCCCCAGTTATCGTAGAACCCCAATCTTGACACTTTAATTTACTATCACAAAGATAAAGAGAACTGGAAAGTTTCAAGTCCCTAGCTTGAAGGGTGTGGAAAAAACTTGCACACATACGGACGGACAGACACCATGACCGACATTGCACAAAACCAATACACTCTTTACCTTCGGTATCGAGTATAAAAACCAAATTTAGTATGAAGATACCTACTACCAACCCCCAACTGCATCAACAATTTTGAAGTCACGCCAAACCAATCCCCCAGCCCCCCCCCCACCCCCCAAAAAAAAAAACATATATCTCCCACAGTTTTTCAACTATAGCCACCAAATTTGGTGCCAAGATACGCGATGATGACCCCACGCAATGCCACGCCCACCAATACTGCCCAAGCCACCACCATCCACCCCAACATTTCGTCAAAAACGAGAATGCGTGTATCTTCCAAAGTGGTTTGAAGATAGCAATTGACATTCCACAGAGAGCTGCATCAAAAATTTAGATGCCACGTCCACCCATACCTCCCCCAGCTCCCCTTTCTCCACCTTTTACAAACTTTGAGATAGATTACCCAAATTGGGAAGGAAGATAGCACATGACATTCCACATAGATTTGCATCAAAACTTTGGAGGCCACGCCCACCCATACCGCCCCCAGCCGCTTTTTCCTCACCTTTTAAGCTAGTGTCACCAAATTTGGAAGGATGACAGCTGGTGGCATCCTCATCTGCATCGGTGGCTCTCTAACGCAGCGTGACTCTCTGTCGCATCCGTAGCCTTTTTCAATCAGGCCTCATTTTACCGGTTTTAAAACTGGTAACGAGTATACCGTAGTCGGTTGCGTGAGACTGCAACGTTACTTGTTTTAAATACAACTAAGGAAAATTTTTTGATAACGATAACTATATAATACATCTCATTCACCATGTGTTTTGAGCTTTGAGCTCGGCGCGATTTGATTCGATTTAGTAGTGGACACTAATTTAATTTGCCTGCATATGAGATTTCTAATTAAAGATGTGACTACAATTATCAATTATCACCGATCGTCAATATAAATGTAAAATTTTTAACAAACTAAAGAGAAGGTTCTACTAGGGCACTAGATCGACTAAGCGGTACCCTGAACACATTTTTTAAAGTTTTATTAGTCCAAATGTAACGATCAATAAATACAACAGACGATTTCTCAGACACAATACGGAATCTTCAAGGTTTTGAGAGCTACAAAGTAAATACCAATAATCCGTTTTTGAAACTTTAGTTACAGTATTATGAAACTTTTAAGATTTTTAATTTGCATAGGCTAAAAATTCTTTTAAATTATCTACACACAAATTTATAAGATAGTGAAAGCAATTAAAAGGCAGAGCAGGGAGTAAGGTTGCATGAGACAATATATGTTTTCAGTCCGATTAAGAACAAATTTTTTTTAATGATCTACAGTCAGTAGCACAGCTGAGATGTGTCACTTTTGTTGATAAAATTTATTAATTAGTGTTAAGAGAAGTTATGGAGTTATTTGTCACTGTAATTGCGCTAATATACTTATATTTATTTCCGAACTTGGACTTATAATTTTTTTACCTATTTTTCTCTAACGAAGTCAGAAATATGTAAATTTCATAAAAAATTAATGCTAAGAATTTTAATGCTACAAAGCACGCTTATTTAAGTGTTAGTTTAAATATTGAATTGGGTCATATAAAACTTATTTGGTTAATTTTGAATGCTATACTTAATTGCCAATATATAAATACAAATATAATATGAAAATGATATCTAGCGTTAAGTTATTTAATTGTAAAAAGTTTTTAAAAAGTCTATCCTACCCTACAACAACAAGAGAAATGAGGTAGGGCAACATCTTATTTTGGGCACATGCTTCGCACACGTTGCAATCAAAACAAAAGCTTAAATAATGGCCGACATCACTTCATTGCCACTTCCCATGCATCAGCTGGCTTTAAAGACTGGGCAGAATGAACTGACAAGGCGATAGAAAATTTGATTTCCATGTTCTATCGCTAGATCAGGGCCAAAGGCCCATACGCAGATGCCCCGTACAGTAAAGCACAGATTTTACGATCGTAACGACAAATGTTGAAAAATGCTTTAATTGTGGCGTTAGGTTAATAACTTTCGGAAGTTTAAAATAATGATTTACGACCAACGTACGCTACTTTCGTGTTTATTTACAACAAACGCCTTGCTATTGGCGGTTATTAAAAAAAAGACAGGCTGCAAATGCAGTAAGCAATGGTAAGTATCATTTGGGTGAACCCACATTTGATGGACAGAGCTGATCCAGAGATTATGCTATTTCCCGAAAAATGTGTTAGCCAGCTCTTGCCCGACATGTTGTTGCAATTTTTACGGCCGTAATGAAGTGCACAACATTAACTTCTGCCATAATAACATTTTAACATTTCGACTGGTCAACACTATTTTACGGCCCTAACTAACAGAATTGCATACAGGGTTATGTTATTACGGTAAAATTTTGTAAAAAGGTGGGGGAAGAGGGGCTGGGGGCGGTATGGGCGGGCGTGGTTTCGAAAGTTTTAATGCAGTTGTTAGGAGCTCGTTTTTTTGACTTAAAAATGCAAATTCACTGAATGAATTTGTGTGTTTATGCGATTATGAACATTACAAGGGCATGTATGACAAATGAACCTGCCTATTTTCATACATATGTATATATCTCGGTAAC
This sequence comes from Scaptomyza flava, assembly GCA_030179655.1. Lineage (NCBI taxonomy): Eukaryota > Metazoa > Arthropoda > Insecta > Diptera > Drosophilidae > Scaptomyza > Scaptomyza flava. The sequence continues at coordinate 67,960,924 of JARNME010000404.1, read as the reverse complement.
GGTGATAAACTTTTTTTGTGTCTTGGCCAAAATAAGAGCTTTTAAATAGGCAATCAAAACATTTATCTAGTGTCTCAAAATCGGAAGAATATGACTTATTGCCCAAAAATATGTGGACCTTTTAAGTATAAAGCTCAGCATAACTGTTCCATGTGAAAATATTGTGACAGGATAGTCTGTTTATAATTGGAGACTACCAACTAAATGGCGCGCTTCTCGCGCGTCATGCCTAACATAACTCATCTTAGTTTAACAGCTCTTATGTGTATTAGAAGAAATTTCTTCTATTTGCCCTTAGAAGTTTTAACTGGGTTCCTGGAGTTAACTTACCCCCGTATTCAAGTAGACTCCTTTTGATTAATCTTCCCTCCCTGTTAAACCATTGAACTATGGAGTATTACTTATTACTAACCTACTTAGTGGTGAAATGGACTCATCAGTTCTATTGAGTCGAATTAAATTTAATGTCCCAATTAGATCTCCACGTAACTATTTACCCCTTATCCTTGATCGTTGCTTCAGCAACTATTTAATTCATGAACCATTTCGTGTTATATGTTCTGACTATAACAAACTTTATTCTCTTGTCTCCTTGGAGGCCTCAACTCCACTAATTACTAATCTAACGCTGGTCTGATTGGGTTTTTCTGGGTTCCTCGCAACAAATGTTGGACCACTCAATTTTTTATTGAATTACCCAGAGCTTTAACGTTAACTTTTAATTATATTTTCAGATTTATATATTATTCTATATTTTACTTAATTTAATAATTTTAAATATTTTTAATTCAAATTAAATTTGATTCATTTTAATGTCAGCTGCTCTTAGCAGACTATAAATAAATAAATAAATAAATAAATAACTGCTCATTAGAAGTATTAGATTCTTATGCTATGTATCTTAAACTAGTGTGGCCGTATCATTATAATTAGGTCTAGTATGCTGGTTGAGTGTGTGTTAGTGGTGGCCTACTACAACTCGGCCATCCTGACGTTTTGAGTCTCCTGATCACGTTTTATTTTATTTACAATCTATTTTTATACCCTTAACCCATAAAATGGGTAAATAAGGGTATAATGGTTTTGTGCAAAAGTGTGTAACAGGCAGAAGGAAGCATCTCCGACCCCATAAAGTATATATTCTTGATCAGCATCAAAAGCCGAGACGATATAGCCATGTCCGTCTGTATGAACGCGTGGATCTCAGAGACTACAAGAGCTAGAGACATCCGATTTTGGATTCAAGTTCTCCTATACCATGCGCGGAACAAGTTTGCTTCAAATTATCGATAACTATTCTATATACACATGGAATCGATAACAAAAAAGTATCGAATTTGGAAAATCTAAAAATGAAGTAATGGGTAATGATAGAATTTTCTGAAAATTTCGTCCAAATCGGTTAATAAACACTTGAGATATCGAATTTAATCGATTGGAGTTAAGTAAGTATACCTAAGTCAATTATAAATTTAATTTATATATTGCAACTGGGTTCAGGGTATCCTCTAGTCGGGCTCTCCCGACAAGAGTCTTCTTACTTGTTTTTTATTTTTTTTTTTTTAGTTGCTAAATCTTATTCTAAATAATTAATATAATATAGATATGAGTATATATATATATATATATATATATATATTTATATGTATTTATATATATATATATATATATATATATATATATATATATTATATATATATATATATATATATATATATATATATATTTATATATATATATATATATATATATATATATATATATATATATATATTTGACTTTAGTATTTTACATATTAAGTTGTTTTTTTCTTTTTTCCAAACAAATGTCTTATATTCTGCACGCTCCAAACACCTTGATAAGGGTTACGGGATACTTGGAAACCTTCGTCTTTTAATAGAAATCGGTCGTTTCTCAAAACTTTTGCTATCATGTAAGGTCCTTTATTTTTTTGTATTATTTTATAGACGCAAAAATATCAAAATTTTTGACCATAATAGTCACCTTTTTTGTATTATTTCGGTTTCCTTTTGCTAGTATCGTATTTGATTTTATTGTAAGACTGTGCCTGTTTCTGTTTCTCTGATGCTTCAGTTCTTATTTCTATTAAACTTTTTCCTGTTTGGTTGACATTAATGTCTTCCAATTTTTCATATTAATCGTCTCTTAACTTTCCTCTTTGTCCTATGCCGAATAACATTGTGCTTGGCGACTGGCTAATGCTTCTGTGTTGCGTGTTGTTAATCGCAAACTCTGCGTCTTCTTATACCATGTTCCAGTGTAAGCCTTTATCTGGTTCTACTAACTTTGCGATCATTGGTCCAATACTTCTGTTGAACTCCACTCTCATCTTAAAATCCATCGAAATCCTTTTCCTGTTGTTGGAGAGTATGCTATGCATTTTGAACAGTTTTCAATGTGATTGCAACGTTTCTCTTTCATTTTGGGAAACCAATAACTTTTGCCTATTAAATTTGTCATTTTGTTTCTACCTATATGTCCCATTTCATTATGGTATTTGTAAAGGACATGATCTTCCATTTCTTCTGGAACGTAAAACACTATTCTGTCGTCGTTCAATTTCCGATATACTATTCCGTTTCGCATTTCGAACAATTTGTGTTCGGTTGTTTCTAAAAGTTTTTTAATTTTTGGTATATTATGGTCCTTAGCTTGGCAGATTATTAAATTGTCTTCAAAACTGTTCGTCTCTATGATTAGTATATTATTGTAACTACTTTAAGCGTCTACGTGTTGCATCTTTGTCCCTGCTCTTGAAGCTCTAAAGCCCATGGAGCAATCCGAGGGTTGAGCTCAATCTTGTTTAATGTTAGTGTTAAAGAGTTGCACTCGGTAATGATTTTGAACTTTTTCCCTTGGAGGTATATGCGGAATCTACGTAACGCATACAGTATCGCTAAAGTTTCTAGTTCGAAACTGTGGTATTTAGCTTCCGTCTCTGTAGTGCGCTTTGAAAAGTAAAATATTGGGTGAAGCTTTCCATCTGACTTTATTTGGAGTAACAGTGCACCAAATCCTATAGCACTAGCATCGCAGTGTAACTCAATCTCGTCATTATAATTGTATATTGTTAAGACTGGTGATTGTAGTAACTTTTCTTTAAGCGTCAGGAAGCAGTTTAATTCCTTTTCGGTAAACTCAAAATCGTATAATGGTTTGGCTATCGTTGAATAATCTTTTATAAATCTACGGAAATAAGAGCACAGTCCGAGGAAACCTTGGACTGCCTCTGTTTTCTCTGGTACTGGAAAATTTTGTACTGCCTCTATGCCTTCTCTTGTTATTAAGAATCCTAAGTACTTAATACTTGATTGTAAAAATTCACATTTGTTCATACGTAGTTCCAATTTGTTTTGAGACAGTCGTCTAAAAACTTCTATGAGCGTTTCTAAATGTTCGTTTATATTTTTACTAGCAACCATAATATCGTCCATATATACTGTAACTGTGTTTTCTTTGATCAAGTCGGAAAATATCTGTTTACAAATCGTTGAAATACTGCTGAAGCAGTCTTCAGCCCCATTGGCATTCTGAGGAATTCAAATTGTCCCAAAGGTGTTACAGATGATGTGTACTTAACTGATTCCTTTTCTATGAATATATGAAAGTATCAATTTTTGAGATCTAACTTGGAAAACACGAGCTTGCTAAATAAATTGTCCAGTAAATCGTCAATAAGTGGTAAAGGATAGTTATCCTTTATTAACACCTTGTTGAGTTTTTTGAAATCTATGCATAGTCGTAGGTCTCCTGTTTTTATACCCTTAACCCATAAAATGGGTAAATAAGGGTATAATGGTTATGTGCAGAAGTATGTAACAGGCAGAAGGAAGCATCTCCGACCCTATAAAGTATATATATTCTTGATCAGCATCAACAGCCGAGACGATATAGCCATGTCCGTCTGTCCGTCTGTCTGTCCGTCTGTCCGTCTGACCGTCTGTCCGTCTGTATGAACGCGTGGATCTCAGAGACTACAAGAGCTAGAGACTTCTGATTTTGTATTTATGTTCTCCTATACCATGAGCAGAACAAGTTTGCTTCAAATTATCGATAACTATTCTGGTTTCCGATATACACATAATATCGATAACAATAAAATATCGAATTTGGAAAATCTAAAAATGAGGGTTGAAGTAATGGATAATGATAGAACTTTTCTGAAAATTTCGTCCAAATCGGTTGAGAAACACCGGAGATATTGAACTTAATCGATGGAAGCTAAGCCAGTATACCAAAGTCTTATATAAATTAAATATATTTATTGCAACTGGGTTCAGGGTATCTTCTAGTCGGGCTCTCCCGACTAGAGCCTTCTTACTTGTTTCTTAACTAGAACTATTGGTGAAGCATATTCTGTTCTGCTGGGTTGTATAATGCCGTTTTTTAAGTATTCGTCTAACAGTTGTTGTAATTTGTCTTTTTCTGTATACGAGAGGCGTCTAGGGTTGCAGCTAAATAGTTTAGATTTTTCTAAATTAAGCTTTATTTCGCATTTGGCTACTGTCTCGTTTGGTTTTTCAGAGTTTACATAGTGGTTTTCTATTATCTGTTTAAATTTGCATTGTGTTGCATAGCATACATTGTTTCCGATATTGTACTAAGTTGTTCCGTCTTCTGTTAAATTAATGTCGAGCATTGTGATTCTATTAATTTCTAACTGTATTTCGTTGCTTTCCGTTGACTGATCGGTAGTTGTTGTATTTACTTGTGTATTACTTGTATCAATAATTGCGTTATTGATAATCTGACTAACTGTGTCTTCAATTTTTGGTGTTGAGTTTTCTGTAGTACGGACTATCGGTTTAACCATCAATCCAGTGGGCGAAATAATTTCAGTATTATCTGATTCGTTTTTTTGCTGATCGACTGTAGAAATAAACGATTTTTTTCCTTTCGTGACTAACTATTGGTCTAACTGTTGAGTTACTTTTAGTACTAACTGTTTTCATAGGTGTTTCATTAAAATTAAAATAGGGACTAACTGTTTTCTTGACTGTTGCATTAAAGTTGGGACTAACTGTTTTCATATCATTTTCACAAATTTTGGAGATAGTGGTTGGCATAACCGTTTTACTAATTTAAGTTATCGTTGGCATGGCATCACCTTTTGTCTCATAGCTTGGTTTATTAACCCGAACCGTTTCTTTATCTCTAATTTGAGTTTCCGTTTTCTCAACCGTTACCGTTTTCAGGGTGCTTAAATTTAAATTACGATCGTACATGAAATCTCTCCTAAGAACTACATTTGACTCATAGATTCGTTGGACACGACGTTTAAATGAAAATTACATTTCTTCAATTTATTCTTTAAAACATAAGAAATGGCTTTCCCAAAAATTTTTTGTAGCTCTACTTTATTTGGCACTCGATACTTTTTAATAAACGATATGGGGCTTCCGAGTCTATGAGACATTCTGCAATTAATGGATATAAGATAGCGTCAGCAAAATATATTCTAAATTGTCTTACATAATTGTTTGAAATGTTGCTCTTCCTTTTCGGACATTGTCCCACGAAGTGTCCAAACACGCCGCATGAGTAGCATGACCAAGGCTCGCGTTTTGGCTTGCGGCACTCATTTGCAATGTGCTTCGAATTGCAGTTAAGACAGCGCCTCTCTTTGTCGTCCACTGACTTGAGCTGTGAACGCGCCGTGTTATTAGCTTCCCTTTTTGGAAGCTGAATTCCCGCGAAGGCCTTCAACACTTGTGATGGTTCGTTGAAGCACTGAATGCGCACTTGATTGCGCAGATATTCTCCAGTAGCTCCTCCTTATCGATGTTGACTTTGCTTGCTAATATTAGCTTATCTTCGAAGTATGCTGCGAAGTGCTCTCCAAACTGCCATTGCCGCTTCTGGAAAGTATTGCGATTCTCCGCCTTGGAAGCGCTTTCACCAAAAGACATAATTAGTTGCTCTAAGAGCTGGTCGACTGGTTCCAAGATGCGCGTGTAAGCACTGTTGAACTTTGCCCTTTAGTTTTGAAAAAAATAGCATATGGCTGTATGTGGAGTTTAAACCATAGGTTTGAGCGATGTTTTACACCTGTCTGGCCCAGTTGTAGCAATATTACATTCTTATGCTATGTGTCTTAAACTAGTGTGGCCGTATCATTATGATTAGGGCCAGTATGCTGGTTGAGTGTGTGTGGCCTACTACAATATATGACAAATTTTTTACTTTAATCATACAGCTGGCATCCGTAAGAATTTTTAAAATGTGATATGTATCAAGAGCTTTTGTATTCATTTTGTGATCAAATGTGATCAAAATTAGCCAAAGTGTAACTTGAGAATCGTTCCTAATACAATATCAAATCTTCGTGTTAAGTTAGACTTTTCGCTTGTAAAATTCAATTGAAATGTGTGCGCGTGCAAAAAGTGATTCCAAATTTAATTTTGTATTGAATCCGTGGGAGTGGATTTGAAGCCATATAACACAATATCAGAAAATCATTGTAAAATGTCATGGTATAAGCCTATATGTGACGATTTTGACAAGCCAATAATGGCAACAGTTTTAAAAAGTATACTTAAAATTTGCAGTGCAGGCTACTTTTTATACCCTTAACCCATAAAATGGGTAAATAAGGGTATAATAGTTTTGTGCAAAAGTATGTAACAGGCAGAAGGAAGCATCTCCGACCCTATAAAGTATATATATTCTTGATCAGCATCAACAGCCGAGACGATATAGCCATGTCCGTCTGTCTGTCTGTATGAACGCGTGGATCTCAGAGACTACAAGAGCTAGAGACTTCTGATTTTGTATTTATGTTCTCCTATACCATGAGCACAACAATTTTGCTTCAAATTATCGATAACTATTCTGGTTTCCGATATACACATAATATCGATAACAATAAAATATCGAATTTGGAAAATCTAAAAATGATGTTAACAAGAATGAACTGAAAAAATAATGTTTGAGAGAATTTTAATGTTGGTGCGAAGAGCAGCACAAATGGATATTGCATTTTGAGCAACCACATTGCGTTTGAGGATTTTTGCATAACTTGCACCATTTCTTATCACCTTGGAAAGTGGCCAATATTATCATATCGAACGTCATCAACTGGATGTTTCGCTCTTTGACCCACTTTAGAACCACTTGGTTGTGGATCGCTTGCAATATTGTTTGAGCGACTGTTTGCATGTCTGCTTGCACGACCTGCTGCACGTTTTATATTATATGCCACAAGACCAGCAGCAATTTTTTTTTTTTGCAGGCAACTGCAACAAAAGGTTTGTTTTCTCCTAAATATTGCTGGAATCGTTACTTTTTTTTGCGTGTATACGACGACGCAAAATGTAGGAGTTGGTAGCGGCCATATCAATGAAATGGTAAAACAAACGTGTCATCGGATCTCGGGTTTTTGTACGAATATGATACCGTCCCATAAGGTCCACCCTACCCATATGGCTATTGTACTCGCCAATTATTTGCGGACAATCAACTTCAATATATTTTTTGGCCTTTCGTAGTATCCTGAGTATCCATCCACAAGACGTTGCTTACATCAATTCAAAAGCATATCCCTTATGTAATCACCAGCACCATTATATATTTCAAACTTGTAAGCAAAACCAAATGAATCGCATAGCACGAATTATTTTATTCCCCACTTATGAGGTTTATTTGGCGTGTACTGTCTAAGGTGATGTTGCATTTTAGTACGGCACATCTGCTCGTCAATGCACAAACGAGCTGTTTTTGGCACGGAGTCGGGAGAGCCCGACAAGAAGATACCCTGAACCCAGTTGCAATAAATTAGTTAAATTTATCGTTGACTTTGGTATACTGACATAGCTTCAATCGATTAAATTCGATATCTCCGGTGTTTCTTAACCGATTTGGACGAAATTTTCAGAAAAGTTCTATCGTTAGCCATTACTTCAACCCTCATTTTTACATTTTCCAAATTTTTGTTATCGATACCATGTGTATATCGGAAACTTGAATTGTTATCGATAATTTAAAGCAAACTTGTTTTGCTCATTGTATAGGAGAACTTATATACAAAATCTGAAGTCTCTAGCTCTTGCAGTCTCTGAGATCCACGCGTTCATACAGACGGACAGACGGACGGACAGACGGACATGGCTATATCGTCTCGGCTGTTGATGCTGATCAAGAATATATATACTTTATGGGGTCGGAGATGCTTCCTTCTGCCTGTTACATACTTTTGCACAAAACCATTATACCTTTATTTACCCATTTTATGGGTTAAGGGTATAAAAACAGGAGACCTACGACTATGCATAGATTTCAAAAAACTCAACAAGGTGTTAATAAAGGATAACTATCCTTTACCACTTATTGACGATTTACTGGACAATTTATTTAGCAAGCTCGTGTTTTCCAAGTTAGATCTCAAAAATTGATACTTTCATATATTCATAGAAAAGGAATCAGTTAAGTACACATCATCTGTAACACCTTTGGGACAATTTGAATTCCTCAGAATGCCAATGGGGCTGAAGACTGCTTCAGCAGTATTTCAACGATTTGTAAACAGATATTTTCCGACTTGATCAAAGAAAACACAGTTACAGTATATATGGACGATATTATGGTTGCTAGTAAAAATATAAACGAACATTTAGAAACGCTCATAGAAGTTTTTAGACGACTGTCTCAAAACAAATTGGAACTACGTATGAACAAATGTGAATTTTTACAATCAAGTATTAAGTACTTAGGATTCTTAATAACAAGAGAAGGCATAGAGGCAGTACAAAATTTTCCAGTACCAGAGAAAACAGAGGCAGTCCAAGGTTTCCTCGGACTGTGCTCTTATTTCCGTAGATTTATAAAAGATTATTCAACGATAGCCAAACCATTATACGATTTTGAGTTTACCGAAAAGGAATTAAACTGCTTCCTGACGCTTAAAGAAAAGTTACTACAATCACCAGTCTTAACAATATACAATTATAATGACGAGATTGAGTTACACTGCGATGCTAGTGCTATAGGATTTGGTGCACTGTTACTCCAAATAAAGTCAGATGGAAAGCTTCACCCAATATTTTACTTTTCAAAGCGCACTACAGAGACGGAAGCTAAATACCACAGTTTCGAACTAGAAACTTTAGCGATACTGTATGCGTTACGTAGATTCCGCATATACCTCCAAGGGAAAAAGTTCAAAATCATTACCGAGTGCAACTCTTTAACACTAACATTAAACAAGATTGAGCTCAACCCTCGGATTGCTCCATGGGCTTTAGAGCTTCAAGAGCAGGGACAAAGATGCAACACGTAGACGCTTAAAGTAGTTACAATAATATACTAATCATAGAGACGAACAGTTTTGAAGACAATTTAATAATCTGCCAAGCTAAGGACCATAATATACCAAAAATTAAAAAACTTTTAGAAACAACCGAACACAAATTGTTCGAAATGCGAAACGGAATAGTATATCGGAAATTGAACGACGACAGAATAGTGTTTTACGTTCCAGAAGAAATGGAAGATCATGTCCTTTACAAATACCATAATGAAATGGGACATATAGGTAGAAACAAAATGACAAATTTAATAGGCAAAAGTTATTGGTTTCCCAAAATGAAAGAGAAACGTTGCAATCACATTGAAAACTGTTCAAAATGCATAGCATACTCTCCAAAAACAGGAAAAGGATTTCGATGGATTTTAAGATGAGAGTGGAGTTCAACAGAAGTATTGGACCAATGATCGCAAAGTTAGTAGAACCAGATAAAGGCTTACACTGGAACATGGTATAAGAAGACGCAGAGTTTGCGATTAACAACACGCAACACAGAAGCATTAGCCAGGCGCCAAGCACAATGTTATTCGGCATAGGACAAAGAGGAAAGTTAAGAGACGATTAATATGAAAAATTGGAAGACATTAATGTCAACCAAACAGGAAAAAGTTTAATAGAAATAAGAACTGAAGCATCAGAGAAACAGAAACAGGCACAGTCTTACAATAAAATCAAATACGATACTAGCAAAAGGAATCCGAAATAATACAAAAAAGGTGACTATTATGGTCAAAAATTTTGATATTTTTGCGTCTATAAAATAATACAAAAAAATAAAGGACCTTACATGATAGCAAAAGTTTTGAGAAACGACCGATTTCTATTAAAAGACGAAGGTTTCCAAGTATCCCGTAACCCTTATCAAGGTGTTTGGAGCGTGCAGAATATAAGACATTTGTTTGGAAAAAAGAAAAAAACAACTTAATATGTAAAATACTAAAGTCAAATATATATATATATATATTATATATATATATATATATATATATACTCATATCTATATTATATTAATTATTTAGAATAAGATTTAGCAACTAAAAAAAAAAAAATAAAAAACAAGTAAGAAGGCTCTAGTCGGGAGAGCCCGACTAGAGGATACCCTGAACTCAGTTGCAATATATAAATTAAATTTCTAATTGACTTAGGTATACTTACTTAACTCTAATCGATTAAATTCGATATCTCAAGTGTTTATTAACCGATTTGGACGAAATTTTCAGAAAAATTCTATCATTACCCATTACTTCATTTTTAGATTTTCCAAATTCGATACTTTTTTGTTATCGATTCCATGTGTATATAGAATAGTTATCGATAATTTGAAGCAAACTTGTTCCGCGCATGGTATAGGAGAACTTGAATCCAAAATCGGATGTCTCTAGCTCTTGTAGTCTCTGAGATCCACGCGTTCATACAGACGGACATGGCTATATCGTCTCGGCTTTTGATGCTGATCAAGAATATATACTTAATGGGGTCGGAGATTCTTCCTTCAGCCTGTTACATATTTTTGCACAAAACCATTATACCCTATTTTACCCATTTTATGGGTTAAGGGGATAAAAATTTGCATCGGTGTTTGCAAGTCTTTAATTTCTGATGGCAACGATGAATCTCCCGAAATGCTACATCATTTACATGGAGTCTAGATGATTTTTTATGCCATATTGTACTGGAAAATTCCTTAGCATCTTTCTTTATTGATGCAATATCAGCACCGCTGATGCCTCCAGCAGAAGGAACATTTGACGGTCCAGTAGCTTCCATCAGTGGTTAGGGAGATCGAGGTCTTTTAGATGGTTTTTTGAGTGATATGATAGCAGCTGAATCGATTGATACCGAAGTAGGTTCTGTTGCAGTTTCTTCGACTGGCTCATCATTATCAACATTATCGCTTACTATTGGTCTAACTAATAGTGAAGATCCTGGTAGTGCTGAAATTTAGCTCTTCGTCAACAGAAACCATTAATTTTTCCAGCTGTTCATCACTCAAAGCTGATAACCTCATACGCTTATTAAAATTAAATTCAATTTTTACGTTCTTCTATACACAATAAATAAAAAACGTTAAATTAATATGGGGGATAAATTAACACTGCAAATGGCAACAGTGCCTTCAGGCTCTGTTCACTTTTTTGCTTTTAAAACCCAATAATTACGTATAAATTACTTGGAAAATGTACATATATTTCAACTAAAAGCGCTTTACTTTTTCAACAAAAAATTATTTAGTTCAATGCGTTGTAAGAAACTTTTAAAAATTGTATTTATAAATCATAATTTATTTCAAAACAAGTCGAAACGTTGCAATCGGACGCAACCGACTCCGGTATACTCGTTACCAGTATTAAAACCGGTAAAAAGAGGCCTGATTGCAAAGGGGTACGGATGAGGCAAGGGTGTACGCTGCCTTAAAGATTCTCCGATGCAGATGGGGATGCCACCAGCTGTCTTCCTTCCAAATTTGGTGACTCTAGCTCAAATTTTGTAAAAGTTGGGGAAAGGGGGGCTGTGGGCGGAATGGGTGGGTGTGGCATCAAAATTTTTGTTGCAGATCTTTGTGGAATGTCAATTGCTATCTTCATACCAAATTTTGTGACTCTAGCTCGAAGTTTGTAAAAGTGGGGAAAGGGGGGCTGGGGGCGGTATGGGTGGGCCTGGCTTCCAAATTTTTTATGCAGATCTTTGTGGACTGTCAATTGCTATCTTCATACTAATTTGGGTGATTCTAGCTCAAAGTGTGTAAAAGGTGGGGAAAGGGGAGAGGAGAGGGAGGGCGTGACTCCAAAACTTTGATGCAGATTTTTGGGGGTTGTTGCCAGCTATCTTCCTACCAAATTCAGTGACGCATACCCGTTTTTGACGAACCGTTTGGGCGGATGGGGCGGCTAGGGCAGTAGTGGTGGGCGTGGCATTCAAACTTTTGATGCAGTTTTTGGGTGAGCGTGGCTCCAAATTTTTGATGCGGTTTCTTTAGGGTTACTTGTAGCTATCTTCTTACCATATTTGTTAGTTTTAGCTGTAAGGATGCGCGAAATAACTGGATTTATCGTTTTTGAGTTAAAGCGTTTATCGATTTGCCTGCCCCCCAGTTATCGTAGAACCCCAATCTTGACAATTCAATTTACTATGCCATAGATAAAGAGAATGGGAAACTTTAAAGTTTCTAGCTTGAAGGGTGTGGAAAACAGTTGCGTTTATACAGACGGGCGGACGGACAGACACCATGACGGACATTGCACAAACCCAATACATCGATTTGCGTCGTCTTGATTGCGTGGTTTAAAAATTTTCGGATTTTCAAAGTTGAACGCAGCCGCCACACCTGGGCATACCCGTTTTTATGCAGGCATCAGAGAATGCTGCATATATGTACGATTGAAGCATAAACAAAACAACAAAAGCATTCAACAACAACAGTGTAAAACCAATAAAATCAGCATAATGTGTAATAAGAAGAAAAATACAAAATTGAGTTGGTAATAGCAATAAACAATTGTAAATATAGAGCAGTAGTAGCAGCGCCAATTGCTTTTTTGTTGAGAGGGTTATGAACTTGTCTCGGGTTCACGTGCAATTGTTGCGCTTCGAGTGGCTTTTAAAAATATGACGAGTATTAAATATGTAGTTTTAAAGTCATCTACACTTGCACCTATTCACACACACAAAAACAATTTATATTCAATGTCAACAACTGAACGCGCTGGATTTTAAACAGTGCACCAAATTCGGAACTACATAATAATAAACGCATACCTGTATACATGCATATATAACTCTTTGTATGTATATTTGTAAATACAAAATGAGTCAGGTGATTCATCAGTTAAATGTTTGATTAAAAAATTAATATACATTACCGTTTTAAAAGAGAAAAACGCGCGTAAATTTTTCAAACTGGCAACGCTGTGAAGAGCCCAAAGAGTTAAACTGCTTTGAGGTTGTGTTGTTTTAGATACTAAACAAAAAATTAAAATTTATTGATGCTTTAAACGTATACTTATATTAACTTGACGTTTTTGTGTTTCGGTCAATATATAAATTTTTGCCAAAGTGTTTTGTTGCTGTCAATTGTCGAACCTTATTTAAAGACGGCTGCACTCACATTCGCACTCTGCTTATTATTTATTTGTATTTAGACAAAATAAAACTTGGTGAATATACCCACAAGAATAACATGATTAAAGGCACAGCTGACGCCTGTTCATCAGAGACAGAAACAAATCGGCTCTACCAGGTTTGCTTAATAGAGATGGGCGAGCAAACATGAAATTGCATGGTAACTCAGTAAACAAAATCTGAATAATATTAAAAGCGAAGTAGTTGTTGTTGTCTCTTTACTACATGTTTTTTGGAAATTTGTAGTTACATTATTTTACCGATGTTTAATATACATATGTATTATGGCACACACGTAATTAAGACTACCTATGATTGAGTAACAATATCGCTCATCCCTAAATGCCTCTCGCGCTCAGCAAGTGGCACAAACTGAGAGCTGAGATTATGCGTTTGTCTTCGTCTGACATAAAGTCAATATGAAACACAGCTAATAAAAACACAAAATCAAACAACAGCGTAACTAATATTAAGCCCGCAACGGATTTGCTGATGACGACATTTAGCTACATATGTTTAAGAAGGCTTAAATTCAAAACACTAAACTCATTTGTAACTTACATTTCTCCTTGTCGTCAATGATATTGTTGCTGCTTAGCTTCCCATCAACGTAAAATTAAATAAAAACAACACAGCACAAAGCTAGCGAAGAAAAGAGAAGTCGACGCTGGAAAAATTTTTTTTCACTCTTTTTTTCTATCTCACTATTGCTGTTGCTGCGCTTTCACTGCGCTGGACTTCGTTTTTCACAAATTTACGTGTGAAATTTTTAAGAAAAATTTTAAATGGTTATTTGCTTGAGTTAGGCAATATTTTTAAGCACGCACATACAAACATACGGACTACGCACACAGTCACATACACTCAGGCAAACTTCACTCAAGTACGTGGTTTGATTCTGCTGTTGCTTTTCTTATTTTTTTGTTTTGGCACCAATTCACTTATTCATGTTTCAAACGCCTACAGACAAAACCGATTCCGTTGTATTGAAGCTGCGTTTCTTTTAATGCAAATTCGATGTTGCACTTTCAATACGAAAAAAAACAATGCGATGTGTTTTATTTTGAATGATATTGGTTGTAGCTGCGTCTTGCTCGACCGTTTTCCCAATTGGAACTGAACATAGACACTTAGCTGGGAGCGAGCGACGGCGCATTGAAAAATTATCCATGACCATCCAACAGTACTAAAGCCGACGTGCTTAAACGTGTAATTTAACTACATATTTTAAAGGTCGAATAACCACAAAACACTAAATAACTGAACCGTTTATGCCAAAAGTTTATAACAATTCCAATTTTCGCAATCGGCACTCATTTTAACTGTATTGATAGTATGCATAGACATATACTTGTTCTCGAAAAGCGGAAAACAATAAGAGAGCCACGCACACGTTAGTGTTGTTTTTGTTAAAGCAGATATGGCGAATATTTTATTTTTTTGTAGTAAAGCAAACTGCAGTCTTTTAAATTCCGTTTTACATTTTAATCATACAAAAAGTCAGATATTGCACTAAAATAGTCTAAAGGTCTACATTTTCATGTAGATACCGATAGTTTCGCAGCGCTGTCGTTCAATGTTAGCAACCGTTGCGCAACTGTTCGATTGGCCGTGGCTTTGGCTGAAGCATACTTTTAGGATGTCAAAGGTCTTGCAAAAGCAAATTTAGAATTCAATTAGTAAAGAGTTTAAACATGTTTAATGGCGTCTCCATTGACCAATTAACAACTATTTAGTCAATGGACCCTTGTTTGCGGGTACCGTTTGCTCTTAATTCGCTATGACGTAAAAAAGTTTATATGAAACGTTGTTTGTCCGACTGACAGAATTAACAAGCCCCTAAGCCGCTGGACAAACACATGCCAATAATATCAAAACCGAATAGGTTACCATTAACACACATAAAAACAAGTGGAAACGTTGTCTGTGGAATACTCGATACCTGAAACAAAGCCGGTAAAAAGAGACCTGATTGCAAAGGGGTACGGCTGCGGCAAGGGTGTACGATGTCTCAAAGATTGTCTGATGCAGATGGAGATGCCTTCAGTTATCTTTCTTCCAAATTAGTGACTGAAGCTCAAATTTTGTATGAAGTGGAGGACGGGGGGCTGGGGGCGGTATGGGTGGGTGTGGCATCCAAATGTTTTGCTGCAGTTCTTTGTAGAATGTCAATTGCTATCTTCCAAAAAAATTTGGTGAACCTAGTTCAAAATATAAAAAAGGTGGGGAAAAAAGGGCTGGGGGCTCTATAGGTGGGCGTGGCATCAAATTATGGGAACTGCTCCCAGGTATCTTCTTACCAAATTTGGTGACTCTAGCTCCACAACTCTGGTAGATACACGCTTTCCCATTTTTAACGAAGCGTTGCGGCGGCTGCGGGTGGCTAGGGCGATATGGGTGGGCGAAGTATCCGAAGTTTTGATTCATCATGACCTACCTTGCCACCATTTTTGGAACTGTCTCTAAAGGTTAGATACCTGACGCATTAGCGGAAGTTTTCCATGCCGTCATTTATAAGCTTGAACAGGAAAGTTTATAATAGTTTTTAATAACTACTTACATTTCTAGCTAAATCTTTAGAGCTGTTGGCAGCATTTAATATATATATCTGCCTGCGTTTTGCATTCATCTTTAAAATAACGGAAATTAAAAAATTAAAAACAGGATATTTACTTGGATAAAGTTCACAAATTCTCAGAAGAAGAATCAAAATGCTCAATTCAAAATTTTTATAAAATCACATTTTTAGAACACAAGAATTTAAAATTGATTCATAAACAACTTTGTCCAACATCAGAAGAACTTGATTTATTTTTAAAACTTGCTTAAATCTAGAAGGAAACGGAATCAGAAAATCGCACTTGAATCAAGAGCGACGACACTCTTATTAGGTCCTTCACCCTCCTTATGAAGACCAAAAATTATCCGATATTATTTTTTATACCCTTAACCCATAAAATGGGTAAATAAAGGTATAATGGTTTTGTGCAAACGTATGTAACAGGCAGAAGGAAGCATCTCCGACCCCATAAAGTATATATATTCTTGTTCAGCATCAACAGCCGAGACGATATAGCCATGTCCGTCTGTCCGTCCGTCCGTCCGTCTGTCCGTCTGTATGAACGCGTGGATCTCAGAGACTGCAAGAGCTAGAGACTTCAGATTTTGTATATAAGTTCTCCTAAACAATGAGCAGAACAAGTTTGCTTCAAATTATCGATAACTATTCTGGTTTCCGATATACACATAATATCGATAACAAAATAATATCGAATTGGGAAAATCTAAAAATGAGGGTTGACGTAATGGGTAATGATAGAACTTTTCTGAAAAATTCGTCCAAACCGGTTAAGAAACACCGGAGATATCGAATTTAATCGATTTATATCGATAATCTCCATTGAGATTTTGCAAGGTCAGGGAACGAATGCGGTATAAGAATTCATCTATGTTCATTGAGTCTTTTGTCCCGTCGTACTTAAGTCGCCAACTTTGCATGATACTAGCTGCTTTTTCTGAGGTCATGCTTACATTCGAATGACTACTACCCTGGGACTATTTGCCTCCATATTTGGTAAATTGTCAGCAGACGCTTCAAAGTTTTGACCGTTCCTTTCATAGGATCCTCTCGATTCTGGTGCTGTTCGACTTGGCTCTGATTCAGATTCTTTCATACGTAAGTTTATTTTCGACAATTGCTCTTGTTTCGCTTGTTCGATGCTTGTCTTAATATAAGTGTTAATAGAACACGTCTATAGAACACGTTGCTGAGCCTGTAGCTCTTCATTTATAAAATTTACTATTTCAGCATTTGGGCTGTTATCTGTTAAGTTGTTTTCAGAACCACCCTGCCACGGTTTGCTACCTGTAAATCCTTTTCGGGGACGTTGCATGGAACGAGTATGCATGCCTCTTTTAGGCGTAGCACCTCGGCTCTTTGGCTTATTAGGCTTATTTGAAATACTGTCGGGTTGAGATTCAACAGGTATCTCAGTGTTAGCCGCATGTAATTCTGCTGCCACAGTATTGTTGTTAAATTTTAACTGGTTTGGTCTTCAAACTGTTTAGCATGTTGGACATACCGTTGCCTCCTGCATACAAAATTTGGATGCCACGCCCACCTATACCGTCCCCCGTTGCGTCCGACTGCAACGTTTCCACTTGTTTTTTTTTTTTTTTAGCATTTCGATTTGCTTATTTCTTTGTTTACATTTTCAAAATGTTTACCTGCTGCAGCAAGAATTGTAAAACGGTTGGTACAACCAACCAAGATGTGGATCGCGTTGTCACACAATCTACATAAAATGTGCTGGCTTTACAGCCAAAATAAGGGACTGCTTAGTTGCAGACTCTGGCTTAAAATGGTATTGTGAGTCCTGCAATGAAGTTGAAAAGGAAACCGCTCAATTTATAAGGCAGACTCACCTAAGCTTTTTGTCAGTGAACAAAGCTTTTATTAATCTGCATACGGCTTTTAAAGAGCTTGAGGCAAATTTTAAAAACGGCAAGATTATGACCGAATCGCCGAAGCGCGAAAAGACTTCGGCTCCCTCTCCACCTAGTGTCCCACCTGTCTTGTCAACCAAGCCACTACTGGTGCCAAGCAATAGTTCCACAACGGGTCCTATTGCTGGCCCATTAATGGTTTTTAACTCGCCAGCTAGAAGTCCGAGTAATAACTTAACCACCGTTCACTCTCTACCAACTAACAATCCTTTACTAGTGCCCTCCGATTAGACAGCTTGTGTGCCTAGTAATCTTACTGTAGGTACAGCCGGGGCTCCCAAGCCTCTTGTTGTTGTGCCATTTAATAAATTTATATTTGTGTTTAGGCTGGCATCCGACACTTCATCGGATGATGTTTCAGCTTACGTTAAAAGTAAAATTGATTCTCCCCTTATTATTGTTGAGAAGTTTAAATTTGAACACGCCCGAAGTATATCTTCTTTCAAGTTGATCGTGCCGCCTGAACTCTTTTCGAAAATTTGTTCGGAAAAATTCTGGCCGCAGAAGCTTGTTGTAAGGGAGTATGAGAATAGGCGAAATAATAATAATAGGGGCATTAGGAATAGTAGTGCACCGCCTGTTAGCCACCCAGTTGCCTCCACCTCGGTGGCAAAAAACTAACAAAACTACTTAGTTTGGCCTATCAAAACGTTAGAGGCCTTAACACAAAACTTTCTAAATTATATATTAACAGGTTATCATTTGATTCACATATAGTTGCACTAACAGAAACCTGGTTAAAACGCGATATTTCTGATTATTCCGTTTTTCCTTCAAAATATAACTTGTACAGATGCGATCGTGCCTCCCGCAAGGGGGGTGGTGTTCTAATTGCTGTTGACTCTTGTTTTTCCTCTGAACAGATTCATTCTCATAGACATAAACATAGAGTTTTTATGTGTTAAAATATTACTAAACGGCCGTTCACTTTATGTTACTTGTTGTTATATTCCTCCTCATTCGGATACTAAAATTTATTCATCCCATCTTAGTGCCCTGCAACTTGTTTCGTCATTGTTGACAGATATGGATAGTCTGATAGTGGTTGGTGATTTTAATTTGCCACATGTTGTATGGTCTGTGAATGACACATCTTCGGCGGTATTACCAGTCACTTCTGATGATTTTATCGATGGCCTACTGGAGTTAGGCCTATCGCAAGTTAACAGAGTGCATAACTGTAGTGGTAGAATGTTGGACTTAATATGCGTTTCGGACTCCGATTGCAGTAATGCTAGTAGAATACCCGCTCTAGTGCTTCCGGAAGATACCTACCATCCAACCTTAGAACTATCCATCGAAGTTCTTAACCCTATTTCAGTATCTAATAATACTTTAAAAACCCGTTGCTTTCGTAAAACAAACTTTATTAAATTAAATTATCTTCTTTAACATACTAATTCTCGCCTTTATTCCTGTAGTGTTATAGAAACTGCCATTGCCATATCTTATGGGACCTTGAATTCGCTTTTGGATATTTGTGTTCCCCTCACTTGTTCTTCAAGTGATAATAAACCACCTTGGTTTAAGAGGGAACTATCCAAATTGAAAAACGCAAAGACAAGATCATATAAAAAATTTTAAAAATCGGGAACCACTTTAGATTTATCTTCGTATTACTAGCAAAATCTAGTTTTCTATCTGTTATCACATTTTGTTATAATAATTATCTTAATCGTTGTAGACTAAACTTTTCACGTGACCCTAAACAGTTTTATAAATTTTCTAACTCTAAACGTAAGTCTTCTTGCTTGCCGTCTTCAGTATACCTTGATAATATAAAAGCAAGTTCTGATCAGGCAGTAGCCGATCTATTTGCTGAGTATTTTCAATCAGTATATTCAACGAATTTACATAGTTGCAGTAATTCCTATCCTTTTCAAGTTCAATCGTCAAATTGCATATATATCCCAGTTATAACTGAGTGTATGCTTTTAAGTGATCTTAACTCTATCAAACCAGGCTATCTGCCTGGTCCTAATGGAGTGCCAGGTTGTATACTTAGATACTGTGCGGATTCACTTTGTAAACCCTTACATAAATTATTTAACTTGTCGGTTGACTCAACAGTGTTTCCTGCTATATGGAAGGAATCTTTTATCATTCCACTCCATAAAAATTCTTCTAAGTCTAACGTTAAAAATTATAGTGGTATATCCAAGTTGTCCGCCATTCCTTAAGTCTTTGAAAAAATTATATGTTTTCAACTGCAACACACATGTAGTTCAATTATATCGCCTTATCAACATGGTTTTGTTAGGCGTAGATCTGCTACCACTAACCTTCCTGAATTCACTTCGCTTGTTATCAAAGGGTTTCAGGAAAAAATGCAAAATGACGTTGTTTACACCGATTTTAGTAAGGCATTTGATTCTGTAAGTCATTCTCTGTTGCTTCATAAATTAAATATTATTGGATTTCCATCAAAACTTTTATTGTGGCTTTCGGAGTACTTGTGTGGCCGAACACAAAAAGTTGTTTATAAATCGTCTGTATCTAAACCTATTTTTGTTACCTCTGGTGTTCCCCAGGGTAGTCACCTTGGTCCTTTGCTATTTAATTTGTTTGTTTACGATCTCCCAGCTGTTATTACTAACTCTTTTGTGTATATGTTTGCTGATGATGTGAAGCTATGTTTCACCTATAATGACGCTTCCCTGTGTCATTTACTACAGTCGGATTTGGGTGCTTTGGCAGCCTGGTGTTGTTTTAGCTCACTCAATCTTAATTGATCAAAATGTAAAGTCATGTCTTTTCATAGAAGCACCCCTCATACTGCTCACTACTTGCTTGATGCTTCACCACTTGACCGCGTGTTTGAAATTAAAGATTTAGGCATTATCTTGATCCTAAATTAAAGTTTGACGCTCATATTTCGTCTATGGTCAATAAGGCCATAAATATACTTGGCTTCATCAAGCGGTGGTCAAAGGATAAATGATCCCTACACCACTAAAACGCTTTATACATCCCTAGTTCGTCCCGTCCTGGAGTATGGATCTTGTGTGTGGTCCCCACAATACTCAATTCACCAGGATAGAATTGAATCTGTGCAGAAGAAATTTCTTCTATTTTCCCTTAGAAGTTTTAACTGGGTCCCTGGAGTTGACTTACCCCCGTATTCAAGTAGACTCCTTTTGATTAATCTTCCCTCCCTGTTAAACCATTGAACTATGCATGGAGTATTACTTATTACTAACCTACTTAGTGGTGAAATGGACTCATCAGTTCTATTGAGTCGAATTAAATTTAATGTCCCAATTAGATCTTCACGTAATTTTTTACCCCTTAGCCTTGATCGTTGCTTCAGCAACTATTTAATTTATGAACCATTTCGTGTTATATGTTCTGACTATAACAAACTTTATTCTCTTGTCTCCTTGGAGGCCTCAACTCCAGTACTAAAAAGATCGATACTTTTTGCTTTATTTTATTTAATTACTAATCTAACGCTGGTCTGATTGGGTTTTTCTGGGTTTTTCCCAATCCTCGCAACAAATGTTGGACTACTCAATTTTTTATTGAATTTCCCAGAGCTTTAAAGTTAGCTTTTAATTATATTTTCGGATTTATATATTATTCTATATTTTACATAGTTTAATTATTTTAACTATTTTTTAATATAAATTAATTTTGATTTCATTTTAATGTCAGCTGCTCTTAGCTGACAATAAATAAATAAATAAATAAATAAGTATTTTCTAATTCTTTTCGTGACTTAACACGCCTCAGTGATGAAATAATTGGATCTGAAGATGCTGCTAACATGTTGAAGAGGTCCTCATATTGTATCACCCTTGAAGCTTTGAAAGTGTTAAGCAATCTGTATTTTTATACCCTTAATCCATAAAATGGGTAAATAATGGTATAATGGTTTTGTGCAAAAGTATGTAACAGGCAGAATGAAGCATCTCCGACCCCATAAAGTATATATATTCTTGATCAGCATCAACAGCCGAGGCGATATAGCCATGTCCGTCTGTCCGTCTGTATGAACGCGCGGATCTTAGAGACTACAAAAGCTAGAGACTTCAGATTTTGGATATAAGTTCTCCTATACCATGAGATCGATTACAAAAAAATATCTAATTTGGGAAATGTAAAAATATGGGTTGAAATAATAGGTAACGATAGAACTTTACTGAAAATTTCGTCCAAACCGGTTAAGAAACACCGGAGATATCGAATTTAATCGATTGATATCGATAATCTCCATTGAGATTTTGCAAGGTCAGGGAACGAATGCGGTATAAGAATTCATCTATGTTCATTGAGTCTTTTGTGCCGTCGTACTTAAGTCGCCAACTTTGCATGATACTAGCTGCTTTTTCTGAGGTCATGCTTACATTCGAATGACTACTACCCCTGGGACTATTTGCCTCCATATTTGGTAAATTGTCAGCAGACGCTTCAAAGTTTTGACCGTTCCTTTCATAGGATCCTCTCGATTCTGGTGCTGTTCGACTTGGCTCTGATTCAGATTCTTTCATACGTAAGTTTATTTTCGACAATTGCTCTTGTTTCGCTTGTTCGATGCTTGTCTTAATATAAGTGTTAATAGAACACGTCTATAGAACACGTTGCTGAGCCTGTAGCTCTTCATTTATAAAATTTACTATTTCAGCATTTGGGCTGTTATCTGTTAAGTTGTTTTCAGAACCACCCTGCCACGGTTTGCTACCTGTAAATCCTTTTCGGGGACGTTGCATGGAACGAGTATGCATGCCTCTTTTAGGCGTAGCACCTCGGCTCTTTGGCTTATTAGGCTTATTTGAAATACTGTCGGGTTGAGATTCAACAGGTATCTCAGTGTTAGCCGCATGTAATTCTGCTGCCACAGTATTGTTGTTAAATTTTAACTGGTTTGGTCTTCAAACTGTTTAGCATGTTGGACATACCGTTGCCTCCTGCATACAAAATTTGGATGCCACGCCCACCTATACCGTCCCCCGTTGCGTCCGACTGCAACGTTTCCACTTGTTTTTTTTTTTTTAGCATTTCGATTTGCTTATTTCTTTGTTTACATTTTCAAAATGTTTACCTGCTGCAGCAAGAATTGTAAAACGGTTGGTACAACCAACCAAGACTTTATTTTATGTAGATTGTGTTACAACGCGATCCACATGAAACGTGCTGGCTTTACAGCCAAAATAAGAGACTGCTTAGTTGCAGGATCTGGCTTAAAATGGTATTGTGAGTCCTGCAATGAGGTTGAGAAGGAAACCGCTCAATTTATAAGGCAGACTCACCTAAGCTTTTTGTCAGTGAACAAAGCTTTTATTAATCTGCATACGGCTTTTAAAGAGCTTGAGGCAAATTTTAAAAACGGCAATATTATGACCGAATCGTCGAAGCGCGAAAAGACTTCGGCTCCCTCTCCACCTAGTGTCCCACCTGTCTTGTCAACCAAGCCACTACTGGTGCCAAGCAATAGTTCCACAACGGGTCCTATTGCTGGCCCATTAATGGTTTTTAACTCGCCAGGTAGAAATCCGAGTAATAACTTAACCACCGTTCACTCTTTACCAACTAACAATCCTTCACTAGTGCCCTTCGATTCGACAGCTTGTGTGCCTAGTAATCTTCTGTACAGCCGGGGCTCCCAAGCCTCTTGTTGTTGTGCCACTTAATAAATTTATATTTGTGTCCAGGCTGGAAAAGTAAAATTGATTCTCCTTTTATAATTGTTGAGAAGTTTAAATTTGAACACGCCCGAAGTATATCTTCTTTCAAGTTGATCGTGCCGCCTGAACTCTTTTCGAAAATTTGTTCGGAAAAATTCTGGCCGCAGCAGCTTGTTGTAAGGGAGTATGAGAATAGGCGAAATAATAATAATAGAGGCATTAGGAATAGTAGTGCACCGCCTGTTAACCACCCAGTTGCCTCGGTGGCAAAAAACTAACAAAACTACTTAGTTTGGCCTATCAAAACGTTAGAGGCCTTAACACAAAACTTTCTAAATTATATATTAACAGCTTATCATTTGATTCACATATAGTTGCACTAACAGAAACCTGGTTAAAACCCGATATTTCTGATTATTCCGTTTTTCCTTCAAAATATAACTTGTACAGATGCGATCGTGCCTCCCGCAAGGGGGGTGGTGTTCTAATTGCTGTTGACTCTTGTTTTTCCTCTGAACAGATTCATTCTTATAGACATAGACATAGAGTTTTTATGTGTTAAAATATTACTAAACGGCCGTTCACTTTATGTTACTTGTTCTTATATTCCTCCTTATTAATTTACTCATCCCATCTGAGTGCCCTGCAACTTGTTTCGTCATTGTTGACAGATACGGATACTCTGATAGTGGTTGGTGATTTTAATCTGCCACATGTTGTATGGTCTGTGAATGACACATCTTCGGCGGTATTACCAGTCACTTCTGATGATTTTATCGATGGCCTACTGGAGTTAGGCCTATCGCAAGTTAACAGAGTGCATAACTGTAGTGGTAGAATGTTGGACTTAATATGCGTTTCGGACTCCGATTGCAGTAATGCTTGTAGAATACCCCCTCTAGTGCTTCCGGAAGATACCTACCATCCAACCTTAGAACTATCCGTCGAAATTCTTAACCCTATTTCAGTATCTAATAATACTTTAAAAACCCGTTGCTTTCGTAAAACTAACTTTACTAAATTAAATTATCTTCTTCCACATACTAATTGGTCTCGCCTTTATTCCTGTAGTGATATTGAAACTGACATTGCCATATTTTATAGGACCTTTAATTCGCTTTTGGATATTTGTGTTCCCCTCACTTGTTCTTCAAGTGATAATTAACCACCTTGGTTTACGAGGGAACTATCCAAATTGAAAAACGCGAAGACAAGATCATATAAAAAATTTTAAAAATCGGGAACCACTTTAGATTTATCTTCGTATTTAGTAGCAAAATCTAGTTTTCTTTCTGTTAACATATCTTGTTATAATAATTATCTTAATCGTTGTAAACTAAACTTTTCACGTGAACCTAAACAGTTTTATAAATTTGTTAACTCCAAATGTAAGTCTTCTTGCTTGCCATCCTCAGTATACCTTGATGATACAAAAGCAAGTTCTGATCAGGCAGAAGCCGATCTATTTGCTGAACATTTTCAATCAGTATACTCATCGAATTTATTTAGTAGTAGTAATTCCTATCCTTTTCAAGTTCAATAGTCAAATTGCATATATGTCCCAGTTATAACTGAGTGTACGCTTCTAAGTGAGTTTAACTCTATCAAACCCGGCTACTTGCCTGGTCCTGATGGAGTGCCAGATTGCATTCTTAGATACTGCGCGGATTCTCTTTGTGCGCCCTTAAATAAATTATTTAACTTGTCTGTTGACTCAACTGTGTTTCCTGATATATGGAAGGAATCCCTTATAATTCCACTTCGTTAAAATTCTTCAAAGTCATAGTGAAGGGTTATAGGGTTATATCCAAGTTGTCTACCATTCCAAAAGTCTTTGAAAAAATTATATGTTTTCAACTGCAACACATATTTAGTTCAATTATATCGCCTTTTGTTTGGCGTAGATCGACTAATACTAACCTTCTTGACTTCACTTCACATGTTATCAAAGGGTTTCAGGAAAAAATGCAAGCTGACGTTGTTTACACCGATTTTAAATTAAATATTATTGGATTTCCATCAAAACTCGTATTGTGGCTTTCGGAATACTTGTGTGGTCGACCACAAAAAGTAGTTTTTAAAGCGTCGGTATCTAAACTTATTTTTGTTACCTCTGGTGTTCCCCAGGGTAGTCACCTCGGACCTTTGCTATTTAATCTGTTTATTAACGATCTTCCAGCTGTTATTACTAACTCCTATGTATATATGTTTGCTGATGATGTGAAGCTATGTTTCACATATAATGATGCTTCTCTTTGTAACTTGCTACAGTCGGATTTGGGTGCATTGTCGGCCTGGTGTCGTTTTAACTTACTCAATTTAAATTGTTCTAAATGTAAAGTCATGTCTTTTTGTAGAAGAACCCCTCATACTGCTCACTACTTGCTTGATGCTTCACCACTTGACCGCGTGTTTGAAATAAAAGATTTAGGCATTATTCTTGATCCTAAATTAAAGTTTGACGCTCATATTTCGTCTATGGTCAATAAGGCCATTAATGTCATTGGTTTCATCAAGCGGTGGTCGAAAAGGTTTAACGACCCCTACACCACTAAAACGCTTTATACATGGATCTTGTGTGTGGTCCCCACAATACTCGATTCACCAGGGTAGAATTGAATCTGTGCAGAAGAAATTTCTTTTATTTGCCCTTAGAAGTTTTAACTGGGTTCCTGGAGTTGACTTACCCCCGTATTCAAGTAGAATCCTTTTAATAAATCTTCCGTCCCTGTTAAACTGTAGAACTATGCAAGGAGTATTACTTATTACTAACCTACTTAATGGTGAAATCGACTCATCAGTTCTTTTGAGTCGAATTAAATTTAATGTCCCAATTAGATCTTCACGTAATTTTTTACCCCTTAGCCTTGATCGTTGCTTCAGCAACTATTAAATTCATTAACCATTTCGAGTTATATGTTCTCACTATAACAAACTTTATTCTCTTGTCTCCTTGGAGGCCTCAACTCCAGTACTAACAAGTGGAAACGTTGCAGTCGGACGCAACCGACTGCGGCATACTCGATACCAGTATTAAAACAGGTAAAAAGAGGCCTGATTGCAAAGGGGCACGGATGGGGCAGGGGTGTACGCTGCCTTAAAGATTCTCCGATGCAGATAGGGATGCAACCAACTATCTTCCTTCCAAATTTGGTGACTCTAGCTGAAAGTTTGTAAAAAGTGGGGAAAGAGGGGCTGGGGGCAGTATGGGTGGGCGTGGCATCCAAATCTTTGCTGCAGATATTTGTGAAATGTCAATTGCTATCTTCATACCAAATTTGGTGACTCTAGCACGAAGTTTGTAAAGAATGGGGAAAGGGGGGCTGGGGCCGGTATGGGTGGGCGTGGCATCCAAAGTTTTGCTGCAGATCTATGTGGAATGTCAATTGCTACCTTCCTTCCAAATTTGGTGACTCTAGCTCAAAGTTTGTAAAAAGTGGGGAAAGGGGGGCTGGGGGCGGTATGGGTGGGAGTGGCATTCAAATTTTTGCTGCAGATCTATGTGGAATGTCAATTGCTACCTTTATACAAAATTTTGTGACTCTAGACTCAAAGACTGTAAAAGGTGGGGAAAGGGGGTGGAAGGGGTGCGCGTGGCTCCAAAACTTTGATGCAGTTTTTTGGGGGTCGTTGCAAGCTATCTTCCTGCCAAGTTTGGTGGCTCTAGCTCCACAAATATGGAAGATACACGCATTCTCGTTTTTGACGAAGCGTTGGGGCAGTTGGAGGTGGCTAGGGCGGTATTGGTAGGCGTGGCATCCAAACTTTTGATGCAGTTTTTGGAGGGTCATCATCACCTATCTTGGCACCAAATTTGGTGGCTCTAGCTCAAAAACTGTAAAAGATATAGGCTTTTTTGACTTAAAAATGCGGGGGGGCTGGGGGCGGAATGGGTGGGCGTGGCTCCAAAACTTTGATGCGGATTGTTGGGGGTCGTTGTCAGCTATCTTCCTACAAAATTTGGTGACTCTAGCTCGAAGCATGTAAAAGGTGGTGAAAGGGGGGCTATGGGGCTTGGGGGCGGTATGGGTGGGCGTGGCATTCAAATTTTTGCTGCCGATCCATGTGGGATGTCGATTGCTATCTTCATACTAAATTTGGTGACTCTAGCTCGAAGTTTGTATAAAATGGGGGAAGGGGGGCTGGGGGCGGTATGGTTGGGCGCGGCATCAACATTTTTGCTGCAGATCCTTGTGGAATGTCAAATGCTACCTTCATACCAAATTTGGTGACTCTAGCTCAAAGTTTGTATAAGGTGGGGAAAGGGGGGCGGAATGGTTGGGCAAGGCTCCAAAACTTTGATGCAATTCTTTTGGGGTTATTGCCAGCTATCTTCCTACCAAATTTGGTGGTTTAAGCTCCACTACTCTGGAAGATACACGCATTCCCGTTTTTGACGAAGCGTTGGGGCAGATGGGGGTGGCTAGGGTGGTATTGGTAGGCGTGGCATCCAAACTTTTGATGCAGTTTTAGGGGGTCATCATCACCTATCTTGGCACCAAATTTGGTGACTCTAGCTAAAAAACTGTGGGAGATATAGGCTTTTCTGATTTCAAAATGCGGGAGGCTGGGGGCGGAATGGGTGGGCGTGGCTCCAAAACTTTGATGCAATTCTTTTGGGGTTGTTGCCAGCTATCTTCCTACCAAATTTGGTGGCTCTAGCTCCACTACTCTGGAAGATATACGCATTCCCGTTTTTGACGAAGCGTTGGGGCAGATGGGGGTGGCTAGTGCGGTATTGGTGGGCGTGGCATCCAAACTTTGGATGCAGTTTTTGGGGGGTCAGCATCACCTATCTTGGCACCAAATTTGGTGGCTATAGCTCAAAAACTGTGGGAGATATAGGCTTTTTTGACTTTAAAATGCGGGGGGGCTGGGGGCGGAATGGGTAGGCGGGGCTCCAAAATTTTTGATGCAGTTTTTTGGGTTTGCTAGTAGCTATCTTCTCACCAAATTTGGTAGTTCTAGCTGTCAGGATGTGCGAAAATTGTGGATTTATCGGTTTTGAGTTATCGAATTTATCGATTTGCGAGCCCGCCAGTTATCGTAGAACCCCCATCTTGACACTTTAATTTACTATCCCATAGATGAAGAGAATTGGAAAGTTTCAAGTCTCTAGCTTGAAGGGTGTGGAAAAAAGTTGCGTTCATACAGACGGACAGACGGACAGACACCATGACGGACATTGCACAAACCCAATATACTCTTTACCTTCGGTATCGAGTATTAAAAGATCGATACTTTTTGCTTTATTTTATTTAATTACAAATCTAACGCTGGTCTAATTGGGTTTTTCTGGGTTTTTCCCAATCCTCGCAACAAATGTTGGACTACTTAATTTCTTATTGAATTTCCCAGAGCTTTAACGTTAGCTTTTAATTAAATTTTCGGATCTATATATATTATTCTATATTTTACTTAATTTAATTATTTTAACTATTTTTTAATTTAAATTAATTTTGATTTCATTTTAATGTCAGCTTCTCTTAGCTGACAATAAATTAATAAATAAATAAATAAAAACTTCTAAGGGCAAACAGAAGCAATTTCTTCTGCACAGATTCAATTCTATACTGGTGAATCGAGTATTGTGGGGACCACACAGAAGATCCATACTCAAGGATGGGACGAACTAGGGATGTATAAAGCGTTTTAGTGGTGTAGGGATCATTTATCCTTTGACCACCGCTTGATGAAGCCAAGTATATTTATGGCCTTACTGACCATAGACGAAATATGAGCGTCAAACTTTAATTTAGGATCAAGATAATGCCTAAATCTTTAATTTCAAACACGCGGTCAAGTGGTGAAGCATCAAGCAAGTAGTGAGCAGTATGAGGGGTTCTTCTACAAAAAGACATGACTTTACATTTAGAACAATTTAAATTGAGTAAGTTAAAACGACACCAGGCCGACAATGCACCCAAATCCGACTGTAGCAAGTTACAAAGAGAAGCATCATTATATGTGAAACATAGCTTCACATCATCAGCAAACATATATACATAGGAGTTAGTAATAACAGCTGGAAGATCGTTAATAAACAAATTAAATAGCAAAGGTCCAAGGTGACTACCCTGGGCTACACCAGAGGTAACTAAAATAGGTTAAGATACAGACGATTTAAAAACTACTTTTTGTGTTCAGCCACACAAGTACTCCGAAAGCCACAATAAAAGTTTTGATTGAAATCCAATAATATTCAGTTGATAAAGCAACAGAGACTGTCTAACAGTATCAAATGCCTTACTAAAATCGGTGTAAACAACGTCAGTTTGCATTTTTTCCTAAAACCCTTTGATAACATGTGAAGTGAAGTCAAGAAGGTAAGTATTAGTCGATCTACGCCAAACAAGGCGATATAATTGAACTAAATATGTGTTGCAGTTGAGAACATATAATTTTTTCAAAGACTTTTGGAATGGTAGACAACTTGGATATAACCCTATAACCCTTCACTATGACTTTGAAGAATTTTAACGAAGTGGAATTATAAGGGATTCCTTCCATATATCAGGAAACACAGACAAGTTAAATAATTTATTTAAGGGCGCACAAAGAGAATCCGCGCAGTATCTAAGAATGCAATCTGGCACTCCATCAGGACCAGGCAAGTAGCCGGATTTGATAGAGTTAAATTCACTTAGAAGCGTACACTCAGTTATAACTGGGATATATATGAAATTTGACGATCGAACTTGAAAAGGATAGGAATTACTACTACTAAATAAATTCGATGAGTATACTGATTGAAAATGCTCAGCAAATAGATCGGCTTCTGCCTGATCAGAACTTGCTTTTGTATCATCAAGGTATACTGAGGATGGCAAGCAAGAAGACTTACATTTGGAGTTAACAAATTTATAAAACTGTTTAGGTTCACGTGAAAAGTTTAGTTTACAACGATTAAGATAATTATTATAACAAGATATGTTAACAGAAAGAAAACTAGATTTTGCTACTAAATACGAAGATAAATCTAAAGTGGTTCCCGATTTTTAAAATTTTTTATATGATCTTGTCTTCGCCTTTTTTAATTTCGATAGTTCCTCGTAAACCAAGGTGGTTAATTATCACTTGAAGAACAAGTGAGGGGAACACAAATATCCAAAAGCGAATTAAAGGTCCTATAAAATATGGCAATGGCAGTTTCTGTATCACTACAAGAATAAAGGCGAGACCAATTAGTATGTTGAAGGAGATAATTTAATTTAGTAAAGTTAGTTTTACGAAAGCAACGGGTTTTTAAAGTATTATTAGATACTGAACTAGGGTTAAGAATTTCGATGGATAGTTCTAAGGTTGGATGGTAGGTACTTCCGGAAGCACTAGAGGGGGTATTCTACTAGCATTACTGCAATCGGAGTCCGAAACAATATTATCTCCAACATTCTACCACTACAGTTATGCACTCTGTTAACTTGCGATAGGCCTAACTCATGATGCTAATTATTATTGCAGTCTACATCCACTTACTATGTCTATTGGAAAAACGGATAAGTTGTGCAAGTATGGGGAATGCATTGAATTAAGGAATGAAACAGAAGAAAAGTGCTGCTCTGGTGGAAAATTGAAAATGACTGAACTGGGTGCGTGTCATAACGCCCGTGGATACCTAGCAAAAGATTGCCTTGCCAAAACACAAAGAAACGCTCTGAATGCGATACCGAACGCCACTAAACATGCATGGAAACCCTCTATTTGGGGTCGCTTGTCGACTCTGTCTGTGAGATACCGGCTACTACAAATCATGCATAAAAAGCTTGGTAACCTTAAGAATGGCAGTGCACATCCACAGACAGACGCAGCCAGATACCCTTAGGAATGCGCTTTGTTGGATCTACTGGTGGTCCGGGCGACGTTTTGTGGTCATGCCGCCTAACAATAAGTAAAATCTTTTTTGAAGAACTATTTAGCTACAGTATTTTAATATTGTTGCATGGTTTTTTTTTCCTGCATGCATATTAATTTTTTTTTTCTAAAGATTAATTTTAAGTCTGTCCACAAGAGGGGAAAGACCCAAAATTTTAACATACAATTCTTTATTTTTATACCCTTAACCCATAAAATGGGTAAATAAGACATGAACAGAACAAGTTTGCTTCAAATTATCGATAGCTATTATGGTTTCCGATACACACATGGAATCGATAAAAAAAATATATCGAATTTGGAAAATCTAAAAATTAGGGTTGACCTAATGGGTAATGATAGAACTTTTCTGAAAATTTCGTCCAAATCGGTTGAGAAACACCGGAGATATTGAACTTAATCGATTGAAGCTAAGTCAGTATACCAAAGTCTTACATAAATTTAATTTATTTATTGCAACTGGGTTCGAGTATCTACTAGTTGGGCTCTCCCGACTAGAGCCTTCTTACTTGTTATAGTTAAGAAGGTCTGAGAAGGCAAATAATGGGGCCGTTAGATTGAAAATTGTTATGGTCTCAGTGACAGTATCCATCCTAAGATCACTATGTAGAACATAATTTCTCACAAAAAAAGGGGCAGTTGCTAATTTGCACAGGATTATATTTTTGCACATATGAATTATATTTATGTTGGAGATCGCTGCGGAGCCCCAAAGCTCGATGCTGTTATCGGTTAAACTATTGTTTTTATATAAAGTAGCTTTTTAACCCTGGTCGGTCATCAATCGTCGTTTCGACGACGCTCGTTTACATTTTGCTGTTTTTCTCGATTATCTTTGTTTGCTTTGTGCTGATTTTTGGTATAGCATCAGTTGCTGTTTTGTTGTTGCTATGCGCAGTTGGTTTGGCTTAATGCGCTGCGTGTAAGTATATAATTTTTAAATATGCTTAGTCGAAACGACGAAGGATGAACTTTGTGTCAATTTTTCGTTTGACAGGACACATAAAAATTTTTCTTATTATACTCGATACCGAAGGTTTCTGTCTGCCTATCCGTCTGTCCGTCTGTCTAGTTATCCGTCTGTCCGTCTGTATGAACGCAACTTTTTTCCACACCTTTCAAGCTAGAGACTTGAAACATTCCAATTCTCTTTATCTATGGGATAGTAAATTAAAGTGTCAAGATTGGGGTTGTACGATAACTGAGGGGCTGGCAAATCGATAAATTCGATAACTCAAAACCGATAAGTCCACATATTTCGCACATCCTTACAGCTAGAACTACCAAATTTGGTAAGAAGGTAGCTACTATCAATCCCCAAAAAACTGCATCAAAAACTTTGGAGCCACGCCCACCCATTCCGCCCCCAGCCCCCCCGCATTTTGAAATCAGAAATTTTGAGCTAGAGTCACCAAATTTGGAAGGAAGATAGCTGGTGGCATCGCCATCTGCATAGGAGAATCTTCAAGGCAGCGTACACCCCTGTTGCATCCGTACCCCTTTGCAATCAGGCCTCTTTTTACCGGTTTTATTTTATTAAATTTAATTTTATTGAAAGTTGTTGACAAATCTAGAGTCTACTTTAAAAAAATAGGTCACAATAAAATAGTAGAAGTAAAAAATACTGGTATCGAGAATGCCGCAGTCGGTTGCGTCCGACTGCAACGTTTTCACTTGTTAGTTCTATTTTGGGTTTGGGCAGTGAAAATAAAAGATGAATGCTACAAAAAAGTTCGCTGACGAGGAAATTTCAAAATTTTTTGCCATGTGAGACGATGCTTTGGATTATGGCCTAGACAACATCGAAGTAGAAACTGATAAAGGGGTCGAAAATGAAGAAGACACGAGTTCAGCAGGGGATTCCATAGATGAAGATGAGGATAACATACCTTTACATCTATTGAAAGCCAAGTCAAGCATTATATCATTCAATAAAAACATTTTACGAGGAAAGAACAATCATAAGTGGTCAACGCAAAAAGGCAAGTCTCATCGTTATGGTCTAAACATTGTTCATCAAGCTCGGGTACTAACGCGTGCATGCAGAAATGTAACAGACCCACTCAAGTGCTTTGAAATGTTTATCACAACAGAGATCGTAGCCGAAATCGTTCAATGGACAAACGTTGAGATTGCCAATCGTCAGTCAACCTTACTTAAACCTTCACATGAAGCAAACTTCTTCGAAAGAAATTGCAGCCTTGTTAAGCATTTTTGTATTGACAGCAATCAAAAAGGACGAACATTTGTCTGCAGATGAAATGATGGATAGATCCTACTGTGGCTTGTATCGATTGCGAATGCAATTGATTGGAGACAAGTTTGCTCCAATCAGAAACATTTGGGAGATGTTTATCCAAAAAAGCCGCGATAATTATACTCCTGGTAAGTATCTTACAATTGACGAACAACTACTGGCGTTCAGGGGCAAATGCACTTTCCGTATGTACATTCCCATCAAGCCAGCAAAATATGGGATCAAAACGGTTATGATGTGTGATAGTGGCACAAAATACATGGTTGACGCTATGCCGTATTTGGGAAAAAGCTCAAATAAAACTAATCTTTCACTTGGTGAGTACTATGTCAAGGAATTGACAAAAACTGTACATGGCTCAAATAGAAACGTTACCATGGATAACTGGTTTACGTCAGTCCCTCTTGCGAAATCACTTTTATGCGCACCATATAAGCTTACAATTGTTGGTACTCTCCCCTTTTTAATAAAAAATAAATTCCAAGCGAATTGAAAAACATAAAGGGTCGTAAAATTAACACTTCAATGTTTTGATACGACAACGAACACTGCTCTCATACAAACCGAAACCGAGCAAAATAATATATTTATTGTCATCTTGTAATGAAGAAGTAGCAGTCAATCCGAAATCTAACAAACCTTACATGAACGAATTCTACAACAAAACAAAAGGTGGTGTTGACATTTTTGACCAAATGTGTAGTGTCATGAGCTGTTTACGCAAAACAAATAGATGGCCAGTATGCTACTTTTGTGGGATATTGAATATGACTTTCATAAACAGTTATATTATTTACTCACATAATATGTTTTAAACAAATC
This sequence comes from Scaptomyza flava, assembly GCA_030179655.1. Lineage (NCBI taxonomy): Eukaryota > Metazoa > Arthropoda > Insecta > Diptera > Drosophilidae > Scaptomyza > Scaptomyza flava. The sequence goes on along the minus strand of JARNME010000404.1, from coordinate 67,926,402 downwards.
AAACACCCCTTAGTCGCGCGGCATTTATGAAAAAATTGTGTTCTGCCCTTGTCAAAAGTCATGTGGCAGACAGACTTAGGCCCAATATCTCAATGTCCGGTTAGTCAACTTATTCTAAGTTTAGTCGAATTTGAGTCTCTCAATGTTTGGTTAGGAGTATATGAGAAACGAACTAACCGGAAGGCTGGGTCTCGGTTAAAATTTATAGCGCGTTGAAGTAACGATATATCGATAAGAATCATCGATAAAGCAAACAGCTGTCCCTTGAATTGTATATTTATTTTGTTATTAAAGAAAAATGGCATCGCACAGCATATTTGTCCTTCAAGGCTTTCCACGAACGACTAACACCAGTTTGCGCAGTGAACTGAGCAGCAAGTTTCTGCCAGGCTTCGTCCTTCTGCTTCCACGTAACGGCGTCGCTCTTCTTGCACTCTAAAATATGCTGATTCGACTCCACTCGTTCCACCAACAAATGCTCCTCAGAAAGCGAAAAGTTTTTCCCACGGAACCGTTTGCAATCAGGCGTGTTCATTTTAATTTTATATTTTATATATTTAAAATATGCAAAATTTGCCAGTCACCATCCAAAACAATAACAAAAAACAGCTGAGCCGCTCGCTATAAATGGCAACGCTGCGTATATATGTGGCAACGCTGTTAAGGCGATAGTTACTTATCGATAAAAGGTTATTTTGGCTTTGAGAAAACCAAATTGTTTTAACTCGACCAGCAAAATAATAAGCAGTTAGCTAAACGAAAATTTAACCGGACATTGACATATTGGGCTTTAATGTACCAAAACTGTCTACGCCGCTGCGATCAAATATTGAAAATGCTATTTGCTTTTCCTGCAAAAAATGTGGAAAACAACTATGTGCGGAGCATTGTGCTTTGTGCCTCTTGCTCAAAATGAAAAGTTATGCTCCTTAAATCGTGTTCCTATTTTAGTTTAAAGCATTAACTTTAAGAAACAAATACTTTTAATAAGAAATGTTGCTTTAATTTTGTTATTTTTATGATTTTTTGTTAATGTTTTGTTAAACAAGCCAAATGGAAAAGAGCTGTGAAATTTTTATTTATAAACAAAAGACTGCAGAAGAGCGACTTGAATTCGTTTTTTTTTCTAAAAATATATGAATAAAATAATACAAAACTAACATGTTTTGTGAGTTTTCATGCATATCATTTTTTAATGGATTTTTAAAAATGACGTCGTCGATTCGACGATGACGACCTTTACGTTATAAAAATAACGATGACATTCCAGGGTTAAGAAAGGATAGCCTTGATCCTAGCTTCTGCAACCAGTTGAGTTTTTGCAGTGTCATGTAAATTTGAATGCCATTTGATTTCAAAAGTTGTTTCGAGTTAAGTGACCTGTCCAAAGTGAGCTCAAGGTGTTTGGCACTACTGGCGGAGGGAATTTTTTTTAGCGTTTAAATATACACTTGGGCAGATTGTGTTCTGTCTGCTGAAACAGGCTCTAGGTCATTCGTTGCATCTTTCATAGAAGATGCGGTCGTGTAGCAAATATTTGAGGAGCAGGTTGAATGGTGTGTTGTATAGAAGTCCCGGTTGCCATACCCTGTGGAACGCTTGCCTTACATCTAAGATGTAATATTAATTATATTCGTTACCGAAGGTAAAGAGTCTATTGGCTTTGTGCAATGTCCGTCTGGTGTCTGTCCATCTGTCTGTCTGTCCGTCTGTTTGAACGCAACTTTTTTCCACACCATTCAAGCTAGAGACTTGATGCATTCCAATTATCTTTATTTATGACATAGTAAATTAAAGTGTCAAGATTAGGGTTGTACGACAACTGGGGGGTGGTAAATCGATACATTCAATAGCTGGAGTTGACTTACCCCCGTATTCAAGTAGACTCCTTTTGATTAATCTTCCCTCCCTGTTAAACCATTGAACTATGCATGGAGTATTACTTATTACTAACCTACTTAGTGGTGAAATGGACTCATCAGTTCTATTGAGTCGAATTAAATTTAATGTCCCAATTAGATCTTCACGTAATTTTTTACCCCTTAGCCTTGATCGTTGCTTCAGCAACTATTTAATTCATGAACCATTTCGTGTTATATGTTCTGACTATAACAAACTTTATTCTCTTGTCTCCTTGGAGGCCTCAACTCCAGTACTAAAAAGATCGATACTTTTTGCTTTATTTTATTTAATTACTAATCTAACGCTGGTCTGATTGGGTTTTTCTGGGTTTTTCCCAATCCTCGCAACAAATGTTGGACTACTCAATTTTTTATTGAATTTCCCAGAGCTTTAACGTTAGCTTTTAATTATATTTTCGGATTTATATATTATTCTATATTTTACATAGTTTAATTATTTTAACTATTTTTTAATATAAATTAATTTTGATTTCATTTTAATGTCAGCTGCTCTTAGCTGACAATAAATAAATAAATAAATAAATAAGTACTTTCTAATTCTTTTCGTGACTTAACACGCCTCAGTGATGAAATAATTGGATCTGAAGATGCTGCTAACATGTTGAAGAGGTCCTCATATTGTATCACCCTTGAAGCTTTGAAAGTGTTAAGCAATCTGTATTTTTATACCCTTAATCCATAAAATGGGTAAATAATGGTATAATGGTTTTGTGCAAAAGTATGTAACAGGCAGAATAAAGCATCTCCGACCCCATAAAGTATATATATTCTTGATCAGCATCAACAGCCGAGGCGATATAGCCATGTCCGTCTGTCCGTCTGTATGAACGCGCGGATCTTAGAGACTACAAAAGCTAGAGACTTCAGATTTTGGATATAAGTTCTCCTATACCATGAGATCGATTACAAAAAAATATCTAATTTGGGAAATGTAAAAATATGGGTTGAAATAATAGGTAACGATAGAACTTTACTGAAAATTTCGTCCAAACCGGTTAAGAAACACCGGAGATATCGAATTTAATCGATTGATATCGATAATCTCCATTGAGATTTTGCAAGGTCAGGGAACGAATGCGGTATAAGAATTCATCTATGTTCATTGAGTCTTTTGTGCCGTCGTACTTAAGTCGCCAACTTTGCATGATACTAGCTGCTTTTTCTGAGGTCATGCTTACATTCGAATGACTACTACCCCTGGGACTATTTGCCTCCATATTTGGTAAATTGTCAGCAGACGCTTCAAAGTTTTGACCGTTCCTTTCATAGGATCCTCTCGATTCTGGTGCTGTTCGACTTGGCTCTGATTCAGATTCTTTCATACCTAAGTTTATTTTCGACAATTGCTCTTGTATCGCTTGTTCGATGCTTGTCTTAATATAAGTGTTAATAGAACACGTCTATAGAACACGTTGCTGAGCCTGTAGCTCTTCATTTATAAAATTTACTATTTCAGCATTTGGGCTGTTATCTGTTAAGTTGTTTTCAGAACCACCCTGCCACGGTTTGCTACCTGTAAATCCTTTTGGGGGACGTTGCATGGAACGAGTATGCATGCCTCTTTTAGGCGTAGCACCTCGGCTCTTTGGCTTATTAGGCTTATTTGAAATACTGTCGGGTTGAGATTCAACAGGTACCTCAGTGTTAGCCGCATGTAATTCTGCTGCCACAGTATTGTTGTTAAATTTTAACTGGTTTGGTCTACAAACTGTTTTGCATGTTGGACATACCGTTGCCTCCTGCATAAAAAATTTGGATGCCACGCCGACCTATACCGTCCCCCGTTGCGTCCGACTGCAACGTTTCCACTTGTTTTTTTTTTTTTAGCATTTCGATTTGCTTATTTCTTTGTTTACATTTTCAAAATGTTTACCTGCTGCAGCAAGAATTGTAAAACGGTTGGTACAACCAACCAAGACTTTATTTTATGTAGATTGTGTTACAACGCGATCCACATGAAACGTGCTGGCTTTACAGCCAAAATAAGAGACTGCTTAGTTGCAGGATCTGGCTTAAAATGGTATTGTGAGTCCTGCAATGAGGTTGAGAAGGAAACCGCTCAATTTATAAGGCAGACTCACCTAAGCTTTTTGTCAGTGAACAAAGCTTTTAATAATCTGCATACGGCTTTTAAAGAGCTTGAGGCAAATTTTAAAAACGGCAAGATTATGACCGAATCTCCGAAGCGCGAAAAGACTTCGGCTCCCTCTCCACCTAGTGTCCCACCTGTCTTGTCAACCAAGCCACTACTGGTGCCAAGCAATAGTTCCACAACGGGTCCTATTGCTGGCCCATTAATGGTTTTTAACTCGCCAGGTAGAAATCCGAGTAATAACTTAACCACCGTTCACTCTCTACCAACTAACAATCCTTCACTAGTGCCCTTCGATTCGACAGCTTGTGTGCCTAGTAATCTTCTGTACAGCCGGGGCTCCCAAGCCTCTTGTTGTTGTGCCACTTAATAAATTTATATTTGTGTCCAGGCTGGAAAAGTAAAATTGATTCTCCTTTTATAATTGTTGAGAAGTTTAAATTTGAACACGCCCGAAGTATATCTTCTTTCAAGTTGATCGTGTCGCCTGAACTCTTTTCGAAAATTTGTTCGGAAAAATTCTGGCCGCAGCAGCTTGTTGTAAGGGAGTATGAGAATAGGCGAAATAATAATAATAGGGGCATTAGGAATAGTAGTGCACCGCCTGTTAACCACCCAGTTGCCTCCACCTCGGTGGCAAAAAACTAACAAAACTACTTAGTTTGGCCTATCAAAACGTTAGAGGCCTTAACACAAAACTTTCTAAATTATATATTAACAGCTTATCATTTGATTCAAATATAGTTGCACTAACAGAAACCTGGTTAAAACCCGATATTTCTGATTATTCCGTTTTTCCTTCAAAATATAACTTGTACAGATGCGATCGTGCCTCCCGCAAGGGGGGTGGTGTTCTAATTGCTGTTGACTCTTGTTTTTCCTCTGAACAGATTCATTCTCATAGACATAGACATAGAGTTTTTATGTGTTAAAATATTACTAAACGGCCGTTCACTTTATGTTACTTGTTCTTATATTCCTCCTCATTAATTTACTCATCCCATCTGAGTGCCCTGCAACTTGTTTCGTCATTGTTGACAGATACGGATACTCTGATAGTGGTTGGTGATTTTAATCTGCCACATGTTGTATGGTCTGTGAATGACACATCTTCGGCGGTATTACCAGTCACTTCTGATGATTTTATCGATGGCCTACTGGAGTTAGGCCTATCGCAAGTTAACAGAGTGCATAACTGTAGTGGTAGAATGTTGGACTTAATATGCGTTTCGGACTCCGATTGCAGTAATGCTTGTAGAATACCCCCTCTAGTGCTTCCGGAAGATACCTACCATCCAACCTTAGAACTATCCGTCGAAATTCCTAACCCTAGTTCAGTATCTAATAATACTTTAAAAACCCGTTGCTTTCGTAAAACTAACTTTACTAAATTAAATTATCTTCTTCCACATACTAATTGGTCTCGCCTTTATTCCTGTAGTGATATTGAAACTGACATTGCCATATTTTATAGGACCTTTAATTCGCTTTTGGATATTTGTGTTCCCCTCACTTGTTCTTCAAGTGATAATTAACCACCTTGGTTTACGAGGGAACTATCCAAATTGAAAAACGCGAAGACAAGATCATATAAAAAATTTTAAAAATCGGGAACCACTTTAGATTTATCTTCGTATTTAGTAGCAAAATCTAGTTTTCTTTCTGTTAACTTATCTTGTTATAATAATTATCTTAATCGTTGTAAACTAAACTTTTCACGTGAACCTAAACAGTTTTATAAATTTGTTAACTCCAAATGTAAGTCTTCTTGCTTGCCATCCTCAGTATACCTTGATGATACAAAATCAAGTTCTGATCAGGCAGTAGCCGATCTATTTGCTGAACATTTTCAATCAGTATACTCATCGAATTTATTTAGTAGTAGTAATTCCTATCCTTTTCAAGTTCAATAGTCAAATTGCATATATGTCCCAGTTATAACTGAGTGTACGCTTCTAAGTGAATTTAACTCTATCAAACCCGGCTACTTGCCTGGTCCTGATGGAGTGCCAGATTGCATTCTTAGATACTGCGCGGATTCTCTTTGTGCGCCCTTAAATAAATTATTTAACTTGTCTGTTGACTCAACTGTGTTTCCTGATATATGGAAGGAATCCCTTATAATTCCACTTCGTTAAAATTCTTCAAAGTCATAGTGAAGGGTTATAGGGTTATATCCAAGTTGTCTACCATTCCAAAAGTCTTTGAAAAAATTATATGTTTTCAACTGCAACACATATTTAGTTCAATTATATCGCCTTTTGTTTGGCGTAGATCGACTAATACTAACCTTCTTGACTTCACTTCACATGTTATCAAAGGGTTTCAGGAAAAAATGCAAGCTGACGTTGTTTACACCGATTTTAAATTAAATATTATTGGATTTCCATCAAAACTCGTATTGTGGCTTTCGGAATACTTGTGTGGTCGACCACAAAAAGTAGTTTTTAAAGCGTCGGTATCTAAACTTATTTTTGTTACCTCTGGTGTTCCCCAGGGTAGTCACCTCGGACCTTTGCTATTTAATCTGTTTATTAACGATCTTCCAGCTGTTATTACTAACTCCTATGTATATATGTTTGCTGATGATGTGAAGCTATGTTTCACATATAATGATGCTTCTCTTTGTAACTTGCTACAGTCGGATTTGGGTGCATTGTCGGCCTGGTGTCGTTTTAACTTACTCAATTTAAATTGTTCTAAATGTAAAGTCATGTCTTGTTGTAGAAGAACCCCTCATACTGCTCACTACTTGCTTGATGCTTCACCACTTGACCGCGTGTTTGAAATAAAAGATTTAGGCATTATTCTTGATCCTAAATTAAAGTTTGACGCTCATATTTCGTCTATGGTCAATAAGGCCATTAATGTCATTGGTTTCATCAAGCGGTGGTCGAAAAGGTTTAACGACCCCTACACCACTAAAACGCTTTATACATGGATCTTGTGTGTGGTCCCCACAATACTCGATTCACCAGGGTAGAATTGAATCTGTGCAGAAGAAATTTCTTTTATTTGCCCTTAGAAGTTTTAACTGGGTTCCTGGAGTTGACTTACCCCCGTATTCAAGTAGAATCCTTTTAATAAATCTTCCGTCCCTGTTAAACTGTAGAACTATGCAAGGAGTATTACTTATTACTAACCTACTTAATGGTGAAATCGACTCATCAGTTCTTTTGAGTCGAATTAAATTTAATGTCCCAATTAGATCTTCACGTAATTTTTTACCCCTTAGCCTTGATCGTTGCTTCAGCAACTATTAAATTCATTAACCATTTCGTGTTATATGTTCTCACTATAACAAACTTTATTCTCTTGTCTCCTTGGAGGCCTCAACTCCAGTACTAAAAAGATCGATACTTTTTGCTTTATTTTATTTAATTACTAATCTAACGCTGGTCTAATTGGGTTTTTCTTGGGTTTTTCTGGGTTTTTCCCAATCCTCCCTTATTGAATTTCCCAGAGCTTTAACGTTAGCTTTTAATTAAATTTTCGGATCTATATATATTATTCTATATTTTACTTAATTTAATTATTTTAACTATTTTTTAATTTAAATTAATTTTGATTTCATTTTAATGACAGCTTCTCTTAGCTGACAATAAATTAATAAATAAATAAATAAAAACTTCTAAGGGCAAACAGAAGAAATTTCTTCTGCACAGATTCAATTCTATCCTGGTGAATCGAGTATTGTGGGGACCACACAGAAGATCCATACTCCAGGATGGGACGAACTAGGGATGTATAAAGCGTTTTAGTGGTGTAGGGATCATTTATCCTTTGACCACCGCTTGATGAAGCCAAGTATATTTATGGCCTTACTGACCATAGACGAAATATGAGCGTCAAACTTTAATTTAGGATCAAGATAATGCCTAAATCTTTAATTTCAAACACGCGGTCAAGTGGTGAAGCATCAAGCAAGTAGTGAGCAGTATGAGGGGTTCTTCTACAAAAAGACATGACTTTACATTTAGAACAATTTAAATTGAGTAAGTTAAAACGACACCAGGCCGACAATGCACCCAAATCCGACTGTTGCAAGTTACAAAGAGAAGCATCATTTTATGTGAAACATAGCTTCACATCATCAGCAAACATATATACATAGGAGTTAGTAATAACAGCTGGAAGATCGTTAATAAACAAATTAAATAGCAAAGGTCCAAGGTGACTACCCTGGGCTACACCAGAGGTAACTAAAATAGGTTAAGATACAGACGATTTAAAAACTACTTTTTGTGTTCAGCCACACAAGTACTCCGAAAGCCACAATAAAAGTTTTGATTGAAATCCAATAATATTCAGTTGATAAAGCAACAGAGACTGTCTAACAGTATCAAATGCCTTACTAAAATCGGTGTAAACAACGTCAGTTTGCATTTTTTCCTGAAACCCTTTGATAACATGTGAAGTGAAGTCAAGAAGGTTAGTAGTAGTCGATCTACGCCAAACAAAACCGTGTTGATAAGGCAATATAATTGAACTACATATGTGTTGCAGTTGAGAACATATAATTTTTTCAAAGACTTTTGGAATGGTAGACAACTTGGATATAACCCTATAACCCTTCACTATGACTTTGAAGAATTTTAACGAAGTGGAATTATAAGGGATTCCTTCCATATATCAGGAAACACAGTTGAGTCAACAGACAAGTCAAATAATTTATTTAAAGGCGCACAAAGAGAATCCGCGCAGTATCTAAGAATGCAATCTGGCACTCCATCAGGACCAGGCAAGTAGCCGGGTTTGATAGAGTTAAATTCACTTAGAAGCGTACACTCAGTTATAACTGGGATATATATGAAATTTGACGATTGAACTTGAAAAGGATAGGAATTACTACTACTAAATAGATTCGATGAGTATACTGATTGAAAATGCTCAGCAAATAGATCGGCTTCTGCCTGATCAGAACTTGATTTTGTATCATCAAGGTATACTGAGGATGGCAAGCAAGAAGACTTACATTTGGAGTTAACAAATTTATAAAACTGTTTAGGTTCACGTGAAAAGTTTAGTTTACAACGATTAAGATAATTATTATAACAAGATATGTTAACAGAAAGAAAACTAGATTTTGCTACTAAATACGAAGATAAATCTGAAGTGGTTCCCGATTTTTAAAATTTTTTATATGATCTTGTCTTCGCCTTTTTTAATTTCGATAGTTCCTCGTAAACCAAGGTGGTTAATTATCACTTGAAGAACAAGTGAGGGGAACACAAATATCCAAAAGCGAATTAAAGGTCCTATAAAATATGGCAATGGCAGTTTCTGTATCACTACAAGAATAAAGGCGAGACCAATTAGTATGTTGAAGGAGATAATTTAATTTAGTAAAGTTAGTTTTACGAAAGCAACGGGCTTTTAAAGTATTATTAGATACTGAACTAGGGTTAAGAATTTCGATGGATAGTTCTAAGGTTGGATGGTAGGTACTTCCGGAAGCACTAGAGGGGGTATTCTACTAGCATTACTGCAATCGGAGTCCGAAACAAATATTATCTCCAACATTCTACCACTACAGTTATGCACTCTGTTAACTTGCGATAGGCCTAACTCATGATGCTAATTATTATTGCAGTCTACATCCACTTACTATGTCTATTGGAAAAACGGATAAGTTGTGCAAGTATGGGGAATGCATTGAATTAAGGAATGAAACAGCAGAAAAGTGCTGCTCTGGTGGAAAATTGAAAATGACTGAACTGGGTGCGTGTCATAACGCCCGTGGATACCTAGCAAAAGATTGCCTTGCCAAAACACAAAGAAACGCTCTGAATGCGATACCGAACGCCACTAAACATGCATGGAAACCCTCTATTTGGGGTCGCTTGTCGACTCTGTCTGTGAGATACCGGCTACTACAAATCATGCATAGAAAGCTTGGTAACCTTAAGAATGGCAGTGCACATCCACAGACAGGCGCAGCCAGATACCCTTAGGAATGCGCTTTGTTGGATCTACTGGTGGTCCGGGCGACGTTTTGTGGTCATGCCGCCTAACAATAAGTAAAATCTTTTTTGAAGAACTATTTAGCTACAGTATTTGAATATTGTTGCATGGTTTTTTTTTCCTGCATACATATTAATTTTTTTTTTCTAAAGATTAATTTTAAGTCTGTCCACAAGAGGGGAAAGACCCAAAATTTTAACATACAATACTTTATTTTTATACCCTTAACCCATAAAATGGGTAAATAAGGGTATAATGGTTTTGTGCAAAAGTATGTAACAGGCAGAAGGAAGCATCTCCGCCCCCATAAGGTGTATATATTCTTGATCAGCATCAACAGCCGAGACGATATAGCCATGTCCATCTGCCCGTCTGTATGAACGCGTGGATCTCAGAGACTACAAGAGCTAGAGACTTCAAATTTTGGATATAAGTTCTCCTATACCATGAGCAGAACAAGTTTGCTTCAAATTATCGATAGCTATTATGGTTTCCGATATACACATGGAATCGATATAAAAAAAATATCGAATTTGGAAAATCTAAAAATTAGGGTTGACCTAATGGGTAATGATAGAACTTTTCTGAAAATTTCGTCCAAATCGGTTGAGAAACACCGGAGATATTGAACTTAATCGATTGAAGCTAAGTCAGTATACCAAAGTCTTACATAAATTTAATTTATTTATTGCAACTGGGTTCAGGGTATGTACTAGTTGGGCTCTCCCGACTAGAGCCTTCTTACTTGTTATAGTTAAGAAGGTCTGAGAAGGCAAATAATGGGGCCGTTAGATTGAAAATTGTTATGGTCTCAGTGACAGTATCCATCCTAAGATCACTATGTAGAACATAATTTCTCACAAAAAAAGGGGCAGTTGCTAATTTGCACAGGATTATATTTTTACACATATGAATTATATTTATGTTGGAGATCGCTGCGGAGCCCCAAAGCTCGATGCTGTTATCGGTTAAACTATTGTTTTTATATAAAGTAGCTTTTTAACCCTGGTCGGTCATCAATCGTCGTTTCGACGACGCTCGTTTACATTTTGCTGTTTTTCTCGATTATCTTTGTTTGCTTTGTGCTGATTTTGGTATAGCATCAGTTGCTGTTTTGTTGTTGCTATGCGCAGTTGGTTTGGCTTAATGCGCTGCGTGTAAGTATATAATTTTTAAATATGCTTAGTCGAAACGACGAAGGATGAACTTTGTGTCAATTTTTCGTTTGACAGGACACATAAAAATTTTTCTTATTATACTCGATACCGAAGGTTTCTGTCTGCCTATCCGTCTGTCCGTCTGTCTAGTTATCCGTCTGTCCGTCTGTATGAACGCAACTTTTTTCCACACCTTTCAAGCTAGAGACTTGAAACATTCCAATTCTCTTTATCTATGGGATAGTAAATTAAAGTGTCAAGATTGGGGTTGTACGATAACTGAGGGGCTGGCAAATCGATAAATTCGATAACTCAAAACCGATAAGTCCACATATTTCGCACATCCTTACAGCTAGAACTACCAAATTTGGTAAGAAGGTAGCTACTATCAATCCCCAAAAAACTGCATCAAAAACTTTGGAGCCACGCCCACCCATTCCGCCCCCAGCCCCCCCGCATTTTGAAATCAGAAATTTTGAGCTAGAGTCACCAAATTTGGAAGGAAGATAGCTGGTGGCATCGCCATCTGCATAGGAGAATCTTCAAGGCAGCGTACACCCCTGTTGCATCCGTACCCCTTTGCAATCAGGCCTCTTTTTACCGGTTTTATTTTATTAAATTTAATTTTATTGAAAGTTGTTGACAAATCTAGAGTCTACTTTAAAAAAAATAGGTCACAATAAAATAGTAGAAGTAAAAAATACTGGTATCGAGAATGCCGCAGTCGGTTGCGTCCGACTGCAACGTTTTCACTTGTTAGTTCTATTTTGGGTTTGGGCAGTGAAAATAAAAGATGAATGCTACAAAAAAGTTCGCTGACGAGGAAATTTCAAAATTTTTTGCCATGTGAGACGATGCTTTGGATTATGGCCTAGACAACATCGAAGTAGAAACTGATAAAGGGGTCGAAAATGAAGAAGACACGAGTTCAGCAGGGGATTCCATAGATGAAGATGAGGATAACATACCTTTACATCTATTGAAAGCCAAGTCAAGCATTATATCATTCAATAAAAACATTTTACGAGGAAAGAACAATCATAAGTGGTCAACGCAAAAAGGCAAGTCTCATCGTTATGGTCTAAACATTGTTCATCAAGCTCGGGTACTAACGCGTGCATGCAGAAATGTAACAGACCCACTCAAGTGCTTTGAAATGTTTATCACAACAGAGATCGTAGCCGAAATCGTTCAATGGACAAACGTTGAGATTGCCAATCGTCAGTCAACCTTACTTAAACCTTCACATGAAGCAAACTTCTTCGAAAGAAATTGCAGCCTTGTTAAGCATTTTTGTATTGACAGCAATCAAAAAGGACGAACATTTGTCTGCAGATGAAATGATGGATAGATCCTACTGTGGCTTGTATCGATTGCGAATGCAATTGATTGGAGACAAGTTTGCTCCAATCAGAAACATTTGGGAGATGTTTATCCAAAAAAGCCGCGATAATTATACTCCTGGTAAGTATCTTACAATTGACGAACAACTACTGGCGTTCAGGGGCAAATGCACTTTCCGTATGTACATTCCCATCAAGCCAGCAAAATATGGGATCAAAACGGTTATGATGTGTGATAGTGGCACAAAATACATGGTTGACGCTATGCCGTATTTGGGAAAAAGCTCAAATAAAACTAATCTTTCACTTGGTGAGTACTATGTCAAGGAATTGACAAAAACTGTACATGGCTCAAATAGAAACGTTACCATGGATAACTGGTTTACGTCAGTCCCTCTTGCGAAATCACTTTTATGCGCACCATATAAGCTTACAATTGTTGGTACTCTCCCCTTTTTAATAAAAAATAAATTCCAAGCGAATTGAAAAACATAAAGGGTCGTAAAATTAACACTTCAATGTTTTGCTACGACAACGAACACTGCTCTCATACAAACCGAAACCGAGCAAAATAATATATTTATTGTCATCTTGTAATGAAGAAGTAGCAGTCAATCCGAAATCTAACAAACCTTACATGAACGAATTCTACAACAAAACAAAAGGTGGTGTTGACACTTTTGACCAAATGTGTAGTGTCATGAGCTGTTTACGCAAAACAAATAGATGGCCAGTATACTACTTTTGTGGGATATTGAATATGACTTTCATAAACAGTTATATTATTTACTCACATATTGTTTAAAACAAATCAAACACCCCTTAGTCGCGCGGCATTTATGAAAAAATTGTGTTCTGCCCTTGTCAAAAGTCATGTGGCAGACAGACTTAGGCCCAATATCTCAATGTCCGGTTAGTCAACTTATTCTAAGTTTAGTCGAATTTGAGTCTCTCAATGTTTGGTTAGGAGTATATGAGAAACGAACTAACCGGAAGGCTGGGTCTCGGTTAAAATTTATAGCGCGTTGAAGTAACGATATATCGATAAGAATCATCGATAAAGCAAACAGCTGTCCCTTGAATTGTATATTTATTTTGTTATTAAAGAAAAATGGCATCGCACAGCATATTTGTCCTTCAAGGCTTTCCACGAACGACTAACACCAGTTTGCGCAGTGAACTGAGCAGCAAGTTTCTGCCAGGCTTCGTCCTTCTGCTTCTACGTAACGGCGTCGCTCTTCTTGCACTCTAAAATATGCTGATTCGACTCCACTCGTTCCACCAACAAATGCTCCTCAGAAAGCGAAAAGTTTTTCCCACGGAACCGTTTGCAATCAGGCGTGTTCATTTTAATTTTATATTTTATATATTTAAAATATGCAAAATTTGCCAGTCACCATCCAAAACAATAACAAAAAACAGCTGAGCCGCTCGCTATAAATGGCAACGCTGCGTATATATGTGGCAACGCTGTTAAGGCGATAGTTACTTATCGGTAAAAGGTTATTTTGGCTTTGAGAAAACCAAATTGTTTTAACTCGACCAGCAAAATAATGCGGCAGTTAGCTAAACGAAAATTTAACCGGACATTGACATATTGGGCCTTAATGTACCAAAACTGTCTACGCCGCTGCGATCAAATATTGAAAATGCTATTTGCTCTTCCTGCAAAAAATGTGGAAAACAACTATGTGCGGAGCATTGTGCTTTGTGCCTCTTGCTCAAAATGAAAAGTTATGCTCCTAAAAACGTGTTCCTATTTTAGTTTAAAGCATTAACTTTAAGAAACAAATACTTTTAATAATAAATGTTGCTTTAATTTTGTTATTTTTATGATTTTTTGTTAATGTTTTGTTAAACAAGCCAAATGGAAAAGAGCTGTGAAATTTTTATTTATAAACAAAAGACTGCAGAAGAGCGACTTGAATTCGTTTTTTTTTCTAAAAATATGATAAATAATACAAAACTAACATGTTTTGTGAGTTTTCATGCATATCATTTTTTAATGGATTTTTAAAAATGACGTCGTCGATTCGACGATGACGACCTTTACGTTATAAAAATAACGATGACATTCCAGGGTTAAGAAAGGATAGCCTTGATCCTAGCTTCTGCAACCAGTTGAGTTTTTGCAGTGTCATGTAAATTTGAATGCCATTTGATTTCAAAAGTTGTTTCGAGTTAAGTGACCTGTCCAAAGTGAGCTCAAGGTGTTTGGCACTACTGGCGGAGGGAATTTTTTTTAGCGTTTAAATATACACTTGGGCAGATTGTGTTCTGTCTGCTGAAACAGGCTCTAGGTCATTCGTTGCATCTTTCATAGAAGATGCGGTCGTGTAGCAAATATTTGAGGAGCAGGTTGAATGGTGTGTTGTATAGAAGTCCCGGTTGCCACACCCTGTGGAACGCTTGCCTTACATCTAAGATGTAATATTAATTATATTCGTTACCGAAGGTAAAGAGTCTATTGGCTTTGTGCAATGTCCGTCTGGTGTCTGTCCGTCTGTCTGTCTGTCCGTCTGTTTGAACGCAACTTTTTTCCACACCATTCAAGCTAGAGACTTGAAGCATTCCAATTATCTTTATTAATGACATAGTAAATTAAAGTGTCAAGATTAGGGTTGTACGACAACTGGGGGGCTGGTAAATCGATACATTCAATAATTCAAAACCGATAAATCCACATATTTCACACATCCTTACAGCTAGAACCATCAAATTTGGTAAGAAGATAACTACTTGCAACCCCCAAAAAACTGCATCAAAAATTTTGGAGTCACACCCACCCATTCCGTCCCCAGCCCCCGCGTTTCGAAATCAGAAAAGCCCATATCTCCTACAGTTTTTGAGCTAGAGCCACCCATTTGGTGCCAAAATAGGTGATAATGACCCCCCAAAAACTGCATCAAAAGTTTGGATGCCACGCCCACCCATACCACCCGCAGCCCCCCTTTCCACACCTTTTAAAAACTTCGAGCTATAGACACCCAATTTGGTATGAAGATAACAATTGAGATCCACCCATACCGCCCCCAGCCCCCAATCCGCCATCTTTTACAAACTTTGCGCTAGAGTCACCAAATTTGGTAGGAAGACTGCTGGTGGCATCGCCTTCTGCATTGGATCATCTTTTACGCAGCGTGCACCTCTGCCGCATCCGTACTCCTTTGCAATCAGGTTTCTTTTTACCGGTTTTAAAACTGGTAACAAGTATATCGCAGTCGGTTGGGTCCGACTGCAACGTTTCCACTTGTTTTATTAATACTTTTGAGACAATTGCCAATTGACTGATTTGGGTAAGAAATATGTTCCAGTTTGCCAGGCTAAGAGAGGATGATCTCAGCACACTGCTTATTTGAAGGCTAGTGGCCAAGTATCATTATTCAATTGAAATTGTTCGCGGTCAGTTGGATTGAATTTGCTGGGAAGGCCTTAAGAGTCATTGCGTTGTTCTTCTCATAACCTAGGGACTACCGATCGGGAGAGCCCGACTAGAAGATACCCTGAATCCAGTTGCAATAAATATATTTAATTTATATAAGACTTTGGTATACTGGCTTAGCTTCCATCGATTAAGTTCAATATCTCCGGTGTTTCTCAACCGATTTGGACGAAATTTTCAGAAAAGTTCTATCATTATCCATTACTTCAACCCAAATTTTTAGATTTTCCAAATTCGACATTTTATTGTTATCGATATTATGTGTATATCGGAAACCAGAATAGTTATCGATAATTTGAAGCAAACTTGTTCTGCTCATGGTATAGGAGAACTTAAATACAAAATCAGAAGTCTCTAGCTCTTGTAGTCTCTGAGATCCACGCGTTCATACAGACGGACAGACGGACATGGCTATATCGTCTCGGCTGTTGATGCTGATCAAGAATATATACACCTTATGGGGGCGGAGATGCTTCCTTCTGCCTGTTACATACTTTTGCACAAAACCATTATACCCTTATTTACCCATTTTATGGGTTAAGGGTATAAAAAGAGAACTGCTTAACCTCTTAAAAAATTGTGCATTAAATGATTTGATGATTTTGGAATTCTTTTGTGAAGACGGTATGTATATTTTTGACTTATAAATATATAATGCATAATAATTTATTTCTCTTTGTAGAAGAATTGAAAAAAGAAAAGGAAAATGAGATCTTGGATGATTTGATGATGACTTTGGCTGTCGGCGAAACATGCAGATATAGCGTCCCTTTCCTGCAAAACACTGTACTAAAATCGAAATACTTTTTAACAGATGTATTGGGAAACATGGATGAAAATCGATTTAAGAAAATTACGCGCTTAAGCCGCATTACTTTTCAAGTGCTACTTGATCTAATAAAACATTATGAGAATTTCAACGGTGCTCGATCATGTAAACAACTGGCAATTGAAACTCAATTGATTATCGTTTTGTACCGTATGGGCTCGAGTGGCGAAGGTGCATCTATTTCCAAAATGGAGTTTTTGATGCCTTATCGAAGTATTCAGGGTTGCTTTTAACGGCTTCCACAATGGCAGTCAGCAGATTTATGGTTTGTTGCTGACTCCAACGTTAGGTGCCATTCGCACGTTTACGTTTTGCCTATATATTATTTATAATAATATGAATAAATAAATGATTTTTTTAATTAGTTTAATATATTTATGTACTTACTTCTTCCATGACAAGTTGAATCGTGCTAAAAATCAGCTGGTAATGCAATGCAACAAGTATTGCCACATTTGCAACACAAAATGCTGTGGCATTATTGCCACTTTATTGCAAATGAATTTCTATACAAAGCTGAACAGCTGTTTCGCGACATTGCCATATTGCGATAAATGCAACAAATGCAACTAGTTTACAACTTTAAATGAATACCACTAACATTTTCATTGTTCAACACTACCGTACCAGCAGTAGCTAAGAGAACTGCAGACCTAAAATGTACGTACTGTACTGAAGCTGTACGGGACCATTTTTTTTATATGAAGTTTTTGCTGTACCGGAGCTGTACAGGCGTCTGCGTACAGGCCTTAAGCAAATGAGATGCCAGAACTTAATAGTATCGCGGCGACGCACAGTGTCGCCATTTGACTTTTTTCGTTGCAAAAATCTTAACTTTTGAACCAAACAAAATAATCGGTCTATTTACAAAGCATCTGAAAGATAATTAATCAACCTTTAAAATGAGTATTTGAAATGAATTCTACGATTTTTAGGGGCCTATTCAGGGGTATGCAAAGTAGAAATTTGTGAAAAAAATAAATTTTATGGGAAGGAAAAAATTTTTTTTATAATTTTTGATATTTTTTGTATTGTTTTTAAGGCTTTCAAATTTTAAAATTAATATTACAATTAAAAAAATTATTAAGTTTTAAGCTTTTTTTTTAATCTCTATATATATAAAAGAGTTTGTCCTGATGATAATGGAAGAGTCACAGCCTAAACGAAAAGAGCTAGAAGGCTGAAATTTTCACACAATTTTCTATGCAGGTAGGAGGTGAGCACTAAGAAGGGAATTTTTATTTGGACAACTCCTTTAAGTACCTCCCATACGATTTGGAGCACTTTTTACCCAACTTAAAAAAAAAAAAATTACAATTACAACAAGTACCCATTCCACTACTGTCGCCTGATTGTTGAGGGTTTGATCGATAGCGAGAATACAAAAACAAAACAAATGCGCAGTGACACAAGCAAAGTCAAAAAAAAAAAGGTTCGTACACTTGCAAAAAAGAAACGGATTTCCGCTTCTTAATGAATAAGTGCATACACAATTAAGTGAACAATGCGCTTGAAAATAATTTTCATAATTTTAATTTTTTTTTTCACTTCGCACAGTGAACATTTTTTTTTTTTTTAATTTTTGTGCCTTTGACAATTGATTCACGACCCAAGTAGCGTTTGTTGTTGTTGTCAGTGTTGTTGTTGGGCACGCACTGCTACTTTTTGTTGATTTTAAAAAACAACAACAATATAACAAAACTTGGTGCTTCCAGAAAAATTTCCCACACCAGAATATGTTATGGGGGTGGATTCGCCTACTTGCTGCTTATAGAACTTAGACAAAAAGGTAACACACTAACATAATTGATATATTATTGATATACAATTTCGAATAAGCAAAGGGCGTTCACATAAGCGCGCGTGTTGCTCTTATGATAATCAGATAATTTGAAATCTCGCTCCGATCATGCTCCTTTGTTGTTGCTCACTTACGTTCACTCTCTACTTTATGTGCGCGCTTTGCATGTCAATCATAAAGTTTAATAACCCTAGCTCCTCCGCACACACTAAGTTAAAGCTAAAGGCAATGTACAATTCACTTAACTGCAGCCTCTTAGATATGTTTAGCATTGATTCAGTGCGTGCGAAGAAGGTAGCATTACTACGCTCTTTTTTTGACTTGCAGAGCGCGCGCATACATAAGAGAGTTAGCCGAAATAGCTATAATTGGTGATGGAGCCCGCCTTTTTATAGCTCTTCTAAACAATATGAGTGCGCTATGTCATTCTTATGGTACTGCATGTGAGCTTCAAGCAGCAGCAGAAATTTTTGCTGTAAATTTCAAACTTTTTCAGAATGAAAATTTATTACAAGCATTTGGAAATAATATGCATCCCGTCAGTATCACTTCAACCTCGCTTGAGATAAGACGTGCTACCGCAAGAAAGCCTCGCTTTACGCAAACCCAAACGCTATCAGCAAATCGCGAAAGACAACAAAAACTCCAACGCAAATCTAAAAATAAATTAGAACAAAAACAAAATTACAGCATCAACAGTTATTTGGGCATAAGCCCAGCTTAAGCAAACATGCACGAGCCACCAGACAAACACAATTACACCGCTAACTCAAAATTAGGAGAACCAAAATATATAATAATAAAAAGAAACGACAACGGATCTTTTGCTAATGTGTCACCATTCGTGATCAAAAAAACCATAG
The DNA here is from genome assembly GCA_030179655.1 of Scaptomyza flava. Taxonomy (NCBI): domain Eukaryota; kingdom Metazoa; phylum Arthropoda; class Insecta; order Diptera; family Drosophilidae; genus Scaptomyza; species Scaptomyza flava. The sequence continues at coordinate 67,906,989 of JARNME010000404.1, read as the reverse complement.
ACTATGCCTGTAATGGGGAAGTTGACTCATGTAAAAAAACTAGAGACGGCTCTCTTTTGATCAAAACTAAAAACAAGCTTCAAGCATTAAGACTACAAAACCTAACTAAAATTACAGATATCGACATAACAGCCACTAAACACAAATCACTAAACTTCACAAAAGGAGTCATATACAGCAACGAGCTACGAAACATAAACGAATCGATAATACTTGAAGAACTAAAAAACACAAAACGTTACTGAAATCAGGAAAATCATGAAGAAGAAACAACAAGGTACTTCGAGCAATGCTAATGCTGAAGGCATTAACACGAGCCTTGAAGAAACTGGACTAATCATAGTAACATTTGCAACATTAAAACTACCAGAATCACTGAAAATTGGTTATGAGACTGTACGCGTACGCCCATATATTCCACTCCCACTACGATGCAAGAGATGTCTCCGCTTTGGACACCCAACACCAGTATGCAAAAGCTCAACTACATGTTATAACTGCTCAGACACCAAACACACAAACGAAGGTGAACCCTGCAAAAACACACAAAGCTGCCTAAACTGCTCAAACAACCCAGATATCGACCATCACCACAGCCCCCTTGACCGCAAATGCCCTACGTTCCTAAAACAACAGGAATTAACAGCAATTAAAACCACCGAAAAAGTGGACCACAAAACTGCTCTCAATATATACATTACGCGCCACGGCCAACAAATCAAAACCAGCTACGCAAAGACACTTACAAGCCCCGACCTCAAACTTCAGCCAATCCACAACAGACAAACACACACGCATCACACAACTCGAAACAACATTTAACAAAACACTACAAAACCAACAAAACCTCACACTCACATCTACACCCCACGGGAGCAAATCAACTAACACACATGCTACACCACCCACATTACAACACCACCAACCCCCCCAAACGGGGCAGGAAAACATGGAAATTGACAACACTCCAAATAGTAACCTCAGAACATACACATCACAATCTACGGATGACCTCAAAATAAGAATCTATCCAAAAGACAAACCCAGCTCCCTGGCCACAACTCTTAAAGCTAGCAAACCAAAAAACAAACCCTCAAACAAAAGCAAATACAACAGCGACAGCGAATCCATATAGATTAATAACTAACAAACAAACAAATACGCAAATTAAAAAAAAAAAATTAAAAATAGAATAAAATTAACGATGGTTCTTAATATACTGCAATGGAATATGAATGGCTACGTGAATAATTATAATGAACTTCTTATCCTAATAAAATCACACAACCCAAAAATTATATCCATTCAGGAAACTCACTTTTCCCACTCTACGCTATTCCCAATCCCAATTAACTATGAAATGCTATCAACCACTGCCCCATCTGCCAAAGGTGGTGTGGCTATTTTAGTTCACAGATCGTTGCAACACAAGACATTATTGCTAGGTAACAACCTAGAAGCAATAGGCATAGAAATACACTCAACCCAAAAGTTTAACTTAATATCAGCTTATATCCCACCAAACAAAAAATTCACACGAACAGACTTAGAATCAAGATTTCCAATTACCAACACGCCCACGCTAATAACAGGGGATTTTAACAGCTGGAACAGCTGTTGGGCTCCCCAAAACAACTGCAGAGGTAAACTCCTTGCCAAGTACATACATGACAACAACTACACATTACTAAATAACGGAAAACCAACACATTTCTCCACTCACAATACATTTACCCACATCGATCTAGCTTTTTGCTCACCCAGCCTTACACCCTACTGTCTTCTTAAAATAGATGACACTCCTCAAGGCAGTGATCACTTTCCAATCATGCTAGAAATGTTCCCACAGAAAAATAACGAACTCAGACTTAACCATGATAGACGATTTAACACAAAGAAAGCAAACTGGGGAAAATTTGAAGAATATACGGACAGCCTCAGCGCTCTAAACACGATATCTACCAACATAAATCAAGAAAGTAGCAACATTAACAAAATAATTATCCAAAGCGCATATAAGAGCATACCCCTCTCCCAACCCTCTAATAAACAAAGAAAAGTTCCGTGGTGGAGTAAAGAGCTAGAACACCTAAAACGAGCAAAAATCAAAGCCTGGAAACTATTAAACAATAACATAAACCAAATCAATATAATAAACTACAAGAAAATGAACGCACAATATCGAAGACTAATAAGAAAATCCAAAGCAGACAGCATCCACGAACTTACCTCAAACATTTCCCCCAACTCAAGCTCAGACACTATATGGTGCAAAATAAGAAAATTCTGTGGGCTTCACAAAAACTCATCCATACACTGCATAAAAGATAACACTAACAACATTATTGCAGATCCAACAGAAGTGGCTTACACCTTTGCTAAGCACTGGTCATTTGAATCACAAGATAGCAATTTCTCACCACAGTTTTTAACAGCCAAGCAAAATGCACACAACTCACCCTACACACACCCTACAAACAAAAAAGCAGCCTTCATGGAAAATAAGATAAATTTAATAGAATTTCACTCAGCCCTAAACAGCCTAAAAGGACACACCCCAGGTTACGACAAAATAAACTACTTAATGATTAAGCACACCTCAATCTCATTAAAAAACCGTATCATCTCATTACTCAACGATATACTAGATAACTATATACCACAAACATACAAGACCAGCACAATAGCCCCAATATACAAAACAAACCAAGATAAAACAAAAATAACATCATACAGACCAATAGCCTTAAACCCATGTATCTCTGAAATACTGGATAAAATAATAGCCAAAAGACTATGGTGGTTTGTCACGGCTAACAAATTACTTAACAGTCACCAACTAGGCTTCAAAAAGGGTAAGTCTGTTACAGAGTGTCTACTCTATGTAGACGCTCTTGTCAACAAGGCCCTCTCCGCAAAAAGACACCTCTCAATTATATCACTCGACTTTGCGAAAGCGTTTGAAAAAGTAGGCCGACATACGATAACAAACCAAATGATAAAATGGGGATGCGGCCCAAAAACCCTCAGATGCACCAAAAACTTTATGACAAATAGGAAAATTAGAGTAAAAACAAATGGCAAATATTCGAACACATTCCCCCTACATAATGGAATTCCTCAAGGATCCCCACTCTCAGTAATTTTATTTGTAATCGCATTCAATAGCCTAGCAGACCAAATCGAAACTCAAATTTATAGCCTACGCAGATGACTTTAATATTTTAATCGACCTGGATAAAAAAAAAAAAACATTAATATTAACCTTAATAGCCTCTTTATGGACATAGATAGATGGTGCTCCACCTCAGGGGCATCACTGTCCGTTACCAAAAGCAAACACCTACATATATGCCGAAAAGTAAATTGCATCTGCAAAGTATCAACAAACACAGCAGCCATAAGTGAAGTTAAAGAACTTAAGATTCTGGGACTAACAGTAAGCTCTAGATACAAATGGTCACCACACATTAAAAGACTCTCTACATCCCTCAATAAATCAACAAACATCATCAGGTGCCTATCAAACACTAAATTTAACTGCAACCCATTTACACTGATACAAATAGTTAAAAGTATATGCATATCAAAAATAGATTTCGGCCTCCCAATCTTTGGAAACGCACCAAAATCCACTATGAGACCAATAAGAACAGCCCTTAATACAGCAATCCGAACAGAACTGGGAGCTTTTTACAAAACACCAACAAATAACCTCTATTTCGAAGCAAACATATCCCCAATAGAAACGAGAACTAAACAATTACAAGCTAATATGTTTAAAATAATTATACAATCACAAGACACTCCTCTAAAAAATATAATAAATAATTTAGTAAAAAACAAGCACACCAGGCCATACAGAGACTCTGCACTTACTAAATGTTTTAACATTTGTTCTACTCTAGACATCACCCTTAAGCCGGTAAATAAAACACAGAAACAAACTCCACCATGCTTATTTAAATCTGACTCAATTAACACACAACTTAAACACTTTATCAAATCACAGACCAACAAAGACATATACAACCGACTATTTAACGAAATCAAACATTCCCTAAGAAATTACAAATTTATGTACACAGACGGTTCACTAAACCAAAAAGTACCAGGCTACGCAATCGTAACTGAGCACGAAGTCATAAAACTTGCCGTGCTCCCCTACTTCTCCTCTATCTACACAGCTGAAATCATTGCCCTACTTGAAGCCACAGAAATAGCAATCGCACACCCACAAAAGATCTGTATTTGCTCTGACTCACTATCTGCTATTGAATCGATTCAAAATATAAACAATGACACACTATATACTACCAAAATCCGTGAACTCTTAACAAAACACTACCCGAAGGTTAAAATTCTTTGGGTACCAAGCCATGTCGGCATAAAAGGAAATGAGCTTGCAGACGAAGCAGCTAAAATAGCAACAGTTTCACCTCTCCTAACAACACCAAACTTAAATCGAATCGACATAAATAAGCACATCAAAAAATCACTAGCAAACATCAACCAAAACTTAATCTCCAGTACTTCAATGTGGTATCAATCAATCAATTACAACAGATTTAACATTGACCATTATCTTAATACACTTACCTTAAAAAACCTTACTAGAAAAGAAATTACAAACATAATCAGACTCCGACTCGGACACACAAACACAGATTTATCCAAAATAGCGACACAAGCTGTCAATTCTGCAACAATAATATACCCATTTCAATTGAACACATTCTGGATGAATGCACAGCATTCAAAAAGCTCCGTACCCACATCCCTAACCACTCCTTCACGTCACTCCTATCTTACCCAACTACAGACCATATACTAGCAGTCAATGATTTTCTCAAAAAAGCCAAGCTAACTAAATTGTTATAAAACTAACATTAAGACAACAAAGCCAATAAAGCAGTACAAAAAAAAAAAAAAAAATCTGTAAATACTAATCTTACCTATACTTATCTTAGCTATACTTATGATTAACTCAATACACAAATATGTAAACATATACACACATAATTATTACTCATCCCCATTACCCTAAAATAGTAGTAAATACAGAACCGATCCTCATCTTAAACTAAGCACACGCATCCTTAGCCAAAAGCCCCAGTAGCTATGGCTGTTTCCCCTGTAGCTTTAGTTTTAACTATAAGCATACAGTTATTTAAGTAAATAAATAAAAATAAATATGCATCCCGTTGCGTTTTACCGGTCCATTAATGAATGGACATTTTGATGTTTATACTCCTTAAGAGGAAGTATTAACTCAAGATTCTGATACGTCAAGTGAATGTAAAACCGAAAATGTTAAAAATCCTGTTAAAAGACTTAGTCGGTTCGCCGACAAGGCAGAAAAAAGGTACTTAAACATTTATTTGAAAAAAAATCGTAATATGTATTAATAGGGGTAAGCGCATAATTTTGAAGCTCATAGAGTGGCAGTGAGAAGACATCAGGCTAATAATCCTGATGCACGTCAAGAAAGGCGTTTGCGTGCATGGACTGTTAAAGCCATGTCTGGCTTAAACTATGATTTTGAAATAGCTTACAAGTCAGATAAAGTTACTCAACTTATTCAAACATTGTAATGCTTTAAAATGGAAAAATGAGCCCTTGGGTATATGTTGCAAGGCAGGAAAAGTTAAGCTTCCCCAAAATGAAAGTTTGCCTGATCCACTTAAAAGCTTAATAATTTCTGCTTTCAAATGACTTCTTTTGGAAGTACAAAAACTATAAATGAAAGTTGGTCAACCTTTAAAGTCCAAGGAAAAGTGTATCACTTAATTGGTAGTGTCCAACCTTTGCCAAATGAAGAAATTAAGTTTCTTAAAATTTATTTGGTTGGTGATGATGAAAAGGAAGCTCAACTATGTTGCAAAAATATTTCAAATGTTGATTGTAGCCTAGTAAAGGATCTTCAATGTACGTTTCATCATAATAATCTTTTTTAAAAGATCTAAAAATGGCTCTCAATAAAATACCAACAAGTACTAAAGATTATTAATTGGTTATACATACATGCTGATCGAACACCCGCTGGTGCACATTGAGGGCTTTACAATGCACCTCTATCAAGCGAAGTAGCTTTAGTTATTGTTGGTCAGCAATTTGAAAAGCGCGATATTATTATTGAAAGCCATAATGCCTTACAGTACCCTTTGATAATTCCTTATGGCGAAGATGGCTATTCAGTGAATATACCACAATGGAATCCATTTTTAAAAAAAGAGGAACCAAAAAAAAAATGATATCTGCGTTAAGCTTTTACAGCTATAAAATAATGATTCGTCAATCTGAGATAAATCATTTAATTTATTTTCGTTCCCTTTTAGTCAGTTTTGGTTGATCAGTATGCTAAAATTGAAACAAACATCTACAAGATGCAATAGGCCAACAAGATATTGTCGCAACTCAACTTGGTCAGATGGTAATTTTACCATCTTCTTTTACAAGCTCTGCACGATATATGCATGAAAAGACTCAAGATGCTAAGACATATGTTCGCCATTATGGGCGACCAGATCTTTTCGTAACATTCACATGCAATCCACAATGGTATGACATAAAAAGTGTTTTATTACCAAGTCGAGATTTTCATTTAAAAGTTAAAGCTTTGATGTCACTGTTGACAAAAGGTTCTTTGTTTTGGAAGCGTGCAATGTTTCATGTACTCTGTGGAATGGCAAAAGCGGGGTTTACCATATATATATATTCTGCTTTGGTTAGAAAATAAAATAAGACGAGATAAAATCGATAAAATTATCTGTGCCGAAATACCAAACGCAGATGAGGGTCCTTTGTTATTTAACATTGTTAAGTCAAATATGATTCATGGTCCTTGCGGTGCATTTAATAATAAATCGCCATGCATGAAAAATGGAAAATGTACCAAAAGGTTTCCTCGACAATTACTTAAAGAAACTGTGACTGGAAAAGATAGTTACTCTCTATATAGTAGAAGAGCGATAGAAGATGATGGTAATGCAATTAATATAAATGGTAATTGCATAGATAATCGTTGGATTATGCCTTATAACTGTGTACTATTGAGAACATTTGAAGCTCACATAAATGTTGAGTATTGTAGTTCTGTAAAGTCTATTAAATACATTTGTAAATATGTTAACACGGGCAGCGATCAAGCATCATTTACTTTAAAAACCAACGTAATAAAATAAATATGTACGAAAGTGGCCGTTATATAAGTAGCTCAGAAGCGGTATAGAGAATCCTTGCATTTCCCATACATAAACGTTTTCCGGCTATTACACACTTAGCAGTTAATTTAGAAAATGGTCAACGGATATATTTTACCCCAATAATCCGCAACAATTACTTGACAGATTAAGCACTACACCCAAAACCACTTTGCTAGCTTTCTTTGAGCTATGCACACGTGATGAGTTTGCAAGAACGCTTCTATATTGTGAAGTTCCATCGTATTTAACATGGAACAATAAAGAATTTCAATGAAGAAAACGAGGGCATGATGTGCCAAATTTTCCTGCAGTTAAAAGAGATTTAGCTTTGGGAAGAGTTTACACTATTCATCCCAATAATACAGAGTGTTTCTATTTAAGACTCTTACTACATTTTGTAAGAGGCGCAACTTCATTTTTAAATTTAAAAACCGTTAATGGTATAGCATACGCATCATTTCAATTGGCGTGTAAAGCTCTAGGATTACTAGAAGATGATAAGCACTTGGATTCAACTATAGCCGAAGCTGTCATATGTCAAAATCCTACAAAACTGAGAGAACTTTTTGCAAAAATGTTAGAATTTTGTCAAATTTCGGATGCTCTTAACTGTGGAATACTTATAAAGAGAGTTTCTCAGCAGATATTTTAAGAGCCTTTCATATTTCACAAGACAGAAATATTGATCAAAGTATTGTGAATAATGTATTAAATTGTTGAGAAATAGCAAAAGCCACATTAAAGAACAATCAAGAATGTACGAAGAAACGAAACAGAAGAAATAACGGAACTATCGAACATTCCTCCAGTGGCATCATATACTCTTTTTCGTTCTTTATTTCTCTCCGTTAGTGTTTAGTTCTTCCTAAGCGACGAGTGCGTGCAGACGAAAATATCAGAACTAATAAATATACACTGCATATATATATATCGTACATAAATTAACCGAGTCTTATTATTTAAAACATTATTGCCTACTGCATAATCTAATAGGTTATGGGCCCAGGCATAGACAAATAATAAAGTGCTTTGGTTTTGCGAAAATAAATAAGTGAAACAATTAAATAAGAAGTAAAATATATGTACACGTGTTTTTACATGCATAAGTGTTAAGTACTGCACGCGTTTACTTAAACGATATTTAATATACATATGTGTTACATATGTTGGTTATACATACACAGTCATTTGTAAACGTATCAAATTTATTGTGTATATGTACATACATAAATAATATATAAAATAAAAATATCTACAATTAAAAATTTCTAATTTCATATTGCCAGCGGAGTCTCAACAAAATAACGGAACCTTGCTGAATTTCACAATTCTGAGAAAGGCACACAAGCAACACTCGAACGAGGAGGTGCAGACAGAATAAAATTGAGTGAAACGTTGTGTTGAGCAGAAAGGTTGCAAAGTTGAGTGTAGTTAGCAAATTGATAGAAATTGCGAGAAGCAATGGAAAAGGGAAAAAGGAATACTAAACCATTTGATGGTGAAAAATATTCAATTTGGAAATTTAGGATTAGAGCGCTTTTAGAGGAAAATGATTTACTAAGTGTGGTTGACAATGAACCCGCAGAAAAGACAGAGGCATCTAGAAAAGCAGATAGATGTGCTAAAAATGTAATTATTGAATATTTAAGTGATTCGTTTCTTGTGTTTGCAAATTCTGATAAAAGTGCCAAAGAAATTTTTGATAATTTAGATGCTATTTATGAGAGAAAAAGTTTAGCTTCCCAACTTTCTTTGCGAAAGCAGTTACTGGCACTTAAATTTAAAGGCGACTCTTCGCTCGTAAACCATTTTCACACATTTGACGATTTGATCACTGAGCTTATTTCTTCAGGAGCGAAAATTGATGAAATGGACAAGATCTCGCATCTTCTGTTAACTCTTCCTTCAAATTATGATGGGGTCATTACGGCAATTGAGACTTTGGCTGAAAGTAATTTAACGTTGGCGTTTGTCAAAACTCGTCTATTAGATCACGAAATAAAAATAAAAACGATTAGTAAAGATACAAGTGCAAAGGTTTTGCAAGCCGTAAATTTCAAAGAACAAAATGAAAACAAAAATAAATTTATTAACAAGCAAAATAAAAAGGTTTTTAAAAATAAAATAAAGCATAGACCTAAGTGCTACCACTGTGGGAAATTTGGTCATGTGAAGAAGGATTGTTTTGTTTTCAAGAGACTAAACACCAATCAAAACATAAATAAAAGTGGAATAGAAAAACAAGCTCAAGTAGCAACAGCTCAGGTAGATCGTGGTTTTGCATTTATGATGAGGCAGAGAGTTGATTCTTTAAATGGAAGCGAAGTTGTATTTATCTTAGACTCAGGAGCTTCGGACCATTTAATAAAAGAAAAAGTATTGTTTGCCGATTATGCCAATTTGGAAAATCCTATCGAAATTGCAATTGCCAAACAAGGAGAAAATATCCATGCAACAGCAAAAGGAATTGTTCAACTAAAAACTCAAGGTAATGAGATAACGCTGGAGGACGTGCTATTTTGCAAAGACGTCCCACATAATCTGTTATCTGTACGCAAAATGCAAAATGCTGGAATGACTGTAGAATTTAATTCTGAAGGTGTAAAGGTCACCAAGGTTGGTCAATTAGTATTCACTGGAGCAAGTGAGTATAATGTCCCATTTGTTAAATTTGAAATAAATAACAAAGCATATGCGTGTAATTGAAAATTAACAAAAAGTGCTGAAAGTCGATTGTGGCATGAAAGGTTGGGCCACATAAGTGTTGGCAAATTTATGGAAATAAAACGTAACGATATGTTTGAAGATATTAGTTTATTAAAAGAGGTAGATATAAATAATGAACTATGTGAAGCTTGCGTTAATGGAAAGTTATCGAGACTTAAGTTTGAAAAATATAAAAATAAAGATTTCATTAATAGGCCCTTATTTGTTATTCATTCAGATATCTGTGGTCCGATAACACCGTGTACAATCGATAATAAAAATTATTATGTAGTTTTTATTGATCAGTACACACATTATTGTGTGACGTACTTAATAACGTATAAATCTGACTTGTTTTCGGTTTTTAAAGATTTCATTGCGAAAGGAGAAAGCCATTTTAATCTTAAAGTAGTAAATTTCTATATTGACAATGGAAGGGAATATTTGTCTAACGAGATGCGTGAATTTTTTTCTGAAAAAGGTATCAGCTATCATTTGACTATTCCTCACACTCCACAGCTAAATGGTGTTTCTGAACGAATGATCAGAACAATTACAGAAAAGGCTCGTTCCATTGTTAATGGAGCTAAACTGAATAAAAATTTTTGGGGCGAACCAAATTAGGTTTAAAGCTGTGGAATGTAGAATCAAGGAAGTTTATGACAGCTAGAGATGTTGTGGTGGATGAAACAAATATGTTGAATTCAAGGTCGGTAGAAGACTGTGCTTCACAGTCAGAAGACTCAATGTTCCAAAATGACAGACTGGAACAGTTAGAAGGTTCTTGTTTGGAAAATAAAAGCGAAAAACAGGAAGTCGATTTTCAGGATGCAAACACTGAAAATGTAGAGTCTTGCTTTCCATTACCTGAAATGGAAAATATTGAAGCTGTTAATGACAGTTCAAAAATAATTATACAGCCTTGTGAAAATTCCACAAATCTAAAGAATATCGATCCAGTTGTAGTTACTGGTGATAACGAAGAAATCAGACGCAGTGAGAGATTAAAAGACAAACCTAAAATTTCTTATAGATTATTAGAAAAATGTTTAATGAATTCTTATACTTACTTTAATAATATCCCAAATTGTTTTGAAGAAATTAAAAATCGGGATGATAAGGTTATTTGGGAAAAGGCAATTCAAGATGAATTAGATTCCCATTCTCAAAACAATACATGGTCTTTGGTACAAAGGCCTCAAAACAAAAACATAATTGATTGTAAATGGGTGTTTACCATTAAACAAGATGAATTCGGCAACTTAGTCCGATATAAAGCAAGACTTGTAGCGCGGGGCTTTACGCAAGAATATCTGACGGATTACGAAGAAACATTTGCGCCAGTTGCACGTATTTCTAGTTTTCGATTTATTCTGGCATTAGCAAATCAATATGATTTGAAAATTCATCATATGGATGTCAAGACAGCATTCCTTAATGGAAACCTTAAAGAGGAAATTTATATGAAAATTCCTCAAGGATTGACACATGATGAGGGAAAAGTCTGTAAGTTAAATAAAGCTATTTATGGTCTAAAACAAGCAGCCAGGTGCTGGTTTGAAGCTTTTGAAAATGTCTTAAAAGAAATCGGTTTTGTCAATCTAGGAGTTGACCGATGCATTTATATTATAGATAAAGGAGATATATCTTTAAATATATATGTACTATTGTACGTGGATGATGTAGTGATAGTCACTCAAAAGATTGAAACAATGTCAAAATTTAAATCTTATTTGATGAAGAAATTTAAAATGACCGATTTAAAAGACATCCGACATTTTATTGGCATAAAAATAGATAGGCATAGGGATCAATTATATCTCAGTCAGTCAGCTTATATAAATAATGTTTTAAGAAAATTTAATATGGAAAATTGTAATCCAGTTAGTACACCACTACCCAGCAAACTGAACTATAAAGACTTAGAATCAGAAGAGACACATGATGCGCCATGTCGTAACTTAATTGGATGTTTGATGTACATTATGTTATGTACTCGCCCAGATTTAAGTACATCGATAAGTATATTAAGTAGGTACACCAATAATAATAATAAAGAGTTATGGCAGTGTCTGAAAAGAGTACTACGATATCTTAAAGGCACAGTAAATTTAAAATTAACTTTCACAAAGAATGTTAATCCTGAAAATATTATTCTGGGCTATGCCGATTCTGATTGGGCGGGAAACGAAACAGACAGACGAAGTACAACAGGATACTTATTTAAAATGTTTGAAAAATGTCTCATTTGCTGGAGTACCATGAAACAGAAATCAGTTGCCGCTTCATCTACTGAAGCGGAGTATATGGCTTTATTTGAAAGTGTTAGAGAAGCCTTATGATTAAAATCCTTAATTAATGAAATAAAGCTGGAGTTAAATGAACCAATAACTATATTTGAGGACAACCAGGGTTGTATAAGTATAGCTAATAATCCAACCTGCCTCAAGAGAACTAAGCACATAGATATTAAATATCATTTCACTCGAGAACAAATTGAAAAGAAACTAATTTCTATCAAGTATATTTCTACAGATGAGCAGTTGGCTGATGTTTTGACGAAACCATTACCAGCAGTAAGATTCCTCTATTTACGGAGCCAATTGGGACTTACTGAATAGAAGCCCTCTATAACAGCAACATCATTATTAACAATTATGTTTATTTGCAGTTTCTTTTTATGAAGTAATTAACTGAAATTACAAAAATTTTATAATTTATTAATGTTACTTTTTGATATATTTATTGAATTGAACTATTTTATTTATTAATTGAATTTAAAATGAATTGTTTATCTGAAATTACGGAAGCTATAATTTATAAATATTAATTTGATATATTAATTGAATTTAAAGAAATTATAATTAAGAAATATTATTTTGATATATTAATTGAATTTAAAGAAATTATAATTAAGAAATATTATTTTGATGTAATTGAATTTTATAATTTTGATTGGTCGAATTTGGTTTTTCTGGGTTTTCCCAAATTCCTCGCAGCGAATGCTGGACCATGATTTTTGTACTCCCCAGTATATGCACACTCGTCAGATAAGATATTTTGTATTTTATATTTTAAACTTATTAATGTAACTTTTGAGGAGGTGTGTTGAGAAATAGCAAAAGCCACATTAAAGAACAATCAAGAATGTACGAAGAAACGAAACAGAAGAAATAACGGAACTATCGAACATTCCTCCAGTGGCATCATATACTCTTTTTCGTTCTTTATTTCTCTCCGTTAGTGTTTAGTTCTTCCTAAGCGACGAGTGCGTGCAGACGAAAATATCAGAACTAATAAATATACACAGCATATATATATATCGTACATAAATTACCCAAGTCTTATTATTTAAAACATTATTGCCTACTGCATAAACTAATATAAATAAATGTCTTATTTACATTGAAGATATTGTACTGTCTATTGGTGGTCAAAACTTGACTTATTATGGACTTCCACTACCAATTAGATCCGAGGAAATTGTTCCAAATATCATAGAGAAACCAATTATGAAAATTGCGATAATTTTGTTGTTAATAATGAGCTACTTCTTACTGCTGGGCAAAAACAAGTATACGAAAAGATACTACATAGCGTTGAAGCAGAAGAGGGAGAAATCTATTTTTTAGATGCACCTGGTGGAACAGGTAAAACGTATCTTTTAAATTTATTATTGGCAAAGGTACGGCAAAGTAAAAAATTGCATTGGCCGTTGCTTCTTCCGGTATCGCAGCCACTTTACTTAATTGTGGTCGCACAGCGCATTCTACACCTAAGATTCCATTTAATTTGATTCATTTAGAAACACCACATTGCTTAATTTCAAAGCAATCTAATATTGCTGCTGTGCTCAAAGATTGCAAGCTTATTGTTTGGGATGAGTGTACTATGGGCCATAAAGGTGCTTTTGAAGCTGTAGATCGATCTCTGAAAGACATTCGAGATAGAGCAGATGAAATAAATGCGTGCTTAAAGTCTTCAATTTTCTGGCCCAAAATACAGAAAATTGCATTAACAAAGAATATGCGAGTGCACTTAAAAGGTGATAGCATAGCTGGTGAATTTGCAGAAATGCTTCTTCAAATAGGAAATGGATTATTTCCAACCCATGATGGCAAAATAACTTTACCATCAACTTTGTGTCATGTTGTGAAAAGTATTGAAGAACTAACTCTAAAAATATTTCCGGATATTACAAATATCTCTCAAAAATCACTCGAATGATTTTCAGAACGTGCTATTTTGACTGCGAGAAATGACAATAAACTGGAAATAAACGAGTTTTTATTAAAATCATTTCAAAGTTTAGAAATTACATATAACTCTATTGATTCTGTGACTGAAATCGAAGATGCAGTTCTTAATTCATTAAATCCGGCTGGCCTGCCTCAACATAAATTACCTTTCAAGATTGGTTCACCTGTAATGTTGACTTGAAACCGCCAAAACTGTGCAATGGTACAAGATTGAAAGCTAAAGTCATTCATAAGAATGTTGTCGAAGCAATTATCTTTACTGGCAATGATATAGGGGAAACGGTTTTTATACCGAGAGCTCCATAAATACCTTCTGATTCTGAATTTCCAATTTAATTTAAAAGATTGCAAATTCCTTTAAAAGTTTGCTTGGCGTTAACAATTAATAAATCACAGGGAAATTAGCCGGACAAGACTTAAGACCCGATTGTTTTTCTCATGGCCAATTTTATGTTGCCTGCTCAAGAGTCATTTCACCAAAAAGTTTATTCATATTAGCACCTGACGGAAAAACAACCAATGTCGTTTATAAAGAAGCTCCTTAAAGTTGTTAATAATTGCAAATTAAATTCAATAAGTGGATAAGGCCTACTGGGGAAACCACAATAAAAATTACGCGCCTGATTCTCTACCTCAATGGTGGCGTGGAAAAGAGAATATTCAATACTTTGTTTTAATATGTTGTTAAATATTTTCTAATTTATTTATTTTTATCTATCTTCTATTGCTAAAATTAATATAAACTATCCGCTCAGCGAAGTAAGCGGGCCACTTACTAGTTTCATATAAAATATTCATCACAATTCTGCATGTTGGTTTTTACAGAGACTTCAGTAAACTCCGTAAGCAGTGGTCGTGAATCTAATTTTGCTTTCGAAACATGTTTGTATCCCGGTAAAATGTCAGCTCTATGTTGCCTCAAAGATGCCCGTAGTATCTCATATTTCTCTTTTGAAAGCTCTAAGTCCATAAACAACGCCAAAGCTTCTTCGGGACCATACTTTGTGAGGTTAGTGTTTGGGGGCGTGAGAATGCTTTTCTTAATTCTTTGTAGTCGCGGTGGGCTGGCAATAGCAAATGATTTTGTAATCTGTGACCTTACTTTTTCAACATCCTTTGTATATTTAATAGACAGCGCTTCCGATAAATGTTCCATGGATAAATCATTTGTTGAATCAGCAAGTTTGCTCTTTCTTGTAAAATTTGTGCACTCTTCCATGTTTTTAGTTGGCCTTCCTCTTGCTCGGCCGGTGGATATGCTGGGTTCATCTCCTGTCAATGTATCAAGGATGGTATCATTATTGAGCCAGTCCTGGTGTGTGGAGTTGAATCCCTCAATCATTCTATTTGCTTGCATCTATATTGAGTTTAGTCTGGCATAAGTCAAGGCAAGTTTTTGTTTTACATTTTCACTTCTCTGTACATTGCCGTATAAACTATCAAGTTCTTCAAAGGCAGCTTCCATGAAATTTGTTGGTGTGTCTGACTTCCTAAACAGGTCAAATAATTGTTGATTGTTCAATGACATGTTTGAAGAGTAATACAGTACTTGTCTCTCCAATTTTCAGTCGTAGACTAATCCAGAGACTATGATTTTTTTTCAATACATAGTCTTATCTGCTACCTGATAGATAACTGAGTTTAGGGACCAGAATTTAACAAAGGGTTCCAGGAAAGCATAACTAAATGAAAAACAAAAATCATGCATCTTTACAATAAGGAACGAAATAATAACGATAAGAATGGGTTTTCATGGTTATGTGTCATAAATGGCCCAGAAATGCATGCAACACATTTTTTACATTTGACTTTTTTCACTATTTTACCTCTAAAAACCACAGGGGTAGATTCGGGCAGCTGAAAATTTTTGCATTAGATACAGGAATAATCAAAGAAATGATTTTGCAAATATGGCAGATGTAAAATGTGCTGATTTTTTTAATTTTCCATCAAAGTTGAAAAATAGTGAAAAAATGGATAGTTGGTAAATATTGATTTACCTGGCCAACCGCAGAGCAAACATTAAAATTTTTTTTTCTTTTTTTTTTAATAAAAAGATCTATTAATATAATTAAAAATAATGATGATCCGTTTCTTAGTTCTTGAGATATTGTATCTCAAAGCCGACAAAAGCACATTAAAATTGCGATTTTTATGCAACACAAAAAATCAGTCAACTTTGCAGGGCTATATCTTCTAAACAAAAAATCTGGTTGTATTAAGGATTGCAGATCTGAAATCGTGGGAAAATTTCCAACAAAGTTGGTTAATTCAATATTTTTTAGAGGCACATGCAATTTTTGATTTTTGCAACTTGTCTTGTTCTACGGGCGCCACTGTGCGACGGCACAATGCAACTAGCTTGGCATTTGTGTTTTCTTGGGCATCAACAATTCCTGCAGCAATGGCGGATTTTGGTTCTGTCCTATTGCTAGTAGACTGATCTGCAATATCAGCTTGTTCTTTGAAGTAAGTTCTGGTTTTTTGAACCAATACATGAACCTCTTTGGAAAACTTGTGGTATGGGTGGTTTAGAGTTTTTGACCAAGACATTGTTGTTCTTGAAAATAGTCCACTTTTCCTCAAGGATTGTGGCCTTGGCTTGGTAGTAGCCAGGTTTTGCCTTCCGATCTGCTGGGTCCTTGTTTGTGTTCTTTATAAGCCTTGATACCTCTTGGCTTATTTCTTCCTGCGCATCTAGGACATTTTTCAATAAGAGTGATTTCTCTGTGCTCATTTTGTCGCCTTGTTGACAATGACTAAGCTACCAGAATCACCTTTGTTATGTTGTTGTATATAGCTCTTTGATTACTCCCGACACGGTGGAAGTGTTTTATTCGCTCGGCCTGAGCTGGATTACGCTTCTATTCGCAACCGTGTGGTGTGGTCAAAGGAGTAGCGAGCTATATGTTGTAGACAGGATCCTTCCTAGGAGTCCTTTGTCGGGGTCACCGATATTCTGTGTGTTCAGCATAATTTGGTGTTGCTTAAAGTTTTATTGGGCTAATAAATGTAATGTTTTGTGTATGGTCTTGACCTAGCTTTACACCTCATAATATAAATGTGTGCTGACTTGTATGTGACTTAACAACTCCAATGCAGTCCTCATTGACATGCAGCAAGCCTTCTATAAAGTGTGGCACGTTGGCCTACTGTGCAAAATTAAAAACTTGCACCGTTCTATGGACTGTTAAGGACATATCTCGAAGGACGAGAGTTTAAGATCAAAGTAAGGGGCACTTATTCGACGAATTATCAAATGAGAGCAGGAATTTCACAGGGCAGTGTTCTTGAACCGCTGTGCTATTCGTTGTATGCTGCCGATATATCCAGGCCCAACTGTCAACATATGATAGCCCCTCTAAGGCTCTTATTGCGACCTATGCAGATGACATTGCAGTCATTTACAATCCAGCTGACGCGAAGAAACAGCAAATGGTCTACAGGTTTACCTTAACACGCTTGCAGCTTGGTGCAAACGGTGGAATCTTAAGGTCAATCCGCTGAAGACAACAAACCCCAGCTTCACGCTTAAAAAGCTTTTAATGAATACCCCTGCAATTCAGCTGGAGGGAGAAAACCTAGATCAACCGTCGCAAGTCATATATCTTGGCATCACCCTGGACAAGCGCCTTACTTTTGGGCCACATTTCAAGGCCAGGGTGAAAAAATGTGTCCACAGAATTCAGCAACTCACACAACTATACTTTTATTGCTCTTTGCTTGTATTGAAAACTGTGTTCGCCAACAAGAATAGAACTTATATAGAGTCGTCATGAGGCCAAATTCTGACTGCCAGTTGGAATAGGCAATCGTGGCGACACCTCTCTCACAAAGCGCTGCTGCTGCTTTTTTCTCTGCCAGCGCATTTCATGCCCGATTATCAAGCCACTCGGCTTGGCGACTGTTATACGCTTCTTTTCCCTCATAGCACAGCCAGCCAGCCATTATCTGAGTATTTTGCTTGTATAAACATATGAGCGTGTCTACGTAACACGTATTATCATTTTTTATCATTTTTGCGACGTTGCCTTAGTGAAGATATGTTTTATACCCACATTCATATATATTTATAAATGTATGCTGTTTTGCTAGGATTTCTACTGATTTTTGCTATTTTGTTTGGGCTGGCTAGTGTTAGTGTGTTAGTGGTTTTGTATTTCTACATGACATATTTAATTGTATGCGTAGCATTTGCCATGGCATTCATTGACCTTTCTCTACTATTATTTGGTGCAGAATTTTTATTTTGCCTACAAAAACCTAAAAAGCAATACTTCCAAGGCAGCCAAATATCATATTTTGTGCTGATCGACCATTTGCAGTATCAGGCGAACAGCAATATAAACAAGCGTCTAGTAAAATAAGCAGCCGAATATCAGTTTTGCATTGCTGGTCATATATACTCTATCATGCTTTCAGCTCTATGACCATTTTCAGCAATTTTGCCATCGCAACTACCATACGCTTATGCAGCGAGTTCTATTCTTGTTGCTGTCAATAGAAACAAGTAAGAAGGCTCTAGTCGGGAGAGCCCGACTAGAAGATACCCTGAACCCAGTTGCAATAAATATATTTAATTTATATAAGACTTTGGTATACTGGCTTAGCTTCAATCGATTAAGTTCAATATCTCCGGTGTTTCTCAACCGATTTGGACGAAATTTTCAGAAAAGTTCTATCATTATCCATTACTTCAACCCTCATTTTTAGATTTACCAAATTCGATATTTTATTGTTATCGATATTATTTGTATATCGGAAACCAGAATATTTATCGATAATTTGAAGCAAACTTGTTCTGCTCATGGTATAGGAGAGCTTAAATACAAAATCAGAAGTCTCTAGCTCTTGTAGTCTCTGAGATCCACGCGTTCATACAGACGGACAGACGGACAGACAGACGGACAGACGGACATGGCTATATCGTCTCGGCTGTTGATGCTGATCAAGAATATATATACTTTATAGGGTCGGAGATGCTTCCTTCTGCCTGTTACATACTTCTGCACAAAACCATTATACCCTTATTTACCCATTTTATGGGTTAAGGGTATAAAAAGAGAACTGCTTAACCTCTTAA
The DNA here is from genome assembly GCA_030179655.1 of Scaptomyza flava. Lineage (NCBI taxonomy): Eukaryota > Metazoa > Arthropoda > Insecta > Diptera > Drosophilidae > Scaptomyza > Scaptomyza flava. Next base: position 67,887,736 of record JARNME010000404.1, on the reverse strand, counting down.
AAAATTGTGCATTAAATGATTTGATGATTTTGGAATTCTTTTGTGAAGACGGTATGTATATTTTTGACTTATAAATATATAATGCATAATAATTTATTTCTCTTTGTAGAAGAATTGAAAAAATAAATTTGATGATGACTTTGGCTGTCGGCGAAACATGCAGATATAGCGTCCCTTTCCTGCAAAACACTGTACCAAAATCGAAATACTTTTTAACAGATGTATTGGGAAACATGGATGAAAATCGATTTAAGAAAATTACGCGCGTAAGCCGCATTACTTTTCAAGTGCTACTTGATCTAATAAAACATGATGAGAATTTCAACTGTGCTCGATCATGTAAACAACTGGCAATTGAAACTCAATTGATTATCGTTTTGTACCGTATGGGCTCGAGTGGCGAAGGTGCATCTATTTCCAAAATTGAGTTTTTGATGCCTTATCGAAGTATTCAGGGTTGCTTTTAACGGCTTCCACAATAGCAGTCAGCAGATTTATGGTTTGTTGCTGACTCCAACGTTAGGTGCCATTCGCACGTTTACGTTTTGCCTATATATTATTTATAATAATATGAATAAATAAATGATTTTTTTAATTAGTTTAATATATTTATGTACTTACTTCTTCCATGACAAGTTGAATCGTGCTAAAATTCAGCTGGTAATGCAATGCAACAAGTATTGCCACATTTGCAACACAAAATGCTGTGGCATTATTGCCACTTTATTGCAAATGAATTTCTATACAAAACTGAACAGCTGTTTCGCGACATTGCCATATTGCGATAAATGCAACAAATGCAACTAGTTTACAACTTTAAATGAATACCACTAACATTTTCATTGTTCAACACTACCGTACCAGCAGTAGCTAAGAGAACTGCAGACCTAAAATGTACGTACTGTACTGAAGCTGTACGGGACCATTTTTTTTATATGAAGTTTTTGCTGTACCGGAGCTGTACAGGCGTCTGCGTACAGGCCTTAAGCAAATGAGATGCCAGAACTTAATAGTATCGCGGCGACGCACAGTGTCGCCATTTGACTTTTTTCGTTGCAAAAATCTTAACTTTTGAACCAAACAAAATAATCGGTCTATTTACAAAGCATCTGAAAGATAATTAATCAACCTTTAAAATGAGTATTTGAAATGAATTCTACGATTTTTAGGGGCCTATTCAGGGGTATGCAAAGTAGAAATTTGTGAAAAAAATAAATTTTATGGGAAGGAAAAAAATTTTGTTATAATTTTTGATATTTTTTGTATTGTTTTTAAGGCTTTCAAATTTTAAAATTAATATTACAATTAAAAAAATTATTAAGTTTTAAGCTTTTTTTTTTAATCTCTATATATATAAAAGAGTTTGTCCTGATGATAATGGAAGAGTCACAGCCTAAACGAAAAGAGCTAGAAGGCTGAAATTTTCACACAATTTTCTATGCAGGTAGGAGGTGAGCACTAAGAAGGGAATTTTTATTTGAACAACTCCTTTAAGTACCTCCCATACGATTTGGAGCACTTTTTACCCAATTTAAAAAAAAAACAAGTGGAAACGTTGCAGTCGGACGCAACCGACTGCGGTATACTCGATACCAGTATTAAAAATTTTGATGCCCATCCATGTGGGATGTCAATTGCTATCTTCATACCAAATATGGTGACTCTAGCTCGAAGTTTGTATAAAGTGGGGAAAGGGGGGCTGGGGCGGTATGGTTGGGCGTGGCATCCAAATTTTTGCTGCAGATCCTTGTGGAATGTCAAATGCTACCTTCATACCAAATTTGGTGAATCTAGCTCGAAGTTTGTATAAAGTGGGGAAAGGGGGGCTGGGGCGGTATGGGTGGAATTGCATCCAAATTTTTGATGCAGATCTTTGTGGAATGTCAATTGCTATCTTCATAACAAATTTGGTGACTCTAGCTCAAAGTTTGTAAAAGTGGGGAAAGGGGGGCTGGGGGCGGTATGGTTGGGCGTGGCATTCAAATTTTTGGTGCAGATCTATGTGGGATGTCAATTGCTATCTTCATACCAAATTTGGTGAATCTAGCTCGAAGTTTGTATAAAGTGGGGAAAGGGGGGCTGGGGCGGTATGGTTGGGCGTGGCATCCAAATTTTTGCTGCAGATCCTTGTGGAATGTCAAATGCTACCTTCATACCAAATTTGGTGACTCTAGCTCAATGTTTGTATAAAGTGGGGAAAGGGGGGCTGGGGGCGGTATGGTTGGGCGTGGCATCCAAATTTTTGCTGCGGATCCTTGTGGAATGTCAAATGCTACCTTCATACCAAATTTGGTGACTCTAGCTCAAAGTTTGTATAAGGTGGGGAGAGGGGGGCTATGGGGCTGGGGGCGGTATGGTTGGGCGTGGCATCCAAATTTTTGATGCAGATCCTTGTGGAATGTCAAATGCTACCTTCATACCAAATTTGGTGACTCTAGCTCGAAGCATGTAAAAGGTGGTGAAAGGGGGGCTATGGGGCGGTATGGGTGGGCGTGGCATTCAAATTTTTGCTGCAGATCTTTGTGGAATGTCAAATGCTACCTTCATACCAAATTTGGTGACTCTAGCTCAAAGTTTGTATAAGGTGGGGAAAGGGGGGCGGAATGGATGGGCTAGGCTCCAATTTTTTACCCAATTTAAAAAAAAAACAAGTGGAAACGTTGCAGTCGGACGCAACCGACTGCGGTATACTCGATACCAGTATTAAAAATTTTGATGCCCATCCATGTGGGATGTCAATTGCTATCTTCATACCAAATATGGTGACTCTAGCTCGAAGTTTGTATAAAGTGGGGAAAGGGGGGCTGGGGGCGGTATGGGTGGAATTGCATCCAAATTTTTGATGCAGATCTTTGTGGAATGTCAATTGCTATCTTCATAACAAATTTGGTGACTCTAGCTCAAAGTTTGTAAAAGTGGGGAAAGGGGGGCTGGGGGCGGTATGGTTGGGCGTGGCATTCAAATTTTTGCTGCCGATCCATGTGGGATGTCAATTGCTCTCTTCATACCAAGTTTGGTGACTCTAGCTCGAAGTTTGTATAAAATGGGGAAAGGGGGGCTGGGGGCGGTATGGTTGGGCGTGGCATCAAAATTTTTGCTGCAGATCCTTGTGGAATGTCAAATGCTACCTTCATACCAAATTTGGTGACTCTAGCTCAAAGTTTGTATAAGGTGGGGAAAGGGGGGCGGAATGGATGGGCTAGGCTCCAAAACTTTGATGCAGATTGTTGGGGGTCGTTGCCAGCTATCTTCCTACCAAATTTGGTGGCTCTAGCTCCACTACTCTGGAATATACACGCATTCCCGTTTTTGATGAAGCGTTGGGGCAGATGGGGTTGGCTAGTGCGGTATTGGTGGGCGTGGCATCCAAACTTTGGATGCAGTTTTTGGGGGGTCATCAACACCTATCTTGGCACCAAATTTAGTGGCTATAGCTCAAAAACTGTGGGAGATATAGGCTTTATTGACTTTAAAATGCGGGGGGGCTGGGGGCATAATGGGTGGGCGTGGCTCCAAAACTTTGATGCAATTCTTTTGGGGTTGTTGCCAGCTATCTTCCTACCAAAGTTGGTGGCTCTAGCTCCACTACTCTGGAAGATACACGCATTCCCGTTTTTGACGAAGCGTTGGGGCAGATGGGGGTGGCTAGTGCGGTATTGGTAGGCGTGGCATCCAAACTTTGGATGCAGTTTTTGTCTCACCAAATTACGTAGTTCTAGCTGTCAGGATGTGCGAAATATGAGGATTTATCGGTTTTGAGTTATCGAATTTATCGATTTGCGAGCCCCCCAGTTATCGTAGAACCCCCATCTTGACACTTTAATTTACTATCCCATAGATAAAGAGAATTGGAAAGTTTCAAGTCTCTAGCTTGAAGGGTGTGGAAAAAAGTTGCGTTCATACAGACGGACAGACACCATGACGGACATTGCACAAACCCAATATACTCTTTACCTTCGGTATCGAGTATAATTACAATTACAACAAGTACCCATTCCACTACTGTCGCCTGATTGTCGCACAAGCTGAGGGTTTGATCGCGAGCGAGAATACAAAAACAAAACAAATGCGCAGTGACACAAGCAAAGTCAAAAAAAAATTTATGTGTGTCCGATCACATGGGAGATGTGTTAACATATGTATTTTGTTACTGTATAAATGTTACATGATTCAATAGAAACAAAATAGAATACGTTTTTATATAAGTTTATTGGATAAGTTTACTATTTAATTTTTTTATTTTGACATTTTGTACCTTTGAAAGCACAAAAGCTGTTTTCGCACTGCATCACAACTGATTTAGAATCCAGTTTATGTATCATATTTCAGTACTGACAAAATTGGTCTATGATAACTGAAATAGGATACATAAACGTTAGATTGCAGATTATTTAAATAACGGGAAAACACAGCATCAATTGTCGTTCCTTGAATAGTAGTTGGAGAGTCTGGTGAAGTATTTAGAACGAGGTTGAATTTTCATTCTCTTCCGATATTCTGCCTGATATACCCTGTTTTGTTCTCTTCTTCTTTCTTCAGCAGTCAATGAATTTGACGTAGATGGTTGCATAGGAACAATTTTCTTTCTCTTCCGATATTCTGCCTGTTTTAATCTGTTTTGTTCTCTTCTTTCTTCTGCAGGCAATTTATTTGTCGTAGATGGACGATCTTGTTGCAATTGTTCGTGTTGCTGCTCATTTGTATTGAAATTAAATAATGAATTTTAAATATACCAAAACATTGTGCACCGTGTGTATAATAGCCCTTACACGATATATACTCACTTCCATTATGTACAAAGTTTAAAAGTATTTCACTAAAACAGTTGACGTTCGCGCAATATATAAAATCACTTCACTTTGCTACAATGCTTTTGTTTATTTTCGCGATGATTCTACTTTGATAGATTAGATTAAACAATATATTTGCTTGTTATATATGGAATATTAAACGAATTTTTTTGCAAATAATCTAACAACTTCTATTAGATTTTATCAACCTTATTTTATTTTATCCGAAATATCGAAAAATGGCTAAAATGTCAACGTTGTCCATTGCTGATGGAAACATTAATCTCATAGACTTAAATAATCGATATTTCTTTCCAATTAATGATCTAATAATATTAAAAAAATAAATATACCCTTGCACAAAACTTTTTCAGTTAATACTGTGACTCTAGTTTATAAAACTAGTTTATAAAATTATATGAATAAAAAGTATTGCTAAATTTTAAATTCGCTACCTCACTCGCATGCTTATACATATTATTTTACTTGCTCGCTGTCTTGCTGTCTGTATATCTGTTCGCTTCTACAATCGACTCATAGTTCACCAATACCAAAGAATGGTAACGCTGTGTGCTAACGCTGTGTGATATGTATACATTGACATTTTTTAAAGTTACCCTACCGCCGCTAAAGATGTTAACACATCAAAAAAGGTTCGTACACTTGCAAAAAAGAAACGGATTTCCGCTTCTTAATGAATAAGTGCATACACAATTAAGTGAACAATGCGCTTGAAAATAATTTTCATAATTTTAATTTTTTTTTTCACTTCGCACAGTGAACATTTTTTTTTTTTTAAATTTGTGTGCCTTTGACAATTGATTCACGACCCAAGTAGCGTTCGTTGTTGTTGTCAGTGTTGTTGTTGGGCACGCACTGCTACTTTTTGTTGATTTTAAAAAACAACAACAATATAACAAAACTTGGTGCTTCCAGAAAAATTTCCCACACCAGAATATGTTATGGGGGTGGATTCGCCTACTTGCTGCTTATAGAACTTAGACAAAACGTAACACACTAACATAATTGATATATTATTGATATACAATTTCGAATAAGCAAAGGGCGTTCACATATGCGCGCGTGTTGCTCTTAAGGCCTATTTACTCCAGCGATAAGACGTAAAACGAGAAACATAAAACGAGAGACGTAAGACGAGAGACGTAATAATTTTTTTTGCAATTACTCTCAACGTAATACGTAAACAGCTGTGCCAATTAAAACAAAGCGAACAAAGGCAACAAGAATTTTATTTTTTCCAAAATCGATATGGAAATAGATGAAATAGGCGAACTGTTTTTATGTTTGTGCAAAATGTTCAAAATTATAGTATTGCTTTCTGTGCTTTATTTTTAAAATCTGTTTGCTTCTTGTCATATAGCAAAGGATTTGCCTCTACAAGGGCTATTAACTCATGGTCATTAATTTCCATTTTAATAATATTATTTTGTCAGCACAAATACTCTACAAGGCGCAAAAAAACAAGAAATGAAATCAGTTGTGCACATCAAAACGTAAGACGAGAGTCTGCTTTCTGTTTTCTGCAGAAAGATTTTACGTCTCTCGTTTTACGTTTCTCGTTTACGTCTGGAGTAAGCGCTAACATTGTTTGCCGTAAGGTTGATCACTACAGCTGTTTACGTCTCTCATTTTACGTTTCACGTTTTACGTCTTATCGCTGGAGTAATTAGGCCTTTATGATAACCAGATAATTTGAAATCTCGCTCCGATCATGCTCCTTTGTTGTTGCTCACTTACGTTCACTCTCTACTTTATGTGCGCGCTTTGCATGTCAATCATAAAGTTTAATAACCCTAGCTCCTCCGCACACACTAAGTTAAAGCTAAAGGCAATGTACAATTCACTTAACTGCACCCTCTTAGATATGTTTTGCATTGATTCAGTGCGTGCGAAGAAGGTAGCATTACTACGCTCTTTGTTTGACTTGCAGAGCGCGCGCATACATAAGAGAGTTAGCCGAAATAGCTATAATTGGTGATGGAGCCTGCCTTTTTATAGCTCTTCTAAACAATATGAGTGCGCTATGTCATACTTATGGTACTGCATGTGAGCTTCAAGCAGCAGCAGAAATTTTTGCTGTAAATTTCAAACTTTTTCAGAATGAAAATTTATTACAAGCATTTGGAAATAATATGCATCCCGTTGCGTTTTACCGGTCCATTAATGAATGGACATTTTGATGTTTATACTCCTTTAGAGGAAGTATTAACTCAAGATTCTGATACGTCAAGTGAATGTAAAACCGAAAATGTTAAAAGTCCTGTTAAAAGACTTAGTCGGTTCGCCGACAAGGCAGCAAAAAGGTACTTAAACATTTATTTGAAAAAAAATCGTAATATGTATTAATAGGGGTAAGCGCATAATTTTGAAGCTCATAGAGTTGCAGTGAGAAGACATCAGGCTAATAATCCTGATGCACGTCAAGAAAGGCGTTTGCGTGCATGGACTGTTAAAGCCATGTCTGGCTTAAACTATGATTTTGAAATAGCTTACAAGTCAGATAAAGTTACTCAACTTATTCAAACATTGTAATGCTTTAAAATGGAAAAATGAGCCTTTGGGTATATGTTGCAAGGCAGGAAAAGTTAAGCTTTCCCAAAATGAAAGTTTGCCTGATCCACTTAAAAGCTTAATAATTTCTGCTTTCAAATGACTTCTTTCGGAAGTACAAAAACTATAAATGAAAGTTGGTCAACCTTTAAAGTCCAAGGAAAAGTGTATCACTTAATTGGTAGTGTCCAACCTTTGCCAAATGAAGAAATGAAGTTTCTTAAAATTTATTTGGTTGGTGATGATGAAAAGGAAGCTCAACTATGTTTCAAAAATATTTCAAATGTTGATTGTAGCCTAGTAAAGGATCTTCAATGTACTTTTCATCATAATAATCTTTTTTAAAAGATCTAAAAATGGCTCTCAATAAAATACCAACAAGTACTAAAGATTATAAATTGGTTATACATACATGCTGATCGAACACCCGCTGGTGCACATTGAGGGCTTTACAATGCACCTCTATCAAGCGAAGTAGCTTTAGTTATTGTTGGTCAGCAATTTGAAAAGCGCGATATTATTATTGAAAGCCATAATGCCTTACAGTACCCTTTGATAATTCCTTATGGCGAAGATGGCTATTCAGTGAATATACCACAATGGAATCCATTTTTAAAAAAAGAGGAACCAAAAAAAAAAATGATATCTGCGTTAAGCTTTTACAGCTATAAAATAATGATTCGTCAATCTGAGATAAATCATTTAATTTATTTTCGTTCCCTTTTTAGTCAGTTTTTGGTTGATCAGTATGCTAAAATTGAAACAAACATCTACAAGATGCAATAGGCCAACAAGATATTGTCGCAACTCAACTTGGTCAGATGGTAATTTTACCATCTTCTTTTACAAGCTCTGCACGATATATGCATGAAAAGACTCAAGATGCTAAGACATATGTTCGCCATTATGGGCGACCAGATCTTTTCGTAACATTCACATGCAATCCACAATGGTATGACATAAAAAGTGTTTTATTACCAAGTCGAGATTTTCATTTAAAAGTTAAAGCTTTGATGTCACTGTTGACAAAAGGTTCTTTGTTTTGGAAGCGTGCAATGTTTCATGTACTCTGTGGAATGGCAAAAGCGGGGTTTACCATATATATATATTCTGCTTTGGTTAGAAAATAAAATAAGACGAGATAAAATCGATAAAATTATCTGTGCCGAAATACCAAACGCAGATGAGGGTCCTTTGTTATTTAACATTGTTGAGTCAAATATGATTCATGGTCCTTGCGGTGCATTTAATAATAAATCGCCATGCATGAAAAATGGAAAAGGTTTCCTCGACAATTAGTTAAAGAAACTGTGACTGGAAAAGATAGTTACTCTCTATATAGTAGAAGAGCGCTAGAAGATGATGGTAATGCAATTAATATAAATGGTAATTGCATAGATAATCGTTGGATTATGCCTTATAACTGTGTACTATTGAGAACATTTGAAGCTCACATAAATGTTGAGTATTGTAGTTCTGTAAAGTCTATTAAATACATTTGTAAATATGTTAACACGGGCAGCGATCAAGCATCATTTACTTTAAAAACCAACGTAATGAAATAAATATGTACGAAAGTGGCCGTTATATAAGTAGCTCAGAAGCGGTATGGAGAATCCTTGCATTTCCCATACATAAACGTTTTCCGGCTATTACACACTTAGCAGTTCATTTAGAAAATGGTCAACGGATATATTTTACCCCAATAATCCGCAACAATTACTTGACAGATTAAGCACTACACCCAAAACCACTTTGCTAGCTTTCTTTGAGCTATGCACACGTGATGAGTTTGCAAGAACGCTTCTATATTGTGAAGTTCCATCGTATTTAACATGGAACAATAAAGAATTTCAATGAAGAAAACGAGGGGATGATGTGCCAAATTTTCCTGCAGCTAAAAGAGATTTAGCTTTGGGAAGAGTTTACACTATTCATCCCAATAATACAGAGTGTTTCTATTTAAGACTCTTACTACATTTTGTAAGAGGCGCAACTTCATTTTCAAATTTAAAAACCGTTAATGGTATAGCATACGCATCATTTCAATTGGCGTGTAAAGCTCTAGGATTACTAGAAGATGATAAGCACTTGGATTCAACTATAGCCGAAGCTGTCATATGTCAAAATCCTACAAAACTGAGAGAACTTTTTGCAAAAATGTTAGAATTTTGTCAAATTTCGGATGCTCTTAACTGTGGAATACTTATAAAGAGAGTTTCTCAGCAGATATTTTAAGAGCCTTTCATATTTCACAAGACAGAAATATTGATCAAAGTATTGTGAATAATGTATTAAATTGTTGAGAAATAGCAAAAGCCACATTAAAGAACAATCAAGAATGTACGAAGAAACGAAAAAGAAGAAATAACGGAACTATCGAACATTCCTCCAGTGGCATCATATACTCTTTTTCGTTCTTTATTTCTCTCCGTTAGTGTTTAGTTCTTCCTAAGCGACGAGTGCGTGCAGACGAAAATATCAGAACTAATAAATATACACTGCATATATATATATCGTACATAAATTAACCGAGTCTTATTATTTAAAACATTATTGCCTACTGCATAATCTAATAGGTTATGGGCCCAGGCATAGACAAATAATAAAGTGCTTTGGTTTTGCGAAAATAAATAAGTGAAACAATTAAATAAGAAGTAAAATATATGTACACGTGTTTTTACATGCATAAGTGTTAAGTACTGCACGCGTTTACTTAAACGATATTTGATATACATATGTGTTACATATGTTGGTTATACATACACAGTCATTTGTAAACGTATCAAATTTATTGTGTATATGTACATACATAAATAATATATAAAATAAAAATATCTACAATTAAAAATTTCTAATTTCATATTGCCAGCGGAGTCTCAACAAAATAACGGAACCTTGCTGAATTTCACAATTCTGAGAAAGGCACACAAGCAACACTCGAACGAGGAGGTGCAGACAGAATAAAACTGAGTGAAACGTTGTGTTGAGCAGAAAGGTTGCAAAGTTGAGTGTAGTTAGCAAATTGATAGAAATTGCGAGAAGCAATGGAAAAGGGAAAAAGGAATATTAAACCATTTGATGGTGAAAAATATTCAATTTGGAAATTTAGGATTAGAGCGCTTTTAGAGGAAAATGATTTACTAAGTGTTGTTGACAATGAAACCGCAGAAAAGACAGAGGCATCTAGAAAAGCAGATAGATGTGCTAAAAATGTAGTTATTGAATATTTAAGTGATTCGTTTCTTGTGTTTGCAAATTCTGATAAAAGTGCCAAAGAAATTTTTGATAATTTAGATGCTATTTATGAGAGAAAAAGTTTAGCTTCCCAACTTTCTTTGCGAAAGCAGTTACTGGCACTTAAATTTAAAGGCGACTCTTCGCTCGTAAACCATTTTCACACATTTGACGATTTGATCACTGAGCTCATTTCTTCAGGAGCGAAAATTGATGAAATGGACAAGATCTCGCATCTTCTGTTAACTCTTCCTTCAAATTATGATGGGGTCATTACGGCAATTGAGACTTTGGCTGAAAGTAATTTAACGTTGGCGTTTGTCAAAACTCGTCTATTAGATCACGAAATAAAAATAAAAACGATTAGTAAAGATACAAGTGCAAAGGTTTTGCAAGCCGTAAATTTCAAAGAACAAAATGAAAACAAAATAAATTTATTAACAAGCAAAATAAAAAGGTTTTTAAAAATAAAATAAAGCATAGACCTAAGTGCTACCACTGTGGGAAATTTGGTCATGTGAAGAAGGATTGTTTTGTTTTCAAGAGACTAAACACCAATCAAAACATAAATAAAAGTGGAATAGAAAAACAAGCTCAAGTAGCAACAGCTCAGGTAGATCGTGGCTTTGCATTTATGATGAGGCAGAGAGTTGATTCTTTAAATGGAAGCGAAGTTGTATTTATCTTAGACTCAGGAGCTTCGGACCATTTAATAAAAGAAAAAGTATTGTTTGCCGATTATGCCAATTTGGAAAATCCTATCGAAATTGCAATTGCCAAACAAGGAGAAAATATCCATGCAACAGCAAAAGGAATTGTTCAACTAAAAACTCAAGGTAATGAGATAACGCTGGAGGACGTGCTATTTTGCAAAGACGTCCCACATAATCTGTTATCTGTACGCAAAATGCAAAATGCTGGAATGACTGTAGAATTTAATTGTGAAGGTGTAAAGGTCACCAAGGTTGGTCAATTAGTATTCACTGGAGCAAGTGAGTATAATGTCCCATTTGTTAAATTTGAAATAAATAACAAAGCATATGCGTGTAATTGAAAATTAACAAAAAGTGCTGAAAGTCGATTGTGGCATGAAAGGTTGGGCCACATAAGTGTTGGCAAATTTATGGAAATAAAACGTAACGATATGTTTGAAGATATTAGTTTATTAAAAGAGGTAGATATAAATAATGAACTATGTGAAGCTTGCGTTAATGGAAAGTTATCGAGACTTAAGTTTGAAAAATATAAAAATAAAGATTTCATTAATAGGCCCTTATTTGTTATTCATTCAGATATCTGTGGTCCGATAACACCGTGTACAATCGATAATAAAAATTATTATGTAGTTTTTATTGATCAGTACACACATTATTGTGTGACGTACTTAATAACGTATAAATCTGACTTGTTTTCGGTTTTTAAAGATTTCATTGCGAAAGGAGAAAGCCATTTTAATCTTAAAGTAGTAAATTTCTATATTGACAATGGAAGGGAATATTTGTCTAACGAGATGCGTGAATTTTTTTCTGAAAAAGGTATCAGCTATCATTTGACTATTCCTCACACTCCACAGCTAATTGGTGTTTCTGAACGAATGATCAGAACAATTACAGAAAAGGCTCGTTCCATTGTTAATGGAGCTAAACTGAATAAAAATTTTTGGGGCGAACCAAATGGTTTAAAGCTGTGGAATGTAGAATCAAGGAAGTTTATGACAGCTAGAGATGTTGTGGTGGATGAAACAAATATGTTGAATTCAAGGTCGGTAGAAGACTGTGCTTCACAGTCAGAAGACTCAATGTTCCAAAATGACAGACTGGAACAGTTAGAAGGTTCTTGTTTGGAAAATAAAAGCGAAAAACAGGAAGTCGATTTTCAGGATGCAAACACTGAAAATGTAGAGTCTTGCTTTCCATTACCTGAAATGGAAAATATTGAAGCTGTTAATGACAGTTCAAAAATAATTATACAGCCTTGTGAAAATTCCACAAATCTAAAGAATATCGATCCAGTTGTAGTTACTGGTGATAACGAAGAAATCAGACGCAGTGAGAGATTAAAAGACAAACCTAAAATTTCTTATAGATTATTAGAAAAATGTTTAATGAATTCTTATACTTACTTTAATAATATCCCAAATTGTTTTGAAGAAATTAAAAATCGGGATGATAAGGTTATTTGGGAAAAGGCAATTCAAGATGAATTAGATTCCCATTCTCAAAACAATACATGGTCTTTGGTACAAAGGCCTCAAAACAAAAACATAATTGATTGTAAATGGGTGTTTACCATTAAACAAGATGAATTCGGCAACTTAGTCCGATATAAAGCAATACTTGTAGCGCGGGGCTTTACGCAAGAATATCTGACGGATTACGAAGAAACATTTGCGCCAGTTGCACGTATTTCTAGTTTTCGATTTATTCTGGCATTAGCAAATCAATATGATTTGAAAATTCATCATATGGATGTCAAGACAGCATTCCTTAATGGAAACCTTAAAGAGGAAATTTATATGAAAATTCCTCAAGGATTGACACATGATGAGGGAAAAGTCTGTAAGTTAAATAAAGCTATTTATGGTCTAAAACAAGCAGCCAGGTGCTGGTTTGAAGCTTTTGAAAATGTCTTGAAAGAAATCGGTTTTGTCAATCTAGGAGTTGACCGATGCATTTATATTATAGATAAAGGAGATATATCTTTAAATATATATGTACTATTGTACGTGGATGATGTAGTGATAGTCACTCAAAAGATTGAAACAATGTCAAAATTTAAATCTTATTTGATGAAGAAATTTAAAATGACCGATTTAAAAGACATCCGACATTTTATTGGCATAAAAATAGATAGGCATAGGGATCAATTATATCTCAGTCAGTCAGCTTATATAATAATGTTTTAAGAAAATTTAATATGGAAAATTGTAATCCAGTTAGTACACCACTACCCAGCAAACTGAACTATAAAGACTTAGAATCAGAAGAGACACATGATGCGCCATGTCGTAACTTAATTGGATGTTTGATGTACATTATGTTATGTACTCGCTCAGATTTAAGTACATCGATAAGTATATTAAGTAGGTACACCAATAATAATAATAAAGAGTTATGGCAGTGTCTGAAAAGAGTACTACGATATCTTAAAGGCACAGTAAATTTAAAATTAACTTTCACAAAGAATGTTAATCCTGAAAATATTATTATGGGCTATGCCGATTCTGATTGGGCGGGAAACGAAACAGACAGACGAAGTACAACAGGATACTTATTTAAAATGTTTGAAAAATGTCTCATTTGCTGGAGTACTATAAAACAGAAATCAGTTGCCGCTTCATCTACTGAAGCGGAGTACATGGCTTTATTTGAAAGTGTTAGAGAAGCCTTATGGTTAAAATCCTTAATTAATGAAATAAAGCTGGAGTTAAATGAACCAATAACTATATTTGAGGACAACCAGGGTTGTATAAGTATAGCTAATAATCCAACCTGCCACAAGAGAACTAAGCACATAGATATTAAATATCATTTCACTCGAGAACAAATTGAAAAGAAACTAATTTCTATCAAGTATATTTCTACAGATGAGCAGTTGGCTGATGTTTTGACGAAACCATTACCAGCAGTAAGATTCCTCTATTTACGGAGCCAATTGGGACTTACTGAATAGAAGCCCTCTATAACAGCAACATCATTATTAACAATTATGTTTATTTGCAGTTTCTTTTTATGAAGTAATTAACTGAAATTACAAAAATTTTATAATTTATTAATGTTACTTTTTGATATATTTATTGAATTGAACTATTTTATTTATTAATTGAATTTAAAATGAATTGTTTATCTGAAATTACGGAAGCTATAATTTATAAATATTAATTTGATATATTAATTGAATTTAAAGAAATTATAATTAAGAAATATTATTTTGATATATTAATTGAATTTAAAGAAATTATAATTAAGAAATATTATTTTGATGTAATTGAATTTTATAATTTTGATTGGTCGAATTTGGTTTTTCTGGGTTTTCCCAAATTCCTCGCAGCGAATGCTGGACCATGATTTTTGTACTCCCCAGTATATGCACACTCGTCAGATAAGATATTTTGTATTTTATATTTTAAACTTATTAATGTAACTTTTGAGGAGGTGTGTTGAGAAATAGCAAAAGCCACATTAAAGAACAATCAAGAATGTACGAAGAAACGAAACAGAAGAAATAACGGAACTATCGAACATTCCTCCAGTGGCATCATATACTCTTTTTCGTTCTTTATTTCTCTCCGTTAGTGTTTAGTTCTTCCTAAGCGACGAGTGAGTGCAGACGAAAATATCAGAACTAATAAATATACACAGCATATATATATATCGTACATAAATTACCCAAGTCTTATTATTTAAAACATTATTGCCTACTGCATAAACTAATATAAATAAATGTCTTATTTACATTGAAGATATTGTACTGTCTATTGGTGGTCAAAACTTGACTTATTATGGACTTCCACTACCAATTAGATCCGAGGAAATTGTTCCAAATATCATAGATAAACCAATTATGAAAATTGCGATAATTTTGTTGTTAATAATGAGCTACTTCTTACTGCTGGGCAAAAACAAGTATACGAAAAGATACTACATAGCGTTGAAGCAGAAGAGGGAGAAATCTATTTTTTAGATGCACCTGGTGGAACAGGTAAAACGTATCTTTTAAATTTATTATTGGCAAAGGTACGGCAAAGTAAAAAATTGCATTGGCCGTTGCTTCTTCCGGTATCGCAGCCACTTTACTTAATTGTGGTCGCACAGCGCATTCTACACCTAAGATTCCATTTAATTTGATTCATTTAGAAACACCACATTGCTTAATTTCAAAGCAATCTAATATTGCTGCTGTGCTCAAAGATTGCAAGCTTATTGTTTGGGATGAGTGTACTATGGGCCATAAAGGTGCTTTTGAAGCTGTAGATCGATCTCTGAAAGACATTCGAGATAGAGCAGATGAAATAAATGCGTGCTTAAAGTCTTCAATTTTCTGGCCCAAAATACAGAAAATTGCATTAACAAAGAATATGCGAGTGCACTTAAAAGGTGATAGCATAGCTGGTGAATTTGCAGAAATGCTTCTTCAAATAGGAAATGGATTATTTCCAACCCATGATGGCAAAATAACTTTACCATCAACTTTGTGTCATGTTGTGAAAAGTATTGAAGAACTAACTCTAAAAATATTTCCGGATATTACAAATATCTCTCAAAAATCACTCGAATGATTTTCAGAACGTGCTATTTTGACTGCGAGAAATGACAATAAACTGGAAATAAACGAGTTTTTATTAAAATCATTTCAAAGTTTAGAAATTACATATAACTCTATTGATTCTGTGACTGAAATCGAAGATGCAGTTCTTAATTCATTAAATCCGGCTGGCCTGCCTCAACATAAATTACCTTTCAAGATTGGTTCACCTGTAATGTTGACTTGAAACCGCCAAAACTGTGCAATGGTACAAGATTGAAAGCTAAAGTCCTTCATAAGAATGTTGTCGAAGCAATTATCTTTACTGGCAATGATATAGGGGAAACGGTTTTTATACCGAGAGCTCCATAAATACCTTCTGATTCTGAATTTCCAATTTAATTTAAAAGATTGCAAATTCCTTTAAAAGTTTGCTTGGCGTTAACAATTAATAAATCACAGGGAAATTAGCCGGACAAGACTTAAGACCCGATTGTTTTTCTCATGGCCAATTTTATGTTGCCTGCTCAAGAGTCATTTCACCAAAAAGTTTATTCATATTAGCACCTGACGGAAAAACAACCAATGTCGTTTATAAAGAAGCTCCTTAAAGTTGTTAATAATTGCAAATTAAATTCAA
This sequence comes from Scaptomyza flava, assembly GCA_030179655.1. Taxonomy (NCBI): domain Eukaryota; kingdom Metazoa; phylum Arthropoda; class Insecta; order Diptera; family Drosophilidae; genus Scaptomyza; species Scaptomyza flava. The sequence goes on along the minus strand of JARNME010000404.1, from coordinate 67,871,254 downwards.
TAAGTGGATAAGGCCTACTGGGGAAACCACAATAAAAATTACGCGCCTGATTCTCTACCTCAATGGTGGCGTGGAAAAGAGAATATTCAATACTTTGTTTTAATATGTTGTTAAATATTTTCTAATTTATTTATTTTTATCTATCTTCTATTGCTAAAATTAATATAAACTATCCGCTCAGCGAAGTAAGCGGGCCACTTACTAGTTTCATATAAAATATTCATCACAATTCTGCATGTTGGTTTTTACAGAGACTTCAGTAAACTCCGTAAGCAGTGGTCGTGAATCTAATTTTGCTTTCGAAACATGTTTGTATCCCGGTAAAATGTCAGCTCTATGTTGCCTCAAAGATGCCCGTAGTATCTCATATTTCTCTTTTGAAAGCTCTAAGTCCATAAACAACGCCAAAGCTTCTTCGGGACCATACTTTGTGAGGTTTGTGTTTGGGGGCGTGAGAATGCTTTTCTTAATTCTTTGTAGTCGCGGTGGGCTGGCAATAGCAAATGATTTTGTAATCTGTGACCTTACTTTTTCAACATCCTTTGTATATTTAATGACAGCGCTTCCGATAAATGTTCCATGCATAAATCATTTGTTGAATCAGCAAGTTTGCTCTTTCTTGTAAAATTTGTGCACTCTTCCATGTTTTTAGTTGGCCTTCCTCTTGCTCGGCCGGTGGATGTGCTGGGTTCATCTCCTGTCAATGTATCAAGGATGGTATCATTATTGAGCCAGTCCTGGTGTGTGGAGTTGAATCTCTTAATCATTCTATTTGCTTGCATCCATATTGAGTTTAGTCTGGCATAAGTCAAGGCAAGTTTTTGTTTTACATTTTCACTTCTCTGTACATTGCCGTATAAACTATCAAGTTCTTCAAAGGCAGCTTCCATGAAATTTGTTGGTGTGTCTGACTTCCTAAACAGGTCAAATAATTGTTGATTGTTCAATGACATGTTTGAAGAGTAATACAGTACTTGTCTCTCCAATTTTCAGTCGTAGACTAATCCAGAGACTATGATTTTTTTTCAATACATAGTCTTATCTGCTACCTGATAGATAACTGAGTTTAGGGACCAGAATTTAACAAAGGGTTCCAGGAAAGCATAACTAAATGAAAAACAAAAATCATGCATCTTTACAATAAGGAACGAAATAATAACGATAAGAATGGGTTTTCATGGTTATGTGTCATAAATGGCCCAGAAATGCATGCAACACATTTTTTACATTTGACTTTTTTCACTATTTTACCTCTAAAAACCACAGGGGTAGATTCGGGCAGCTGAAAATTTTTGCATTAGATACAGGAATAATCAAAGAAATAATTTTGCAAATATGGCAGATGTAAAATGGTCTGATTCTTTTAATTTTCCATCAAAGTTGAAAAATAGTGAAAAAATGGATAGTTGGTAAATATTGATTTACCTGGCCAACCGCAGAGCAAACATTAAAATTTTTTTTTCTTTTTTTTTTAATAAAAAGATCTATTAATATAATTAAAAATAATGATGATCCGTTTCTTAGTTCTTGAGATATTGTATCTCAAAGCCGACAAAAGCACATTAAAATTGCGATTTTTATGCAACACAAAAAATCAGTCAACTTTGCAGGGCTATATCTTCTAAACAAAAAATCTGGTTGTATTAAGGATTGCAGATCTGAAATCGTGGGAAAATTTCCAACAAAGTTGGTTAATTCAATATTTTTTAGAGGCACATGCAATTTTTGATTTTTGCAACTTGACTTGTTCTACGGGCGCCACTGTGCGACGGCACAATGCAACTAGCTTGGCATTTGTGTTTTCTTGGGCATCAACAATTCCTGCAGCAATGGCGGATTTTGGTTCTGTCCTATTGCTGGTAGACTGATCTGCAATATCAGATTGTTCTTTGAAGTAAGTTCTGGTTTTTTGAACCAATACATGAACCTCTTTGGAAAACTTGTGGTATGGGTGGTTTAGAGTTTTTGACCAAGACATTGTTGTTCTTGAAAATAGTCCACTTTTCCTCAAGGATTGTGGCCTTGGCTTGGTAGTAGCCAGGTTTTGCCTTCCGATCTGCTGGGTCCTTGTTTGTGTTCTTTATAAGCCTTGATACCTCTTGGCTTATTTCTTCCTGCGCATCTAGGACATTTTTCAATAAGAGTGATTTCTCTGTGCTCATTTTGTCGCCTTGTTGACAATGACTAAGCTACCAGAATCACCTTTGTTATGTTGTTGTATATAGCTCTTTGATTACTCCCGACACGGTGGAAGTGTTTTATTCGCTCGGCCTGAGCTGGATTACGCTTCTATTCGCAACCGTGTGGTGTGGTCGAAGGAGTAGCGAGCTATATGTTGTAGACAGGATCCTTCCTAGGAGTCCTTTGTCGGGGTCACCGATATTCTGTGTGTTCAGCATAATTTGGTGTTGCTTAAAGTTTTATTGGGCTAATAAATGTAATGTTTTGTGTATGGTCTTGACCTAGCTTTACATCTTTTAATATAAATGTGTGCTGACTTGTATGTGACTTAACAACTCCAATGCAGTATTCATTGACATTCAGCAAGCCTTCTATAAAGTGTGGCACGTTGGCCTACTGTGCAAAATTAAAAACTTGCACCGTTCTATGGACTGTTAAGGACATATCTCGAAGGACGAGAGTTTAAGATCAAAGTAAGGGGCACTTATTCGACGAATTATCAAATGAGAGCAGGAATTTCACAGGGCAGTGTTCTTGAACCGCTGTGCTATTCGTTGTATGCTGCCGATATATCCCAACTATAGGCCCAACTGTCAACATATGATAGCCCCTCTAAGGCTCTTATTGCGACCTATGCAGATGACATTGCAGTCATTTACAATCCAGCTGACGCGTAGAAACAGCAAATGGTCTACAGATTTACCTTAACACGCTTGCAGCTTGGTGCAAACGGTGGAATCTTAAGGTCAATCCGCTGAAGACAACAAACCCCAGCTTCACGCTTAAAAAGCTTTTAATGAATACCCCTGCAATTCAGCTGGAGGGAGAAAACCTAGATCAACCGTCGCAAGTCAAATATCTTGGCATCACCCTGGACAAGCGCCTTACTTTTGGGCCACATTTCAAGGCCAGGGTGAAAAAATGTGTCCACAGAATTCAGCAACTGCGATGGCTTATCAACAGAAAGAACACCTTACAGCTGAGATGTAAGAGGGCCGTGTATGCTAGCTGCATTATGCCAATATGGCTTTATGGTATACAGATTTGGGGGATTGCAGCCAAATATAACTAAACGTATACAGGTGCTGCAGAATCGCGTACTACGACAAATAACAAACTGTCCCTGGTACGTTCGTGGTTCCACATAACATAGAGATCTCAAGTTTCATACAGTGGAAGAGCAAATTGGGCGTCACACTAGCAGATATAGCGACAAACTGCTCAGACACCGCAGCCTGCGACGACTTAAAACAGCGACCGGCAAACTCACACAACTATACTTTTATTGCTCTTTGCTTGTATTGAAAACTGTGTTCGCCAACAAGAATAGAACTTATATAGAGTCGTCATGAGGCCAAATTCTGACTGCCAGTTGGAATAGGCAATCGTGGCGACACCTCTCTCACAAAGCGCTGCTGCTGCTTTTTTCTCTGCCAGCGCATTTCATGCCCGATTATCAAGCCACTCGGCTTGGCGACTGTTATACGCTTCTTTTCCCTCATAGCACAGCCAGCCAGCCATGCTCTGAGTATTTTGCTTGTATAAACATATGAGCGTGTCTACGTAACACGTATTATCATTTTTTATCATTTTTGCGACGTTGCCTTAGTGAAGATATGTTTTATACCCACATTCATATATATTTATATATGTATGCTGTTTTGCTAGGATTTCTACTGATTTTTGCTATTTTGTTTGGGCTGGCTAGTGTTAGTGTGTTAGTGGTTTTGTATTTCTACATGACATATTTAATTGTATGCGTAGCATTTGCCATGGCATTCATTGACCTTTCTCTACTATTATTTGGTGCAGAATATGTATTTTGCCTACAAAAACCTAAAAAGCAATACTTCCAAGGCAGCCAAATATCATATTTTGTGCTGATCGACCATTTGCAGTATCAGGCGAACAGCAATATAAACAAGCGTCTAGTAAAATAAGCAGCCGAATATCAGTTTTGCATTGCTGGTCATATATACTCTATCATGTTTTCAGCTCTATGACCATTTTCAGCAATTTTGCCATCGCAACTACCATACGCTTATGCAGCGAGTTCTATTCTTGTTGCTGTCAATAGAAACAAGTAAGAAGGCTCTAGTCGGGAGAGCCCGACTAGAAGATACCCTGAACCCAGTTGCAATAAATATATTTAATTTATATAAGACTTTGGTATACTGGCTTAGCTTCCATCGATTAAGTTCAATATCTCCGGTGTTTCTTAACCGATTTGGACGAAATTTTCAGAAAAGTTCTATCATTATCCATTACTTCAACCCTCATTTTTAGATTTTCCAAATTCGATATTTTATTGTTATCGATATTATGTGTATATCGGAAACCATAATAGTTATCGATAATTTGAAGCAAACTTGTTCTGCTCATGGTATAGGAGAACTTAAATACAAAATCTGAAGTCTCTAGCTCTTGTAGTCTCTGAGATCCACGCGTTCATACAGACGGACAGACGGACAGACGGACAGACAGACGGACAGACGGACATGGCTATATCGTCTCGGCTGTTGATGCTGATCAAGAATATATATACTTTATAGGGTCGGAGATGCTTCCTTCTGCCTGTTACATACTTTTGCACAAAACCATTATACCCTTATTTACCCATTTTATGGGTTAAGGGTATAAAAACTGACCTTTCTCAACATCTACAAAATGATTTTTATACTCGATACCGAAGGTAAAGAGTATATTGAGTTTGTGCAATGTCCGTCATGGTGTCTGTCCGTCTGTATGAACGCAACTTCTTTCCACACCCTTCAAGCTAGAGACTTGAAACTTTGCAATTCTCTTTATCTATGGGGTAGTAAATTAAAGTGTCAAGATTGGGGTTCTACGATAACTGGGGGACTGGCAAATCGATAAATTCGATAACTCAAAACCGATAAGTCCACATATTTCGCACATCCTTGCAGCTAGAACTACCAAATTTGGTGAGAAGATAGCTACTATCAACCCCCAAAAAACTGCATCAAGAATTTTGGAGCCACGCCCACACATTCTGCCCCCAGCCCCCCCTCATTTTAAAGTCAAAAAGTCTATATCTCCCACAGTTTTTGAGCTATAGCCACCAAATTTGGAGCCAAGTTAGGTGATGATGACCCCCCAAAAACTGCATCAAAAGTTTGGATGCCACGCCTATCGATACTGCCCTAGCCGCCCCACCCACCCCAACGCTTCGTCAAAAACGGGAAAGCGTGTATCTTCCAGAGTTGTGGAGCTAGAGCCACCAAATTTGGTAGGAAGATAGCTAGCAACGACCCTCAAAAATCTCCATCAAAGTTATGGAGGTAGGCGTGGCCTACCCATGTCCACACCTTTTACAAACATTTAGCTAGAGTCACCAAATTTGGTATGAAGATAGCAATTGACACACAGATCTGCATCAAAACTTTGGATGCCACGCCCACCCATACCGGCTTCAGCCCCCCTTTCCACACCTTTTACAATTTTCGAGCTAGAGTCACCAAATTTGGTATGAAGATAGCAATTGACATTTCACACAGATCTGCATCAAAACTTTGGATGCCACGCCCACCCATACCGCCTCCAGCCCCCTTTCCCCACTTTTAACAATTTTCGAGCTAGAGTCACCAAATTTGGTATGAAGATAGCAATTGACATTCCACACAGATCTGCATTAAAACTTTGGATGCCACGCCTACCCACACCGCCCCAGCCCCCTTTCCCCACTCTTAACAATTTTCGAGCTAGAGTCACCAAATTTGGTATCAAGATAGCAATTGACATTCCACATAGATCTTCATCAAAAGTTTGGATGCCACGCCCAGCCATACTGCTCCCAGCCCCCCTTTCCCCACTTTTTACAAACTTCGAGCTAGAGTCAAAAAATTTGGTATGAAGATAGCAATTGACATTTCACAAAGAAAAAACTAAGAAACTAAACTAAAAACTACGATTTTTAAATCAATGAATTAAAATTTAGAAAAAAAATTTTTAATAATCTTAAAACAACAATGCTAGTATTATTGTAAAAAAAACTTCTGGTGCTTGTTTTATGAAATATATCACACTTATTTTCGTTTAGTTCTTATTTATGTAACAGACAGACGGAAACCTTTTTCGACCCCAAAAAGTACATGAATATGTATACATTTGCGATCAGCATCAACAGCTGAGTCGATTGTGCCATTCTGTCAGAGACACAAAAGCTAGGGACTTTAGATTTGGAATAAAAACTCTATTTAACCAAATGCAGGTTAAGTTTGTTCTGAATTATTGATAACTTTTACAAATTTGAGGTTTTAAATTTTGAACTTGCTTTAGAAACTTCGAAATTTTAGCAAAGTTTACTCCAGGACGCAATAGCATTTTCAGGCATTTTTTGTTACATGCGAGTGCACACATACATATTTACATAAAAGCAATTACTATTCGCGAAAGGCCTGGGGTTCTAAGTATCCCTCGACTGAATGCAACCTAACTTATTATACCCTTCACAGGGTATATTGACTTTGTCATGAATCTGTAACGCCTTTAAGGAATGATGGGAGACCCCATAAACTATATATTAAAATGATCAGGACGAGCTCAGGAATTGATTTCCGTCTGTCCGTCCGTCTGTCCGTCTGTCTGTCTGTTTCAACACGATTTCCGGCCAAACTGCTGAACCGATCTTGATGAAACTTTCACAGATTGCTTAGATCATGTCGGGTTTGTTCACTATGAAATTTCATCCCGATCGGAGCATTCTACGATATAGCCACCATATAAATTTACCATATCAACACGATTTCCGGCCAAACTGCTGAACCGATCTTGATGAAACTTTCACAGATTGCTTAGATCATGTCGGGTTTGTTCACTATGAAATTTCATCCCGATCGGAGCATTCTACGATAAAGCCACCATATAAATACAAAAAATCTATTAAAAAAACAAAATTGGACTAAAAAACTAAAATACCAAAATTACTACACGGGGATCGAACCCGCACCTACCGGATGAGAGTCTGGCATACTTACCACCAGACTATATAAGAGTTTAACAGAATAGCTGAATATCTATTCGTAAAATTATCATAGTTAATTCGATACACCGAATATTAATAATTTAATGCCTTATAGTCTTTCGAGATTTTCACGCAATAAAAAAATAAAAATACAAATTAATCCACGTGTGAAGGGTATCATAGTCTTGGCATAGCCAAAATTAACTATGCGGCACTATGTTTTTTTATATTATTTTTTTACTATTTATGTGTTTATTATACTATTTGTAATGTATAGATTGAACATTATAACGGGGCGTTTGTTAAATTATTCGTTTATGATAATAAAACAATCTTAGCTATTCAAACACATTTGCAATATTCATTTATAATTAAAGCTAGGCATACACGGTGCACATGTTGGTGTGATTTGTTGGAGTTGGGGTGAAAATCAGTTGTGTATGGGCTTGTTGGCCAACATGTGCACGGTTTACGAATTTGTTCGATTACCACGCACTTGCTGCCCAACATGTTGGCTGTGTATGGGCTAGTTTTCAACAAATTTGTTTGTTTACCAACATGCTCGTCGTGTATGGGCTTGTACTATAACAATTCGTCGTTGCAATTACGTCGTCCGCACTTGAATCGCTCATCTTGTCTTCTCAACACTCACACAAAAAATTAAGTTTATAAGCATGTTGGCTCGTGCAAGGCATACTTAACCAGGTAGCCGAATTCGCTCTCGCGTCTTGCCTTAAAAAGTGTACACAAAATGAGAACGAAAGGGAGCGAGAGCGAGAGAGCGTTGAATTTCTGGCTTGCGTCAACACAATAAAATGTGTGCGTGCATGCATATACATATTCATAAATAATCGTCCGCGGAGATGCGTCGCACACAACGCTCGGCTCGAGACTGAAATATAAGGCAAAAGAACGAGGGCGACGCGACGCATTGGGCTACCTGTTTCATGATACAATTATACAAGGTAGTCCACTCGGCAAAATCATAGTCCCTTAATATAAGTGCGAGTGAAAGAGCGTTGAATAGTGAGTGTGAGTGAAACGGCTACACAGTGCGCCGATTAACCCACGCATGGGGCTAAAAGTTTCCTTAGTTATGACAAGAGTTTTAGTGTTTATAATTTTATTTTTATTAGTTTTGAGTTTGCCATTATTCTTTGTTTTCGTTGTTTAACAGCCATTCTTTTGTTTAAGCTCTAAATTCTTAAGAATATACGTATCTTAAAAAAAAATTGTTTTATATTTACACTGATATCGACCTGCTCAGCGGCGTTTAACAATGTCTGTTTTACATTTTCTGTTATTTTAAATGTATCTTTTACAATATGTAAAAATATTAATTCTAATTGTTTTATTTTGTTTTTAAATGTCGATGAAGGTTTAATCAGTCCCCCATGCGACTACTCATCTACGTATGTGAATGTCGACTTTTTGGCAAACTCACTAGACAAACTTAGTTTTTTTATGCCGTAACCAGCCAGGTATTCAAGCGCATCCTCCGTCAACTCGTCTATGTCTGCTGCTATGCTGTCATCAAAATCAAGTTGTACATGCAAAAAGCCATTTTTCTGCTTGAGACTCAAGGGTTAAAGCTCAGAAAAATAAGCATCCGCACACAACCTTTCAGTTCGACAAGCAAGCACGCACTGAAAATAGGGGACCAAAACCGAATGACTTCTGCAGCCGAGTGGACTACCTTGTATAATTGTATCATGACCTGTTTAAGTATGCCTTGGGCTCGTGTATGGCGAAGCGCGGCCCATGGCAAAACGAGTGCCTTCGTAAGGTAGTCTACTCGGCTGCCTTTGCTTTCGGGTTTACTAGCTCTTTTGCCAGTGCACGTTTGCTTGTCAAAGTGGAAGGTTGGTTACGGACGATTTTTTCTCGTTTTATTTTTCGCATTAACCCTAACGTGTTCAAAAAAAAGAAAAAAATGAACTATTGTTATTTTTGCCGCAAGAATGTACCGGGCGTGAAAATCATTCATGCCCCGAAATGTGAAATGAAGAGAAAGCTGTGGGAGGAAAGCCTGGGGTGCAGCCTAAGCAAAAATTCCCAAATATGTGATACACATTTTAATGCGTCTCAGTGGAGGACTGCTCCCAAGGGGAAGATTTATAAGAAGAGACGCTTAAACAATGATGCCGTTCCGCAAAGAGAGAAAGAGGATGAAAGTGTTAAAGAAGGCTATGCTAATGCCAGTACGGAAACTGAGTAAGTTTGGCGTGTGAAAATATATATGTACATATATTTCTTTTTGTACATATGGATGGATATGTAAACATAATGAAACTGTCTTGTAGGGACACAGTGATAAATCATTCAACGTCCATGGAAATAAAGACTCTGAGGCAAAAGATTCGTGCTTTGGAGGATGAAGTACAGAGCTTACGTAAGCTCGTAGAGGACGCAAGCCAGTTAGAGAAATCTTTAAGTACCATCTTCACTCAGACCCAAATAAAAATTTTAAAGAGTGGTGGAAAGAGGTCAGAATTTAATTCAGATGACATATCATGGGCTATGTGCCTCCATACCGCAGGTCCTAGGGCATATAACCATCTGTACAAAAAAGGATTTCCATTACCTTGTCGGGCAACATTATACAAGTGGTTGTCAAACGTGGAAATACAGACTGGTTGCCTGGATGTGGTCATCGATCTTATGGACAATATGGACATGGATACGGCAGATAAGCTTTGCGTATTAGCATTCGACGAAATGAAGGTTGCTGGTACATTCGAGTACGACAGCTCGGCGGACGTTGTATACGAGCCAAGCGAATACGTGCAACTTGCGATGGTTCGAGGATTGAAAAAATCGTGGAAGCAACCAGTGTTCTTCGACTATGATACCAGAATGGACGTGCCAACTCTTTATGAATTAATAAAAAAACTACACAGAAGAGGATATTTTGTGGTATCAATTGTCTCCGATATGGGTGCTGGAAACCAAAGATTATGGAGAGAGCTCGGTATATCTGAAGGTAAAGTATATTCTTATTATGAATGAAATCAAAGATAGTTGTTAATTTTTTTAAATTTACAATTAGAAAAAACCTGGTTTGGCCATCCCGAGGATGAAGATCTGAAAATTTTCGTGTTTTCAGATGCACCACATCTAATAAAGCTGGTTCGTAACCATTATTTGGCTACAGGTTTACATATAAACGGACAAACATTGACCAAGTCGACTGTCGAACAAACTATAACTCACTGTTGTAAAACAGATGTAACAATATTGTTCAAAGTAAATGAGAGCCATTTAAATGTTCGCTCCTTTGCCAAGCAAAAGGTCAAATTAGCAACACAATTATTTTCGAATACAACCGCCAGTGCCATCAGACGCTGCTACTCTTTAGGCTATCAAGTTGAAAATGCAGTCGAAACCTCGGATTTATTTAAACTCCTCAACGATTGGTTCGACGTTTTCAATTCAAAGCTGTCAACGTCCAACTGCATCGAAACTACTCAGCCTTATGGCAAGCAGCTCGAACTGCAAAGAGACATTTTAAAACAGATGTCTCACATTATGAGTAATAGGATATGCGGCAAGACCCATAGGCTCCCATTCCAAAAAGGGATACTAATAAACAATGCATCTCTTGATGGACTGCATGCCTATTGCAATGAAAAGTACGGAATGGAGTATATTTTGACAAGTCGGCTGAATCAAGATATTGTTGAAAATTTTTTCGGAGCCATGCGGGCGAAGGGTGGACAACATGACCATCCGTCACCCTTACAATTTAAGTATAGATTAAGAAAATACATTGTAGGTAAGACAAAACTAAAACAATTTGTTAATTAGCAAATAATTGATTTTAATAATAATAATTGTCAAATGTCTAGATTTATGTTTCAGCAAAGTTTGAATTGTGAATGTTGGTAGTTATGTGTTGTCCTGTTTTATGTGTTTATTTGATTATTTTCATTTATTAATAACCCTTAAATATTATTCAGCCAAGAATACAGAGTTGTTAGCCGGTAACGGAAATGTTGACGAGGACAACTGCGACAGCTGGCTCAATCTCAACATAACTCCAAATGGCAATAAGGAGAATGAGCCCGATGAAGGGAAGTGGAAAGGGTGGTCGAAAGAGTTCGAAGAGTTCGAAATAGAGATGGACAACAACATAGCTGCAGAGTACATCATGGATGAACTAACGGAGGACGCTATGGAATATCTAGCAGGTTATGTTGTTAGAAAATTAAGGTTGTCTAATGAATCAACGCAATCTGGATTTACATATGTGGATGAGGTATCGCACGGCGGGCTTATAAAGCCGTCAGACCAGTTTACTGCTACATTAAAACACTTAGAGTCTATATTTATAAATAATATTCACAATACTATTGAAATAACTAAAGACATAAAAAAAAAATTATTAATTGCTGCTAAACATGTACAAATTGATAATAATGTAAAACAATTTTATTTTAAAACTAGAATTTATTTTAGACTTAAATATTTAAACAAAAATTAGCTATTAAGAATCAAAAACAACGTTTAGTTGGAAATTCAAAATTATTAAAAATAAAATTATAAACACAAAAATAACATCGTCTCAATTCATTATTGTAGGCTATTTTCCACCCCAACAGGCAACAAGGGGTTAATCAACTCACAGCAGTGCCTTTCAGTCGCACTCATGTACTATGTGCCATTTCACTCGCACTCATTGCAATCATACAAGAGCTAGTTTGGCAGCCGAGTAGACTACCTTACGAAGGCACTCGTTTTGCCATGGCGCGGCCCAACAAATCACACCAACATGTGCACCGTGTAACAGTGTTGCCAATTCCGCGTTTTTCCCGTCAGATCTGGCTTTTTTCAAAACGCGATTGCGGGAAAAATTTTCAAATATTGTATGGGACAGCTTTTTTCTGTACGAGTCATTTGGTATCATTTGTATGTAAATAGCTTTTTTTGCTTTATTTTTTCGCCTTTCTAGCTTTTTTTGCTCAAAAAAAGTTGGCAACACGGCGTGTATGCCTAGCTTAACAAGACACACTCCGAATGCCGCACAAATGCAAACATAGCAAACGACAGACAACCGTTATGCTCGCGTACATCGAGCAAATAACAAACAGTGCCATTAAATGCTGCTATCAAATGCAAGAAGTGTTGCCGTGCGACCAATGAGACATGCGCGTCAGTCGTTTTTGAGACTGCTAACGAAACATCTGTTTTTGGTATGGCTAAGGTTTGGTCGTTTGTGTGTTTGTCTGTTCGAAGTGCTAAGACATTTCCCGGAAATTATGCGACAACGACAATTCAACTGCGTTAAATAGTTATGTAAATTAAATGCTGGATACTGTCTTAATTTTTATCAAACTGAATTTACTCACTTTTTCAAGAGAGATTATAAATATATAGATTAATAATAATAAATTAAATACTTATGTAAATATTTAAATTGTATATAAATTTTTAACATGCTACATGTTGCTTGATATTGAAATGACAAACAAATTCAGGTCAACCTCACAAAGTTGAATTGACCTTTTTCATTGTTTCTGCTTGTTTGATTTATTAGCTTAAAATGAAATCTAAATACATAGACATATATGTATACCTTTATGAAAATGTACATTTTTAAACTTAAGTCTACTATTATTACATTTTTAATTATTGTTGGTTTTATTCATTATACTCGTTACCGAAGATAATGAGTATATGTACATTGGACCCTCGGTTAAAGTACTTGATTGGTTCCAGCATCTTGTTCGTTATCGAAGGAAGCATCTCCAATCCCATTAATTATATATATTCTTGATCAGCATCAACAGCCGAGACGATATAGCCATTGCCGTCTGTCTGTCCGTCTGTATGAACGCGTGGATCTCAGAGCCAACAAGAGCTAGAGACTTCAGATTCTGGATATAAGTTTTCCTATACCATAAGCAGAACAAGTTTGTTTCAATCTATCGATAACTGCTCTGGTTTCCGATATACACATAGAATCGATTACATAAAAATATCGAATTTGGAAAATGTAAAAATAGGGGTTGAAATAATGGGTAACGATTGAACTTTTCTGAAAATTTCTTCCAAATCGGTTAAGAAACACCGGAGATATCGATTTTAATCGATTGAAGTTAAGTCAGTATACCAAAGTCTTATATAACTTTTATATATTTGTTACAACGGGGTTCAGGGTATCTTCTAGTCGGGCTCTCCCGACTAGAGCCTTCTCACTTGTTTTATTTTACATGCAATCAGAGCTCGCAAATAACTCTCAGCGCATAATAAAGTGTCTTCCTGTATACATGTACTATGCGTGCAATTGCTGTAAAATTAGTTATATATAGTACGAAGTAGACCGACGCGCATACAAAAGCAAAAATCAGGCATACATACGCAGAAGACAATGGACGTTTGTGCTCACCAAAACGGTCTTTGCAAGACATGAGCAAAAAGAAAACGAAAAAAACTGTCTTTGCTTGAGCTTTCCACTCATTGATCAAGAACAGAGTTGAGTTTGCATTCTCGTTCCCTTTTTATACCCTGAACCCATAAAATGGGTAAAAAGGGTATAATGGTTTTGTGCAAAAGTATGTAACAGGCAGAAGGAAGCATCTCCGATCATCAACAGCCGAGACGATATAGCCATTGCCGTCTGTCCGTCCGTCTGTCCGTCTGTATGAACGCGTGGATCTCAGAGCCAACAAGATCTAGAGTTTTCAGATTTTGTATATAAGTTCTCCTATGCCATGAGCAGAACCAATGCATACTTATATAGGTAGTCTGACTCCGCTCTCTCGTTGCCTTACGAAAAATGAGAGCAAAAAAAAATCGGGCGCGTATGTGCGTCGCTCACAACGTTCGCAACAAGACTGAATCGTAAGGCAACAGAAAATGAGAGCGAACAAAAGAGCTGGACTACCTATATAAGTATGCCTTGAGCAGAACAAGTTTGCTTCAAATTATCGATAGCTATTCTGCTTTCCGATAGACAAATGAAATCAATAACAAAAAATATCGATTTTTGAAAATCTAAAAATGAGGGTTGAAATAATTGGTAACTATAGAACTTTTCTGAAAATTTCGTCCAAATCGGTTAAGAAACACCGGAGATATCGAGTTTAATCGATTGAAGTTAAGTCAGTATACCAAAGTCTTATATAAATTGAATATATTTATTGCAACTGGGTTCAGGGTATCTTCTAGTCAGATCTTTGTGGAATGTCAATTGCTATCTTCATACCAAATTTGGTGACTCTAGCTCGAAAATTGTAAAAGGTGGGGAAAGGGGGGCTGGGGGCGGTATGAGTGGGCGTGGCATCCAAAGTTTTGATGCAGATCTGTGTGGAATGATAATTGCTATCTTCATACCAAATTTGGTGACTCTAGCCAAAAGTTTGTAAAAAGTGGGGAAAGGGGAGAGGAAGGGGTGGGCGTGGCTCCATAACTGTGATGAAGATTTTTGGGGGTCGTTGCCAGCTATCTTCCTACCAAATTTGGCGGCTCTAGCCTCACAACTCTGGAAGATACACGCATTCCCGTTTTTGACGAAGCGTTGGGGAGGATGGGGGCGGCTAGGGCAGTATTGGTAGGCGTGGCATCCAAACTTTTGATGCAGTTTTTGGGGGGTCATCATCACCTATCTTGGCACCAAATTTGGTGGCTCTAGCTAAAAAACTGTGGGAGATATAGCTATTTCTGATTTCCAAATGCGGGGGGGCTGGGGGCGGAATGGGTGGGCGTGGCTCCAAAACTTTGATGCAGTTCTTTGGGAGTCGTTACCAGCTATCTTAATACCAAATTTGGAGGCTCTAGCTCCACAACTCTGGAAGATACACGCTTTCCCGTTTTTGACGAAGCGTTGGGGTGGATGGGGGCGGCTAGAGCAGTATCGTAAGGCGTGGCATCCTTTTGATGCAGTTTTTGGGGGGTCATCACCACCTATCTTGGCACCAAATTTGGTGGCTATAGCTCAAAAACTGTGGGAGATATAGACTTTTTTGACTTTAAAATGAGGGCTGGCTGGGGGAGGAATGGGTGGGCGTGGCTCCAAAATTCTTGATGCAGTTTTTTGGGGGTTGATAGTAGATATCTTCTTACCAAATTTGGTAGTTCTAGCTGTAAGGATGTGCGAAATATATGGACTTATCGTTTTTGAGTTATCGAATTTATCGATTTGCCAGCCCCCAAGTTATCGTAGAACCCCAATCTTGACACTTTAATTTACTATCCCATAGATAAATAGAATTGCAAAGTTTCAAGTCTCTAGCTTGAAGGGTGTGGAAAAAAGTTGCGTTTATACAGACGGACAGACACCATGACGGACATTGCACAAACTCAATATACTCTTTACCTTCGGTATCGAGTATAATAAACTAAAAACTACGATTTTTAAATCATTGAATTAAAATTTAGAAAAAAAAAAAATTTTTAGTAATTTTAAAACAACAATGCTAGTATTATTGTAAAAAATCATCTGGCGCTTGTTTTATGAAATATATCACACTTATTTTCGTTTAGTTCTTATTTATGTAACAGACAGACGGAAACCTTTTTCGACCCCAAAAAGTACATGAATATGTATGCATTTGCGATCAGCATCAACAGCTGAGTCGATTGTGCCATTTCTGTCAGAGACACAAAAGCTAGAGACTTTAGATTTGGAATAAAAACTCTATTTAACCAAATGCAGGTTAAGTTTGTTCTTAAATATTGATAACTTTTACAAATTTTATATATGCGGTCATGATTGAAATCTTTTAAGTGTTGAAATTTCATTAAGAAGTTTGGTCATAATTAGATTTTTTCAAATGTGTGTTTGTTGTGTATATTAGTGTTAGTGATGTAAGCAATAAGTGTGAGCGAGTGCGATAGCTGATAGCATGTGCATATGGATTTGTTTCACTTGCACTATGCGTCTCAGCTCAGCAAACAATCGATGGAATTATCAGACAATACTATCGCTGGCACTATCGAGGGCAGCAATGGCTATCATATAAAATCATATAAGCTAACGGGAAATAAACCATCGATAGTGTTGACTATAAGCAGTAAAAATAAAGTATTATACTTATTATACTTTATACTTACTGCTATAAGAAAGTTCGTCTCCAGGGTAGCAGTTTTGATTTTGCAACTCATGTGTAAACTTAGACCCCATTTACACGCTGAAGTTTTTTCGTGAATTTTCTCTCTCAATCTTTTGTTTGTAGGCAAGGGGAGTAGAGGGGTAAAATTTCAAGCAAAAATTCACTACTTGTTAAGTCGTGAATTTTTCTTATAATTTTGCTTTGCCTTATTCCGATAGAATGTAAACACAGAGTTGCACAGTGTTTGATGTGAAAAATAAAGTTATTGATACTAAATATTGCACAAGCAAATATTAGCGCAAATAGTAAATATATTTTTGTGGTTTACAAATTATTAATAGAAATGTTATGGAAGAAAGAATTAATTGAACTGGTGTTAACTGTGTCTGTTTATCGACCATAAATTTAAACCAGAGTTGCATTTTCAAAGGAAAAATTTCACTGAAAAACTTAAGCGTGTAAATGCGACCTGAATTCCGAAGAAGTTTTAAAACAGAATGAAAAAAAACTTCATGAAAAAACTTCAGCGTGTAAATGGGGTCTTACTTCAGAAAATAAATTTTAAACAATGCCGGCTGTGAAAAAAAATACCTTTGCGCAGCGTAACAGAATGTACAATTTACGGAATAGAAGATCATGTAAGTTGTGTTTTAAAATTAAACATTCGAAGATTATTATACAGAAGACTTCGCAATCTTGAACGCAATTGGTACAAACAACGTCTTTTTATATAATTAAATTTGTATTGTAGAATTAATTTCTAGTATAAGCCGCAACAACTACAGATGCAACAACTGCAAAATACACAGGTAGAAAGAATATGCTTTTATAATGTTACTTTTTTATACATATACCTAGAAGTAATATCCATTTCAGCGATTGAATTAATATCTAATGCAGAGCCGACAGTAAATTCAACAACAACAACTACAGTTGCAACAACAACTACAGATGCTACTACAAATGCTACAGGTACAAACAGCATGCTTTTATAATGTTATGTGTTTTACTTATGGAAGTAATATCTATTTCAGCGTCATCAACAACATTTGCAACGCGAAGATCAACAAGATCTGTAACAACAACAAACGCAACAGGTACAAACCGTGTGAATTTATATAAATATATATTTATGCTTATTGAATTAATATGTATTGTAGAACTGACAACAAATGCTGCAAATGCAACAACAACAACTTCAAATGCAACAACAAATTTCATATGCAGCAATACTTGGAGAGCATCTACTCAACGTTTCCAAAAAATGTTTTTAGATAATGATTTTGGGTATGCTTGTAATGTATGCGATAGACTGTGGTTTAAAATGATCTGCACAGTGTAGGTAACATTTCTACAATTTCCAAGTTATCCCATAACGAGTGTTCACTGTGTGGGCGCATCACGCCATGCGGCTGCCTACCGATAAAACGCTGATCTAGGCGAATTATCGGTCAGCAACAGCGGGTGCAGCGCATGAGCAAGCCAGCTGCACAGGATGCAACCCGACACTACACACGCGCAGCCAGCTTGCAGAGCGACAGCGACGATGACACCGACAGCGCGGCGGACGACTTGTAGGGCTAGGTTAAGCTTGTCATAAATGTAATAATCTGTCTAAATATATTACTTGAATAAAGCGCGACGTATCGTCCGCGAAACATCAGTTGTTCGTTTAGTTAACTCAGCTGCATTCGTTAATGCAAAGCTTATTATTGGTACCTCCAATAACAATTCATCAAAATAATTAATTGGCGCCCGACGTTAATGAAACCCAACGCAACCCATTTAAACGCGTAATACGCAAAAATATCGATTTAAGAAATTTCCACCGTGAGGAAACGTGGATATCACAACAAGAGCAAATCTTCAGTGAAAAGTGAAAATTAAGAATAACTACAACAAGTTTAAAAAAAACAAGTGGAAACGTTGCAGTCGGACGCAACCGACTGCGGTATACTCGATACCAGTATTAAAAATTTTGATGCCCATCCATGTGGGATGTCAATTGTTATCTTCATACCGAATTTGTTGACTCTAGCTCGAAGTTTGTATAAAGTGGGGAAAGGGGGGCTGGGGGCGGTATGGTTGGGCGTGGCATCCAAATTTTTGCTGCAGATCCTTGTGGAATGTCAAATGCTACCTTCATACCAAATTTGGTGACTCTAGCTCAAAGTTTGTATAAAGTGGGGAAAGGGGGGCTGGGGGCGGTATGGTTGGGCGTGGCATCCAAATTTTTGCTGCAGATCCTTGTGGAATGTCAAATGCTACCTTCATACCAAATTTGTTGACTATAGCTCGAAGTTTGTATAAAGTGGGGAAAGGGGGGCTGGGGGCGGTATGGTTGGGCGTGGCATTCAAATTTTTGCGCAGATCTATGTGGGATGTCAATTGCTATCTTCATACCGAATTTGTTGACTCAAGCCGAAGTTTGTATAAAGTGTGGATAGGGGGGGCTGGGGGCGGTATGGTTGGGCGTGGCATCCAAATTTTTGCGCAGATCTATGTGGGATGTCAATTGCTATCTTCATACCGAATTTGTTGACTCTAGCTCGAAGTTTGTATAAAGTGGGGAAAGGGGGGCTGGGGGCGGTATGGTTGGGCGTGGCATCCAAATTTTTACGCAGATCTATGTGGGATGTCAATTGCTATCTTCATAGCGAATTTGTTGACTCTAGCTTGAAGTTTGTATAAAGTGGGGAAAGGGGGGCTGGGGGCGGTATGGTTGGGCGTGGCATTCAAATTTTTGCTGCCGATCCATGAGGAATGTCAACTGCTATCTTCATACCAAATTTGGTGACTCTAGCTCGAAGTTTGTAAAAAGTGAGAAAAGGGGGGGGGGGCGGGGGGCGTTATGGGTAGGCATGGCATCCAAATTTTTGCTGCAGATCCTTGTGGAATGTCAAATGCTACCTTCATACCAAATTTGGTGACTCTAGCTCAAAGTTTGTATAAGGTGGGGAAAGGGGGGCGGAATGGTTGGGCAAGGCTCCAAAACTTTGATGCAATTCTGTTGGGGTTGTTGCCAGCTATCTTCCTACCAAATTTGGTGGCTCTAGCTCCACAACTCTGGAAGATACACGCATTCCCGTTTTTGACGAAGCGTTGGGGTGGATGGGGGCGGCTAGGGTAGGATCGGTGGGCGTGGCATCCAAACTTTTGATGCAGTTTTTAGGGGGTCATCATCACCTATCTTGGCACCAAATTTGGTGGCTCTAGCTCAAAAACTTTGGGAGATATAGCCATTTCTGATTTCAAAATGCGGGGGGGCTGGGGGCGGAATGGGTGGGCGCGGCTCCAAAACTTTGATGCAGTTTTTTGGGGATCGCTACTAGCTATCTTCCCACCAAATTTGGAAGCTCTAGCTCCACAACTCTGGAAGATACACGCATTCCCGTTTTTGACGAAGCGTTGGGGTGGATGGGGGTAGCTAGGGCAGTGTCGGTGGGCGTGGCATCCAAACTTTTGATGCAGTTTTTAGGGGGTCATCATCACCTATCTTGGCACCAAATTTGGTGGCTATAGCTCAAAAACTGAGGGAGATATATGCTTTTTTGACTTTAAAATTCGGGGGGGCTGGGGGCGGAATGGGGGGGCGTGGCTCCAAAATTATTGATGCAGTTTTTTGGGGGTTGCTAGTAGCTAACTTCTTACCAAATTTGGTAGTTCTAGATGTAAGGATGTGCGAAATATGTGGATTTATCGGTTTTGAGTTATCGAATTTATCGATTTGCCAGCCCCCCAGTTATCGTAGAACCCCCATCTTGACACTTTAATTTACTATCCCATAGATAAAGAGAATTGGAAAGTTTCAAGTCTCTAGCTTGAAGGGTGTGGAAAAAACTTGCATACATACGGACGGACAGACGGACAGACGGACAGACACCATGACGGACATTGCACAAAACCAATATACTAGTTACCTTCGGTATCGAGTATAAAAAAAAAAAAACAATAGAACGTTTGCAAAAAATAGTAGACATAAAGTTAAAACGATCGTATAAGTGAAGAGAAAACACGAACCAACAAGAAAAAGTATACTACATAAAAAGTGAAGATAAGACACGAACCAACAAGAAAAAGTATACTACATATAAAGTGAAGATAAGACACGAACCAACAAGAAAAGTATACTACATAAAAAGTGAAGATAAGACACAAACCAACAAAAAAAGTATACTACATAAAAAGTAAACCAAAGACAATAACCAAACAACGAGTGAGGATTGGATAGAACACAAGACGCAAGCCTACAGCAGCATCACTGATGTCAACTTTTGGGAACGAAAAAAAGCTGTTTTTGGCAATATTTTAGACCAAGAAAAGCGGAAAAAATTTGAGAAAAATCTGAAGAAAAGCTCTTTTTTTTAATAGTTTATTCATCATCTTCGTCAAAAATGTCATCAATTTTATTGAAATCTATGAATTCTTCACTATAAAATTTGTGCAATCCTCTCGTATATTTGTTTCCAAATTTTTATCTACATTCAGCTTCTTGATGTTACGTTCAAATTGATATCCTTGGTCAAGATCATTGATTGCAAGCTCCTCAAAATCATCAAGTTGGATAATATCAATATTTAAATCAATTGGAATGACTTTTGCCTTAATCACATTTATAGTTAGTATCAGTTCGTTAAGTAATTCGGTTGCATTTGTTGCATTACTTTGGAAGCATTTATTTAGTTTTTGCATTTCCTTGAGAACGGGCTTTAGAAAAACTAAATACAAATAATTAGTATTATCTTTAAACATGGAGCTTAAAATTTGGGCTTTGTGGCATTTTTCTTCCACTGCCGCAATTCCGAAATGCACTTTTAGCTCTACCCACTGGTCCAGAATGCGGGACACAGCCACCGAGTGTCGGATACTTTGGGAATTTTGAGCGGAATCTTTTTGGGTGAAACAGAACTTAAATATAAATAAATTATGACTACATATAACACAAGTTGACAATCACTTAAAAAAACTACATTTTACATCACAAGACCTATATTAAATGCTGAGAAGATGTTAGTAAAGAAGTTTTATTAAACATGTATACACACATTGTGAAACTGTACTGAAACCATACAAACCTCATCTGAGTTAATACTTCGATACACCTTCTTGTATTGAATTATTATAGCTTTTTGAAAACTAATTATAGGTTTCATAAATTAAAAATTCCAAGCTCTCTGGTAGAAATTGTTTACAAGCATGGTTAACGGCAAGTTGCACGGAGTGACAAGCGCATTTTATTAAAACAAGGGACGGTATATCCTTTTTAATAGCTGGAAGACACTTTTGTTCGTTCCCACCATAACGTTGGCATTGTCTGTTCCAATACCCACCATGTTTTTTAAATTTTACTTGAAGCGATGGAATTCCTCTTTTAAACCAACCACAATACCTTCTGCTGTTCCGTTCTCCAGCGAAATGAGGCTTAAGAAAGTGGTAAGAAAGACTTCGGGAGATTGGGAAAAAAAAATAATTACCACGCCTAGGGATATACACACATTAAAAATAAGTTGAATTTGAAATCTGAAATAAATTACCCAGTAGCTTTGTTTCGGAAATGTCAGTACTTTCATCAAGAAGCAAACTGAACTTCCTAATACCAACATCTTTAAGAAAGTCTTCTGTAAAATGAGGAGCCAGCACATTTTTAATAATGTTTGTGCATTTTCCTCTGCACAGTTTTATATTTATTGCACGCTGGAAATCGAGGTATGCTCAGCAACAAAAAGTGCAAGCGCTGCCTCTTGCTCTCCTGTTTTTGGAACAACGCGAACAAAATGCAATTTATTTTTTTGCTCAAAGCTTCCCACATAGATCTTGTGTTTTTTTGTGCCCGCATGAGCGTGCAATTCCGACAATTTTGCTCCGATGGTGCATTTGCAGTAGCTGCAGAATACTCCCGTCGGATCCGTGTCATCCTTACGCAGCCAATCCTTAAAATCATTATGCTTCAGCCAGGCATCGCGGCATTTCTGCTTGTACTGTTTTGGCATTTTCTCTCTATTTTGTTATAAACGGAATTGCGTCTTAAAAAGATGGCACTTTCAATCGCATAAGAGATGGCACTTTTTGACGCAAAGAGATGGAAAATTCTTCGGCAACAAGTGTATGTCTTCGATAAGTACGAAAAGAACTGCCACCCATCGCTTAACCATCGGTTGTTTATATATGAGGCCGTTGATTGGGTATCGATACCAACGTGAACTTCACGCAAACCCGATTTAGCATCGCGCCTTATTAAAAACGATGCAGTGGACAAAATGCGTATAAATTTGGTATAAAATAAAAAAAATCCAGAAAAAGTTGATCCTCCAACAGAAAAAAGCCAGAATTCCCGCTACCCGCAATTAACAAATTTTTCAAGCAATTCGGTTTGCAAAAATGCCAGATTTGACGGGAAAAAAGCTGATTTGACATCAGTGAACAGCATCAACAAGGCCCACGGAATTAAAATATAATGGAATTTTTCATGTAAGTGTTTTGATTAGTGAGAAGCAAAAAGTAATATTTTGTGCCAAAATTCGTACTCCGTTCATAACTTAAATCCAAGGTGAAGTTTAAGTAAGGGGACTGCTAGTTTTGAGAAACGCCCTTGAATAAAAAAAAAAAAAAAAACATAATAATAATAGAGAGAAGAAGATCAAAAAGTTTTTTATTTTCTCTCTTCGCTTTTCTCTCGCGCACCACATGACGTGCGATATTGTGTAAGGTTTTGATTACGGACAAATGAGTGATTCTGATTCCGTCGAAAGTACTCAGGAACACTACGATACTGACGATAGCATTTTGGTAAACTTAATAGGAAATTTTCACACCTTGCGGGTGTCAAGAAACGTTAGTTCCCCCGAACAGCTGCATTTAACATGAACCCGGATCAGCTAAGCGCGGCGATAAATGCCGCTGTGCAGAACGCACTCGAGGCACAGGCGCAAGAGTTTATTAGGAGAGAGGGTTTGCTTAAGGCACAATTGGAACAACAGATCACACAGATATCTAATAGATTGAAAGGTACTCAGCTTTCAGTGCCTGAGCCAAAAGTTTTTGAGGATGCGCAAATTAGTGACAAGGTCGTTTGCAACGAACCCCTCGATGCAGTTAAGTGCATCCCCGAGTTCAACGGAACTCAGGAGTCATATGTCTCTTGGAGGCAGGCCGCGAACGCAGCATACAAAATTTTCAAAAATCACGATGGCAGTTCCCGCCACTATTAAGCTGTGGTCATTATAAGAAGTAAGGTGAGAGGCCCAGCGGATGCAGTTTTAGCTTCTTTCAATACTCCGCTAAATTTCGAGGCCATTATAGCAAGACTAGATTTCACTTACAGCGACAAACGACCGATGCACGTCATCGAACAGGAAATGGGCACTCTTAGGCAGGGTAACTTTTCAATCCTACAGTATTATGACGAGGTGGAAAAGAAGCTCACTTTACTGACAAACAAGGCCCATACGACATATGATAAGAGTTTGGCCATGGGCATGTGTGAGAAATTCAGGGGTGACGCACTTCGTGTGTTCATCTCGGGATTAAAACGCAACTTGACCGATGTTTTGTTTGCGGCCCTACCTAAAGATTTGCCTTCGGCACTCGCCCTGGCTCAAGAGGTCGAAGCGAACCACGAGAGATATGCTTTCGCGGCCAGCTTTGCAAAAGGGCAAGAGGATAGAAAACAGCAGTCTGACCAACGCCAGCAAGGTGTCAAGCAACAGCAGCAGCAGTACCCTCAGGGTAATCAGGGCAAAAACCCGTATTTCAAGAAGCAGAACGGTCAATGGCCGGATAAAACCCAGCATAAATCTGCAGCGCAGAACGCTCCGGTACCCATGGAAGTAGATCCGTCTTCTTCCAAGTTTAGACAACCTACAAACTATCAGAAAGCCCAAGGCTCTGCGATGTTTAACAAAAACGAAGGCCAAGGTAACAAATGCCCTGCTAATTCTGATAGGGCAACGGGTCAAAGACGACAGAGAGTCAACCACGTTCAGGCAAGCACGGAAGAAGCGAGCTATGCTGAAGCGGCACAAGCGGCAGCGACTGAGGTTGACGAAGAAAATGGCCCGGACTATGAGAGTGACAGTGCCAAT
Organism: Scaptomyza flava; assembly: GCA_030179655.1. Taxonomy (NCBI): domain Eukaryota; kingdom Metazoa; phylum Arthropoda; class Insecta; order Diptera; family Drosophilidae; genus Scaptomyza; species Scaptomyza flava. Next base: position 67,846,955 of record JARNME010000404.1, on the reverse strand, counting down.
TTTTTAGGGGTGAATCCCTGCTGCCGTTCATTCGGCGAAGAATAGCGGGGACAGACATGACCTTTTTAATCGACACCGGATCGGCAAAAAACTACATCAAGCCGCTTAAACGCCTCAAGGGCGTGATCCCAGTCGAATCCCCTTTTGTCGTCCATTCCATCCATGGTTCCAACAAAATTGCCGAAAAATGCAAGTTGTCCATTTTTGGGAGCGACAACTTTTTTTTCTTCTCGATTCCCTCTCCACCTTTGATGGAATCATTGGCCTTGACCTGTTAAAACAGGTGGGCGCGGTTTTATGCCTCAAAGAGGGTAAACTGAACATTGGTACACCTTCGGAGGCGTTGCAGTATTTTAAATGTACGAACGTCAACCACACAAAGAATAGAGAAATTGAGGCACCACCTGCGGTGAAGGCAGATTTTCTGCGAATGCTTCATCGGAATAAGAAGGCTTTTGCGAACTCTAACGAGGCGCTGCCTTATAACACGGCTGTCATAGCCACCATACGTACGAGTGATGAAAACGCCATCTACTCAAAGTGGTACCCTTACCCTCGAGGCGTTGAGGATTTTATCAATCTAGAGATTAACGGTCTCTTGAAACAAGGCATTATCCAAAAGTCTAGATCACCTTACAACAGTCCGTTGTGGGTGGTGGAAAAAAAAGGCACGGATGAATTGGGCAACAGAAATAAACGTCTGGTAATAGACTTTAGGAAGCTCAATAACAAAACAATTGCCGACAAATACCCAATGCCAAGCATCACAATGATTTTGGCAAATTTGGGCAAAGCTAAGTATTTTACGACGCTCGACCTGAAAGCAGGATATCACCAGATCACTCTGGCAGAGCGAGATCGTGAAAAGACGGCTTACAATAGATGATGTTCTTCGGGAGCAAATCGGAAAGTCTTGCTACGTTTATGTAGATGACGTCATCGTCTTCTCCGAAAACGAGTCAGAACGCGTGAAACACGTGAACTGGGTTTTAAAAAACCTGTTGGATGCAAATATGCGAGTAGCATACGAGAAGTCACAGTTCTTTAAAGAAAGCGTAGGTTACCTCGGCTTCATTGTGACAAAAGATGGAGCAAAAACCGACCCAGAAAAGGTAAAAGCCATTCAGGAATACGCTGAACCTACCTCAGTATTCGGTGTCAGGTCCTTCATGGGCTTGGCAAACTATTACCGATGTTTCATAAAAGACTTTGCTGCAATTGCTAAACCAATTTCCAGCATCCTCAAAGGAGAGAATGGATCTATCAGCAAATACAAGTCAAAGAAAGTCCCAGTACAGTTCGACGAAGCTCAGCGCAACGCGTTCAAGAAATTGAGAAATATCTTAGCGTCTGAAGACGTCATACTGATGTACCCTGATTTTAAGAAGCCTTTTGATTTAACCACGGACGCGTCAGCGTATGGTATAGGCGCGGTCTTGTCACAAGACGGCCGTCCTATAACCATGATATCTAGAGGTCTAGAGAGAGATAGGGAAGCTAACTACGCTACAAACGAACGGGAGTTGCTCGCCATAGTTTGGGCCTTGGGAAAGTTACGCCACTTCTTGTACGGCGTTCGAGACATCAATATCTTCACGGACCATCAGCCACTTACGTTCTCGGTCTCCGAGAGTAACCCTAATGCAAAAATTAAGCGCTGGAAGGCGCGTATTGATGAAATAGGAGCCAAACTATTCTACAAGCCTGGAAAAGAAAATCATGTGGCTGACGCGCTGTCACTCCAAAACGTAAATGCCCTCGAAGGAAACAACGACGAGCCCGAATCCGATGTGGCTACGATTCATAGCGAGTTGTCACTTTCCTACGCAATCGAATCCACAGATAAGCCTTTGAACTGCTTCCGGAATCAGATTGTGTTAGAGGAGGCACGTTTCCCTTTAAAAAAGACATCCATACTTTTCTGTGAAAAACTCGGCACTCCATCAACTTTACCGACAAAGACACCCTCTTAGAAACGGTCAAATCAGTCATTAACAGAAATGTCGTTAATGCAATTCACTGTAGCCTTCCAGCATTAGCTAGTTTCCAGCATGAGCTGATACAAACTTTTCCCACTACGAAGTTTTGGCATTGCAAAAATTTCATTGCCGACGTGTTCAACGCCAGTGACAAAAGAGAAATCGTTACCAGGGAGCACAACCGGGCTCATAGAGCGGCGCAAGAAAATGTCAGACAAATTTTGACGGAATATTACTTCCCGAAAATGACAAAGCTGGCGAATGAGGTAGTAACGAATTGTAGGATTTGTACAAAGGCAAAACACGACAGGCACCCCAAAAAACAGGAACTCGGCCAGACGCCAGTACCCTCACAAACAGGAGAGATGTTACACATTGATATTTTCTCCACTGACAAAAAGCATTTCCTTACCTGCATTGACAAATTTTCGAAATTCGCAGTGGTCCAACTATCTATGGTCGTACCATAGAAGATACGAGGCCACCACTGTTGGTGTTGATGAACATCTTCCTACTAGCAAAACAGGTTTATTGCGATAACGAACTCGCATTCAAATCAGAAACTATTAGGTCCCTGCTTTAAACCAATTATGGCGTAAGCGTCGTAAACGCGCCCCCCCTCCACAGCACGTCCAATGGGCAAGTAGAACGCTTTCATAGCACACTTCTTGAGATTTCCAGGTGCTTGAAACTTCAAAGGGGGATCGTCGACACAGTCGACCTGATTTTGCAGGCGACAATCGAGTATAATAGTTCCATTCACTCGGTCGTCAAGAAAAGACCAAGAGATATATTAGTCTCCCCTTCACCGGAATGCATCCGCGATGTCGGTGACAGAATTGAAAAGGCCCAAATTGAACAAAACGCGAGGGAGAACAAGAAACGTCAAAACAGAATCTTCGAGGTAGGCGAAAAGGTTTTGTTAAAGACCAATCGGAGACTGGGTAACAAATTGACACCCCTTTGCGTAGAAAAAAAAGTTGAGGCGGACTTGGGGACAACAGTCCTCGTTGAGGGGAGGGTGGTCCATAAGGACAACCTCCGTTGACATTTTACACGCACTCTTTTAATTAGAATTTAACTTTTTTAGGATTACACTTTATATGCTTTTAATATTGGCAACAGCAACGGCATGGGTGACAGACTACACGCACGCGGACTACATACCGATCGAGGACGGAAAAATACTTCTCTGGGACAGTTATGGGTACCTGCGACATACTACTAACCTCACGGATCACAGGACAATGGCGGACGAAACAGGGAAACTGACGAATTTATTCCCGCATTCTCATATGAGGAAATTATTGGAAATTGACACCGGACACGTATTAGACTTGTTGTCCGCTCTTGATGTGCATCATCGCAGGGTAAGGAGCCTTGATTTCTTAGGCACAGCCCTTAAGGTTGTAGCTGGCACTCCGGACGCAAATGACTTTAGGAGACTCGACATAACACAGACGCAGCTGGTCACTGCAAGCAATAGACAGTATCAGATAAACTCAAAGCTACAAGACAAAATAAATCAGCTCACAGATACCGTAAACAAAATCTTAAACTCTACGAAGAATAATCAGGCCGACACTAGCCGGCTCTTTGAAACACTCACAACGCGAAATAGAATTTTGATAACTGAATTAAGTAACCTCATGCTTACATTAGCCTTGGAAAAAATTAACGTAATTAACCCGGCCATCTTGGATCATTCGGATCTTGCAAACATTCTCACTAACCAAACCACAGGGACCACTGTTACAGACATATTAAAAGTATCTAGCATTAAAGTAGATCGTAAGGATAACATAATAAGCTTTGTAGTCCGTTTTCCTTTGATAAGCAAGCTCTGCAAGAAGATCACAACGGTACCGTACTCCAACTTCACGATAACCTAGTGGCTGATACATAAATCAACCTATTTGAGAGGCTCAGTCAAAAAATCTGTTGTTAAATCTTGGCTCACGTATTTACAAAATACAGAGCTGTACAAAATGTATAATATACGCGTTGATTGGGATTATCTGAGGACAGCATATGCAGATAATCATGAGGAACCATGTACTTCACGTGAAGCTCTCATGCGCGCACAACAACAATGTGCTCCACCGGAATGTGTTAGGCTCGCAGACCAGAATTGCATTCCAATGAATCTATTATATGATAAATATGCGGAAGAACTATCATTTCCAGGAATTTATTACGGCGAGCCTCGTAAGTTTAAAGAAAGTTTACACGTAACGGAATATATGAAAGCCACCAGCGAAATAAGAAGAAAAGATCGAATTCTCGCAAAAGTAACTCGAAGGCAAATTGAAGATCCACAGTTTTACGACGATTGTGCTGAAAAAAATTTTGCTTTCTTAAAGTCAATCCCAAATTCTATGGCATATTGGCAACAAAAGCGAAATGATCTCTTTGCTATGATTCGACAATTGGGAAAACCAACTTATTTTCTCACAATCAGTGCAAATGAGACAAAGTGGCCTCACCTGCTTTCAATTTAACATACATTAAATGACTGTTTTAAAAACATCAATGATGTTAACATGTTAAATGTCATGAACAAATTGAATAGATATATGTGTGTTAACGAGGACCCCGTTGTCTGTTATATCGATTTTCCAAAATTTATTAATGTCATAATGTCGATGTTGCAATCAGGGCGTAGTTATAATCCTTTTGATTCTTATCGCGTTCTGGATTATTTTATAACAGTGGTGGGCACACACAAATATTGTCACAGTTTTCACACGCATACAAGCACAATTTGCGTGCGCTGCAGCGAAAAAACGAAGTGTGATCAGTACAGTGCACGCTGCAAGTTAACGGTTACTCATTGTGCTTATTATTTATTAATAAATAATGCCATCTTGAAAAATATTTAAAATTTCGAAAAACAATGTTATTGCAAATCAAGCATTTTGCTCTGCAATCTTTATTTTCTATGAAAAAAAAATCATTCTCCCATTCGGGCATAAATATTTTGGAGCGCACTGTAAAAAATTAGTTTTCTTGCTAATGCGCTGCGTGGTGCCTGCCTGTCAATAGTTCGCCTTCAACTAAAAGTACAATGTTAAGCCTAATGCATGCTTCGGCACGACAACCGACGACGAAAGAACAATCGTGTTCGAAAAATAGATTTCAATGCTTATAGCGTACTTGTGATTTCGTGCAGTCGGCAGCGAAAAACCCAACTCACACGAGGCAGCGCGCTGGCTGAGCGCTGCCAGCGCGCTGCCTCGTGTGAGTTAGAAATAATATGGACGTCAACGTCTGCCCATCACTGTTTTATAAGGATCGAATTTCAACATAGAGGAAGTCCACATGCACACATACTCTTATGGTTGAATAATGATCCACGTGATATAATAGGAGAAAATACTATGAGTGCCAAATTCAATTAATTGATGCTTTATGTTCAGTTCAAGCAGAACACTTGGGTGGCGTTAATAAAATTAGCAATCAAACACATAAACACACTTTCACTTGTTTTAAAAGAGGGGAAACGAAATGCCGTTTTCATATACCATATTGGCCAATTAATGAGACAAGAATTTTGATTTCATTGTCTAATGAAGACAATCGAAAATCAATATATTCCAAGAAAGCGATTTAAATGAAAACGATGCTAGAAGAACGCAATTTTTTAGAACTTCATGAATTTTTGCACGAAAATAATTTGAATTATGAATGTTTTGAGCACTAATATTTTTTAGCGCTTTATTTTCCGAAATGAAAACCAATAGACAGAATTACAAATTAGACCGATGCTTTATTTGCAATTGTCACAAGTCTTTGACCTGTTCACACCGAATGTGTTTGAACAACTAACAGAATGATATGCAAGCGGCGACATACAAAGCGGGCCGATGGTTAACGAATTAAGGTGTAAAGTAGACATCATAAAGGTGTAGAGTGAACATAACAGAATAACGTTAGATACTCTATAATGAGATAAGCATAGGGTATGCCGCACAGGGCAATTAATATGTACAAATGTTATTGTTGATCACGCGGCTGTTGCTGTTGCTGCTGCGAACATCCTCCCCCCGTTGAATGCACGCGTTCAACAGAGTCATTTAAGGGCAGCAAACATAGCTTCGCTGTTGCCCTTCGAAGCTGTCCAGTAGCGGTTTTTAGCTCTGCAACTCTTGGAACTCCGTCACGTCCAGGGAGAAGCTGAAGAACTCGAGCAAGTGGCCAGCGCATGGGTGGAAGATTCTCATCCTTGATGAGGACTAAGTCGCCGACACATAGTGGTTCAACGCGAGCTCTCCACTTAGTCCGTTCCTGAAGCAACGTCAGATATTCTTTTTGCCAACGATCCCAGAAGATCTGTTGCAAACGTGCCACCTGCTGCCAGCCATTCAAACGATTGAAGTTGATGCTGGACAAATCTGGCTCGATTATGTTTGTTGGTGGCCCACCAAGCAAAAAATGATTTGGTGTTAACACGTCTAGGTCCTCAGGATTCTCTGTAATGGGAACTAAGGGTCTAGAATTAATGATTGCGGTGATTTGATAAACAAGCGTTTGTAGTTCATCAAGATGGAGCGTGTTTCGACCAATAGAACGATGCAGGTGATACTTTGCACTCTTGACTGCGGCCTCCCAAAGTCCACCAAAGTGAGGAGAGCGAGGAGGAATGAAACGCCAGTCGATGTTGTCGGATAAGCAAAATCTTTGCACTGCATCCTGATGAGGGTCGCTTAGGAGAAGCTTTTTTAAATCCAGCAGCTCATTTTTGGCTCCAACGAAATTTGTAGCGTTATCTGACCAAATTTGACTTGGCATCCCACGAAGAGATATAAACCGCTTTAACGCGCCGATAAAGGTTGGTGTTGACAAATCCTTGGCAAGCTCCAGGTTTACGGCCTTGGTCTTGAAACAAATAAAGACGCTGATGTATGCCTTTATCGGAGGTCTACTACGAACTCCCGATTTGTAGAAGAAAGGTCCACAGTAGTCCACACCGGTAACATCAAAGGCTCGAGATTCTGTACACCGTTCTTTAGGAAGATCAGCCATGATATGCGTTAAAAGCCGGGGCCTTGCCCGAAAGCATCGAACGCATTTGTTGATGACTTTGGCTACTGTCTTCAAACCACCGATTGGCCAATACTGAAGCCGGATGTTAGCCAGAAGTGCACGAGGCCCAGCATGCAAGTCGCGTTCATGAAAATGTGTAATAACGGAGACAGTAACTGGATGTCCTTTGGGTAGGATGATTGGATGGCGAGACTCGAACGGCAAGTTTGAGTTTTTTAGACGACCGCCCACACGAACAAGTCCAAATTCATCGATGAACGGGCATAAGGATGCAATCGAACTGGAACCTTGCACTACTCCTTTTTCCTTCAGTTCCTTAAGGTTTTGGCTTAGGCTTCGACATTGAATAAGCCTAATAAGCAATTGAGTGCCACTATGAACGTCACTCACGTAAAGCCCAGGATGTCGTATTCCTTTGACGAATTTGTATATGTAAGCGAATACACGTTGCAATCTGGAGAAGGAATTTACAAACTTGCAATCAGAGACGATATCTGATGATGGTGTGCTGACGACAAAGACCTTCTTTCGAACTTCCAGGCTTGGCTCAACGACAGCATGTACAAGAGGCCAGGAATCCTCATCCAAGGTCACGAATTGAGGACCATACAACCATAGATCCAATTGAGCAAGTTGACTCGGAAGCAATCCACGAGAAAGTATATCTGCCGGGTTGACATTTGTGGGAACGTGACGCCATTGCATGTTGGCCGTCAACTCCTGAATAGCAGCTACTCGATTTGCGACGAATACATTAAATCGGGCAGGCTCATTGTGAATCCACGACAGAGCTATGGAAGAGTCTGACCAGCAGTAGAAAGAGCCATTGAAAAGTCCGGATTGGGCTATTTCAAACATTAGCTGAGCAAGCAGCCTGGCTCCAGATAGTTCCAACTTCGGTACGGTAAGTGTCTTCAGAGGCGCGACACGAGACTTCGAACAAAGTAGGTAGCTCGAAGGTTGCTCACCCTTTGATACGACATAAATGCAAGCTCCAAATGCGTCGATGCTGGCATCACAGAATCCGTGTACTTCTATAGAACAGTGCTGGGCGATAACGCAACGAGGAAACGATAGACGTGGAAAATTGTTGAAGCCATTGTATATCTCCATCCAAGCTGTGCTGAGGTCCAGTGGCAAGCTCTCGTCCCAATCAAGCTTCGCTTTCCACAAATGCTGCAAAAACACCTTTGCCTTCACAATAGCCGGTCCTATAAGGCCAAGAGGGTCGTAGAAGTGTGCTATCGCCGATAAAATAGAGCGTTTGCAAGGCTTTGCAACATGCTGCGCTGGAGCCGATGAAAACAGAAGCTGATCAGATCCAGGATCCCACAATAGGCCGAGCGTTTTAATGATGTTGCTGTCATCATCAAATTTGAGACAAGTTTCTCGTTCGGACTCAGGAACTCCTTCCAAAACTGTCGAATGGCTCGAGCAAAACTTTCGAAGCTGAAAGTTGCCTCGGGCAAGGAGCTTCGTTGTCTGTTGCATCTTCTCAATAGTCTCATCCACAGAATTCCCACCAGTTATCAAGTCATCGACGTAGAAATCATGCAAGACAGCTGACGCACCAAGGGGAAACAAATGTCCATCATCATGGGCTAATTGATGCATCGTCCGAACTGATAGAAATGATGCAGGCTTCGTTCCATATGTGACAGTGTCAAGCTTGTACACTTTGATGTTTTCCCTTGGAGAGTCCCGCCATAAAATGCACTGAAAATATGTGTCAGGGCAGCTCACTCGAACGCATCTATACATCTTGCAGATGTCTCCAGTGAGAGCGACAACATACGTGCGAAATTTAATCAGCAATTTGAAAAGTTTGGCTTGTATGACAGGTCCAGCCATGAGAACATCGTTGAGAGACGCACCCGAAGAAGTTGCTGCGGAACCATCGAAAACGACACGTAGTTTGGTTGTTGTGCTATCTTCCTTCAATACGCAATGGTGTGGCAGAAAATAGCGACAGGAACCTGCTAATTCCGGTTGGACGAGCGACATATGTTTCAAATCGAGGTACTCCTTAACAAATGCCGAATATCGTTGTTTTGTATTAGGCTTCCGTTCCAGTTTACGCTCCAAGCTTAAAAAACGCTGGTAGGCTTGTCTATACGAATCGCCTAAGTTTCCAGAGTTTGTTTTAAATGGCAGCATAACTGAGTATTCACCAGACGGCAAGCGAGAAACAGTTTTTGTAAAATGTTCTTCACATTCCAATTCCTCCTTGGTAGCTGGTGCGTTGCTTTCACCACAGCCTTCAACTTCCCAAAATCGCCTGACAATATGCTCAAGCCTATTGTCCAAAGTGCGATCATCAATCGGCTCGCAAACAGCCAATAGAGAGCCGATACCGTTTGTTTAACATCCTCCAGTAACGACCCAGCCAAGTCGAGTTTTTTGCAATAGAGGCAAACCTGGCAGAAGTTTAATTTGGCCGACACAGAGAAGATCGTAAAATATGCTTGCTCCAATGAGTAGATCGACGTGCTGTCGCTTGTGGAACGCTGGGTCTGCCAAATGAATGTTTGAAGGAATGCTCCACGTTGAGATGTCGATCGACTTGCTGGGTTGACAGTCTGTAATAGTAGGAACAATTAATGCATTGATTGATGTAAAATAATCAGAATGCTGAGCCTGCAGTCCAATGTCGACGGTAGATCCTGAAGTGGGTACGCTAGCATCACCTAGACCAGAGATAACTGTTGAAGAGCGACTTCTCTTCAAACGCAGCTGCTGGGCCAAGCGAGAAGTGATCAGGTGAAGCTGCGAACCCGAGTCTAGCAACGCACGTGCCGGAATTAAGGAGCCAGAGCGATCTCTAATTAGCACAATTGCTGTGGCTAACAGAGCACCATTTCCAGAGGCAGCAAGCGAGGTCGACACGTGAAGCGAGGAAGCAGTAGTCAACGACTGCGATGACGTTTCCGGGGTTGCCTCAAAATGTAGCAGCGTATGATGCCGAGCATTGCAAGTCAAACAATTTCGACTTGAGCATGACTGTGCTTGATGTCCTTTCTTTAGACAGTTTATGCATAGTCCAAGTTTCTTTGCCTCCTTGAAACGTAACGATGGAGACAAATTTCCAAATTTGTTGCACGCATATATGGCATGCCCTGGGGTGCCACAACAACAGCATGCGTTGTTGGTTTGTGTCGCTACAAACGCCTTTTTGCATGAACTAGTAGCTGGATTGCCTTTTATCACCGGTGAATTCAGCATAGCATGCTGCATGGTTTCCATTCTTTGACAGCGCCCTTCCAGAAAAGTAAAAAACTCCTCCGATGAGGGAATTTTATTTAAGGCGATGCTCTCTTCCCAGCTGGTCTGCGTTGCGACGTCCACTTTGGCGAGCAGTAGATTGATGATCATACATCCAGCAATCTCCTCTGAACTGCCAAGCGTTTCCAAGGCACGCATGTGACCAGTAATCTGGTCCGAAAGCTCACGAAGTTTGCCAGCCGACGCCGTCTCTACCTTCTTGAGTCCAAGAATACCCTTAATGTGGGACTGAAAAACAAGGCGTTTATTATTAAAGCGTTTATGCAGAATGCTGAGAGCAACTTGATAGTTGGCCTCAGAGAGTTCCAGAGATGATACGGCATCAAGCGCTGAGCCCGACAGACAAGAGCGTAAGTGTTGAAAACGCTCAATGTTTGTTAAATCCACATCCTTGTCTATGACCGATTCAAACATGGAGATGAAATTGGCGAACTCAGTGTAGCCTCCAGAAAATTGCGGAATCTTGAGCTCTGGCAGACGAGATCGACGAGGACGATTGACAGACAAATTGAAGCTTGGCTCCTGAGTTGCATCCAAATTGCCTTGCGAGATTGACGATGCTGCTAGTTGCGCTTGCGAAGGGCAGAGGCGAGATCGGACACGGGTAACTACGTCTACAAGCATGACGTCAAAGTTTTCGCGCAGCTCACTCCCAATTTCTTCAAAATCAAGTTCTTCTAGCTGGTCGTGAGCTGAGTTGAAATTAAGCTCAAGTTTCTTCAGCAGCTCTAAACGAACAATGAGTTCTATGTTCGAGAGTGCCTCCAAAAGATCGGGCGTTGATGAATCTTTGAGACGCTGCAATTGCACCAAAAACGATTCTGCCCTTCGCTTGCAAAGTTGCGTTTTATGCACAAAGGCAGAATCTTTAGAAGGCTCAGTCGACATTGCGGAGGTTTAAATTTAACGAATTTGCGTCAGCAAATATAAATGCAATAGTTTTACACCTTTAACTATTTAATTTGTTTTATTTATGTTTATGTTTTTACATGTAGTGAACATGTACGAAAACTGCGCACCGACACTGTTCAACAACGTTCTCGCGCGAGTACAAATTCAATAATTTGTACAATTAACAAATGCGTTTATTTTTCATGCACACCAGAATGCGAAGATGACCGACAATTGCTCGCAGACACTGTTCAAAAACATGTGTGAAAACACAATCGCGAAGTGTAAAGCGCACCAACAATATTAACCAAGTCCGTATAAAGGGTTATTAACCTGTGCACAGTTTCTTATATACAACAGATAGTCACCAAAGGGCAATAGGCAAAATGTTCACTTGTCTTGTGCCGGTTATTCGTTTTACTCAAGTTTGCGTCTGTATGCAGGTGCCAAATATTTGCCGATTGCAGAAGACAAAGCACTGCACAAAGCGAAAGAGACTAATAAATTTGCGGTTAAACACTGTGCGAACCGCGCACTTAATTGTGGATTAATATATATATATGCATATGCCGGTATATATATGTATGTAATCGCAACTGCACAATGCACTTATTAGTTTTTCGAATGTTTAATTGTTTTTTGCGTGACGTATTATTTGTTTAAAGTTGCACAAAAACCGACTTGCTGTTATGCAGACAAAACAAAATAATAAACGAATTCACGTCGGGGTCACCAATGTTTTGAGCACTAATATTTTTTAGCGCTTTATTTTCCGAAATGAAAACCAATAGACAGAATTACAAATTAGACCGATGCTTTATTTGCAATTGTCACAAGTCTTTGACCTGTTCACACCGAATGTGTTTGAACAACAAACAGAATGATATGCAAGCGGCGACATACAAAGCGGGCCGATGGTTAACGAATTAAGGTGTAAAGTAGACATCATAAAGGTGTAGAGTGAACATAACAGAATAACGTTAGATACTCTATAATGAGATAAGCATAGGGTATGCCGCACAGGGCAATTAATATGTACAAATGTTATTGTTGATCACGCGGCTGTTGCTGTTGCTGCTGCGAACAATGAACAATATCTGAGTGTAATCAGATCAACTCTTAAAAGACCAACCGTTATTTTTAAACGCAATATGCATCAAATATATATTAACACTTTTCAACCATGGATAGCGTCCACCTTGAATTCGAATATGGATCTCCAATTCATATTAGAAGAATACTCTTGTGCACAATATGTCGTTGAGTATGTGAATAAATCCAATCGTGGAATAAGCCAACTACACAGGGAACTCCTGCGCATACATAACGAACATCCTGACATAGAAATCATAGAGTTAATGAAGAAAATAAGTATGAAAGTATTAAACAGCGTGGAAATGAGTGCTCAGGAAGCTGCTTGGTACCTTTTGCGGCAGCCAATGTGCAAAAGTAGCAGAGACATCGTATTCGTTGCAACAGTATGGCCAGAGGAAAGACATAAAAGCAAAATAAGGCGTGCAGTTATGGATAGGGAGGGGCAGGATGAAAATTCAACTGATATATGGACGAAATCAGTTTTTTTTTTTTAAATATAAGGTGTGACGATGTTGTCTGGTACCAACGAACTTTGTGAGATGGTTCTGAGGTGGGCTAGCTGAAGCCACCGGACGGGTCGCAGGTTGCGGATAGCGCAAGGCCTCCAGTGCAGGTTAGCTGCGAATAGCGACTTGTCGTAATAAGCAGTCCCGGACAACAGCGGGTACAACACCGTTAGTGGGACCGACAAGGCGCTTGTCTGACCGTCTTTAAAACATAGTCTCACACACACCCAATTCCTACACAAGATCCTACCCATTTCCTATCCCCCACATCTCATACGGGCAGTGGTGACGTCCTTAGGCAAGGGTGCCTCTTCACTCCCCTAAGCCAGGGTGTTACGTGGTCCGTGCCCATTGGTTGGTTTGCAGTCAGGGGTTACCGACTGTAATAGAACGGAGCCTCACCGATACCTGGCCGCCTCGGTGAGTATACCTGGCCCCGGCGTGTTAATGGGGGCTATGACACGCCGGTACTACTTTCCCCTATACTCGTGGGACCAAATATATCGACAAAAGAAAAATTTTTAATGATATGCGGGGCTTAACCGCTACTCAACTAGCAGAGCGGATGGAAGAGGCGGCTCTGGACTTGGGTGGCAAGCTGACACCGCGCGGGGGCCAGGCCCCCCACTCGAGGAGTGTTGCCAAACTAAAGGGCTCGTCCCCGAAGCAAAGCACCTCCAGAAGTGCAGAGGCTTTCAAGCCGCGAGTGGTGGACAGTGGGGACACCAAACGGACGAACGTAGGGAGTGGGAGCGCAGTGCCCGGCACTGCCCCAGTGGCTGTCCCGCAGACAAGCAATGCCGGCGGGAAAGACACTGCAACACCCTCTTCTGGTCCGCAGAAGAGGAAGCAGATGCCGCCCATCCCAGCTCCCCACTCCCTTCGTTCGTCCGTTTGGTGTCCCCACTGTCCACCAGACAGAGGATACGATCGCAGAGACATAGCCATCTTTTCAGACAGTCAGGCAGCTATAAAAGCACTAGGTGCTTATAAAATAGCTTCCAGGCTGGTTTGGAAATGTATAGAAACATTAAACAGGTTGGGGACTAATAATAGATTCACCATCTATTGGGTCCCTGGGCACGCGGGAATCCCGGGTAATGAGGTAGCGGACCAAATGGCCAGGAAGGGGGCAAGCACTCCTTTCTGCGGGCCGGAACCCTTCTGTGGGTTGGGCCCTGGGGTCATCGAGCAGAGCAGCCGCTCTGACCTTTGGTCCGATAGTACGAACTTCTGGTTGTGTTCGCAGGGGGCGAGACAAAGTAAAAGGCTTTTAAGCAACTACAACAAGACGAGGACTGAGGACTGTCTGAAGCTGAGCAAGGTCTCTCTTCGGATTGTCACAGGCTTCTTGACAGGACACTGCAGATTGCGTAGGCATTTACATAGGATACGCATAGGGAACGAAGCTACATGCAGGCTCTGTCTGGAGGGGGACGAAACTCCAGAACACCTACTAGAGGAGTGCCCTGCCATAGGTCGGCTGAGATTATCTCAGCTCGGGCGGGTCACACTAAACACTGAGGAGATGAGGGCTCTCCGTCATCGCGTTTCTGCGATCGATTGCACTGTACGGGGAGCTGTAGCTCATACACTAGGACGAGGGCACAATAGACCCAGGTGGTCGCAGTGCACTAACCTCCTTTTTCATAATAATAATAATAATAATAAAGGTGTGACGATATGAAGGATGTTTGTCTTGCAGATTTCATTGCTTGGTACTCACCAAATGTGAGAAAAAGAAGTTATCAGAACAGTGAAAACGATTTTCATTTTGAAGAAGATAATGATTCTCTGAACGCGGATGACGTATTTCAAGCAAATACCAATGTTTACAAGAAGAGAATAAGACAAAGAATATTAAGATATAAAAACTACGACATTGATGATATTGTAAATTATAAACGAGAAATTGTTACACTTTATATTCTGGATAATAACAAATTTATAGATATATATAACAGCAGCGAAGAATATTTGATGAACAAAAGAAAGGAGTATGAATCAAACATTAATATTAAGCAATTAATGGCTGAAATTCAGGCACTATGTCAAAACGAGCAAATCATTTCAAATAATAATCTCCGAATCGAAAATGAAAGAAACGTTTTTGTTGGTGTTGGTGTTGAAAACAATGATGATTTTCAGTACGAAACTGATACTACCATTTCGATTGTACGAAAACGGACGAATGTCTTGTCCAAACAAGATTATTGTAATGCGATGCGCTCAACAAATGGAAAACAAAGAGAGCTCGTTCTTGAATTGATTCATCGTCTATCATCATCTGATTTAGAACCGATGCAAATATATTTCGCAGGTCGTGCTGGTTCCGGAAAAACATTTACCATGAAGCTCATAATGGAAACTTTAAATCGTTTTGGACAACAACAATGTGAACTTCGTAATTCCTATTTGGCATGTGCATCCACCGGCAAGGCAGCAGTAAATTTAAACGGCACAACAGTACACTCTGCTTTCAGAATTACGCCCAGTCGAAGGTTGGGTTTCGCATTAGAAGAAATTTCTCTGGGGTTAAATGTGTCATTATTGACGAAATAAGCATGATAGGCTGCGATATATTCCATAAAATCAATAATTGGTTGCAGGAAATAACAGGTATTGGAAATTCACCATTCGGAAAATTGCATATAATTTTGGCAGGCGATTTTAGACAATTACCTCCCGTAAATGCCAGACCTATTTATAACCGGTTTAATAACATAATTGGTGGAAACATCTTATGGCAACAATTACACTTCTTTAATTTGACTGAAGTTACGCGCCAGTCCAATATTCAATTTTCAAATTTATTAACAAAAATTGGGAACGGAGAAAAATTACTGCCAAATGAACTGCCATGCTTGAGAGTCGCTTCCGCACAGAGCAATGGTGTAAAGACAATTTGCCAAATGTTATTCGTATATTTCATAGAAATTCAAGTGTTGATGCATACAATAAATATGCTATAAACAGTGAAATCCATCATATTGCAATTGACAAAATTACTGGCAGCACAACTTCAGCCGAACTAGTTCAAGCTAGAACAAAATTGCATAAAATGAGCACTTCGGAATTGAACGGTTTGCCTTATCTAATAAATTTATGCATTGGCTCACCATATATGTTAACTGTGAATATAGATGCAAACGATGGACTTGTCAATGGTATTATTGGTACACTAAATTTCATTGAGTTTACACAACCTTCTACTCATACAAATGAAGCAATGGACGGAGAAGTCATACCTTTTAATCAACAACAACACCTACCACAATTAGATCAGAACCAACCGCAGCAGGACTCACATCGTTTTCAACAACAATATGCAATCAATCAGCATCCTTATCAATCAACAAACGCTTTACCACTATTACTTCAAAGTGAGCAACAACAACTATCAAATCGCCAAATGCTTTGCATGTGGTTTGAACTTCCAGATCAAGGAATGGGAAAAATCACGCGTATCAAATAAAGACCGCATGTTTTGTCTAAATTCTCGAATAACCTTAATAATGCTCTGAAATGGACACAAATATTGAAAGCAACTTCACATATTACCCTTACGAGAACAATAAAATGTAAACGATTGCAATTTCCAATAACACCAGCTGCTGCAATAACTGTTCACAAATCACAAGGTGCCACGTTTGAAAAAATTGTTTACGATTACAACAAAAGCCAAATAAATCAATTGGTGTATGTGGGCTTAAGTCGTGTAACTAATATTGAAGGCTTGTATTTAGCTAATAACACTAACAACTTTACATTTTTCCATACCGCTGGTAACAGTTCCCCAACTATTAAAGATATAAATGATGAATATGAAAGCCTAAAAGCTCATAATCTACCGACATTAACTGAACAGGTTCAACGATTCATGGCTGACCAAGATAACGAAAGCAATACCATAATGCATATCGGAATAATAAATGCACAAAGTTTAGTTGCACACTCTTTAGATATTGCAACTGATAACATATTTATGCAATGCAACTTTCTTGCGTTCAGCGAAACATGGATGGATATGAACCAACCAGTACCTATAGAAGGCTTCCAATTAATTTCGCATTTCAATAATTTACAGCAACGTCGTCGCGCATCTGTAGTAGCAATCTACGCAAAAAGTACCATGTTGACATATTGTACTCCAATTGATGTGTCGAACAGGCAACTGATTGATAGTGATATAGGCGACATTTGTCTATCAGAAATTAAAGTTAATAATCAAAAAGGGTTGTTGATAATATATCAAAATATTAATATATCGATATTTTTTATTAAAAAAATATATATTTATATCGGGATATTGTTTTTGCCCAATTATCGAATATGCGATATTTTTTTGTGATATTTTTAGATATATTTGCGTAGGTCACTCTTTTAATGTGTGTAGCGAGCACAAAACGCAACAAAGAATATGGTCGTAAAAGAAAATTATTCAAATATAAAAAATGGCACAGCTATGTGTAATTTGTGCGGTAAAGCAATTAAAACTAGCGGAAACTCTACGAATTTGGCGTCGCATTTAAAAAACAAGCACTATGACACTTATGTGAAGTGCAGCCAAAAAAGGTAAGTACTTACACAGCATTTAAAGTCGCGCCTTTTTTCTGTGTGTGCGTGTGTGTGATTTTAGAGCCCGCGTTTTCTCGTAATACATTTATAATTCTGAAATGTTTTCATTAATTTTTCTAAATAATAAGGTTACGAAGAAACCTGGTGACCATACAACAATCCAACAATCGTTCAGAATGGCTGAGTCTTTGAAAGGTAAGTAAGAAACAAGTGGAAACGTTGCAGTCGGACGCAACCGACAGCGGTATACTCGATACCAGTATTAAAAATTTTGATGCCCATCCATGTGGGATGTCAATTGCTATCTTCATACCAAATTTGGTGACTCTAGCTCAAAGTTTGTATAAAGTGGGGAAAGGGGGGCTCCCGTAAATGCCAGACCTATTTATAACCGGTTTAATAACATAATTGGTGGAAACATCTTATGGCAACAATTACACTTCTTTAATTTGACTGAAGTTACGCGCCAGTCCAATATTCAATTTTCAAATTTATTAACAAAAATTGGGAACGGAGAAAAATTACTGCCAAATGAACTGCCATGCTTGAGAGTCGCTTCCGCACAGAGCAATGGTGTAAAGACAATTTGCCAAATGTTATTCGTATATTTCATAGAAATTCAAGTGTTGATGCATACAATAAATATGCTATAAACAGTGAAATCCATCATATTGCAATTGACAAAATTACTGGCAGCACAACTTCAGCCGAACTAGTTCAAGCTAGAACAAAATTGCATAAAATGAGCACTTCGGAATTGAACGGTTTGCCTTATCTAATAAATTTATGCATTGGCTCACCATATATGTTAACTGTGAATATAGATGCAAACGATGGACTTGTCAATGGTATTATTGGTACACTAAATTTCATTGAGTTTACACAACCTTCTACTCATACAAATGAAGCAATGGACGGAGAAGTCATACCTTTTAATCAACAACAACACCTACCACAATTAGATCAGAACCAACCGCAGCAGGATTCACATCGTTTTCAACAACAATATGCAATCAATCAGCATCCTTATCAATCAACAAACGCTTTACCACTATTACTTCAAAGTGAGCAACAACAACTATCAAATCGCCAAATGCTTTGCATGTGGTTTGAACTTCCAGATCAAGGAATGGGAAAAATCACGCGTATCAAATAAAGACCGCATGTTTTGTCTAAATTCTCGAATAACCTTAATAATGCTCTGAAATGGACACAAATATTGAAAGCAACTTCACATATTACCCTTACGAGAACAATAAAATGTAAACGATTGCAATTTCCAATAACACCAGCTGCTGCAATAACTGTTCACAAATCACAAGGTGCCACGTTTGAAAAAATTGTTTACGATTACAACAAAAGCCAAATAAATCAATTGGTGTATGTGGGCTTAAGTCGTGTAACTAATATTGAAGGCTTGTATTTAGCTAATAACACTTACAACTTTACATTTTTCCATACCGCTGGTAACAGTTCCCAAACTATTAAAGATATAAATGATGAATATGAAAGACTAAAAGCTCATAATCTACCGACATTAACTGAACAGGTTCAACGATTCATGGCTGACCAAGATAACGAAAGCAATACCATAATGCATATCGGAATAATAAATGCACAAAGTTTAGTTGCACACTCTTTAGATATTGCAACTGATAACATATTTATGCAATGCAACTTTCTTGCGTTCAGCGAAACATGGATGGATATGAACCAACCAGTACCTATAGAAGGCTTCCAATTAATTTCGCATTTCAATAATTTACAGCAACGTCGTCGCGCATCTGTAGTAGCAATCTACGCAAAAAGTACCATGTTGACATATTGTACTCCAATTGATGTGTCGAACAGGCAACTGATTGATAGTGATATAGGCGACATTTGTCTATCAGAAATTAAAGTTAATAATCAAAAAGGGTTGTTGATAATATATCAAAATATTAATATATCGATATTTTTTATTAAAAAAATATATATTTATATCGGGATATTGTTTTTGCCCAATTATCGAATATGCGATATTTTTTTGTGATATTTTTAGATATATTTGCGTAGGTCACTCTTTTAATGTGTGTAGCGAGCACAAAACGCAACAAAGAATATGGTCGTAAAAGAAAATTATTCAAATATAAAAAATGGCACAGCTATGTGTAATTTGTGCGGTAAAGCAATTAAAACTAGCGGAAACTCTACGAATTTGGCGTCGCATTTAAAAAACAAGCACTATGACACTTATGTGAAGTGCAGCCAAAAAAAGGTAAGTACTTACACAGCATTTAAAGTCGCGCCTTTTTTCTGTGTGTGCGTGTGTGTGATTTTAGAGCCCGCGTTTTCTCGTAATACATTTATAATTCTGAAATGTTTTCATTAATTTTTCTAAATAATAAGGTTACGAAGAAACCTGGTGACCATACAACAATCCAACAATCGTTCAGAATGGCTGAGTCTTTGAAAGGTAAGTAAGAAACAAGTGGAAACGTTGCAGTCGGACGCAACCGACAGCGGTATACTCGATACCAGTATTAAAAATTTTGATGCCCATCCATGTGGGATGTCAATTGCTATCTTCATACCAAATTTGGTGACTCTAGCTCAAAGTTTGTATAAAGTGGGGAAAGGGGGGCTGGGGGCGGTATGGGTGGAATTGCATCCAAATTTTTGATGCAGATCTTTGTGGAATGTCAATTGCTACCTTCATACCAAATTTGGTGACTCTAGCTCAAAGTTTGTATAAAGTGGGGAAATGGGGGCTGGGGGCGGTATGTTTGGGCGTGGCATCCAAATTTTTGGTGCAGATCTATGTGGGATGTCAATTGCTATCTTCATACCAAATTTGGTGACTCTAGCTCAAAGTTTGTATAAAGTGGGGAAAGGGGGGCTGCGGGCGGTATGGGTGGAATTGCATCCAAATTTTTGATGCAGATCTTTGTGGAATGTCAATTGCTACCTTCATACCAAATTTGGTGACTCTAGCTCAAAGTTTGTATAAAGTGGGGAAATGGGGGCTGGGGGCGGTATGTTTGGGCGTGGCATCCAAATTTTTGGTGCAGATCTATGTGGGATGTCAATTGCTATCTTCATACCAAATTTGGTGACTCTAGCTCGAAGTTTGTATAAAGTGGGGAAAGGGGGCTGGGGGCGGTATGGTTGGGCGTGGCATCCAAATTTTTGCTGCAGATCCTTGTGGAATGTCAAATGCTACCTTCATACCAAATTTGGTGACTCTAGCTCAAAGTTTGTATAAAGTGGGGAAATGGGGGCTGGGGGCGGTATGTTTGGGCGTGGCATCCAAATTTTTGGTGCAGATCCTTGTGGAATGTCAAATGCTACCTTCATACCAAATTTGGTGACTCTAGCTCAAAGTTTGTATAAGGTGGGGAAAGGGGGGCGGAATGGATGGGCTAGGCTCCAAAACTTTGATGCAGATTGTTGGGGGTCGTTGCCAGCTATCTTCCTACCAAATTTGGTGGCTCTAGCTCCACTACTCTGGAATATACACGCATTCCCGTTTTTGACGAAGCGTTGGGGCAGATGGGGGTGGCTAGGGCGGTATTGGTGGGCGTGGCATCCAAACTTTTGATGCAGTTTTTTGGGGGTCATCATCAGCTAAATTGGCACCGAATTTGGTGGCTCTAGCTCAAAAACTGTGGGAGATATAGCCATTTCTGATTTCAAAATGCAGGGGGGCTGGGGGCGGAATGGGTGGGCGTGGCTCCAAAACTTTGATGCAGTTTTTTGGGGGTCGTTACCAGCTAGCTTCCTACCAAATTTGGAGGCTCTAGCTCTACAACTCTGGAAGATACACGCATTCCCGTTTTTTACGAAGCGTTGGGGCATCTGGGGCGGCTACGGCGGTATTGGTGGGCGTGGCATCCAAACTTTTGGTGCAGTTTTTGGGGGGTCATCATCAGCTAAATTGGCACCAAATTTGGTGGCTCTAGCTCAAAAACTGTGGGAGATATAGGCTTATTTGACTTTAAAATTCGGGGGGTCTGGGGGCGGAATGGGGGGGCGTGGCTCCTAAATTTTTGATGCAGTTTTTTGGGGGTTGCTAGTAGCTATCTTCTCACCAAATTTGGTAGTTCTAGCTGTAAGTGGATTTATCGGTTTTGAGTTATCGAATTTATCGATTTGCCAGCCCCCCAGTTATCGTAGAACCCCCATCTTGACACTTTAATTTACTATCCCATAGATAAAGAGAATTGGAAAGTTTCAAGTCTCTAGCTTGAAGGGTGTGGAAAAAACTTGCATACATACGGACGGACAGACGGACAGACACCATGACGGACATTGCACAAAACCAATATACTCTTTACCTTCGGTATCGAGTATAAAAAGGTGTAATCTGCTTTTTATTAACTTTTTATTCTTTTAAGACAATGGAAATAAGGCAAATGGGATAACGGAAGCCATTGTCTTTATGATTTGTAAGGATAACATGCCTGTCCGGTGCGTTGAAAAAGAAGGTTTTACACACCTTCTTAAGACATGTGTGCCGCAATATAAAATGCCTGGCCGGTCCAAGGCAAGGATTAATTTCGATTGTTTTATTATATAGTATAATCATGAAATCAATGCGCTTTGCTAAATATATATAATTTTTTCCAGATAACAACATTAATGGAAAACAAGTACTTTGAGTCAGTGGATGTGGTTAAAAAGATTTTAAACAAAGTGGAGGACGTCGCGTTCACCTGCGACGCTGTGACCATAACAAACTCAAGCCGATCATTCCTAACCATAACAGCGCATTTTATTAATGCCGAATGTTTAGAATCGATATGCTTGAAGGCAGCTAGAATGGACCAGGTCAGTTTTATATTTTTTATTATTTTGTCTGTGTTTTGTTATATCGTTAATTGTTTATCGTGTTTGTCTTGTGTTCTGTCAGTTTTGGTCATATGTCACTTTGTTGTTCTTTCTACAGACAAATTTTAAACAACATACATTTTCAAATTTAATTTAGTCTCATACCAGTGAGTACATTAGCTCTCTATTGGAGAACGTTTGCGACGAGTTTAGCATTGATCGGTCAAAGTGTTCAACACTGACCACAGATAATGCCAACAACATGAAAGCCGCATCAAGATATTTTCTTGGTAATGGGAAACATGTTCCTTGTTTTGCGCATACCATCCACTTAGTGGTAGACGACTCTGTGAAGGAGATCGCATCATTTTGTAATATTTCAGATAAAGTTAAAAAAATTGTCACGCATTTTAAGCACAGCAGTGCATTAATGGACCAGCTACGAAAAGCCCAGGCCGATGAGGGAATATCGGAAGGTTGCATTAAGACCTTGCAGCAAAATGTTGACACGCGATGGAACTCATGTCTGGACATGTTGACATCCTTTTTGGGTCTTGCAAATAAAGTGGCCATCATTCTTATAAAAAGATCGGAACACGTAAAAGGATTGCCAAAAATGCTATCAACTGATGAATTAAACACTTGCAAGGATTTTTGTAGCCTTCTGAATCCATTTAAAGATGCAACCGAAAAAATAAGCGGTGAAAACTATGTAACCGTCAGCATGGTGATCCCTTGATTTCACTGTTGTTAAAAAAAATACAGATTGCAAAAGTACAATCTGATGAGGGCATCCTTGCCAAAGAGTCTCTTCACAAGCAACTCGAGAAACGGTGCAAGCCTCTCGAATTAAATAAAGTTTTGGTTAAATCGTCATTCCTTGATCCAAGGTTTAAGAAAATGTATGTCTCGCCAATCGGGGTACAAGAGGCGATCAAAGATATATTAAATGAATTGATTACATTTAATCAAGAAAAAAGGGTATGTCAAAAATTTAAAGATCGTATTTATGTATTAACTTAAATAACTAACAGTAATAAGTTAACTCACAGTAATATTTAAATTCTGCTCAAAAATAAAACTAATTAATTTTTTACAGATTTCAGATGACGAAAGTTCAGACGATACAGGTGATGGATTTGAAAGCGCCCACAACAGGTCTATTTTAAAAGGCTTATCTGCAAGCGAAACGGAAAATAAAGAGCTTAAGATGTATCTCAGCTTGCCCCAAACTTCTTGGGAAAGTAATCCCATAAATTTTTGGTCTTCGCACAAGGCGGCTATGCCAGGACTCTCGAAAATCGCCTTGCGATACCTGACAACCCCTGGAAGCTCAGTGCTTTCGGAGCGACTTGCTTCTGCCATCAAATGCGTTGTTTGTGACTCACGAAGCCGCATGACGGACATCCATATAACTCAACGCGTTTTTTTAAAGTCGTTGACCTCAAAATACTGGAATTAACTTCTACTTCAAAAGAATAGAATGTTTATGAAATATTTTTTATTATTATTTAACCTTTAAATTATAATTTTAAAAATAAATCGTTGTTTCTTATTAATAAAGACTATATCTTCTTTTTTGGAACAGACTATAATTTTATTGAGGAAAAAAAGGAATAAGTTAAAATATCAAAAAATATTGATATATCGATATTTTTAAAACGATATATCAAATATCATGTTGATATTTTTTCAAAACAAAATATATTATCGATACGATATTTTAAAAATATTCGGCAACCCTATAATCAAATCAAATTTATTATTGGATCTGTTCATTTCATCCGAATGTGTCACAAAATAGCAAACAACAAATGCTTTTTTCTGTCCTAATGAAATATTCTCATCTGATTTCACTCATCGATAAGAATTTTATAGTTGACACCGAGGTGGACATGCTCATCGTTGGCGATTTCAATTTAGAAATGACATCAGATAGTTCATTTCCAGAATTTATGCAAGAAAAGTTTAACTTAAAATATATTAAAAATGCAGCAACCACATTAGCGCAGACTAATATTGATTTAGTAGTTGCAAGAGATTAAAATGTTTCATTAATTAATTACATTTCTTACTTTTCTTTCCACAAACCAATCATATCAAAAATCACATATTCATCATAAAACAAAAATAATTTAGTTTTAAGAACTATTTTTAATAAAATTGCTTAAATTCAATATACAATAATAACAAATTTTAATAAAAGATTGAACAATTTTTATTAACGTTTTTTCTTATGTAAGGCATAAATATGCGTTTCAGCTTTTATAAATGTTTAATATATTAAAATTTCAAATCATATAAATACTATGTTTACTTTCATAATTTTTGTTGCACAAACAGACGTATTCTACGGTTAACCTATGCGCCCGTGTGATCTAACACAGGGTGAAAATTATAGTGCTTGCATTATAACATAAAATAAATTGTCGTAAATTGGATAAAGTGTTGATAGATTTATATTTTTAACAAGCTTAAATTTAAATAAAAAATTAACATATTTTTAAACAAAAACCTAAGTTTGTCAAGGTTTTGGCTTTTGAATCTTATTCTTTTTTCATTTAGAATTTGCCCTGATGCAGAAAAAAGCCGTTCGCTTGTAGCTGAACTTACAGGAATATTAATATGGTTCTTGCTAAAATTTGTAGTCATTTTAGTTCCTTGGCATGCTTCCAAAACGTAAGAACGCACTTCTCGTGTTTTTGCGATGATTTATGCATGTGCGATATTTAATCTATAAGAAGTTCAGTGTTGCGTTGTACTTTTAGGTAAGGATGGGCACTGTTGACAAATATAGCGCGCTTATCGTTTAAATGTGCGCAGGTCGAGGCGGCCGGCCGGCTTTGTCGGGACTGACGGGCTTTTTAGGCCCACCGGGCCTGCCGTGCTTTTGAGTTAAGGCCCGGGCCCGCACGTAAAAAGCCCGAAAATGATTTTTAGGCCCGGGGCCCGTGCCCACCTCTAGTAAAAACAATATTAACTCTATTCCTACCGAGGTTTTGTGTGTATCTAATTTACCAAAATGTGTCTTTTGACACCTTAGCCAATCACTAATGAAAAAGCTATTAAAGTTACTCTCTTATTTATCTATGTCAAAAATAATATTTATTTATTCTTATTTATGAACTTAGGTATATTTCAGTATTCAGGTATAGAAAATAAATAATAAACAAATGGAGTCGCCTTGTCAACTGTCGTCGAATGCAGACGTGTTTACTTATCGTGGTCCGGTTAATTAATTCCCAAACGCAAAAGTGCAGTGATATAGAAGCTAGTAAAATATATATACTTATTTTATGCGAAAAGACGCTAAGTGCAATGTATCTGCACAAATTGCTTTTTCAAAATCTGCAATTTAAACAAAACAATTGACTTTTAACAAATAATAACATATAAAACAAAAGGCACTAACAAATTCTTCACCTCGCTTAAGACAATGATTCAACGCGAGAATTGTGGCCAGCGATAACGCGAGCAAGACGAGCGTCGTCGGCAGAGCAACGCGTACTTCTCTGTAGTTACAGAACAGCCCGAGCGGTCAATTATCCCCAACCCGCAAATCGAACGCTCTTACTCAGCGCGTATCAGAGAACTTTCTTGCTCACCGTCTCCGACCTTGTTGTCTATCGAGTCAACGCAATCCGACCACTCGCGGTCGGCAACACCCAACCCGACACGTTAAGTCTTGTACACAGCACGCGACAGAAAGTTTTCGTGCTCCCCGTCTCTCTTAGCAACGACTGCAAGTGCTGCGCCCTCTCTAGGTACCGCAAAAGCGACTACAACCACAACTGCACCGACGCCTACTTCCCGTTCGACAAGCACAACGACTGCTGCGCCGTCAGCAAATGAAACTGCAAACAGCAAAAATGTTAAGCCGGCTACGCAGACTGGTATGGATCGCTACATTTATATCAAAAGAAAGCTAAGTCACCTTCGAATGAAAGTACATACAATAGCAATAGATTTCACATCTTCGCAGAAAACAAGCCAAAGTTACCCCCAATATATATATGCGAGAAAAGATCCAGTGCTTTTGTTAACAAAGCTATCGAGCTCATAGGCAAAGATAATTTCTACATAGTTCCTCTCGTACAGGGTAAAATTTAAGAAATTAAAGTCCAGACAAAGTCAGAAGATAATTACAGAAATCTGATAAAGTATCTAAATTAAAAAGCTGCAAGGGGCTGCAGGTCGTAATAAAAGGCATAGAACCTGATGTAACACCCGAAGAAATAAAACAGGCGCTGCAGGATAAAGGATTTCGAACAAAAACCGTCATTAACATCTTAAACAGGAACAGGATGCCGCAACCACATTTTAAAATACAACTTGAACCAGAAACGAAGATGCTTAAAAAAACGAGGTGCACCCAATATACAAACTTCAGCTTTTACGTCACCGAAAAATCACCGTAGAAGAGCCGCACAAACGAAACGGTCCGGTGCAATGTATGAGCTGCCAAGAGTACGGCCATAAAAAAGCCTACTGCACACTGCGCTCGGTATGCGTATACTGTGGGGAACTGCATAACTCCGCAAGTTGCCCAGTAAGTAAAGAAGACTCTAGCAAAAAATTTTGCAACAACTGCGAAGGCAAGCACACAGCCAACTACAGAGGCTGCCATGTCTACAAGGAACTTAAAAATCGTATCCATCAGCGCTGTACCACTGTACGCTCGCAACACGCACCAACTACCTTCACTCCATCGAAACACAACCCAGACGTCTTCTTTTCATCTGCAGCCAGATCCTCACTTGGCCCCGAGTTCTCAACCAATAACGCAACTTATGCAAGTGCCCTAAGATCTGGACTGGCTCTTCCTGCCTCTAACACACAAAATCTCTTGATACAAATGCTTGTATCACAACAGTCAAAATAATCAATGGCTGAGATACGAATCGATGAATCTACGTGGAACGCTAATGGCGTCTCACAGCATAAACTTGAATTAGCTCAATTCCTACTCGATAAGCACATCGACGTAATGCTACTTTCCGAAACACACCTTACAACAAAATATAACTTTAACATAAGTGGATTCTTATTCTATGGTACAAATGATCCCGATGGTAAAGCACACGGTGGAACTAGTATTTTGATCAGAAGCCACCTCAAGCACCACTACTATAAAGAGTTTGCTGAAAACTTTCTACAGGCCACATCTCTAAAAATACATTTGGACAGTGGGAACCAACTTACTCTTGCCGCTGTATACTGCGCTCCGCGTTATACCATATCTGAACACCAATTCATGGAATTTTTTAACTCACTAGGAGAATGCTTTGAAGCAGCAGGAGACTACAATGCCAAGCACACACACTGGGGATCTCGTCTAGTGAATCCAAAAGGAAAGCAGCTCTACAATGCAAAAGCTAACAACAAGCTCGACCACGTTTCTCCTGGCAGACCAACATACTGGCCGACAGATCCCAAAAAACTACCCGATTTGATTGACTTTGCAGTTACCAAAAACATTTCGCGTAGACTGATAAGTGCAGAGTGCCTTTCGGATCTAACATCCGATCACTCGCCAGTCCTAATAAATCTGCAACGACACCCTGAATTCATAAATCGACCCGGTAAGTTAACTTCACATAAAACTAACTGGCTCAGATACAAAAAATATATAAGCTAACACATTGAGCTTAAGCCACGTCTCGTTGATGTAGCTGACATTGATAGTTTTGTTAACACTCTGGAGACTGTCTTCGTCGCCGCAGCTCGCGCCGCTACGCCTCAAATACCAAAAACAATACACAACCACAGGACATAAAATCTACAAATTGAACAGCTCGTTCTTGAAAAGCGGCGCTTACGACGTGACTGGCAATCGAACAGATCGCCATCGGCAAAGCGAAAACTAAAAGACGCCACACGTAAACTCACCAAAGCGTTAGGCTGCAAACACAGTGCGCGCTGAGACGAAGATGAAGACGAAGACGAAGCTGAAGACGAAAAACTGCGCAGTACGATTTATATGAATTCGCTCGAATTCGTTCACAGTGCAAGCGAAGACGAAGAGGAAGATGAAGACGAAACGCAAGCAACCAGCTTCAAACGGTGCAGTACTGAATTTGAAGCTGAATCGCTTGCTGTTTAGCAGTTGTTGTTGTTTTTTTTGTTTTTTTTTAGGCGCCAAATGTCTTCAAATTTAGTTTTAATTTGTATTTTGATGGACGCGCACATGTAAAAATGTCTGTTAACAACGAAGAGCTAATTGCAGAGGTTTTTGTAAAACACTGTTTATGGGACCAGCAAAATAAGCTGTATCATAATGGACAAGTTGTTGAGCAAAATTGGAATTCAATTGCAAATGAATTGAATCAGGATGGTAAGTAATTTAATATAAATTAATATAGTAATACAAAATTAGGAAATTAAATACTATCAGCATTTGTATGGCTGCAAACATAACTGCGAAAAGTGTCTCTGATTATTCGACCTCTTTTCTTTGAACTTTCCAATATTTTTTTTGGTTCGTTGTTAATAAACTTTTCTCCTTCTGTTATGTGAGTGTTCAATTTTTCTAAATCTAATATTGTGTTATGCAATATACAAATAGCTTTAACAATAATTTCTGCGTTAGATGGAATGGTTTCAATTGGCTTCCATAATATTCTCCATTTGGAATTAATTATGCCGAAAGCACATTCCACACACCTTCGTGCTCGTGACAAACGACGATTAAAATATTCATTTTCCAAAGTTAAATTTCTTTTGACATATGGTCGGAGAACCCAGTCCAATAGAGGATAAGCTTCATCCGCAAGCAAGACATATGGCATAGATATTGCGGTATTGGGCAATTCGGTGTCTTTTATAAACTTTAGTTCTCCAGAACTTTTCATTTTGTAAATATCTGAGGAAGCAAAGGTTCCACCATCGCTTTGACGTCCATAACCACCAACTTCGATAGTGACAAATTTACATTTTACGTCAGCAACTCCCTGCAGCACTATTGAAAAAAACTTTTTATAATTATAAAACATTGATCCGGAATTCGCTGGGCATTTTAGACGTATGTGTTTTCCATCGATGGATCCAACACAATTTGGGAATTCCCAAAGATTCCAATATTGCTCCGCAACTTTTTTTAAGCTTTGTTCTGTGGGCACTGGCATGTGTACAGGCTGCAAAACTATCCACAAAGCTTCACATGTTTCTATCACAATAGAACGAACCGTTGAAGCACCCATTCGGAAGTTAAAAGACAAGGATCTAAATGAAGCATCAGTAGCGAGATATCTAATGAAAAAAAAATATAAAAATTGTATTTGGTAAAATACCTAATAACGTAACTAATAAAACGTTAGTATAATTTTCAGGTTTATCTTTGAAAAAAAAAATGGAAACAATTGAGAGACACGTTCCGGGCTGAATTAAGGAAATTTCCATCGGAGCGTTCTGGCGATCCTGGACCAGATACTGTCAATGAGATGGGCTCTCAATGGTGTCATTTTGCATCAATGATGTTTATAAAGAACCAGATAAAATGCCGCCAATCTTCTGGAAATTTAAGTCGCCAAAAAGTAAACGATGTACAGGACTTTAATATTAAAGAGAATTCAACAAGTATTGATTTGGAGAAGTCGCAAGAAATCGTCTTTGAAGAAAACGAAATGAGTACGTTTGAAGTGGAAAAGTCTACGCCACAACGTCATCATTCTAGAAATCTCAAACGCCGCATTTATAATATGGAGGATGAAATGCTCAATATTGAAAAAAAGAAGCTAGTGTTGTTGGAGCAGAAAACGAAAAACAAGATTCCAGCCGACGATGAAGACATGGCATTTTTTTTGAGCTTGTTGCCACACGTAAAAAAAATGGATTCGCAGACGAAGCTTTTGTGCAGAATGGATATTCAGAAATCGGTCTATAATCATGCGTACAATATGGGGCAGACATTTCAATTCCAAAATGTGCAAAACCAAAATTCATACATATCTGTACCATCACCGACTGTATTTAACTCTTCGTCAATCCAATTTTCTGATAATGCTTCGTCAAAGGAGGAATCAATTCAATCAGGAAATATTATAACTTTCACAAATTAACAAAAAGTTTAATTATCAACTATCTTAAAATTATTTTTATATTGAGAAATGAAAATGAATAAAATAATTAATTTAAATATACCTTAATGTCACAACAAGCCTTTCAGCAAGCATAATTGGAGTTGTAATAAAATTGGTCCAATTTTTAATAATTTGTGGCTCAATAGTTTTCAGAATGTAGTCGAATGTACTGATTTTCATTCGGGTGTACGAAACAAATCTGGTTTCATCCTGACGCAGGTCATTATACAAATGATGAAACTCGCCAAAATTGGATCTTCTCAAATTTATGGGATGAATTTTGTTTTTATTGCATTTTAATTCATATTTTAATTTAAAATACAAACTCTCTTGCAACAACAGCTCATCATCTGATGAAGAATCCATTGCGACTAACATAACAAAAACGCAACTAATTCGTCTTGCACTATGTACACCTATTAGCTTACACGCAACGCAGGCAATTCGTCTTCAGCTTCGTCTTCGTCTTCATCTTCGTCTCAGCGCGCACTGTGTTTGCAGCCTTAAAAATCGAGGACGAGCGCGCTCAACGCCGTTACATCGAGCAATTATCAACCAGTACGAAAAACTCATTGTGGAGAGCTCACCCAACTCTAAGCTCACCAACAGAAAGAGTAATGCCTATAAGAAACTTCGCAGACGGCTGGGCTCGCAGCGATGAAGAAAGAGCTAACACATTTGCTACTCATCTCCAAAAAGTGTTCCAACCTAACCCTGCAACAAATACGTTTGCACTACCGACTGCTTCAAACGGCTCTCAGCTTCAACATGATCCAATCAAGTTTCGCCCGAATGAAATCGTTAGAATCATTAAAGAGCAACTGAACCCAAAAAAATCTCCATGAGGTGACCAAATAACCCCAAAGATGATTATTGAGCTTCCTTACTGTGCAATCTGCATAATTGTCCAGCTCTTCAAACTATACGACAGGAAGTTCGCAGTAAGATGTAACACTGCAATGTCTGACGAACACAGTATCGAAGCTGGTGTTCCACAGGGCAGCGTACTTGGACCAACACTGTACGTGCTTTTCACAGCAGACATCCCAATAAGCAGCCGATTGACAACATCTACGTTTGCTGATGATAAAGCTAGGGATGGCAGAATTTTTGAAATAATCGATTAATCTATCAAATGATTAATCGCAAGAAAACAAAAAATAATTGCAATTAATCGCAATTTGAGCAATTAATCGAGTAATTTCTCGATTAATTTTTGTTTTGTTTTTTCATTATATTTTTTTTTATATTTTACATATATTTATTTATTTATTAATTCATAGGGTACACTAAAATCAATATTTTACAAAAATGAAATGTGATTTTGAAATTAAAAATTTAATTATTTTGAAAAATAAAAGACGATTTCTACGTTTAGTACAAAATTTTTTTTATCAGTGATTTAGCCATGACTGCAGGAATAAAAGTTTTCCAAAACGTTTTGTAGTTAGTCTGTTTCTCTTAAGAGTGGCTGTTTCACCTGCTTTTGAAAACAGTCTCTCCGCGGGTACTGATGTTCCCATTAAATGGCAATACTTGTTGGCAAGAGAGTAAATCTTTGGATACACTGTTTTAGAAAGAAAGCTAATTCATCTTGTGGCATGTCATCATTTTTCTTCCTTCTTTTATGAATTAAAGACTTATGAGTAGCCCAGAGGTCAAAATCTTCTTCTATTGACCCCAATGAGGTCTCTCTACTGGTTTCAATACCGTCTTCAATGTTTTTCATTTCTGTTCGCAAATGCCTCATAACTGCAGCAAGCGCTAAAGGGTCACTGAAATTAATTTTTTTGAATCTGGGGTCTAATAGAGTCGAAGCTGCCGGAAGAAACATATGCTCCGTAGATCCAAACCTACGATCAAACTCATTTAAAATCGTACTTTTTAGTTTAATGGCGGCAGGATGAATAATGATTGTTTTCACCTATTGTTGACGGCCACAATGCACAAGCGGGATTACTTGGCTGAGAGATGCAAACTTTTCACCACTTATTTGGACTGTCATTGCTTCTAATGGCCGTAAAATGTTTAATATTTCAAGAATTGCATTTTTATCTTGCGGTGATATCATTGGCGGAGAGTCATTAAATTCAAAAAGAATAGAACTTATATATGATACAAGTTTTATAAAGCGTTCGAGCATATAATATGTTGAGTTCCACCTTGTTTTTACATCAAGAATACATATCAGCATTTTGCCCTCGCTCACTCCAGCGTTTGATTGGACCTCTCGCAGCTGGTCACTTGCTTTTACGCTGCGCTTGAACCACTTCACAATTTCTCGACATTTCGAAATAATTCCGGTAATTTCTGCTATATTCAAAGAATTCTCACACACCAGATTCAAAGTGTGAGCAAAGCAAGGAATGTGCCGCTTTTAGCCGAAGGTGTCATGTATAGCTTTAACCACATTCGCTGCATTGTCTGTCACAACAGCAATAATCTGTTTTTCATCAATCGAAAAATCGTTTAAAGCAGCTATTAAGACATCAGATATATGTCCAGCTGTATGCGCTTCTGTTATTCATTTATATATACGCCATGAACGGTAATTCCAAGCATGCTCTTCATTGCAGTGTCTGTCCAAGCGTCTGTTGTAATACATAAACATGATGATTTACGAAATATCTCCAAACATTTTTCTTTTTCTGTCGTATATAAGAATCTATGAGAGCTTTTATTGTGTTTCTTGATGGAACTTTAAACAAAGGAAAGTGGTTTTTCATAAAATCCAAAAATCCTTTACCTGTTGAAATAATTTAAAAATAAGTACATTTACAATTGAATCACTTAAGAGCAGTCAAAGTTCCACTTTAAAAGTCTACTTCTTCAGTGACATTAAGTGTTAAGTAAATAACAATAGTCAATTTGCAAAATAATAACTCCATTATTACTTACCTTCAACAAAATCAAAAGGCAAATTGTCTTTGACTATCATGCCTGCGATGTCATTGGTGAGCTTTTCTTTTTTTGACCCTCCTGTTGCAAAGCTTTGAATTTTATTGAAAGAATTTAATATGAGAGGTTGACGATAGTTGCTACTGCTACTACGTTCGTTGTCGTTATTGTTGCTGGAAAAGATGTTGCTGCTGCTGCATTTGTTATTGTTGTTGCTGCTGGCTCTTTTATTAAACATGTTATTAATTA
Organism: Scaptomyza flava; assembly: GCA_030179655.1. Classification (NCBI taxonomy): domain Eukaryota; kingdom Metazoa; phylum Arthropoda; class Insecta; order Diptera; family Drosophilidae; genus Scaptomyza; species Scaptomyza flava. The sequence goes on along the minus strand of JARNME010000404.1, from coordinate 67,813,544 downwards.
TGCTGTTGTCAGTTGATTCAATGCTGTTGTCAGTGGATTGAATGCTGTTTTCATCATCCACTAGATTAATAAAATCTTTGGATATCGATTTTTTCAGCTGAAATATATGTAAATTTATTTAATGTGGCGTTCAAAATGGTGCCCAAATGTTTGCGACGTACAAGATCATCAGCTTCTTTCCGATGTTTTGTAGTGTTGTTGGAAAATTTTAAATTCTTTTCACACAATAGGCATTTTACAAAACTTGTCTTATCCACCTTGGAAAAATATTTCCATACCTCACTCTTGTTTGGAGCCATTTTGTAAAAAAAAAACCGTAACAACTGTGGCAGGATATATCTTTTATTTCTTTTTTATTCTCAATCAACACGTCTGACCTCTATTCACTTTACATTACGAAATGGCGCGCTTCTTAAGCGTCGCACAGTGGGGCCTCTGCTCATTTAGCTTATCAAAAATCATATCTTCTAAACTAATGAAGCGATTTCAAAAATTTAAAAAGCAATTAATAGATGACTTTTCAAGCTTTAAAATGAATGTGCTAGGTATCCGTGGTGCTTAAATATTCAAGGTCAAAGTCAGGAAATATTTCCAGAACATTTTACCTGTAAAATTCCAATTAAAAACGTTTGTTTTTAATCATAACTGAAAATTTTTTATAACTTCAATGACTATTTCGCATTTTTTGTTGTTTTTATTCGATTTTCTAACTTAAATACATTAAATTTAAATTCTTATTTTTGGGTGATTTTTTAGGTTAATTTTTAATATTTGCTATCGATGGCTGATTTTCAACCAAATAATCATCAACATAAATGCTAGTAAGGTTAACATCTAATAAACTCAACATTTCGGAACTATAGTTGCTATCTTCCAAATCCTTTCGTGATCGCACATGTCTCAGCGATGCAAGAAGTGGATCCGACGAGGCTGCCAGCATGTTGAAAAGGTCTCCATTTTGTCGCACCCGAGAAATTTTGCACGTATTAGTGTATCTGAACCTCTTGTAGTCCTTGTTTTTACATTCCTGTGCTTCTTCGGACAGCTCTCCAATAGGTAAGCACTGATATTCTATTAAGTCCTTTCCATGAGCCAAAATCCTATGTACCGTGGGGGTTAGTTTTTTCTGAGGATACAATCCAGTCAAAAGTTGAGCTGTTTTTGATGCGTATTCGCCAAATTTTGCACCATCTATCATTTCTTTGCAGTTTATAACATTTAGGATAACAGCAAACCTTTTAATGATCTCATTATGAACACCTGTTATCAAAGTTTTTATTTGATCATTTTCAAAAAATCCCCTCGAAGTATTTCCATCATTCGTATTCCCGTATCCGTGCTTTGGACAGTCAACTTTTATTCCTAGCTTCCGAGAGAACTCAGCTTGTATAACTTCCTTTCTTCTCTGTATATCCTTACGAGGCGTATTATCCGTTTTTGTTTCTCCTGGCCGAGGAAGTGTGTACGCGAGCTTCAGAATAAATTCCATACACTTTATTCTGCAATGCAACGGAGAAATTCCATATTCGTAGCAGTTCTCCTCACCCGTTGAGTCGTCTAAACTGTGAAAGTCTTTTTGAGTTTTTTTACAAATGGGACACCTCAATGTTGAGGAGGTGTTTGTAATTTCATTTAAGACTTTTCCATCAATCATTGTCAGGAAGAAATCAAACTTGACCGTGAATGTTTTTCCACTCTTGGTTTGAAAAACAGTAGGCTTCAGTTGGCTAATTTGATTTTGTATGTCGGTTACAGTTGATTTAATCAATTCAGACGACTCCTTCGCATATTTGAAGAAAATAGGGCGACAATATTGAATCGATGATGGTCGGCGATTTTTCCAATGTTCAGAAGTTTCACTCCTAAGGCGTAAGGGAACTACAGAAGCCATAAACATATTTTCATCAGAAATAGTTTCGTCATCTGTCTGTATAATTTGTTTGTATATGCTTTGTCCAGACGATCCATCACATCCCCACTTATTGAGTAGAGTCAGATTTTCAGGAAGAAGCTCGACCTGTCCATCAGGCAAACTTTCAACTATATGCCTAGCAGTGTGATCCATTAAATCCTGGAGTTTTACTTCTACAGATGTCTCTGTTATTATTGTATTAGGTGGCACTGCTTCCTTTTTGGCATATAAAATTTTTTTATATCCGGGAAGAACTTTGACGTTATGTTTTTTTAAGGAGCTGCGTAAAATATCATATTTCTCCTTAGTCAGTCCCAAGTCCATAAATAGGGAAAACGCTTCTTCGTGAGTGTACTTAATTCCGACTGAGTTTGGAGGCGTAGGAATACTTTCCTTAATCCTATACAGCCGTAAAGGACTGGCGACCTGCACAGCTTTCGTAATTGTCGCTCTTGTCCTCTCTTGTTCCTTCATATACTTGGATGAAAGTGCTTCCGACAGATGTTCAGCCGTTAAGCTATCCGTAGCATCCTCAAGCTTACGTTTCCTTGTAACACATGAACACTACTCCATACTTTTTTGCGGCCTTCCTCTTCCTCGGCTAGTCGATGGGTAAACTTCTTCCTGTTCTGAATATCCGAATGTTGTACATTCCTCCAACCAATTTTCATGCTTTTTTATGAAAGCCGACATGGTTCTATGGACCAAGTTCCATTTTCGCTTCAAGTTAGCGTGAATGAATTTAATTTGTGTCTGAAGCGCACAACTAGCGTTTTCGAGTACGCCTATCTCTTTAAGCAATGCCACTTGAAAATCGTCAATATTTTCAGAAGCACGAAAAAGTTCAAAAATCTTTGAATTTGTTAAATCCATTATTACGCTTATTTATCAAAATTTCGTGAGTTATATTGAAAAATACTATTCAATCTGAAAATTTCTTATTGTTCGCAGCAATAAACAACAAGTGTTTCCTCTTATGAAGTTATGAAATAACTGTTGCCATCAAGTGACATATTTTGCACTTTATACCATATTTTTGAGTTAGCTAGGTAAGCAAGCAAAATTGGTATAACCCTTTTCCAATTAGCTAGGTAAAAAACAATATATACCTAAGGAATTGATTTACATTAAAAATAGGTAAACGGGGAAATACAGAAATTAAAAAAAAAATAATCTGTAGTACCGCAACTTTCCATCAACTACAATTATATTTACCTGCCTCCTCAGACCTTTTCCATTCAGGTAATTAGAAAGGATAGGAAGGAAAAAAGGATTAGAAGGGATATATATAGACAGGTAGTACTTATAATACAACATTAAGAAATGTTGTCAATAAACAGCACACACGCTACAGCCAAATTTGTATGCGCTCTTCTTCTTCCTTTACCTGCCGCGTGTTTTTAACTCGAGATATCCCTAGTTTTTTGGCTCGCGTTTCCAAAATGCAGATTTTCGCAGATTGTGACTATATACATATGAAAGGTATATATTATAGCTTTCAAATGCATGTGGTCCCACCGTGACTCTGAGAGATACTTTTTTGTTATAGTCCACGAAAGTTCAAAAAATGCCAAAATTTTGTGTATTTTTTAAACGATTCTAATTTAATAAGTATTTTAGCTATATTTAAACTGTATACAGAAAAACACTGAGATTGAACATACTTTTCAGACAAAGAAAAAAGATCGAAGATCGGTTGTGTACGTCGCCCAATATTCAGTTCGAAAGTGGTAAATTTCTGTAAAAATTGTCATTTTTTCGTACTCACGTAAAATTTCTCAACTTTGAGGAGCTCTACCACCCATAATTATTAACCGATTTAAAAAATCTTTTGGATCCATAATCTTTGAAGTATTCTCTATCGATTACATATTTCACTTTTGCCAAACGCGTTCATGAAAAAAATGATTTTTGATAAGCTATCCGAGAAAAGGCCCCACTGTGCGTCGCCTTTAACATTCTTTCTTAAAAGTTCTCGTTGAGTCTTCCATTATTCTTAAAAGTAGAGTGACCGTGTTACATATTGCTTAAGTTAGTATGCTGTTTAGGTCTATGATATTGGTGGCCTGCTTCACAACTATTAAGTGGTATAAATGGTAGGCAGTATGAGACAATGGTGTAAATAACTATAAAATAATAGAGTTACCAACAAACAAATAATAATCACAGAGCCTAATACAATCTTAGTTTGCAGAAAAAGTAATTAAAAAGTATAATTATTAAAAAAAATATTACGATTATTTACTCATTAATCGATTAGTAATCAATTAATCTAAAAAAAAAAATCATATAATATAATCGTTTATTGCCCAAAATTAATCGATTAATTTATTTATTTAAATTAATTAATTAAATTAAATTATTCGATTAATCTTGCCATCCCTAGATACAGCTATTCTCAGCCGCTCAAGATGCCCAATACAAGCAACAGCGCAACTAGCCCTTCATCTGGAACACATCTCAAACTGAAAGCCAATAGCCTCCATTGGGTCATCAATGCTCGCTCTTCCATTAGTTTGGACTACAAGGTCCTGCTTTACAACTCTGTTCTAAAACCAATCTGGACCTATGGTTCCTAGTTATGGGGGAACGCTAGCAACAGCAGCATTGACATTGTCCAGAGAGCCCAGTCAAAAATATTGAGAGCCATCACCGGGGCACCGTGTTATGTTCGGAACGAAAACATTCATAAAGACCTTAACATCTTAACAGTCAGGGAGGAAATAGCGCAACAAAAAGTAAAATATTTAGGCAAGCTCTCATCGCACACTAATCATCTCGCGAGAGGTCTCACAAGGCTGCGCAGCCAATCCCGTCTTCGTCGTAACGACTTACCAACCAAGCGATTATTTTTAGGGACGCGCACTCAGAATACAGTCAAAAAACGAGTGGAAACTTTGTAGTCGGACGCAACCGACTGCGGTATACTCGTTACCAGTTTTAAAACTGGTAAAAAGAGGCCTGATTGCAAAGGGGTACGGATTCGGCAGAGGTGCACGCTGCGTTAAAGATTCTCCGATGCAGATGGGGATGCCACCAGCTGTCTTCGTTTCAAAATTTGTAAAAGGTGGGAAAGGGGGGCTAGGGGGTATGGGTGGGCGTGGCATCCACATTTTTGCTGCAGATCTTTGTGAAATGTCAATTGCTATCTTCATACCAAATTTGGTGACTCTAGCTGAAAGTTTGTAAAAGGTAAGGGAAGGGGGGCTAGGCGCGGCATCCAAATTTTTGCTGAAAATCTTTGTGGAATGTCAATTGCTATCTTCATACCAAATTTGGTGACTTTAGCTCAAAGTTTGTAAAAGGTAGGGAAAGGGGGTGGAATGGGAGGGCGTGGTGCCAAAACTTTTATGCAGATTTTTGGGAGTTATTGCCAGCAATCTTCCTACCAAATTTGGTGACTCTAGCTCCACTACTCTGGAAGATACACGCATTCCCGTTTTTGACGAAGCGTTGGAGAAGCTGGGGCCATCTGGGAAGGTATTGGTGGGCGTGGCATCCAAACTTTTGGGGGGTCGTCATAACTTATCTTGGCACCAAATTTGGTGGCTCTATGGGAGAAATGGGCTTTTCTGATTTCAAAATAATGGGGGCTGGAGGTGGAATGGGTAGGCGCGGCTCCAAAACTTTTGGGAGTTGCTTGTAGCTATCTGTTCGCCACATTTCGTAGTTCTAGCTGTAAGGATGTGCGAAATATGTGGATTTATCGGTTTTGAGTTATCGAATTTATCGATTTTCCAGCCCCCCAGCTATCGTAAGGCCCCAATCTTGGCACTTTCATTTACTATCCCGTAGATAAAGACAATTGGAAAGTTTCAAGTCTCTAGCTAAAAGGGTGTGGAAAAAAGTTGCGTTCATACAGACGGACAGACACCATGACGGACATTGCACAAAACCAATATACTCTTTACCTTCGGTAACGAGTATAATAAGATGTACTGTTGTTTTAATAAGATTTGTATACTAATTGTTAGTTTTCTAATTCCCTTAAAAAGATTAAATAAATAAGTCCAGCAATTTAAAAAAAAAAACAAGTGAGAAGGCTCTAGTCGGGAGAGCCCGACTAGAAGATACCCTGAATCCAGTTGCAATAAATATATTTAATTTATATAAGACTTTGGTATACTGGCTTAGCTTCCATCGATTAAGTTCAATATCTCCGGTGTTTCTCAACCGATTTGGACGAAATTTTCAGAATAGTTCTATCATTATCCATTACTTCAACCCTCATTTTTAGATTTTCCAAATTCGATATTTTATTGTTATCGATATTATGTGTATATCGGAAACCAGAATAGTTATCGATAATTTGAAGCAAACTTGTTCTGCTCATGGTATAGGAGAACTTAAATACAAAATCAGAAGTCTCTAGCTCTTGTAGTCTCTGAGATCCACGCGTTCATACAGACGGACAGACGGACATAGCTGTTGATGCTGATCAAGAATATATATACTTTATAGGGTCGGAGATGCTTCCTTCTGCCTGTTACATTCTTTTGCACAAAACCATTATACCCTTATTTACCCATGTTATGGGTTAAGGGTATAACAAGTAAGAAGGCTCTAGTCGGGAGAGCCCGACTAGAAGATACCCTGAACCCAGTTGCAATAAATAAATTAAATTTATGTAAGACTTTGGTATACTGCCTTAGCTTCAAGCGATAAAATTCGATATCTTTGGTGTTTCTTAACCGATTTGGGCGAAATTTTCAGAAAAGTTCTATCGTTACCCATTACTTCACTCCTCATTTTTACATTTTCCAAATTTGATATTTTTTTGTTATCGATTCCATGTGTATATCGGAAACCAGAATAGTTATCGATAATTTGAAGCAAACTTGTTCTGCTCATGGTATAGGAAAACTTAAATACAAAATCTGAAGTCTCTAGCTCTTGTAGTCTCTCAGATCCACGCGTTCATAAAGACAGACAGACAGACAGACGGACATGGCTATATCGTCTCGGCTGTTGATGCTGATCAAGAATATATATACTTTATGGATCGGAGATGCTTCCTTCTGCCTGTTACATTCTTTTGCACAAAACCATTATACCCTTATTTACCCATTTTATGGGTTAAGGGTATAACAAGTAAGAAGGCTCTAGTCGGGAGAGCCCGACTAGAAGATACCCTGAACCCAGTTGCAATAAATAAATTAAATTTATGTAAGACTTTGGTATACTGCCTTAGCTTCAAGCGATAAAATTCGATATCTTTGGTGTTTCTTAACCGATTTGGGCGAAATTTTCAGAAAAGTTCTATCGTTACCCATTACTTCACTCCTCATTTTTACATTTTCCAAATTTGATATTTTTTTGTTATCGATTCCATGTGTATATCGGAAACCAGAATAGTTATCGATAATTTGAAGCAAACTTGTTCTGCTCATGGTATAGGAAAACTTAAATACAAAATCTGAAGTCTCTAGCTCTTGTAGTCTCTCAGATCCACGCGTTCATAAAGACAGACAGACAGACAGACAGACAGACATGGCTATATCGTCTCGGCTGTTGATGCTGATCAAGAATATATATACTTTATGGATCGGAGATGCTTCCTTCTGCCTGTTACATTCTTTTGCACAAAACCATTATACCCTTATTTACCCATTTTATGGGTTAAGGGTATAACAAGTAAGAAGGCTCTAGTCGGGAGAGCCCGACTAGAAGATACCCTGAACCCAGTTGCAATAAATAAATTAAATTTATGTAAGACTTTGGTATACTGCCTTAGCTTCAAGCGATAAAATTCGATATCTTTGGTGTTTCTTAACCGATTTGGGCGAAATTTTCAGAAAAGTTCTATCGTTACCCATTACTTCACTCCTCATTTTTACATTTTCCAAATTTGATATTTTTTTGTTATCGATTCCATGTGTATATCGGAAACCAGAATAGTTATCGATAATTTGAAGCAAACTTGTTCTGCTCATGGTATAGGAAAACTTAAATACAAAATCTGAAGTCTCTAGCTCTTGTAGTCTCTCAGATCCACGCGTTCATAAAGACAGACAGACAGACAGACAGACAGACATGGCTATATCGTCTCGGCTGTTGATGCTGATCAAGAATATATATACTTTATGGATCGGAGATGCTTCCTTCTGCCTGTTACATTCTTTTGCACAAAACCATTATACCCTTATTTACCCATTTTATGGGTTAAGGGTATAACAAGTAAGAAGGCTCTAGTCGGGAGAGCCCGACTAGAAGATACCCTGAACCCAGTTGCAATAAATAAATTAAATTTATGTAAGACTTTGGTATACTGCCTTAGCTTCAAGCGATAAAATTCGATATCTTTGGTGTTTCTTAACCGATTTGGGCGAAATTTTCAGAAAAGTTCTATCGTTACCCATTACTTCACTCCTCATTTTTATACTCGATACCGAAGGTAACTAGTATATTGGTTTTGTGCAATGTCCGTCATGGTGTCTGTCCGTCTGTCCGTCTGTCCGTCCGTATGTATGCAAGTTTTTTCCACACCCTTCAAGCTAGAGACTTGAAACTTTCCAATTCTCTTTATCTATGGGATAGTAAATTAAAGTGTCAAGATGGGGGTTCTACGATAACTGGGGGGCTGGCAAATCGATAAATTCGATAACTCAAAACCGATAAATCCACATATTTCGCACATCCTTACAGCTAGAACTACCAAATTTGGTAAGAAGATAGCTACTAGCAACCCCCAAAAAACTGCATCAATAATTTTGGAGCCACGCCCCCCCATTCCGCCCCCAGCCCCCTCGAATTTTAAAGTCAAAAAAGCATATATCTTCCTCAGTTTTTGAGCTATAGCCACCAAATTTGGTGCCAAGATAGGTGATGATGACCCCCTAAAAACTGCATCAAAAGTTTGGATGCCACGCCCACCGACACTGCCCTAGCTACCCCCATCCACCCCAACGCTTCGTCAAAAACGGGAATGCGTGTATCTTCCAGAGTTGTGGAGCTAGAGCTTCCAAATTTGGTGGGAAGATAGCTAGTAGCGATCCCCAAAAAACTGCATCAAAGTTTTGGAGCCGCGCCCACCCATTCCGCCCCCAGCCCCCCCGCATTTTGAAATCAGAAATGGCTATATCTCCCAAAGTTTTTGAGCTAGAGCCACCAAATTTGGTGCCAAGATAGGTGATGATGACCCCCTAAAAACTGCATCAAAAGTTTGGATGCCACGCCCACCGATCCTACCCTAGCCGCCCCCATCCACCCCAACGCTTCGTCAAAAATGGGAATGCGTGTATCTTCCAGAGTTGTGGAGCTAGAGCCACCAAATTTGGTAGGAAGATAGCTGGCAGTGACCCTCAAAAATCTGCATCAAAGTTTTGGAGCCAAGCCCACCCATTCCGCCCCCCTTTCCCCACTATTTACAAACTTTCAGCTAGAGTCACCAAATTTGGTATGAAGGTAGCATTTGACATTCCACAAGGATCTGCACCAAAAATTTGGATGCCACGCCCAAACATACCGCCCCCAGCCCCCATTTTCCCACTTTATACAAACTTTGAGCTAGAGTCACCAAATTTGGTATGAAGGTAGCATTTGACATTCCACAAGGATCTGCAGCAAAAATTTGGATGCCACGCCCAACCATACCGCCCCCAGCCCCCCTTTCCCCACTTTATACAAACTTTGAGCTAGAGTCACCAAATTTGGTATGAAGGTAGCATTTGACATTCCACAAGGATCTGCAGCAAAAATTTGGATGCCACGCCCAACCATACCGCCCCCAGCCCCCCTTTCCCCACTTTATACAAACTTTGAGCTAGAGTCACCAAATTTGGTATGAAGGTAGCATTTGACATTCCACAAGGATCTGCAGCAAAAATTTGGATGCCACGCCCAACCATACCGCCCCCAGCCCCCCTTTCCCCACTTTATACAAACTTTGAGCTAGAGTCACCAAATTTGGTATGAAGGTAGCATTTGACATTCCACAAGGATCTGCAGCAAAAATTTGGATGCCACGCCCAACCATACCGCCCCCAGCCCCCCTTTCCCCACTTTATACAAACTTCGAGCTAGAGTTAACAAATTCGGTATGAAGATAGCAATTGACATCCCACATAGATCTGCGCAAAAATTTGAATGCCACGCCCAACCATACCGCCCCCAGCCCCCCTTTCCCCACTTTATACAAACTTCGAGCTAGAGTCACCAAATTTGGTATGAAGAAAGCAATTGACATCCCACATGGATGGGCATCAAAATTTTTAATACTGGTATCGAGTATACCGCAGTCGGTTGCGTCCGACTGCAACGTTTCCACTTGTTACATTTTCCAAATTTGATATTTTTTTGTTATCGATTCCATGTGTATATCGGAAACCAGAATAGTTATCGATAATTTGAAGCAAACTTGTTCTGCTCATGGTATAGGAAAACTTAAATACAAAATCTGAAGTCTCTAGCTCTTGTAGTCTCTCAGATCCACGCGTTCATAAAGACAGACAGACAGACAGACGGACATGGCTATATCGTCTCGGCTGTTGATGCTGATCAAGAATATATATACTTTATGGGTCGGAGATGCTTCCTTCTGCCTGTTACGTTCTTTTGCACAAAACCATTATACCCTTATTTACCCATTTTATGGGTTAAGGGTATAACAAGTAAGAAGGCTCTAGTCGGGAGAGCCCGACTAGAAGATACCCTGAACCCAGTTGCAATAAATAAATTAAATTTATGTAAGACTTTGGTATACTGACTTAACTTCAATCGATTAAATTTGATATCTCCCGTGTTTCTTAACCGATTTGGACGAAATTTTCAGAAAAGTTATATTGTTTCCCATTAACCCTCATTTTTAGATTTTTAAAATTCGATAATTTTTTGTTATCGATTCCATTTGTATATCGGAAACCAGAAAAATAATCGATAATTTGAAGCAAACTTGTTCTGCTTATGGTATAGGAGAACTTATATACAAAATCTGAAAACTCTAGCTCTTGTAGTCTCTGAGATCCACGCGTTCATACAGACGGCCAGACGGACAAACGGACGGACATGGCTATATCGTCTCGGCTGTTGATGCTGATCAATAATATATATACTTTATGGGGTCGGAGATGCTTCCTTCTGCCTGTCACATACTTTTGCACAAAACCATTATACCCTTTTTACCATTTTGTGGGTAAAAAGTGGAGTCGTTGCAATCGTACGCAACCGACTGCGGTATACTCGTTTCCAGATATCCAAATAAGCCTGATTGCACAGGGGTACGGTTGCGGCAGGGGTGTACGGTGCGGGGCCTTAAAGATTCTCCGATGCAGATGTGGATGCCACCCATGATACAAAGAATACAGATAGCGCATTGCGCATAAACAGCTGTTTTCCAGCTGTTTGCGTGACGTCACATGTGCTCAGCTGTGTTTTGAATTGCATATTGCATACAGCGAATCTTAATCGAGTGAACTAATTGATTGAAAATGCGTTGTGCAGTTTTTGGTTGCAACAATAACAATTTTAAGAACAATTTGTGGAGTTATTACCCATTCCCAAAAAAATAAACACAAACATGGATTAATTTTTGTCGGCGACAAGACAAATCTAATATAAAATGTGCGCGAACTTGTTGTATGCATTTTAAGGCAGAAGAATTTGAAAATAATAAGCAATATGAAGCGGGTAATTGTTTTTGATTGTGTTTAACAATCGAGCGATTACGGTTGAAGAAGACAAGTTGTTGGCGCCGCTAGATGTTCGTGTAAACGAAAAGGAGAATCACAGTTTTGTGCCATTTTAAAAACGTGTGTTCAAATAATATTTTTGCTAAACGAATCTGTAGCATCTTTTGAAATTAGATTGAATAGCTACTTTTGTAATTTCAGGTATATTGCAATCAACCAGCGCATTGAAAAACTTGTTGTCATATGTTAAGGCACGTTTTAAAATTGATTACGTCCTAACATACAGGCTAAATCAAGATATGCTTGAGAATTTCTTTGGAATAATGCGTAGCAAAGGTGGGTTGCACGATCATTTTGAAGAATCAACACAAATTAACTGTTACGAAAAATTAGGTATACAAATTACAAATAATAATATTGAATTATCGCGTAAGCGTTAAATGAATACAATAGTAAAATAAATCAAAAGCTGTTTCTCTTATTGGGTGGGTGTAGAATACAAATTTTCGATGCAGATCGTTGTGGAATGTCAAATGCTATCTTCATACCAAATTTGGTGTCTCTAGCTCAAAGTTTCTAAAAGACGTGGGAAGGGGGGGCTGAGGGTGTTCTTGGCATCCAAATTTTTGTTGCAGATTTTTGTGAAATGTCAATTGCTATCTTCATACCAAATTTGTTTACTCTAGCTTAAAGTTTGTAAAAGGTGTGGGAAAAGGCAAGGCTTCTTTATTTCTTTGCGGGGTCGTTACCAGTTATCTTCATACCAAATTTGCTAACTCTAGCTCTACAGCTCTGAAAAGTACACGCATTCCCGTTTTTAAAGAAACGTTTGGGATGGTATGGTTGGACGTGGCGTCCAAAGTTTTGATGCAATTTTTGGGGGTCATCATCACCAATCAAATCCAATTCAAATTTTCTAGCTCAAAGACTAATAGAGATATATGCTTTTTTGACTTTAAACTGCGGGGGGAGAGGGCTGAGGCGGAATGGGTGGGCATGGCTCCAAAATTTTTGATGCAGTTTTTTTGGGGATTGCTAGTAGCTATCTTCTTACTAAATTTGGTAGTTCTAGCTGTAAGGATGTGAGAAATATGTGGATTTATCGGTTTTGCGATCCCGAATTTATCGATTTGCCAGCCCCCAATCTTGACACCTATCTGTCCTGGCCATAGATAAAGATATTTGGAAAATTTCACGTCTCTAGCTTGAAGGGTGTGGAAAAAAAATGCATTCATACAGACGGACGGACAGACAACATGACGGACATTGCACAAACCCAATATACTCTTTACCTTTGGTAACGAGTATAAAAATGTAGGAAATTGAAGAAAAATTATAGACAAGTATTATATTTCCGTCCCTAATATACCAATTTTAGTCGAAGTAAATTCTGCAAAAAAGACACCCAATTGTAGAAATTGATATACGATGTACGATTTTGAGTTTTAGGATAAGTACGAGGATAATTTAAGGATTAATTTAACAACTATTATATGAATTGCCAAAAAATAAAATTAGAAAAATTACTCAACTTAGAAAGTAATTTCAAGTCAAAGTTTTTAAAAGAGCTTTTTTACACCATTGGTAAGAATAGTGTTAAAGCATTTGGTAGATAATTGTTGGTTTCCACATACATAAATAATCTGCAATTTATTTACTGCGCATTTCATTCTTTCCCACGGAACTGCTGTTCTGAAAATGCGAACAGAAGACTTTATTTGCGTGGTTTTAAAAATAATGGCACTACTTTATCCCTATGTGTGATTTAAGAAAACAGGCCTCGGCGTGCAGCTCTACTTGCCGGATTATTGTAGTGTCTTGGATTTAGTAGTATGAAAATGATAAATTTGTTTGTCCATAAACAAGTCCTGATAGAAAATCATTGCTAAAGAACTGACTTTGCAATGGGACCCAAAGATTTTTCAGCGGCTTACATCAAAAATTGATCACAAAAGATGAGCATTGGCTCTTGTGAAGAGTGTTAAAACTAAGTATAATTTAAAGCTGTATAAGGGAACCTTCTTTTCGTAGTGTTTTAGATGTTTCAGTTCATTCATATATTTATTCATTGAATACTATTTCTTAAAGTTTAAGCCTACAGTTTAATAACATAAATGTGTTGTCGCGTTTTCAATCTGTGGGCAGCTGAATGAGTAAACTCTGAAGACTCCATAAGAAAAAATTCCACAGTTACCGCTTTTGTGTTTTTGCTATGCCCAATGAATTGGTAATTTTTAAATCTTAAGGAACGAACATAGATATTTATTTATGCAAGTGTTAGCAATCAGTCTGAATTTAAGCTACATACAACACTTTTAAAATGTGGGTCGGCACAAATGCGAACATAAATAACTTAAATTAATATATAAAAAAAATAATATTTTCGCACTCTTACAAGAGAAAAATTCGACCGTTTACCATGTTTTGGGCAAACTAAAGACACCATAACGCTCATGAGCATCGACCCCGCGTACGGCGAAAAAATATCGCTGATTCTCTTGGAACTGATTCAGGGTAACAGCCATTGGCAGCAGCATAGCTTTTACATCGCCCACATGACGCCAGGAATCGGTGCTGGGCTCATTGATAGTCTCCTGGTAGGCATATATCTGATAAGTAACACATTCGGCAAAGCGACTGCCCGTGTCCTCGAGTGTCCATGAGATGACAATGCCTGTTTCATGCAAACTGATACGTATAATGGGACGGGATGGCGGCAGCTTCCAATCCGGATGAAAGGTTTGCGCTGGCGCCAGTGGCAACGGAGCGGGATGCGACAAACGTGAACGTGATCCACTCGGCGGCGTATTCTCTGAGCGTATTTGCCCTGCAACATTAGAGCCGATGGATCCTCGTTGAACTGTTAAAAAAAATTTAGCGTTAATGCTGGCCGTCAAATATTCGATTATGGTTTACAAGTTTTGTTTGATTACCTGAACCGTTATTGCTGATAATCTGTCGGGATACGGCATTAGCACGTGGCATGTTTAGGGGCGATACCCGAACCACGCTGCCGGCTACTGGACGTGCTCCGCTCACTGGCGTCGACTGCATGTTGCGTTTCACGGTAACGCTTGGTGGTCGTAAGCGCGCACTTGCTTCCGCTGCAGCAACCACAGCAGCAGCAGCTGCCGCTGCTGCATCGTCCTCGTCGGTCAGGTCAATTACAGCCTTTTCCTTGGGTCTTGCGGGCGCTAAACTGGGCTGACCATACCCGGCGGCAACGGCTCCGCTTTCCTGGGCATTTAACATAGGTACTGAGACGGTTCCGCCGCCAATGGGCACTAGGCGTTGCTTGGTGTTCACACTGACAGCAGACTGGTGCTGCTTGCCAGGACTGCGACCGATGCGCACACTACAAAATTCAAAAAGGACTTAGAATATAACAAGATAAAGAATCTTCGAAGTGCCGAAGACACTTATGTAGATTTTATATTAAACATTCTTTAAGACTTTATAGATCTGGCATTTGTAAGGAAGCTTTCCGATTTAGACAAATTATCTAACAGCAGCAAAAAGAAGACCCTCACTTGATAGCTTAAAACTGAGAGACTAGTAGTTTGCATGGAAACAAAAAAATACGGACTTCATATCTCAGCTCGCGATGTTGATCAAGAACATACACTTTATGAGGTCTATGCGTTACATATTCGATGTGAAAATTAATATGCACTTTTGCAAGTATATGGAAATGCTAAAACTTAAAATCCTCACTGAAATCAATTCAAAACAGCATAGGCACAGCTACTAAACAAATAACATACGAACAGTACTAACACGACAGCAAAACAAAATAAAACTTATGTGGATTCCAAGCTACATTGGGGCAATGATTTTGCCGACATGCACACCAAATCAATCATCAAATTGCCACTTATCTTTTAAAAGATACAAACCTTACTAATACAGTCGAACTTCCATATAACGACCTTCCGTATATCGAATTTTCTATTCAACGAATACGAATTTTCTCTACAACGAAATATTTTCTTGTCCCCTTGAGATTCGTTACATGGAAGTTTGACTGTATAATATTAATAATAATAGATTTAATTTTTAACATCAAAAACTAGATCAAAAACAAGATAATCCCTATTTCAAAATCCTGAAATCTAAAAAAAAAACATGCTTAAAAACCTAATCGATCGAGCGATCAAATGAAACTTGACAGTTTTAAACACTGATCCCTATGATTACACGATATCATCCTTAACAGCCTAAAACTCTTCTTTTTTTTAAAAAAAAACCCAGACAGGTTAAAATTATAATAAACATATCTGCAAAAACCAGCCTGTGTCACTATTAGTATATAAAAACATGTAAAAGGGCTCTAAAAGAGAAAGATCGACGACCAATACGCTGAACATTTGAATGTAAGCGTACGATAAGGCCTGCAGTACATCGCTAATGACTTCAGTCTTCGACAGCTCCGGTGTTTCTCAAACGATTTCGATGAAAATTTCACATATTTTCATTATTTTGAAAATAATTTCCAAGTTTTCTGAGTCCCACCATTAAACGTTATAGATTACATGTGTATTTCGAAACCGGAAGTTTATACTGTCTATGATATATGAGATATATGAGATGATATACAAGAGCTAGAGACTTCTGATTTTGTATTTAAGTTCTCCTATACCATGAGCAGAACAAGTTTGCTTCAAATTATCGATAACTATTCTGGTTTCCGATATACACATAATATCGATAACAATAAAATATCGAATTTGGAAAATCTAAAAATGAGGGTTGAAGTAATGGATAATGATAGAACTTTTCTGAAAATTTCGTCCAAATCGGTTGAGAAACACCGGAGATATTGAACTTAATCGATGGAAGCTAAGCCAGTATACCAAAGTCTTATATAAATTAAATATATTTATTGCAACTGGGTTCAGGGTATCTTCTAGTCGGGCTCTCCCGACTAGAGCCTTCTTACTTGTTTTTAATATGATTTTATTAGCTTGACTTTTAAGTTTGTAGGTAACTCTCCGAATATAGTTTAAAAATCTAAAAAATTAAGCACAAGCGCCCACTTTAGTTCAACTTTTTAGTTCGATATTCTTTAAAAGCGTGTTTGATGGTTTCTTTTAAACTATATTTATTTAAACTTTTTTATGAAGAGCTATATGTACAAACAGACATATGTTATGTATGTATGCATGCGCGTACGCATGTTAATATATATTAATAGAACCGTTTGGGAATTCATAAGTCCCTTAAAATATGCTTTAAGAAATTCACTTTTCTGAGAGTTACAGATATGTATAAGCGTGTTAAAAAAAAAGGAGCGTTCAGAAGAATAATGCGATAAGTATCATTTTACTGATCTAGTATCATGGAGCAAAACTCAATGATGAACGCACCCCATAGTTAATGCAGACAGACAGACAGAATAGACTAAGCGATGCTGATCAATAATATATATGTTATTGGGTCGGATTTGCTTTTGTTACATACTTTAACAAAAAACCCTTAATTAACTATTTCATGAGTAGTATAAGAAATAAAAATAAATAAAAAAACCAAAAATACGCTTTCTAAACATTGAACTAAAAATTTAAAAAATAAGCTTAAAACAATAATAATCGAAATATGCCAGTATCATTTTGATACGTTTTTTTCCAAATGATACAAGCAAAATCATGAAACCTCGACTAGGAGATACCCTGAGCCCTTCTTATTTTGCTTAAAATGCAATTGGTACGTATACGCTTTGAAGCAATTGTGCAGACAAAGTTCTTAGCCAAGGACTACTTACGGAAGTGGCTGCTGTTGTTGTTGTTGCTGCACTTTGTGTGTCATGGAGCTATAGCTGCTTGGCTTGGCTGTTGGGCCTCGGTGCCGCATGGCTAGCGCTGCCCCTGCCGACACTGTTGCTGTGGGCAATGGGCCAATACTCGTGTGTTTGCTTGCAAACATGGGTGAGCGCTGGATCTGTGAAGTTTGCGATGCATGCATGCGCTGCTGCTGCATGGATTGATTGGAATGAGATTGGCTGGCATGATTGTTAACTGGACGCTGTGGTGTCACCTTTTGCATGCAGCCACGACGCACCGGAGAAGTGTTGCTACTGCCACTTGCTTTCGTATAGGGCAGCGAGGAGCGTGCTAGCTGAGCTTGCTGTTGTTGTTGTAGATTTTGCTGTTGCTCCGGTTTTTGTTGCGGTCGAGAAATTGGCCGTCCTGGGCGGACAGTTGAGCGCAGTGGTGATGTACTGGCCTTTGGTGGTGTTGGGGTGACTGGAGATGGTGAAGTTTGTGCAACTGCTTGAGACGGCACTGGCATACTGCCTGCAGTATGATGATTACGCGACTCTTCGCTAGGCTTTTTCATAAGGGCCATGCCCACTTGAAGGCCGACGGCGCGTGTGATGCGTACGGGTGCCGTAAAATGTGCATTCTTCATCTCCAGATCTTTAAGCACACGCTTGTGCACAGTCTCGAGATCTAAATATTGTTTCGATACCTCGGCTATCTTGCGACGATAGTTGGCCAGCGTTACCTCATGATTGTCCACCTGGCGTTGAATCTCCGCAAATTCGCTCTTTACCAGCATGCTTTCGACGACTTTCTGAAGGACCAGTTCTTCTAAATCAAGACGCGTCATCTTATCGAAGCTTTTCCGAAAGCTCTTAACAAATTCGAGACGAACGGGTTTTACATCACATTTAAGCTCCGGCTTTGGATTTAGTTCGACTGGCATCTTTAGCTCCGCCACGGGATCTGCGGGCTTAACGTCAGCCACGGGTGCCTCTGACTCCGATTGCGTATGCTCATGTGCATCCAGATCGATTTGTAGCATACCATCATTGGAACTATTCGAGTCGGAGTCATCTGCTTTAAGCTTTTTGCTGGGGGTTTCTTCCTTTTGCGACGGGCTACTCTTCGACAACAGACTATGGCTTCGTTTTCCAATTGTTTGTGGAGCTTTCTCGTCGTTAGTGGTAGAGGAAGTAGTTGCAGTAGTAGTATTAATGGTATTGGTGCAGCTGGAAGTGTTGCTTATCTCGGTTTTAGGATCGGTGCTTAGACGAATGCGCTTTACTGCTGGCGGTGTCACAGCCTGCCCATCTTCAGGCTCTTCGGCAACCATTTCCACATTGTTATCTTCGAGCTCAGCATTCTGATCTGTTTCAGGTTCAGCTCCTCTTTCTGCATCCGCAACAGCAACAGGTACTGACTCATCTCTGATTTTTTGAGTGGGTTGCAGCAAGTTGCTTGAGTTGCTATTATCATTTTCGATTGTGTTACCTTTTGGCTTCTCCTGCGCTTCAAGCTCTTCAAACTGATCGCAAGCATTATCGGAATTATCAGCTGACCAATCAACGCCAATACAACCATTTGCTGTGGCTTCGCTAGCAGCAAAATCCAAGTTTTTACTGGGTGCTTCTTCAGGTTTAGTGGGTGGCAAGTCATCCTCATCCTCGGATAATAATACTACCTCTTCTTCTTTTTTGTCAGTGTCTGACGAAGGCTTGATCACATTGCATTCTTCGCCTTGGTCTTCAGTTGTAGTTTTTGCTGACTTTTTAATTGGCTCGAAAAAGATAACTTCATCATCCGAATCGGCATCTTTTTTAGCTAATTCTTGATCATCTGGGTTAGACAGATCATCTGAATGCAACAATTCTTTGTTTAGGGTTTCATTTGAATCTTTTAGTGCTTTCTCCAAAATGTTGTCGTTTGCTCCCGCAAGAACGTCACTTTCTTCTTCGTTACCTTCCTCCTTCTCCTTTGGTATCGTCTCCTTCGAGTAAGATTCACTGGATTCGGCTGCTTTAACCAATACTTTATCAATTACTTTGTCATTCATCTCTTGCAAAGCAATGTCCTCGATTTTATCATTTTCTTCGATTTCATTGACCTTTATTTGTTTGTTTGTTGCAGTTGTTTCTTCAGGATTCTGCTTCTCAGCTGAGCACTCTTCAGATGTGTCTAGATCGATAATCGATACTTCTACTCTGGTCTTTTCCATAGAAGGATCGACTTTATCAATGCTATCGTCTGAGGTTATGTCTTCTTGACCATATTTGCTCTCTTTTTCCATTGACTCTTTTTGTGTTTTTTTGTTATTTTCTGCTAATGCATCAAACTCATCCGAACTCGATATGTTCTCTAATGCATCCATAAACACTTCATCGTTGGAGTTATTCAAGTTTGTATTTGTTGCATCGGGGTCAACCATATCTGCAGCTTTTATATCATTTTCAGCTTTCTTTTCATCTAAGCCTTCACTATCTGCGTCTGTGGATACGGCTTCCCAAATGTCAGTTTTATAAATTTTTTGTTTATTTTGTGCACTTTCAGAGCTTTCCCCTGTTTTTTTCAAGGTCGCAACTGGTAAAGCGTCTTTAACCTTCTCCACACTTTTATTGTGTGCTCTCACCTTATTCGCGTCTTTGCCGTCAATTATTTCAGGCTCAGTATATACCTTTGGAGTTTCGATATCGTCGTTGATATCGATATCTTCAACAACAGTTTTAACTTTAAGACTAGACTGTTTTATCACCTCATCGGCAGATGCT
This sequence comes from Scaptomyza flava, assembly GCA_030179655.1. Classification (NCBI taxonomy): domain Eukaryota; kingdom Metazoa; phylum Arthropoda; class Insecta; order Diptera; family Drosophilidae; genus Scaptomyza; species Scaptomyza flava. The sequence continues at coordinate 67,793,479 of JARNME010000404.1, read as the reverse complement.
TTTGGATTATAGTCCACAATCGAAGTTATTTTATCCAACAATGCATCCAAATCAGTGCCAGCATCGCGCTCCTTAGAGGGAACTATATCGGAAATTTTGTCAATGCTATTGAGAAGCGTTGAAGGCTCAATATCATTATCTGGATCATCCGCATCCAATCCATTACATATTTCTTTATCAACACTTTCATTGCTCTTTTTCATCGTTGCTTTTTTATCTGTAAAAAGTTTAATGCTTAAAAAGATTTTTTTTTTTAAATATTTTGGGTTTTACCATCAACTTCATGATCCAGATCCGATACAATGCTTTGCAATAATTCCTTCTCTCCTGTTGAAAGCTCCTTTAACTCCATGTTTTGTGTTACTTCCATCATATTTGCAAGTTATTATCCTCCACCTTAGCTGAAACGCATTGAACTAAGAGAAAAAAGTTAATTGTTTTTAATTTGGACGGTCTGGCAGCACTGACAACGACAATTGGGCCACTCTAATCGGAGTTTTCTATGCAACGAATTCTTTCTAGAACCCTGTAATTTTGTTTTATCAAAAACCCATTCTATAGTATGAATTTTCTCTACATCGAAGTATTTTCTTGTCCTCTTGAGACTCGTTTAATGGAAGTTCGACGGTATTTTAAAATTCCAGTACATAAAACTTTAAAAATTATACTTCTTGTTCGGAATTTTTAAAATGATAATTTTAGAAATTAATAAGTACATATAAAAACGGATTCTCTTTTATAAGGGTTTTGTTGTGTATATACTCAACCGGTGTGAGAATGGTCTGTCGGTCGGTCGGTTAGTCGTTTGGTCACAAATGTATTTCCTCGAGCGCAACAACAACGAGAACCGAACACAAAGCAAGTCGACAAGATAAATATGTGGTTGTATATACGAGCCTGCATAGGAGACGAAACACTAATAAATAAATATAAATATATTTAATATTTATAAAAAAAAAGAAGAAGCACAAAAGACACTTAGTGTGTGGATTTAGGTTTGGCGCAATTTTTGTAAATTTACATAATAATGGTTAAATTAAAGCTTGCGAACTATTGATGTTTTTGAATTCAAAAATTGGAAAACTTACAAAAATATATAGCGGAAAATTAAACTCGAATTGACTGCCCTAACTTAATGTAGTCGTTTTAGCAACTAAAACTTTACGCAAAAGAAACTAAATTATTCGAAACTAGATTTCATCGCAAGGCAACACTAAACAGTGGCCGAAGTTAAAGCGAACGCAAAAACCAGCTGACGACGAACCGACAAAATGTAAAGAGCGCACGAGAGTGAGAGCTGAGGAAGAGAGAGTTCCAGAAACAGATAAAAAGAGACCAGAAAAGGGGCGCGTTGTTACGCATGCAGGGCGTGTCTGTTTGGGTTTTAACAATTAATGATACGGCTTTTTTCAATATTCTGTTAACTTTATAAGTTCGATGTGTCAACAAAGCCACATTTAGTGCGACCCTTAGCTAACTAAGTGTTCTGTTACGTCATAATTTGTGGCAAATAATTTCACACGATATTGAATATGTATATTTAAAGCGGGCAGATTTGTATTCAATGTTTGATCTGTAGACAAGCGGGTATTGAAACATCTGGCAGCACTGTCGCCTTCAAGCGAAGGGAGGGGAAGATACATTAAGGAAGGGGAGGGCATACAAAAGCTATGTTTTGCTGCTTCTGCTACTTTACTATGCTGTAGTTTTCAATAGTGTTCCATAGATAACTAGAAAGCAAAGAGAGAAAAAACGCAAGGTAAAGTTGGTATCAATTGGCTTTTTATAAAACGAGCAGCGCAGCACCTTGTGTGAGTTCAGTAGCTTATGTTAGTAAACTGGCTGCGTGAGCGAGACAGCTCTATGGTTTGTTTCATCTGTTAGACATGAAGTGGAGGTGGACTGAAGAGGCTAAATAAAACTACTTATTTCGACAAATCGTGTTTATAATCTTTGACCCAGGATATTTGCCAGGATACCGGTTTTATATCAGTTCGTAGGCCTTGGGCAAGCAAAAGAGAGTGAGAGAGAATGAGAGGTAAAGAAAGAGCGCAAGAGCTTGCAACGGGAAAGTGATGGAGTAAGGGCAATTCGCCGTTTGTACGAGGTAAAAATATGTACATGTGTACATATGTACATAAGAATGCTTATGCATGCATGTTATAAATACATATATAACATATATACATACATATATAACATAAAAAATATATGTGTATATAATATATATATATATATATATATATATATATATATATATATATAACATTTTCTTTCCTATCGGAAAAATTCCGGGATATATAGTACATTATATATACATATAGTCAATATATAATACAAAGAAAATTTTTCTTAGCGGTAAGCAACAAATAAACCGAAAGACGAAGTCATTTTGGTCGTGTCGTCGTATAACAACGAGGCGAACCGAAATGCAGCAGCATTGTGAAAAGCAACAACTTAAACAGACGTAAAAAAAATGAGGCGTCGGCCGCCATATTTTCTTTCTAAAGTTGTATATTGGTAAAAATTAATCTGGTATTTTGAAATATACCTTTGCAGATATGAGATTATTGGAACATGTTTCAGGTACCTAATATTTTCATTCTGTCTGGTAGCTCTAAGCCACTCTGCCTCACCCCACAAGCAAACCAATGTTTTATGTTCTCATCTTGTTTGTATGCGAAATCCAATGTATGTAAAGGAAAACATTAATTAAATGAAAACAGTGATACCCAACAAGTTTTAAATATGTTTATTTGAACATGCTTAAATACATAAAAAATGCAGTATCAAGGTTTGGATCCGTTTTGGGAGTTATGAAGATTATAGCTATTTCAGTTTCTCTCTCTTTCACACACACACATGCATACGTATGGAAGCGTTTAAGGTAGGTGTGTGTGTCTATATATATACTTTGCAGTGCATTCACATTCTTTTAGGTTACGTATCGATTTTGATATGAAGTGAGGTTAGTTTGAAAAACATGTAAATCCCGTAATACATTACGGATCTGTGAGCCTTAAACATATCCTGTTCAATGTATTTACTGATCCTATAAAACGTGTGTGCCATTGCAAGGGCCAACGAGCAACAATTTAATTTTGTCTTGTTGATATTAATGTTGTTAGGGCTTAACAGTTTAAATTTATAATATATGTACATATGTTCATAAGAGCTTATTTCGCATGTTAATAAAAAAACCAATTTAACACAAAGTACACAATAGGGTTGCCATCACCAGCCAAATAAAATGTTTACATATAATCAACACAGGAAGTTCGAGCTCTAATTCGAACAATAAAAATAAACATGTGCCTGGGAAAAAATAGTTTTCGATATTAACATTTTTAAAGAAAGTAAAATTGGTTTAGACTAGTTTTTTGAACCGGCTGACTTGTAATCACTTGACAGCCATTAAAAACGCTAACGCCAAAATAATTTTAAAAATTCATATAGACTTATTTAAAAACAAACATACATACATACATACATATATATATATATATATATATATATATATATATATATATATATATATATATAAACAAATAATATGTAAATAACATTTATACAGAAATAATGTAAGCAACATTAGCTTTCAGTTAAAATCAAATTAATCTTCAGTTATAATATGAACTTACATGCAATTTTTGAAGATTGTATTCTATTTTTATTACGAAGAATTTAAGCCATAGTTCATTTTTAACCAACTCGATATTCAATAGTTAATTTTATATGTTTACGCCACACTAAGAACAACCGCTCCGAACTACTACGATGCCAAACACAGACTAAATCTTAGCAGACAACAACAATTGAGGAGAGCTACGATCCAGTTGCGTTGCCGCTAGTTCCAAAGGAACAAAACTAGTTCAGAGCTAAGCAATAAAATGTACTGAACGCAGCACAAACCAAAAAGAATAAGTTTTTTGTTGTCAAAATATAAATATATATTTCTTATGAGACTTTACTCATTTATCATGAACAAAGTATGTATGTTGAAATTTTTATATGATCTTTAGTTCAGAGTGCCAAAGATTTGGTTCTTTGCATTATACCATCCCTATAAAATCCAAGTAATACCAGTTCACTCGCGAACAAACGTGGAAAAGTAATACTAAACAAAAACATATTTGCGACTTCACCTTTAGTTCTGGTTGCATAATAAATTAAACATTATAAACAATTTTTTTACTTAAAATGATTAATCTTGTAAATTTTGCACTGCGGCATGGAGTCAATTTTTTAAAGCGATGTTATTTTCATAGCAAGCCCTATGCAGTAACAGCGAAAGCATTAATAGTACCAGCCGCCACAATCCGAACAAACTCGACGAGAGCTGCCTTCGATGTGAGCACAAATGTGACAAAAGATGTTGTGCTTTTCAAATATGAGAATCCAAAATTTTATAAAATGCTTAACTTCTTTGGCGTCTGCCAGTTTGTGTTCTGGACATATTTGTCACACTTTGCCTTTACCACCCTTAAAGATGCGCCAGTTGTGGAAAATCCGGGCGAAGACCTTAAATGGTTTCAACGCATTAATCTGGGCAAAAACAAATACAAAAATGGAATCACAATATGCAGCTTTATGGTTGGCAAGTCGAAAGCTATACGAATGCTACGGCTGCAAGTGTAAATGTTACTTTAATCCCGCAGGCTATGGCATTTTGCTAGCAGTTTGGATGTTCACGTTACGCTCCGTGCGCTTCCTTATTCTGCACAAGGGCGGCCAGAGTGTGTCTTTTGTTACGTATGACCCTTTTAATCGCAATCGCATCATGACCGTACCACTGAAATGCATCTCAGCGCAGGAATCGCGCGAAATGGCTCGCACACAACTGCCAATTAAAGTAAAGGAAAAGACTCTCTACTACGTCCTGGATATGAGAGGCGAGTTTCGCAATCCTCAACTATTTGATTATACTGCGGGTTTAAAGCGTCGCATATGATGTTTCTTAAAAAATTTGCAATTGTTTACTTAATATTTTGTAAATATGTATACACTTGTAAGCTAATGTTGACTTAAAGCGACTTTAGTATATGGGCTCTGGCGTCTGTGTTAGTAGTAGACCAAAACGCTTCTTGATAGTAATACGCTGACGGGAGTACTTGTCCTCAGGTGAGAAACGCGCTGGATGTGCAGACAAAGTAGGGCGGCCGTCCTCCGTTCGCTTCTTCAAAACAGAGGCCGAAAGAATTAATTTTTATTCTTCAGTCAGTAATTGAAAGAAATCTGTTACCTTAAGCGTGTAAACTCGCTCGCCATCTTCGTTAAATGTAAACATCAGATACATTCTCGCCTGAAATTACGTTTTTTTTTTTTTTTTAGCAGTAAGTATATTAACACGTGTAGTGAGAAAGTGAAGAACTTCGCTCTGCGAATCGCAGATGCTTTCGATAGCATCGATGTTTTCAAATTTCTTTTAACATCGATGTTTATGTGAACATCGATAGTATTTAGCGGATTAAACGTAAAAGATGAACTGGTAAACAAAACGAATAAATTTATATGTTGTTAATTTTTATTATTATTTTCATTAAGTTTTATTTAAGAAATTACTTTTAATATGTCTTCGCCTCAACTAGTTTAAGACAAAGATATTATATTCACTAATATCGGCATTTGATACCTATATGCATATAAAGATGCATACCAAAATATATTTTATTTATAAATTATATATATAAATTATAAATATACATACCAAAATATATTTTATTTTTAAATTATATATATAAATTATAAATATATATTTATAAATTTAAAAATAATATATATTTTGGTATGCATAAATTATAAATATATATATAATTTAAAAATAAAATATATTTTGGTATGTATCTGGGAGCCAAACGGTATATTTTGAAGCGGACAAAGGCTTCAACGCTTTGCAACACTTAATTGTGTTTCAACATTCTATGGCGCTATTTTGCATTAAGAAATTTAGAATGTTGAACACAGCTAATAAGATGCTTAAGCAAGCCCTCAAGGATCAGCAAAAACGCATAAGACCTGGCGAATGCTTAAAATATGTGCGTCTGGTGCTTGACACGGGTCTGCTGCATTCTTCCTTGGGTCAGGGTCTGATAACACAATTAAATAACACGGATTTAAATCACGAAATACGCAGTTTGCCCGAAAGAAATTGCGTTATTTGGGAACGGAATGTGTGCCAACAGATGCTGGTAGCGGGCACCAAACTGGACGATGCCTGGCACATGGAACAACAAGTCTTAATGCTGTATAGCGAAACGGATTTCTTGCATTCACTTAAGACACAAACTCTTAGTTGCATCGGTCCCAAGTTGCACGAATCATTTCTCATGGCCAATTGCCAATTTGCAGTGGTTGTGCCACGCCTGCGTCACGAGTCAGCAAACGCGCTGATTATGATTCAGCTGATACAGCAGCTACATGTGGAGCAACTGGCTAAACCGCTGGACCAGGCGTTGCTGGCGCTGATCCTGCGTTACACAAAAGCCATTGCAGAGACTCCATACAAGCAGCAGCGTAACTTTATTCTAGGAAGCTTCAAGAAGTATTTGGCAAATGACAACAAACAATGTGTGCGAGTGAATGAGGGAAATGGTTACGGACGCCTCTGGCAGCAGCATTTGAATCGATTGCCTCAAGTCACACTTGAGGTGGCCGAATCAATCATAGCTCGGTATCCATGTCCCAAGCACATGCTCAAGCACTTTGCCACAGATCCGCAAGCAGTGCAAGCGCTTGCGGATCTCCGGATTAAACGTAACAATGGACCAGGGCCGCTGCAGCCGACTCGGCGCATTGGCAATGTTTTAAGTACAAAATTATATACTCTTTACAATGCCCGGGATCCAAATACATTGATTTAAGTATTGTGTCGACATTGCACTTAACTGTTCTTATGTGCTTCGGCTTCCTAAACACGAAAAATCGTCACAAAAAAACTCTTATACGGAGAGTTTTTGAGATATTCAAACCTTAAAATTTCAAACGCACAATTTTTGCCCTTGCTTTAAATTTTCGTCAGGAATCGTCTGTTAAGTGCCAAATTGGTTCATTTTTGAAAGCTAATGTATAACAAATAGACTTCGACTATTACTCAGAGACAAGAAATTATACATACATACATAGAAAAATCCATTGAGATCACAAAACTAAAAGTCAAAGGCCCAAGATTTGTTATAAGTGCTTCGAAAGTATATTCCGAAATCGCATAAAATTGTGTGTACAAACAAACATTCTAATGAAAAATAAAAGATTAGTGACACCTTAAGTGTTAAATGTTCCAAATTTTACAAAATTATCCGTGCCGACTCAAAGACATGATTTAATAAAATATGACTGGAGTTTAATAAATTATGCTACTGCACTAACTTATTTGTTTAGTTTGTAATATATGATAATTGCATGAGAACTGAAATATTGTATTTAATGCCGGTGATGAAATATCAAGTTTTCGAATAATAATATCAAAAAAGACAGAAACTATACACTTATAAATATGGAAAGAAAAAAATGTCCCGTGCGACACATACTGTGCGACCTTTGCCTTAATTGCATCAAAAATTAAACTGCAAGTCAAATTCGCGTTAAGTTAAAATTTTGCAGGAGCCGGATCAATATACTGCATCAAATTTCGCTGAAATCCCAGATTGAAATGGTCGCCCCCAAAAATCACTTCTATATTGTCCTGTACGACCTAATTTGTATTTTTGAAACAATTTCGAAAAGAAATAGATACCCAAAATCGAGCTTAGCACCAATAAGGCTATTCAAAAGCTATTTTATAACGATAAAATAATTTTGAAAACCCGTCTCATTTTGACATATTTTAATACTCGATACCGAAGGTAAAGAGTATATTGGGCTTGTGCAATGTCCGTCATGGTGTCTGTCCGTCTGTCTATCTGTCCGTCTGTCCGTCTGTATGAACGCAAGTTTTTTCCACACCCTTCAAGCTAGAGACTTGAAACTTTCCAAATCTCTTTATCTATGGGATAGTAAATTAAAGTGTCAAGATTAGGCTTCTACGATAACTGGGGGGCTGGCAAATCGATAAATTCGATAACTCAAAAACGATAAGTCCGCATATTTCACACACCCTCACAGCTAGAACTACCAAATTTGGTAAGAAGATAACTACTAGCAACCCCCAAAAAACTGCATCAAAAATTTTGGAGCCACACCCCCTCATTCCGCCCCCAGCCCCCCCCCCCCGCATTTTTAAGTCAAAAAAGCCTATATCCCACAATTTTTGAGCTAGAGCCACCAAATTTGGTGCCAAGATAGGTGATGATGACCCCCCAAAAACTGCATCAAAAGTTTGGATGCCACGCCCACCAAGTCCGCCCTAGCCGCCCCCAGCTGTCCCAACGCTTCGTCAAAAACGGGAATGCGTGTATCTTCCAGAGTTGTGGAGCTAGAGCCACCAAATTTGGCAGGAAGATAGCTTGCAACGACCCCCAAAAACCGCATCAATGTTTTGGAGCCACCCGCACCCCTTCCACCCCCTTTCCCCACCTTTTACAGTCTTTGAGTCTAGAGTCACCAAATTTTGTATGAAGGTAGCAATTGACATTCCACACAGATCTGCATCAAAACTTTGGATGCCACGCCCACCCATACCGCCCCCTGCCCCCTTTCCCCACTTTTTACAAACTTTGAGCTAGAGTCACCAAATTTGGTATAAAGATAGCAATTGACATTCCACAAAGATCTGCAGTCAAACTTTGGATGCCACGCCCACCCATACCGCCCCCAGCCCCCCTTTCAACAGCTCTTACAAACTTTCAGCTAGAGTCACCAAATTTGGAAGGAAGATAGTTGGTGGCATCCCCATCTGCATCGGAGAATCTTTAAGGCAGCGTACACCCCTGCCCCATCCGTACAATCAGGCCTCTTTTTACCTGTTTTAATACTGGTATCGAGTATGCCGCAGTCGGTTGCGTCCGACTGCAACGTTTCCACTTGTTACCACTTGCAATGTGTAAGATTTTGCCGATCATGATATGATCTAGATTGATATAATCATGGGACAATCCTGTTGAAGTATTTACCTTTTGTGTCGGCATAAAATTATCTTATCTCTAAGTAGCACCAAAAGAAGTCATTTGAAATGCCGAATTGAATTGTTGAATATGACTCAAGAAGTGATTCGACTTTTGAGATGTCCCAAAAATAAATGAATACAATGGTTCGGGTGGAGTTTCTAATGCTGGTACTCTAACTTTGCCATCGCCATTTATTGAATTCATTTGTTACAAAAAATTTTATAAATAAATCACCAATTTTGTGCAAACTTCACACATACCTTTTACTAAATAGTCTGAACAAAACCTAAATAGGTGAGCCCGATCTGGAGCTTTAAAAGTAAAACGAAAAGTGTCATTGATTTTTATATATATTTTATATGTAAAACATGTACAAATCATCACAATATTTTACGCATGCCTCTACAAATTTGTTTAAATAAGCTTAAATTGTAGAACTATGCATTATGTACTAACATACATAATTTTAAATTTAATTACATCTAAACAAATTTAATTTGTATTTAATTTAACATTAAAAGTTATATTTTAAAAATTACATGTTAATGATACAATTTTTTGTAGGACTGATTTTTCAATGATAATCGTTTTCAGTAATAAAGTATTTCTAATTAGAAAATGTAACTGAACTTAAATGAAAGAATGATTAAGAATGATCTTTATTTGTGTCGCTTAAAATAAAAAGCAAGAGTGATCAACAGTTAGTGTGTTACACTTTTCACCAATATTATAGCATTCCCTTACAAAAAATTTTCTTAGGGTTTTTTTGTGGTCCCTTATAAAGGATATGCAATATTGGTAAAAAGTCTTATACGGAAGACACAATACTACTTTTGAGCTTTACTTTAAGCGAAAATAAAGCAATGCGAGTGTGCAGAGATTGTACGATAATAAAGAGTTTGGTGAGTCATTTATTTCTAGTTCCATTAAGTGTTTTTTTTTTATTTACGGTCCCTGATAAAAACTAGTTATATTTACCTCTATAACTGAAGATTAATGCGATTTTCTCAAGTTTTGGTAGATTATATATATATTTTAAATGGGCATTAAAAATGAATGCAGCTTATGCCTGAACAGAGTTATTTAATATTAGAGAGCTAGGAAAAATACATAATATATGACTGTTTATTTTTTTATTTGTGAGATAAGTCAATTTGCAATACCCTCTTACAGCGTGGCCAGAATGCGAAAAAAGCCTAGGCAGGCGGAGAAAATAGTCTGGCCGACGCCCCAGAAGAGTGCATAGATTGGTGACATAGGCAAACTGGAAGCGCGATGAACAAAGGCGATGACGGCACTACTGATGATCCCACTAGTTGCAGGCGACAGAAAACCCATTACTAAAATGAGTATGGAAAAGAAGCGGCCAAACTTGTGTTTACGCAGCGTAACAAATGCCACTACAGCGGCACAGGTGTGTATAAATATCGATGAGAAGAGAGCCCACAGGAACAAGTGATACCACATCTCTCGAAATGTGTTGAGTCTCGCCTGGGAGCGTAATCCCACCACATCAACAATGGCGTCCAGCTCATCGGTGTCGTAGGGTTCGGAGAACATGACGACAATAAGGGGCAGGCAAGATGAGAGGTGCTCGCTATTTGTAACTATAATGGTTAGTTTATATTCAATTGTTTGGCCACAAAGATGAGAAGCTTATGTTGTTGTTATTGTTAACTATCCAAACTTAGCTAGTTATTGCTTCTCCGTTTATTTGACGCTGCCTCGTTTTTGTTGGCCATTAGTGTTGTTGCTTTTATTACCGTTTAGCTGTGAATCCAATCCGTCTGTTTAATGTATAGCTTGAAACTAAACTGCGCGGTTTTACTTTTTGTCATTGTTGTTAAACCTGCCAGAGTATAAAAGAAAGAGATAGAGGAAGAGCACATTTTGGTTTTTCTGGCCTTTTTATCTTCTACTCACATACGCACATACATCAAAGGAAACTATTCCTGAACTGTAATTCGTTTCTGTTATGCCAACACAGGAAATCTTAGTATTGTGTATATTTTGCTTCGTTTTCTTGTTTGAGGAACAGGCTTAATCGGAATCGATTAAAAAAATGACAAACGAAAATAAAATTGGCAGAGGCAGTGATTAAACAAATCTTAGCAATGCATTGTTTTAAGTTTTATAATGCACTGCTCGTTAGTCATCCGATTAGTATTGCAAAGCACGATTGATATAAGCTCTATCTATTTACTAGTAGTTAATAACTACGTTCTGTTTTACAATGCAACGCAGATGGAACGCTTTGGAATATGAATCAATTTGATAAGCACACTATAACAGCTGTTGTCTGCTCATATCAGTTTTCACTAATTGCATGGTTATTAGCCGTTGCAGCCGATTTATCGATATTCAAACATCGCTTGTTTTGCACACCCCAAACTGTAAAACAGATGACCAGCTGAATCGTGTTTGTGTGTATTTTTGTCTCCTATGGAAGTTTTTACAGTCCGAAAGTGAAAGCTTAAAACAGTATTTAGATTTAATAATGAACAAAGAGCAAGAATATGCATCAAATAGCGATGATAGTGACGAAGATTTTTGCCTCTCTAAAGACGTGTCCGGCGAAGAAGATGAAAGGGACAGCAGCGAAAGCGATTGCGTTGACGAAGACATATATGCTGCGGTAAATAAAAAACAAACCAAAGCCGCTTATGGACAAAATATAGACAACTTAAATAAAAAACGAATAGAAACAGCAAGCGAAACCTTTACACGCAGCACACGTCAAACAGAACAAAAACATAATATACGCGAATCTGCTGAAAAGGACGAATTGGAATCAGACGAAGATGCCGAAAAATCGCGATCGGATGCACTGTGGGCAGACTTTCTTGGCGAAGTTGCTGCTAGCACTGAACCCGCATCAAAATTAAAAGAGACACCGCTTCCAGCCAAGGAGGCGGAGAGCATTAATTCCTTATCACCCGTCGCCAAACAGAAAGTGACTGAGATATTAGACTTTGCCGGCGAAGAGGTTAGAGTTACGAAAACTGTAATATGTTTAGATTCCACACCGAAATCCAGCATCACGGAGAACTTGGAGGAGAAGCTTAGTTTAGTGCCACGAGCTTTTGTCGCGTCAAAGAGAACGGCTAATAACCGCGGAGGATTAAATTCTTTGGTCAATCAGCTAGGCAAGAAGAAGAAAATGTCAGTGCTGGAAAAATCACAAAATGATTGGAAATCGTTTAAGAGCGAAGAGGGCATCGACGAGGATCTGCGCACACATAATAAAGGCAAAAATGGGTAACTTAAAATGAATGAAATGACTGAGAAAGAGCTTAATCAAGCAAGAATTATATAACGGTTTTTTTCAGCTTCTTGGAGCGCCAAGACTTCTTGCAGCGCACTGATTTGCGTCAATTTGAAATCGAGAAAAGCATGCGTCAAACACGGCGTCAAAACTAAAGCAACAAAAACCTAATACGCTGCGCATTTTGGTGCTGCTCTTTTTTAACTTTAAAATCACAATTACACTTACTGTTTACACATTCGTATCTTTTCTGTTTAAGCATAGTGAATAATTATATAACTTTTTACATACAATACAATGCTCTTTGAAGCACTTACAAATAAATAAATACACCCAGTTCAGTATTTTTATACCCTTAACCCATAAAATGGGTAAATAAGGGTTTAATGGTTTTGTGCAAAAGTATGTAACAGGTAGAAGGAAGCATCTCCGACCCCATAAAGTATATATATTCTTGATCAGCATCAACAGCCGAGACGATGTAGCCATGTCCGTCTGTCCGTCTGTCTGTATGAACGCGTGGATCTCAGAGACTACAAGAGCTAGAGACTTCTGATTTTGTATTTAAGTTCTCCTATACCATGAGCAGAACAAGTTTGCTTCAAATTATCGATAACTATTATGGTTTCCGATATACACATAATATCGATAACAATATAATATCGAATTTGGAAAATGAAAAAAATTAGGGTTGAAATAATGGGTAGCGATAGAACTTTTCTGAAAAATTCGTCCAAATCGGTTAAGAAACACCGGAGATATCTAATTTTATCGATTGAAGTTAAGTCAGTATACCAAAGTCAATTATAAATTTAATTTACATATTTATTGCAACTGGGTTCAGGGTATCTTCTAGTCGGGCTCTCCCGACTAGAGCCTTCTTACTTGTTTAAGTTGTTAGTGGGCAAAAAATACAAAGATTAATAAATTGGATCACAGCACATTATAGAACGATTATACTTAATACAAAACAAAAACAAAAACAAGTAAGAAGGCTCTAGTCGGGAGAGCCCGACTAGAAGATACCCTGAACCCAGTTGCAATAAATATGTAAATTAAATTTATAATTGACTTTCATATACTGACTTAACTTCAATCGATAAAATTAGATATGTCCGGTGTTTCTTAACCGATTTGGACGAATTTTTCAGAAAAGTTCTATCATTACCCATTACTTCAACCCTCATTTTTAGATTTTCCAAATTCGATATTTTTTGTTATCGATTCCATGCATATCGGAAACCAGAATAGTTATCGATAATTTGAAGTAAACTTGTTCTGCTCATGGAATAGGAGAACTTATATTCAAAATCTGAAGTCTCTAGCTCTTGTAGTCTCTGAGATCCACGCGTTCATATAGACAGACAGACAGACAGACCGACGGACGGACAGACGGACATGGCCATATCGTCTCGGCTGTTGATGCTGATCAAGAATATATATACTTTATGGGGTCGGAGATGCTTCCTTCTGCCTGTAACATACTTTTTCATAAAACCATTATACCCTTACATACAGATACATCCGTTTTTAATGAGATATATTTGCAAAGTTTAAAGTCTCTAGCTTTCCGGGTGTCGAAAAAAAGTTTCGTTCATATCGACTATAAAAACAAGTTAGAAAGTTAAACTAGGGGGTACCTGGAACCCTAGTCATGCACGCGTAAACAGAACGTGCTTGCGTTACTGCGCCTCTTTAGTCATTGATATCTACAGTGTGTCTCGACTGATTTCGATTTAATTTCTATTGATGATCATAATATTGTCTATAGTGCTTCGATCAAGTCTTGCCTAGAACTTAGTTATTTTTCATATTTTTGTTTTTTCTGTGTCGACAAATGACATCGAAATGTGCGCAACTGAATACACTTTTGAAATTTGTGAGCAGAGGAACAAACGATGCTTATCAAAGACACAACTCTCTCTCCGCAAATGCGGGCGGCCCGAAGAAAACATCAATTACAACCTGGATCACTTTTACACAGCGATGGCCTCTTTGTGGGCGGTGTGCCCACATCAGCCGAAGGGTTTTCCAATGGCGCTCGTCTGCCGATTACAACTGCATATACTTTTTATGAAATTGTAATGCAGCTTGTGGGCGGTCTGTCCACGTAGAGCACGATATTTAGTCGATATTTGGTATCGATGTTCAGTACTTTTCAGTATATTTGGTGTATTTGTGTTCCAAATGTGCAAACAAGAATAAAACATTATATTATACAAAAATAGCCTCTCGTGTCTGCCGCCTCGCAGCTAACACCATTAGACTCTGCATCAATTTGTCCAACAGAGTTTGCATCCACTTCTCCCTGTACATTTACCCTGCAGTAAAATATTGTTCATAGAACAGCACACAAAACCCCAATTGCAAACGAAACGCTGGCTTTTCGAGTCTTATTTAAACAACGAGCTCTTCTCACCGTCCATATCCTCTATTTCCCTAATAACTTGCTTTGCTGAAGCATCGCATGCCATATCTTTAACTGTTTTAAATGGAAGTTTTTATAAATCCAGGCAATATAAGCGCAGTAAACAGAAACAGTGACAAAAACTTAAGAAAAAGAAATGTAAGCAAACAACAGCTGACTGCACAAATATGAAACGTATTGCACTTAAAATATATGGGGTGTTCAACAGCTCCGTTTCATCGTTTCATGTTTCAAAGTTGAAACGAATAACTCGTGAACGGCATTTTGGGTGTCAATGCGTTTCATGTTTGTGCAGTCAGCTGTTGTTTGTTTACATTTCTTATTCTTCAATTTTTGTCACTGTTGCTGTTTACTGCGGCTTTACTTTATTTGTAAAAAATGCCATTTAAAAGTGCTAAAGATATGCTATGCGATGCTTTAGCAAAGCAAGTTATTAGATAAATAGAGGATATTGAGTGTGAGAAGAGCTCGTTGTTTGAATTAGTTGCTCAATTACATGCTTTTAACATTTGGCGGCTATTTATCATATGTGTTCATACTATTTTGCACAAAAATACACCAAATATACTAAAAAGTACTGAGCATCGATAGCAAATATCAAATAAATATCGTGCTCTTCCCATCTTTACTTTGTTCAAACTTGAAACACTTTTTGTATACATAGGCTGGGGTGTTTCAACGTTTCAAGAAATTTTCTATGTATGTTGTTGTTGCGAGACGTTTCAACTTTGAAACGTGAAACGATGAAACGAGCTGTTGAACACCCCAATAATAAAGTATTATAGAGCAATCATTGCGTACGGGGCTTGTTGGGAACGCATATGCTGTACATTTGTGTGAAAAGCTTTCTGAGTGCTCCCATAGCACTTCGGTTGTCGAGCCGACTGGGCGCTCTCGCCTTCTTGCTCACCAAGCCCCGTACGCAATGATTGTTCTATAATACTTTATTCTTACTGTCACGAGTTAAGCGTTTGAAGCTTGAACCATGAAATGATGAAACGGAGGTGTTGAACTCCCTAATTATATTTAATTTTAAATTACTCTGGAGCATATACATTTTTTTTTTTTTATATAACGTTGCATTTTCTTTTGTGTTTGTTTAGAAGTAATAGATCAACTATTTTTAACACGCTTATATTAGCTTCACTTGTATGTATGTAACTCTCCTTTGGAATAAAAGCAAGTGGCTTATTACTGTCAGTATATCCCACTTCCTCAAGTTCGTTCGTTGGCCGAGCGGTCTAAGGCGCGGGTCTTCGCTCCCAGACTCACCGATCGTGGGTTCAAATCCCGTCCATGGCCGAAAAAAAAAAAAATTTTTTTTAACTCTCCTTTGTACTTAAAGCAAGTGGCTTATTACTGTCAGTATATCCCACTACCTCAAGTTCGTTCGTTGGCCGAGCGGTCTAAGGCGCGGGTTTTCGCTCCCGGACTCACCGATAGTGGGTTCTAATCCCGTCCACGGCCGAAAAACAAAAAATTTTTTTCAGTAATTTTCGGATTTGGTGCCGTGAATAAGAACCGCAATAACTTTAATATACGCTATCGGAGCTGGAACCACCGCGGCTGCTGGCACCAGACTTGCCCCCCAATAGATCCTCATAAAAGGATTGAAAATGCAGTCAATTTGAATACGGGGCTCCAAATGTCAACCGTATCGTCACTATCCTCCCGTGACGAGAGTGGGTAATTTACGCGCCTGCTGCCTTCCTTCGACGTGGTTACCGTTTCTCAGGCTCCCTCTCCGGAATCGAACCCTGATTCCCCGTTACCCGCCACAACACTGAGCACTATAATTACTACTATTACAAAGTCGGTAAGGCAGAGGGAGCGCGCGATTGAAATACACCACGTATACAAATGCTACTGCGCAATTTTCTACGCATATGCATTCTGCGCCCAAGTCAGCAGTGGCAGCTCCCTACAGTCCAATACCCAAGTATCCACCCCCGCTTAAGCCTATACTACTAGACCCAGTTACGTCATGTGCTGTAGTCGTTGGTCGTATTCATATCCTAACAATAAAGACCGAATGTTTTTCTGCTATTACAAACTACGTGTGGCTTGAAATTCTCAACTGATTTTAACTTCCACGTCATCTAGTGGTCGCTCGTATCACGGAGTGGACAAACGTCATGGCAGGTACAAGTGATGAGTACTTTACGATGCAGGGATTCGGAATCCCAGTATCGGCGTCTGGTCAGGGTGAGAAAGCAGGCTCGCAGGAGTCGTCATCAGACTGCAGCTCTTTAGTAGTGGGCAACTTGGCTACTGGAGAGTATACTGTTACAAGATGTAATTATTCTAATTTATGTAATAAAGATCTCGATTCGTTTAGTAATATTTGTGGAGAATCTAATACAGAAAAGAATCGAGGATCGTTGTCCGCTAAGACAACAAGAACAGAGAATAGTAGAATAAAGTCTATTGAAAGAACTACAGGACTCTCAAGCGAGGAATTAGAAGAGAGAAAAAAGAAAAGAAGGCTCTATATGAGAAATTACAGAGCCAAGCAGTCAAAGGAGGCCAGAGAAGCTCGTCTGCAACAACCTCGGAATCCGAATTGGCAAGAGAAACTCGTTTGCAGCAAATGCAGCAACGAAACGCTGAGTCCAGAAGATCAAGTAGAGCCGGTATAACGGGCTTTACACAGACAATTAACACATTTTGTGATAAAATATGTGAAATTTGCACTAAACGGTGCTATCAACATCAAATTTTTAAGTGGATTGTAGATACTAAAATGGCACCATACTTGCCCGACGAATTAAAACAAAAAAATTGCTTGGTGTTTGTAATCGTTGCAAGACCCATTTGGCCTCAAATAAATATATTGCACCATCTAAGTCTTATTCGAATAACCTGGATCCAGGCCCTATTCCAGAAGTTATTGCCGAGCTATCACAAGCCGAGCAGAGGCTGATTTCACGCATTATACCATTCGTGAAAATCATAAAACTTAGCGGCGTATTTGGGCAAAATAGTTTTCGAGGTCAGGCAGTATTGTTCGCTCAAGACGTTTTCGAAGTCACTGAAAATCTTCCGAAGATGTTACCAAGATCTACAAGTAATGCTGGAATAGTTGTCATTACTGAGCGTCTTGAAAATATTAACGTTACACGACAGTTTTCAGTATCTAGGCAAAAAGTTTATGTCGCACTAACTTGGTTAGTTACTAACAATCCAATTTACAAAGACGTGATTATCGATCAAAATGTTGTTATGAACGGTGAGGATATAATTAGAGTAGAAGAAGCACCAGCGGAGATTGCTGAGGAGACCAATGAAGAACCTGACGAGAATGTCAGTGCGTACATGTATATCAATGATTTTTCGAGAATTGTACGTGCTTCGTGGCATCAAGGAAACAATGCCATATTTACGTCAGGATTTGCAGGTGTACAATGCTGTACGATGGCATTGGCAAACATTCTAAGAGCCAGTATTCTCACACCACAGCATTGGTCTACATATACCCTCAATCTTAATATGATAACAGGTGACCAGATCTACAGTAATATAAGATTTGAAACGGAGAGAAGTTTAACGGCTTATCCTATTGAGAATGATGGATATCTATCGGTGCGAAATTTCAATGTGGTCAAAGATCAATTGTTCGCATTTGGCAAAAGGTTTGAGATCACTTTTGACGATGAACCGAGCATATATGGAAGCTTAAACGATAAGTATAATGCAGAGCTTGGTCGCACCCTTCGTCAAGGTCTGGAAGACTTGTTCGTGTTATATAGTGCTGGCATATTAATAACAGGTGGTCAATCATTCGGAGTGATGCACTACAATGATAAATACTACTTTAGTAATTCACATTCTTGCGGTCAAAAAGGATCCAAAGCGAAAGACAGCAATGGAAAAGCTTGCATCATCGAATGCGATAATTTAGAAGAGTTTGTGAGGGTTTGTAAACGTACAACAGGCAGTAGAAATGTACAGTATACTCTTGATTATGTTGACGTCGAAGTCTTTGATATAAACGATCATCCTGAGGAAACTGAAATACAGCAGAGTATTGCGACGGTAATGGCAACGCCTGAAACGATCACTTCTCAACAAGATCCAACTGATCGAATAATCCCACTGCAGACATCAGTGATGGCACCGATTGATGTAATGCAACCCAATGTGGAAGATGAACTACAAGTTTCACGAAATCTCAATGATTACTCGCAAAACGAAAGACAATATCGTTAATGTAGGTCATGAACTGAAAGCAGAAGAATTTGCCTGGTACTTTTTGTTTCCTTATGGAAAAAATGGTTTTAAAGAGCAAAGACCTGTAAATATTACAGCATTAGACTACTTTCAGTTCAGAATTTTGGGAAGTGATACAAGATTTCAACGGAACGACTATCTCTTTTATGCCTTATCTTTCTTTGAATATTATCGTATCAAAAGCACTATTTCAGCATGTGGCAAGAAAATCGTTAATCAAGAAGGAGCGGTCGAAGACGTCCATCTGTATGTGAAAAATTTGAGGGGTTCTGCAGCTTATTGGAGATCAGCCTTGAACGAGCTATTAGCTCAAATCAGATGTTTAGGAGCTCCAACCTATTTTGTAATATTTAGCTCAAATGATCTCAACTGGTTGGATCAACGAAAAGCTTTGTTAATAGCTAATGGTAGACCTGATGTTGATCCTAGTACGCTTGACATATATGAGACTCAATAACTTATCGAAAAGTACCCAGTCATTTTGAGTCGACATTTCATGGTTAGAGTAAATGCTCTAATGAAATTTATCAAAAACAATGATAATGTATTTGGCGGCAAAGTGAAAGATAATTGGTGGCGTATTGAGTTCCAGAATCGGGGCAGTCCTCACCTTCATATGGTGATCTGGATTGAAAATCATCCAGAGTTTGACTCAGATGAAGGAAAACTTCTTCTCGATCGTAACTGTTGCTGCAGAATGCCTACAGAAGAAGAACATTCAGAGCTTCACGATTTAGTTAAGAAATGTCAAATTCATCGGCATACACAAACTTGTACAAAAAATAATACCTCTGTAAGGTGCCGATTTAACTTTCCACGTCAAGAATGTCACGAAACACGAATCGTGTCTCATTCTTCAGATGATTTTCTTCGTAACGGAGGTAGAATTTGTTTACTTAAGCGTCGAAAGGAAGATGCGTGGGTAAATAATTACCACCCAGAGCTATTAAGACTGTGGACAGGCAACATGGATATTCAGCCCTGCGGATCAAACGAAGCGATAGCGTACTATATAGCAAAGTATCTGTCGAAAGCAGAACCTGAAGGCGTAGATTCTGGAATCGCGCAAGCCATACAGCAAATTCAACGTTAAGAAACTGATATTTCACGTAAACTGTTCAGGATATGCATGAAGATTCTTCATGAACGACAAGTATCGGCTGCAGAATGTGCGTATCGACTTTGTCATATCCCATTACGAGACAGCTCACGAAGCTGCATTTTTCTGAACACAAGAAAGCCAGAACAGCGTTACAGAGTAATGCAATTCGACAAGTGTGGACACGCAACAGGCTATTATAGCAATATCTTTGAAAGATATGAACAACGTCCGCTACAACATTCTGACTACGATTTTGCGAACATGAGCCTTACAGAGTTTGCAATGTTGTTTGAACCATTCTATCCGAAAAAGGTAAGCGAGACTGAGGAAAGTGTAGATCATGACGCCTATGAAAATCATCCAAGCACACGTCGCTCAAGTATAACCTTATTAGATAAGAGAAAACTGCTTGTGAGGAGTGTTCCTGCAGTTGTGAGGGTGCCATACTTCATAGCAACATCAGATCCAGAAAACTTTTTCTACAGCCTACTCGTTCAATATATGCCTTATCGTTCGGAAACTGAATTACTTGAAGGTTTCAATAATGCAAAAGAGGCCTTCTTAGATCGTGAAAATCGTTTGAAGGAAATTAACGGACATATGAACCAATTCCGAGAGCGGGACCAACAGCTTGAAAATGCATTCAATCAAGTACATGCATTTGAAATTTTAGAACAGCCAGATATTATCAATCCTGAACTTGGAGAAGAAGAATTACCAGAGGTAGAAATGAGCAATGATCAATTCCAGAGAGCACAGTAGGCTATGAATATTGATCAAAAACAATTGTTCATCTTTATTACAGAGAGTATCAAAAATCAACTTAACGGTGATATTAAACGAGAGAAAATTTTTGTAACCGGTGGAGCAGGCACGGGAAAAACTTTCCTCTTTAATCTATTGAAAAACCAAGTTAACCGACGTTATGGAAAATCGGTAGTGAAAGTTGGTGCTCTCACTGGAGTTGCAGCACGGTTGATCGGTGGATCTACGCTACACCGTCTGCTAAAACTACCAGTACAAAAAGATGGAGTTATTGTTAGCATGCCACTTCTAACTGGTAATTATTTAAGAGGGATGCGCCAATTATGGCAAAACGTTGAGTTTCTGTTCATAGATGAAATTTCTATGGTACCTTATGAGATGCTAAGCATGATCGACTCTCGTTTGCGTCAATTGAAAAGCCCGGACGCTTGTTTTGGAGGCATAAATGTTTTACTCTTCGGTGATCTAATGCAGTTGCCACCTGTCCGAGGACATCAAGTATTTCAACAACCAGAACACATGAAACCCGCTGCACATTTGTGGCGGAAATTCCGACTGGTTGAACTCAAACAAAACATGCGCCAACAAGGAGACACGACATTTATAGATGTGCTTAATGCTCTAAGAATTGGAGAATTGACATCTGTGCATCTCGAAGTTCTTCTTGGAAAAGTATCAACAGATACGACTAATGAATTTTCAATTGAGAGAGCATTAAGAATTTATCCAACGAATGACCAAGTTGCTAGACATAATGAAAAAGTCCTCCAGAGTTTTGAGGATCAAGGGACTGTTATTTATACAATTAAAGCACAAGACCAGCTCGTTGATGCTACACGAAATTTAGGTAATAAAGACTTTAATTCTGTGATACCTAATGATATAATAAAACAGGAGGTCTTCCCAATGTATTGAAAATATTTGTGGGAGCTAAAGTTATGTTAAGTTCGAATATTGATGTGTCAAAAGGTTTAGTGAATGGTAACATGGGTTTTATTACAGAAATCATCTGGCCAAATTTTCGCAGGGACCAAATGTATGCAGAAGACATCCCGTCAGTTCGTATAGATTTCCGTTCAGATGGTACACACTTAATTAAGCCAATATCGATACAGTTTGCAGCAAAATATAGCTATGGAACTGCTGAGAGACGAATGTTGCCATTAATTCTGAGTTGGGCATCGACCGTCCATAAGATGCAAGGTTGTACAGTTGATCATGCAGTCATTTATCTGGGCTTACGACTGTTTGCTGCTGGACAAGCTTATGTAGCACTTAGTCGGTGCAGATCTTTGGACGGTATTCGAATTGAAGAACTCGATTGCTCAAAGTTAACAGGTAAAACTCCATGTAACAGTGAAGCATTAGAGGAAATGATTCGATTACGAAATAATAATTCATAAGACTCCTCAATATCACTTGTTCGCAAATAATACAACATCACTCAGCGTGGCTGTTTATATTGGCAATACAGACATTTTGAAACGACTTTGAATCAAAGTTCCAAAATGATTACATAGAGGTGAGTATTAATTTTTTGGAAGATTAAAACATTTAATGATAGCAATCGTGGAAAAAGTATGACAGAGCAACTGTTGAAAAAAGATACTAAAGTCAGTACTGTAGAAAATGGGTCCACTGTTCAAAATCTAGCCATTTCAAAGGTCTCGCTGTTTCTATTGACAACATAGAAATCTAAAATTGTCATTCAAATTAAAGTCCAAAGCTGCTTGTACAGTAGAAAATATTAATAACTTAAAAGATGGCTGCAATCAATGATAGTAACCATGGAAAATTGATAATAAAATATCTGCTGAATTATTCCAAAAATTGTTCACTTTAAAAAGTGCATAAAAAAATGGATTTAAGAAAATATAGAATTCTAGTTGAAAAGCGATTCTACAAATAATTTGAATCGTAATTTTGTGGTGACGAAATATTCAGTTACTTGAATACTTTTTAACAAGTGCGTCCACGGCCGAAAATTTTTTAATTTTCCTTTGGACTAAAAGCAAGTGGCTTATTACTGTCAGTATATCCCACTACCTCAAGTTCGTTCGTTGGCCGAGCGGTCTAAGGCGCGGGTCTTCGCTCCCGGACTCACCGGTCGTGGGTTCTAATCCCGTCCACAGCCGAAAAAGAAATTTTTTTTTTAAATCTTCACCATGTTCATGTTCACTAGACCTTACAAATTTTTTTTTTTTTCAATGATTAATAGAAATAACAATTAAAAAATAAATATAGTTTAAAAAAACTAAAAAACACGCTTTTATAATACATCGAACTAAAAAGTGAAAAATAAATATATTTTAAAAAAACTAAAAAACACGCTTTTAGAGCATATCAAACTAAAAAGTTAAAAATAATTTTTCAAATAAGCTTAAAACAATAATAACTGATACTAGCATTATTGTAAAAAAAAGCGTGGGGCGCTTTGTCCATATTTCTCGTACATCGAGCGCCCAATGCTATTTTTTACAATAATGCTAGTATCAGTTAAGTATGCCTTGTTCTGCCTCTACTTAAATGACAAAGCCGGTGCAATTCTTTTTTGCTTCAACGTACAAAGTGCACGAAGTAAAAATACCCTTTGTACCAATATTGAATAATAGCCAATTCAAACTCATATATTTACTTTTTATATATGTATAGTTTATTTTCGATAAATAAATAAAAAAATATGAACATAAATAATAATAAAGTATCTCACGTTTTGCTATTTATTTTGACAAAGTTCATATTAAGTTTATACTACCCTTCCAAGTTGGACTGCATAAAGCAGATTCAAGCAGAAGTCTGAAATTGTCGATTTTATATTTTGTGCGGCAGTTCTGTTTTGCTTCTTTTGTGAATACACACACACACACGCACACTAATAGACTTGACCCCTTTTACACGATGACGTTTTTTCATGAAATTTTTTTTTCATTCTGTTTTAAAACATCTTCGCAAATCTGGTCGCATTTACACGATGAAGTTTTTTCATGCAGTATTTTGTTTGTAAATGCAACTCTGATTTAAATTTATGGTCGATAAATATACATCTTTGCCATGGATTGTTTTATTTGGTAACATATAATTGATTTAAGAAGTAACTAGTAAATTAAATGGATTCAGTGAACATTTCTACTAATAATTTCTTAACCAAAACAATGTATTTACTATTGGCGCTAATATTTGCTTGTGCGATATTTCGTATCGATAACTTTATTATTCACATCAAACACCGTGCAATTTTGTGTTTACATGCCATCGGAATAAGGCAAAGCTTAATGAGAAAAATAAATCATTGCTTCATAAGTCATGAAGCATTGCTTGCAGCTGTAACCCCTCTACACCCTTTGCCCACAAACGTATGCTTCAGACGCAAAAACTTAATCGTGTAAATGGGGTCTTAAATAGCGAACATGTTGAATAGGAGTATGAACAGACGAATGTTGAGTGTTGGATATCCTAATATAATATAAGTGATATTGTTGATATGTAATATAATTATATATTTGTTATAGTTGTTAATTTTGATTAGAATAAGTTAGCACTAACCTAACAATTGCGAAATTGCTAAAAATAGTCTAATAAAATAACATATTTCATTGTGATTACCTCTTCGCGCGGCAAACTTGGTAACGTAGCAAATAAGCTTCTTCGAAATAGCATTTTCTTGTGTTGCTGTTTGTGGGCATACAAATAGATTTTTGGGTGTTTACACATTTTTGTTGCTGCTTGTAAAAAATGCTTTATCTTAAAAGTATTGTTGTTATGGTCCGGCTTGAATTTCCCAACACTGTATCGATAGCCAGCTAGCAAATCGGTTACCCAGGGATGGATACGACCTCGATACAGCGTTAGCCGGGTTAACAAAAATTTATAATTTTACGAAAACAAAACAACTATCGGACTTGCAGCTACTTTACAGGCATTATTTTCGCGATCGGACAATTTAGGATATATAAGGTAAACAGGTGTTAATATTTACCCCAATGCGTGCCCTCCCTACCTATGAATTGGCCTTATAAAACCATGTGGCCGACTCCCTGAACATATTACACGACAACAACAACAACTTACCCCGACATCAGCACATCTTCATCCCACCCACACATAAATCTCTACTCACACATGTTTACATAAACACTAATAACAATTATTTATTTAAATTTTAAATTTAACATTTTATTTTCTTATAAATTAAATTTACTTTATATAAATTGTAATAAAGAACGATAAAAAAAATAAATTAAATAAATAATAACGAAAAATAAACAAAAACTAATAAACGAAAAACAAAATAAACATTAAACAAAAACGAAGAAAGAATAAATAAATATATAAATAATAAATAAAGAATAAATGAATAATAAATTAAATACTAATAAATAAGTAAAGAGTAGGGCAGAAATAAATAACTGGGCGGGGTGAATAAATATTTAAATAATTATTTCTGCAGCTGCTGCTGGGCTGCGATGTTGAGGCCCACTGTGCCTGTGGCGGCGGCTTAGGGTGTACGTATGTGTGTGTGTGTGTGCGCTGCAACTTTTGCGCTGACGCAACTGTTGCGCTTTGGCGCAAAGTAAATGCGGGTAAGGGGGCAGCTATGGGCAAAGACTATAAAGTCAAACAAACTTGAAGACCACCCAGACGGGTTGGCCAATCCTCGTCCGGTGGTCTGGTTCCTTCCCTCGGCCTTGCAGAACTCGCCAGTGGTGGGCGTCTCGCTCTGCTGCTATAAAACGAACACTTCTATTAAACCCTTCGCTTCTCACCGCTTATTCACTTGCTCATACCTGCTTTGCTGCCAGCGCCTCACAAATCACTATATTTTCTTCCACTTGCACTTCTTTATAATTTTTTCCTTATCGGCGCACTTTTCGCTGCCGCTGCAATTTTCTGCCTACTCACGGCCTCTTCTTCTTTCTAGGCTATTCCCCCAATCACGCAGTCAGACAATCGGTATCGGATGCCAGCACGACTCGCCACCCCTCGCTCAATAACCAAAACCATCGATAGTGTGCCGCCGACCATAACACCACACTCCGGTTCGCTTGCGTCCGCTTAGAACAGGAGTGTTAACCGGAGGCGTCTGTTAGCTACGCTGCCCAACGTAGGCCACCGCCCACGCCCTGAGATTAGCGTCTCATACTCCACCGACTGAGCTAGCCGGGCAAAGATCAGGCGCTCGGGGGTCACTGTTTGATATCTTTAGCATGGAACACCCCGAGTGGATTGCCCTGCAGAGTTTCTAGCTCATACAGGCATCGCCCCACTGGTCTCACCACTCGGCATTTGGTGAAACGGCGGCAGAACTTGGCGTTTAAATTCCTCGCGAAATCGCTCAGCACGAAGTTCCTCTTAAACACTTCCTGACCAGCGGCAAAGTGGACATCTCGGGTCTTCAGGTCATACTGCCTCGCCGACCTCTCGTATGCCTTGTGTTGCGTCTCCTGGATGCGAGCACGGTATATTTGCTGCTTAGCCGACCTCTCTAAGGGCTTGATGGCCGAGTCGCTGACGTCGCCCAGACTTCTGGCCAGTCCATACTCGCTGCCGTTACTCAGCATGTGCTGTCCAAAGAGTGCAAAGTATGGCGAGGTCCCGGTTGCCGAGTGAACGGCACTGCGTAACGCCATGGCAATTTCGGGTAGCTTCTCGTCCCATGTCGTCTGGTCAGTCCCAACATGTGTCCGAATCGCTGCCAACACCGACTGGTTAACCCGCTCGGACGCGTTGGATTGCGGAGCGTAGTTGCCTGTACGGACATGTTTAATGCCGTGATGCTCCAGCATAGCTTCGAACTCCTGCGACACGAACTGCTTACCATTGTCGGTGTGCACAATCTCGGGTACTCCAAACACCGTAAACAGCTCCTCCCTCAAAAATCGTATGATCGCCGCCGATGTTGCTTTGGGCATCGCCTTAAGCCAGACGAACTTGCTGAAATGGTCCAGCACCACAAAAATATACCCATTGCCCTGCCTTGAACGTGGATACTTCCCTAAGAAGTCAAAGTACAGCTTCTGTAGCGGGCGCTCGGTAACCACCTCTTTTCCCATCTTTGGCCTACAGACTTGTGTGCTGTGCTTCGCCTCCTTGCACACTTCGCAACTGAGCACGTAAAGCCGCACCTGGGCTGCCATCCTCGGCCAAAAGTAGAACTGGCGTAGCCTTGCCAACGTTCGGGCTATGCCTCCATGCATCCCCTTGTCGCTATCGTGAGCCTGTTGTACCAAGGTGCTTGTTAGCGCCTCCGGGACCCACAGCTTCCACAGAAACTCCTCGCTATCCTCCCGAGCAAACTGCGACCTTTTGAAGAGTAACCCGTCTTCAATCCTCAGGTCCGGAAACCGCTCCGCCTCTGCTTGAACCAACGCTAACCGTTCTAAGTACTCCTCGCCTTCGAACGCTGTCGTCTCAAACTCGAACAAGTTGAGCTCTTCTACATCGAACGGCCGAGAGAGCATGTCAGCCACTACGTTTTCCTTCCCTTTGCGGTGTTCAATGGTGAAGTCAAACGCCTGGAGCGCTAGTGACCACCTTGCCAGCCTTCCGCTCAGGTCCTTGAGTGACATCAACCACCGCAGACTCGAATGGTCAGTGATGACCGTGAAGGGCATCAGCTCCACGTATGGTCGGAAACGCTCTACGGCCTTTACTGCCGCCAGACACTCCTTCTCCGTCACGCTGTAGTTCAGCTGAGCTCCACGCAGCTTCGCTGAAAAGAACGCGATCGGTCGATCAGCTCCCTCGTCGTCTCTTTGAAATAGGACAGCTCCAATCCCCAGGTGACTGGCATCACACTGGATGAAGTATGGCCGTCTAAAATCGGGATGGACAAGCACCGGTGCGCAGGTAAGCGCCTTTTTCAACCCATGAAACGCCGCCACTGCGTCATCCGACATCTCGAACTTCTTGCCGATTTTCAGGGAGTCAGTCAGGGGTGCTGACAGTGTCGAGAAGTCTCGAATGAACTGTCGGTACCATCCTGCTGTACCCAGGAAACGTCTCAGCTGCTTTGTAGTCTTCGGGACGGGAATCTGGACTATAGCCTCCACCTTGCTCGGATCCGTTCGGAGAGCTCCGTCACCGATGATGTATCCCAAGTACCTAAGAAATCTAAAACAGAATTTCGACTTCTGCAGGCCGATAGTGAGGTTCGCCTCCATTAGACACTGCGCAACTTCCTCCAACAGCTTCACATGCTCTTCAAACGTACGGGAGATGATCAGCAGGTCGTCCAGATATACAAACACACGGTTCCGCAGACGCTGTGGTATCACCCTATCCATTAGCCGACACAACCGTTGAGCAGCGTTACACAGTCCGAATGGCATCATCCGGAACTGGTAGAGCGGACGGCCAGGAATCGTAAACGCCGCATATTCTCTGCTCTAAGGCTCCAACTCGATCTGCCAGAACGCGTGTTTGAGGTCGACACTGCTGATAAAGATCGTGTCATCCACGCGGCTCAGGATGGACTCAATGTTCTGTAGCGGGTAGGCATCCTTCACCGTCACGTCGTTAAGCTTGCGCGCGTCCAAGCACAGCCTATTTTTGCCAGGTTTCCGCACCAATGTCATCCTGTTGCTCCACGGACTCTCGCTTGGCTCGATGACTCCGAGTCGCAACATTTCGTCCACCTCAGCAAAAAGGAGCTGTTGAACCGCTGGTGACACCGGGTAAAAACGTTCCTTTACCGGCACGGTGCCTTCGGCGAGATCGATGGTATGTCGCTCCAGGAGAGTCTTTCCTAATCCTCGCTCTTCGTACGCTAGGAACTTAACTTTTACCGCTTCCAGCTGCTCCTGCTGATCAGCATTTAACTGGTGCGGTTCTATTGGCTCTCCCTTGGTGACGAACTCGGACTCCATCTGCTCGACTGCATCTATTCCCACGACATCTGGTGCCAGGCGGAACTTTTTCCAAAAATCTATCCCTAGATAGAGATTCTGGACCAGGGCGGGGCACACGTAGAGAGTCATCCGATGCGTCTCTTCTCTGTAGCGGATCGGTACCAGGACCTTACCCAACACCGAGTAGCTCGCACCTCCTGCGGCTCGCACCTTAGAACTTTGCGGGTGCCACGCTATCCCTAGCTTCTCGATTAGCTCCACTGCTCCTGCGCCTAGCAAGCTAACGGTCGCCCCAGTGTCCAGTAGACCCTTCACGGCATGTCCTTGGATCTGTACTTCGGCAAAAGCTCGTTCGTCGCCCTTGAGCACAGAACTGAGCGCCTCGCATACGCTTCTTCGTTCTTTCCCGCGTAGCGTTGGTCTTTTCCGCCTCTTCGGCACTTGGGGCCTATGGTTCTGCTCTTGGACTCCGTCCTCAGCAAAGATGCGGGCTCTCGCTTCCTCGTACGCGGCTGTGCGCACCTCCAACGGCTGACGGATCGACCACTTGGGCCTCAGTGAGCGCTCGCTGTTGGTATTCCTTACTATATCCTTAATTAACATGCAATTTTTACTCCTAGTGCTTACTTCTAACATGCAATTCGGTGAGGTCCTTACTGGTTGCCTGGTGGGGCTGAGCGCGACTCCTCGGCCTGCGTCATGCTCCGCCTCCCGTTTCCCGACTGGCATCTGGGGCACTTCGGCAAGACAACGCCTGGCAGTCCACATCGGTAACAGAAGATGTTACGCACTGTCGCCTCGCACTCCCAAAACGTGTGCCCCCTCTGTGCGCAATTCCAGCAAGTCAGCGCGTTGCTGTCATTACGTTCAGTCCTCGGCCTGTATAACGCCTCAACTGCCTCGCCTGATGTAGTATCGTCCTCTTCGTGGCACGCCTCGTGCACCTGGAACCGCTCCCTCGGTCTGCTGACTGGCTCCGCAATGGTTTGGCTCCTCGACCAGCGAGACGAGAGCAACTTCTCGGCGTCGTTGCACTCTTCCCGCAGCTTCTCCAGGTCCGTGATCCAAATTGGATAAATGATTCGAGAAATCGAATCCCGGATGTTGACCTTCACGATCTTTATCAGGTCGTGATCGCTGACCGGCACCTCCAACCTCGACCTAAGGGCAAACATGGCCTGCAAATACTCGTCGATGCCCTCCCCCGCCTTCTGCCTACGCTCGCGAAGCTCCTGCTCGCGTTCGAAATTCGACCGGCGCGTCTGGAATCGCTGCTTCAGCGCGTATCGCAAGTTAGGCCAGTCTGTTGTTCCACTCGTCCTCAGGAACATCCAGTACCAGTCTTTCGCTCGTCCTTCGACCAGGGTATGGAAATCCCGCAGGACATCCGACCACGGCACCTGGTAGGTCTGCCTCAAGTGATCCAGTCTGAAAACAAACTCACCCACCGGCATTCCAGTAGGGCTGGCATCAAAGACGAGGCCCCATCTGCGCATCGGGAGCGCCTCAGGTCTAGACTCCGCTGTGTAATATGGCCTCTGCGTGTCCCGATCACCCCTTGGCTGACCCTCGTTCCGTGCTCCGGCCCGCCAGTGCTCCGCCTGTTCCCGCTGCTCGGACTCTAGAGTTCGGTTGTCATACCAGTGGCCCTGTGCTGCTGGTGGCTCCCGCGGTGGCACTGTGTTAAAATCGGGCGGTGGGCGTAGTGTCTTCGGAGCTTCCTTTGCACTCGCTAGTTGCTGATACAGGCTGCTATCCCTTATTGATTGCATGTATTCTAGCATATCGCGCTTGTTTTGGGCCTGCATTTCAACCATTCCGGTGGTCCCGACAGCCTGGAATGTTTTGTGAGCCTCCGACAAAGCTGAGTTGATTGCCGCTCTCAGTTCGCTGTGTACGTCCGGTGTAGCTTGTTGCTGATGTGGCATTGTTGATGAACTCCGCTTTGGCACTGCTCCTAGGCTGTCGGGATCCGCGTTCCCGCCTACTGCTCCTGCGTCCGATATATCCATATCCTCTGGTGGCAGATTACTGTCGGATGCAATGCTAGACTTGGCAGTTTGTGTCTGAGATGTTGAACGAGTAGTGGGAGCCATTAATTCAGCCCCTCTACTTTGATTGAACTCCTCACTACGCCTAACTTTTCTATGTTCCTGAACGTACTTGGATTCCTTACGCATTCCCTTTCTTTGTTTAACTAACTCTATATATATTTCCTTTCGGGTAATTACGTACACATATACAAATGGGGTGAGACGAAACACGGTACATGATACGGTTACGGTAAGTGTTGTGTGTTTTTACATTGGTCCTAATCCTAAAATTGTCCTATTCCTATATCACAGTTGAAACTACTCGCTATACATGGACCTGGACTGACTGGAAACACTATGCCGGTCCTGAAGGACATGACATGGACCATAAGCCCAGACACATGTACACATATACGGTAAGAAACAATTAACTACATATATTCAAAAATTTACATCTACCTACTATCCCCCAGTTCACTGGGCTGCGCTACAGCAGGACATGGTGGTCCACGCTGGGATGGCTCAGGCCCTAAAGGATGTGTAGTGGCTGTGCGGTCAGTTACCTGTTTCCCCCCCCTCTACTAGTTGCTTCCGCATCAGCTCAGGCATACAACCTCGCTGTTGTCTTGCAGCTATACAAAGAGTTAAAACTAGCAAACTAACACAACCTGTAGACTAACACAATAAATTTAACATGTACTGCGACTTCACTAGCTTCCTATTATTGGGTTTTTCTTTTGGGCGCCATTTGTTATGGTCCGGCTTGAATTTCCCAACACTGTATCGTTAGCCAGCTAGCAAATCGGTTACCCAGGGATGGATACGACCTCGATACAGCGTTAGCCGGGTTAACAAAAATTTATAATTTTACGAAAACAAAACAACTATCGGACTTGCAGCTACTTTACAGGCATTATTTTCGCGATCGGACAATTTAGGATATATAAGGTAAACAGGTGTTAATATTTACCCCAATGCGTGCCCTCCCTACCTATGAATTGGCCTTATAAAACCATGTGGCCGACTCCCTGAACATATTACACGACAACAACAACAACTTACCCCGACATCAGCACATCTTCATCCCACCCACACATAAATCTCTACTCACACATGTTTACATAAACACTAATAACAATTATTTATTTAAATTTTAAATTTAACATTTTATTTTCTTATAAATTAAATTTACTTTATATAAATTGTAATAAAGAACGATAAAAAAAAATAAATTAAATAAATAATAACGAAAAATAAACAAAAACTAATAAACGAAAAACAAAATAAACATTAAACAAAAACGAAGAAAGAATAAATAAATATATAAATAATAAATAAAGAATAAATAAATAATAAATTAAATACTAATAAATAAGTAAAGAGTAGGCAGAATAAATAACTGGGCGGGGTGAATAAATATTTAAATAATTATTTCTGCAGCTGCTGCTGGGCTGCGATGTTGAGGCCCACTGTGCCTGTGGCGGCGGCTTAGGGTGTACGTATGTGTGTGTGTGTGTGTGCGCTGCAACTTTTGCGCTGACGCAACTGTTGCGCTTTGGCGCAAAGTAAATGCGGGTAAGGGGGCAGCTATGGGCAAAGACTATAAAGTCAAACAAACTTGAAGACCACCCAGACGGGTTGGCCAATCCTCGTCCGGTGGTCTGGTTCCTTCCCTCGGCCTTGCAGAACTCGCCAGTGGTGGGCGTCTCGCTCTGCTGCTATAAAACGAACACTTCTATTAAACCCTTCGCTTCTCACCGCTTATTCACTTGCTCATACCTGCTTTGCTGCCAGCGCCTCACAAATCACTATATTTTCTTCCACTTGCACTTCTTTATAATTTTTTCCTTATCGGCGCACTTTTCGCTGCCGCTGCAATTTTCTGCCTACTCACGGCCTCTTCTTCTTTCTAGGCTATTCCCCCAATCACGCAGTCAGACAATCGGTATCGGATGCCAGCACGACTCGCCACCCCTCGCTCAATAACCAAAACCATCGATAGTGTGCCGCCGACCATAACATTGTTTTGATTTGACTTAATTATATTTTAATAGAAAATAAATTTGGTATGTAATCATCAATCATAGATATATATAAATATATAAAAAATATAGCAAAATTTTAAAATTATTTCATATGTGCTTTTTAATAAACAAAATAAGAAAGTCTTAAATATATACACCTGTAAAAAATAAAAATATCATAAAAACTGAGACAGGTTCTTGTACACTTGAAATGCATACAAATAACTATTAATGCATAAATGTGAGCGCAAACATTCATTCACTGTTCAAATTTAAAAATCCCACCCCAAAATAACAAAACCATCACACGCAAAATAACAAAACCATACACGCAAATCTCACACGCATATAAACAGCAGAGCTGCGTGAACCGACCGTCTCAATCGGCTGCCTCTCTACATCTAAGTAGAGCTGCAAAAACATCGATTTCAACATCGATTGCATCGATGTTTTCCAAATTGTTCGATGCATCGATGCATTATTTTCAGCATCGATGTTTCATTGTATAGTGAAGCTTCAAATTGCGAGTTTGTAATTTAAAATAAATAGTTTATTTTGTTACATAAATTCTTTGCTTTAATAGTTTACTACAGCTATACTTTAATAAATAAATAGTGGCGGTTCCTCTTAATAAAATGGAAAAGTTTTTATGCATACTTATGCGTTCCAGCTAGCTCGACATAGAGCTGGGAATAGCATCGATCTAACATCGATACATCGATGCTTCAGTAAAATAAAAAGTATCGATGTTGCTTACTTCGATCTTCGATATATTGCCATCCCTAGACAATTTTTCCCCAACACTTAACAAAAAAAAAAAAAAAAGTGGGATAAGAATAATTTGCAAATTTGGAATATTACAATTAAATAAATTAAATATTAATTTAGGATTTTGGTGTTGGCAGTGCGGAAATGGACAAGTTTCTTCAGGGCAAGGACATAGGACATAGGACATAAAAATTATTTTACATCTTTGTTTTTATTTGAAATATTTATCAAATGTGATTAACACGTTTGCGTGTATAGATGGCAACAATTCGAAGAAAACGAACGAAGAGGATGAAACACCGCGTAAACGCACAAAATATGGAATGTCTGCGGTATGGGATTTCTTTAAAAAGTCTGCGGATGGCACATGTGCTGTATGCTTACAATGTGGCAAAACTTACCAAACCAGTGGCAATACCACAAATTTAAGCAAGCATTTGCAGCGAATGCATCCAAATTTAAGCACCACTGGGGTTTTGGAACCGAAGGCGGCCGGATCTATTTTAACGCTTTTAGAAAAAAGTACGACGCATCATCAGCAAAAAAACCGGTACTAGACCGCGCAGTGACCTATTATGTAACAACTGATCTTCGGCCATATTCTGTGGTGGAGAACAAGGGCTTGCGGCATTTGGTAAGCGCTTTAGATCCACGCTACCAGCTGCCATCGCGAAAAACACTGCGCTATGTATGTATGTTTGCCAAATAAATTCGCTGAGATGAAGCAAAAATTACGCGACATCCTGGATCAGATAAATTATGTCGCAATTACAACTTATGGCTGGACTTCAATAGCCAATGAAAGCTATCTTACAATAACTTGTAATTTTATTAGCAATGATTTTGAAATGCGAACAGCAGTTCTGTCGACTGCGAATTTAAACGTTGAAACTAACCATTCCGCAGAAAACATTGCCAGTTCTTTGCGCGGCATATTCGATGAATAGGGACTAATGAACAAAATTACTGCCATCGTTACGGACAACGCTTCAAACATTAAAAGCGCTTGCCAACTTTTATCAAAAAGGAATCTTCCATGCGTTGCGCATACTATAAATTTAGTTGTGCAGGACTGTCTGGCAAATGTCAGTTTAAAAACGTTATTGGGAAAATGTAAAAATATTGCGACTTTTTTCAAGAGCAGTACTATTGCATACGCAAAGTTCAGAGAAGCACAAAATAGAGATAGCCCATTGAGCTCAAAACAGGAATGTCCAACACGATGGAATAGTGCGTTTTACATGGTGCAGCGGATTCTGCAAACCAAATGTGCCATTTGCAAGGTGTTACTGAACACTCCAAAAGGATTGACGCCATTATCTGCGGATGAAATTGCCAACCTTGAGGACTTAGAAAAGGTTCTTTCTCCGTTTGAGCACGCAAGTGCGACGACATCATCGAGCAACACGGTGACCGTTTCAATGGTCATTCCCATTTGTTGTGGAATCCTTCACAATTTGGAAATTATCAAGGCCAACCTGGCTACAGAGGAGCGTAAGCTTGCGTGTGCAATCCTAATTAATGGAACAAAAGATAGATTATTTAAGTACGAGGAACGTTCTAACACAAGAATCGCCACGCTCCTTGATCCGCGATTTAAAATGGATGGATTCCTATCGCCCTTTTACGCTACTCAAGCCGAAAAGTTCCTAGAGGACGAACTATCGGCTATCAATGCCATGTCCGGACCACGTCCTTCCTCCAGCCAGCCAGCACCATTACCAACAGCACCCACCAAACAACAGCCACTTTTCAGTTTTCTAGTAGAAAAAAAATCAGTAAAAACACGAAACACTCGAACTGACTCAATTTTAGGATTGAGTCAATATTTTAATATGGAAAATTTTGAGGAAAGCATGTGTCCATTAAATTACTGGAAGGTCAAGCATAAAATACAAGTATAACAACGTTCTCTTACAATATAATTTTTTCACAGATCTCAACTGACAATAATTTCAAGAGTTGTGTTAAAAAATTCATCTGCGTCCCTGCAACGTCCACTGAAAGTGAACGCATGTTCAGCAAAGCTGGATTTATTCTCAATTAGAGAAGGAGCTGTTTAAAAGCGCAGCAAGTTGATATGCTGCTCTTTATAAATAAAAACGAATGGATCTCAGAACTATAGTCATATTAGTTATGTATAGTAGTTATATATATATAGTCATATTTGAAAATTATGATTTGATTAAAAAACTGACGTATTTTTTTAGCTATAAGAGTTATATTTCAATATTATTATTTGTTTTAAAAACTGAAGAATTTTTTTTAGCTATAAGTATTATATATGTTAATTATGATTTTTTTGTTTAAAACTAATTCTTTTAATATATTGTGACCTCAAATATTTAGTTTAAATGTATCGATAATATCGAACTCGGGACATACAAAATATCGAAAGATCGATGCAGGCAAACATCGATCTTTTCCCAGCACTAGCTCGACAGAGTCTGATCGAATTTTCAGCATTTCATTTCCCAAAAACATGTGGCACTGACGCCAAGGGAGGTCAACATGTTAATATATATTTACAAAAAAAAAAAAATAAATGGGCCTCTCATCGACCTCGTACCTAGATCTGGAAAGATTTTGATGTTATAAGTTTTAAGTTTAATACAGGAAAAAACCATTAAACATTGTGAAGTTAAGAAAACTGAAAGACTAGTTTTAATTATTTTGTTTTTTTAAATTTTCTTTATTAAAACTACATTTTTATACTCGATACCGAAGGTAAAAAGTATATTGGGTTTGTGCAATGTCCGTCATGGTGTCCGTCCGTCTGTCCGTCTGTATGTGTCCAATTTTTTTTCTACACCCTTCAAGCTAGAGACTTGAAATTTTCCAATTCTCTTTATCTATGGGATAGTAAATTAAAGTGTCAAGATAGGGGTTCTGCGATAACTGGGGGGCTGGCAAATCGATAAATTCGATAACTCAAAACCGACAAATCCACATATTTCGCACATCCTTACAGCTAGAACTACCAAATTTGGTAAGAAGATAGCTACTAGCAGCCCCCAAAAAACTGAATCAAAAATTTTGGAGCCACGCTCACCCATTCCGCCCCCAGCCCCCCCTAATTTTTAAGTCAAAAAAGCCTATATCTCCCACAGTTTTTGAGCCATAACCACCAAATTTGGAGCCAATAAAGGTGTTGATGACCCCCCCAAAAACTGCATCAAAAGTTTGGATGCCACGCCCACCCATACCGCCCCCAGCCCCCCTTTCCCCACTTTTTACAATTGTTGAGCTAGAGTTACCAAATTTGGTATGAAGATAGCAATTGACATTCCACGAAGATCTGCATCACAAATTTGGATGCCACGCCCATCCATACTGCCTCCAGCCCCCTTTTCGACACCTTATACAAACTTCGAGCTAGAGTCACCAAATTTGGTATGAAGATAGCAATTGACATTCCACGAAGATCTGCATCACAAATTTGGATGCCACGCCCATCCATACTGCCTCCAGCCCCCTTTTCGACACCTTATACAAACTTTGAGCTAGAGTCACCAAATTTGGTATGAAGATAGCTGGTTGCATCCCCATCTGCATCAGAAAATCTTTAAGGCAGCGTACACCTCTGCCCCATCCGTACCCCTTTGCAATCAGGCCTGTTTTTACCGGTTTTAATACTGGTATCGAGTATACCGCAGTCGGTTGCGTCCGACTGCAACGTTTCCACTTGTTTGTTTTAAATTAGTCGTGAGGTGATAAAACGAAGAGATTATTTCTGTTAATTTAATTATAAGAAGAAAATGGGACATAAACTAACATAAGACAGTCGGTATCAATTAAAGAATGATTTTTTAATTATTGGAATAAAAACATCGAAAACATCGATGTTTCAAAACATCGGCGACAAAAACATCGATGTTCTGACCATCGATGTTTTTGCAGTTTTACATCTAAGCGCAAACAAAAATAATTCTTAGCAAGAACTCGAGAGCTTCCATTCGGCTCGACACCTGAAGTGCTATGGGAGCACTCAGAAAGTTTTTTACAAAAATGTACAGCATAGGCGTTCCAAACAAGCACCGTAAGCAATGATTGCTCTATTATACTTTATGCTTACTGCCAATTACCAAATATGCGATATTTTTTGGTTAATTTTTTAGATAGATTTGCGTTGGTCACTCTTGAAATGTGTGTGGCGAGCGAAAAACGCATTACAGAGCAAGATCAAAAACGACGTTAAATTTTATTACATTGGAACCCCGGTTAAGGTACGCAGTTGTTTCTAGCACCTTGTTCGTTATGCAAAACGTTCGTTATGCAAAACGTTCGTTAAGCCAAACCATTATTATACTCGATACCGAAGGTAACTAGTATATTGGTTTTGTGCAATGTCCGTCATGGTGTCTGTCCGTCTGTCCGTCTGTCCGTCCGTATGTATGCAAGTTTTTTCCACACCCTTCAAGCTAGAGACTTGAAACTTTCCAATTCTCTTTATCTATGGGATAGTAAATTAAAGTGTCAAGATGGGGGTTCTACGATAACTGGGGGGCTGGCAAATCGATAAATTCGATAACTCAAAACCGATAAATCCACATATTTCGCACACCCTCACAGCTAGAACTACCAAATTTGGTAAGAAGATAGCTACTAGCAGCTCCCAAAAAACTGAATCAAAAATTTTGGAGCCACGCTCACCCATTCCGCCCCCAGCCCCCCCTCATTTTTAAGTCAAAAAAGCCTATATCTCCCACAGTTTTTGAGCCATAACCACCAAATTTGGAGCCAATAAGGCCTGGATCCAGTACAGCGGAAAATAAATTTTCAGTACAAAATCGTCGTAGCAGGAATGGTTTTATTTTGGCTGCGTGTGTTCTGTGTTTCCAGCTACGTAGCAAAAAGTACTAAACTGCTTAACGATAGTATCGATTAATACAATGTGTACACACTGGCGCTGGGCGCAGGAAATAGCTTTTCACATTTATTTTTGTGCCCATGACAAAAAAGAAACGCGTTGTTAAAAAAAATGGAGCGAAAAACAAAAAAACGTAGTGAAAATTTTAATCATGAGGGCAAGATTGCTCTCATTAAATCTGTCGAGTCGCGACCATGTCTTTGGCGGTTGACGGATAAAAGACACTTTGACTTTATTACGGTGAGAAAGGCATGGGAGAGCATTGGCAATGAGTTGAACAAGGATCGTAAGTTAAAATATCAATATGTCATTAAATATATTATAATCAAAAATATGTTTGTTAGCGAATGAGTGCAAGAGCGCTTGGACGTCGCTGCGTGACAGCTTGCGTTATCACCGGACTAAGCTCGCCAGAAGTGGAA
This sequence comes from Scaptomyza flava, assembly GCA_030179655.1. Lineage (NCBI taxonomy): Eukaryota > Metazoa > Arthropoda > Insecta > Diptera > Drosophilidae > Scaptomyza > Scaptomyza flava. The sequence goes on along the minus strand of JARNME010000404.1, from coordinate 67,754,684 downwards.
GTGCTGGAGGCGTCCAAACAGATTCGCCAAAAATAAGCGATTGCATCGATTGGATATATGCGGAGCACCATATTATTAAACTAAAAGAGCATAAAATTTTGTAATATGTTCTATAAAATATGTGTTTGTTAATTTAATGCTTACGTCGTTCACAAATCTTCCTTTTGTTGCCTTCGCTGCAAATATGGGTTGACCCACCATTTCGGCTGTCGGCGTTGGCGCTTTCGCTGCTCCTCTTCATCACTTGCAACAACATATGCTACCCACAACGGTATAAGCATATTCGTACTATTCATCTTCTTTTATTTTTATTTTGTGTTTGCGCGTCTGTTTACGTTTACATTTGATGCCTCAGTGTGAACATGTATCTCCTAAGCTATATAGGGCAAAATGGCATATTTTTACCACAAATTAGTGAACTATGGTCACACTATAAAATCTTGTGCCCACGCTTCCAAAATATACCACAAATTCCTGCCAGTAATTTTTTATTGTACTGGATCCAGGCCTTAAGCGCAAACAAAAATAATTCTTAGCAAGAACTCGAGAGCTTCCATTCGGCTCGACACCTGAAGTGCTATGGGAGCACTCAGAAAGTTTTTTACAAAAATGTACAGCATAGGCGTTCCAAACAAGCACCGTAAGCAATGATTGCTCTATTATACTTTATGCTTACTGCCAATTACCAAATATGCGATATTTTTTGGTTAATTTTTTAGATAGATTTGCGTTGGTCACTCTTGAAATGTGTGTGGCGAGCGAAAAACGCATTACAGAGCAAGATCAAAAACGACGTTAAATTTTATTACATTGGAACCCCGGTTAAGGTACGCAGTTGTTTCTAGCACCTTGTTCGTTATGCAAAACGTTCGTTATGCAAAACGTTCGTTAAGCCAAACCATTATTCCTATATAAATCAATGTAAAATAAAATAATGCATTCTCACTCTGTCGACTTTGCATCGCAACGGACGTGTTTTTTTTATGCGCTTCGCCTTTTTGACTATTGTGCGTCTTATTTCTACTATTAATTTCGCGAATTTGTGTAAACTAATGGTTTTGTGACTTTGTGTTTTGTCGGTTTGCCTAAACCCAAATTGGACATTAAATTAACGATTTAATTTGCATTTGTTTTAAAGTGTTTCCAAGCACAACAACAAACTGCAGTCCAGCATAATGAAAAATTTGCTCAACTTGCTGCCGCCTGCTTTTGTTTTGTTTTTGTGCTTTTACGCTCACTCTCTCACTCTCTCTCTCTTTTTTCAAGCACTGCAGTGCATTAAACCGTTTCTTGATCGTTTACTCTAACGCGCTCTTTTGTGTTGGTGTTGGTCGCGGTCAAACTTTTCTCCGTTGCTTGTTGCTTTCGGTGGTCGCGCTCGCGCCGTTTTTGTTTGTGTAGCTGTGAAGTAAGTTTTGTTTGTAGCTTTACTATTTGCACATTAGGGTGGACCTGTGTCTTAATAATAACAATTTTTCTGCAGAGAATTTTTGTTTTTATTTTTATTTATTTATTTTTTTTTTACTTTTATATTCTTTAAATAAATTCAATAAAAATGTCTGTTTGCTGCTATGCGAATTGTCAAGTCCGCGCTAACTCAAAAATGGGTTTTGTCTGCTGCTGGATGTGCACAAATGTTGCTCATGAGCAATGTGCTGGCATTAATGGCCGTATCTCAGACCTCTTGAAGGTTACTAATTTAGAGTGGCCGTGTTGGTCATGTTTGGAGAAAAAAAAAGACATTGCAAGCTTTATAGAAACTCAGCTTGGCTTAGAGGGCGTTTTCTGTCAGTTGAATAAACTGTGTGAAAAATTCTCATCGGTTCAGAGAAACCTTAGCGAGAAAAATCTCGTACAGGATTCTCAAAAGCGTAAAAAGGCCAACGTTGGGCAGTTATCGGGCTCTGTGACGTTGGAAAATACTCCAAACGCTCCGATACCACAGTGTAAAGTAAATAAAAATCTTCATGTCCCTTTTACTAAAGTTATCGAGAACTTAGATGATATATTTATTTATTTATTGGACGTAGATGTACTAACGAACAGTACAGTCAAGTGGCCCAACGATACCAAGCACCGGTTTGTTAACGCGCGGACCCACGCACAAAGCGACCCACCTCTCGCCCATCCGACCGAGGGGCGCTCCGCTTAACGTGCGGTTACGATGATCGTGAACATGCAGACAAATGACACAAAACTAACTTTTTTATAGAGCAAGTAGGAGTGGCACTGTGTAATAAGTGGGAAAGATCGTTATAAATAGAACACAGAATACGAAAAGGGTTATGAAGAGCATAATTAGAATTACAAGTTTGAAGAGATATAGGTACAAAATTTCTAGTATTTCTAATAGGAACAGCAAAGTTAATTTGGTTAATTAATTCAGAAGAATCAATTTCACCATTAATTAATTTGTGAAAAAAGGAAAATGCTAGCATTACTCTACGATCATTAAGAGAAGGAAGATCTATTAGTAAAAGTCTACTACGATAAGATGGCAAATTATTGTTAGTGTCCCAGTTAAGACCTCTAAGTGCGAAGAGCAGAAATTGTTTTTGTACCGACTCTATTTTATTCTGATGAATTTCGTATTTGGGAAACCATATACAAGATCCATATTCCAGAATCGGTCGTACAAGAGAAGTATACAGAGTTTTTGTTAAGTAGGGATCGTTGAACTCCTTCGACCAGCGCTTAATGAAGCCCAAGACACCAGATGCTCGATTAGAAATTGAAGAAATATGCTTGTCAAACTTAAGCTTTGGGTCCATAACGATGCCCAAATCGTCAACCCATTCAATTCTGTCTAGTGGTTTGTTGTCAAGAAAATATATATTAAAAAAGGGCAACAATCTAAAAAATGACATTACTTTACATTTACTGTAATTAAGATTCAAAAAATTTACTTTACACCATATTGAAAGTTGTCTAAATCTCTTTGAAGCTGTTGAGCAGCTAGGGGAGTTGCAGCTGACGTGCATAACTTTACATCATCAGCGTACATCAAAACCCGAGAGAACTTTATAACCGATGGAAGATCGTTTATAAACAAAATAAATAATAAAGGACCAAGATGACTACCCTGAGGAACGCCTGAAGTGACCTGAACCGTCTTGGAAACGGACCCTTTAAATAAAACCCTCTGAGTTCTAAGAGTTAGGTAGTCTTTAATCCAAAGAACTAGAATATTTGAAAAGCCCAAGAGTTCTAGTTTATGTATTAGGAGACGATGATCTACAGAGTCGAAAGCCTTACTAAAATCAGTATAAATAACATCAGTCTGCAATTTGTCCTGAAAACCCTTGATAACAAACGAAGTAAATTCTAACAAGTTAGTGGTAGTAGATCTTTGTTTCATAAATCCGTGGTGGCACGGTGAAATAATAGATTTACAAAGGTGTTGAAGATGGGAGGTTATTAATTTTTCAAAAATCTTAGGAATAGCAGACAACTTGGAGATACCCCTACAATTTTGAACATTACATTTGTTTCCTTTTTTATGGAGAGGAATAATAAATGACTCTTTCCAAATTTTTGAAAAGGAGCCTAACTCCAGGGACAAGTTAAACATTTTAAGCAACGGCTTTAAAAGACCATGAGCGCAGTGTCCAAGCACACAGCCTGGCACTCCGTCCTGGGGAAAATAAAGGTTTCAAAACATGTAGATTATTTAAAAGTGAGTTCTCAGTGATTTTCAGTCCAAAGATGCGATTCGAGCCATTAACCTGATAAGGGTAAGGCAAACCGACTTGAGATTGAAAAGAACTATACGTCGTTTGAAAAAATTGGGCAAATATATTTGCAATCTCCTGATCAGAATTGGCCTTCGTTTCCTCAAAGAATACTTCCGTTGGGAGTGTCGATGACCTACGCTTCGCATTAACAAAATCAAAAAATCGCTTTGGATCCTGCTGAAACTGTAATTTACACCGAGTCAGGTAATTCTTATAACATAGGTTATTTAAGATATCAAAACTGGCACGAGCAATCAAGTATGCAGAATAGGTTACCGATGAGCCGTTTTTTCTAAATCTCTTGTAGAGTTTAGATTTTCGATTTTTGAGAATTGTCAACTCTCGGGTAAACCACACAGGTTTGTTAGACCTGTTTAGCTCACCAACCGGGACACATAAATCAAATAAAGAATATAAGGTATTATAAAAAATACTGATTGCCACGTCCAAGTCGTCAGACTCGTAGAGGGGAGACCAGTCAGTTTGGGATAAAAGCAGAGCGAGTCCCTCAAAATCAGTTTTCCGAAATTGACGAACTCGACTCAAAGGCATCCTGACATTGCAACGCGTTCGGGAAGGTAAATTAATCAACAGCTCCAACGTAGGATGGTATAAGTCTTCGGGATAAGATATAGGCTGGGAACGGGAAACGGATGAAGATGATGAATCCAAAACAAAAATCAGATCAAGCATTTTATTGAGAGAATTTGGGATAGCATTAATTTGACTCAATGACATCCCAAGTAGGTCGATTAAAAATTCATTCGGGGCCGTGGGAGTCAGGGCACCAGAGTCAGGACAAGAAATCCAAGTAGCTTCAGCAATGTTGAAATCACCAAGAACTACAAGAAAATCACGATCAGAAAGCAAGGCAGAGACAGAATGAATAGCAGATAGATGTGTCTCATAGATAGAGAGATCAGAAGAAGGAGGTATATACGAACAAGTGATAAAAATGTTAATACCGCAAATGTTTAGCTTTACAGCAATAAACTCTATATCAAAAGAACTATCTAATACGACTGTTTCAGAAGGAAAGTCTACATTCACAGCAATAAGCACTCCACCACCACGCCGAAGAGTACGGTCCTTTCTGTAAATAGAATATGTACTACATAGAATTTCGGAATTGAGAATGTCTTGCCTTAACCACGTTTCAGTAAAGGCAATGACATGGAAAGGGAAAGAAAGACTATTAAGGTATAAACTAGTGAGTTTACTACAAAGACCTCTTACATTCTGATAGCCAAGTAAGAAGGAGGATGTTAGTTTTTTGAACTATCAGTAATTGGGAGAGTTACCTTAGAACGAACCATCGGAAGTGTAGATACAATCGGGGGCCGATTTTTTTTTCTTGCAGTATACTCTTTCACAATTATGTGTTCTGGCCAAAATTCTTTGCAGCATATGGTGCAAAAATCTTGATTCGAAACACTGATTTTAAAAGACGAAATGTTCCGATCATAAGCAAATTTGAATTTCTCCACCGTGACATTGGCATTCGATTTGGCCTTGATATAGACCTTGACATCATCATTATGTTAAATCAGGGGGAAGCCTTGAAACAAATATTTGTTTTTTAGGTGGGACAACAACAAATTTTGTAATTATATCCTCCACTGAGGCTGGTTTGGAAGACTCAGTCTCGGATAATTGAATATTTGGATCTTTAGGTTTGATGGAGTTTTTTTGTTGATTAACATCAACACTACTAACCACCAAAGGAACCGAAGGATCGGGATCAGATAAGACAATATCCATGGGAGCTATTGTTATATCATCTAAGTTCTCGATAACTTTAGTAGAAGGGAATGAAGATTTTTATTTCCTTTACCCTGTGGTTTCTGAGCGTTTGGAGTATTTTCCAACGTCACAGAGCCCGATAACTGCCCAACGTTGGCCTTTTTACGCTTTTGAGAATCCTGTACGAGATTTTTCTCGCTAAGGTTTCTCTGAACCGATGAGAATTTTTCACACAGTTTATTCAACTGACAGAAAACGCCCTCTAAGCCAAGTTGAGTATTTATAAAGCTTGCAATGTCTTTTTTTTTCTCCAAACATGACCAACACGGCCACTCTAAATTAGTAACCTTCAAGAGGTCTGAGATACGGCCATTAATGCCAGCACATTGCTCATGAGCAACATTTGTGTACATCCAGCAGCAGACAAAACCCATTTTTGAGTTAGCGCGGACTTGACAATTCGCATAGCAGCAAACAGACATTTTTATTGAATTTATTTAAAGAATATAAAAGTAAAAAAAAAATAAATAAATAAAAATAAAAACAAAAATTCTCTGCAGAAAAATTGTTATTATTAAGACACAGGTCCACCCTAATGTGCAAATAGTAAAGCTACAAACAAAACTTACTTCACAGCTTCACAAACAAAAACGGCGCGAGCGCGACCACCGAAAGCAACAAGCAACGGAGAAAAGTTTGACCGCGACCAACACCAACACAAAAGAGCGCGTTAGAGTAAACGATCAAGAAACGGTTTAATGCACTGCAGTGCTTGAAAAAAGAGAGAGAGAGAGAGTGAGCGTAAAAGCACAAAAACAAAACAAAAGCAGGCGACAGCAAGTTGAGCAAATTTTTCGGTATGCTGGACTGCAGTTTGTTGTTGTGCTTGGAAACACTTTAAAACAAATGCAAATTAAATCGTTAATTAAATGTCCAATTTGGGTTTAGGCAAACCGACAAAACACATAGTCACAAAACTATTAGTTTACACAAATTCGCGAAATTAATAGCAGAAATAAGACGCACAATATTCAAAAAAGCGAAGCGCATAAAAAAAACACGTCCGTTGCGATGCAAAGCGAGAGCGAATGATGAATAACAATAATTCCCATGGATATTGTCTTATCTGATCCCGATCCTTCGGTTCCTTTGGTGGTTAGTAGTGTTGATGTTAATCAACAAAAAAACTCCATCAAACCTAAAGATCCAAATATTCAATTATCCGAGACTGAGTCTTCCAAACCAGCCTCAGTGGAGGATATAATTACAAAATTTGTTGTTGTCCCACCTAAAAAACAAATATTTGTTTCAAGGCTTCCCCCTGATTTAACATAATGATGATGTCAAGGTCTATATCAAGGCCAAATCGAATGCCAATGTCACGGTGGAGAAATTCAAATTTGCTTATGATCGGAACATTTCGTCTTTTAAAATCAGTGTTTCGAATCAAGATTTTTGCACCATATGCTGCAAAGAATTTTGGCCAGAACACATAATTGTGAAAGAGTATACTGCAAGAAAAAAAATCGGCCCCCGATTGTATCTACACTTCCGGTGGTTGGTTCTAAGGTAACTCTCCCAATTACTGATAGTTCAAAAAACTAACATCCTCCTTCTTACTTGGCTATCAGAATGTAAGAGGTCTTTCTAGTAAACTCACTAGCTTATACCTTAATAGTCTTTCTTTCCCTTTCCATGTCATTGCCTTTACTGAGACGTGGTTAAGGCAAGACATTCTCAACTCCGAAATTCTATGTAGTACATATTCTATTTATAGAAAGGACCGTACTCTTCGGCGTGGTGGTGGAGTGCTTATTGCTGTGAATGTAGACTTTCCTTCTGAAACAGTCGTATTAGATAGTTCTTTTGATATAGAGTTTATTGCTGTAAAGCTAAATATTTACGGTATTAACCTTTTTATCACTTGTTCCTATATACCTCCTTCCTCTGATCTCTCTATCTATGAGACACATCTATCTGCTATTCATTCTGTCTTTGCCTTGCTTTCTGATCGCGATTTTCTTGTAGTTCTTGGTGATTTCAACATTGCTGAAGCTACTTGGATTTCTTGTCCTGACTCTGGTGCCCTGACTCCCACGGCCCCGAATGAATTTTTAATCGCTTTACTTGGGATGTCATTGAGTCAAATTAATGCTATCCTAAATTCTCTTAATAAAATGCTTGATCTGATTATACTCGATACCGAAGGTAAAGAGTATATTGGGTTTGTGCAATGTCCGTCATGGTGTCTGTCCCTCTGTCCGTCTGTCCGTCTGTATGAACGCAACTTTTTTCCACACCCTTCAAGCTAGAGACTTGAAACTTTCCAATTCTCTTTATCTATGGGATAGTAAATTAAAGTGTCAAGATGAGGGTTCTACGATAACTAGGGGGCTCGCAAATCGATAAATTCGATAACTCAAAACCGATAAATCCACTTATTTCACACATCCTGACAGCTAGAACTACCAAATTTGGTGAGAAGATAGCTACTAGCAACCCCCAAAAAACTGCATCAAAAATTTTGGAGCCCCGCCTACCCATTCCGTCCCCAGCCCCCCCGCATTTTTAAGTCAAAAAAGCCTATATCTCCCACAGTTTTTGAGCTATAGCCACCAAATTTGGTGCCAAGATAGGTGATGATGACCCCCCAAAAACTGCATCCAAAGTTTGGATGCCACGCCCACCAATACCGCCCTAGCCACCTCCAGCTGCCCCAACGCTTCGTCAAAAACGGGAATGCGCGTATCTTCCATATTTGTGGAGCTAGAGCCACCAAACTTGGCAGGAAGATAGCTTGCAACGACCCCCAAAAAACTGCATCAAAGTTTGGAGCCACGCGCACCCTTCCACCCCTTCCCACCTTTCTGTGTTTGAGTCTAGAGTCACCAAATTTGTATGAAGTAGCAATTGACATTCCACAGATCTGCAGCAAAAATTGAATGCCACTCCACCCATACCGCCCCAGCCCCCTTTCCCACTTTTACAAACTTGAGCTAGAGTCACCAATTGGAGGATGTAGCAATGACATTCGCAGATCTGCATCAAACTTGGATGCCACGCCCACCCATACGCCCCAGCTCCCTTCCCACATTACAATTTCGAGCTAGAGTCACCAATTGGTATGAATAGCAATGACTCCACAAGATGCATCAAAATTTGGATGCCACGCCAGCCATTTGCCCCAGCCCCCTTCCCACTCTTACAACTCGTGCTCGAGTCCCAATTGGTATGAGATAGCAATTGACATTTCACAAATATCTGCAGCAAAGATTTGGATGCCACGCCCACCCATACTGCCCCCAGCCCCTCTTTCCCCACTTTTTACAAACTTTCAGCTAGAATCACAAAATTTGGAAGGAAGATAGTTGGTTGCATCCCTATCTGCATCGGAGAATCTTTAAGGCAGCGTACACCCCTGCCCCATCCGTACCCCTTTGCAATCAGGCCTCTTTTTACCTGTTTTAATACTGGTATCGAGTATGCCGCAGTCGGTTGCGTCCGACTGCAACGTTTCCACTTGTTTTTGTTTTGGATTCATCATCTTCATCCGTTTCCCGTTCCCAGCCTATATCTTATCCCGAAGACTAATACCATCCTGCGTTGGAGCTGTTGATTAATTTACCTTCCCGGACGCGTTGCAATGTCAAAATGCCTTAGAGTCGAGTTCGTCAATTTCGGAAAACTGATTTTGAGGGTCTCGCCCTGCTTTTATCCCATACTGACTGGTCTCCCCTCTACGAGTCTGACGACTTGGACGTGGCAATCAGTATTTTTTACAATACCTTATATTCTTTATTTGATTTATGTGTAATATGTAAGTTGGTAAGCTAAACAGGTCTAATAAACCTGTTTGGTTTACCCGAGAGTTGACAATTCTCAAAAATCGAAAATCTAAACTCTACAAGAGATTTAGGAAAAGCGGCTCTTCGGTAGCCTATTCTGATTACTTGATTGCTCGTGCCAGTTTTGCTATCTTAAACAACCAATGTTATAAGAATTACCTGACTCGGTGTAAATTACAGTTTCAGCAGGATCCAAAGCGGTTTTTTGATTTTGTTAATGCGAAGCGTAGGTCATCGACATTCCCAACGGAGGTATTCTTTGAGGAAACGAAGGCCAATTCTGAACAGGAGATTGCAAATATATTTGCCCAATTTTTTCAAACGACGTATAGTTCTTTTCAATCTCAAGTCGGTTTGCCTTACCCTTATCAGGTTAATGGCTCGAATCGCATCTTTGGACTGAAAATCACTGAGAACTCACTTTTAAATAATCTACATGTTTTGAAACCTTTATTTTCCCCAGGACCTGACGGAGTGCCAGGCTGTGTGCTTGGACACTGCGCTCATGGTCTTTTAAAGCCGTTGCTTAAAATGTTTAACTTGTCCCTGGAGTTAGGCTCCTTTTCAAAAATTTGGAAAGAGTCATTTATTATTCCTCTCCATAAAAAAGGAAACAAATGTAATGTTCAAAATTGTAGGGGTATCTCCAAGTTGTCTGCTATTCCTAAGATTTTTGAAAAATTAATAACCTCCCATCTTCAACACCTTTGTAAATCTATTATTTCACCGTGCCACCACGGATTTATGAAACAAAGATCTACTACCACTAACTTGTTAGAATTTACTTCGTTTGTTATCAAGGGTTTTCAGGACAAATTGCAGACTGATGTTATTTATACTGATTTTAGTAAGGCTTTCGACTCTGTAGATCATCGTCTCCTAATACATAAACTAGAACTCTTGGGCTTTTCAAATATTCTAGTTCTTTGGATTAAAGACTACCTAACTCTTAGAACTCAGAGGGTTTTATTTAAAGGGTCCGTTTCCAAGACGGTTCAGGTCACTTCAGGCGTTCCTCAGGGTAGTCATCTTGGTCCTTTATTATTTATTTTGTTTATAAACGATCTTCCATCGGTTATAAAGTTCTCTCGGGTTTTGATGTACGCTGATGATGTAAAGTTATGCACGTCAGCTGCAACTCCCCTAGCTGCTCAACAGCTTCAAAGAGATTTAGACAACTTTCAATATGGTGTAAAGTAAATTTTTTGAATCTTAATTACAGTAAATGTAAAGTAATGTCATTTTTTAGATTGTTGCCCTTTTTTAATATATATTTTCTTGACAACAAACCACTAGACAGAATTGAATGGGTTGACGATTTGGGCATCGTTATGGACCCAAAGCTTAAGTTTGACAAGCATATTTCTTCAATTTCTAATCGAGCATCTGGTGTCTTGGGCTTCATTAAGCGCTGGTCGAAGGAGTTCAACGATCCCTACTTAACAAAAACTCTGTATACTTCTCTTGTACGACCGATTCTGGAATATGGATCTTTCCCAAACACGAAATTCATCAGAATAAAATAGAATCGGTTGAAAAACAATTTCTGCTCTTCGCACTTAGAGGTCTTAACTGGGACACTAACAATAATTTGCCATCTTATCGTAGTAGACTTTTACTAATAGATCTTCCATCTCTTAATGATCGTAGAGTAATGCTAGCATTTTCCTTTTTTCACAAATTAATTAATGGTGAAATTGATTCTTCTGAATTAATTAACCAAATTAACTTTGCTGTTCCTATTAGAAATACTAGAAATTTTGTACCTATATCTCTTCAAACTTGTAATTCTAATTATGCTCTTCATAACCCTTTTCGTATTCTGTGTTCTATTTATAACGATCTTTCCCACTTAATACACAGTGCCACTCCTACTTGCTCTATAAAAAAGTTAGTTTTGTGTCATTTGTCTGCATGTTCGCGATCATCGTAACCGCACGTTAAGCGGAGCGCCCCTCGGTCGGATGGGCGGGAGGTGGGTCGCTTTGTGTGTGGGTCCGCGCGTTAACAAGCCGGTGCTTGGTATCGTTGATTGAAACGTTTAAAAATTTTTAAGGAACTTAAAATTAGTTAGGCGCAAGAAGACAATTTGAATTGGACAAAAGAAAGAATTTAGAGTAGAAAATTTTGTTGATAATTGGTACATGCATACCTAGTTTGTTTTTAAACAAAAAATTGAATAATAAAACAAGAACTCGAGAGCTTCCATTCGGCTCGACACCTGAAGTGCTATGGGAGCACTCAGAAAGTTTTTTACAAAAATGTACAGCATAGGCGTTCCAAACAAGCCCCGTAAGCAATGATTGCTCTATTATACTTTATACTTACTGCCAATTACCAAATATGCGATATTTTTTGGTTAATTTTTTAGATAGATTTGCGTTGGTCACTCTTGAAATGTGTGTGGCGAGCGAAAAACGCATTACAGAGCAAGATCAAAAACGACGTTAAATTTTATTACATTGGAACCCCGGTTAAGGTACGCAGTTGTTTCTAGCACCTTGTTCGTTATGCAAAACGTTCGTTATGCAAAACGTTCGTTAAGCCAAACCATTATTCCCATATAAATCAATGTAAAATAAAATAATGCATTCCAGATCGAAAAAAAACACTTATATGTTTCAATTTGAACTTTTATTGAAAGTAATATGAAATATTGACAAAATACACCAATATATTTTAAGTTCAGTTTTTATTGAAATAAATATGATTAAAACGTTTAAAAATTTTTAAGGAACTGAAAATTAGTTAGGCGCAAGAAGACAATTTGAATTGGACTAAGGAAAGAATTTAGAGTAGAAAATTTTGTTGATAATTGGTACATGCATACCTAGTTTGTTTTTAAACAAAAAATTGTCTCTGCTTGAGTATTCCAATCATTAATCAAGAACAGAGTTGAGTGTGTTTTCTCGCTCCCTCTTTTCATTATGTGCCAATGGAATACCATACATTTTTTTTTCGGAAAGCCTGAAAGTGTCAACACTTTTTTGCGAGCTCTGCATGAAAATAAGGTTCCCCCCTTTTTCGTTGGTCGCTATGCGAAACTTTGTTCGATTATAGAGATCTCCTTGTGGTGTAAAATAAAATACTCTTACATTGGCACGTCCGTGCCTTTTGACTTTGGTTTTATCAATGTGTCTTTGTTTTAAATCAAAAGAATCTTCTATTCTTCTTACATAAATGGGTTACTTATGTACATATAAAACTCTGTCGCAGCAGACCGGCCACTGCAGCGGTCAAGAGAGAGAGAGAGAGAGAGAGTTGTAGTATATTTATGAATGTATATGCAGAAGGCAAAGAATGCATATACATTGAATATACATATATAAGGCAAGCACTGGCTCGTAAGGGCTAAAGAGCTTATGTTGCGGATCCCACACTTCGTGGTGGTTGATCAGATTTCAAGTGCGCTGACCGTTTGTGTAGTTGCGTTATAATTGTATATACGTAGCAACAAACTGTTGCTATGTCTGAAGGTTACATACCCTGCAATATAGTGGGCGTATGACAGATTGTCATGCATACTACATCTCCCTCCTTTTGGAAAATAATGTAACTTAGTGTAGTTATTTTAGTTTCTATGTGGCTATATATGGTATACACTGACTTGCAAAACTTTAACACGAATTCAATGTTCTCACTTCAACGGTCTGTATTTTCTTTTCTACTTAATGCATTCTCAAGATCTTAGTCTTGTTTTGTTGGTGTAACATTTGGCTCTCTTTTGCAAAAATTTTTAAGTCATTTGATAATCTGGAAGAGAAATGCAATGGCAAAGAGTAAGAAGAGTCAAATGTTACAGTTATGCACTCTCAATGCAAAAAGCTTTTTTACCGTTACAAAGCTTTTTTTTTTACCGTTAAAGTCAAATTGTTTTCATTAAACTTTCTAAGCTTTGATCATTCTAAGTCAATTTGCTATGCAATAAACATGGATAGAGAATATAAGAAGAAAATTATCGAATTATTGATAGCAGGCGAATCCGTTCGAAAAGTGGCTAACAAATTTGGTGTTTGCCATATGACTGTGCAGCGAATTAAAAAGCAAAGTCAAGAGAGCATTCCTGTTAACCAAGGAGGTCGACCAAGAATTTTGAGCGATCGCGACACACGCCACGTGGCCAACTTGGTCACAAGCAATCGCGACATCACGCCAATAAAAGCTGCGAGCAATTTTAGTTTGAATGCCAGTGAGTGGACAATCCGTCGTAGTCTCGACAGATTAGGACTGAAGGCCAAAGAAATGAAAAAGAAACCGTTCCTGGCAAAAAGGCACATAACTTTGCGTAAAAACTTTGCTGCAACTTACGAAAATTGGACTGTAGCTGATTGGAATGCTGTGAGTCACTTATAAAAAGTTTAAACAATTGCAAAATAATTTGTTTTGAATTTAATATGGTCAGATGAATCAAAGATTAATCGTTTCGAGTCGGACGGACGATCCTGGTATTGGACTAGAGATCCCAAAATCCAGTCACAAAGTACAGTGCGACAAACCGTCAAGCACGGTGGCGGCTCAATTATGGTTTGGGGTTGTATTCATAAAAATGGAGTTGGACCCTTGGTATTGATCGATGGTATAATGCGTAAAGAGCAATACCTAAGCATTCTGCAACAAAATTTAGGAGGAGTAATTGAAAATATGGGTCTTGCTGCTGATAAATGCATTTTTCAGCAAGACAAATGCCCAAAGCACACGTCCAATTTGGTGAAAAATTGGATTTCCCAGCAACGATTCCAGTCCATGAAGTGGCCACCGCAATCTCCAGATATGAACCTCATTGAGAATTTATGGAGCCACGTTAAATCGCAGCTGGCAAAATATGCGGTCCCTCCTCCGGAAATGGTGCGACGCTACACCGAAAGTATGCCAAAGCGTATACAAGAGTTAAAAAAATCAAAAGGGCTGTGGACCCACTATTAAAAAATTTTCAATAAAAATATTTGTTTTAAAATAACCACAGTGCAAAACTGTAACATTTGACTTTTTTCACTTTTTTTTTGGTATATTTCTTCCAGATTATCAAATGACTTAAAAATTTTTGCAAAAGAGAGCCAAATGTTACACCAACAAAACAAGACTAAAATCTTGTGAATGCATTAAGTAGAAAAGAAAATACACACCGTTGAAGTGAGAACATTGAATTCGTGTTACAGTTTTGCTCGTCAGTGTATATATATATATATATATATATTTTTTTTTTTTTAAATAATTTTTATTTATTATTATTTATTTTTGTGTAAGTTAAAGTTTTTTTTGTTTATTTTTTGTTTTGTTTTCTTTTTTTTCATTTTATTTATATATATATATTTATTATTAATATGGGTAATAAAATATAAAAGTGTATACAAATATAATAGTATACAAATTTATTATTGTGTTTTTAATTTTTAATTTTCACATTTTTTATTATTATTTTTTTTTATTTATTTATTTTTTTCAATGTTCGGTTGTTCAGACCGTTGTTGACAAGAAAATTTTTTTTTTATTTTTATTTTTTTTTTTATTAATTTTTATTTTTTTTCATGTTGGACTAATAAAGTAGCTTTTATGAATTGAAAACTTTTAATCTATTCTTATGAACTGTTTGTTTTTTTCCTTTTTTATTTTTTATTATTATATTATCCTGTTCTATTATGTTTACTACTGTGTAAGGTCCTATATATTTGCTTTCTAACTTATGACCTGTTTCATTTTTTAAAAGTACTTTATCTCCTATGTTCAAATTAAAATCTATTGTTTTCCTGTCAAATTCTTTATTTTTAGATTTATGTTTTTCTAACATAATTCTTGCTCTTTTATAAGCCTGTTCTATTCTAAACTTACTTTCTTTAGCGTAATCGTCTACATTATATAAGGGGTTAGTGTTATCTATTTTATTAAAATGTTGGGGCAAATTGCTTTGCTTGCCAAAACTAATTCATATGGACAATAATTATGTGCATAGACGAAGTATACCTATAGACTGGACAAATCGCTCTTGAGTGAAACTCGAACCAAAATTATATGCGGGCAACATTGGGTGTGAAACGAGAATTGACTTTGCAAAAGCACGATGGCAAAACGGAACGATGACAAAGCAACGTTGGAAATTTCTTACTTATTGTCGTGCAGCTGTGTTTCTGCTCGCCAAGAGACGACCAGCTGAAGAAGAATGATGAAGAATAATGAAATAGAACAAAAATGTATTCTTGCATGATTTAGCAAATTTATTTGTTTTCTTTTCTTTTTGTACTTTGCTTGCTTATCCTTTTGCGTCGACCTAGCACCAGCAAAACAAATTAGCGAATTAATAAAAACATATGAACATATACATATTTATGCAGTTTTAATGATTTGATGGTTTAATTTAAATGATTTAATTTAATGATTTTTGTTTCGGCTAGCTCCTATAAGCATGTGTGTGTGACCCTTTCTGTTTACATGCGCATACTTCAATGAATGCGTATCATTGGCCTTGACTTGACTTCATTGATTTGCTTAAGCCCATTATGAATTTCGGCAAAATTTTGAACAAGCCAAGTGCTTATTGCAGCGACCAGTTAACAAAAAGACATGTTTACAGAATTGTTGGTGTTAACATGCCTTGGACTTTTCAGCAAGTTCGAAGCGGTCAGAAGTAACGAGTTAAAAAGTCGGCTCTTCCACGATATGCACCTGTGCATGTTTTGATTATCGCTTCTTTTTTTTACAATACACATGCCGCCAAGTTTTATATCCTTTGTTGTTGTTTTGCATTGCTGTCTTGTTGGTGTGCAGCTAGTTGCCTAGGCAACTAAGTCAATTCTTATATGCGTGTAATTTCGAGTGTATGCATGTGCGTGTGCCATTCGAGAAAAGGCACACGTGCTGGCTCGTCGTAGCCACGCATTTTTGGTGGGCCTGGGTTTTGCAATAATTTTGATTTTTGTTTCGGCTAGCTACCATAAGCATGTGTGTGTGTCCCTGTATATCTACATGTGCATATTTACATGTATGCGTACCATTTGCCATGGCATTCATTCTATTATTAAGAATTTCAGCAAACGCCTTAACAACCAACAATTTGATCAAATTTGGTGCATATTTGTATTATTTGCCTAAGGCCAAATATTTCAATGTCCGGTTAAATTTTCGTTTAGCTAACTGCCGCATTATTTTGCTGGTCGAGTTAAAACAGTTTGGTTGTCTCAAAGCCAAAATAACCTTTCATCGATAAGTAACTATCGCCTTAACAGCGTTGCCACATATATACACAGCGTTGCCATTGATAACGAGCGGCTCAGCTGTTTTTTGTTATTGTTTTGGTCGGTGACTGGCAAATTTTGCATATTTTAAATATATAAAGTATAAAATTAAAATGATCACGCCTGATTGCAAACGGTTCCGTGGGAAAAACTTTTCGCTTTCTGAGGAGCATTTGTTGGTGGAACTAGTGGAGTCGAATCAGCATATTTTAGAGTGCAAGAAGAGCGACGACGTTACGTGGAAGCAGAAGGACGAAGCCTGGCAGAAACTTGCTGCTCAGTTCACTGCGCAAACTGGTGTTAGTCGTTCGTGGAAAGCCTTGAAGGACAAATATGCTGTGCGATGCCATTTTTCTTTAATAACAAAATAAATATACAATTCAAGGGACAGCTGTTTGCTTTATCGATGATTCTTATCGATATATCGTGACTTCAACGCGCTATAAATTTTAACCGACACCCAGCCCTCCGGTTAGTTTGTTTCTCATATACTCCTAACCGAACATTGAACAACTCAAATTCGACTAAACTTAGAATAAGTTGACTAACCGGACATTGAAATAGTGGGCCTAAGAAAAACAATACTTCCAAGGCATTTTTGGTGCTAGTCGATAATTTGCTGATCAGGCGCACAGCAAAACCAACAAGCGTCTAGTAAGATAGGCAGGCAAACATCAGTTTTGCATTCCTGGTCATACACACTAAAGCAGAAGCAAGACAAGCAAACGCTCGGCATTGCCAAATTTAACAAGCGGAAAAGAGACACAACTAAACGGCCACGCACTGCACGCAAAAAACGAAATATTGTGTAGACACCAAGTCTAGATTTTTGGTGGGCCGCGCACTGAGTTCATTGCCTTTATTGCATTACATTTGCCCGTGCGCGGCCATCTTTTTCAGACGCTCATGTGTAGCCTTTGCTTCTTTGCTTTGGCCGGCACGGCCGTTTTCTTATTTCACTTTTGCTTCTTACTGTGCTGAGCGTTGTTTAATGTCTGATGTTTGCCTGCCTATCTTACTAGACGCTTGTTGGTTTTGCTGTGCGCCTGATCAGTAAATTATCGACTAGCACCAAATATGCCTTGGAAGTATTGTTATACTCGATACCGAAGGTAAAGAGTATATTGGGTTTGTGCAATGTCCGTCATGGTGTCTGTCCGTCTGTCCGTCTGTATGAACGCAACTTTTTTCCACACCCTTCAAGCTAGAGACTTGAAACTTTCCAATTCTCTTTATCTATGGGATAGTAAAGTGTCAAGATGGGGGTTCTACGATAACTGGGGGGCTCGCAAATCGATAAATTCGATAACTCAAAACCGATAAATCCACATATTTCGCACATCCTTACAGCTAGAACTACCAAATTTGGTGAGAAGATAGCAACTAGCAACCCCCAAAAAACTGCATCAAAAATTTTGGAGCCCTGCCTACCCATTCCGCCCCCAGCCCCCCCGCATTTCAAAGTCAAAAAAGCCTATATCTCCCACAGTTTTTGAGCTATAGCCACCAAATTTGGTGCCAAGATAGGTGATGATGACCCCCCAAAAACTGCATCCAAAGTTTGGATGCCACGCCCACCAATACCGCACTAGCCATCCCCATCTGCCCCAACGCTTCGTCAAAAACGGGAATGCGTGTATCTTCCAGAGTAGTGGAGCTAGAGCCACCAAATTTGGTAGGAAGATAGCTGGCAACAACCCCAAAAGAATTGCATCAAAGTTTTGGAGCCACGCAAACCCATTCCGCCCCCAGCCCCCCGCATTTTAAAGTCAAAAAAGCCTATATCTCCCACAGTTTTTGAGCTATAGCCACCAAATTTGGTGCCAAGATAGGTGATGATGACCCCCCAAAAACTGCATCCAAAGTTTGGATGCCACGCCCACCAATACCGCCCTAGCCACCCCCATCTGCCCCAACGCTTCGTCAAAAACGGGAATGCGTGTATATTCCAGAGTAGTGGAGCTAGAGCCACCAAACTTGGTAGGAAGATAGCTGGCAACGACCCCCAACAATCTGCATCAAAGTTTTGGAGCCTAGCCCATCCATTCCGCCCCCCTTTCCCCACCTTATACAAACTTTGAGCTAGAGTCACCAAATTTGGTATGAAGGTAGCATTTGACATTCCACAAGGATCTGCAGCAAAAATTTGGATGCCACGCCCAACCATACCGCCCCCAGCCCCCCTTTCCCCACTTTATACAAACTTTGAGCTAGAGTCACCAAATTTGGTATGAAGGTAGCATTTGACATTCCACAAGGATCTGCAGCAAAAATTTGGATGCCACGCCCAACCATACCGCCCCCAGCCCCCCTTTCCCCACTTTATACAAACTTTGAGCTAGAGTCACCAAATTTGTTATGAAGATAGCAATTGACATCCCACAAAGATCTGCATCAAAAATTTGGATGCAATTCCACCCATACCGCCCCCAGCCCCCCTTTCCCCACTTTATACAAACTTCGAGCTAGAGTCACCATATTTGGTATGAAGATAGCAATTGACATTCCACAAAGATCTGCATCAAAAATTTGGATGCAATTCCACCCATACCGCCCCCAGCCCCCCTTTCCCCACTTTATACAAACTTCGAGCTAGAGTCACCATATTTGGTATGAAGATAGCAATGGACATCCCACATGGATGGGCATCAAAATTTTTAATACTGGTATCGAGTATACCGCAGTCGGTTGCGTCCGACTGCAACGTTTCCACTTGTTTTTCTTGTTTTTCTTAGGCAAATAATACAAATATGCACCAAGTTTGATCAAATTATTGGTTGTTAAGGCGTTTGCTGAAATTCTTAATAATAGAGAAAGGTCAATGAATGCCATGGCAAATGCTACGCATACAATTAAATATGTCATGTAGAAATACAAAACCACTAACACTAGCCAGCCCAAACAAAATAACAAAAATCAGTAGAAATCCTAGCAAAACAGCATACATATATAAATATATATGAATGTGGGTATAATGCATATCTTCACTAAGGCAACGTCGCAAAAATGATAAAAAATGATAATACGTGTGACGTATACACGCTCATATGTTTATACAAGCAAAATAATCAGAGCATGGCTGGCTGGCTGTGCTATGAGGGAAAAGAAGCGTATAACAGTCGCCAAGCCGAGTGGCTTGATAATCGGGCATGAAATGCGTTGGCAGAGAAAAAAGCAGCAGCAGCGCTTTGTGAGAGAGGTGTCGCCACGATTGCCTATTCCAACTGGCAGTCAGAATTTGGCCTCATGACGACTCTATATAAGTTCTATTCTTGTTGATTTAAATGTACCAGTGACTAACTGTAATACATATCTAAGTTCTGTGTCGTTCAATAATTGCAGTAACGTTTTTGATTTTATATGTGTCAGTCCATGTGAGGTGTTGTCAGCTATGTCATTAATTAAATCTAGTGCAAGAGGCTTGGATGACGTCAACCCAAAATTCCTTAAAATAATATTACCGCATATAACTAGTCATATTACGCACATAATAAATACGGCAAATACAACAAGTTCTTTTCCCGACCAGTGAAAAGCAGCTAAGGGAGGTCATGAATACAGACCAATCTCAATACTGCCCTTCTTGTCAAAAGTTTTTGAGCAGCTAATTGCACAACAAATTAAAAAGTTCCTTGAGCTAAATTTACTTTTAAGCCAAAAACAATCGGGGTTCAGATCGAACAGAAGCTGTTCCACAGCACTTATAAAAATAATTGAAGACATAAAAAAACACTTGGATAATAGTGAAGTAACGTTTTTGACACTACTTGATTTTAGTAAAGCTTTTGACACGGTCAACCACGAGATACTATTGACAAAGTTGCACAAGATGTACAATTTTTCCTCGAGAGCAACAAAACTATTACGTTCATACCTCACTAACAGAAGGCAAGCCGTTGTAGTAGCTGAAAATAAATCGGACCATAGATTTGTTGCTCGGGGTGTTTCGCAGGGATCGGTTCTGGGGCCACTACTTTTTACAATATATGTTAATGATTTGCCTGATGTCCTGACTAGATGTGAAGTCCATATGTATGCTGATGATGTTCAAATGTATGTGAGTCGTCCATTATGTCAACTTAACGAATGTATAAATATGTGTAATAATGGTTTAATATCTGTTAGTAAATGGGCACGAGAAAACGGGCTGGCCTTAAATCTGGCTAAATCGAAGTGCCTTGTAATATATAAGAAGCCTTTGAGCACAAATAATTTAAACAAGCTTAATATAGATGGAATTGAAATAAATTATGTAGACAAAACATACAATTTAGGAGTAACATTGAACAAAACACTTTCTTGGACCGATCATGTAAATAAAACTGTTGGTAAAGTCTACGGTACCATAAGGCAACTTTCCTTAACCCAACGCTTCTTGCCAGTCAGCATTAAGACAACCATAGCAAAAGCAACGGTTGCACCCATACTAATGTATGGTATTGAAATTTTTGGCAATGGAAGTTTAGCTAGCCAAAATAAATTAAAAGTGGCACTAAATAACATAGCTCGCTATGTATTTAATTTAAAAAGAAACGAACAGCCACGCAAATAAATTATTTGACTTGTCTTTAACCAACCTAATTAACTATAAGATTTTAATTCTTCTCCATAAGATTATATATACCAAGCAGCCTGAATATCTTTTTAGCAATCCTAGATTTAGCACGTCCCAGAGAACCAGTAACATAGTTTGCTTAAGAACAAAACTTGCCTGTTCTGAAAGGCAGTTTTACATCTGGGCTGTTCGCCTTTGGAACCAGTTACCTACTCAATTAAAGACCATTAAAGACGCATCTCAATTTAGTAATAAGTTAAAAGCACACTATAGAGAAGTAATGTAAAAATAATATATTTAAACTATAATAATATTAACGGAAATGTTAGTAATAATAATAATAATAATAGTAAAAATAATAACAATAATAATAATAATAATAATAATTATAATAATAATGATAGTAATAATAGTAAGTAATAATAATAGTAATAATAATTATAGAAAAATGCGAACAAAAGAATTATAAGATTGTAATGACTAGCGCACTAAATTATAAGTTGTTAAACTTGTAGCGTTAGTAACAAAAACACAAATAAATAAATAAATATGTATATGTTGAATTTTTTCTTCGGTGCAGCTTCTTCTTGGTCTAGTTGGCTGCCTTGGTGCGGTCAGCGTTGCCGGTGAAGGTCATCGCACAGGCCGGGGTGTATAGTGGTCCAGGGCAGTCTTCTGGGCACTTCGGTTGTTGTTTTGGAAGCTTCTTTGTTTCTGGCTGTGGATGTTTTTGAATGTTAGAAATGTTCTTTATATTGCGAGTAGAAGGTGTTTTGTTCTGTGCTTTTAATTCTTTAGACTGTTCTGTGAGATATTCTAACTCATCAGATAGTTTTTTGTTATATAGCAACTTGCATATCTCAGATTTGCTTTTTTTTATACGCAGCTGTATGCCGCCCCGATTTCTTGGTTTTTTCTTTAAAGTTGTTTCGTTATGATTTGAGATCCACTCCAGTTAATCCAATAAAGCCAATATCCAGCGATGTTCCGTACAATTTCCAGTCAATCCAATCCAGTAAAAATTTGAAATCCAATTTTCATTGCTGCTGTGTTGCCGTTGCTGCTGTTGCTGTTGTATTTAATGCAATTTTTGCATATTTGCAGCTCTTGTTGTTATTGATTTGATTCGGTACACTGTACATATGTATTATTTGTGTTGTTTTAGTTGAGGGACTCAATCCGAGTCACGGTCGCCATATGCGTTTACCTTCGGTAACGAGTATAAAAAGGTATGTATTCATACAGCATTTAGAGTGGCATCTCTTTTTCTGCGTGCGCGTATGTGTGATTTAAGAGTCCGCGTTTTCTAGATTAATTTAATTTTGATTTTTTAGCCATTTACAATTCTGAAATGTCCACATGCATAAATTAATAAATAATTAGGTTTCGAAGAACTCGGGAGGTCACCCAACAATAACGGAGTCATTTGCTGAGTCTTTTAATGGTCAGTAAGCTAAAATGTGTTATCTGGTTAATTTAACTTTTTATTCATTTTAGAAAATGGAGATAGGACAAATGGGATCACGGAAGCCATTGCCTTCATGATTTGCAAGGATGACATACTTGTCCGGTGCGTTGAAAAAGAAATGTGTGCCGCAATTTAAAATTCCTGACCGGTCCAACGCAAGTATTAAAGAATTTCAAGTGTCGTATACTATTTACTATGAAATCAATAGACTTTTCTAAATATCTACTTATAGTTTTTTCAAGATAACAACATTAATAATTTTCAAAACATTAAAAAACCAATAAAGGTGTTGATGACCCTCCAAAAACTGCATCCAAAGTTTGGATGCCACGCCCACCAATACCGCACTAGCCACCCCCATCTGCCCCAACGCTTCGTTAAAAACGGGAATGCGTGTATCTTCCAGAGTAGTGGAGCTAGAGCCACCAAATTTGGTAGGAAGATAGCTGGCAACAACCCCAAAAGAATTGCATCAAAGTTTTGGAGCCACGCACACCCATTCCGCCCCCAGCCCCCCGCATTTTAAAGTCAAAAAAGCCTATATCTCCCACAGTTTTTGAGCTATAGCCACCAAATTTGGTGCCAAGATAGGTGATGATGACCCCCCAAAAACTGCATCCAAAGTTTGGATGCCACGCCCACCAATACCGCACTAGCCATCCCCATCTGCCCCAACGCTTCGTCAAAAACGGGAATGCGTGTATCTTCCAGAGTAGTGGAGCTAGAGCCACCAAATTTGGTAGGAAGATAGCTGGCAACAACCCCAAAAGAATTGCATCAAAGTTTTGGAGCCACGCAAACCCATTCCGCCCCCAGCCCCCCGCATTTTAAAGTCAAAAAAGCCTATATCTCCCACAGTTTTTGAGCTATAGCCACCAAATTTGGTGCCAAGATAGGTGATGATGACCCCCCAAAAACTGCATCCAAAGTTTGGATGCCACGCCCACCAATACCGCCCTAGCCACCCCCATCTGCCCCAACGCTTCGTCAAAAACGGGAATGCGTGTATATTCCAGAGTAGTGGAGCTAGAGCCACCAAACTTGGTAGGAAGATAGCTGGCAACGACCCCCAACAATCTGCATCAAAGTTTTGGAGCCTAGCCCATCCATTCCGCCCCCCTTTCCCCACCTTATACAAACTTTGAGCTAGAGTCACCAAATTTGGTATGAAGGTAGCATTTGACATTCCACAAGGATCTGCAGCAAAAATTTGGATGCCACGCCCAACCATACCGCCCCCAGCCCCCCTTTCCCACTTTATACAAACTTTGAGCTAGAGTCACCAAATTTGGTATGAAGGTAGCATTTGACATTCCACAAGGATCTGCAGCAAAAATTTGGATGCCACGCCCAACCATACCGCCCCCAGCCCCCCTTTCCCCACTTTATACAAACTTTGAGCTAGAGTCACCAAATTTGTTATGAAGATAGCAATTGACATCCCACAAAGATCTGCATCAAAAATTTGGATGCAATTCCACCCATACCGCCCCCAGCCCCCCTTTCCCCACTTTATACAAACTTCGAGCTAGAGTCACCATATTTGGTATGAAGATAGCAATTGACATTCCACAAAGATCTGCATCAAAAATTTGGATGCAATTCCACCCATACCGCCCCCAGCCCCCCTTTCCCCACTTTATACAAACTTCGAGCTAGAGTCACCATATTTGGTATGAAGATAGCAATTGACATCCCACATGGATGGGCATCAAAATTTTAATACGGTATCGAGTATACCGCATCGGTGCGTCCGACTGCAACGTTTCCACTTGTTTTTCTTGTTTTTCTTAGGCAAATAATACAAATATGCACCAAGTTTGATCAAATTATTGGTTGTTAAGGCGTTTGCTGAAATTCTTAATAATAGAGAAAGGTCAATGAATGCCATGGCAAATGCTACGCATACAATTAAATATGTCATGTAGAAATACAAAACCACTAACACTAGCCAGCCCAAACAAAATAACAAAAATCAGTAGAAATCCTAGCAAAACAGCATACATATATAAATATATATGAATGTGGGTATAATGCATATCTTCACTAAGGCAACGTCGCAAAAATGATAAAAAATGATAATACGTGTGACGTATACACGCTCATATGTTTATACAAGCAAAATAATCAGAGCATGGCTGGCTGGCTGTGCTATGAGGGAAAAGAAGCGTATAACAGTCGCCAAGCCGAGTGGCTTGATAATCGGGCATGAAATGCGTTGGCAGAGAAAAAAGCAGCAGCAGCGCTTTGTGAGAGAGGTGTCGCCACGATTGCCTATTCCAACTGGCAGTCAGAATTTGGCCTCATGACGACTCTATATAAGTTCTATTCTTGTTGATTTAAATGTACCAGTGACTAACTGTAATACATATCTAAGTTCTGTGTCGTTCAATAATTGCAGTAACGTTTTTGATTTTATATGTGTCAGTCCATGTGAGGTGTTGTCAGCTATGTCATTAATTAAATCTAGTGCAAGAGGCTTGGATGACGTCAACCCAAAATTCCTTAAAATAATATTACCGCATATAACTAGTCATATTACGCACATAATAAATACGGCAAATACAACAAGTTCTTTTCCCGACCAGTGAAAAGCAGCTAAGGGAGGTCATGAATACAGACCAATCTCAATACTGCCCTTCTTGTCAAAAGTTTTTGAGCAGCTAATTGCACAACAAATTAAAAAGTTCCTTGAGCTAAATTTACTTTTAAGCCAAAAACAATCGGGGTTCAGATCGAACAGAAGCTGTTCCACAGCACTTATAAAAATAATTGAAGACATAAAAAAACACTTGGATAATAGTGAAGTAACGTTTTTGACACTACTTGATTTTAGTAAAGCTTTTGACACGGTCAACCACGAGATACTATTGACAAAGTTGCACAAGATGTACAATTTTTCCTCGAGAGCAACAAAACTATTACGTTCATACCTCACTAACAGAAGGCAAGCCGTTGTAGTAGCTGAAAATAAATCGGACCATAGATTTGTTGCTCGGGGTGTTTCGCAGGGATCGGTTCTGGGGCCACTACTTTTTACAATATATGTTAATGATTTGCCTGATGTCCTGACTAGATGTGAAGTCCATATGTATGCTGATGATGTTCAAATGTATGTGAGTCGTCCATTATGTCAACTTAACGAATGTATAAATATGTGTAATAATGGTTTAATATCTGTTAGTAAATGGGCACGAGAAAACGGGCTGGCCTTAAATCTGGCTAAATCGAAGTGCCTTGTAATATATAAGAAGCCTTTGAGCACAAATAATTTAAACAAGCTTAATATAGATGGAATTGAAATAAATTATGTAGACAAAACATACAATTTAGGAGTAACATTGAACAAAACACTTTCTTGGACCGATCATGTAAATAAAACTGTTGGTAAAGTCTACGGTACCATAAGGCAACTTTCCTTAACCGAACGCTTCTTGCCAGTCAGCATTAAGACAACCATAGCAAAAGCAACGGTTGCACCCATACTAATGTATGGTATTGAAATTTTTGGCAATGGAAGTTTAGCTAGCCAAAATAAATTAAAAGTGGCACTAAATAACATAGCTCGCTATGTATTTAATTTAAAAAGAAACGAACAGCCACGCAAATAAATTATTTGACTTGTCTTTAACCAACCTAATTAACTATAAGATTTTAATTCTTCTCCATAAGATTATATATACCAAGCAGCCTGAATATCTTTTTAGCAATCCTAGATTTAGCACGTCCCAGAGAACCAGTAACATAGATTGCTTAAGAACAAAACTTGCCTGTTCTGAAAGGCAGTTTTACATCTGGGCTGTTCGCCTTTGGAACCAGTTACCTACTCAATTAAAGACCATTAAAGACGCATCTCAATTTAGTAATAAGTTAAAAGCACACTATAGAGAAGTAATGTAAAAATAATATATTTAAACTATAATAATATTAACGGAAATGTTAGTAATAATAATAATAATAGTAAAAATAATAACAATAATAATAATAATAATAATAATTATATAATAATGATAGTAATAAAAGTAAGTAATAATAATAGTAATAATAATTATAGAAAAATGCGAACAAAAGAATTATAAGATTGTAATGACTAGCGCACTAAATTATAAGTTGTTAAACTTGTAGCGTTAGTAACAAAAACACAAATAAATAAATAAATATGTATATGTTGAATTTTTTCTTCGGTGCAGCTTCTTCTTGGTCTAGTTGGCTGCCTTGGTGCGGTCAGCGTTGCCGGTGAAGGTCATCGCACAGGCCGGGGTGTATAGTGGTCCAGGGCAGTCTTCTGGGCACTTCGGTTGTTGTTTTGGCAGCTTCTTTGTTTCTGGCTGTGGATGTTTTTGAATGTTAGAAATGTTCTTTATATTGCGAGTAGAAGGTGTTTTGTTCTGTGCTTTTAATTCTTTAGACTGTTCTGTGAGATATTCTAACTCATCAGATAGTTTTTTTGTTATATAGCAACTTGCATATCTCAGATTTGCTTTTTTTTATACGCAGCTGTATGCCGCCCCGATTTCTTGGTTTTTTCTTTAAAGTTGTTTCGTTATGATTTGAGATCCACTCCAGTTAATCCAATAAAGCCAATTTCCAGCGATGTTCCGTACAATTTCCAGTCAATCCAATCCAGTAAAAATTTGAAATCCAATTTTCATTGCTGCTGTGTTGCCGTTGCTGCTGTTGCTGTTGTATTTAATGCAATTTTTGCATATTTGCAGCTCTTGTTGTTATTGATTTGAATTCGGTACACTGTACATATGTATTATTTGTGTTGTTTTAGTTGAGGGACTCAATCCGAGTCACGGTCGCCATATGCGTTTACCTTCGGTAACGAGTATAAAAAGGTATGTATTCATACAGCATTTAGAGTGGCATCTCTTTTTCTGCGTGCGCGTATGTGTGATTTAAGAGTCCGCGTTTTCTAGATTAATTTAATTTTGATTTTTTAGCCATTTACAATTCTGAAATGTCCACATGCATAAATTAATAAATAATTAGGTTTCGAAGAACTCGGGAGGTCATCCAACAATAACGGAGTCATTTGCTGAGTCTTTTAATGGTCAGTAAGCTAAAATGTGTTATCTGGTTAATTTAACTTTTTATTCATTTTAGAAAATGGAGATAGGACAAATGGGATCACGGAAGCCATTGCCTTCATGATTTGCAAGGATGACATACTTGTCCGGTGCGTTGAAAAAGAAATGTGTGCCGCAATTTAAAATTCCTGACCGGTCCAACGCAAGTATTAAAGAATTTCAAGTGTCGTATACTATTTACTATGAAATCAATAGACTTTTCTAAATATCTACTTATAGTTTTTTCAAGATAACAACATTAATAATTTTCAAAACATTAAAAAACCAATAAAGGTGTTGATGACCCTCCAAAAACTGCATCCAAAGTTTGGATGCCACGCCCACCAATACCGCACTAGCCACCCCCATCTGCCCCAACGCTTCGTTAAAAACGGGAATGCGTGTATCTTCCAGAGTAGTGGAGCTAGAGCCACCAAATTTGGTAGGAAGATAGCTGGCAACAACCCCAAAAGAATTGCATCAAAGTTTTGGAGCCACGCACACCCATTCCGCCCCCAGCCCCCCGCATTTTAAAGTCAAAAAAGCCTATATCTCCCACAGTTTTTGAGCTATAGCCACCAAATTTGGTGCCAAGATAGGTGATGATGACCCCCCAAAAACTGCATCCAAAGTTTGGATGCCACGCCCACCAATACCGCCCTAGCCACCCCCATCTGCCCCAACGCTTCGTCAAAAACGGGAATGCGTGTATATTCCAGAGTAGTGGAGCTAGAGCCACCAAACTTGGTAGGAAGATAGCTGGCAACGACCCCCAACAATCTGCATCAAAGTTTTGGAGCCTAGCCCATCCATTCCGCCCCCCTTTCCCCACCTTATACAAACTTTGAGCTAGAGTCACCAAATTTGGTATGAAGGTAGCATTTGACATTCCACAAGGATCTGCAGCAAAAATTTGGATGCCACGCCCAACCATACCGCCCCCAGCCCCCCTTTCCCCACTTTAAACAAACTTTGAGCTAGAGTCACCAAATTTGGTATGAAGGTAGCATTTGACATTCCACAAGGATCTGCAGCAAAAATTTGGATGCCACGCCCAACCATACCGCCCCCAGCCCCCCTTTCCCCACTTTATACAAACTTTGAGCTAGAGTCACCAAATTTGTTATGAAGATAGCAATTGACATCCCACAAAGATCTGCATCAAAAATTTGGATGCAATTCCACCCATACCGCCCCCAGCCCCCCTTTCCCCACTTTATACAAACTTCGAGCTAGAGTCACCATATTTGGTATGAAGATAGCAATTGACATTCCACAAAGATCTGCATCAAAAATTTGGATGCAATTCCACCCATACCGCCCCCAGCCCCCCTTTCCCCACTTTATACAAACTTCGAGCTAGAGTCACCATATTTGGTATGAAGATAGCAATTGACATCCCACATGGATGGGCATCAAAATTTTTAATACTGGTATCGAGTATACCGCAGTCGGTTGCGTCCGACTGCAACGATTCCACTTGTTTTTCTTGTTTTTCTTAGGCAAATAATACAAATATGCACCAAGTTTGATCAAATTATTGGTTGTTAAGGCGTTTGCTGAAATTCTTAATAATAGAGAAAGGTCTATGAATGCCATGGCAAATGCTACGCATACAATTAAATATGTCATGTAGAAATACAAAACCACTAACACTAGCCAGCCCAAACAAAATAACAAAAATCAGTAGAAATCCTAGCAAAACAGCATACATATATAAATATATATGAATGTGGGTATAATGCATATCTTCACTAAGGCAACGTCGCAAAAATGATAAAAAATGATAATACGTGTGACGTATACACGCTCATATGTTTATACAAGCAAAATAATCAGAGCATGGCTGGCTGGCTGTGCTATGAGGGAAAAGAAGCGTATAACAGTCGCCAAGCCGAGTGGCTTGATAATCGGGCATGAAATGCGTTGGCAGAGAAAAAAGCAGCAGCAGCGCTTTGTGAGAGAGGTGTCGCCACGATTGCCTATTCCAACTGGCAGTCAGAATTTGGCCTCATGACGACTCTATATAAGTTCTATTCTTGTTGATTTAAATGTACCAGTGACTAACTGTAATACATATCTAAGTTCTGTGTCGTTCAATAATTGCAGTAACGTTTTTGATTTTATATGTGTCAGTCCATGTGAGGTGTTGTCAGCTATGTCATTAATTAAATCTAGTGCAATAGGCTTGGATGACGTCAACCCAAAATTCCTTAAAATAATATTACCGCATATAACTAGTCATATTACGCACATAATAAATACGGCAATTACAACAAGTTCTTTTCCCGACCAGTGAAAATCAGCTAAGGGAGGTCATGAATACAGACCAATCTCAATACTGCCCTTCTTGTCAAAAGTTTTTGAGCAGCTAATTGCACAACAAATTAAAAAGTTCCTTGAGCTAAATTTACTTTTAAGCCAAAAACAATCGGGGTTCAGATCGAACAGAAGCTGTACCACAGCACTTATAAAAATAATTGAAGACATAAAAAAACACTTGGATAATAGTGAAGTAACGTTTTTGACACTACTTGATTTTAGTAAAGCTTTTGACACGGTCAACCACGAGATACTATTGACAAAGTTGCACAAGATGTACAATTTTTCCTCGAGAGCAACAAAACTATTACGTTCATACCTCACTAACAGAAGGCAAGCCGTTGTTGTAGCTGAAAATAAATCGGACCATAGATTTGTTGCTCGGGGTGTTTCGCAGGGATCGGTTCTGGGGCCACTACTTTTTACAATATATGTTAATGATTTGCCTGATGTCCTGACTAGATGTGAAGTCCATATGTATGCTGATGATGTTCAAATGTATGTGAGTCGTCCATTATGTCAACTTAACGAATGTATAAATATGTGTAATAATGGTTTAATATCTGTTAGTAAATGGGCACGAGAAAACGGGCTGGCCTTAAATCTGGCTAAATCGAAGTGCCTTGTAATATATAAGAAGCCTTTGAGCACAAATAATTTAAACAAGCTTAATATAGATGGAATTGAAATAAATTATGTAGACAAAACATACAATTTAGGAGTAACATTGAACAAAACACTTTCTTGGACCGATCATGTAAATAAAACTGTTGGTAAAGTCTACGGTACCCTAAGGCAACTTTCCTTAACCCAACGCTTCTTGCCAGTCAGCATTAAGACAACCATAGCAAAAGCAACGGTTGCACCCATACTAATGTATGGTATTGAAATTTTTGGCAATGGAAGTTTAGCTAGCCAAAATAAATTAAAAGTGTCACTAAATAACATAGCTCGCTATGTATTTAATTTAAAAAGAAACGAACAGCCACGCAAATAAATTATTTGACTTGTCTTTAACCAACCTAATTAACTATAAGATTTTAATTCTTCTCCATAAGATTATATATACCAAGCAGCCTGAATATCTTTTTAGCAATCCTAGATTTAGCACGTCCCAGAGAACCAGTAACATAGTTTGCTTAAGAACAAAACTTGCCTGTTCTGAAAGGCAGTTTTACATCTGGGCTGTTCGCCTTTGGAACCAGTTACCTACTCAATTAAAGACCATTAAAGACGCATCTCAATTTAGTAATAAGTTAAAAGCACACTATAGAGAAGTAATGTAAAATAATATATTTAAACTATAATAATATTAACGGAAATGTTAGTAATAATAATAATAATAGTAAAAATAATAACAATAATAATAATAATAATAATAATTATAATAATAATGATAGTAATAATAGTAAGTAATAATAATAGTAATAATAATTATAGAAAAATGCGAACAAAAGAATTATAAGATTGTAATGACTAGCGCACTAAATTATAAGTTGTTAAACTTGTAGCGTTAGGAACAAAAACACAAATAAATAAATAAATATGTATATGTTGAATTTTTTCTTCGGTGCAGCTTCTTCTTGGTCTAGTTGGCTGCCTTGGTGCGGTCAGCGTTGCCGGTGAAGGTCATCGCACAGGCCGGGGTGTATAGTGGTCCAGGGCAGTCTTCTGGGCACTTCGGTTGTTGTTTTGGCAGCTTCTTTGTTTCTGGCTGTGGATGTTTTTGAATGTTAGAAATGTTCTTTATATTGCGAGTAGAAGGTGTTTTGTTCTGTGCTTTTAATTCTTTAGACTGTTCTGTGAGATATTCTAACTCATCAGATAGTTTTTTTGTTATATAGCAACTTGCATATCTCAGATTTGCTTTTTTTTATACGCAGCTGTATGCCGCCCCGATTTCTTGGTTTTTTCTTTAAAGTTGTTTCGTTATGATTTGAGATCCACTCCAGTTAATCCAATAAAGCCAATTTCCAGCGATGTTCCGTACAATTTCCAGTCAATCCAATCCAGTAAAAATTTGAAATCCAATTTTCATTGCTGCTGTGTTGCCGTTGCTGCTGTTGCTGTTGTACTTAATGCAATTTTTGCATATTTGCAGCTCTTGTTGTTATTGATTTGAATTCGGTACACTGTACATATGTATTATTTGTGTTGTTTTAGTTGAGGGACTCAATCCGAGTCACGGTCGCCATATGCGTTTACCTTCGGTAACGAGTATAAAAGGTATGTATTCATACAGCATTTAGAGTGGCATCTCTTTTTCTGCGTGCGCGTATGTGTGATTTAAGAGTCCGCGTTTTCTAGATTAATTTAATTTTGATTTTTTAGCCATTTACAATTCTGAAATGTCCACATGCATAAATTAATAAATAATTAGGTTTCGAAGAACTCGGGAGGTCATCCAACAATAACGGAGTCATTTGCTGAGTCTTTTAATGGTCAGTAAGCTAAAATGTGTTATCTGGTTAATTTAACTTTTTATTCATTTTAGAAAATGGAGATAGGACAAATGGGATCACGGAAGCCATTGCCTTCATGATTTGCAAGGATGACATACTTGTCCGGTGCGTTGAAAAAGAAATGTGTGCCGCAATTTAAAATTCCTGACCGGTCCAACGCAAGTATTAAAGAATTTCAAGTGTCGTATACTATTTACTATGAAATCAATAGACTTTTCTAAATATCTACTTATAGTTTTTTCAAGATAACAACATTAATAATTTTCAAAACATTAAAAAACCAATAAAGGTGTTGATGACCCTCCAAAAACTGCATCCAAAGTTTGGATGCCACGCCCACCAATACCGCACTAGCCACCCCCATCTGCCCCAACGCTTCGTCAAAAACGGGAATGCGTGTATCTTCCAGAGTAGTGGAGCTAGAGCCACCAAATTTGGTAGGAAGATAGCTGGCAACAACCCCAAAAGAATTGCATCAAAGTTTTGGAGCCACGCACACCCATTCCGCCCCCAGCCCCCCGCATTTTAAAGTCAAAAAAGCCTATATCTCCCACAGTTTTTGAGCTATAGCCACCAAATTTGGTGCCAAGATAGGTGATGATGACCCCCCAAAAACTGCATCCAAAGTTTGGATGCCACGCCCACCAATACCACCCTAGCCACCCCCATCTGCCCCAACGCTTCGTCAAAAACGGGAATGCGTGTATATTCCAGAGTAGTGGAGCTAGAGCCACCAAACTTG
This sequence comes from Scaptomyza flava, assembly GCA_030179655.1. Taxonomy (NCBI): domain Eukaryota; kingdom Metazoa; phylum Arthropoda; class Insecta; order Diptera; family Drosophilidae; genus Scaptomyza; species Scaptomyza flava. Next base: position 67,721,515 of record JARNME010000404.1, on the reverse strand, counting down.
GTAGGAAGATAGCTGGCAACGACCCCCAACAATCTGCATCAAAGTTTTGGAGCCTAGCCCATCCATTCCGCCCCCCTTTCCCCACCTTATACAAACTTTGAGCTAGAGTCACCAAATTTGGTATGAAGGTAGCATTTGACATTCCACAAGGATCTGCAGCAAAAATTTGGATGCCACGCCCAACCATACCGCCCCCAGCCCCCCTTTCCCCACTTTATACAAACTTTGAGATAGAGTCACCAAATTTGGTATGAAGGTAGCATTTGACATTCCACAAGGATCTGCAGCAAAAATTTGGATGCCACGCCCAACCATACCGCCCCCAGCCCCCCTTTCCCCACTTTATACAAACTTTGAGCTAGAGTCACCAAATTTGTTATGAAGATAGCAATTGACATCCCACAATGATCTGCATCAAAAATTTGGATGCAATTCCACCCATACCGCCCCCAGCCCCCCTTTCCCCACTTTATACAAACTTCGAGCTAGAGTCACCATATTTGGTATGAAGATAGCAATTGACATTCCACAAAGATCTGCATCAAAAATTTGGATGCAATTCCACCCATACCGCCCCCAGCCCCCCTTTCCCCACTTTATACAAACTTCGAGCTAGAGTCACCATATTTGGTATGAAGATAGCAATTGACATCCCACATGGAAATTTTTAATACTGGTATCGAGTATACCGCAGTCAGTTGCGTCCGACTGCAACGTTTCCACTTGTTTTTCTTGTTTTTCTTAGGCAAATAATACAAATATGCACCAAGTTTAATCAAATTATTGGTTGTTAAGGCGTTTGCTGAAATTCTTAATAATAGAGAAAGGTCAATGAATGCCATGGCGAATGCTACGCATACAATTAAATATGTCATGTAGAAATACAAAACCACTAACACTAGCCAGCCCAAACAAAATAACAAAAATCAGTAGAAATCCTAGCAAAACAGCATACATATATAAATATATATGAATGTGGGTATAATGCATATCTTCACTAAGGCAACGTCGCAAAAATGATAAAAAATGATAATACGTGTGACGCATACACGCTCATATGTTTATACAAGCAAAATACTCAGAGCATGGCTGGCTGGCTGTGCTATGAGGGAAAAGAAGCGTATAACAGTCGCCAAGCCGAGTGGCTTGATAATCGGGCATGAAATGCGTTGGCAGAGAAAAAAGCAGCAGCAGCGCTTTGTGAGAGAGGTGTCGCCACGATTGCCTATTCCAACTTCATTAATTAAATCTAGTGCAATAGGCTTGGATGACGTCAACCCAAAATTCCTTAAAATAATATTACCGCATATAACTAGTCATATTACGCACATAATAAATACGGCAATTACAACAAGTTCTTTTCCCGACCAGTGAAAAGCAGCTAAGGGAGGTCATGAATACAGACCAATCTCAATACTGCCCTTCTTGTCAAAAGTTTTTGAGCAGCTAATTGCACAACAAATTAAAAAGTTCCTTGAGCTAAATTTACTTTTAAGCCAAAAACAATCGGGGTTCAGATCGAACAGAAGCTGTACCACAGCACTTATAAAAATAATTGAAGACATAAAAAAACACTTGGATAATAGTGAAGTAACGTTTTTGACACTACTTGATTTTAGTAAAGCTTTTGACACGGTCAACCACGAGATACTATTGACAAAGTTGCACAAGATGTACAATTTTTCCTCGAGAGCAACAAAACTATTACGTTCATACCTCACTAACAGAAGTCAAGCCGTTGTTATAGCTGAAAATAAATCGGACCATATATTTGTTGCTCGGGGTGTTTCGCAGGGATCGGTTCTGGGGCCACTACCTTTTACAATATATGTTAATGATTTGCCTGATGTCCTGACTAGATGTGAAGTCCATATGTATGCTGATGATGTTCAAATGTATGTGAGTCGTCCATTATGTCAACTTAACGAATGTATAAATATGTGTAATAATGGTTTAATATCTGTTAGTAAATGGGCACGAGAAAACGGGCTGGCCTTAAATCTGGCTAAATCGAAGTGCCTTGTAATATATAAGAAGCCTTTGAGCACAAATAATTTAAACAAGCTTAATATAGATGGAATTGAAATAAATTATGTAGACAAAACATACAATTTAGGAGTAACATTGAACAAAACACTTTCTTGGACCGATCATGTAAATAAAACTGTTGGTAAAGTCTACGGTACCCTAAGGCAACTTTCCTTAACCCAACGCTTCATGCCAGTCAGCATTAAGACAACCATAGCAAAAGCAACGGTTGCACCCATACTAATGTATGGTATTGAAATTTTTGGCAATGGAAGTTTAGCTAGCCAAAATAAATTAAAAGTGGCACTAAATAACATAGCTCGCTATGTATTTAATTTAAAAAGAAACGAACAGCCACGCAAATAAATTATTTGACTTGTCTTTAACCAACCTAATTAACTATAAGATTTTAATTCTTCTCCATAAGATTATATATACCAAGCAGCCTGAATATCTTTTTAGCAATCCTAGATTTAGCACGTCCCAGAGAACCAATAACATAGTTTGCTTAAGAACAAAACTTGCCTGTTCTGAAAGGCAGTTTTACATCTGGGCTGTTCGCCTTTGGAACCAGTTACCTACTCAATTAAAGACCATTAAAGACGCATCTCAATTTAGTAATAAGTTAAAAGCACACTATAGAGAAGTAATGTAAAAATAATATATTTAAACTATAATAATATTAACGGAAATGTTAGTAATAATAATAATAATAATAGTAAAAATAATAACAATAATAATAATAATAATAATAATTATAATAATAATGATAGTAATAATAGTAAGTAATAATAATAGTAATAATAATTATAGAAAAATGCGAACAAAAGAATTATAAGATTGTAATGACTAGCGCACTAAATTATAAGTTGTTAAACTTGTAGCGTTAGGAACAAAAACACAAATAATAAATAAATATGTATATGTTGAATTTTTTCTTCGGTGCAGCTTCTTCTTGGTCTAGTTGGCTGCCTTGGTGCGGTCAGCGTTGCCGGTGAAGGTCATCGCACAGGCCGGGGTGTATAGTGGTCCAGGGCAGTCTTCTGGGCACTTCGGTTGTTGTTTTGGAAGCTTCTTTGTTTCTGGCTGTGGATGTTTTTGAATGTTAGAAATGTTCTTTATATTGCGAGTAGAAGGTGTTTTGTTCTGTGCTTTAATTCTTTAGACTGTTCTGTGAGATATTCTAACTCATCAGATAGTTTTTTTGTTATATAGCAACTTGCATATCTCAGATTTGCTTTTTTTTATACGCAGCTGTATGCCGCCCCGATTTCTTGGTTTTTTCTTTAAAGTTGTTTCGTTATGATTTGAGATCCACTCCAGTTAATCCAATAAAGCCAATTTCCAGCGATGTTCCGTACAATTTCCAGTCAATCCAAACCAGTAAAAATTTGAAATCCAATTTTCATTGCTGCTGTGTTGCCGTTGCTGCTGTTGCTGTTGTATTTAATGCAATTTTTGCATATTTGCAGCTCTTGTTGTTATTGATTTGAATTCGGTACACTGTACATATGTATTATTTGTGTTGTTTTAGTTGAGGGACTCAATCCGAGTCACGGTCGCCATATGCGTTTACCTTCGGTAACGAGTATAAAAAGGTATGTATTCATACAGCATTTAGAGTGGCATCTCTTTTTCTGCGTGCGCGTATGTGTGATTTAAGAGTCCGCGTTTTCTAGATTAATTTAATTTTGATTTTTTAGCCATTTACAATTCTGAAATGTCCACATGCATAAATTAATAAATAATTAGGTTTCGAAGAACTCGGGAGGTCATCCAACAATAACGGAGTCATTTGCTGAGTCTTTTAATGGTCAGTAAGCTAAAATGTGTTATCTGGTTAATTTAACTTTTTATTCATTTTAGAAAATGGAGATAGGACAAATGGGATCACGGAAGCCATTGCCTTCATGATTTGCAAGGATGACATACTTGTCCGGTGCGTTGAAAAAGAAATGTGTGCCGCAATTTAAAATTCCTGACCGGTCCAACGCAAGTATTAAAGAATTTCAAGTGTCGTATACTATTTACTATGAAATCAATAGACTTTTCTAAATATCTACTTATAGTTTTTTCAAGATAACAACATTAATAATTTTCAAAACATTAAAAAACCAATAAAGGTGTTGATGACCCTCCAAAAACTGCATCCAAAGTTTGGATGCCACGCCCACCAATACCGCACTAGCCACCCCCATCTGCCCCAACGCTTCGTCAAAAACGGGAATGCGTGTATCTTCCAGAGTAGTGGAGCTAGAGCCACCAAATTTGGTAGGAAGATAGCTGGCAACAACCCCAAAAGAATTGCATCAAAGTTTTGGAGCCACGCACACCCATTCCGCCCCCAGCCCCCCGCATTTTAAAGTCAAAAAAGCCTATATCTCCCACAGTTTTTGAGCTATAGCCACCAAATTTGGTGCCAAGATAGGTGATGATGACCCCCCAAAAACTGCATCCAAAGTTTGGATGCCACGCCCACCAATACCGCCCTAGCCACCCCCATCTGCCCCAACGCTTCGTCAAAAACGGGAATGCGTGTATATTCCAGAGTAGTGGAGCTAGAGCCACCAAACTTGGTAGGAAGATAGCTGGCAACGACCCCCAACAATCTGCATCAAAGTTTTGGAGCCTAGCCCATCCATTCCGCCCCCCTTTCCCCACCTTATACAAACTTTGAGCTAGAGTCACCAAATTTGGTATGAAGGTAGCATTTGACATTCCACAAGGATCTGCAGCAAAAATTTGGATGCCACGCCCAACCATACCGCCCCCAGCCCCCCTTTCCCCACTTTATACAAACTTTGAGCTAGAGTCACCAAATTTGGTATGAAGGTAGCATTTGACATTCCACAAGGATCTGCAGCAAAAATTTGGATGCCACGCCCAACCATACCGCCCCCAGCCCCCCTTTCCCCACTTTATACAAACTTTGAGCTAGAGTCACCAAATTTGTTATGAAGATAGCAATTGACATCCCACAAAGATCTGCATCAAAAATTTGGATGCAATTCCACCCATACCGCCCCCAGCCCCCCTTTCCCAACTTTATACAAACTTCGAGCTAGAGTCACCATATTTGGTATGAAGATAGCAATTGACATTCCACAAAGATCTGCATCAAAAATTTGGGTGCAATGCCACCCATACCGCCCCCAGCCCCCTTTTCCCCACTTTATACAAACTTCGAGCTAGAGTCACCATATTTGGTATGAAGATAGCAATTGACATCCCACATGGATGGGCATCAAAATTTTTAATACTGGTATCGAGTATACCGCAGTCGGTTGCGTCCGACTGCAACGCTTCCACTTGTTTTTCTTGTTTTTCTTAGGCAAATAATACAAATATGCACCAAGTTTGATCAAATTATTGGTTGTTAAGGCGTTTGCTGAAATTCTTAATAATAGAGAAAGGTCAATGAATGCCATGGCAAATGCTACGCATACAATTAAATATGTCATGTAGAAATACAAAACCACTAACACTAGCCAGCCCAAACAAAATAACAAAAATCAGTAGAAATCCTAGCAAAACAGCATACATATATAAATATATATGAATGTGGGTATAATGCATATCTTCACTAAGGCAACGTCGCAAAAATGATAAAAATGATAATACGTGTGACGTATACACGCTCATATGTTTATACAAGCAAAATACTCAGAGCATGGCTGGCTGGCTGTGCTATGAGGGAAAAGAAGCGTATAACAGTCGCCAAGCCGAGTGGCTTGATAATCGGGCATGAAATGCGTTGGCAGAGAAAAAAGCAGCAGCAGCGCTTTGTGAGAGAGGTGTCGCCACGATTGCCTATTCCAACTGGCAGTCAGAATTTGGCCTCATGACGACTCTATATAAGTTCTATTCTTGTTGATTTAAATGTACCAGTGACTAACTGTAATACATATCTAAGTTCTGTGTCGTTCAATAATTGCAGTAACGTTTTTGATTTTATATGTGTCAGTCCATGTGAGGTGTTGTCAGCTATGTCATTAATTAAATCTAGTGCAATAGGCTTGGATGACGTCAACCCAAAATTCCTTAAAATAATATTACCGCATATAACTAGTCATATTACGCACATAATAAATACGGCAAATACAACAAGTTCTTTTCCCGACCAGTGAAAAGCAGCTAAGGGAGGTCATGAATACAGACCAATCTCAATACTGCCCTTCTTGTCAAAAGTTTTTGAGCAGCTAATTGCACAACAAATTAAAAAGTTCCTTGAGCTAAATTTACTTTTAAGCCAAAAACAATCGGGGTTCAGATCGAACAGAAGCTGTACCACAGCACTTATAAAAATAATTGAAGACATAAAAAAACACTTGGATAATAGTGAAGTAACGTTTTTGACACTACTTGATTTTAGTAAAGCTTTTGACACGGTCAACCACGAGATACTATTGACAAAGTTGCACAAGATGTACAATTTTTCCTCGAGAGCAACAAAACTATTACGTTCATACCTCACTAACAGAAGGCAAGCCGTTGTTGTAGCTGAAAATAAATCGGACCATAGATTTGTTGCTCGGGGTGTTTCGCAGGGATCGGTTCTGGGGCCACTACTTTTTACAATATATGTTAATGATTTGCCTGATGTCCTGACTAGATGTGAAGTCCATATGTATGTAAGGTAGCCCTGTACACAGAGGTTGGCAACTCCCTCATAAGGAGTAGGTTGGCAACGCTTAACGAGTGGGCATCGGTAGAGAGGGCAGTCGAAAAGTAGCAGCCGCGAACGCAAGACGAAGCAAGAGAATTTGATTGAAAGTCGCGTATTAGTTTTATTCATTTCCTTGTTTACCGTATGGATTAATATTAATAAACTATATTTTGATAATAAACATCTTACATTTGGGGGCTCAACCGGGATCAATGCCGTTTACAAGTGAAAACGATTAAAACGCAGTGAAAGTTGACAGTTGTTGGTGCAATTTGTTGTAATTCCAAAAAAGTCGTACAGTTGAACAGTTGTGGAATTGCATTAAATGTGCCGAAATTATTAAGTTGTAAACGTCGTATAAACAGTTGCAAAAAGTCGAAAAAGTTGTGAAATTCATGTTGTAGGGCGTCGCGTCAGTAGGAAATTTCCATAAGCCCGGAAGAATTTGAAAGAAGCTGCAGTTGTGTGTATGTGTGTGCATCGGGGTGCGCAACATACATAAAAATAAGTAGAGACTCAAATAACGGATCAAAGAACGAGTGGAAGGAATGTCGAAAACACCACGTACGCCAAAGAATAACTCAAAAGTGAAGAACGCAATAGAAGTTGCGAACGGGAGTATAGTGGAAGAGGAGAAAGACAAGGCCATGGCCGCGAAAATATAGCAGAAGTGAACGACAAAGTCGAACAGCTGTTGCAGCTGTTAGCGTTGAAAGTTGAAGCAGATGAGAGGAAAGAAAGTCGAGTAAAATTATCGGTTGATGGTTTTGAGAAAATCATAAGTGACTTTGATGGCGCGTCAATTCCTGTAAAAAAATGGTTTGAAATTTTTGAGCGGAATGCTGATGCGTACGAGCTGCCGGAAAAACAGAGATATGTTCAAGCGCGAAATAAAATGACCAGTGCTGCCAGATTGTTTTTAGAGTCAGAATGCGTTTCAGACTATGCAACACTGAAAAGCGCATTAATAAATGAATTTGAGCGACAGCAGAACAGTGCAGAAATTCATGATTTGTTGCGTGAACGGAAAAAATTAAAGTCGGAATCGTTTCATGAATACTTGTTGAACATGAAAAGGCTAGCCAGTGTCGGTAACATTGAAGAGTCAGCTGTTCTGCGTTACATAGTTGATGGACTGCAGATAAAAAATGAATTCAAAGTTGGCATGTATCGGTGTGTGACGTACAAAGACTTGAAAGGAGAGTACGATTTATACGAGCTGGTTCAAGATAGGAGCAAGAGTCACACTGATCAAAGAAGCAGTGAGAAAAATAAAGCGCTAAATACAGAGAAAGTAGATGAAAAGAAGAAAGAGTATTGTTTCAACTGCGGATCAACGGAACATAAAAAGAGAGCGTGTACAGCAGAAACTAAATGCTTCAGTTGCAACGAGAATGGACATATTTCACGCGACTGTCCAAAAAAAGGACGTAATGTGAGAATCATTGCCGAACAAGGACGTATGAAGGCAATGCTCATAAACGGGATTGAAGTCGAATGCCTAGTGGACACGGGAGCAGACGTGTCACTTATTAATGAGTGTGTACTGAAGAGGCTGAAAGGAGTTAAGATGTCTAGTAGTGCGTCGGTATTGAGAGGCCTAGGGAATACCAGCACGAAGCCGATGGGATGTTTTGTTGCAGACATTGAGGTTGACCAAGTAAAGACGGGACATACATTTTTTGTTGTCGAAAGTTGCAAGCTGAACTGCGCGGTAATATTGGGATTTGATTTTATAAAGAAATTCAATTTTACAGCTGACGAGCATGGTTTTAAATTTTACGAAACTGACCAAAAAGAGAAATCTGACAAAAAATGTCTGCTGGTCTATAATGTCGCAGAGGATTCAAACGCGTTTATAGTCCCTCAAAAATATCAGCAGTCTGTTAAAAAAATGATCGAATGCAGTTATAAGTCGCCAGCAGTAAAGATGCAGTGTCCGATAGAGATGAAAATTGTGCCAGATGGAATAGTGAAGCCGTTTCACCAGTCGCCCAGTCGTTTACCGGAAGAAGAAGCAAAAGCCGTAGCACAACAAGTGGATATGTGGCTCGAACAGGGTATTGTTCGCAAATCGACGTCGCACGTTGCAAGCAGAGTTGTTGTGGTCAAAAAGAAAGATCAATCTTTGAGAGTATGCGTTGACTATCGAAAATTGAATAGTATGGTGTTGCAAGATCGTTTTCCGGTGCCGATAATTGAAGATGTAATTCAGAGACTTAAAGCTGCCAAGTTGTTCACAATCATGGATCTGGAAAATGGATTCTTTCATGTACCAGTAGAGGAAAGCAGTAAAGCGTATACAGCATTTGTTACTCGAGAAGGGCTTTTCGAGTTCAATAAAGCGCCGTTTGGTTTTCAAAACTCTCCAGCCGCGTTTATAAGATTTGTCAACCATATCTTTCAACATTTGATCAACGAGGATACGATGCAGCTATACATGGACGATATAATTATATACGCCAAAGATGTTGACGAATGCATGCAGAAAACACAGCGAGTGTTGGAGTTGGCAGCTACATATAACCTAAAAATAAAGTGGAAAAAATGTAGTTTTTTGCAGGAGCGGATAAATTTTCTGGGCCATGTCATCGAAGACGGAAAAATCTGGCCAGGTACAGAGAAGATTGCAGCTGTTAGCCGTTTCGCCACACCGAAGAATATCAAAGCCGTTCAAGCGTTTTTGGGTCTTACTGGATTCTTTCGTAAGTTTGTGCCGCAGTACGCGCAAGTTGCACGGCCACTCACAGAGCTGCTAAAGAAAGAAGCTGAATTTAAGATTGGACCCGAAGAGTTGCAGTCTATACAGAAGTTGAAAAGTTTATTGACACGGGAGCCGGTCTTACGAATTTATGAAAGAGATGCACGAACAGAGCTGCATACAGATGCATGCAAAGATGGATACGGAGCAGTACTGTTGCAGGAGTTTGAAAGAAGGTTGCACCCGATTTATTTTTGGAGCAAGAAGACATCGCAAGCTGAATCAAAGCAGCACAGTTATATTCTAGAAGTAAAAGCGGCCTATTTGGCACTAAAGCAATTCAGGCATTATCTGCTGGGAATCAAGTTCAAGTTGGTAACGGACTGCATCGCTTTCAAACAGACTACGAGTAAGCTGGATGTTCCGAGAGAAGTCGCGCAGTGGATACTACATTTGCAGGATTTTGATGTACAAATGGAGCATCGAGCAGCAGAAAAGATGAGACATGTGGACTACCTAAGCCGATACCCTCTGCAGGTTTACAATGTTTATACAGAGCTGACGGTGCGCCTAAAGAAAGCGCAGCAAACAGATGAGCACGTGAAAGCAGTCGTCAAGATTTTGGAAAGTGGCCCTTACGAGAACTATAAGCTGAAAGGTGGCTTGCTTTTTAAAGAAGTTGCAGGAGACGAGTTGTTGGTGGTGCCGAAGCAGATGGAGCGGGAGGTGATCAGAAATGCGCACGAAGATGGTCACTTCGCCACTCAAAAAACAATGCACAGCGTACAACAGCAGTTTTACATCCCACATCTGGAAGGTAAAGTAGCCAGCGTCATTGCTAATTGTATCAGTTGTATCATTCACAGCAGAAAGTTAGGAAAGCAAGAAGGCTTCTTGCATTGCATTGAGAAGGGTGATGTACCACTTCATACGTTGCACGTGGATCACATGGGGCCCATAGATGCCACGTCGAAGCAGTATAAATTCATATTTGCAGTTGTCGACGGATTCTCCAAATTTGTATGGCTGTTCACAACGAAGTCAACAGGTCACGAAGAAGTCATAAAAAAGCTGAACGAGTGGTCAGGTGTGTTCGGATTTCCGAAGCGCATTGTAAGCGACAGAGGCGTCGCTTTTACATCGAATGCTTTTGCTGAGTTTGCTAAAGAGAATATGGTAGAACACGTCTGGTCTACTACAGGAGTCGCCAGAGGAAATGGCCAGATTGAGCGAGTGAATCGTTCAATCCTGTCCATCATTGCAAAGCTGTCAGCGGAGGAGCCGTCAAAATGGTTTAAATACGTTGCACAGGTGCAGAGGGCGATCAACTCACATATACACGCCACTACAAAGTCATCGCCGTTCGAACTGATGTTCGGAACCAAGATGAATACCAAAGTTGAGGACCGTTTGCTGGAGCTGCTAAACCAAGAGCTGATTGTGCAGTTCAATGATGATCGAGCAAAGTTGCGAGCTGAAGCCAAAATCAATATCGAGCGGGCTCAGAAAATATATAAGCAGAACCACGACAAGAAGCGCCGTCCCGAGCAGGGATATCAGCTAGGCGATCTCGTCGCCATTAAGAGGACGCAGTTCGTCGCAGGTCGCAAGTTGGCCAGTTTATATTTGGGGCCATACGAAATCACTAAAATTAAGCGGCATGGGCGCTACGACGTCAGAAAAGCAGACAAGAACGCCGAAGGACCAGGTGTTACAGCAACTAGCTGTGACAATATCAAACTGTGGAAGTACGTGGTAGAGAACGAAGAGCTGTTGTCATCCGGGACGGATGATGATCAGGAGGGCCGAATGTAAGGTAGCCCTGTACACAGAGGTTGGCAACTCCCTCATAAGGAGTAGGTTGGCAACGCTTAACGAGTGGGCATCGGTAGAGAGGGCAGTCGAAAAGTAGCAGCCGCGAACGCAAGACGAAGCAAGAGAATTTGATTGAAAGTCGCGTATTAGTTTTATTCATTTCCTTGTTTACCGTATGGATTAATATTAATAAACTATATTTTGATAATAAACATCTTACATGTATGCTGATGATGTTCAAATGTATGTGAGTCGTCCATTATGTCAACTTAACGAATGTATAAATATGTGTAATAATGGTTTAATATCTGTTAGTAAATGGGCACGAGAAAACGGGCTGGCCTTAAATCTGGCTAAATCGAAGTGCCTTGTAATATATAAGAAGCCTTTGAGCACAAATAATTTAAACAAGCTTAATATAGATGGAATTGAAATAAATTATGTAGACAAAACATACAATTTAGGAGTAACATTGAACAAAACACTTTCTTGGACCGATCATGTAAATAAAACTGTTGGTAAAGTCTACGGTACCCTAAGGCAACTTTCCTTAACCCAACGCTTCTTGCCAGTCAGCATTAAGACAACCATAGCAAAAGCAACGGTTGCACCCATACTAATGTATGGTATTGAAATTTTTGGCAATGGAAGTTTAGCTAGCCAAAATAAATTAAAAGTGGCACTAAATAACATAGCTCGCTATGTATTTAATTTAAAAAGAAACGAACAGCCACGCAAATAAATTATTTGACTTGTCTTTAACCAACCTAATTAACTATAAGATTTTAATTCTTCTCCATAAGATTATATATACCAAGCAGCCTGAATATCTTTTTAGCAATCCTAGATTTAGCACGTCCCAGAGAACCAATAACATAGTTTGCTTAAGAACCAAACTTGCCTGTTCTGAAAGGCAGTTTTACATCTGGGCTGTTCGCCTTTGGAACCAGTTACCTACTCAATTAAAGACCATTAAAGACGCATCTCAATTTAGTAATAAGTTAAAAGCACACTATAGAGAAGTAATGTAAAAATAATATATTTAAACTATAATAATATTAACGGAAATGTTAGTAATAATAATAATAATAATAGTAAAAATAATAACAATAATAATAATAATAATAATTATAATAATAATGATAGTAATAATAGTAAGTAATAATAATAGTAATAATAATTATAGAAAAATGCGAACAAAAGAATTATAAGATTGTAATGACTAGCGCACTAAATTATAAGTTGTTAAACTTGTAGCGTTAGGAACAAAAACACAAATAAATAAATAAATATGTATATGTTGAATTTTTTCTTCGGTGCAGCTTCTTCTTGGTCTAGTTGGCTGCCTTGGTGCGGTCAGCGTTGCCGGTGAAGGTCATCGCACAGGCCGGGGTGTATAGTGGTCCAGGGCAGTCTTCTGGGCACTTCGGTTGTTGTTTTGGCAGCTTCTTTGTTTCTGGCTGTGGATGTTTTTGAATGTTAGAAATGTTCTTTATATTGCGAGTAGAAGGTGTTTTGTTTTGTGCTTTTAATTCTTTAGACTGTTCTGTTAGATATTCTAACTCATCAGATAGTTTTTTTGTTATATAGCAACTTGCATATCTCAGATTTGCTTTTTTTTATACGCAGCTGTATGCCGCCCCGATTTCTTGGTTTTTTCTTTAAAGTTGTTTCGTTATGATTTGAGATCCACTCCAGTTAATCCAATAAAGCCAATTTCCAGCGATGTTCCGTACAATTTCCAGTCAATCCAATCCAGTAAAAATTTGAAATCCAATTTTCATTGCTGCTGTGTTGCCGTTGCTGCTGTTGCTGTTGTATTTAATGCAATTTTTGCATATTTGCAGCTCTTGTTGTTATTGATTTGAATTCGGTACACTGTACATATGTATTATTTGTGTTGTTTTAGTTGAGGGACTCAATCCGAGTCACGGTCGCCATATGCGTTTACCTTCGGTAACGAGTATAAAAAGGTATGTATTCATACAGCATTTAGAGTGGCATCTCTTTTTCTGCGTGCGCGTATGTGTGATTTAAGAGTCCGCGTTTTCTAGATTAATTTAATTTTGATTTTTTAGCCATTTACAATTCTGAAATGTCCACATGCATAAATTAATAAATAATTAGGTTTCGAAGAACTCGGGAGGTCATCCAACAATAACGGAGTCATTTGCTGAGTCTTTTAATGGTCAGTAAGCTAAAATGTGTTATCTGGTTAATTTAACTTTTTATTCATTTTAGAAAATGGAGATAGGACAAATGGGATCACGGAAGCCATTGCCTTCATGATTTGCAAGGATGACATACTTGTCCGGTGCGTTGAAAAATAAATGTGTGCCGCAATTTAAAATTCCTTACCGGTCCAACGCAAGTATTAAAGAATTTCAAGTGTCGTATACTATTTACTATGAAATCAATAGACTTTTCTAAATATCTACTTATAGTTTTTTCAAGATAACAACATTAATAATTTTCAAAACATTAAAAAACCAATAAAGGTGTTGATGACCCTCCAAAAACTGCATCAAAAGTTTGGATGCCACGCCCGCCAATACTGCCCGAGCGGCCCCCATCTGCCCCAACGCTTCGTCAAAAACGGGAATGCGTGTATCTTCCAGAGTTGTCAGGCTAGAGCCACCAAATTTGGTAGGAAGATAGCTGGCAACGACCCCAAAAATCTTCATCACAGTTATGGAGCCACGCCCACCTCTCCCCTTTACCCACTTTTTACAAACTTTTGGCTAGAGTCACCAAGTTTGGTATGAACATAGCAATTGACATCCCACATTGATCTGCAGAAAAAATTTGGATGCCACGCCCATCCATACCGCCCCCAGCCCCCCTTTCCCTACTTTTTACAATTTTCGAGCTAGAGTCACCAAATTTGGTATGAAGATAGCAATTGACATTCCACATAAATCTGCATTACAAATTTGGATGCCACATCCACCCATACTGCCCACAGCCCCCCTTTCCCAACCTTTTACAAACTTCGAGTTAGAGTCACCAAATTTTGAATGAAGATAGAAATTGACATTCCACAAAGATCTGCATCACAAATTTGGATGCCACACCCACCCAATCGGCCCCCTGCCCCCCTCTCCACAGCTTTTACAAACTTTGAGCTAGAGTCACAAAATTTGGTATGAAGATAGCTGGTTGCATCCCCATCTGCATCGGAAATCCTTTAAGGCAGCGTACACCCCTGCCCCATCCGTACCCCTTTGCAATCAGGCCTGTTTTTACCTGTTTTAATACTGGTATCGAGTATACCGCAGTCGGTTGCGTCCGACTGCAACGTTTCCACTTGTTTGTTTTAAACTAGTCGTGAGGTGATAAAACGAAGAGATTATTTCTGTTAATTTAATTATAAGAAGAAAATGGGACATAAACTAACATAAGACAGTCGGTTTCAATTAAAGAATGATTTTTCAATTATTGGAATAAAAACATCGAAAACATCGATTTTGCAGTTTTACATCTAAGCGCAAACAAAAATAATTCTGAGCAAGAACTCGAGAGCTTCCATTCGGCTCGACACCTGAAGTGCTATGGGAGCACTCAGAAAGTTTTTTACAAAAATGTACAGCATAGGCGTTCCAAACAAGCCCCGTAAGCAATGATTGTTCTATAAAACTTTAGACTAACTGCCAATTACCAAATATGCGATTTTTGGCGAGCGAAAAACGCATTACAGAGCAAGATCAAAAACGACGTTAAATTTTATTACATTGGAACCCCGGTTAAGGTACGCAGTTGTTTCTAGCACCTTGTTCGTTATGCAAAACGTTCGTTATGCAAAACGTTCGTTAAGCCAAACCATTATTCTCATATAAATCGATGTAAACTAAAATAATGCATTCCAGATCGAAAAAAATACACTTTTATGTTTCAATTTGAACTTTTATTGAAAGTAATATGAAATATTGACAAAATACACCAATATATTTTAAGTTCAGTTTTTATTGAAATAAATATGATTGAAACGTTTAAAAATTTTTAAGGAACTGAAAATTGGTTAGGCGCAAGAAGACAATTTGAATTGGACAAAAGAAAGAATTTAGAGTAGAAAATTTTGTTGATAATTGGTACATGCATACCTAGTTTGTTTTTAAACAAAAAATTGTCACTGCTTGAGTATTCCAATCATTAATCAAGAACAGAGTTGAGTGTGTTTTCTCGCTCCCTCTTTTCATTATGTGCCAATGGAATACATTTTTTTTTTTTGCGGAAAGCCTGAAAGTGTCAACACTTTTTTGCGAGCTCTGCATGAAATTAAGGTTCCCTCCTATTTCGTTGGTCGCTATGCGAAACTTTGTTCGTTATGGGAATCTTTTTTCCAATCAATCAACTGCGGTATACTCGTTAGCAGTATTAAAACCAGTAAAGAGAGGACTGATTGCATAGGGGTATGGATAAGGCAGTAGTGAAAGGGAAGGGGAGGGGGCTGGGGGCGTCAAAATTGATGCTGCAGTTCTTTGTGGAATGTCAATTGCTCTCTTCATACCAAATTTGGTGACTCTAGCTCAAAGTTTGTAAAAGGTGGGGAAAAGGGGGCTGCGGGCGGAATGAGTGGGCGTGGTATCGAAATTTTTGCTACAGATCTATGTGGAATATCAATTGCTGTGTTTATACCAAATTTGATGACTCTAGCTCAAACTATGTAATAGCTGGGGATATGGGGGCTGTGCCGGAATGGATGTGTGGCGTCCAAATTTTTGCTGCAGATCTTTGTGGAATGTCAATTGCTATCTTCATACCAAATTTGGTGACTCTAGCTCAATGTTTGTATAAATTGAAGGGGGGCTGGGGGCGGTATGGGTGGGCGTGGCAACCAAATTTATGATGCAGATCTTTGTGGAATGTCAGTTTCTATCTTTATGCCAAGTTTGGTGACTCTAGCTCAAAGTTTGTATAAACAGGCGGAAATAGGGCTGGGGCGGCATGGGTGGGATTGGCATCCAAATTTTTGATGCAGATTTATGGTGGTATGTTAATTTCTATCTGCATACCAAATTTGGTGACTCTAGCTCAAAGTTTGTAAAAGGTGGAGAAAGGGGGGCTGGAGGGCGGTATGGGTGGGATTGGCATCCAAATTTTTGATGCAGATCTTTGTGGTGTGTCAATTGCTATCTTCATATCAAATTTGGTGACTAACTCAAAGTTTGTATGAGGTGGGGAAAGAAGGGCTGGTGGCGGTATGGCTGGGTGTAGCATCCAAATATTTTATGCAGATCTTTGTGGAATGTCAATTGCTATCTTCAAACCGATTTGGTGACTCTAGCTCGAAGTTTTTAAAAAATCGTGAAAGGGGGGCGGGGGCTGGGGCTGGGGACGGAATGGGTGGGCGTGGATCCAAAACTTTGATGCAGTTGTTTGGGGGCTGCTAGTAGCTATCTGCTTACCAAATTTGGTAGTTCTAGCTGTAAGGATGTGCGACATATGTGGATCTATCGGTTTTGAGTTATCGCATTTATCGATTTGCCAGCCCCCCAGTTATCGTTGATAACTTGACCATCTTGACACTTTAATTTACTATCCCATAGATAATGAGAATTGGAAAGTTTCCAGTCTCGAGCTTGAAGGGTGTGGAAAAAAGTTGCAAACATACAGACGGACAGACGGTCAGTAGGACAGACGGTCAGACGGACGGACAACAGTACGGACATTGCACAAAACCAATATACTCTTTACCTTCGGTAACGAGTATAAAAAGGTATGTATTCATACAGCATTTAAAGTGGCATCTTTTTTTCTGCGTGCGCGTATGTGTGATTTAAGAGTCCGCGTTTTCTAGATTAATTTAATTTTGATTTTTTAGCCATTTAAAATTCTGAAATGCCACATGCATAAATTAATAAATAATTAGGTTTCGAAGAACTCGGGAGGTCATCCAACAATAACGGAGTCATTTGCTGAGTCTTTTAATGGTCAGTAAGCTAAAATGTGTTATCTGGTTAATTTAACTTTTTATTCATTTTAGATAAAGGAGATAGGACAAATGGGATCACGGAAGCCATTGCCATCATGATTTGCAAGGATGACATGCTTGTCCACCGTTGAAAAAGAAGCTCTAACACACCTTCTTAAGAAATGTGTGCCGCAATTTAAAATTCCTGACCGGTCCAACGCAAGTATTAAAGAATTTCAAGTGTCGTATACTATTTACTATGAAATCAATAGACTTTTCTAAATATCTACTTGTCGGAGGGAGATTAATTATTTGAATTGCGTGCTCAACTTTTAAGGCAAATTGATCAGTGCTATAAAAGCCGGGATGCTTTTGGTGTTGGACAGCACTAATATGGTGGGACGACAGCATATGCTGTCGTCAGTGTGGCTCAGTGTTAGGTTGAGGGAAAGAGATGACTATAACGGTCTTGTCGACGTTGAAGAAGAAGAGAACTGACGTACAGTCTCAGTAAAATTACAATATTGAAACACTCAACACGCACGCTGAGACTCGCTCCACTTAATTAGTTTGCAATAATAATAAAAATGGCCGAAACAAATCCTGATCAGCCACCACTGGCTGAACAAAACGATAGTTCTTCGATATCAGAAGTGGGATCTAACTCCCGACCAACAATCTTTGAGTCGCAGTTATGTGTGTTGTTGGAGCAGCAAAATCAGAACTTTCTGGAACTTGCAAAAACTTTGCAAGCGTCGTCTGGACAGCCCTTACAAAATGGCGGCATCGTGTTGCCGAAATTCAACTCAGACGCAGCTGGTGCTGATGCTAACCAGTGGTGTGCAACTGTAGACATCATTTTGAGCGAAAGGCCTTTGCAAGGCAGTGCGTTAATTTTGGCGTTGACGAAATCTCTTGAAGGAAGCTCTTCACAGTGGCTATCCCAGGTTTGCTATTCCGGCATAACGTGGCAACAATTTAGACAATTGTTCAAGCAGCGGTACGAAAATACTGAGACACCGGCGGCAACAATTCTCAATCTACTAAATAGCCGACCAAATGCTGGAGAGTGTCTCGCTGTTTATGCAAGCCGAAAAACAACGTCTCTTCTCACAAAATGGCGTAATATGGACAAAGAAGAAATTGCCGCGTCTGTTGTACTTGGGCATTTGGCAAATTTTGACAGTCGTTTGCCACGAGTAGCTTATACTGCAAACATTCACAGCAGACGTGATTTGAAGTCTGAGTTACAAGTTTTTTCGTTGGAAAAAAAGCGATCACACTTTTTGGACGAAGAGTCGAGTGCTAAGCGTTTTAAATCTTCGGCAATTAAGTGTCACTCCTGTGGCAAGCTCGGGCACAAAAGGGCTGAATGCAGGTCGAAGAAGCATTCATCTTCTGGTGAGGATCGTCGAGTTGATCATGGGTTGACACAGCGTTCTAAGATCAACGTAACATGCTATCGTTGTCATGAACCCGGTCACATCGCGACGCAATGCCCCAAGAGTGTTACTGGAAGAGAAGCCGAAGCTCGCACACCCAAGCGAGTTGATTTACTCCTCTTACTCGAGTAAGTACAGGTAAAATGAGTATCCGCTTAACAGAGCCGACCAAGACTGTTCAAAGGCGTCCGTATCGATTCAGTCCCAGTGAAAGAGAGTTACTAAGAGCAAAAGTCAAAGAACTAGTAGAGTATAATGTTGTAAGAGCTAGCAGTTCACCTTATGCTAGTCCCGCATTATTGGTGAAAAAGAAGAATGGGTCTGTAAGGCTTTGTGTAGATTATCGTGAATTGAACAGAAACACAGTTGCTGATAAGTTTCCATTACATTTGATATCCGACCAGATAGCTAGATTGCGAGGAGCTAAATTCTTTACTTGCTTAGACATGGCGTGTGGATACTATCAAGTTCCATTACATAGTGACTCCATTGAGTACACGGCTTTTGTGACCCCAGACGGTCAATATGAGTTTCTTGCAATGCCATTTGGCTTAAAGAATGAAAGCGCTGGGGGAGCTAGCATACTCTTACGTTATCGTTTACATGAACGATATTATGATTGTAGCACCCACTAAGAAAGATGCACTCGAGAGATTGGAAATCGTATTGAAAGTTTTGACAGAGGCAGGTTTTTCGTTTAATGTGGAAAAATGTTCCTTCTTAAGAAAAACCGTACAATATTTAGGGTACCAAGTACAGGCTGGTGAAATTCGGCCTAATTTGCGTAAAATAGAGGCACTAAGTGCATTGCCACCGCCCAAATCCGTTACCTCGTTGAGACAGTTCATAGGGTTGGCTTCGTATTTTCGTCAATTTGTGCCCGGATTTTCTCAATAAATGAAATTGTTGTATTCTCTTACATCTGAGAAAAATAGTTTTGTTTGGAATAAGGAACATGAAGCAATTCGTACAAAAATTGTCAATATTCTCACAAACAAGCCAGTTTTAGTAATATTCGATCCACAATACCCTATAGAGTTGCACACAGATGCAAGTGCCGTTGGCTATGGTGCTATACTTTTACACAGGATTGAAAACAAACCATGTGTGGTGGAGTATTATAGTAAGACTACCAGTCCTTGTGAGTCAAAGTACACATCGTATGAATTGGAAACACTTGCGGTTGTCAATTCGGTTAAACAGTTTAGACACTATCTATATGGTAGAAAGTTTGTTCTTTATACCGATTGTAATTCATTGAAGGCGTCTAGAACAAAAATTGAGCTATCACCTAGAGTATATCGTTGGTGGGCATTTCTGCAGTCATTTGACTTTGATATAGAGTATCGAGAAGGAAAGCGAATGGCTCATGTCGATTTTCTGTCAAGAAACCCCTTGTCCAGCAACAGTAAACAGTTACAAAACAAAGTTGTTGAGAAGCGTGTAGAGCTGATGAACATTTCAGAAAGTTGGATTCAAGCAGAACAGCAGCGCGATCAGGACATTGTTTGTATCATTGCAAAATTTAATGATGGTGAATTTTCTAATAATTTAGATGCAACCTATGAAATGAGAGCAAATGTGCTGTATAGAAAAATTCAAAGATATTGTAAAACACGTTGTCTGCCAGTAATTCCTCGAGCATTTAGGTGGTCAATTATCAATCAGGTTCACGAGTCCATTTTGCACTTGGGTTGGGAAAAGACCCTCGATAAGGTGTATGACCATTATTGGTTCAAAGGAATGTCGAAGTATGTCCGCAAATTTGTAGAAAATTGCATAACTTGTAGAGTGACGAAATCAGTGTCGGGAAAAGTTCAAGCCGAATTATATCCAATCCCCAAAGTCAGTATTCCGTGGCATACATTGCACATTGATATAACTGGAAAGCTCAGTGGCAAAAATGATCGTAAGGAGTACATAATAGTACAGATTGATGGCTTTACTAAATATGATCACTTGTATCATACTTTTAAGCTTGATGCTGGCAGTTGTATTGAAGCTTTAAAATCTTCAATTGCCTTATTTGGAGTGCCTACTCGTTTAGTGGCCGATCAGGGCAGATGTTTTACGGGTGCGAAGTTTGTCGAGTTCTGTTCTTCTCAGAAAGTACAGCTTCACTTAATAGCAACAGGAGCTAGTCGCGCCAATGGACAAGTTGAAAGGGTGATGAGTACTCTAAAAAATCTGTTGACGGTAGTTGAATCTAGTGATCGGTCATGGCAGGACGCTTTGGGAGAAGTGCAGTTATCATTGAATTGTACAGTTAATCGGGTTACGAAATCAATCAAGCTATTAATAGGCAAGTGTTCACGACCGTTGGGTCTGGTTCCTATATGTGACAAGGAGAACGAGGTTGATTTAGATAAAGAGAGAGCAGAAGCTGTTAAGAACATGAAAATTGCTGCAGAGTATGATAAGTTGAGATTTGACAAGGGAAAAGCAAAAGTGGTCAAGTTTCGTTTGGGAGATTATGTCTTACTCAAAAATAGCGAACGGCAACAGACTAAGTTAGATCCAAAGTTCCGTGGACCTTTTGTGGTGACAGAAGTTTTGGACGGCGACCGATACAAATTGAAGTCTATGACGAGTAAGAGGCAGTACAAGTATCCGCATGAGAGATTGAGACGAATGCCAGAAGGGCAGGTGTGGCACTAGCGGAGAATAACACGGATGAAAAAGACCGTGGAGACTAGTGTGGCACTAGCGGAGAATAACACGGGTGAAAAAGACCGTGGAGACTAGTGTGGCACTAGTGGAGAATAACACGGGTGAAAAAGACCGTGGAGACTAGTGTGGCACTAGTGGGATGTAAGACCAGTGTGGCACTGGTGTGTTGAAAAGTTGAATGTCGATGCTACGTGGTGGTACCTGGCCCGGAGGTTAAGGAAAGAAAATGAAAAAAAAAGAAAGGAAAAAAAAGAATGTTGAAATGAAAAAGAATTTTAAGTAGAGTGACAAGAAATGTTAAGTTTTGATTTAAGAAAATAGACAATTGTAAATTGGATTAAAATGCAGTTTGTTAAATAAAGTGGGAAAAGAATGTTGTGAAAGCGTCTCTTTTGTATTACACGAGGACGTGTAAATGGTCAGAATAGCCGTGTCGGAGGGAGTTTAATTATTTGAATTGCGCGCTCAACTTTTGAGGCAAATTGATCAGTGCTATAAAAGGCGGGATGCTTTTGGTGTTGGACAGCACTAATATGGTGGGACGACAGCATATACGTTATTAAAAACAATATTCGGCATGCCTTTTAATTTTTTTAAGCTTTTCAAATTCATACTATCTTAATATTATCTTATGTATCTTGACATAATATTAAATTTTAAAGATGGCTTTTCATAATCGAAACCGATGGTTAAGAGTATTTTGTGCAAAGTCCGTGGGGTCTGTCCGTCTGTATAATCGCAACTTTTTTGGACAGTCACAAAGGTATAGACTTGAAACTTTGCAAATATCTATTTCACGGAATTCGTAAAATCACATATTTTCCACACCCTCACAGACACCAAATTTGGTGACGAGATAGCTACTTGTGTTCCCCAAAAAACAGTATCAAAATTTTGATTTCACGCTCACCAATTCCGACCCCTGCCACCCATCCAGTAATGTGTAATCCCTATATCTTCCACAGTTCTTGAGCTAGAGTTCCTAATTTAGTGTCAATTAAGCTGGCGATGTCTCCGAAGATCCGCATCAAACACTTTGGCGTTCCCGTTATGGAAAAAACTTTTCTTTTAACTAACTATAGAGGTTCTGATCCATATTAATAAAATATCTCACATATAGTATACCAATAAACTTGTACGGAAGCCAGCTATATGATAAATATCAAACATTGTTCATATATCCACAGTTGAACAGTGGCTCTGAGCTGAATGCTTAAATGGTCGAAAATAATATATTCTTGGGCATTCTTGCGATTTTGATACTCTCGATGCATTTTTTCGTGCTGTGTTGCCTAGCGTTTCTTTTTGCCTATTTAATTCCCATTTCTTTGCTTAAGACTAAAAAGTAATTTATCCTTACTTTGTCGAGATATATGGCTCGACAAAATACCGCCAAAATGCTCAAAGTTGTAGTTAACGAAAAACTTAAATGAAAATGAAGATTCTTAAACATGCATCCAATTCGACAAAACTAATTATGCAAAAACGCTTGTTTTTGGAAGCCTCTTAAAAATAAACTATCTTATCTGAGTTCGGGTTTAATGTGTTGCAAGGTGGTATTCCACCACCTGTCAACATCACCATCTTTTGTCTAAGAAGTGCAGATCGGCTTACCGAATCCTTGTTGGTTCTCATGAGGAATCAAAACAAGAACGAGACCAACATATGGAAGGTGATCTAGAGGAGAACATAAGGCGGAAATGCCTAGATGGTGATCGGCATCGATGAGGCCTCCAAGGATGCAACAGTGCATGTCACCCGACGGATGTTACGCTTGGTCCACATGAGCTAGAGGGAATAGATGAGGAGGAGCTTTTGTCATATCCAGGTAGTACAGCAGCTGGAATTTTATGGTGACGCAAGATGTCAGCACCACCGGGCTAGCCCAGATAAACATCCAACCATACTCTTTGCTCAGAATTCCTTACAAGGGACTGCGTGCCAATTGCCGTGAAGACCGGAAATAGAAAAACTGGTGCACTTCCGCAGGAAGGAGATAATCGGCTGCGATGCCCGAGCGCACCCTTGCAAATAAGGCAGCAGTGACATCAACACACTGAGCTAGTGCTTTACTGACTTTATATTCAAATATAATTCAGAAATTGGAAATATCGGAGCAACACCATTTTTAACTAGGATTAAAGAAGAAGAATAAATCATCACCCTAATCAGTCGGTCTCTCAAAGTCACATCTCAATGGCATGTCTCTGCAGAAGAATCCATGTCTGATCAGAGGATCATCCTGTTAAGACTAAAGATTAACAACAACAGTAGCGTAAAAGTTTGTAACCAGCTTCTCACAAACTACTCTCATTTTTTGCACCAATTTGCTTCCTCTCAGCATTTCAAAATATGGTTCCATGTCGTAAAATATGATCCGATCCCAAGAGGATGACACTATCTCTACCTCGCCCAATGAATCTAGATACATTGCTGAGGAGCTATTCATATTCTCTATAACCCATTTCTTTTCTTTTTCCCTTAACGGGGTTGTGCTTGATACTTGGCAGAACAGTATCAGTATCAGCATCATCATTAATCCAAGCTTTGAGACTTTAAGTCTTCCAGAGCTTCTCTTTCCATCATTACTATCTTTCTCTTCTTTTCATTTTGTCGTGTGTCTGTACGCCAAAAGGCGGGCACACTTTGGTAACTGGTCTTGTGGAATACACATCTTGTAATTTTACTTTAACTACCCTGACTATATTGTCTTTGCCCTTATGAACTTTTTCTACTTTACCCAAGGGCCATCTTGCTGGATGACAATTTTCGTCTTTCATTATTACTATTTGTCTCTTTTGAAATTCTCGTATTTCTTTTTATACCCTTCACATGTGAAACTGGGTGTATTGACTTTGTCATGAATCTGTAACGCCTTAAAGGAATGATGGGAGACCCCATAAACTACATAGCAAAATGATCAGGACGAGCTCAGGCATTGATTTCCGAGAGTCCATCCGTCTGTCTGTTTCAACACGATTTCCGGCCAAACTGCTGAAACGATCTAAACTTTCACAGATTGCTTAGATCATGTCGGGTTTGTTCACTATGAAATTTCATCCCGATCGGAGCATTCTACGGCATAGCCACCATACAAATTAACCATATCAACACGATTTCCGGCTAAACTGCTGAACCGATCTTGATGAAACTTTCACAGATTGCTTAGATCATGTCGGGTTTGTTCACTATGAAATTTCATCCCGATCGGAGCATTCTACGGCATAGCCACCATACAAATTAACCATATCAACACGATTTCCGGCTAAACTGCTGAACCGATCTTGATGAAACTTTCACAGATTGCTTAGATCATGTCGGGTTTGTTCATTATGAGCTCTGGATACCTGCCGACCGCCAGTTTAAATAGGCTTCCCACGGCACACGGGCTATGCCGCGGGCGACTTTCCATTCCCGTCTACTCGTGGGATCAAAATGAGCTCTTATATAAAAAGCAAAAATCCAGTGACCGGATCACTTAAAAAACCGGTGGGAAACGCCAATCCGTCAATCGGTGGTAGCACCCCTGCTGGTGCTAGCACCTCCTTTCCGACGCCTGGTACGCCAGCAGGTGTTCGAAACGCTGCCAGCGGCACAGGTGCAGGAAGAACAAGCAATTCGTCCTCACACCCCGGACGTCGACCTGGAGCGGCTCCTGGAGTTCGGAGGTTGCAGAAAAAGTCTGCAACACATGCTTCCCGGTCCGTGACGCAGGCTACTGCCTTGGGGCCCACTACCATAGCGGCAAATAAACCGTCCATTCAGGACCGGTGGCGCGCGGCCGAGATTCTGTAAGAGAGTTTAACCGCCCAGCCCTCATCCTCCGACGGTGTCAACCTGGTGGAGTGGGCCAAGAAAATCCTTCCTGATTTCAAGCCAGCTATCCCTGCCGCATCTGCTAAAGCCAAGCAGAAGCGCCAACGATCCGTTGAGGAACCGGCCCCGCAAGCTAAGTGGATCAGGCCACCCCCGCGGCCACAGCCGCTCACTCGGTCCTTCGCCGAGGCCGCCAAGGAGAAGGTTCTAATTGGGGTCCTCGACAGGGGCCACAAAGAGGGCCATCTCCCGCGGAACAGGTGGGGGGCTATTGAAAATGAGCTGCAGGAGAAGGTAGTCGACCGGATGCTGCTGTCTGACGGACCGCCACCCCGTTGCTCTGATGCCGGATGGTGTCAGGGTAATATAAAAGCTATAGACTGTGAAGACGACAAATCCGCAGAGCTATACAAGAAACCTGTTGGCCTTCTAGGGGAGGTCTATCCCGGCGCAAAGCTGGAGGCAGGAGACTGGAAAGACGTGCCCAGTCGACGACGAGTAAGAGTCTGGGTTTCCGCCAAGGCTGAGGATCCCGAAAGGATCCTAAAACTCTTCCAACTGAGTAACCCCGACCTGGTTACGCATGACTGGAGGATCGCTAAGGTCGAGGCGCCAGAGGGCAATAATCGGCAGGTGATCCTGGTAATATATGACGAGTCAACGGAGGCCCTAGCCGCAACGAACGGATCGGCCCACTACGGCCTTAAGCCGATAGTAATACGGGTCTACCACTCGGACGCGGCTAGCAAGCCTTTGGCTCAGGAGGACGCACCAGCGGCGCTTGAAGCTCCAAGTGAGCAGCCAACGGTGGAGGCCACTGCAGGCGGCACTACAGCCCATTTTGCAACAAACCCTGTCACCGAAAGTGACGCGGTTGCCGAAGCCAAGGCAGGTGACGCCCACCTTTCAGAGGACTCTGATCTCGCCAAAGACATGGCCAACATGATCAACCTCGACGTAGACACGGACGAAGAGGCTGATCTGACAGTGGTGGAGTCGAAATTTGAAGATGTCTCTGAGACTTCTTCAGATAAACCTCCACCACTGTAAGGCGGCTGCAGTCGCTCTGCTGCTCCACACATGCCAATGTGGAGTAGACGTTGTCCTCATTCAGGAACCTTGGGTCTGCTGTGGCAAGGTTTCTGGACTGGGGACTAAGGACTACTAGCTGCTTGTAGCCCGCAACGAAGTTAAAGTTCGTACCTGCATACCTGCAAGGAAACATCTAGACATTTTTCTGCTTCCTAATTTCAACAATGGCGAAAACACTGCTGCGTGTTTCGAGCTGGAGTCAGGTCACATCAGGCTCAGCTTAACCTACATGGCCCACGACCATCAAGGGCCACCCCCTCATCAACTGCTACGTGCGTTAATCGCCGACTGCGAAGCGACAAACACCGAGCTTATCATAGGCTGCGACGCCAACGCTCACCACCATCAGTGGGGCAGCTCGGATATAAATGAACGGGGTGAGTTACTCTTTAATTATATCCTCACGACAAGTCTGAATATTTGTAATATAGGAAACGACCCAACCTTTATTACAAAGATTAGTGAAAAAGTCCTAGACTTAACGCTAGACACATCCTCCCTTCACCAGAGACTTACAAGATGGAGAGTGCTAGATGAGCACTCCTTCTCTGATCATAGGTATATCGATATAGTGATCTCTCTTGATATCAAAAAGCCTAAATGGTGCAGAAACGTTAGACGTACGAACTGGACCACTTTGAAAAAATGTCTTACAAGACTCATTCCAGAGCATCCCCCAACGGGACCCCCTTCCCCCGAGCACACAGAGCTGCTCACCAACAAGCTCATGGAGGCATGCAAGTCCGCCCTTAACATGGCGAGCTTCGGAAAATTTCACGAAAGCTCTTTAACAAAGCAAGGCTCAGGGGAGACGACCAATCATGGAGTCTCTACAAAGCCAGCCTAACCTCCTATAAGAAGATACTCAGACAAACTAAACGCTCCGCTTGGCAGAATTTCTGCTCCACAATCGAGAGTATCACAGAAGCCTCTAGACTCAGGAAAGTTCTCTCCAGCACACATGCACCCGTGGGCTTCCTCAAAGGACCTCAAAGACTCATGGACAACGACTAGTTTTGAGTCACTGGAACTTTTGGTGGAAACCCACTTTCCCGGATGCTCAGTTGCAGGTTTTCGACCCCCTATCCCCAGAGAAATTCAGCAGCAAGTCTCCACGACCTTTTCTCCACGGATATCATCTCTTGGGCCATAAGTAGCTTCTCGCCCTACAAATTCCCTGGGCTGGATGAAATCATTCCAGCCCAACTGCAATATGCAGGGGATACTGCCATTAACTGGCTTCAGAAAATCTTTTCAGATATCCTGACGAGCGGTTTGATCCCCAAGCCATGGCTCGTATCCAAGGTCGTCTTCATCCCGAAGGCTGGCAAAGCCTCACATACAATCTCAAAGGACTTTCGTCCAATCAGTCTTACATCCTTTCAGAGACTCGATCAAGATCGATCACTTCTCTCAAGCACAACATGCTTACCAAAAAGGCAAATCTACTGAAACAGCGCGGTTGTATCCATAGTGGAAAAGGCACTCCACTACAAAGAGTACTGCCTTATAGCCTTTCTAGACATTGAGGGCGCTTTCACCGAGGCTTTGTCGAAGTTGGGGGTTGGACACCGCATTGTGGGTCTGATTAATCAACTGCTTAAATGCAGGATCGTCACGGCCACACTGGGGTCTTCGACCATTTCCAGGGCCGTCAAGAGAGGCACCCCACAAGGAGGTGTTCTCTCCCCTCTCCTTTGGAATGTGGCTGTTAACAGCTTGCTGCGCTCCTTAGAGGAAGGGGGCTGTCGGGTGATAGCTTACGCGAATGACGTCACTATAGCCTTCTCGGGAAAATTCCCCCAAAAATTGTGCGAGCGTATGACCACCACACTTCGAACCCTGTCCTCATGGGCCACTTCAAAAGGACTTGGGCTAAAGCCAGCCAAAACTGACTTAGTCCTCTTCACTAGGAAGTATAAGTTACCTCCCCTAAAACCCCCAACCCTAAACGGGGTGGAACTCGCCTTCAGTAAATCCTCCAAATACTAAGGGCTCACTCTAGACAGCAAACTAGACTGGAATCTTAACACCGAAAAACGGGTTAAGAAGGCCTCAGTCGCTCTGTATACATGTAAGAAGTCCATCGGACTGAAATGGGGAATGGCACCCCACATCACGCTGTGGCTGTACACAGCCATCGTTCGGCCCTCCTACTGTACGGAGTGTCAGTATGGTGGCCAACGCTTTCTTAAAAGACATCAGTCCACAAGCTTGGCAAAGTACAGCGTGCCGCTGGACTGATCACAACAGGGGCCCTCAGAACGACCCCAACTGAGGCTCTGGACAATATACTAAATCTCCTACCAATAGACCAAATAGGGAAATTAGTAGCAACTCTCTCTGCCCTACGCATGAGGGAAACTAAGCAGTGATCTGAGCAGAATTTTGGACACTCTAATATTCTAGTGTGTAACTTGCTTATCCCCTCTAACACGGACTGTTGTTGTCCTCAGGAATTCCCCATAACCACTTTCCACACACTAATCCCCCCAAGGGAGGATTGGTGCTCAGGCACGCCAGGGCCGACCGACTCAATAAGAATTTACACCGACGGCTCTAAGCTAGACGACTGGGTAGGGGGAGGCGTCTTTTGCTAGGAGCTCTCTATCAACAAATCTTTCAACCTTCCTGATCAGTGCAGCGTATTTCAAGCTGAGATCGCTGCCATACAGGAAGCACTCTAATGCATTTCCGAATGTGAATGCTCAGCAGATAAAATCTGCATATTTTCCGATAGCCAGGCGGCTGTCAAATCTCTTAAAGCGATATCATCCAACTCGATATCTGTCACAAACTGCCGCAGATCTCTACACGAGATGGCAAAGCAGTTCGAAATACACCTCATTTGGGTGCCCGGACAAAAAGCGCTCCTCAGACCTAATTCACCTAAGCAGATTAGGCTGTGCCGCCGTAATCAGGTCCATTAAGGGGTACTGGCTGGTGGGATCGCACGCAGCGAGGCTTCTAGCCCCTTCAAATGATTTCTGCTGAAGCTGTCGTGACGAGGAGGAGGAGGAAACAGTTTCCCACCTTTTCTGCGACTGTCCGGCACTCTGCAAAAATAGAAATCGCTATCTAGGGTCCTTTTTTCAATCGGACCTCACTCAAATTGCGGATATTAAACCGAAAAATATCCTGTCTTTCATTAAAACCTCGGGCTGGGACCACGCCCTCAAAGGCGGTGCGACACGCTCATTGTCTGGGTAGACGGTTTTTGGACTAAATCCAAGCGCGGCACCACAATAGGCCAACACGTGGCCTATGTGATTGGGTGGCAATCTAAAACTTTCACTACCGCCCTAACCTAACCTAACCTAACCTAAATGATCGTATTTCCATTTTGACCAAAATTCTTTTTTAGTTCTTTGAAGTAGTAGTAGTATCTAAGTTCCCTATTCAATTATGAATTTCTGATTCTATCTAATGTTGGTCTTCCAATTAGAAAATGGCCGGGTGTCAATACTTCGTTATCATCAATATCTTCTCCGTCTGTGTACAACGGTCTTAAGTTTAATACTGCTTCAATTTGACACAATAATGTTGAAATTTTTTTGTATGTTAAATTGTTGTCGCCTATTACTCTATTTAAGTGATATTTCACAGATTTTACGCTGGCACCCAGGTGTTTCTTAATCCGACTACCCAGTATTCATAATTCTTCCATATAATGTTTCATTATGTGTTTTTATACCCTTAACCCATAAAATGGGTAAATAAGGGTATAATGGTTTTGTGCAAAAGTATGTAACAGGCAGAAGGAAGCATCTCCGACCCTATAAAGTGTATATATTCTTGATCAGCATCAACAGCCGAGACGATATAGCCATGTCCGTCTGTCCGTCTGTATGAACGCGTGGATCTCAGAGACTACAAGAGCTAGAGACTTCTGATTTTGTATTTAAGTTCTCCTATACGATGAGCAGAACAAGTTTTCTTCAAATTATCGATAACTATTCTGGTTTCCGATATACACATAATATCGATAACAATAAAATATCGAATTTGGAAAATCTAAAAATGAGGGTTGAAGTAATGGATAATGATAAAACTTTTCTGAAAATTTCGTCCAAATCGGTTGAGAAACACCGGAGATATTGAACTTAATCGATGGAAGCTAAGCCAGTATACCAAAGTCTTATATAAATTAAATATATTTATTGCAACTGGGTTCAGGGTATCTTCTAGTCGGGCTCTCCCGACTAGAGCCTTCTTACTTGTTTTTTTTTTAATGTTATGTGACCTTTGTTTAAAATTATTGGATGCTTAACGTTAAAATCCGCCTCTTACTCTTAATGTCCCATCTCTATCTGGAAATGGGTTTAAACCTTATATTTTACTCTTTGTGCCCATTTACACGCTGAAGTTTTATCGTGAATTTTCTCTCTGAATCTTTTGTTTGTAGGCAAGGGAAGTAGATGGGTGAAATTTCAAGCAAAAACTCACAACTTGTTAGGTCGTGAATTTTTCTTCTAATTTTGATTTGCCTCATTCCGATAGAATGTAAACACAGAGTTGCACAGTGTTAGATGTGAAAAATAAAGTTATTTATACGAAATATCGCACAAGCAAATATTAGCGCAAATAGTAAATATATTGTTGTGGCTTATAAATTATTAATAAAAATGTAATGGACGAAAGAATTAATTAAACTGGTGTTAACTGTGCATGTTTATCGACCAGAATGAAAAAAAAAACTTCAGCGTATAAATGGGGTCTTGGTTTTAAATTTTTTTTCTGGCGTTAGCTTTTTATACCCTTAACCCATAAAATGGGTAAATAAAGGTATAATGGTTTTGTGCAAAAGTGTGAAACAGGCAGAAGGAAGCATCTCCGACCCATAAAGTATATATATTCTTGATCAGCATCAACAGCCGAGACGATATAGACATGTCCGTCTGTTTCTCTGTCTGTCTGTATGAACGCATGGATCTCAGAGACTACAAGAGCTAGAGGCTTCTGATTTTGTATTTAAGTTCTCCTATACCATGAGCAGAACAAGTTTGCTTCAAATTATCGATAACTATTCTGGTTTCCGATATACACTGTGAGGAGCCATATTCACTTATAGCGCCTCACAAAAAGCGGATGCATTTATAGCCGCAGCCGGACCTGAGCTGCGGCGAATTCGCATGCTGTCTCGCTCTGACACAGGATGTCAGCGCTAAGGTACGTGTTTGGCACATGGGAGCCACAAAACACGTACCGCAAAAGTCGTGGCAAAGTGCCGTTGGTGTGCGAGCGGTGCATCCACGAAATATAGTGATCACCGTCACACCAACGACAGGCGTGATCAGCAACGAGGAACCGTTGTTGCTAGGCGAATCTCACTGGAACGATCACGCCACCTTTGCCCTTGGCGCGACATTGGCAGCGTTGACAGGCCCCGGTCCAGCGAGACAGCAGAAGAGTATAAAAGGAGCCGCCTTGGACAGAGCGGCGGGTTAATCAAGTACGAGTTAATCGAGTACAAGTTAATCAAGTACGAGTTAATCGAGTACAAGTGAATCGAGAACGAGTCAGTTGAGTGCAAGAGTGCGAAGTACGGAGTCAATAAGAAATAAGTGAAAATCAGTGCGAAATATAAAGAAATCCTACGCGAAAGGATTATTTAAGAATTTAAAGGATCCATATCGCAATAAGGACAAAGCTGATCGTGTCCTTCGCGACTAACAAACAATTTACTGAGGAATCGATACGCGAAATTTAACAAGTTCTTGTGGCGCGTTGCACTTGCAAAGCAACCTCGAATTAAAACCAAGTGTCAGACAAGTGAGCCTGGCGAAGGACAGGTGAAGCTAAAGCCAGAGCCGGAGAGTAGGCGGCATTATTGGCGAAATCCTTGTGGTAACAAGGAGGCCATAGTAGAGCCTGGCGAATTCGGCGTTGCTAGCTAAAACCTCGTTTAGTAGGCGTAACATTGACTCTGAATATTTGGTGCAACGAGAGCGCCAGCATTGCAAGTAAAACTACGACACAAGAGCCGTGCGATTCCCTAAAATTTCAAATAAGAAATATTATTAAGTGCAAAGCAATTGTAAAACCCAAACGTGAAAACTAGCAGAGAGTGCAGTTTTAAAATATATGTATTAAAAATAAAACCAAACTGTGTTCTTATTGCCGCAGCCGCCACAAATATAAATTTGTTGGCACGTACCCTCAACACCGCGAGAGTTAGCCCAGCTAAAAACCGCGTAACTTTTAGGTTCGTTACAACTCGTGGATCAAATGAGCTCTTATATAAAAAGCAAAAATCCAGTGACCGGATCACTTAAAAAACCGGTGGGAAACGCCAATCCGTCAATCGGTGGTAGCACCCCTGCTGGTGCTAGCACCTCCTTTCCGACGCCTGGTACGCCAGCAGGTGTTCGAAACGCTGCCAGCGGCACAGGTGCAGGAAGAACAAGCAATTCGTCCTCACACCCCGGACGTCGACCTGGAGCGGCTCCTGGAGTTCGGAGGTTGCAGAAAAGTCTGCAACACATGCTTCCCGGTCCGTGACGCAGGCTACTGCCTTGGGGCCCACTACCATAGCGGCAAATAAACCGTCCATTCAGGACCGGTGGCGCGCGGCCGAGATTCTGTAAGAGAGTTTAACCGCCCAGCCCTCATCCTCCGACGGTGTCAACCTGGTGGAGTGGGCCAAGAAAATCCTTCCTGATTTCAAGCCAGCTATCCCTGCCGCATCTGCTAAAGCCAAGCAGAAGCGCCAACGATCCGTTGAGGAACCGGCCCCGCAAGCTAAGTGGATCAGGCCACCCCCGCGGCCACAGCCGCTCACTCGGTCCTTCGCCGAGGCCGCCAAGGAGAAGGTTCTAATTGGGGTCCTCGACAGGGGCCACAAAGAGGGCCATCTCCCGCGGAACAGGTGGGGGGCTATTGAAAATGAGCTGCAGGAGAAGGTAGTCGACCGGATGCTGCTGTCTGACGGACCGCCACCCCGTTGCTCTGATGCCGGATGGTGTCAGGGTAATATAAAAGCTATAGACTGTGAAGACGACAAATCCGCAGAGCTATACAAGAAACCTGTTGGCCTTCTAGGGGAGGTCTATCCCGGCGCAAAGCTGGAGGCAGGAGACTGGAAAGACGTGCCCAGTCGACGACGAGTAAGAGTCTGGGTTTCCGCCAAGGCTGAGGATCCCGAAAGGATCCTAAAACTCTTCCAACTGAGTAACCCCGACCTGGTTACGCATGACTGGAGGATCGCTAAGGTCGAGGCGCCAGAGGGCAATAATCGGCAGGTGATCCTGGTAATATATGACGAGTCAACGGAGGCCCTAGCCGCAACGAACGGATCGGCCCACTACGGCCTTAAGCCGATAGTAATACGGGTCTACCACTCGGACGCGGCTAGCAAGCCTTTGGCTCAGGAGGACGCACCAGCGGCGCTTGAAGCTCCAAGTGAGCAGCCAACGGTGGAGGCCACTGCAGGCGGCACTACAGCCCATTTTGCAACAAACCCTGTCACCGAAAGTGACGCGGTTGCCGAAGCCAAGGCAGGTGACGCCCACCTTTCAGAGGACTCTGATCTCGCCAAAGACATGGCCAACATGATCAACCTCGACGTAGACACGGACGAAGAGGCTGATCTGACAGTGGTGGAGTCGAAATTTGAAGATGTCTCTGAGACTTCTTCAGATAAACCTCCACCACTGTAAGGCGGCTGCAGTCGCTCTGCTGCTCCACACATGCCAATGTGGAGTAGACGTTGTCCTCATTCAGGAACCTTGGGTCTGCTGTGGCAAGGTTTCTGGACTGGGGACTAAGGACTACTAGCTGCTTGTAGCCCGCAACGAAGTTAAAGTTCGTACCTGCATACCTGCAAGGAAACATCTAGACATTTTTCTGCTTCCTAATTTCAACAATGGCGAAAACACTGCTGCGTGTTTCGAGCTGGAGTCAGGTCACATCAGGCTCAGCTTAACCTACATGGCCCACGACCATCAAGGGCCACCCCCTCATCAACTGCTACGTGCGTTAATCGCCGACTGCGAAGCGACAAACACCGAGCTTATCATAGGCTGCGACGCCAACGCTCACCACCATCAGTGGGGCAGCTCGGATATAAATGAACGGGGTGAGTTACTCTTTAATTATATCCTCACGACAAGTCTGAATATTTGTAATATAGGAAACGACCCAACCTTTATTACAAAGATTAGTGAAAAAGTCCTAGACTTAACGCTAGACACATCCTCCCTTCACCAGAGACTTACAAGATGGAGAGTGCTAGATGAGCACTCCTTCTCTGATCATAGGTATATCGATATAGTGATCTCTCTTGATATCAAAAAGCCTAAATGGTGCAGAAACGTTAGACGTACGAACTGGACCACTTTGAAAAAATGTCTTACAAGACTCATTCCAGAGCATCCCCCAACGGGACCCCCTTCCCCCGAGCACACAGAGCTGCTCACCAACAAGCTCATGGAGGCATGCAAGTCCGCCCTTAACATGGCGAGCTTCGGAAAATTTCACGAAAGCTCTTTAACAAAGCAAGGCTCAGGGGAGACGACCAATCATGGAGTCTCTACAAAGCCAGCCTAACCTCCTATAAGAAGATACTCAGACAAACTAAACGCTCCGCTTGGCAGAATTTCTGCTCCACAATCGAGAGTATCACAGAAGCCTCTAGACTCAGGAAAGTTCTCTCCAGCACACATGCACCCGTGGGCTTCCTCAAAGGACCTCAAAGACTCATGGACAACGACTAGTTTTGAGTCACTGGAACTTTTGGTGGAAACCCACTTTCCCGGATGCTCAGTTGCAGGTTTTCGACCCCCTATCCCCAGAGAAATTCAGCAGCAAGTCTCCACGACCTTTTCTCCACGGATATCATCTCTTGGGCCATAAGTAGCTTCTCGCCCTACAAATTCCCTGGGCTGGATGAAATCATTCCAGCCCAACTGCAATATGCAGGGGATACTGCCATTAACTGGCTTCAGAAAATCTTTTCAGATATCCTGACGAGCGGTTTGATCCCCAAGCCATGGCTCGTATCCAAGGTCGTCTTCATCCCGAAGGCTGGCAAAGCCTCACATACAATCTCAAAGGACTTTCGTCCAATCAGTCTTACATCCTTTCAGAGACTCGATCAAGATCGATCACTTCTCTCAAGCACAACATGCTTACCAAAAAGGCAAATCTACTGAAACAGCGCGGTTGTATCCATAGTGGAAAAGGCACTCCACTACAAAGAGTACTGCCTTATAGCCTTTCTAGACATTGAGGGCGCTTTCACCGAGGCTTTGTCGAAGTTGGGGGTTGGACACCGCATTGTGGGTCTGATTAATCAACTGCTTAAATGCAGGATCGTCACGGCCACACTGGGGTCTTCGACCATTTCCAGGGCCGTCAAGAGAGGCACCCCACAAGGAGGTGTTCTCTCCCCTCTCCTTTGGAATGTGGCTGTTAACAGCTTGCTGCGCTCCTTAGAGGAAGGGGGCTGTCGGGTGATAGCTTACGCGAATGACGTCACTATAGCCTTCTCGGGAAAATTCCCCCAAAAATTGTGCGAGCGTATGACCACCACACTTCGAACCCTGTCCTCATGGGCCACTTCAAAAGGACTTGGGCTAAAGCCAGCCAAAACTGACTTAGTCCTCTTCACTAGGAAGTATAAGTTACCTCCCCTAAAACCCCCAACCCTAAACGGGGTGGAACTCGCCTTCAGTAAATCCTCCAAATACTAAGGGCTCACTCTAGACAGCAAACTAGACTGGAATCTTAACACCGAAAAACGGGTTAAGAAGGCCTCAGTCGCTCTGTATACATGTAAGAAGTCCATCGGACTGAAATGGGGAATGGCACCCCACATCACGCTGTGGCTGTACACAGCCATCGTTCGGCCCTCCTACTGTACGGAGTGTCAGTATGGTGGCCAACGCTTTCTTAAAAGACATCAGTCCACAAGCTTGGCAAAGTACAGCGTGCCGCTGGACTGATCACAACAGGGGCCCTCAGAACGACCCCAACTGAGGCTCTGGACAATATACTAAATCTCCTACCAATAGACCAAATAGGGAAATTAGTAGCAACTCTCTCTGCCCTACGCATGAGGGAAACTAAGCAGTGATCTGAGCAGAATTTTGGACACTCTAATATTCTAGTGTGTAACTTGCTTATCCCCTCTAACACGGACTGTTGTTGTCCTCAGGAATTCCCCATAACCACTTTCCACACACTAATCCCCCAAGGGAGGATTGGTGCTCAGGCACGCCAGGGCCGACCGACTCAATAAGAATTTACACCGACGGCTCTAAGCTAGACGACTGGGTAGGGGGAGGCGTCTTTTGCTAGGAGCTCTCTATCAACAAATCTTTCAACCTTCCTGATCAGTGCAGCGTATTTCAAGCTGAGATCGCTGCCATACAGGAAGCACTCTAATGCATTTCCGAATGTGAATGCTCAGCAGATAAAATCTGCATATTTTCCGATAGCCAGGCGGCTGTCAAATCTCTTAAAACGATATCATCCAACTCGATATCTGTCACAAACTGCCGCAGATCTCTACACGAGATGGCAAAGCAGTTCGAAATACACCTCATTTGGGTGCCCGGACAAAAAGCGCTCCTCAGACCTAATTCACCTAAGCAGATTAGGCTGTGCCGCCGTAATCAGGTCCATTAAGGGGTACTGGCTGGTGGGATCGCACGCAGCGAGGCTTCTAGCCCCTTCAAATGATTTCTGCTGAAGCTGTCGTGACGAGGAGGAGGAGGAAAACAGTTTCCACCTTTTCTGCGACTGTCCGGCACTCTGCAAAAATAGAAATCGCTATCTAGGGTCCTTTTTTCAATCGGACCTCACTCAAATTGCGGATATTAAACCGAAAAATATCCTGTCTTTCATTAAAACCTCGGGCTGGGACCACGCCCTCAAAGGCGGTGCGACACGCTCATTGTCTGGGTAGACGGTTTTTGGACTAAATCCAAGCGCGGCACCACAATAGGCCAACACGTGGCCTATGTGATTGGGTGGCAATCTAAAACTTTCACTACCGCCCTAACCTAACCTAACCTAACCTAAATGATCGTATTTCCATTTTGACCAAAATTCTTTTTTAGTTCTTTGAAGTAGTAGTAGTATCTAAGTTCCCTATTCAATTATGAATTTCTGATTCTATCTAATGTTGGTCTTCCAATTAGAAAATGGCCGGGTGTCAATACTTCGTTATCATCAATATCTTCTCCGTCTGTGTACAACGGTCTTAAGTTTAATACTGCTTCAATTTGACACAATAATGTTGAAATTTTTTTGTATGTTAAATTGTTGTCGCCTATTACTCTATTTAAGTGATATTTCACAGATTTTACGCTGGCACCCAGGTGTTTCTTAATCCGACTACCCAGTATTCATAATTCTTCCATATAATGTTTCATTATGTGTTTTTATACCCTTAACCCATAAAATGGGTAAATAAGGGTATAATGGTTTTGTGCAAAAGTATGTAACAGGCAGAAGGAAGCATCTCCGACCCTATAAAGTGTATATATTCTTGATCAGCATCAACAGCCGAGACGATATAGCCATGTCCGTCT
Source organism: Scaptomyza flava (assembly GCA_030179655.1). Classification (NCBI taxonomy): domain Eukaryota; kingdom Metazoa; phylum Arthropoda; class Insecta; order Diptera; family Drosophilidae; genus Scaptomyza; species Scaptomyza flava. The sequence continues at coordinate 67,683,837 of JARNME010000404.1, read as the reverse complement.
GTCCGTCTGTATGAACGCGTGGATCTCAGAGACTACAAGAGCTAGAGACTTCTGATTTTGTATTTAAGTTCTCCTATACGATGAGCAGAACAAGTTTTCTTCAAATTATCGATAACTATTCTGGTTTCCGATATACACATAATATCGATAACAATAAAATATCGAATTTGGAAAATCTAAAAATGAGGGTTGAAGTAATGGATAATGATAAAACTTTTCTGAAAATTTCGTCCAAATCGGTTGAGAAACACCGGAGATATTGAACTTAATCGATGGAAGCTAAGCCAGTATACCAAAGTCTTATATAAATTAAATATATTTATTGCAACTGGGTTCAGGGTATCTTCTAGTCGGGCTCTCCCGACTAGAGCCTTCTTACTTGTTTTTTTTTAATGTTATGTGACCTTTGTTTAAAATTATTGGATGCTTAACGTTAAAATCCGCCTCTTACTCTTAATGTCCCATCTCTATCTGGAAATGGGTTTAAACCTTATATTTTACTCTTTGTGCCCATTTACACGCTGAAGTTTTATCGTGAATTTTCTCTCTGAATCTTTTGTTTGTAGGCAAGGGAAGTAGATGGGTGAAATTTCAAGCAAAAACTCACAACTTGTTAGGTCGTGAATTTTTCTTCTAATTTTGATTTGCCTCATTCCGATAGAATGTAAACACAGAGTTGCACAGTGTTAGATGTGAAAAATAAAGTTATTTATACGAAATATCGCACAAGCAAATATTAGCGCAAATAGTAAATATATTGTTGTGGCTTATAAATTATTAATAAAAATGTAATGGACGAAAGAATTAATTAAACTGGTGTTAACTGTGCATGTTTATCGACCAGAATGAAAAAAAAAACTTCAGCGTATAAATGGGGTCTTGGTTTTAAATTTTTTTTCTGGCGTTAGCTTTTTTATACCCTTAACCCATAAAATGGGTAAATAAAGGTATAATGGTTTTGTGCAAAAGTGTGAAACAGGCAGAAGGAAGCATCTCCGACCCATAAAATATATATATTCTTGATCAGCATCAACAGCCGAGACGATATAGACATGTCCGTCTGTTTCTCTGTCTGTCTGTATGAACGCATGGATCTCAGAGACTACAAGAGCTAGAGGCTTCTGATTTTGTATTTAAGTTCTCCTATACCATGAGCAGAACAAGTTTGCTTCAAATTATCGATAACTATTCTGGTTTCCGATATACACTGTGAGGAGCCATATTCACTTATAGCGCCTCACAAAAAGCGGATGCATTTATAGCCGCAGCCGGACCTGAGCTGCGGCGAATTCGCATGCTGTCTCGCTCTGACACAGGATGTCAGCGCTAAGGTACGTGTTTGGCACATGGGAGCCACAAAACACGTACCGCAAAAGTCGTGGCAAAGTGCCGTTGGTGTGCGAGCGGTGCATCCACGAAATATAGTGATCACCGTCACACCAACGACAGGCGTGATCAGCAACGAGGAACCGTTGTTGCTAGGCGAATCTCACTGGAACGATCACGCCACCTTTGCCCTTGGCGCGACATTGGCAGCGTTGACAGGCCCCGGTCCAGCGAGACAGCAGAAGAGTATAAAAGGAGCCGCCTTGGACAGAGCGGCGGGTTAATCAAGTACGAGTTAATCGAGTACAAGTTAATCAAGTACGAGTTAATCGAGTACAAGTGAATCGAGAACGAGTCAGTTGAGTGCAAGAGTGCGAAGTACGGAGTCAATAAGAAATAAGTGAAAATCAGTGCGAAATATAAAGAAATCCTACGCGAAAGGATTATTTAAGAATTTAAAGGATCCATATCGCAATAAGGACAAAGCTGATCGTGTCCTTCGCGACTAACAAACAATTTACTGAGGAATCGATACGCGAAATTTAACAAGTTCTTGTGGCGCGTTGCACTTGCAAAGCAACCTCAAATTAAAACCAAGTGTCAGACAAGTGAGCCTGGCGAAGGACAGGTGAAGCTAAAGCCAGAGCCGGAGAGTAGGCGGCATTATTGGCGAAATCCTTGTGGTAACAAGGAGGCCATAGTAGAGCCTGGCGAATTCGGCGTTGCTAGCTAAAACCTCGTTTAGTAGGCGTAACATTGACTCTGAATATTTGGTGCAACGAGAGCGCCAGCATTGCAAGTAAAACTACGACACAAGAGCCGTGCGATTCCCTAAAACTCAAATAAGAAATATTATTAAGTGCAAAGCAATTGTAAAACCCAAACGTGAAAACTAGCAGAGAGTGCAGTTTTAAAATATATGTATTAAAAATAAAACCAAACTGTGTTCTTATTGCCGCAGCCGCCACAAATATAAATTTGTTGGCACGTACCCTCAACACCGCGAGAGTTAGCCCAGCTAAAAACCGCGTAACTTTTAGGTTCGTTACAACAAAATTGTGATGAGCGACGGCAGGCCTATAAAACAGCGTTATTTTCCAAAGAATCCAAAAATGCAAGCGGAAATTAACCAGCAAGTAGAGGAACTACTTGCGAAAGGTTGCATAGAGCCATCCAACAGCCCACACAGCGCACCAATCGTGATGGTGAAAAAGAAGAATGGCAAATGGCGGTTATGTATGGATTTTAGGCAACTTAATAGCCGATCCGTTAAGGACGCGTATCCATGGCCAAGAGTGCACCACATTTTAGACCAGCTACGTGAAGCCCACTTCATCACTAGCTTGGATCTGAAAGATGGGTACTGGCAGATCCCGATGGAGAAAGCGAGCCGACCACTGACAGCTTTTACAGTCCCAGGCAAAGGATTATACCAGTGGAAAGTAATGCCATTTGGGTTACACTCGGCACCGGCAACTTTTCAGAGGGCTTTGGATCGTGTTATTGGACCCGAAATGATGCCACACGCGTTTGCATATTTAGATGACATTATAGTCATCGGAAGAACGCGCGAAGAGCATATGGAAAATCTCAAAGAGGTATTTCGGCGGCTGCGGGAAGCAAATCTGCGTATAAACGTGGACAAATGCGATTTCTTTAAAAAGGAATTGAAATATTTGGGCCACAGAGTCACAGAAGAAGGAATTCGCACAGATTCAGATAAAGTTGCTGCAATCGCAGAGTTGAAGCCGCCAAGCAACGTAAAAGAGTTACGACAATACCTGGGCGTTGCATCATGGTACAGGCGCTTCGTACCAGATTTTGCGACGAAAGTAGCACCTCTAAACGCATTGATGAAAAAAGGCGCAAAATGGGAGTGGACTGAGGAGCGGCAAGTAGCTTTTGACACGGTCAAAGAGAAGCTGACTCAGTCCCCAGTATTGGCATGCCCAGATTTCTCAAAAACATTTTGCTTGCAGACGGATGCAAGTAACTATGGCCTGGGTGCGATATTGACCCAACCTTCGGAGCAAGGTGAAAGGGTAATAACGTACGCCAGTAGGACACTAAACGGTGCCGAACGGAACTATTCGGCAACTGAAAAAGAGTGTCTAGCCATAGTGTGGGGAATCAGAAAGCTAAGGCCATACCTGGAAGGCTACCATTTTGTGGTCATAACGGACCACATGGCGCTGAAGTGGCTAAACTCAATTGAGAGTCCATCAGGCAGAATAGCGCGTTGGGCGCTTGAACTGCAACAATACGACTTTGAAGTCAAATACCGTAAAGGCAACCTCAATGTCGTAGCCGATGCACTTTCGAGACAGCCACTTCCGGAGACATGCTGCCTAAGAAAAATCGCCACAGAAGGGATGGAGGCAGACAACGCAAATTGCAACTGGATTCAGAAATTAAAAAAGGAAATCGCACAAAATGCAAGGAAATATCCAGATTACATGGAGGAAAATGGCAACCTGTACAGACACATCCCACACCGCGCTGGAGGCGGAGATGTGGAAGCTTGGAAGCTTTGTGTACCCAAAGGTAAAAGGAAGGAGGTATTATTGGAGAACCACGACGCAGCCACAGCCGGTCATTTGGGAACCCGGAAAACGATAGCAAGAGTAGCGACACGCTACTACTGGCCAGGCTTGTACAGGGACGTGCGCACATATGTGCACAACTGCGAAACTTGTCAACAATATAAGCCAAGTCAAATGGCAGCAGCAGGAAAGATGTTGACACAAATTCCGGAAGAGCCATGGAGTACCGTGTGTGCTGATTTTGTTGGCCCACTGCCAAGATCAAAACACGGCAACACAATGCTATTGGTGATGTTTGACCGTTTCTCTAAGTGGACTGAGTTAGTTCCGCTAAGGAGCGCAACCACAGCCACTTTGCAAAAGGGATTCAGAGAGAGAATTTTGGCACGATTTGGGGTACCAAAAGTTCTCATAACGGACAACGGAACACAATTTACGGGTAAAGCCTTCAAACGCTTTCTCGAAGAATTGGGAGTGCGACACCAATTTACGGCACCATACACTCCGCAAGAGAATCCTACAGAACGTGCGAACCGCACGGTAAAAACGATGATTGCACAATTCACAAAAGATAACCAGCGGTGCTGGGATGAATTTTTGCCAGAATTATCACTAGCCGTTAACACCAGCGTATCGGCGTCTACGGGCTACAGTGCAGCGTTTATCACGCAAGGGCGTGAACCAAGGCTACCAAATGCGCTGTACGACAGCGTGACACTCGGCACAGGGCAACCGCCACAAACACCCAGCGACAACGCGAAAAAACTGAGAGAAGTTTTTGAAGTGGTGCGCAGGAGTTTAGAGAAGGCCGCTCAGGACCAAGCAAGGCATTACAACCTACGGAGACGGCAGTGGAAACCATCCGTAGGAGACAAGGTGTGGGTGAAACAACACCACCTGTCAAATGCAGCGGAAGGCTTCGCTGCGAAGCTTGCTCCCAAATTTGCCGGACCATATACAATAATAAATTTTGTATCACCTGTTATCTGTAAATTACACGGGAAAACTGGGGAAAAAGAACGGACCGCGCACATAGGCGACATAAAACCCCACGGAGGTGGAACGGACAACGGGTGAGATAACAAAATTTTTTTTTTGGGGCACAAATTACGTTAAGACCCTGGAACAAAAAGTAATTTTTTTTTTGATGGTGAATATCTGGAAAAGAAAAGGGCGGTTAATAAGTGGCCTTTTCAGGACGTATCTCATTTACTCACCTGAATCTCCATTGCCTCCTATAAATAAAAAAAAAAAAAATCATTAGTTGATTTGGTTTTTTTTGGAAAAAAAGGGGTGAATATGTATTAATACATATTAAATATCTTCCCCACTCAACACATTCAACAAATATATAAATAATAAAATAAATATGTAAGGTATTACATATTTATTAAACAATAAAAAATTAAACATGTAAGGTATTACATATTATATAAATAATAGAAATAAATATGTAAGGTATTACATATTTATTAAACCATAACAAAATTAAATATGTAAGGTATTACATATTATATAAATAATAAAAATAAATATGTAAGGTATTACATATTTATTAAACAATAACAAAAAAAAATATATGTAAGTTATTACATATATATAAATAATAAAAATGAATATGTAAGGTATTACATATTTATTAAAAATAACAGACAATAATGAATGTGTGGGAAAAAAAAAAAAAATAAATAAAAAAAAATAATAATAAAATAGTAATAAGAGCCACGGCCCAACCAAGGATATTACAAAACCGGACCTGAACGCGGCGAAAGGTGTGCGAAGCAAACGCTGCTAGGAAAACGGTTAATGAAAAAGGTCAGCGATATCGCAAAGAGAGCGCTGACAAAACATGGCGGTCGCATGCGGGAAGGATACCGTAACATGCGCACCTACACTGTTGCACATGCGTAAAGAGTAGGGGTATAAAAGGTGCCGACTACCATGCAGTCGGTCACTTTGCGATATTTTTTTCAAAAGAAAACACTCACCAGCAAGAATGGAGAATAATAACAGCAACACCGAGGGAAGGAGGGCAGTCCATGCGTCGAGCCGTGACCCACGTGCGCACTCTCGCACACCAGCGGGGGATGTGTGCGTGGTCGACGCGGCGGCCATGCGCCAGAGGGCGCAGAAACGTGGCGCGAAGAGGGCGTTGGGCCGGACAGCCCTATGCGCGTGTCGAGCCGCAGCGGGAGGCATCTCCAGATGTGCTGGAGCTGCGGGCGTCGCCTATTTTGGAGTCGCCTGAGGAGCGGGAGGCAGCCGAACGGGAGCGTTGCCGCCGCCAGGAGCTGGACGAAGAGCGCGAGTGGGTGCGCAGGGCGTACGGCGACGACTTCGATAGTAGCGACTGGGAGGTGGATGCCAGCGCTGGTCCAGGGGGCGAAATTGAGGAGTCGCCGCCGCCAAGGGACTTCGTGGAGGTGAACCCGGAATGGGTACGCATGTGCCATCCCGAGGCACCACCGACGCCAGAGGACGAGAATGTGGGCCCAGCCAGCCCGGAGCGGTTCACCACACCGCCACTACCGGAGACGCCGCCACCAGACTGGCGCCCCGCTAGGCCACCATCGCCTTTTCCACGCGGAGTGGAGGTGTCGGACGCGGAAGATGAGGTAATCTCGATCTCGTCCGAGTCGGAGGGGGAAGCAGCACCGGAGACCGAGGAGCGGGTGCCGCAAGGCGAAGCCGAAGAGCCACCACCGCCGACGGCGACTATTAATAGGGAGAAGCGGTTCGTGGACGGGCGGTGGCACCACACCGCGACGGTTGTCCTGGAATGGACAGAGGAGGTGGCACCGCCCCGCGAGGGTTTTATTAAAGAGTTGACGCCACCACGACCGCGTACGCCAACGCCACCCCGACAGCGTACACCGACGCCACCACGACCGCGTACACCGACGCCACCGCGAGCACGACCGCCGACGCCGCCACCACCACACACACTTCAAACACCAGTCTGCACGGCCACCAGCCCGACAACACGGACAGCGCCGTGGGAATGGCCAACACCGCTGCAGGTGGGCACGCCGCCTCGCCCCGGGACACCGCCTCCACCACACGCTTGGGCAACCCATCCGGTGCGCCCAGCGTTCGGTCGGCAGGCTTCATGCCCGTATGGGGAACGGCCGGCTCGCCCGGTGCTGCAGCGGCAGTCATCCGCACCGTTGACGACTCCTGGATGGAGAGAGGTGGCGCGAGCAGACTGGCCACCAGAAGTAATAGCAGCCACAACAGGAGGGAGTGACAGGCGCACGTCGCGTATCGTTTGGGCGCACGGCCAGAGACACCGCGTGCGAATTTCGACCAGAGGCACGCGGGCCTTTGTGGCAGAGTAAGCGGGAGGAAAAAAAAGCAAAAACAACACTAGCACGCACAATAAAAAAACAAGTGGAAACGTTGCAGTCGGACGCAACCGACTGCGGCATACTCGATACCAGTACAGATGTAGATTAAAAATATTTTTTTTAAACTCGTAACTTCAAAACTTATCTAGAACTATGTACAATAACATAATTATATATAAAACTAACCTAACTCGCCGCTCGAATTTGCTCCCGATTAATAATTTCAATCGGTATCCAGGGAACACCACGTGGAGGCCATCACGACTGTAATGGGGCTCTTATATAATTTTAAGAGTCTTCGAGTCGACTTGAAATAATTTATCAAAAATCATTTCCATGTTCCCCACTTAAAATTACCTTAAATTTTTTTTTTTTTTGCAACAAATATATACATATGTGAAAAAATCAAAATAAATAAATACGTAATGCTTCAAGCAAAATAAATAAATAACAAATAAAAATTTGTAAATAATAAAAATATGTAAATAAATAATATAAATATATATGAATAAATAAAATATCAAACACTTAAAATTACCTTAAATTTTTTTTTGATTTTTGCAACAAATATAAACAAATGTGAAAAAATAAAAACAAATAAATACGTAATGCTTAAAACAAAATAAATAAAAAACAAATAAAAATTTTTTAAATTATAAAAACATGTAAATAAATAATATAAATATATATGAATCAATAAAATATCAAACATAAACATTAACACAAAGGAAAACAATTACTCTTGAATCAATAAGCTCTCAAGGTTTACCGAAATCCCGCTATGATGGCTATATATTGTTTCATAAGTTCGCGCGCTGACCCTCCCATTAGAAATATTGAAAATGCCCAGTCAATATGGGTATCGGACTTGGTGGTTGGTAAATTTAAATCGAGAAGTGAATTATAATTTATTGAGCGTAAAAAGTTATAAATCCTACTGCTACTACCTGAATGAGCTCGCAGACATAAGTTAAAGTCCCCCAAAACTAAGGTATTGCTATTTAAAAAAGTGAATTGATTGAATAAATTCTCAAATTCTGTTTCAAATTTGCGCAAAGGATATGACGGACTTTTGTATACTACTAGGACCCCCAAGGACTTGTATTTAAACAAAGCGTACTCAAAGACATGTGACCCTGAAAAATTCTGACCTGTCGAACAAAGACTTACATGTTGGTGTAATTCATTTTAATAAAAATAATAATTCCTCTTTTTGGTCGATTTCTTGGATTAGGTGTGCAATCTAGTCGCACGACTGTTGAAAAGTCATTTAGTTCATATGTTTCGTGTGAGTATGTGGAAGCCTCAACAAAACATAGAATAGAAGATTGTAACATTAGTTGATCGGACGAAATATCACTAAAATGGCAATGCAGACTTTCCGTATTATGGAAAATTAAATTAAATTCAGAAGAGTTAAGTATAATATCGAAATGCGTCTTAAGAAGTTTTTCGGAGCGTAAAGTTTGAAGTTCCTGATTTACAGCCGAGCCTGCATCAGGTTTTGGTGGATAAAATTCACCGATTATGTACAAACCAGACGCATTGGTTGCTCTACTACATGCCACATATAATGCTTCTCGGCGCATTTTGCTACAAGTGTGGACAACCACTTTGTTATATGTTGCACCCTGACTCTTATAAATAGTAATAGCTTCTGCAGGTACTACAGGAAATTGTTCGCGGTCAATAGTTATTTGCTCGTTGGAGTGGTATTGAAAACTTTTAATAGTCTTCTGAACTGGTGTCCAAGAAGTTTCTTGACGATGTGAGCACTTAGCTCGAGCATTAACTCCTACACTTTCTTCTAAAAATTTTATCCACAAAATTGAGGGTGTGGCTGATCTGAACCCTACTTCCATTAAAGTTCCTGTTGCTCCGTTAACTAATCCATCAGCAGTGTCTACATTAACCGTCACCATATACTTTGCTGTGGTTTTCAAAATGAGAGAATAGGGTAATCCCTGCGTTTGGGAAGTTTTAAAATCCTGAACAGACTCAAGAATTCTACTCTTGGCGGGGGCATTTAAATGTGCGGCTTTTACAAAATCTCTAGCGTTGGAAATATGTTGGTCAGTTGTAATTGAGTTAAGCTTTGTTGTATTGAAACTATTAACTTCGGCGTTGGTTTCAAAAAGATGAATGACATCATCTGGAACTTGGTCAATTCTACAAATCCTGTTTTTAAATAAATCTACGTCCTCTGTCGACATTTGACCAGATGCCATGTTGTTGAGAGCTATTGCGAAAGGTTGATCATTTCGCTGCCGCATTATCTCTGTAAGTTCAAAAAACTTAAAGCATCCCCAAAGAGAAGACCCAAATAAGGCACTATAAGGGTTATGCGACTCAGAAGTGGATTGAAATATCCATCTATCTCCTATCGGACGTAGTTGTCTAAGATCGCCGAAAACGATCACTGAAATTCCTCCAAATGCAGATTCACGGTTGTTGAAAATTTGTTAAGACGGGAGTCTATAAACGAAAACATCTTTGATCCTACCATTGAGAATTGATCGACGACTATTAAGCAAATCTGCACCCAATTCTTTAAAAGCGGACCCAGACTGGTTAATGGGAAGAGAAAACATAGTATGAAGTGTGGAACCATTGATTCCAAAAGCTGCTTTACCAGTTGGAGCACACAATATGACTTTTGCCGAAGTTGGATCACATCCAGGTTTACTATTATAAAATGAAGTTAAGGACTGGTAAAGTGCTGATATAAGACGACTCTTCCCAACGCCAGCGCCCCCACCAACAAACTCATGGAAAACGTTCTTCATATTAGCGTTATGAAGAACATGAGAAAAAAAGTTTTTTGCTTTAAATTTAATGATTTTACGAGATCTGCTAAATTTTCTGGGGAAATGAGTGGAGGAAGCTTAATAAGCCGGACGTTATCTGTTTCTTCAGAGGTGTTATCATTGGCATTCAAATTAAGGACATTCAATTGAGAATTTATTTCTGGGAAAGCTAGAACTCTAAATTCTTCATCAAGAACCACTTGATTTTCTAAATTTTCTTCTACATCTTCACCCTCTACAGCATCCCTAAGCGCGTCTTCTAGCATAGTTGGTCTTTCTCTAAATACGTCGTAGTTGTCACGTTCGTTGTTTATACGGCTCTCATGTTCCCAGTAGTATGCCTCACAATTCCTGTCAACTAAATCGCATTGCTCTTGCCTCCAATGTGAAAATAAAATCACTAACTCTCTAAAGTGGTTTTGTCTATCCTTGTGAAGGCTAAAATTCCTATATCTAATTATGCGTGACTTGGACCTTCTTTTAATAAAACCACTTCCATCTAAAAGCGGAAAAGATTCGGAACCCACGACCTCATTTTCTTCGTCATCGTCGCTATCAATATTATGGCGGGACACTCTACAAATTTTGCTATAATTATAATTTGCGGCAAAATCAGCTAAGGAAATATTTTCAAGATCAAAAGGGCGCTGTACATAATGATCTAACAGACCAACTGTAAAAATGTCTGTCGAGTTTTGAGCTAAATTTTGAAGTTGTTGCTTGGGCCGAAGCATTCTTACTCTATTTTCAGGGAGTACTGTGTTTATATAAACATCACCATTACTGGTCTCGGACATACGCAACCCCATACAACAGTACACGGCTTCCTGAGCGGAAATCTCAGTGCCAGAAATGAATTTACGGCCAATGTGTTGCAACTTTTGCTTAATTGTGTAATTGTGGCGCTGTTTTATTTCATCCACGGCATCGCGCATTAATTTTGAAATCCCTCTCTGAGATTTATTTATGTAATTAATAACATAGCTGCAACATGCATAAGGATCTAATATAAATTGAATGTCAATATTAGCTCTTTGCATCGCAAGAATATGTTTGTTGTAGGCGTTTACTTTTATTGTGTTAAAAGAACGCTTAAGGAATATTTGTGGTTTCTTTAAACCAGACCTAATTGCCATTATGTATTGCTCGTAAGTGAGGTTGATTTGATCGTGAGCTAAGAAATCATCGAAGGTGTCAAATGTCGGCAATGTTTCACGATCAAAAGGAAAATTTAACAAACTTTGAATAGATTGAAGATTTTTGCGATGTGAAGTACCGAGATCACTTTCAGACAAAGGAAAAAGAATTTGTGTTTGGGGCATTGGAGGATATGGAATACCAAAGCGGCATATGCGGGACCCCCTTATTTCCCGCATGCATGAACGCCCATGATTATGCTTTTGGTATTCAATATACTGGCTAAGATCAACATTTGTCACATCTGTAGTGACAAATTGGTTGATAAAGTCTATTACCGGTGGAATAGACCTGTCTCTACTTTCATCGTCTTTAAAGTTAATTTTTGGGGCACCTTTAAGCCAAAACATACCGTGGATGTGAGGGGAACCTCTTTGTTGGAATTCAACTCGCCAATAATATCTGATAACTGGATGACATCCAAAAATCCCGCCCTCTTTTTTCATAAGTTTTAAAATCTGTCTATAACGAAAGTCGAAATACCGAGCACATGTCACCGGATCGGCTCTGATCAGCCTTGCTTTTTCAGCAAACTGCAAAGCCGTTGCACTATCTTCGGTTATGTGCTCCTTATCAACATTTCGCTTCAACAGAACTAACAGTTCACCCCACCTAGTTTCAGCAGCCGACAGGGTGATAAAAAAGGTTGGCAAATCAAATTGTCTTATCATTGCCATTACCTTTTTTTCTCACTTTCCCAATGAGCTGGAGATGAGCGAATACCCTTTAAAGCCCGATAGCCTTCATCATGAAGAATTAAATTATTTACTAAATCAGCATTAAGTGCATGGGCTGCAGTTGTGCAAAGAGGAGCAGTGTGTTTTCGCAGGCAAATTGAAGTATTACTTCTAATATGGATCATTTCCAACTTTTTATAATTATAAAATATTTTATCGGTTCTACAACCTCGTCTATCGTAATTTCTAAGCTCAGATCGAACAATAGTAGTGAAACTTTCTAAACACATTCTTTTTTTGCCAGCAAATATAGTCGGAAAAGACAATTCTTCTGCATCCTCATCTCCAATCATATCTAGGGGTCGTTGGCCTTCGCCGGGGGCCATTTGAATTCTTTGCATATTGACCTGATCTGCTTGAATTTCGTCTAACAGTGTTTCTTGCCCACCTGGATTAAGCTGCTCTTCTTCTATCTCTTGTTGGGCCTCCTGATTCTCAGTATTTAAAGCGATTTGATCGAACAAAACTCTGTCCTCATTAGTTGCAAAGAATGGCATATTGTTAGGTGCGGTTGAAAGTGAGGACATTATATGTTCATTAATAGAAATAATATGCTTCTGATAAAGCTCAGTTGAAACTAAAAAGCGCATGGCATCAATAATTTTAGAAGGTCTAATTGTTTCAGCCATGAAATCATGGTTATATTCCAATCTACGTTTGAGGTGGAGCTGAACAACCTCAGCTTCATGAAAAGCTCTTGGGAGAGAGGTGACAACATTAGCGGTGGGAATGGGAACATTTACAATAGCTCCTTTTATTGCATTTTGACGCTCATGCCCTAAGGACTTAATTATCATAAATGGGAGACGTGGAGAAATTAGTCTTTCTTCTAAGGGAGTCAAGTCCTTCAAGCATTGGGGAAGGATTGGGAAATCTAGGCCATTAGTTATGGAATTTTTTGGCAGCCTACCTGATTTTATAGTGCGACTGCATGACTTGCAAAACTTGTAGATACTATCTTCAGAAGGAAATTCTCTGGATAAAAACAAAATCTGTGCACTATATGAATTGTTTTCTTCAATATATTGAGATCTAATCTTGTCCACTTGATGCGGAAACCAAAGCCCCTTACAGCAAAGGCAAAGTTGGTCAGGGCCTTGTTTAACTATTTTATTAAAAGCATTTATTTTGGAATCTAATTGATTATAGGCTGATCGGGGGTTATTCGCTTGCTCTAGCCCACTAGGCTCTTGCGAGACTGCTTCCCTTGCTAATCTTCTAGCATTTTGCCTATTAGCTGAATTTCTGCTCTGCTCAGCTAGCCTACGTAAACGGTTGCTGCGTATCCGAGCTCTTTGAGCTCTATTTTGTTCTCGGATCAAAATATTTTGCCCAAGCTCTTGTCGGCGTAGGGTTCTAGCCAGCCTTCTACGAGTCTGTTCCAAAAGTCTGTTATGTTCGTTTTGTCTATGCGTTCTTCTACGAGAACTGTTTACCACTTGCTCCCCCTGACTTACTTGTAAATTGGTCCGTCTTCGTGATCGTTGAACAGTATTTTGTGTCTGTTCGTTTGTCCTTATATCGTCGTTTTGTCTCCTAACTGCCCGACGCGAACTGTCCACCGTTTGTTCGGCTTGCCGAACTTCTCTATTTGTACGTATTTGTGCTCGTTGAGCTGTGTTTTGCGCTTGTTCGGTACTCCTAATATTCTCATTTTCTCTCCTAACTGCCCGACGCGAACTGTCCACCGTTTGTTCGGCTTGCCGAACGTCTCTATTTGTACGTCTTTGTGCTCGTTGAGCTGTGTTTTGCGCTTGTTCGGTACTCCTAATATTCTCATTTTCTCTCCTAACTGCCCGACGCGAACTGTCCTCCGTTTGTTCGGCTTGCCGAACTTCTCTATTTGAACGTCTTTGTGCTCGTTGAGCTGTGTTTTGCGCTTGTTCGGTACTCCTAATATTCTCATTTTCTCTCCTAACTGCCCGACGCGAACTGTCCACCGTTTGTTCGGCTTGCCGAACTTCTCTATTTGAACGTCTTTGTGCTCGTTGAGCTGTGTTTTGCGCTTGTTCGGTACTCCTAATATTCTCATTTTCTCTCCTAACTGCCCGACGCGAACTGTCCACCGTTTGTTCGGCTTGCCGAACTTCTCTATTTGAACGTCTTTGTGCTCGTTGAGCTGTGTTTTGCGCTTGTTCGGTACTCCTAATATTCTCATTTTCTCTCCTAACTGCCCGACGCGAACTGTCCACCGTTTGTTCGGCTTGCCGAACTTGCATATTTGTGCGTCTGCGTGCGATATTTATAGTATTCTGTCTCTGTTCGATTCTTCTTGTTTCTATATCTTGCCTGCGAGCTGCTCTTCGAAGAGTGTCTGTTGATTGCTCAGAAATTCTATAGTCTGCGTCATTTCGACGAATTCTCTGGGATTCTGCATTAGAATTTAATTCTCTGTCTACATACTCGACATTTTCACGGCGAGCTCTAATTCTCATTGCCTGCGCTCGCAATCTTTGTGATGCAGTAACCCTAGTCAAACGCGGCATTTTAAATTTGTCAATTGAACGATAAACTTTCAGCTAATAAAAAATATCTGCTAATAAAACCGAGTTAAATTTAATTTTTGTAATTTTATATAAAACTTTAAAAATCGAATATACCGATATTTAAATTAAATAAATTTAAATTTGAATATAAAAATAAAAATATATATTTAAGTATATAAATATAAATGTGGTCTTAATATAAAAGCACTAATAGTTATTATATAATTGTACAAAAATATATTTTAAATTATTTCGCATAAAAATACTGATTAATATATGTGCTTCAAATGCAACACAAGACTGCGACGTTAAGTTGGCAAGCTTGCCAATTGATTGCGAAATAATTTAATATATATTAGTGTTTGAATGCTATAATGTTAATGAATGAAAAATTTAAATTAAATTGGGATATATAGAGACGAAAGGAATTTGAAACGACCGATTAAATCGCGTTGTCAAATTTGGCATATAAAAAAAATTTGGTAAATAAAAAGACAAACGAAAATTCTTAGTAATTTTAAAAAATTTATGATAATCTAGAAACAATTTAATTAAACAGTCTTAAAAAAGACTTCTTAAGCAAATACCGGGTACAGCAGACCGCTGCGCGTAAAATGTTTCCACGTTTGGACGCTACAAATGTACAAAAATTTTTACATATGTATGTCACACACAATGGCACTGTTCACAGTATTCACTCGCGATTATTTAATATAACGTTTCACAGAGTTTAATTTAACCAGTAATGTTATTTTAATTAATATTGTTGTAATATTAAAACAAAGTAACTATAAATTTAATGTAAATATTGAGTTTTTGTTAAATTTGATGCGTTCGATAAAAGCGTTCGTTTCAAATTGAGAATAGAGAGAGCAAAGAGAAATATGTGCCAAAAGTAACGGGACTAACGCAAGAACGATAAAACTAAGGTTGAGCAGAAACTGGCGTATGTTCTGCGTAGATGACGTCACATTTGATGCATGTGTTGAATATTTGCCTTGTTAAAATGTAAATTACTAAATTTTGGCTTTTAATAATATATAATAATAATAATATAATAAGAGAAGCAGCTTTTACTTTATTATCATTCATTTAAATTAAAATAAAATTGATAAAAAATGCTTTACATGTGACGTTTCGAACAGCTGTTTATGCGCAATGCGTTATCTGTATTTTTTGTATCACGGGACTAACGCACTTAGAGTATAGCGATTGCGTTGCATTCCTATGTATTGGTGTGGTTAGCAACCAGCCAAATCAAATTCTATTATACTGGCAACTCTTCTTCTAAACACAGACTACTTATGATCAGAATTCCACTTACTGGCAACTCAAAATTTTGCATTATTTGGAGCCTTCTCTTTAAGCGCTCCCTTTAAATTGAGCAACGCTAAAAATATGGCAATTTGCGATCAAGAGTGAATACACAAAACACATGTTCCCAAAAACTATATTGATCAGAAACGTGTACTGCCCAAGTACATAGATTATTATATATGTATGCAAGCTGTGTAAATTAATGATTTCCTTATGACATCGCAAAATTTGCGTACAAAAACAGTGTAAGAGAACATGCAGCGCCATCTAGTTGATAAACGGAGACAAGTGTTGACATATCGATTGATAGGCTGCAAATTATCAAACTAGATGGCGCTACACCTTATTTGATAAAAATTAAATATATATATATATAATATTCACTTACTTCCAATTCGAAGTAGTGAGCTTGGCATCAAATTGAGAAAAAAGAGAGCAAAAATATATACGCGCCAGAACTAACGGGACTAACGCGTACATCAACAGTGTGGTGACTCTAGCTGAAAAAATATACGCATACCGTATGGGTGGGCGTGGAAACCAAATTTTTGATGCAGATCTATGTGGAATGTCAATTGCTATCTTCATACCAAATTTGGTGACTCTAGCTCGAAGTTTGTAAAAGGTGGGGAAAGGGGGGCTGGGAGCGGTATGGGTGGGCGTGGCATCCAAAGTTTTGCTGCAGATCTATGTGGAATGTCAATTGCTATCTTCCTTCCAAATTTGGTGACTCTAACTCGAAGCTTGTAAAAAGTGGGGAAAGGGGGGCTTCGGGCGGTATGGGTGGGCGTGGCATCCAAAGTTTTGCTGCAGATCTATGTGGAATGTCAATTGCTACCTTCCTTCCAAATTTGGTGACTCTAGCTCAAAAGTTGTAAAAAGTGGGGAAAGGGCGGTATGGGTGGGCGTGGCATCCAAAGTTTTGCTGCAGATCTATGTGGAATGTCAATTGCTACTTCCTTCCAAATTTGGTGACTCTAGCTCGAAGCTTGTAAAAAGTGGGGAAAGGGGGGCTGGGGCGGTATGGGTGGGCGTGGCATCCAAGTTTTGCTGCAGATCTATGTGGAATGTCAATTGCTACCTTCCTCCAAATTTGGTGACTCTAGCTCAAAGTTGTAAAAAGTGGGGAAAGGGGGTAGGGTGGCGTGGCATCCAAAGTTTGCTGCAGTCTTTGTGAATGTCAAGCTACCTTCCTCCAAATTTGGTGACTCTAGCTCAAAGTTTGTAAAAAGTGGGGAAAGGGGGGCTGGGGGCGGTATGGGTGGGCGTGGCATCCAAATTTTTGATGCAGATCTATGTGGAATGTCAATTGCTATCTTCATACAAATTTGGTGACTCTAGCTCAAAGTTTGTAAAAGGTGGGGAAAGGGGGGTGGAAGGGGTGCGCGTGGCTCCAAAACTTTGATGCAGTTTTTCGGGGGTCGTTGCAAGCTATCTTCCTGCCAAATTTGGTGGCTCTAGCTCCACAACTCTGGAAGATACACGCATTCCCGTTTTTGACAAAGCGTTGGGGTGGATGGGGGCGGCTAGGGTGGTATTGGTGGGCGTGGCATCCAAACTTTTGATGCAGTTTTTGGGGGGTCATCATCACCTATCTTGGCACCAAATTTGGTGGCTCTAGCTCAAAAACTGTGGGAGATATAGCCATTTTTGATTTCAAAATGCGGGGGGCTGGGGGCGGAATGGGTGGGCGTGGCTCCAAAATTTTGATGCAGTTTTTTGGGGGTTGCTAGTAGCTATCTGCCCACCAAATTTGGTAGTTCTAGCTGTAAGGATGTGCGAAATATGAGGATTTATCGGTTTTGAGCTATCGAATTTATCGATTTGCCAGCCCCCCAGTTATCGTAGAACCCCCATCTTGACACTTTAATTTACTATCCCATAGATAAAGAGAATTGGATAGTTTCAAGTCTCTAGCTTGAAGGGTGTGGAAAAAAGTTGCGAACATACAGACGGACAGACGGACAGACGGACGGACACCATGACGGACATTGCACAAACCCAATATACTCTTTACCTTCGGTATCGAGTATAAAAAATATTAAAAAAAAAAAAAAAATAGTATTCGCATATTATTTCGTGTAACCTGGAAAAAAAATATAAAGAAAACAGGTGGATTAAACTACAGGAGGGGGGGTGAAGTTTGCTGGAAGCATACTCACATAAAATGTGTGTGTGATCCAGCGCGGGCGGCAATGCCGTTTTGCCTGAGAAAAAAAAAAAAGAGAACATGATTTAGGATATGGTGGAAATGGCGCAAGGCGCAAAAATATGTTACTTACACACAGAAAAAAAAAATTTTAAATCGCATAATTTACACTTAGATTCTAAAATTTTTCGGAACGATTTTCGGTCTACACCTATAATTTTAAATTCTAAAAGTGGAATTTTAAAATAAAATTTTAAAGTTAAAATTTTCGGTTTAAAAATTTTTATTTTATATTAGAAGTGCTTGAATTTTAGTTTTCACAATGAAAACTTTTTGATTCAAAATGTTTTCATTTTAAAGTTAAGCATTAGAAACCTTAAACTAACTAAAATAATTTTTGAATCGAAATAATAATGTTACATCCCGATATCAGTTTTGAACACCATATTGGTGGTTATAATTCATGAACAAATGTATACTATAAGATTCTATAAATTAATATTAAACTTTTTGCTTGGGGCGCACGAATACACACCACCAGTAGCAGCATTGCGTAATAGCTCTTTGTTAATAGTTATTAGCTTCCTTCAATGTATATATGCGAGAGAAATTTTATGTTTACATACTTAGTATAAATCATTTGTATAATTTTAAATTAATTTTTTAAAACTTACCGATCACAAAAAGCCAATTACCTATGCCGCGATTCGAACCTGAGACCTTACGATTACCACGCGTATGCCATAGCCATTGCGCTGTTGCCGCCTATGTCTTACAGACAGTTAATTTTAATACATACTACACATAAGAGCGCCTCTCTCTCTCTCTCTCTCTCTCTCTCTCTCTCTGTTAAGCGTAATTTTAAAGCGATTCGTACTGATTTCTAAAATTTTAATTATCAAATTAAATGTGCTCGTTTTAAATATGCTTTTTAATAGGGCAAATTATTAAATTTAAAATTTTTCATTCGAAGTTCGAGTTGTAATAATGGAGCACTTTGCTTCAAAAATGAAAAAGCCTTAAAACAATATTTTTAAATTTAAAATCTAATATTTAAATTTTGCATATAATAATTTTTCTGATTTCTTCAAATTTAAAATAGTCAATTACGATTTATAAAAGTTTGCACTTTAATTCTAAATCGATTCGTACTGATTTCTAAAATTGAAACTATCGATTTAAAAGTGGTTGTTTTAGATATAGATTTTAAAAGCGTACATTCTTAAATTTAAAATTTTAATTTTAGGTTTAAGAACTAATTATTCAAATCAACGTTTTTCCGCATTGATTTTATTACGAATCGTTTTAAATTTGGTGTTTCAATACGATTAATTTTAGAATCAAAAATTTTCGTATTGAAATTAAGAAAAAAATTTAAAATCTGAATCTAAAATTAAAATGTTTGGTTTTACGTTTCATTTTTTTTCTCTGTGTACTTTTGCTTTTTAGATTCTTTTCAGCAACAACAAAACAATTGCAAACTGCAAATTGTGTGTCATGGCCGATTAGTGTTGGATAGTTGCGGGTGGCCATATCGATCTGGCCACATCGCAAATATCGTTCTGGCCACATCGCAAATATCGATCTGGCCGGGCGATGCAAAGTCGCTAGATGGCGTTACGCGACCACCAGCTGATCGTTACAGCGTCACTGCTAACGGGCGCCAAAGTTCAAAGCGGAGGCGCGCGATTTGAAAGACGAAAAATTCACCTCTAACGGACGCCAAAAATTCAAAACGTAGGCGCGCGATTTGAAAGACGAAAAATTCACCTCTAACGGACGCCAAAAATTCAAAACGTAGGCGCGCGATTTGAAAGACACAAAATTAAGTGGAAGACTTCCACTTCCGGAGAAAGAGGGGAGTGTGAGGAGCCATATTCACTTATAGCGCCTCACAAAAAGCGGATGCATTTATAGCCGCAGCCGGACCTGAGCTGCGGCGAATTCGCATGCTGTCTCGCTCTGACACAGGATGTCAGCGCTAAGGTACGTGTTTGGCACATGGGAGCCACAAAACACGTACCGCAAAAGTCGTGGCAAAGTGCCGTTGGTGTGCGAGCGGTGCATCCACGAAATATAGTGATCACCGTCACACCAACGACAGGCGTGAACAGTAACGAGGAACCGTTGTTGCTAGGCGAATCTCACTGGAACGATCACGCCACCTTTGCCCTTGGCGCGACATTGGCAGCGTTGACAGGCCCCGGTCCAGCGAGACAGCAGAAGAGTATAAAAGGAGCCGCCTTGGACAGAGCGGCGGATTAATCAAGTACGAGTTAATCGAGTACAAGTTAATCAAGTACGAGTTAATCGAGTACAAGTGAATCGAGTACGAGTCAGTTGATTGCAAGAGTGCGAAGTACGGAGTCAATAAGAAATAAGTGAAAATCAGTGCGAAATATAAAGAAATCCTACGCGAAAGGATTATTTAAGAATTTAAAGGATCCATATCGCAATAAGGACAAAGCTGATCGTGTCCTTCGCGACTAACAAACAATTTACTGAGGAATCGATACGCGAAATTTAACAAGTTCTTGTGGCGCGTTGCACTTGCAAAGCAACCTCGAATTAAAACCAAGTGTCAGACAAGTGAGCCTGGCGAAGGACAGGTGAAGCTAAAGCCAGAGCCGGAGAGTAGGCGGCATTATTGGCGAAATCCTTGTGGTAACAAGGAGGCCATAGTAGAGCCTGGCGAATTCGGCGTTGCTAGCTAAAACCTCGTTTAGTAGGCGTATCATTGACTCTGAATATTTGGTGCAACGAGAGCGCCAGCATTGCAAGTAAAACTACGACACAAGAGCCGTGCGATTCCCTAAAATTTCAAATAAGAAATATTATTAAGTGCAAAGCAATTGTAAAACCCAAACGTGAAAACTAGCAGAGAGTGCAGTTTTAAAATATATGTATTAAAAATAAAACCAAACTGTGTTCTTATTGCCGCAGCCGCCACAAATATAAATTTGTTGGCACGTACCCTCAACACCGCGAGAGTTAGCCCAGCTAAAAACCGCGTAACTTTTAGGTTCGTTACAACACATAATATCGGTAACAATAAAATATCGAATTTGGAAAATGTAAAAATGAGGGTTGAAATAATGGGTAACGATAGAACTTTTCTGAAAAATTCGTGCAAATGGGTTAAGAAACACCGGAGATATCTAATTTTATCGATTGAAGTTAGGTCAGTATACCAAAGTCAATTATAAATTTAACTTACATATTTATTGCAACTGGGTTCAAGGTATCTTCTAGACGGGCTCTCCCGACTAGAGCCTTCTTACTTGTTTTCTTCTGTAGAATGTTTTTTAATTATAAGTTTAAGGCTGGCCATTGCTTCGGCAGAGAAGTCAGTGCGAGAGCCGTTTGTATATAATATAAAGAGAGCGAGAGTATAAACATATGTATAGTAAATGGTCAAAGCATGAGAACGCTGACGCGGCATCGTTGTGCGCGTTGCATTCTTACGCGATCATGTTACCAGCACTCGGTGCTTGGCGTATTGTTTATGCAACGACAAATTTATTTCTTTGTTCTTGCTTAAGTAATATTATATATGCTTTTTTTAAGTTCTTTTACCGTTAAATGTGGTGGGAATACGTCTTTTGCAATTTTCATTGCAATAAATCTTAGTATATCGTCTATGTAGAACAAAAAGTCACTAACTACACTTTTGTCGAAAACGAGTTTTTTGCATTTTGTTCTATAATTTTCCATTATTTATCTTTTGTAGAAGACGATGTACGCATATCTTCTTTATTTTCTAAGAAAAAAAAATTAGAACTCATTAACTGCAAGTTTGCGATAAAATTTGTGAAGAAAAAATCATTATCTACATCTTAAGTCAAAGGGTAGCTTGACTTAGAGGTATGCGTGAAAGCTTTGCCTAAGCGCAGGCAAAGCGCAGCTTGACCTTATTTGTATTAGTAAAAGCTGTGCTTAAACGCACGCTTACAGCCAGTACTTTTCCATTCACAAAACTTTAACTGTATCTTGTTTACTACTTAATTTTGGCTATTCTTGCATTTTTGCAAGAACGTACAGTCAGTCACAATTTGTTATCAATGCAACCACAACGCATCGCTAATTTAAGAGTTCAAATTTAAGCATTTGGAAAACTATTCTCTAGTTATTATCAAGGTAAATACTTCTGCTTCTAATTGTTCTATAAATAAACAAAATATTTCCTTCTAAGGATGTTTGGGAAACGAGGCAAAATACAAAAATTTAAATCAGTGGCTTATCCGTATGGAAAGGAGCACAGAAATATTGATATCTCAGATACAAGCGATCAGAGTGAGGATGAACGTGAACAGCAGCGATCACCAACGCCATCATGTCATGGTGTAAGTGATTTTTCCGTTGATTCCGGCCTTGACAGCACTGCTTTACGTGAAAAAGAAAACCCAAACATTGAAAATCAAGTGACAACTAAAAATTCCCTATATCGTTGGAAACAGCGAAATCTGGCGATGTGGAAAGTGAACACCACAAAAAACAACCGTGCAAAATGTTTGCCTTATGAAACTTATTCTGGATTAAAACAAGTAAGAAGGCTCTAGTCGGGAGAGCCCGACTAGAAGATACCTGGAACCCAGTTGCAATAAATATGTAAATTAAATTTATAATTGACTTTGGTATACTGACTTAACTTCAATCGATAAAATTAGATATCTTCGGTGTTTCTTAACCGATTTGGAAGAAATTTTCAGAAAAGTTCTATTATTACTCATTACTTCAACTCTCATTTTTAGATTTTCCAAATTCGATATTTTATTGTTATCGATTCCATGTGTATATCGGAAACCAGAATAGTTATCGATAATTTGAAGCAAACTTGTTCTGCTCATGGTATAGGAGAACTTAAATACAAAATCAGAAGTCTCTAGCTCTTGTAGTCTCTGAGATCGACGCGTTCATACAGACGGACAGACGGACAGACAGACGGACAGACGGACATGGCTGTATCGTCTCGGCTGTTGATGCTGATCAAGAATATATATACTTTATAGGGTCGGAGATGCTTCCTTCTGCCTGTTACATACTTTTGCACAAAACCATTATACCCTTATTTACCCATTTTATGGGTTAAGGGTATAAAAATTATAGGAGCATATCCAAGTTGTCCGCCATTCCTAAAGTCTTTGAAAAAATTATATGTTCTCAACTGCAAAACACATGTAGTTCAATTATATCGCCTTATCAACACGGTTTTGTTAGGCGTAGATCTAGTACAGCTAACCTTCTTGAATTCACTTCGCTTGTTATCAAAGGGTTCCAGGAAAAAATGCAAACTGACGTTGTTTACACCGATTTTAGTAAGGCATTTGATTCTGTTACTCATTCTCTGTTGCTTCAAAAATGAAATATTATTGGATTGCCATCAAAACTCGTTTTGTGGCTTTCGGAGTACTTATGTGGTCGAACACAAAAAGTTGCTTTTAAATCGTCGGTATCTAAACCTATTTTTGTTACCTCTGGTGATCCCCAGGGTAGTCACCTTGGACCTTTGCTATTTAATGTGTTTATTAACGATCTTCCAGCTGTTATTACTAACTCCTATGTATATATGTTTGCTGATGATGTGAAGCTTTGTTTCACATATACAGGGGTGTGCCAGAAATCTCTAGAGATTTTGGCTCGAGCAGGTTTTCAAATCTCTAAAACAAAACCGTACGTGTGCCAGAAGTTTGGGAGATTTCATTTTTCGGTAAAATTTTCGGAGAAAATACGTAAACCGAAAATGGCCAAAAAGAGTTGCTACCTTTGAAAACTAAAAATTGCCTAAAATGTATTTGCTATTTTTGTCATTGTTTTCAAGGTTAGCCACAGTGCATTAGTGTTATATTTAATAATTGGTAAAATAAAAATATGTTAGGTCATATCTCTGGTAATTCTTATACAAAATTAATATTTAATATTTTGCCCGCCAAGTAACTCATGTTGCTTGACAGCCCTGCCGTGATAGCTTGCTTGAACAGCTGTTCTACGTATTTCGTTAATAGCAAATCTGTTTTGTTTACATTTTAAAAGTGCAAAAGTAAAAGTGAAATTAAATAGAAATGCCTCTTGGAAGTTTTCTTTTGCTTGACATGCTTAGAAAAGAAGAGTTGGCGAAAGAAAAGGTTGAGCGCCGGCTACTTACTGTAGGCATTCACACACCTAACAAACACCGCAAAAGCTGCCACCTTATAAAAAAAGGTTTGCTGCAATCACTTTGTTAAATTTACAACAAACTGTCCACTGCTCGACCATGCAATTTTGTTACCTAAAAATAAGATTTTTTTATGTTTATTTGCCACAAATAAGTTTCTTTTAAATTGACCTATTAAAGACTCCGAATAATAGTTATGGTTAAACGAACTAGGTGGCACCTCTCTTGTTAGGGACGGTTTTGCACGCTTACATGGAACGGCAAATAGTCTTAGAGATTTGTTAGAGATTTATTAATATCTAAAATCATGAATTAAAATACTTATAAAATTCAAATGTATTTGCAATATGCAATTTAGCTTAAAATTACCTTTCGAAAAATTAACACTTGTTATGCAATAGACATTTTATATTGCTTAAACTAACCAAATCTCTGACCAAATTTGTGGAGATTTCAAAACCATCTCGAACTCTGCTCTGGCACACCTAAAACCAGCTCGAGGTTGGTTTTAGGTTGGAATTCGGTTGGTTTTGATGGCTGGCACACCCCTGATAATGACGCTTCCCTGTGTAATTTACTACAGTCGGATTTGGGTTCATTGTCGGCCTGGTGTCGTTTTAATTTACTCAATTAAAATTGTTCTAAATGTAAAGTCATGTCTTTTTGTAGAAGTACCCCTCATACTGCTCAATACTTGCTTGATGCTTCACCACTTGACCGCGTGTTTGAAATTAAAGATTTAGGCATTATTCTTGATCCTAAATTAAAGTTTGACGCTCATATTTTGTCCATGGTCAATAAGGCCATTAATGTCCTTGGACGGTGGTCGAAAGAGTTTAATGATCCCTACACCACTAAAACGCTTTATACATCCCTAGTTCGTCCCATCCTGGAGTATGGATCTTGTGTGTGGTCTCCACAATACTCGATTCACCAGGATAGAATTGAATCTGTGCAGAAGAAATTTCTTCTATTTGCCCTTAGAAGTTTTAACTGGGTTGCTGGAGTTGACTTACCCCCGTATTCAAGTAGACTCCTTTTGATAAATCTTCCCTCCCTGTTAAGCCGTAGAACTATGCATGGAGTATTATTTATAACTAACCTACTTAATGGTGAAATCGACTCATCAGTTCTTTTAAGTCGAATTGAATTTAATGTCCCAATTAGATCTTCACGTAACTTTTTACCCCTTAGCCTTGATCGTTGCTTCAGCAACTATTTAATTCATGAACCATTTCGTGTTATATGTTCTGAATATAACAAACTTTATTCTCTCGTCTCCTTGGAGGCCTCAACTCCAGTACTAAAAAGATCGATCCTGTTTGCTTTATCTAATCGTAACCACTAAATACTAATCTAACGCTGGTCAGATTGGGTTTTTCTGGGTTTTTCCCAATCCTCGCAACAAATGTTGGACTACTCAATTTTTCATTGAATTTCCCAGAGCTTTAACGTAAACTTTAAAATATATTTTCAGATTTATATATTATTCTATATTTTACTTAATTTAATTATTTTAACTATTTTTTAATTTAAATTAATTTTGATTTCTTTTTAATGTCAGCTGCTCTTAGCTGACCTAAAATAAATAAATAAATAAGTAAATTAACAACAAAATCCATTCAGAACAAATGAACCAAATCCACCATTTAAAAGAACACGCCAAGGCTATAGTGAAATGTCAAAAATGAATACATCCGAAAATTTTCATTAAACAGCCTCGGAATCGAAAATATAACACTGTTCATAAATATAATTATGAACGATATTCCTTTGAAATGCTTAGCAGACACGTTCGTCGATAAGTTTAATAAGCAAAACATCAAAAGAAAATATTACTTGTCATACAATAAGTGGAAAAGTAACTTTAAATGATAGCATATCGTTAGCACCAAGTAGACTTTGTCCCACCGATCAAAAATTTTACACTCATGATTTCTCAAAGAAATTTGACATTCTATTAGGCCGAACGGATTGTAAAGCTAAGACCATCTCATTCTTATTCAAGTACGGTATCGAAGAAAATTGGTCAAACGAAAACTTAGAATAATGTTTAGATCCACAATTAACAAGAGATATGCACTGGAAAATGAGTTATAAGAAAGTAATCAGTTCAGAGTAGAGCATCTTAATGCAGAAGAAACAAGTGGAAACATTTCAGTCGGACGCAACCGATTGCGGCATACTCGATACCAGTATTAAGACCGCTTAAAAAGAAGCCTGATTGCAAAGGGGTACGGATGGGGCAGGGGTGAACGCTGCCTTAAAGATTTTCCGATGCAGATGGGGATGCCACCAACTTTCTTCCTTCCAATTTGATGACTCTAGCTCAGAGTTTGTAAGAGCTTTGGAAAGGGGGACTGGGGGCGGTATGGGTGGGTGTGGCATCCAAATTTTTGATGCAGATCTTTGTGGAATGTCAATTGCTATCTTCATACCAAATTTGGTGACTCTAGCTCGAAGTTTGTAAAAAGTGGGGAAAGGGGGGCTGGGGGTGGTATGGGTGGTTGTGGCATCTAAAGTTTTGATGCAGCTCTGTGTGGAATGTCAATTGCTATATTCATACCAAATTTGGTCACTCTAGCTCGAAAACTGTAAAAAGTGGGGAAAGGGGGCTGGGGGCGGTATGGATGGCTGTGGCATCCAAAGTTTTGATGCAGATCTGTGTGGAATGTCAATTGCTATATTCATACCAAATTTGGTGACTCTAGCTCGAAGTTGTAAAAGTGGGAATGGCGGACTGGGGGAGTATGGCTCAAAGTTGTAAAAGTGGGGAAAGGGGCTGGGGCGGTATGGTGGTTGTGGCATCCAAAGTTTGATGCAGATCTGTGTGGATGTCAATTGCTATCTTCATACCAATTGGTGACTCTAGCTCTAAACTGTAAAAGTGTGGCTGGGGCGGTATGGATGGCTGTGGCATCCAAAGTTTTGATGCAGATCTGTGTGGAATGTCAATTGCTATATTCATACCAAATTTGGTGACTCTAGCTCGAAGTTTGTAAAAAGTGGGGAATGGCGGACTGGGGGCAGTATGGCTCAAAGTTTGTAAAAAGTGGGGAAAGGGGGCTGGGGGCGGTATGGGTGGTTGTGGCATCCAAAGTTTTGATGCAGATCTGTGTGGAATGTCAATTGCTATCTTCATACCAAATTTGGTGACTCTAGCTCGAAAACTGTAAAAAGTGTGGCTGGGGGCGGTATGAGTGGCTGTGGCATTTAAAGTTTTGATGCAGATCTTTGTGGAATGTCAATTGCTATCTTCATACCAAATTTAGTTTATGTCGCATTTTCTTCTTATAATTAAATTTACAGAAATAATCTCTTCGTTTTATCACCTCACGACTAATTTAAAACAAACAAGTGGAAACGTTGCAGTCGGACGCAACCGATTGCGGCATACTCGATACCAGTATTAAAACCGGTTAAAAGAAGGCTGATTGCAAAGGGGTACGGTTGCGGCAGGGGTGTACGCTGCCTTAAAGATTCTCGGATGCAGATGGGGATGCCACCAGCTGTCTTCGTTCCAAATTTGATGACTCTAGCTCAAAGTTTGCAAAAGGTGGGGAAAGGGGTGCTAGGGTCGGTAATGGTAGCGTGGCGTCCAAATTTTTGATGCTGATCATTGTGGTTTGTCAATTACTATCTCCATACCAAATTTGGTGACTCTAGCTCAATGTTGGTAAAAGGTGGGGAAAGGAGTTGAATGATTGGGCGTGGCTCCAAAACGGATGCAGTTTTTTGGGGGTCGTCACCAGCAATCTTCCCACCAAATTTGGTGGCTTTAACTCCACAACTTTAAAAGATACACGCATTCCCGTTTTTGACGAAGCGTTAGGGCGGATGGGGGTGGTAAGGGCAGTATAGGTGGGCGAAGCATCCAAAGCTTTTTTGCAGTTTTTGGGGGTCATCTGCACCTATCTTGGCACCAAATGTGGTGACTAAATCTCAAAAATTTTCGGAAATATAGGCTTTTTTGACTCCTAAATGCGGAGGGCGGAATGGTTGGGCGTGGCTCAACATTTTTCGATGCAGTTTTTTCTTACGAAATTTGGTAGTTCTAGCTGTGAAGATGTGCAAAATATGTGGATTTATCGGTTTTGAGTTGTCGAATTTATCGATTTTCCAGCCCCCCAGTTATCGTAGAACCCCCATCATGACACTTTAATTTACTATGCCATAGATAATGATTTTTTGAAAGTTTCAAGTCTCGAGCTTGAAGGGTGTGGAAAAAAATTGCGAACATACAGACGGTCGGACGGACAGACGAACGGAAAACATGGCGGACATTGCACAAAACCAATATACTCTTTACCTTCGGTAACGAGAATGATAACGAAATAAATTTTGTACATGTAACCTAACGTTATATTAACTTGTCATTTTTCCAAAACTAATGCTTAATCAAAATTGCACAAATCAAGAAATAGAAATAAGTGGAAACAACATAATTAAAACCATTAACTGTTCAATTCAAATAGGAGATATATCTGTTTCAAATATACTTTCCGATTATACACAAACAATTCACATAAGTAACAATGTTACAAGAATAGAATCAATTTCATTCATTCATGAGGCTCTGTCAACATGATGCAAAGACTAACAGATGAAGCATTGCGCACGTCCGCCATGTTTCTTATTATCAGCAGATCGTTTTTTACATTACAATAGACCTGCTGTGCTTTGTTTACATACATTGTTATAATTTGTGAAAAGTGTGAGCTTATTACCAAAATAAAATAAAAAATTATGCACAGACTGACTTAAATGCAGATACTTTTGTGATTTGTGAAGACTATTTCACAATGGATGATTTTTCCAACAATATGCAGTTTCAAATGGGTAATAAAGTGTGCATTTTTCATCTTTATAAAATTTATTTATTTAAATTGAAAATAAAAGTTTATTATTATTTTTGGATTCCCAGCTTAAAATAATAGTATTTGGTCGTTTTCGCACTAACCCTATCCCACTATTTCGCTTTGATTTTTTTCAACTCCATAACTCTTATTTGCGGTCCCTGCTATAAATACTTATCAGTGGAGTTAAGGTTGAGACTATTAAATGCTGCAGCTTGTTGAACTGTTTATTCAAAAGCCGTATCAACAGTTAGAGATTGCCAGCGAAATGCACGAAAAGAAACCCGTGAACTAAAGCAAATAGTGGCTACACTTTTAAAAGACTCTCTTACTGTGGAAGCGCAGAATGTGCGACATGAAGAGTCTTTAGCAGATGTTCTTAAAGTTTGAGTGGCGAGAAGAAAGTGAAGAAAAAAAACTTCAGATGTAAGTTATCTAACAAATTCAAACGGTTACTCAAACCTGAGTTTGATAGTAGTAACATGGAAAGAAAATGAAATTAAATAATGAGCTAAAAGAAAATAATAACAAGTAAGAAGGCTCTAGTCGGGAGAGCCCGACTAGAAGATACCCTGAACCCAGTTGCAATAAATAATTTAAATTGATAATTGACTTTGGTATACTGACTTCACTTCAATTGATTAAATTCGATATCTCCGGTGTTTTTAACCGATTTGGACGAAGTTTTCAGAGAAGTTCTATCGTTACCCATTACTTCAACCCTCACTTTTAGATTTTCCAAATTCGATATTTTTTGGTATCGATTCCATGTGTATATCAAAAACCAGAACAGTTATCGATAATTTGAAGCAAACTTGTTCTGCTCATGGTATAGGAGAACTTATATACAAAATCTGAAGTCTCTAGCTCTTGTAGTCTCTGAGATCCACGCGATCATACAGACGGACAGACGTACATGGCTATATCGTCTCGGCTGTTGATGCTGATCAAGAATGTATATAGCTTATGGGGTCGGAGATGCTTCCTTCTGCCTGTTACATACTTTTGCACAAAACCATTATACCTTTTTTTACCCATTTTATGGGTTAAGGGTATAACAATTTAAATAAAATTTAATAACTTAAAAAAGTTAACAAAACAACACAAATTTATTGATAACAAGTGGAAACGTTGTAGTCGGACGCAACCGACTGCGGTATACTCGTTATATATATTAAAACCGGTAAAAAGAGGCCCGATTGCAAAGGGGTACGGTTGCAGCAGGGGTGTACGCTGCCTCAAAGATTCTCCGATGCAGATGGGGATGCCACCGCGGAGAAAGGGGGGCTGGGAGCGGTGTGGGTGGACGTTTTTTTTTTTTTTTTTTAATTGCTGGTCTTATGTATTGAATCTTTTCTAGTGAATTAGAAAACTAACAATAAGTATACAAATCTTATTAATAAATCTTAGCTAACAGTTCATTTTATTTTTTGACTGTATTCTGAGTGCGCGTCCCTAAAAGTCATCGCTGGGTTGGTAAGTCGTTACGACGAAGACGGGATCGGCTGCGCAGCCTTGTGAGACCTCTCGCGAGATGATTAGTGTGCGATGAGAGCTTGCCTAAATATTTTACTTTTTGTTGCGCTATTTCCTCCTTGACTGTTGAGATGTTTAAGTCTTTATGAATGCTTTCGTTTCAAACGTACCACGGTGCCCCGGTGATGGCTCTCAATATTTTTGACTGGGCTCTCTGGACAATGTCAATGCTGCTGTTGCTAGCGTTCCCCATAACTGGGAACCATAGGTCCAGATTGGTTTTAGAACAGAGTTGTAAAGCAGGACCTTGTAGTCCAAACTAATGGAAGAGCGAGCATTGATGAGCCAATGGAGGCTATTGGCTTTCAGTTTGAAATGTGTTCTTTTAGCTTTAATGTGTCGCCGCCATGTTAGTCTTCTGTCTAAGTGTACGCCCAGATACGTTTGCTTTTGGAAGTGTGGTGTTGTTTAACGTGAGCGGTTGACAATCTTGCCTGTTAAGGGTGAAAGTTACTTGCTTACATTTTTGTTCGTTTACCTTAATTCGCCAATCTGATAACCATTTTTCCACGTTGACCAGATGAAGGGCTAGTTGCGCTGTTGCTTGTATTGGGCATCTTGAGCGGCTAAGAATAGCTGTATCATCAGCAAACGTAGATGTTGTCAATCGGCTGCTTATTGGGAAGTCTGCTGTCAAAAGCACGTAAAGTGTTGGTCCAAGTACGCTGCCCTGTGGAACACCAGCTTCGATACTGTGTTCGTCAGACATTGCAGTGTTACATCTTACTGCGAACTTCCTGTCGTATAGGTACGACTTAAGCAGCTGATGTGTGTTGTTTGGGAGCATTGTTTTGATCTTATGCATTAGACCTTCCAACCAAACTTTGTCAAATGCCTGAGAAACATCCAGAAATATTGCAGTGCAGTATTCTCTATTTTCGAACGCGCTTCGTATCTCTGATGTTATTCTGTTAACCTGCTCAATTGTTCCGTGCTTTTCACGAAAGCCAAATTGGTGTGACAGGATTATGTTATGAAGATTCAGGAATGGATTTGTCCAGGACAGCAAACATTTTTCAAAAAGTTTTGATAGACACGGTAATAACCTTATAGGACGTGGGAACTGTGTGATCTTTTCCAGGCTTTAGTATCATAATGATAATTGACTTTTTCCATCTGTCTGGATAGTGGCCAGGTTTGGTGATAGCATTGAAGAGCTGGGCAATTATGCAGATTGCACAGTAAGGAAGCTCAATAATCATCTTTGATCACCTCCTGGAGTTTTTTTTGGGTTCAGTTGCTCTTTAATGATTCTAACGATTTCATTCGGGCGAAACTTGATTGGATCATGTTGAAGCTGAGAGCCGTTTGAAGCAGTCGGTGGTGCAAACATATTTGATGCAGGGTTATGTTGGAACACTTTTTGGAGATGAGTAGCAAATGTGTTAGCTCTTTCTTCATCGCTGCGAGCCCAGCCGCCTGCGAAGTTTCTTATAGGCATTACTGTTTCTGTTGGTGAGCTTAGAGTTGGGTGAGCTCTCCACAATGAGTTTTTCGTACTGGTTGATAATTGCTCGATGTAACGGCGTTGAGCGCGCTCGTCCTCGATTTTTAACGCTTTGGTGAGTTTACGTGTGGTGTCTTTTAGTTTTCGGTTTGCCGATGGCGATCTGTTCGATTGCCAGTCACGTCGTAAGCGCCGCTTTTCAAGAACGAGCTGTTCAATTTGTAGATTTTATGTCCTTTGGTTGTGTATTGTTTTTGGTATTTGAGGCGTAGCGGCGCGAGCTGCGGCGACGAAGACAGTCTCCAGAGTGTTAACAAAACTATCAATGTCAGCTACATCAACGAGACGTGGCTTAAGCTCAATGTGTGAGCTTATATAATTTTTGTATCTGAGCCAGTTAGTTTTATGTGAAGTTAACTTACCGGGTCGATTTATGAATTCAGGGTGTCGTTGCAGATTTATTAGGACTGGCGAGTGGCGTGGTCGAGCTTGTTGTTAGCTTTTATAATTGCATTGTAGAGCTGCTTTCCTTTTGGATTCACTAGACGAGATCCCCAGTGTGTGTGCTTGGCATTGTAGTCTCCTGCTGCTATAAAGCATTCTCCTAGTGAGTTAAAAAATTCCATGAATTGGTATTCAGATATGGTATAACGCGGAGGGCAGTATACAGCGGCAAGAGTAAGTTGGTTCCCACTGTCCAAATGTATTTTTAGAGATGTGGCCTGTAGAAAGCTTTCAGCAAACTCTTTATAGTAGTGGTGCTTGAGGCGGCTTCTGATCAAAATACCAGTTCCACCGTGTGCTGTACCATCGGGATCATTTGTACCATAGAATAAGAATCCACTTATGTTAAAGTTATATTTTTTTGTAAGGTGTGTTTCGGAAAGTAGCATTACGTCGATGTGCTTATCGAGTAGGAATTGAGCTAATTCAAGTTTATGCTGTGAGACGCTATTTGCGTTCCACGTAGATTCATCGATTCGTATCTCAGCCATTGATTATTTTGACTGTTGTGATACAAGCATTTGTATCAAGAGATTTTGATTACGCATTAGTTCCTGCATAGTTGTTTTCATGAATGACATAAACTCGTTCATGCCCTGCTGCAGGGTACATACGAGTGCTTCGAGGTTACTTTGTTGCTGCACCTGTGCAGCGTTTGTGCTCACTTGTTTTGGTTGTAAGTACGGTGTGTTAGAGGCAGGAAGAGCCAGTCCAGATCTTAGGGCACTTGCATAAGTTGCGTTATTGGTTGAGAACTCGGGGCAAAGAGAGGATCTGGCTGCAGATGAAAAGAAGACGTCTGGGTTGTGTTTCGATGGAGTGAAGGTAGTCGGTGCTTGTTGCGAGCGTACAGCGCTGATGGATACGATTTTAAGTTCCTTGTTGACTTGGCAGCCTCTGTAGTTGGCTGTATGCTTGCCTTCGCAGTTGTTGTAGAATTTTTTGCTAGAGTCTTCTTTGCTCATGCTTATGCAGTTCCCCACAGTATACGCATACCGAGCGCAGTGTACAGTAGGCTTTTGTATGGCCGTACTCTTGGCAGTTCATACATTGTACCGGACCGTTTAGTTTGTGCGGTTCTTCTACGGTGATTCTTCGATGAAGTAAAAGCTGAAGTTTGTATATTGAGTGCACCTCGTTTTTTTTAAGCATCTTCGTTTCTGGTTCAAGTTCTATTTTAAAATGTGGTTGCGGCATCCTGTTCCTGTTTAAGATGTTTATGACGGTTTTTGCTCGAAATCCTTTCTCCTGCAGCGCCTGTTTTATTTCTTCTGGTGTTAACAAAAGCACTGGATCTTTTCTCGCATATATATATTGGGGGTAGCTTTGGCTTTTTCGTGTCAACCACAACCACAACAAGGCAGATCATCAGTGTTTTCTGCGAAGATGTGAAGTCTATTGCTATTGTATGTAGTTTCATTCGAAGGTGTATTTAAATTTCTACGGGTAGAATTTTGCTGACTTAGCTTTCTTTTGATATAAATGTAGCGATCCATACCAGTCTGCGTAGCCGGCTTAACATTTTTGCTGTTTGCAGTTTCATTTGCTGACGGCGCAGCAGTCGTTGTGCTTGTCGAACGGGAAGTAGGCATCGGTGCAGTTGTGGTTGTAGTCGCTTTTGCGGTACCTAGAGAGGGCGCAGCACTTGCAGTCGTTGCTAAGAGAGACGGGGAGCACGAAAACTTTCTGTCGCGTGCTGTGTACCAGACTTCACTTGTCGGGTTGGGTGTTGCCGACCGCGAGTGGTCGGATTGCGTTGACTCGATAGACAACAGGGACGGAGACGGTGAGCAAGAAAGTTCTCTGATGCGCGCTGAGTAAGAGCGTTCGATTTGCGGGTTGGGGATAATTGACCGCTCGGGCTGTTCTGTAACTACAGAGAAGTACGCGTTGCTCTGCCGACGACGATCGTCTTGCTCGCGTTATCGCTGGCCACTATTCTCGCTTTGACTCATTGTCTAAAGCGACGTGAAGAATTTGTTATTGCCTTTTGTTTTATATGTTATTATTTGTTAAAAGTCAATTGTTTTGTTTGAATTGCAGATTTTTAAAAAAATTTGTGCAGATACATTGCACTTAGCGTCTTTTCGCCTAAAATATATATATTTTACTAGCTTCTATATCACTGCACTTTTGCGTTTGGGAATTAATTAACCGGACCACGATAAGTAAACACGTCTGCATTCGACGACAGTTGACAAGGCGACTCCACTTGTTTATTATTTATTTTCTATACCTGAATACTGAACTTTAGCTAAGTTCATAAATAAGAATAAATAAATATTATTTTTGACATAGATAAATAAAAGAGTAACTTTAAAAGCTTTTTCATTAGTGATTGGCTAAGGTGTCAAAAGACACATTTTGGTAAATTAGATACACACAAAACCTCGGTAGGAATAGAGTTAATATGGTTTTTACTAGAGGTGGGCACGGGCCGGGCCGGGCCTGGGGCCCGGCGGGCCTCGGCCCAAAATATCGGGCTCCGGGCCTAAAAATCATTTTCGGGCTTTTTACGTGCGGGCTCGGGCCTTAACTCAAAAGCACGGCAGGCCCGGTGGGCCTAAAAAGCCCGTCAGTCCCGACAAAGCCGGCCGGCCGCCTCGACCTGCGCACATTTAAACGATAAGCGCGCTATATTTGTCAACAGTGCCCATCCTTACCTAAAAGTACAACGCAACACTGAACTTCTTATAGATTAAATATCGCACATGCATAAATCATCGCAAAAACACCTGTAAACGAGAAGTGCGTTCTTACGTTTTGGAAGCATGCCAAGGAACTAAAATGACTACAAATTTTAGCAAGAACCATATTAATATTCCTGTAAGTTCAGCTATAAGCGAACGGCTTTTTTCTGCATCAGGGCGAATTCTAAATGAAAAAAGAACAAGATTCAAAAGCCAAAACCTTGTCAAACTTAGGTTTTTTTTTTAAAAATATGTTAATTTTTTTATTTAAATTTAAGCTTGTTAAAAATATAAATCTATCAACACTTTATCCAATTTACGACAATTTATTTTATGTTAGACCCCTTTTACACGATGAAGTTTTTGCGTCCGAAGCATTCGTTTGTAGGCAAAGGGTGTAGAGGGGTTACAGCTGCAAGCAATGCTTCATGACTTGTGAAGCAATGATTTATTTTTCTCATATTGCTTTGCCTTATTCCGATTGCATGTAAACACAGAGTTGCACAGTGTTTGATGTGAATAATAAAGTTATCGATACGAAATATCGCACAAGCAAATATTAGCGCCAATAGTAAATACATTGTTTTGGTTAAGAAATTATTAGTAGAAATGTTCACTGAATCCATTTTATTTACTTGTTACTTCTTAAATCAATTAAATGTTAACAAATAAAACAGTCGATGGCAAAGATATATGTTTATCGACCATAAATTTAAATCAGAGTTGCATTTACAAAGAAAATGCAGCATGAAAAAACTTCATCGTGTAAATGCGACCAGATTTGCGAAGATGTTTTAAAACAGAATGAAAAATAACTTCATGAAAAAACTTCATCGTGTAAAAGGGCTCTTATAATGCAAGCACTATAATTTTCAGCCTGTGTTAGATCACACGGGCGCATAGGTTAACCGTAGAATACGTCTGTTTGTGCAACAAAAATTATGAAAGTAAACATAGTATTTATATGATTTGAAATTTTAATATATTAAACATTTAAAAAAGCTGAAACGCATATTTATGCCTTACATAAGAAAAAGCGTTTATAAAAATTGTTCAATCTTTTATTAAAATTTTTTATTATTGTATATTGAATTTAAACAATTTTATTAAAAATATTTTTTAATATATTTTAAGTTAAACTTTTCTTGCATAAATTCTGGAAATGAACTATCTGATGTCATTTCTAAATTGCAATCGCCAACGATGAGCATGTCCACTTCGGTGTCAACTATAAAATTCTTATCGATGAGTGAAATCAGATGAGAATATTTCATTAGGGCAGAAAAAAGCATTTGTTGTTTGCTATTTTGTGACACATTCGGATGAAATGAACAGATCCAATAATAAATTTGATTTGAATATTGACTTTAATTTCTGATAGACAAATGTCGCCTATATCGCTATCAACCAGTTGCCTGTTCGACACATAATTGGAGTGCAATATGTCAACATGGTACTTTTTGCGTAGATTGCTACTACAGATGCGCGACGACGTTGCTGTAAATTATTGAAATGCGAAATTAATTGGAAGCCTTCCATAGGTACTGGCTGGTTCATATCCATCCATGTTTCGCTGAACGCAAGAAAGTTGCATTGCATAAATATGTTATCAGTTGCAATATCTAAAGAGTGTGCAACTAAACTTTGCGCATTTATTATTCCGATATGCATTATGGTATTGCTTTCGTTATCTTGGTCAGCCATGAATCGTTGAACCTGTTCAGTTAATGTCGGTAGATTATGAGCTTTTAGTCTTTCATATTCATCATTTATATCTTTAATAGTTGGGGAACTGTTACCAGCGGTATGGAAAAATGTAAAGTTGTTAGTGTTATTAGCCAAATACAAGCCTTCAATATTAGTTACACGACTTAAGCC
This sequence comes from Scaptomyza flava, assembly GCA_030179655.1. NCBI lineage: Eukaryota > Metazoa > Arthropoda > Insecta > Diptera > Drosophilidae > Scaptomyza > Scaptomyza flava. Next base: position 67,646,866 of record JARNME010000404.1, on the reverse strand, counting down.
CACATACACCAATTGATTTATTTGGCTTTTGTTGTAATCGTAAACAATTTTTTCAAACGTGGCACCTTGTGATTTGTGAACAGTTATTGCAGCAGCTGGTGTTATTGGAAATTGCAATCGTTTACATTTTATTGTTCTCGTAAGGGTAATATGTGAAGTTGCTTTCAATATTTGTGTCCATTTCAGAGCATTATTAAGGTTATTCGAGAATTTAGACAAAACATGCGGTCTGTATTTGATACGCGTGATTTTTCCCATTCCTTGATCTGGAAGTTCAAACCACATGCAAAGCATTTGGCGATTTGATTGTTGTTGTTGCTCACTGTGAAGTAATAGTGGTAAAGCGTTTGTTGATTGATGTGGATGCTGATTGATTGCATGTTGTTGTTGAAAACGATGTGAGTCCTGCTGCGGTTGGTTCTGATCTAATTGTGGTAGGTGTTGTTGTTGATTAAAAGGTATGACTTCTCCGTCCATTGCTTCATTTGTATGAGTGGAAGGTTGTGTAAACTCAATAAATTTTAGTGTACCAATAATACCATTGACAAGTCCATCGTTTGCATCTATATTCACAGTTAACATATATGGTGAGCCAATGCATAAATTTATTAGATAAGGCAAACCATTCAATTCCGAAGTGCTCATTTTATGCAATTTTGTTCTAGCTTGAACTAGTTCGGCTAAAGTTGTATTGCCAGTAATTTTGTCAATTGCAATATGATGGATTTCACTGTTTATAGCATATTTATTGTATGCATCAACACTTGAATTTCTATGAAATATACGAATAACATTTGGCAAATTGTCTTTACACCATTGCTCTGTGCGGAAGCGACTCTCAAGCATGGCAGTTTCATTTGGCAGTAATTTTTCTCCGTTCCCAATTTTTGTTAATAAATTTGAAAATTGAATATTGGACTGGCGCGTAACTTCAGTCAAATTAAAGAAGTGTAATTGTTGCCATAAGATGTTTCCACCAATTATGTTATTACACCGGTTATAAATAGGTCTGGCATTTACGTGAGGTAATTGTCTAAAATCGCCTGCCAAAATTATATGCAATTTTCCGAATGGTGAATTACCAATACCTGTTATTTCCTGCAACCGATTATTGATTTTATGGAATATATCGCAGCCTATCATGCTTATTTCGTCAATAATGACACATTTAACCCCAGAGAAATTTCTTCTATATTGTTGATGGCTTAATGCGAAACCCAACCTTCGACTGGGCGTAATTCTGAAAGCAGAGTGTACTGTTGTGCCGTTTAAATTTACTGCTGCCTTGCCGGTGGATGCACATGCCAAATAGGAATTACGAAGTTCACATTGTTGTTGTCCAAAACGATTTAAAGTTTCCATTATGAGCTTCATTGTAAATGTTTTTCCGGAACCAGCAGGACCTGTGAAATATATTTGTATCGGTTCTAAATCAGATGATGATAGACGATGAATCAATTCAAGAACGAGCTCTCTTTGTTTTCCATTTGTGGAGCGCATCGCATTACAATAATCTTGTTTGGACAAGACATTCGTCCGTTTTCGTACAATCGAAATGGTAGTATCAGTTTCGTACTGAAAATCATCATTGTTTTCAACACCAACACCAACAAAAACGTTTCTTTCATTTTCGATTCGGAGATTATTACTTGAAATGATTTGCTCGTTTTGACATAGTGCCTGAATTTCAGCCATTAATTGCTTAATATTAATGTTTGATTCAAACTCCTTTCTTTTGTTCATCAAATATTCTTCGCTGCTGTTATATATATCTACAAATTTTTTATTATCCAGAATATAAAGTGTAACAATTTCTCGTTTATAATTTACAATATCATCAATGTCGTAGTTTTTATATCTTAATATTCTTTGTCTTATTCTCTTCTTGTAAACATTGGTATTTGCTTGAAATACGTCATCCGCGCTCAGAGAATCATTATCTTCTTCAAAATGAAGATCGTTTTCACTGTTCTGATAACTTCTTTTTCTCACATTTGGTGAGTACCAAGCAATGAAATCTGCAAGACAAACATCCTTCATATCGTCACACCTTTATTATTATTATTATTATTATGAAAAAGGAGGTTAGTGAACTGCGACCACCTGGGTCTATTGTGCCCTCGTCCTAGTGTATGAGCTACAGAATCGCGATGATGTCGCCTGGACGGAGAGCCCTCATCTCCTCAGTTTTTAGTGTGACCCGCCCGAGCTGAGATAATCTAAGCCGACCTATGGCAGGGCACTCCTCTAGTAGGTGTTCTGGAGTTTCGTCCCCCTCCAGACAGAGCCTGCATGTAGCCTCGTTCCCTATGCGTATCCTATGTAAATGCCTACGCAATCTGCAGTGTCCTGTCAAGAAGCCTGTGACAATCCGAAGAGAGACCTTGCTCAGCTTCAGACAGTCCTCAGTCCTCGTCTTGTTGTAGTTGCTTTAAAGCCTTTTACTTTGTCTCGCCCCCTGCGAACACAACCAGAAGTTCGTACTATCGGACCAAAGGTCAGAGCGGCTGCAGTCTAGAGCCGTGGAGGGGCAGGTGCGCATTGTGCCCGAGATGCACGAGCATGCAAGCCTCTGGAGTTTACCCAGTTGCTTTCTCGCACCTTCCCGGTCCATGCGTCCAGCCCAGACCACTGCTCCGTAGCATACCATGGGCCTTACCATAGCAGTATACATCCACATCAGAATCTTAGGTGAAAGCCCCCAGTTTTTCCCCGCAAGAGTTCTGCAGCTCATCAGGGCTAAAGTGCCCTTCCGAACAGCGTGCTCCACCTGCTGTTTCCAGAGGAGTCTTTTATCTAGTATAACCCCCAGATATTTGACCTCCGTGGACACTGGTATACTTGTACCTCCAATGACTATGGGTCTCATAGACTTAAGCTTTTACCGATTTGTGAAGGCGACAATCGTGGTCGTTGCTGGGTTGATGTTCAGCCCCACGTCCCTACACAAGTCCAGGCTTAGTCGAAGGCCCAGGGTGACTCTATCACATAATGTGCTCTCAAAATTCCCTTTGCAGATAATGGTTATGTCATCGGCATATCCTAGACATCGAAAGCCATTATCCGTCAGCTTAGCTAAGAGATCATCTACCACCAGACTCCAAAGGAGAGGTGATAGGACACCTCCTTGAGGACAGCCTCTGGTCTTTGTGCTCTAATCGTCGAGTTGCTGACGGTTACTTCTGCTATGCGAGAGTCCAGGAGTTGGCTTAACCAGGACGTGAGTCCTGATTCAATTCATCTACTCTCAAGAGCTCTGACCACCACGTCATGCGCCGTGTTGTCAAAAGCACCTTCTATGTCCATAAAAGCGCAGAGTGCGACCTCTTTTGCTTTCACAGATTTCTGGAGAGTGTTCACTAGGTCAAGCAGAGGTGACATCCGTTGACATCCCTGCCCTATACGCATGCTGATGTGCATGTAGTGGCTTGGCCACTAGGTGCACAGATCTAATGTGATTGTCTACTATCTTTTCGAGGGTTTTTAGCAGGAATGAGGTAAGGCTGATTGGCCTGAAGGATTTGGGAAGAAATGGGTCTTTCTTTCCTTCCTTCGGGATGAAAATCTCCCTCGCCGTCCTCCACTCCCTAGGTATGTACCCCAGGGCAATGCTCCCACGGAAGATTCTGATTAGAAATACTAAGAGAGGGTCTATACCTTTCTGTAAGAGGATGGGCAGGATGCCATCCACCCCCGGGGCCTTATAGTGACTGAGTGATCCGATGGCCCACCTGGTCCTATGGTCAGTTACAATTTCTGCAGCTAATCTCCACTCGGGTCTCCTCCCAGAGGTTTGTACTTAGCTGCTATCACTGTCTGAAATGGTCCTACAAAGCGGGAAATGAGTTTGTAAGAGAAGTTCAGCCTTCTCTACCTCATTGTCTGTGAAAGTCCCATCCTGTCTCTTAAGGCAAAGTTCCGAGAGCACTTTCCCTTTTGAGATGGCTTTGAACACCCTTGCAGCGGGCGTGGCCTGCTCTAGAGTGGAGCAAAACTTCCTGAAATGATCCCGTTTGCTATTGCGTATCTCCTTGTTATACTCAGTAAGCTTCCTGGTATAACAATCCCATTTATCATTACTCTTTTTTTTAGCTGAGCTAAACAGTTTCCTGACCTCCACTCGAAGTAGTCCTAGCTTCTTAGTCCAACATGGATTATCCCTGCTGGATTTAATGCTCTTGATAGGACAGCTTGAATGATAAGCATCCAAGATAGTCTTGCCCACGTCAATAGATAGCTGCTCAATCTCTTCCTGTGAGGAAGCTCTTTTACTGTAGTTTAGTCTGCTCAGATTTAACCCCAGACAGGACCGATATTGTCGCAAATCAGTCTGTCGAGAATTTCTGATGTCCTTACTAAAACTTAGGTTACTACAAATGTCGAATAGGATAATGATGGTTCAGTAGAGACTCTCCAGTTGCGAACCAACCTAGAGCCTCCGTCATTGCCAAAGGTGATATCTAACACCTCGTCCCTGCTTTTGGTTACAAACGTAGGTTCTGCCCCCACGTTGAAAACAGTGAGATCCTTAACTAGTAGAAAATCAAGTAAACACTCACCTCTGCTGTTTGTATCTGTGCTGCCCCGTGTGATGCTATGTGCGTTGGCATCGCACCCCAGCAGCAATGGCAGCTTCTTGCTGCTGCAGTAGTCCACTAGAGCCTGAACCTCTAATGGAGGAGCCTCCGCCTCATCTCCTGGGAAGTACGCCGACGCCACCACGATACTTCCGCGCTCTCCAGTGATCAGCACTGCTACTAAATCTTTGGTGAGAAAGTTAGAAAGACATAGAAAGTTAGTATTCTTCCGTACCAAGATGCAAGCTCTTGGCGATGCCTCTCTTACATCCGCAATTACTCTTGCGCTTACGTGGTTAAGGCCGCAGATCCTGCCTCTGATGACCCATGGCTCCTGGATGAGCACCAGCCCCAGGTCTGAGCAACGCTGGTGGTCTCCATCCCTAGAGCTCTTCTTCACCCTCCGAGAGCGTCAGATATGCCTCTGACTGCGCCCCGGTGGGTGTTCGCTCATCATCGGATGGCCCATCCTTACTGGTGATGTCATCTTCGCGGACGTTGAGTCTGGACAGGTCCAGACCCTTGAGGGACACCGAAGTGCCAGGCACATCGTCAGCTTTCGCCTCCGCATCAGCCGCCACCGCTTCCTCCTTCTTCCCATGAAGCTTGCATTTGAGCTGCCCAAATCGGAAGCTCATCAGCATGCCCCGGTTCTTTAAGAGAGCAAGTGCGTCATCCTCCACGCCTAGCGTCAGGATCTTGCCTCCCTCAGCCTCCTTCCACCTGAGCAGCTTCCAGGTGTCAGAGTTGAGCCCTCTGTTCTGCTCCGTGAGCAAACCAAAGGATTTTGCCCCCGGCTCTCCAGCAGTCCGTGGCAAAAAGACGGTCACGATGTTGGGCATCGGAATCTCGTCCTTTGGGCAGGTGCAGAGCTGCACGCCCACCGCAGAGCTGATGCTAGGGACCTTAAGCTCTAGCCACTTCTTTGTCTCATCATCCATACATTCCACCAGTACCAGGCCTGTGCGAAAGTGGATGCCGTTGAAATTCAGGCTTGCGGTACAGCCCTTCCTCATCTCCTCGACGAGGGCCAGTTCCACCGCCGTCAGCTCCTCTTTGGACAGAAGCCTCTTCGGGTACTCGCTCGCCGTTATAGCCAAGATTGTGCCCTTGGCTACGCTGGCGTACGAGGCTGCCTTCGGATGCTTCGTGTCCCTTGAGGTTCCAGAGCCCTCAGGAGCCGCGTTGCCCTTGCGCTTCGGTTTCTTATTTTTGTTGGCGTCATTGGGGGCCTCAGCAGGCGATGTTTGTTGCCATTGCCGCTTCTTCCCCACGCCAGCTTCTTTTCCCTTCCTCTCGCCTGGAGACACGGTCGGGGCCCGATGCTCCAGCGCTCTCCTGCGCGCCTCCTCCGGCTTCAAGCCACGATCCAGGTACCGAAGATACCATTTGCGGCTGGCTCCGCTTAGGCCATGCCTTAGCGGGTCACCAGCCCCACCGGGTTGGCCTGGTGCCGGGATGGGCGGCATCTGCTTCCTCTTCTGCGGACCAGAAGAGGGTGTTGCAGTGTCTTTCCCGCCGGCATTGCTTGTCTGCGGGACAGCCGCTGGGGCAGTGCCGGGCACTGCGCTCCCACTCCCTACGTTCGTCCGTTTGGTGTCCCCACTGTCCACCACTCGCGGCTTGAAAGCCTCTGCACTTCTAGAGGTGCTTTGCTTCGGGGACGAGCCCTTTGGTTGGGCAACACTCCTCGAGTGGGGGGCCTGGCCCCCGCGCGGTGTCAGCTTGCCACCCAAGTCCAGAGCCGCCTCTTCCATCCGCTCTGCTAGTTGAGTAGCGGTTAAGCCCCGCATATCATTAAAAATTTTTCTTTTGTCGATATATTTGGTCCCACGAGTATAGGGGAAAGTAGTACCGGCGTGTCATAGCCCCCATTAACACGCCGGGGCCAGGTATACTCACCGAGGCGGCCAGGTATCGGTGAGGCTCCGTTCTATTACAGTCGGTAACCCCTGACTGCAAACCAACCAATGGGCACGGACCACGTAACACCCTGGCTTAGGGGAGTGAAGAGGCACCCTTGCCTAAGGACGTCACCACTGCCCGTATGAGATGTGGGGGATAGGAAATGGGTAGGATCTTGTGTAGGAATTGGGTGTGTGTGAGACTATGTTTTAAAGACGGTCAGACCTGTGTGCCTTGTCGGTCCCACTAACGGTGTTGTACCCGCTGTTGTCCGGGACTGCTTATTACGACAAGTCGCTATTCGCAGCTAACCTCCACTGGAGGCCTTGCGCTATCCGCAACCTGCGACCCGTCCGGTGGCTTCAGCTAGCCCACCTCAGAATCATCTCACAAAGTTCGTTGGTACCAGACAACATCGTCACACCTTATATTTAAAAAAAAAAAACTGATTTCGTCCATATATCAGTTGAATTTTCATCCTGTCCCTCCCTATCCATAACTGCACGCCTTTTTTTGCTTTTATGTCTTTCCTCTGGCCATACTGTTGCAACGAATACGATGTCTCTGCTACTTTTGCACATTGGCTGCCGCAAAAGGTACCAAGCAGCTTCCTGAGCACTCATTTCCACGCTGTTTAATACTTTCATACTTATTTTCTTCATTAACTCTATGATTTCTATGTCAGGATGTTCGTTATGTATGCGCAGGAGTTCCCTGTGTAGTTGGCTTATTCCACGATTGGATTTATTAACATACTCAACACTCAGCACGCTGCCTCGTGTGAGTTGGGTTTTTCGCTGCCGACTGCACGAAATCACAAGTACGCTATAAGCATTGAAATCTATTTTTAGAACACGATTGTTCGTTCGTCGTCGGTTGTCGTGCCGAAGCATGCATTAGGCTTAACATTGTACTTTTAGTTGAAGGCGAACTATTGAAAGGCAGGCACCACGCAGCGCATTAGCAAGAAAAATAATTTTTTACAAAATGTTTATGCCCGAATGGGAGAATGAATTTTTTTTCATAGAAAATAAAGATTGCAGAGCAAAATACTTGATTTGCAATAACATTGTTTTTCGAAATTTTAAATATTTTTCAAGATGGCATTATTTATTAATAAATAATAAGCACAATGAGTAACCGTTAACTTGCAGCGTGCACTGTACTGATCACACTTCGTTTTTTCGCTGCAGCGCACGCAAATTGTGCTTGTATGCGTGTGAAGACTGTGACAATATTTGTGTGTGCCCACCACTGTTATAAAATAATCCAGAACGCGATAAGAACCAAAAGGATTATAACTATGCCCTGATTGCAACATCGACATTATGACATTAATAAATTTTGGAAAATCGATATAACAGACAACGGGGTCCTCGTTAACACACATATATCTATTCAATTTGTTCATGGCATTTAACATGTTAACATCATTGATGTTTTTAAAACAGTCATTTAATGTATGTTAAATTGAAAGCAGGTGAGGCCACTATGTCTCATTTGCACTGATTGTGAGAAAATAAGTAGGTTTTCCCAATTGTCGAATCATAGCAAAGAGATCATTTCGCTTTTGTTGCCAATATGCCATAGAATTTGGGATTGACTTTAAGAAAGCAAAATTTTTTTCAGCTCAATCGTCGTAAAACTGTGGATCTTCAATTTGCCTTCGAGTTACTTTTGCGAGAATTCGATCTTTTCTTCTTATTTCGCTGGTGGCTTTCATATATTCCGTTACGTGTAAACTTTCTTTAAACTTACGAGGCTCGCCGTAATAAATTCCTGGAAATGATAGTTCTTCCGCATATTTATCATATAATAGATTCATTGGAATGCAATTCTGGTCAGGAGCAATGTCTAAGCAGTATTCCTCATTCCATAGCAGTGTTTGTTGTGTGGCTTATATGAATTCTGAATCAGGAGATTCATCAAAAAGGTGCTCTTCAATTGCATGTTGTGCGAGCCTAACACATTCCGGTGGAGCACATTGTTGTTGTGCGCGCATGAGAGCTTCACGTGAAGTACATGGTTCCTCAAGATTATCTGCATATGCTGTCCTCAGATAATCCCAATCAACGCGTATATTATACATTTTGTACAGCTCTGTATTTTGTAAATACGTGAGCCAAGATTTAACAACAGATTTTTTGACTGAGCCTCTCAAATAGGTTGATTTATGTATCAGCTTTCTTTTAATATTTACATTGAGAGCGAAATCGTCACCAAGATCACGGGGTAATGTCCTTATCAAAGTTGGTACATCAACTGGAACATTGACAACTTGTCCCACAATTCCCAAACCTTGATAGCGCAATTTTCGAATTTGCATAAAGGGACACCGAGGCGATACAAGTCGCTCTGATATTATGTCAAGCGCTGGTAAATTCGGTTTATGTGGATAAGTAAATCCATTTGATTTTGATAAATTTGGTAATTTTTTTTTTTTGTGGAAATTAATTATATTTTATAATCTATTTGATGAATTGTTATTGGAGGTACCAATAATAAGCTTTGCATTAACGAATGCAGCTGAGTTAACTAAACGAACAACTGATGTTTCGCGGACGATATTAGACAGATTATTACATTTATGACAAGCTTAACCTAGCCCTACAAGTCGTCCGCCGCGCTGTCGGCGTCATCGTCGCTGTCGCTCTGCAAACTGGCTGCGCGTGTGTAGTGTCGGGTTGCATCCTGTGCAGCTGGCTTGCTCATGCGCTGCACCCGCTGTTGCTGACCGATAATTCGCCTAGATCAGCGTTTTATCGGTAGGCAGCCGCATGGCGTGATGCGCCCACGCAGTGAACACTCGTTATGGGATAACTACTCCCCCTCTTGAAGACAGACCGTCCTCGGTCGTTTTTAAGTTCTTGATGATTTCCGAGATTTTTTCGGCGTTACGGCGAACCATGAACAGTCGATGGAGCCAGAAAATTCTCCCTCCAGTGATGCATACAAATACGATTACGCCCAAGAAGAGTGCTATTTTATTTCCAGTGGTCGACGTTGTTACGAACCTCCTTGATGTAGTTAAGGTTCTCTTCGCTCAGTCGATGAATGTAGGGTAAGCTAAGCACTGTATTGTGTCCGCTGATGTTTAGTAGCGGGGATGCAGCAACTAGCGGAAACCGATTCTGTACACTGTTGCGGTTGAAGAAACGCGTGCCATTAATCTCGGCGTGCGTCTCGAAAGTGACGAGGCTCGTTCCTTCAATTCTAAACGCTGAATGATCGTCGTAGGAGATTATTGCATCGCGGTCATTGATGATCACGATACCATCGTCCACTACGGTCACGGGATCGAGGTGACTTGGTTGCGTCTGGCAGTGGGCGGTGCTTCCCGAGTGAAGGCCTTGCGCGTAGCTACTAGTAACCGCCTGTTTGCAGAATGTCGCCATCGCAGTTGGAAAGCAGCTTGACACGGCCAGCATCTGACCGTCACAATCAGCCACTAGGTTATCGTAAAGTTGGAGTACGGTACCGTTGTGGGCGACTGGGAATATCGTGATCTTCTTGCAGAGCTTGCTTATCAAAGGAAAACGGACTACAAAGCTTATTATGTTATCCTTACAATCTACTTTAATGCTAGATACTTTTAATATGTCTGTAACAGTGGTCCTTGTGGTTTGGTTAGTGAGAATTTTTGCAAGATCCGAATGATACAAGATGGCCGGGTTAATTACGTTAATTTTTTCCAAGGTTAATGTAAGCATGAGGTTACCTAATTCAGTTATCAAAATTCTATTTCGCGTTGTGAGTGTTTCATGAGCCGGCTAGTGTCGGCCTGATTATTCTTCGTAGAGTTTAAGATTTTGTTTACGGTATCTGTGAGCTGATTTATTATACCCTTAACCCATAAAATGGGTAAATAAGGGTATAATGGTTTTGTGCAAAAGTATGTAACAGGCAGAAGGAAGCATCTCCGACCCTATAAAGTATATATATTCTTGATCAGCATCAACAGCCGAGACGATATAGCCATGTCCGTCTGTCCGTCTGTCTGTCCGTCTGTCCGTCTGACCGTCTGACCGTCTGTCCGTCTGTCCGTCTGTATGAACGCGTGGATCTCAGAGACTACAAGAGCTAGAGACTTCTGATTTTGTATTTAAGTTCTCCTATACCATGAGCAGAACAAGTTTGCTTCAAATTATCGATAACTATTCTGGTTTCCGATATACACATGGAATCGATAACAAAAAAATATCGAATTTGGAAAATCTAAAAATGAGGGTTGAAGTAATGGATAATGATAGAACTTTTCTGAAAATTTCGTCCAAATCGGTTGAGAAACACCGGAGATATTGAACTTAATCGATGGAAGCTAAGCCAGTATACCAAAGTCTTATATAAATTAAATATATTTATTGCAACTGGGTTCAGGGTATCTTCTAGTCGGGCTCTCCCGACTTGAGCCTTCTTACTTGTTTTGTCTTGTAGCTTTGAGTTTATCTGATGCTGTCTATTGATTGCAGTGACCAGCTGCGTCTGTGTTATGTCGAGTCTCCTAAAGTCATTTGCGTCCGGAGTGCCAGCTACAACCTTAAGGGCTGTGCCTAAGAAATCAAGGCTCCTTACCCTGCGATGATGCACATCAAGAGCGGACAACATGTCTAATACGTGTCCGGTGTCAATTTCCAATAATTTCCTCATATGAGAATGCGGGAATAAATTCGTCAGTTTCCCTGTTTCGTCCGCCATTGTCCTGTAATCCGTGAGGTTAGTAGTATGTCGCAGGTACCCATAACTGTCCCAGAGAAGTATTTTTCCGTCCTCGATCGGTATGTAGTCCGCGTGCGTGTAGTCTGTCACCCGTGCCGTTGCTGTTGCCAATATTATAAGCATATAAAGTGTTATCCTAAAAAAGTTAAATTCTAATTAAAAGAGTGTGTGTAAAATGTCAACGGAGGTTGTCCGTATGGACCACCCTCCCCTCAACGAGGACTGTTGTCCCCAAGTCCGCCTCAACTTTTTTTTCTACGCAAAGGGGTGTCAATTTGTTACCCAGTCTCCGATTGGTCTTTAACAAAACCTTTTCGCCTACCTCGAAGATTCTGTTTTGACGTTTCTTGTTCTCCCTCGCGTTTTGTTCAATTTGGGCCTTTTCAATTCTGTCACCGACATCGCGGATGCATTCCGGTGAAGGGGAGACTAATATGTCTCTTGGTCTTTTCTTGACGACCGAGTGAATGGAACCATTATACTCGATTGTCGCCTGCAAAATCAGGTCGACTGTGTCGACGATCCCCCTTTGAAGTTTCAAGCACCTGGAAATCTCAAGAAGTGTGCTATGAAAGCGTTCTACTTGCCCATTGGCGCTTACGCCATAATTGTTTGATAGCAGGGACCTATTAGTTTCTGATTTGAATGCGAGTTCGTTATCGCAATAAACCTGTTTTGCTAGTGGGAAGATGTTCATCAACACCAACAGTGGTGGCCTCGTATCTTCTATGGTACGAGACGCAATTGGTTGGACCACTGCGAATTTCGAAAATTTGTCAATGCAGGTAAGGAAATGCTTTTTGTCAGTGGAGAAAATATCAATGTGTAACATCTCTCCTGTTTGTGAGGGTACTGGCGTCTGGCCGAGTTCCTGTTTTTTGGGGTGCCTATCGTATTTTGCCTTTGTACAAATCCTACAATTCGTTACTACCTCATTCGCCAGTTTTGTCATTTTCGGGAAGTAATATTACGTCAAAATTTGTCTGACATTTACTTGCGCCGCTCTATGAGCCCGGTTGTGCTCCCTGGTAACGATTTTGTCTTTTGTCACTGGCGTTGAACACGTCGGCAACGAAATTTTTGCAATGCCAAAACTTCGTAGTGGGAAAAGTTTTTATCAGCTCATGCTGGAAACTAGCTAATGCTGGAAGGCTACAAAGAATTGCATTAACGACATTTCTGTTAATGACTGATTTGACCGTTTCTAAGAGGGTGTCTTTGTCGGTAAAGTTGATGGAGTGCCGAGTTTTTTCACAGAAAAGTATGGATGTCCTTTTTAAAGGGAAACGTGCCTCCTCTAACACCATCTGATTCCGGAAGCAGTTCAAGGCTTATCTGTGGATTCGATTGCGTAGGAAAGTGACAACTCGCTATGAATCGTAGCCACATCGGATTCGGGCTCGTCGTTGTTTCCTTCGAGGGCATTTACGTTTTGGAGTGACAGCGCGTCAGCCACATGATTTTCTTTTCCAGGCTTGTAGAATAGTTTGGCTCCTATTTCATCAATACGCGCCTTCCAGCGCTTAATTTTTGCATTAGGGTTACTCTCGGAGACCGAGAACGTAAGTGGCTGATGGTCCGTGAAGATATTGATGTCTCGAACGCCGTACAAGAAGTGGCGTAACTTTCCCAAGGCCCAAACTATGGCGAGCAACTCCCGTTCGTTTGTAGCGTAGTTAGCTTCCCTATCTCTCTCTAGACCTCTAGATATCATGGTTATAGGACGGCCGTCTTGTGACAAGACCGCGCCTATACCATACGCTGACGCGTCCGTGGTTAAATCAAAAGGCTTCTTAAAATCAGGGTACATCAGTATGACGTCTTCAGACGCTAAGATATTTCTCAATTTCTTGAACGCGTTGCGCTGAGCTTCGTCGAACTGTACTGGGACTTTCTTTGACTTGTATTTGCTGATAGATCCATTCTCTCCTTTGAGGATGATGGAAATTGGTTTAGCAATTGCAGCAAAGTCTTTTATGAAACATCGGTAATAGTTTGCCAAGCCCATGAAGGACCTGACACCGAATACTGAGGTAGGTTCAGCGTATTCCTGAATGGCTTTTACCTTCTCTGGGTCGGTTTTTGCTCCATCTTTTGTCACAATGAAGCCGAGGTAACCTACGCTTTCTTTAAAGAACTGTGACTTCTCGTATGCTACTCGCATATTTGCATCCAACAGGTTTTTTAAAACCCAGTTCACGTGTTTCACGCGTTCTGACTCGTTTTCGGAGAAGACGATGACGTCATCTACATAAACGTAGCAAGACTTTCCGATTTGCTCCCGAAGAACATCATCTATTGTAAGCCGTCTTTTCACGATCTCGCTCTGCCAGAGTGATCTGGTGATATCCTGCTTTCAGGTCGAGCGTCGTAAAATACTTAGCTTTGCCCAAATTTGCCAAAATCATTGTGATGCTTGGCATTGGGTATTTGTCGGCAATTGTTTTGTTATTGAGCTTCCTAAAGTCTATTACCAGACGTTTATTTCTGTTGCCCAATTCATCCGTGCCTTTTTTTTCCACCACCCACAACGGACTGTTGTAAGGTGATCTAGACTTTTGGATAATGCCTTGTTTCAAGAGACCGTTAATCTCTAGATTGATAAAATCCTCAACGCCTCGAGGGTAAGGGTACCACTTTGAGTAGATGGCGTTTTCATCACTCGTACGTATGGTGGCTATGACAGCCGTGTTATAAGGCAGCGCCTCGTTAGATGAAGCATTCGCAGAAAATCTGCCTTCACCGCAGGTGGTGCCTCGATTTCTCTATTCTTTGTGTGGTTGACGTTCGTACATTTAAAATACTGCAACGCCTCCAAAGTTGCACCAATGTTCAGTTTACCCTCTTTGAGGCATAAAACCGCGCCCACCTGTTTTAACAGGTCAAGGCCAATGATTCCATCAAAGGTGGAGAGGGAATCGAGAAGAAAAAAAAGGTGTCGCTCCCAAAAATGGACAACTTGCATTTTTCGGCAATTTTGTTGGAACCATGGATGGAATGGACGACAAAAAAGGATTCGACTGGGATCACGCCCTTGAGGCGTTTAAGCGGCTTGATGTAGTTTTTTGCCGATCCGGTGTCGATTAAAAAGGTCATGTCTGTCCCCGCTATTCTTCGCCGAATGAACGGCAGCAGGGATTCACCCCTAAAAAATTGGCACTGTCACTCTCATAGTCCGGGCCATTTTCTTCGTCAACCTCAGTCGCTGCCGCTTGTGCCGCTTCAGCATAGCTCGCTTCTTCCGTGCTTGCCTGAACGTGGTCGACTCTCTGTCGTCTTTGACCCGTTGCCCTATCAGAATTAGCAGGGCGTTTGTTACCTTGGCCTTCGTTTTTGTTAAACATCGCAGAGCCTTGGGCTTGCTGATAGTTTGTAGGTTGTCTAAACTTGGAAGAAGACGGATCTACTTCCATGGGTACCGGAGCGTTCTGCGCTGCAGATTTATGCTGGGTTTTATCCGGCCATTGACCGTTCTGCTTCTTGAAATACGGGTTTTTGCTTTGATTACCCTGAGGGTACTGCTGCTGCTGTTGCTTGACACCTTGCTGGCGTTGGTCAGACTGCTGTTTCCTATCCTCTTGCCCTTTTGCAAAGCTGGCCGCGAAAGCATATCTCTCGTGGTTCGCTTCGACCTCTTGAGCCAGGGCGAGTGCCGAAGGCAAATCTTTAGGTAGGGCCGCAAACAAAACATCGGTCAAGTTGCGTTTTAATCCCGAGATGAACACACGAAGTGCGTCACCCCTGAATTTCTCACACATGCCCATGGCCAAACTCTTATCATATGTCATATGGGCCTTGTTTGGCAGTAAAGTGAGCTTCTTTTCCACCTCGTCATAATACTGTAGGATTGAAAAGTTACCCTGCATAAAAGTGCCCATTTCCTGTTCGATGACGTGCATCGGTCGTTTGTCGCTGTAAGTGAAATCTAGTCTCGCTATAATGGCCTCGAAATTTAGCGGAGTATTGAAAGAAGCTAAAACTGCATCCGCTGGGCCTCTCACCTTACTTCTTATAATGACCACAGCTTGAAAGTGGCGGGAACTGCCATCGTGATTTTTGAAAATTTTGTATGCTGCGTGTGCGGCCTGCCTCCAAGAGACATATGACTCCTGAGTTCCGTTGAACTCGGGGATGCACTTAACTGCATCGAGGGGTTCGTTGCAAACGACCTTGTCACTAATTTGCGCATCCTCAAAAACTTTTGGCTCAGGCACTGAAAGCTGAGTACCTTTCAATCTATTAGATATCTGTGTGATCTGTTGTTCCAATTGTGCCTTAAGCAAACCCTCTCTCCTAATAAACTCTTGCGCCTGTGCCTCGAGTGCGTTCTGCACAGCTGCATTTATCGCCGCGCTTAGCTGATCCGGGTTCATGTTTAATGCAGTTTCCTTACTCTGTTCGGGGGAACTAACGTTTCTTGACACCCGCAAGGTGTCAAAATTTCCTATTAAGTTTACCAAAATGCTATCGTCAGTATCGTAGTGTTCCTGAGTACTTTCGACGGAATCAGAGTCACTCATTTGTCCGTAATCAAAACCTTACACAATATCGCACGTCATGTGGTGCGCGAGAGAAAAGCGAAGAGAGAAAATAAAAAACTTTTTGATCTTCTTCTCTCTATTATTATTATGTTTTTTTTGTTTTTATTCAAGGGCGTTTCTCAAAACTTGCAGTCCCCTTACTTAAACTTCACCTTGGAATTAAGTTATGAACGGAGTACAAATTTTGGCACAAAATATTATTTTTTACTTCTCACTAATCAAAACACTTACATGAAAAATTCCATTATATTTTAATTCCGTGGGCCTTGTTGATGCTGCTGTAGGCTTGCGTCTTGTGTTCTATCCAATCCTCACTCGTTGTTGGGTTATTGTCTTTGGTTTACTTTTTATGTAGTATACTTTTTTTTGTTGGTTTGTGTCTTATCTTCACTTTATATATAGTATACATTTTCTTGTTGGTTCGTGTTTTCTCTTCACTTTTACGATCTCCAGCGGTCGTTGAGGACATTGAGCAAGACATCGCCTCATTAAAATGCAGCAAGTCACCTGGCTTTGACGGCATCGACGCCATGGCGCTTAAGATGCTCCGCCCTACGTGCACCATGTTGATATGTAGAATTTTCAATAGATGTATGCAAATTGGTCACTTCCCTGCGCAGTGGAAATGCGCGGAAGTGATACTTATTCCTAAGCCCGGAAAACCAGAGATCAATCTAGCTTCCTATCGTCCGATAAGTTTGCTGGCCATACTATCCAAAATACTTGAAAGAGTATTTCTACACAGAATTTTGCCGATAATGGACGATGCTGGTTTGATCCCCGATCACCAGTTTGGCTTCAGGCGCTCACACGGAACACCCGAGCAACGCCATAGGCTTGTAGAGCAGATTTTGAATGCATTTGAGAACAAGAAGTACTGCTGCGCGGTAATGCTCGACATCAAACAAGCGTTTGACAGGGTCTGGCATCCCGGACTGCTTCACAAGATTAAGGCGAATCTACCCATGGCATATTTTAACTTCTTGGATTCGTACATCAAGAACCGATTATTTTACGTGAGATGTGATGAAGCTAAGTCATCGATCAGGACTATCAGAGCTGGTGTACCACAAGGCAGTGTACTGGGTCCTATATTGTACACCTTGTACACAGCCGACATGCCCATCTACCGCAGCGGTAACCTGTTTGTAGCCACCTACGCAGATGACACCGCCTTTCTAGCCACCGCTTCGCTGCCCAGGACGCTTCTGATGAATTTCAACAGCAACTAAATCTGCTTGACGGCTGGCTGAAAAGGTGGAACATTTCTGTAAACCAGGAAAAGTCGACACAAACCACGTTTGCCCTGCGTCCGGGCAATTGTCCGCGCGTCTATCTAGACGGAACAGTCATCCCTGAGGAGGTAACTCCAAAATACCTTGGTATCACTCTGGACAGGAGGCTAACATGGCGTGCGCACCTAGCCCGAAAAAGGAAACAGGCCGATTTGAGGCTGCGTCAGTACTACTGGCTAATCGGCAAAAAATCAAAAATGAAACTTAAAGTAAAACTGCTCGTTTATAAAGCTATTCTGAGGCCCATCTGGTCCTATGGCATCCAGTTGTGGGGTACAGCGAGGAAAAGTAACCTGATGTTGATTCAAAGATTCCAAAACAAAGCTCTTCGAATCATTTCTGGTGCGCACGTGTACCACGATAATGCCACCATACATAGCCAACTGGGCATGCCAACTGTCAATGAATTAATTAGGAAGATGAGTGCCAGCTACAGTGATAGGTTGTTTAATCACCCGAACAACCTTACCCTATCTCTTCTAGACAACAGCCTTACGACAAGAAGACTTCAGAGGACCCACCCGCTCGACCTCCCACATCTGGAAGACGATTGATCCTCCCCTACACGTGCTGTAGAAACTGATAATATAAAAATCTACATCTGCCAACTTTTTCAATTATACAGTTTAATTAATGTCCATACGGGCAGATATTAAATATAAATCAAAAGGTTAAAAAAAATAAAGAAAAAAAACACTTTTACGATCGTTTTAACTTCATGTCTACTATTTTTTGCAAACGTTCTATTGTTTTTTTTTTTTTTTTAATCTTGTAGTTATTCTTAATTTTCACTTTTCACTGAAGATTTGCTCTTGTTGTGATATCCACGTTTCCTCACGGTGGAAATTTCTTAAATCGATAATTTTGCGTATTACGCGAATAAATGGGTTGCGTTGGGTTTCATTAACGTCGGGCGCCAATTAATTATATTTTATAATCTATTTGATGAATTGTTATTGGAGGTACCAATAATAAGCTTTGCATTAACGAATGCAGCTGAGTTAACTAAACGAACAACTGATGTTTCGCGGACGATACGTCGCGCTTTATTCAAGTAATATATTTAGACAGATTATTACATTTATGACAAGCTTAACCTAGCCCTACAAGTCGTCCGCCGCGCTGTCGGCGTCATCGTCGCTGTCGCTCTGCAAGCTGGCTGCGCGTGTGTAGTTGCATCCTGTGCAGCTGGCTTGCTCATGCGCTGCACCCGCTGTTGCTGACCGATAATTCGCCTAGATCAGCGTTTTATCGGTAGGCAGCCGCATGGCGTGATGCGCCCACACAGTGAACACTCGTTATGGGATAACTTGGACAAGAGAAAATTTGCATGTTCGACATAGGTTAAATTCTTCTAAATTTTGGTGAGGAAATTCCTCTTGCACATATGTCATTGTGGAAATGTTACCTACACTATGCAGATCATTTTAAACCACAGTCTATCGCATACATTACAAGCATACCCAAAATCATTATCTAAAAACATTTTTTGGAAACGTTGAGTAGATGCTCTCCAAGTATTGCTGCATATGAAATTTGTTGTTGCATTTGAAGTTGTTGTTGTTGCATTTGCAGCATTTTTTGTCAGTTCTACAATACATATTAATTCAATAAGCATCAATATATATTTATATAAATTCACACGGTTTGTACCTGTTGCGTTTGTTGTTGTTACAGTTCTTGTTGATCTTCTCGTTGCAAATGTTGTTGATGACGCTGAAATAGATATTACTTCCATAAGTAAAACACATAACATTATAAAAGCATGCTGTTTGTACCTGTAGCATTTGTAGTAGCATCTGTAGTTGTTGTTGCAACTGTAGTTGTTGTTGTTGAATTTACTGTCGGCTCTGCATTAGATATTAATTCAATCGCTGAAATGGATATTACTTCCAGGTATATGTATAAAAAAGTAACATTATAAAAGCATATTCTTTCTACCTGTGTCATTTGCAGTTGTTGCATCTGTAGTTGTTGTCGGCTTATACTAGAAATTAATTCTACAATACAAATTTGATAATATAAAAAGACGTTGTTTGTACCAATTGCGTTCAAGATTGCGAAGTAATCTATAGAATAATCTTCGAATGTTTAATTTTAAAACACAACTTACCTGATCTTCTATTCCGTAAATTGTACATTCTGTTACGCTGCGCAAAAGTATTTTTTTTCACAGCCGGCATTGTTTAAAATTTATTTTCTGAAGTAAGACCCCATTTACACCCTGAAGTTTTTTCATGAAGTTTTTTTTCATTCTGTTTTAAAACTTCTTCGGAATTCAGGTCGCATTTACACGCTGAAGTTTTTCAGTGAAATTTTTCCTTTGAAAATGCAACTCTGGTTTAAATTTATGGTCGATAAACAGACACAGTTAACACCAGTTCAATTAATTCATTCTTCCATAACATTTCTATTAATAATTTGTAAACCACAAAAATATATTTACTATTTGCGCTAATATTTGCTTGTGCAATATTTAGTATCAATAACTTTATTTTTCACATCAAACACTGTGCAACTCTGTGTTTACATTCTATCGGAATAAGGCAAAGCAAAATTATAAGAAAAATTCACGACTTAACAAGTAGTGAATTTTTGCTTGAAATTTTACCCCTCTACTCCCCTTGCCTACAAACAAAAGATTGAGAGAGAAAATTCACGAAAAAACTTCAGCGTGTAAATGGGGTCTAAGTTTACACATGAGTTGCAAAATCAAAACTGCTACCCTGGAGACGAACTTTCTTATAGCAGTAAGTATAAAGTATAATAAGTATAATACTTTATACTTACTGCTTATAGTCAACACTATCGATGGTTTATTTCCCGTTAGCTTATATGATTTTATATGATAGCCATTGCTGCCCTCGATAGTGCCAGCGATAGTATTGTCTGATAGTTCCATCGATTGTTTGCTGAGCTGAGACGCATAGTGCAAGTGAAACAAATCCATATGCACATGCTATCAGCTATGGCACTCGCTCACACTTATTGCTTACATCACTAACACTAATATACACAAGAAACACACATTTGAAAAAATCTAATTATGACCAAACTTCTTAATGAAATTTCAACACTTAAAAGATTTCAATCATGACCGCATATTTAAAATTTGTAAAAGTTATCAATAATTAAGAACAAACTTAACCTGCATTTGGTTAAATAGAGTTTTTATTCCAAATCTAAAGTCTCTAGCTTTTGTGTCTCTGACAGAAATGGCACAATCGACTCAGCTGTTGATGCTGATCGCAAATGCATACATATTCATGTACTTTTTGGGGTCGAAAAAGGTTTCCGTCTGTCTGTTACATAAATAAGAACTAAACGAAAATAAGTGTGACATATTTCATAAAACAAGCGCCAGATGATTTTTTACAATAATACTAGCATTGTTGTTTTAAAATTATTTAAAAATTTTTTTTTTTCTAAATTTTAATTCAATGATTTAAAAATCGTAGTTTTTAGTTTATTATACTCGATACCGAAGGTAAAGAGTATATTGAGTTTGTGCAATGTCCGTCATGGTGTCTGTCCGTCTGTATAAACGCAACTTTTTTCCACACCCTTCAAGCTAGAGACTTGAAACTTTGCAATTCTTTTTATCTATGGGATAGTAAATTAAAGTGTCAAGATTGGGGTTCTACGATAACTTGGGGGCTGGCAAATCGATAAATTCGATAACTCAAAACCGATAAGTCCACATATTTCGCACATCCTTACAGCTAGAACTACCAAATTTGGTAAGAAGATATCTACTATCAACCCCCAAAAAACTGCATCAAGAATTTTGGAGCCACGCCCACCCATTCCTCCCCCAGCCAGCCCTCATTTCAAAGTCAAAAAAGTCTATATCTCCCACAGTTTTTGAGCTATAGCCACCAAATTTGGTGCCAAGATAGGTGATGATGACCCCCCAAAAACTGTATCAAAAGGATGCCACGCATACCGATACTGCTCTAGCCGCCCCCATCCACCCTAACGCTTCGTCAAAAACGGGAATGCGTGTACCTTCCAGAGTAGTGGAGCTAGAGTCACCAAAATTCAGACTGATTGCTAACACTTGCATAAATAAATATCTATATTCGTTCCTTAAGATTTAAAAATTACCAATTCATTGGGCATAGCAAAAACACAAAAGCGGTAGCTGTGGAATTTTTTCTTATGGAGTCTTCAGAGTTTACTCATTCAGCTGCCCACAGAGTAAAAACGCGACAACACATTTATGTTATTAAACTGTAGGCTTAAACTTTAAGAAATAGTATTCAATGAATAAATATATGAATGAAATGAAACATCTATAACACTACGAAAAGAAGGTTCCCTTATACAGCTTTAAATTATACTTAGTTTTAACACTCTTCACAAGAGCCAATGCTCATCTTTTGTGATCAATTTTTGATGTAAGCCGCTGAAAAATCTTTGGGTCCCATTGCAAAGTCAGTTCTTTAGCAATGATTTTCTATCAGGACTTGTTTATGGACAAACAAAGTTATCATTTTCATACAGCTAAATCCAAGACACTACAATAATCCGGCAAGTAGAGCTGCATGCAGAGGCCTGTTTTCTTCAATCACACATAGGGATAAAGTAGTGCATTTATTTTTAAAACCACGCAAATAAAGTTTTCTGTTCGCATTTTCAGAACAGCAGTTCCGTGGGAAAGAATGAAATGCGCAGTAAATAAATTGCAGCTTATTTATGTATGTGGAAACCAACAATTATCTACCAAATGCTTTAACACTATTCCTACCAACGGTGTAAAAAGGCTCTCTTTAAAACTTTGACTTGAAATTACTTTCTAAGTTAAGTAATTTTTCTAATTTTGTTTTTTTGGCAATTCATATAATAGTTGTTAAATTAATCCTTAAATTATCTTCGTACTTATCCTAAAATTCAAAATCGTACATCGTACATCTATTTCTACAATTAGGTGTCTTTTTTGCAGAATTTACTTCGACTAAAATTGGTATATTAGGGACGGAAATATAATACTTGTCTATAATTTTTCTTCAATTTCCTACATTTTTATACTCGTTACCAAAGGTAAAGAGTATATTGGGTTTGTGCAATGTCCGTCATGTTGTCTGTCAAGCTAGAGACGTGAAATTTTCCAAATATCTTTATCTATGGCCAGGACAGATAGGTGTCAAGATTGGGGGCTGGCAAATCGATAAATTTGGGAACGCAAAACCGATAAATCCAAATATTTCTCACATCCTTACAGCTAGAACTACCAAATTTAGTAAGAAGATAGCTACTAGCAATCCCCAAAAAAACTGCATCAAAAATTTTGGAGCCATGCCCACCCATTCCGCCTCAGCCCCCCCCCCCCTCCCGCAGTTTAAAGTCAAAAAAGCATATATCTCTATTAGTTTTTGAGCTAGAGAATTTGAATTGGCATTTGACTGGTGATGATGACCCCCCAAATATTGCATCAAAACTTTGGATGCCACGTCCAACCATACCATCCTAGCCGCCACCAGAAGCCCAAACGTTTCTTTAAAAACGGGAATGCGTGTACTTTTCAGAGCTGTAGAGCTAGAGTTAGCAAATTTGGTATGAAGATAACTGGTAACGACCCCGCAAAGAAATAAAGATGCCTTGCCCACCCATACCGCTCTCAGCTCCTTTTCCCACACCTTTTACAAACTTTGAGCTAGAGTAAACAAATTTGGTATGAAGATAGCAATAGACATTCCACAAAAATCTGCAACAAAAATTTGGATGCCAAGAACACCCTCAGCCCCCCCTTCCCACGTCTTTTACAAACTTTGAGCTAGAGACACCAAATTTGGTATGAAGATAGCATTTTACATTCCACAACGATCTGCATCGAAAATTTGTATTCTACACCCACCCAATAAGAGAAACAGCTTTTGATTTATTTTACTATTGTATTCATTTTACGCTTACGCGATAATTCAATATTATTATTGGTAATTTGTATACCTAATTTTCTTAATTTTCTTCTTTTCGAGAACAAAGTTTTTTGATTTTTTGTAACAGTTTATTTGTGTTGATTCTTCAAAATGATCGTGCAACCCACCTTTGCTACGCATTATTCCAAAGAAATTCTCAAGCATATCTTGATTTAGCCTGTATGTTAGGACGTAATCAATTTAAAAACGTGCCTTATTTATTTATTTATTTATTTATAGTCAGCTAAGAGCAGCTGACATTAAAATGAATCAAAATTTAATTTAAATTAAAAATAATTAAAATAATTAAATTAAGTAAAACATAGAATAAAATATAAATCTGAAAAAATAATTTAAAGTTAAAGTTAAAGCTCTGGGAAATTCAATAAAAAATTGAGCAGTCCAAGATTTGTTGCGAGGATTGGAAAAAACCCAGAAAAACCCAATCAGACCAGCGTTAGATTAGTAATTAGTGGTTACGATTAGATAAAGCAAACAGGATCGATCGTTTTAGTACTGGAGTTGAGGCCTCCAAGGAGACAAGAGAATAAAGTTTGTTATAGTCAGAACATATAACACGAAATGGTTCATGAACTAAATAGTTGCTGAAGCAACGATCAAGGCTAAGGGGTAAAAAGTTACGTGAAGATCTAACCGGGACATTAAATTTAATTCGACTCAAAAGAACTGATGAGTCGATTTCACCATTAAGAAGGTTAGTAATAAATAATACTCCATGCATAGTTCTACGGTTTAACAGGGAGGGAAGATTTATCAAAAGGAGTCTACTTGAATACGGGGGTAAGTCAACTCCAGCAACCCAGTTAAAACTTCTAAGGGCAAATAGAAGAAATTTCTTCTGCACAGATTCAATTCTGTCCTGGTGAATCGAGTATTGTGGGGACCACACACAAGATCCATACTCCAGAATAGGACGTACTAAGGATGTATAAAGCATTTTAGTGGTGTACGGATCATTAAACTCTTTCGACCACCGCTTGATGAAGCCAACAAGTTTTTCAATGCGCTGGTTGATTGCAATATACCTGAAATTACAAAAGTAGCTATTCAATCTAATTTGAAAAGATGCTACAGATTCGTTTAGCAAAAATATTATTTAAACACACCTTTTTGAAATGGCACAAAACTGTGATTCTCCTTTTCGTTTACACGAACATCTAGCGGCGCCAACAACTTGTCTTCTTCAACCGTAATCGCTCGATTGTTAAACACAATCAAAAACAATTACCCGCTTCATATTGCTTATTATTTTCAAATTCTTCTGCCTTAAAATGCATACAACAAGTTCGCGCACATTTTACATTAGATTTGTCTTGTCGCCGACAAAAATTAATCCATGTTTGTGTTTAATTTTTTGGGAATGGGTAATAACTCCACAATTTGTTCTTAAAATTGTTATTGTTGCAACCAAAAACTGCACAACGCATTTTCAATCAATTAGTTCACTCGATTAAGATTCGCTGTATGCAATATGCAATTCAAAACACAGCTGAGCACATGTGACGTCACGCAAACAGCTGGAAAACAGCTGTTTATGCGCAATGCGCTATCTGTATTCTTTGTATCATGGGTGGCATCCACATCTGCATCGGAGAATCTTTAAGGCCCCGCACCGTACACCCCTGCCGCATCCGTACCCCTGTGCAATCAGGCTTATTTGGATATCTGGAAACGAGTATACCGCAGTCGGTTGCGTACGACTGCAACGACTCCACTTTTTACCCACAAAATGGTAAAAAGGGTATAATGGTTGTGTGCAAAACTATGTAACAGGCAGAAGAAAGCATCTCCGACCCCATAAAGTATATATATTATTGATCAGCATCAACAGCCGAAACGATATAGCCATGTCCGTCCGTTTGTCCGTCTGGCCGTCTGTATGAACGCGTGGATCTCAGAGACTACAAGAGCTAGAGTTTTCAGATTTTGTATATAAGTTCTCCTATACCATAAGCAGAACAAGTTTGCTTCAAATTATCGATAACTATTCTGGTTTCCGATATACACATGGAATCGATAACAAAAAAATATCAAATTTGGAAAATGTAAAAATGAGGAGTGAAGTAATGGGTAACGATAGAACTTTTCTGAAAATTTCGCCTAAATCGGTTAAGAAACACCAAAGATATCGAATTTTATCGCTTGAAGCTAAGGCAGTATACCAAAGTCTTACATAAATTTAATTTATTTATTGCAACTGGGTTCAGGGTATCTTCTAGTCGGGCTCTCCCGACTAGAGCCTTTTTACTTGTTTTTTTTTATTTTTAATTGCTGGGCTTATTTATTTAATTTTTTAAAGGGAATTAGAAAACTAACAATAAGTATACAAATCTTATTAAAAATCTTAGCTGACAGTTCATCTTATTATACTCGTTACCGAAGGTAAAGAGTATATTGGTTTTGAGCAATGTCCATCATGGTGTCTGTCCGTCTGTCTGTCTGTCCGTCTGTATGACCGCAACTTTTTTCCACACCCTTTTAGCTAGAGACTTGAAACTTTCCAATTGTCTTTATCTACGGGATAGTAAATGAAAGTGTCAAGATTGGGGCCTTACGATAACTGGGGGGCTGGAAAATCGATAAATTCGATAACTCAAAACCGATAAATCCACATATTTCGCACATCCTTACAGCTGGAACTACGAAATGTGACGAACAGATAGCTACAAGCAACCCCGAAAAATTTTGGAGCCGCGCCTAACCATTCCACCTCCAGCCCCCATTATTTTGAAATCAGAAAATCCCATTTCTCCCATAGAGCCACCAAATTTGGTGCCAAGATAAGTTATGACGACCCCCCAAAAACTTCATCAAAAGTTTGGATGCCATGCCTACCAATACCTTCCCAGATGGCCTCAGCTTCTCGAACGCTTCGTCAAAAACGGGAATGCGTGTATCTTCCAGAGTAGTGGAGCTAGAGTCACCAAATTTGGTAGGAAGATTGCTGGCAATGACTCCCAAAAATCTGCATAAAAGTTTTGGCACCACGCCCTCCCATTCCACCCCCCTTTCCCTACCTTTCTATACCTTTTACAAACTTTGAGCTAAAGTCACCAAATTTGGTATGAAGATAGCAATTAACATTCCACAAAGATTTTCAGCAAAAATTTGAATGCTGCGCCTAGCCCCCCTTCCCCTACCTTTTAAAAACTTTGAGCTAGAGTCACCAAATTTGGTATGAAGATAGCAATTGACATTTCACAAAGATCTGCAGCTAAAATGTGGATGCCACGCCCACCCATACCCCCTAGCCCCCCTTTCTCACATTTTACAAATTTTGAGCCAGAGTCACAAAATTTTGAAACGAAGACAGCTGGTGGCATCCCCATCTGCATCGGAGAATCTTTAACGCAGCGTGCACCTCTGCCGAATCCGTACCCCTTTGCAATCGGGCCTCTTTTTACCAGTTTTAAAACTGGTAACGAGTATACCGCAGTCGGTTGCGTCCGACTACAACGTTTCCACTCGTTTTTTGACTGTATTCTGAGTGCGCGTCCCTAAAAATAATCGCTTGGTTGGTAAGTCGTTACGACGAAGACGGGATCGGCTGCGCAGCCTTGTGAGACCTCTCGCGAGATGATTAGTGTGCGATGAGAGCTTGCCTAAATATTTTACTTTTTGTTGCGCTATTTCCTCCTTGACTGTTGAGATGTTTAAGTCTTTATGAATGCTTTCGTTTCAAACGTACCACGGTGCCCCGGTGATGGCTCTCAATATTTTTGACTGGGCTCTCTGGACAATGTCAATGCTGCTGTTGCTAGCGTTCCCCATAACTGGGAACCATAGGTCCAGATTGGTTTTAGAACAGAGTTGTAAAGCAGGACCTTGTAGTCCAAACTAATGGAAGAGCGAGCATTGAAGAGCCAATGGAGGCTATTGGCTTTCAGTTTGAAATGTGTTCTTTTAGCTTTAATGTGTCGCCGCCATGTTAGTCTTCTGTCTAAGTGTACGCCCAGATACGTTTGCTTTTGGAAGTGTGGTGTTGTTTAACGTGAGCGGTTGACAATCTTGCCTGTTAAGGGTGAAAGTTACTTGCTTACATTTTTGTTCGTTTACCTTAATTCGCCAATCTGATAACCATTTTTCCACGTTGACCAGATGAAGGGCTAGTTGCGCTGTTGCTTGTATTGGGCATCTTGAGCGGCTAAGAATAGCTGTATCATCAGCAAACGTAGATGTTGTCAATCGGCTGCTTATTGGGAAGTCTGCTGTGAAAAGCACGTAAAGTGTTGGTCCAAGTACGCTGCCCTGTGGAACACCAGCTTCGATACTGTGTTCGTCAGACATTGCAGTGTTACATCTTACTGCGAACTTCCTGTCGTATAGTTTAAAGAGCTGGGCAATTATGCAGATTGCACAGTAAGGAAGCTCAATAATCATCTTTGGGGTTATTTGGTCACCTCCTGGAGATTTTTTTGGGTTCAGTTGATCTTTAATGATTCTAACGATTTCATTCGGGCGAAATTGATTGGATCATGTTGAAGCTGAGAGCCGTTTGAAGCAGTCGGTGGTGCAAACATATTTGATGCAGGGTTAGGTTGGAACACTTTTTGGAGATGAGTAGCAAATGTGTTAGCTCTTTCTTCATCGCTGCGAGCCCAGCCGCCTGCGAAGTTTCTTATAGGCATTACTGTTTCTGTTGGTGAGCTTAGAGTTGGGTGAGCTCTCCACAATGAGTTCTTCGTACTGGTTGATAATTGCTCGATGTAACGGCGTTGAGCGCGCTCGTCCTCGATTTTTAACGCTTTGGTGAGTTTACGTGTGGCGTCTTTTAGTTTTCGCTTTGCCGATGGCGATCTGTTCGAAGAACGAGCTGTTCAATTTGTAGATTTTATGTCCTGTGGTTGTGTATTGTTTTTGGTATTTGAGGCGTAGCGGCGCGAGCTGCGGCGACGAAGACAGTCTCCAGAGTGTTAACAAAACTATCAATGTCAGCTACATCAACGAGACGTGGCTTAAGCTCAATGTGTGAGCTTATATATTTTTTGTATCTGAGCCAGTTAGTTTTATGTGAAGTTAACTTACCGGGTCGATTTATGAATTCAGGGTGTCGTTGCAGATTTATTAGGACTGGCGAGTGATCGGATGATAGATCCGAAAGGCACTCTGCACTTATCAGTCTACGCGAAAGGTTTTTGGTAACTGCAAAGTCAATCAAATCGGGTAGTTTTTTGGGATCTGTCGGCCAGTATGTTGGTCTGCCAGGAGAAACGTGGTCGAGCTTGTTGTTAGCTTTTATAATTGCATTGCAGAGCTGCTTTCCTTTTGGATTCACTAGACGAGATCCCCAGTGTGTGTGCTTGGCATTGTAGTCTCCTGCTGCTATAAAGCATTCTCCTAGTGAGTTAAAAAATTCCATGAATTGGTATTCAGATATGGTATAACGCGGAGGGCAGTATACAGCGGCAAGAGTAAGTTGTAAGTTTATGCTGTGAGACGCTATTTGCGTTCCACGTAGATTCATCGATTCGTATCTCAGCCATTGATTATTTTGACTGTTGTGATACAAGCATTTGTATCAAGAGATTTTGATTACGCATTAGTTCCTGCATAGTTGTTTTCATGAATGACATGAACTCGTTCATGCCCTGCTGCAGGGTACATACGAGTGCTTCGAGGTAACTTTGTTGCTGCACCTGTGCAGCGTTTGTGCTCACTTGTTTTGGTTGAAAGTACGGTGTGTTAGGGGCAGGAAGAGCCAGTCCAGATCTTAGGGCACTTGTATAAGTTGCGTTATTGGTTGAGAACTCGGGGCAAAGAGAGGATCTGGCTGCAGATGAAAAGAAGACGTCTGGGTTGTGTTTCGATGGAGTGAAGGTAGTCGGTGCGTGTTGCGAGCGTACAGTGGTACAGCGCTGATGGATACGATTTTTAAGTTCCTTGTAGACATGGCAGCCTCTGTAGTTGGCTGTGTGCTTGCCTTCGCAGTTGTTGCAAAATTTTTTGCTAGAGTCTTCTTTACTTACTGGGCAACTTGTGGAGTTATGCAGTTCCCCACAGTATACGCATAACGAGCGCAGTGTGCAGTAGGCTTTTTTATGGCCGTACTCTTGGCAGCTCATACATTGTACCGGACCGTTTAGTTTGTGCGGTTCTTCTACGGTGATTTTTCGGTGACGTAAAAGCTGAAGTTTGTATATTGAGTGCACCTCGTTTTTTTTAAGCATCTTCGTTTCTGGTTCAAGTTCTATTTTAAAATGTGGTTGCGGCATCCTGTTCCTGTTTAAGATGTTTATGACGGTTTTTGTTCGAAATCCTTTCTCCTGCAGCGCCTGTTTTATTTCTTCTGGTGTTAACAAAAGCACTGGATCTTTTCTCGCATATATATATTGGGGGTAGCTTTGGCTTTTTCGTGTCAACCACAACCACAACAAGGCAGATCATCAGTGTTTTCTGCGAAGATGTGAAGTCTATTGCTATTGTATGTAGTTTCATTCGAAGGTGTATTTAAATTTCTACGGGTAGAATTTTGCTGACTTAGCTTTCTTTTGATATAAATGTAGCGATCCATACCAGTCTGCGTAGCCGGCTTAACATGTTTGCTGTTTGCAGTTTGATTTGCTGACGGCGCAGCAGTCGTTGTGCTTGTTGAACGGGAAGTAGGTATCGGTGCAGTTGTGGTTGTAGTCGCTGTTGCGGTACCTAGAGAGGGCGCAGCACTTGCAGTCGTTGCTAAGAGAGACGGGGAGCACGAAAGTTTACGGTCGCGTGCTGTGTGCAATACTTCATTTTTCGGGTTGGGTGTTGCCGACCGCGCGCGGTTGGATTGCGTTGACTCAATAGATAACAGGGACGGAGACGGTGAGCAAGAACGTTCTCTGGCACGCGCTGTGTAAGAGAGTTCGATTTGCGGGTTGGGGGTAATTGACCGCTCGGGCTGCTCTGAAACTACGGAAAAGTAAGCGTTGCTCAGCCGCAATTCTCGCTTTGACTCATTGTCTTAAGCGAGGTGAAGAATTTGTTAGTGCCTTTTGTTTTATATGTTATTATTTGTTAAAGGTCAATTGTTTTGTTTGAATTGCAGATTTTTAAAAAGCAATTTGTGCAGATACATTGCACTTAGCGTCTTTTCGCATAAAATATATATTTTATAAGCTTCTATATCACTGCACTTTTGCGTTTGGGATTAATTAACCGGACCACGATGAGAAAACACGTCTGCATTCGACGACAGTTGACACTACTGACGTGGGTGGACGTGGCATCCAAATTTTTGATGCAGATCTATGTGGGATGTCAATTGCTATCTTCATATCAATTTGGGTGACTCTAGCACAAAGTTTGTAAAAACTAGAGAAAGGGGGGCTGGGGGCGGTTTTGGCGGGCGTGGCCTCCAAATTTTTGATGCAGATCTTTGCGAAATGTCAATTGCTATCTTCATACCAAATTTGGTGACTTTAGCTCAAAATTGTGGGGAAAGGGGGGCTGGGGCGGTATGGGTGGGTGGGCATCCAAATTTTTGCCTCAGATCTATGTGGGATGTCAATTGCTTTTGATGCAGTTTTGGGGGTCATTATCACCTCTTTTGGCACCCAATTTGGTGGCTCTAGCTCAAAAACTGTTGGAGACATAGGCTTTTCTGATTTCAAAATGCGGGGGCTGGGGGCGGAATGGGTGGGCGTGGCTCCAAAACTGTGATGCAGATTTTTGGGGGTCGTTGCCAGCTAGCTTTCTACAAAATTTAGTTGCCTTAGCTCCACAACTCTGCCAGATACACGCATTCCTGTTTTTGTCGAAGCGATGGGCTGGCTATGGCAGTATTGGTGGGCGTGGCATCCAAAGCTTTGATGCAGTTTTTGGCGGTCATCATCATTTATCTTGGCACAAAATTTGGTGTGGGGATATAAGCTTTTTATGCCCTTAACCCATAAAATGGGTAAATAAGCGTATAATGGTTTTGTGCAAAAGTATGTAACAGGCAGAAGGAAGCATCTCCGACCCTATAAAGTATATATATTCTTGATCAGCATAAACAGCCGAGACGATATAGCCATGTCCGTCTGTCCGTCTGTCTGTCCGTCTGTCCGTCTGTATGAACGCGTGGATCTCAGAGACTACAAGAGCTAGAGTCTTCTGATTTTGTATTTAAGTTCTCCTATACCATGAGCAGAAAAAGTTTGCTTCAAATTATCGATAACTATTCTGGTTTCCGATATACACATAATATCGATAACAATAAAATATCGAATTTGGAAAATCTAAAAATGAGGGTTGAAGTAATGGATAATGATAGAACTTTTCTGAAAATTTCATCTAAATTGGTTGAGAAACACCGGAGATATTGAACTTAATCGATGGAAGCTAAGCCAGTATACCAAAGTCTTATATAAATTAAATATATTTATTGCAACTGGGTTCAGGGTATCTTCTAGTCGGGCTCTCCCGACTAGAGCCTTCTTACTTGTTTGACTTTAAAATGCGGGGTGGCTGGGGCGGAATAGGTGGGCATGGCTCCAAAATTTTTGATGCAGTTGTTTGGGTGTTGATAGTAGCTTTCTTCTTACCGAATTTGGTAGTTCTAGCTGTTAGGATGTGCGAAATATGTGGACTTATTGGTTTTGAGTTATCGAATTTTTCGACTTGCCAGCCCCCCAGATATCGTAGAGCACCAATCTTGACACTTTAATTTACCATCCCATAGATAAAGACAATTGGAAAGTTTCAAGTCTCTAGCTTGAAGGGTGTGGAAAAAAGTTGCGTTCATACAGACGGACAGACACCATGACGGACATTGCACAAACTCAATATACTCTTTACCTTCGGAATCGAGTATAAAAATTTAATAAATAATTTCTAAAAATAAGCTTAAACGCAATAATGATCAAAATGTATGTATGATTGCGTAAGCGCTGTGTGCTATATTTCTCATATGTCGAGCGCCAAAGGCGATCATGATTGTTTTAAGCTTATTTTTAGAAATTATTTGTTAAATTTGTAGCTCAATGCTTTTAAAAAGTTTTTTTTTCAGTTTTTATACCCTTAACCCATAAAATGGGTAAATAAGGGTATAATGGTTTTGTGCAAAAGTATGTAACAGGCAGAAGGAAGCATCTCCGACCCTATAAAGTGTATATATTCTTGATCAGCATCAACAGCCGAGACGATATAGCCATGTCCGTCTGTCCGTCTGTCTGTCCGTCTGTCTGTCTGTATGAACGCGTGGATCTCAGAGACTACAAGAGCTAGAGTCTTCTGATTTTGTACTTAAGTTCTCCTATACCATGAGCAGAACAAGTTTGCTTCAAATTATCGATAACTATTCTGGTTTCCGATATACACATAATATCGATAACAATAAAATATCGAATTTGGAAAATCTAAAAATGAGGGTTGAAGTAATGGATAATGATAGAACTTTTCTGAAAATTTCGTCCAAATCGGTTGAGAAACACCGGAGATATTGAACTTAATCAATGGAAGCTAAGCCAGTATACCAAAGTCTTATATAAATTAAATATATTTATTGCAACTGGGTTCAGGGTATCTTCTAGTCGGGCTCTCCCGAGTAGAGCCTTCTTACTTGTTTTAAATTAAACTAAACTTTTTAGCTTAATGTTTTTAAAAAGCGTGTTTTTTTTTTCCAAATATATTTATTATAACTATAATTATAACAAAATATTAACTATAAAAAAGTAAAAATCAAGGAAAAAATCTAAATCTGACAAAAATCATCCATATGCCCTTACTGGGATTTGAAACCGGACCTCCCGTATAAAAAAAATAAATTTTGGCTAAAAAACTGGTATTCGAGCCCGGACCTCCCAGTTAAGAGTAGGGTACTCGAATCACAAGTGAAGCTTATAAAAAGCTTTTAAAAAAAACTAAACCTGACTCGGCCATTTAAGTTTGATGCTTAGTGTGCCTTTAAAACCCAATTTATACCTTTTTAATAGCTTTTTATTAGCTTCACTTGAGGCGGATTGAGTGAGTGAGTGAGTAACTCAAAAAAAAAAAGTACAAATTGCGTTTCAAAGGCACTTCTGGTACACTCTCATATAGTCTAGTGGTAAGAGTGCCAGACTCTCACCCGGTAGGTGCGGGTTCGATAGGGTTTTTTAGTCGAATTTTGTTTTTTTAATAGATTTTTTGTATTTTTTAATAGTTAATATTCAGTAATAATAATTATAATTATAATAAATATATTGAGAAAAAAACTAAAAAATACTCTTTTTAAAAACATTGAACTAAAAAGTAAAAAATAAGTATAGTTTGAAAAAACTAAAAACTACGCTTTTTAAAAACATTGAACTAAAAATTTAAAAAATAATTTCTAATGTAAGCTTAAAAAATCAAAATTGAATGAATTATTGCGAAAAAGCGTCTGGCGCTCGATACACGAAAAATATATCACAAGCCGCCCACGATTTTTTGACAATAATTCAAGAATTTTTAGATTTTTTAAGCTTACATAAGAAATTTCATTTCATTTCATTTCATATATTTCACTTCTTATTAACATACAAATATAGCGTGAGTACTTAATAACCTAAATTTAAGAGTTTAGGCTTATAACTAGACCTTTTCTACTTAGATATATATATGCAGCTTACATCATAAATTAAATTAAAGAAAACTGTAGTAAATGGGGAGA
The DNA here is from genome assembly GCA_030179655.1 of Scaptomyza flava. Taxonomy (NCBI): domain Eukaryota; kingdom Metazoa; phylum Arthropoda; class Insecta; order Diptera; family Drosophilidae; genus Scaptomyza; species Scaptomyza flava. Next base: position 67,613,302 of record JARNME010000404.1, on the reverse strand, counting down.
AAATAAGAAAGAAAAACCCCGTGAGCAATATAAGCTTACAACAGGTGGCTAGGCCAGATCATTAATGTGATCATTAAACATTGAATTTTGACATTTGGTTAAAAAATTTTGCGATAGTCTGATTTCTACCATTTCAATTTTGGCTCGACTATGAAGGTCAACCGTGGAATAATGCCAGGGGAGATTGTGGATAAGTTTAAGGACTTTGTTTTGACTGATTTGTAGTTGGTTTATATGACATTTGGCTATATCTGCCCATACTGGTGCACCGTAGAACGTTACTGCTTGGAAAATAGACCTGAACAAAAACATTTTGTTTTCTATATTAAGCCTTGAGTTTCTATTTATAAGTGGGTAAAGGGAACGGACCAAAGATTTTAGTTGTTTGTTTGTGTAATTTATGTGGTCCTTAAATGTGAGTCTTTTGTCCAGTAAGACGCCCAAGTACCTGTCTTTCTCTTCCCACTTTATGTTTTCTGTGCCCAGTCTTATATCGCATGTGGGGATGTAGATGTCCTTTCGTTTTCGTGTAAAGAAAATAGCTTTTGTCTTTTCTGGGCATACTAAAATTTTCCACTTGGCGAAATATGAGCCTACAGACTCATATTTTTGCAGGTTCCTAGATATATCTGCAGACAGTTTCCCAGAGCAAAGGATTGCTGTGTCATCCGCAAAAATCGACGTGGTGCAGTTAGGTAGCGTTGGAAAGTCGGAAGTATATATATTATATAGAATGGGCGATAGACAAGAGCCTTGGGGGCAGCCTGCAGGGATATTAACTGCCGTGGATGAAGCTTTTCCTAAATGAACAACAAAGGACCGATTTATTAAGAAGCTTTGAACTATCTTTATGAAGCTGGATTAAAGTGAAAGCATAACATTTTATGGATTAAGCCATCGTGCCAAACTGAATCGAATGCAGCTTTGATATCCAACAGGACAATTTGGATAGCTTTTTTTATTCTGATAAGGGGCTGTACTGTATTGTGTTCTCTTCTAAAACCAAACTGTTGGCAAGGGAGAATGCTGTTGTCATCTATGAATTGGTTAAGTTTTTCCTTAATGATTTTCTCTAAGATTTAGCTGACTGACGACAACAGACTGATAGGCCTATACGTGGAGAGCAACTCAGGAAGCTTGTTAGGTTTTGCGATAGGAATTATTTTGGCGCATTTCCAAATAGAGGGGAAGTAACAGTGTTCTAGGCATTTATTGACGATGGAAGTGAGGAATTTTACTCCTTTCAGAGGAAGTGCTTTCAAACACAGGTTGTCAATTCCGTCAGGCCCCGGAGACTTCTTCTTTTTAAGCATTTTAAGAATATCTTTAATGGCGCTGGTGTCGACAAAGTAGTCATCTTGGGGACTTACTGGCATATGCGATGCTGTGCGTATTGAGGCATCAACGCTAGCTTTTGTTGATGGATCACCGAGTCCTGCCGCTAGGGTATGATTTAAGCTAAATGATTGAGCTAGTGCCTCAGCTTTTTCTTCGTCTGTCGCATGACGATTGTTGTTAAACATTAGCGTTGGAATGTTCAAATGTTTCTTCCTGAGAATTTTGGAAAGTTTCCAAAATGGGGAAGAACCTTTGTCTAAAGCTGAAATAGCGATATTCCAGGATTTATTACGAAATTCTAGCATCGCTTCGGCTATTAGCTTATTAAGCCATTTGAAAAGAATAAGATCAGCCGGATGTCTATACCTTAGCCAGGTGCACCGTCTGATATTTCTGCTTTTTATGAGATTTAAGATGTTCTGCGGCAGTGACTTTGTGGAAAATTTAACTTGTTTTTTAGGAATACTAACATCTTTGGCTTTACGAAATAACTCCCTAAAGACATTTATCATATCATCAATATCCCCTGGGTGGCATACCGTATTTGGGTCTATATGCGGAAGCGAATTGTTGAATGTACGAGTAAATCTTACCCAATTTGCTCTTTTTGCGTCGTAGCGGAAAAATTGCTCTGCAGGGACAAGATCGTCAGTAACTTCGATTAGCACTGGAAGGTGGTCTGAGCTTAGTGCGTTTAATACTCGCGGGCTTGCTACAAGCTGCGGCCGATTTGTAAGGGATATGTCAAGGGTTGAAGATTGACCATGCCTTCCTGAAGGAATATAGGTGTGCTCTGAAGGATGCATTAAGTAAAAGTTATTACAGTCTACTTTTGATTTTAGTATGTTTCCCCACACGTTAGCTCTGGAGCAGCCCCACGACTGATGCCGACAATTGAAGTCCCCTCCCAGTATATAAATTCCGTTGAAACTAGTTAGCTTGTGGATATCTGCCTGGAAAATCTGCTTCTTACTGGGATTTGTACAGCCTCCCGGAAAATAACATGAGAAAATAGCTGTTTGCGTGCCATCTCTACTGATAATTTGAACGCCAATTGTTTCAACAAGCTTAGTGTCTGGTAGGGGTAGCATGGAATGGCGAATGTCTTTTGTGATGAATATTGCTACTCCTCCCCCTCTGTTAACCGTTCTGTCGTTTCTATAACAGATATAGTTATATATATTTATAGAAGTGGCATTTTTTAACCAGGTTTCAGAGACCAGGCAAATGCCAATATCATTATCTACAAGGAAGTGACGGAATTTTTCTTTTTTGTTTTGAATACCCCTGGCATTCCACGCAATGATTTTAAGTTTATCTAATATTAAGAAATAAATTTAACTGCAAGTGAGGTTATCACCTCAAATTGTTCTGTCTTAGTTTTACAATTTCTTAGGTTGTTAATAAGCTCAAAAGTAAGGGATTTTAATTCACCTAGTGAAAAAAGATCAGTGTTATCTGAATCCAGTGGCCTAGGCCAGATTGACTTTGGCGGGCCAACTGACTGCCCATTGAGCTTTGGGAAGGCTGTGAGGCAACTCAGCCGTGGCCCTTGTGATGTGTTACTGACCAAACTTGCTTTGATCCTACCACTTTCCCGAAACTTAACATATTTTGTTCTTCCCGATACGATTTGACTGCACAGTTGGTCGAACCATGCCCAAACATCTGGCAATTGTAGCACTGAGTGATAGTATTTGGCCTTCGCTTTTGGTAATCCCATCTGACCCTGACATGGTAGATGAAAGAGTAGTTTTGCTTCAGTTCGTTTAGACTTGTGGACTTGTTGTCAAAGTAAACCACATACAGCGAGTAGATACTGTTGTTAGGTGTTTTCCTTTTTATAAGCTTGACATCTGTGCATTTGAGACCCATGCTGACAAGCTGGTTTTTAACAGTCTCTGCCTGCGTATCATCGAGGCCTGTAGGCACCGCTTTGTATGGTTTTTTGTGTTTGTTTGTAAAGGAGAAGAACTCGTGCTTAAAGGTATCCAGGTGAGCGCAGACTAGTGAAAAATCATTCTCATCCACGCAGTGCAGTTTGACTCCAATAGAAATTTTTCTAATGGAGTAGTCTTTGATTTTTAATTTTGTGCACATAGAATGCAGTTGTTCTGTGCTAATTTTAAGTACAGTTATTGGACGCACGAATTTTTTGTTTTTTTTGCCAATAACTTCTGCATTATTGTCGTCGTTATCAGTTGGATCATCTATCGTTTGCAGCGGAGAGTAATAGTTGTTGTTGCTCTGCCGCTGCCCAGTGTCTATTTTTGGCACTTTTCTAGTCGGCTTTGGCGACATAGTGTCTTCGGTTCTGCTCTTTGTTCTCTTAATTATGCTTCGTTTACAGTCTAATGCGTTGAAATAATTTACTCTTTCGCGATGCGGTCGCACGTGCTTACGTATTGACGAACTTCACCAGACTGACATTAGTAATTATTTTTTATATTTTTAGATCAATGTTTTTAAAAAGCGTATTTTTTAGTTTTTTTAAAACTATATTTATTTTGAGTAACTCACTCACATTACTCACTCACTCCACCTCAAGTGAAGCTAATAAAAAGCTATTTAAAATTAACGCACAACAAAAAAGATACCAGGGCAACAGGCGGTGGGCCTTTTAACTCTTTCCCTTCGGTTATGAGTATAAAAAGTTGCTAAACAAACACTTGGCTAATTTAATCCGGCTAGGGATTATGAGCCAAATCCGAAACGGTTGGTAAACATACTAAAAACTTTAAATCACTCGGAGTTCTGTGACACAACTGCTTCTAGTGGAATTCAATTTTACTAGCTATTTATGTGGGACCCTTGATAACTGATAAGTGAACCTCCTCAAATGAATTAGTAGTAAGTAGAAGAATTTTGGACAGTACAACTGGTAGATAGATTTCATCCCTACTGATATCTAGACAGGCTAAGGCATCTACAAAAGATAGTTCCTTAACAGCCAAAACCACAAGAGGTTGTCTACAAGGAGAAGTTCTATCTAGAAAATTAACTATTTAGAAGACTTAAAAGCAGAGGTATACAGTGTCAGGGCTTTACTGATGACATCGTAATAATAGCAAGGGGCACGTACAAGCAAACACTCTGTGACATTGTACAATTGGGAATAAGGATTACGCATGGATGGTGTATGGAGGTTGGTCTCAATCTTAACCCTACGAAAACTATCATTGTTTACCAGAAGATAAAAGCTACAGAGGATGAGAGAGATTACGCTCGCAGATGGTCTAATAGAAACAAGCAACAACTTTTGACAGCATATTGAGTTTAGACACCCATGTTCAAAATATAATATCAAAGTGCTACAGAGCACTCTATAAGTGTCGTAGCATAGCTGCGAAGGCATATGGAACATCACATGATGATAAGATGGCTATACCTTATGATAGTAAGGCGCGTGCTCACGGATCGTTTGCATGGGGTGATAAGGCACAGCAAGTCACTTTGCAAAAGCAATAACAAAAGTTGCAAAAAATGGCCAGGATAGAAATCACCGGAGCGATGAGGACCTGCTCCACATCAGCCCTAAAGGTTAAATTGGAGATCACGACACTCTACTGCACGATATGGCTGCAACAGAGAGCAACCCTCTTAAGAAATTGGGAAGGGACACATTCTTAGCCAAAAAGAGGCAGATATGCTATCGGGTGAATTTCTGGGAGAAGTCCACCACTCACAACAACACACCGTAATATGGAACACCAATGGGTCCCTAATTTATCAAGGCTCTGGTCTTGGAGTGATAGGCACTCGGAAAACATTCTTTGAGCCCCTATATAAGCACACCAGCATATTCCAAACTGAAGTATGTGCAATAGGGAGGTGTGTGGAAAAGAGACTTAGCCTTATTTGATGGTCAGGCAACAATAATTGCACTAAGGAGTTAAAACATAAGGTCAAAAGTAGTTTGTGAGGTACGAACCAAGCTCGAAATTCTGCGATCACACAATAGGCTAGCCTTAAGATACGTTCCGGGTCATGTTAATATAACAGGAAACGAAGAGGTAGATAAGCAGGCAATTTTGTGGGCAGAGACACTCCTAGCAGGACCCGAGCCATACTGTGGCGTACTGAGAAGCACGATACGGCAGGAGCTAATAAACGAAGAGAAACGTTTACGGAAAACAAGCTGGGCAAGGACATCAGGAGTCAGGTTAGCCAAACGTATCTTGGGTTGCTCCTATCTCAAATGATTTAAGCAAGTAATTTCTTTGGGCTAAAGTAGACTTAGGATACTCGCCAGTCTTTTAACAGGACATTCTAGACTAAGAGACCACTTAGCTAAGCTTAGAATAGCTAGTAGCGACAATTGTAGGTTTTGCGACATGGAAGAAGAATCCTCCTCCAAGGAAAAGGAGTTTTCAAAGAAAACATGTCATCAATTATTATTATTTATTATTTATTTATTTGCATTTTCCTAGTGCTACAAGTTATGTAACTTTTATTTTAGTGCACTAGTCACAATTTTTAATCATTAACTTAGTATCATGTATTATATATAGTTACCTATCCTATTCTTAGTTAATAGTAACAGTTTTCTTTTCAAATTAAGTAATATTTCTAAGATTCTATTTATTTCTAATTTTTTGATTGAATATATTTATTACTAGCAGCCCATCCCGTCTTCGCACGGGCATAATAATATAATAGTTATTAAGGGAGAAGCCCTAATGTTGGACACCCCTTTGGTTTTTGTGACATAAGACTGTCCAAAATCAACGTACAGCTTATCTGTTAGTATCGTTGAAAAGCTTGTCAATTGCGTGGTATAAGGCATTATACACATTTCATTCATTTTTAATGATATATTTCACATTTAATGAAAAAACTCAAAGTCACGATTTTCAAAAAAGTGCCCCGAAGTTGGACACCCCCTTTTATCTTGTGAAAATGCAGCCAATAAAATAAAATAAAATGCCAAATCATTGTTTTTATGTAAGATTTTGTTTTTTATGCAATTAAACAATGAAAATCAAACGAATTTATTATTTTATTAATTATTATTACTCGTAATGAGCAGTATCGCAAGTAATTTATTTATTTATTTATTTATTTATGGTCAGCTAAGAGCAGCTGACATTAAAATGAATCAAAATTTAATTTAAATTAAAAATAATTAAAATAATTAAATTAAGTAAAATATAGAATAATATATAAATCTGAAAAAATAATTTAAAGTTAAAGTTAAAGCTCTGGGAAATTCAATAAAAAATTGAGCAGTCCAACATTTGTTGCGAGAATTGGGAAAAACCCAGAAAAACCCAATCAGACCAGCGTTAGATTAGTAGTTAGTGGTTACGATAAGATAAAGCAAACAGGATCGATCTTTTTAGTACTGGAGTTGAGGCCTCCAAGGAGACGAGAGAATAAAGTTTGTTATAGTCAGAACATATAACACGAAATGGTTCATGAATTAAATAGTTGCTGAAGCAACGATCAAGGCTAAGGGGTAAAAAGTTACGTGAGGATCTAACCGGGACATTAAATTTAATTCGACTCAAAAGAACTGATGAGTCGATTTTACCATTAAGTAGGTTAGTAATAAATAATACTCCATGCATAGTTCTACGGTTTAACAGGGAGGGAAGATTTATCAAAAGGAGTCTACTTGAATAATGAGTAAGTCAACTCCAGGAACCCAGTTAAAACTTCTAAGGGCAAATAGAAGAAATTTCTTCTGCACAGATTCAATTCTGTCCTGGTGAATCGAGTATTGTGGGGACCGCACACACGATCCATACAAGATCCAAAGACATTAATGGCCTTATTGACCATATACGAAATATGAGCGTCAAACTTTAATTTAGGATCAAGAATAATGCCTAAATCTTTGATTTCAAACACGCGGTCAAGTGGTGAACCATCAAGCAAATAGTGAGCAGTATGAGGGGTACTTCTACAAAAAGACATGACTTTATATTTTGCACAATTTAAATTTAGTAAGTTAGTACGGCACTAGACTGACAACGCACCCAAATCCGACTGTAGAAAATTACACAGGGAAGCGTCATAATAGGTGAAACATAGCTTTACATCATCAGCAAACATATACACAAAAGAATTAGTAATAACTGCTGGAAGATCGTTAATAAACAAATTAAATAGCAAAGGTCCAAGGTGACTACCCTGGGGTACACCAGAGGTAACAAAAATAGGTTTAGATACCGACGATTTAAAAACTACTTTTTGTGTTCGACCACACAAAAACTCCGAAAGCCACAAAACGAGTTTTGATGGCAATCCAATAATATTTAATTTATGAGGCAACAGAGGATGACTAACAGAATCAAATGCCTTACTAAAATCGGTGTAAGCAACGTCAGTTTGCATTTTTTCCTGAAACCCTTTGATAACAAGCGAAGTGAATTTAAGAAGGTTAGTGGTAGTAGATCTACGCCTAACAAAACCGTGTTGATAAGGCGATATAATCGAACTACATCCGTGTTGCAGTTGAGAAAATATAAATTTTTCAAATACTTTTGGTATGGAAGACAACTTGGATATGCCCCTATATAAAGGATTCCTTCCATGTATCAGGGAACACGTCTGAATCAACAGACAAGCTAAATAATTTATTTAATGGCGCACAAAGAGAATCCGCGCAGTATCTAAGAATACAACCTGGCACTCCATCAGGACCAGGCAAGTAGCCAGGTTTAATTGAGTTAAATTCACTCAGGAGCGTAGACTCAGTAACTACTGGGACATATATGCAATTTGACGTTTGAACTTGAAAAGGATAGGGATTACTACTACTATACATATTCGATGAGTATACTGATTGAAAATACTCAGCAAATAGATCGGCTACTGCCTGATCAGAACTTGCTTTTGTATCATCTAGGTATACTGAGGATGGCAAGCAAGAAGTCTTACGTTTAGAGTTAACAAATTTATAAAACTGTTTAGGGTCACGTGAAAAGTTTAGTCTACAACGATTAAGATAATTATTATAGCAAGATGTGTTAACGGAAATAAAACTAGATTTTGCTACTAAATACGAAGATAAATCTAAAGTAGTTCCCGATTCCTCGTGGGAACAATATGAACTCAAATACAAACAACAAAACAACAAACATAGAGGCCGACACTCGCCCAAAGTCGGATGGGACTAACAATCCCTCATCTTCTGCGCTACCGGTAAGCCAGCGGGCAGTTCTATTCCAGGTGTACGCGGTAAGGTTCCGGACAGGCAACCGAGTCGTGGGGCGAGACCTGGATACAAGGTTCCGGCTAGAGCTCCGCAGAGCATACATGCGGCGGGCTCAGCCTCCACCCCAAACCGGGCCTCAATCTCGATAAAGCCGAGCATGCCCGGACCTAAGAAGCCGTCGTACAACGACAAAAGACGTGCTGCGGGTATCTTGACCCGGAACCTGTCTGGCACAGAAACATCGCCAGAAGGTTCGCAGCTGGTGGAGTGGGCAAAATCAATTTTGCCCGATTTTCATCCAGCTCCAGCGAAAGAGCCAGATGCCGCTAAGCCAAAGCGGCAGCTACCGGAAGCTAGTAGCGCACCACAAGCCAAGCGGTCGCGCCAGCAGCTCGGGACGAAATAATACGCCGAGTTGACGAGGGGTAAGGTTCTTCTCGGTGTCCTGGATAAGGGCAGCGAGGGGGGCTAAATCCCGAGGAGCCAGTGGCCGTGGGTGGAGAACGAGCTGCAAGGAGCCTTTTTGCAGATCATGCTGACAAATGGAGGACCACCGCCCGTATGCCAAGATGCCGGCTGGCATCAAGGTTGCGTGGAGGTGGTGGCTTGTGCTGATATGCACTCAGCCAAGATCTACAAAGAGGCCATTTCTGCCCTGGGTGAAGTCTACCCTGGGGCCAAGTTGGAGGCTGTGGACTGGAAGGATGTTCCCAGCAGGCCTAGGACTCGAGTATGGGTATCGGCTAAACCCGATGATCCGGCCGAGATCCTAAAGGTCTTCCAATTTTGCAACCCGCAGCTGCCGTCAAACGACTGGCGGGTGGCAAAATTGGAAAAGGCGGATGGTCCACGGCGCCAGATTCTCTTGGTGTTGAACGACAAGACTGTCGAACACCTCGGCGATACCTTACAGTACGGCTTTAAAACCGTGGCTGTTAAGGTTTATCGCTCGGACAAGGCCAACGAGTCCGTCGTGCAAGAGCCAGACCTGGAGATCGACCATGACGAGGATCTAGATGAGGAGGAGCTATTAGGTTATGCCTCTGAGACATCAGAGCTAGCCCGAGATCTCTCCCGGATGGAAGAGACGGCCAATTGAAAAGGGTCTCTGAGTTACACCGATCGTATGATCCACTACAGTATCTCTTAATGTTCGTTAGAGGAGAAGACGGTTATTATTTAACTATTCCACAGCAAGATACGGCGACAAACAAAACTGTGACGTGCATGAAATTTTATGCATTTAGGTTGATGGTTAGAGCTGACTGTTTTAATCCATTACATTATTACAGGAACCTATTTAGTCAATTTATTGTTGATATGATGGCAAAATTGATATCGGAACGATTGAATTACATATGTCGTAATCAACAGAGGTTAAGGACTGAAGAATACATTCATCTGAGAGACGCTTTAATTCAAGACGGAAATGTTGACCCATCAAATATCGGTCAACGTACAATCTTGCCATCTTCATTCACAGGTTCTACACGTTATCTGCATGAGAAAACCCAAGACGCTATGACTTATGTCCGAAACTATGGAAGACCAGATCTTTTTGTCACTTTTACGTGCAACCCCGAATGGCCTGAAATTAAAGCGGAACTACTACCTGGTCAGCGTTCTTTCGATCGTCATGACATATTTTCAAGGAAATTTCATTTAAAGATGAAGAAATTAATAAAATTATTCAATAAAGATGAAATATTCGGCAAAGTGAAATGTTATCAATCGATTCCCCTCTTATTGTTGTTGAAAAGTTTAAATTTAAACATGCCTGAAGTATATCTTCTTTCAAGTTGGGTGTACCGCCTGAACTTTTCTCGACAATTTGCTCTGAAAAGTTTTGGCCGCCGCAACTTGTAGTTAAGGAGTATACGAATGGGCGAATTAATAGCAATAATGGTTTAAGGATTAATAGTACACCGCCTGCTAGCCAACCTGTTGCCTCCACCTCGGTGGCAAAAAACTAACAAAACAACTTAGTTTGGCCTATCAAAACGTTAGAGGCCTTAACACTAAACTTTCTAAATTATATGTTAACAGCTTATCATTTGATTCACATATAGTATCACTCACGGAAACCTGGTTAAAACCTGATATATCTGATTATTCCATTTTTCCTTCTAAATATAACTTGTACAGATGCGATCGCACTTCCCGCAAGGGGGGTGGTGTTCTCATTGCTGTTGACTCCTGTATTTCCTCTGAACAGATTCTTTCTCAGCATCTTCCGGACATAGAGTTTTTATGTGTTAAAATATTACTAAACGGCCGTTCACTTTATGTTACTTGCTCTTATATTCCTCCTCAATCTGATATTAACATTTACTCGTCCCATCTGAGTGCCCTGCAACTTGTTTCGTCATTTTTGGCAGATATGGATAACCTGATAGTGGTTGGTGATTTTAATCTGCCACATGTTGTATGGTCTGTGAATGACACATCTTCGGCGGAGTTACCAGTCACTTCTGATGATTTTATCGATGGCCTACTGGAGTTAGGCCTATCGCAAGTTAACAGGGTGCATAACTGTAGTGGTAGAATGTTGGACTTAATATTTGTTTCGGACTCCGATTGCAGTAATGCTAGTAGAATACCCCCTCTAGTGCTTCCGGAAGATACCTACCATCCAACCTTAGAATTATCCATCGAAATTCTTAACCCTATTTTAGTATCTAAAAATACTTTAAAAACATACTAATTGGTCGCGCCTTTTTTCTTGTAGTGATATAGAAACTGCTATAGCCATATTCTATAGGACCTTGAATTCGCTTTTGGATATTTGTGTTCCCCTCACTTGTTCTTCAAGTGACAATAAACCACCTTGGTTTACGAGAGAACTATCGAAGTTGAAAAATGAAAAGACAAGATAAATATAATATATCATATAAAAAATTTAAGAAATCGGGTTAGGTTAGGTTAGGTTAGAGCGGTTACCAAGGAGGGATACCCCCTCGGCGCACTTAGGCCACACTCGGCCCATTGTGATGCCGCGAAAGGCTCTGAGACCCCTCTATCACTCTTGGTATGATTCCGCATCATGAGTCCATCCTGTGACTTGGATGTACCTTGCTACATCTTTGGGTCTTTTACTCGCAAGTTCAGGTAGATCTTCGAAGAAAAAGTCACCAAGGATTCTTTGCCTAGTTTTGCATAAAGCCGGACAGGTACAAAGAAGGTGAAGAACTGTTTCTTCTTCCTCCTCGTCTCTACAACTTCTGCAGAAGTCGTTGTGTGGGACCAATAATCTGGCCGCATGTGCCCCCACAAGCCAATGCCCAGTCATCACTCTGGTAACAATAGAGCACTTGTTCCGGCTTAGGAGGCAGAGCTCATTTGATCTTTTCCGGCATCTGGTTGGCCAGGTTTGATGAGCAATACGTGAGTTGTGAGTCGAGAGCTGCCATACTCTGTTGGCTTCCATCTCGAAGAAATCTCTTAGGTTGAGTCTACAGGATGCCATAAATATACCAATGCACTCTTTGTCTGGAAGGAGTTCCATGGTAGTTCCTAATCTGGCAAGTTCATCAGCGATGCAGTTGCCTTCTATGTCCCTATGTCCTGGGACCCATACTAGGCATATGCTAAACTGCTCTGCCATCTCGCTTAGAGATTTGCGACAGTTATGAACAGCCTTAGAGTTCGACGTGTACGACTCCAGCGATCTAATAGCTGCTTGGCTGTCCGTGAGGATATAGATTTTACTGACATTACACCTATGTGGAATGCAACTTAGTGACTCCTGAATTGCTAGCACTTCTGCCTGGAAGACGCTACAGTGTTCAGGGAGTCGAAAAGCTTTGCGTAAGTTAAAATTGGCGCAGAAAATGCCGCCTCCTACTCTACCGTCCAGCTTTGAGCCGTCTATGGCTTCCGCAGGTCTTGCGGGCAAGCCTTCTTCCCAGTTCTCTCTGGTTGGGATTAGGGTGGTAAAGGGAGTGTCTAAATACACCTGTGGGATCTGATAATCCGTATTGTCTGGTATGAGTGGATTGTCTTTCAAGATACTTGAATGTCCAAAGTCCTGGCCTATCCACTGTTTGGCTTCCCTCATTCGGAGCGCTGACATAGTTGCTATTTTCCGCCCCATCATTTCGACAGGTAGGAAGTGCAGTATGGCATCAAGAGCGTTACCCGGGGTCGTACGTAAAGCTCTTGTTATGCAGAGCGCAGCAGTTCGCTGCACCCTTCCTAATTTCCTGGTGACTGTTTTCTTGTCAAGTGCAGGCCACCAGACAGAAACACCATAGAATAAAATTGGTCTGACTACCGCAGTGTAGAGCCAATGGACAACTTGCGGAGTCATGCCCCATTTAAGTCCGATTGTCTTCCTACAGGCGTATAGAGCAACATGTGCCTTCCTTATACGCTCTTCAGTATTAAGATTCCAGTTTAATTTCTAGTCTAGAATTAGACCTAGGTATCTTGCTGAGTCACTAAAGGACAGTTCAACCCCATCTAGAGTTGGTGGCTGTAGAGAAGGAATTTTGTATTGCCTCGTAAAGAGGACCAGCTCCGTTTTAGCAGGATTAACTCCTAATCCAGATCTTTTTGCCCAACCGGAAAGCCTAGCAAGGGCTTCCGTCATTCGGTCACATGACGTCTGCGGGAACTTGCCTGAAAAGGCTAGGGCAACGTCGTCTGCATAGGCTACCACTTTGCACCCTCCCCCATCCATGGACAGCAGCAGTTGGTTTACTGCTACGTTCCATAGAAGAGGAGAGAGGACTCCGCCTTGTGGGGTTCCACGATCAACGGATTTGGTGACAGTCACTGCCCCCAGTGCGGCCCTTACGATCCTGCATTGGAGCATCTGATCGATCAGGTGCACAGTCAGGGAGTCAACCCCCAAATCCGTCAGCGAGTCGGTGATAGTCCTAGGAGTGACGTTGTTGAAAGCTCCCTCTATGTCTAGGAACGCTACTAGCGTATAGTTTTCCCTGTTTCCTTTTCAATGTATGCAGTAAGTGCATGCAGTGCGGTCTCGGTAGACTTGCCCTTAGAATAGGCATGCTGAACTGGTGAGAGAAGCGATATGGGAATAGTGCTTCTCAAATGAAGACAGAGCAGCCTCTCCATCGTTTTCAGTAGAAAAGACGAGAGACTGATAGGTCGAAAATCTTTAGCTGTTGTGTGCGAGCGTTTTCCGGCTTTTGGGATGAAAACTACTTTCGATTCCAGCCATGGCCCCGGGATAATACCACTTTTAAAAACCCTGGAGAATATGTTCTTAAGCCAATTTATGGCTAATTTCCCCGCGGACTGCAATTGGGCAGGAATGATATTGTCTATTCCTGGTGATTTATAGGGTTTAAAGCTCTTAATTGCCCGATGGATATTGCTTTCACTGAGCAATTGCAAGAGCTTCTGTGTCTCCCCCTAGCGTGCAGATCACAAGGTCTTGGCGATCTACTTCCCCCCGGAAAATGTGTGTCCAGGAGTACGGTTAGTGATTCTTCACTGGATGATGTCCATTCATCGTTTGCATTCTTGATGAAACCAAGAGTCTGAGGAGTTTTACTTAGTAGCTTCCTTAGTCTGGCTGCTTCGGAAGTACTATCTATCTCTGAGCAGAAAGTTCTCCAAGAAGTTCGTTTTTCTTTGCGAAGCTCCTTTTTGAACACGGAGAGCGCTGCCTTGTAGTCAGCCCATGTCTATTCGTCATTTTGAGCCTTTGCTTTATTGAAGAGTTTTCTGGCAGCTGCCCTCAACTCTCCGATTTTAGCAGTCCACCAAGGGGGTTTTTTCTTCCTTTATGGTCTGCTAATGGGACAAGATGCATTCAGGGCGTTTTCACACGCTTTACTGAATTTTCTTATGAGAAAGGTTGTATACTCGACGGTATTTGGCCCTTCAGGTGGAGTTTAAGGGAGCAATCTTTGCAGAGAAACAGCGTAATTCTTCCAATCAGTTCTTCTTAAGTTTCTGAACTGAGTTGCTTTGGGACTTTGGATCTGTAGTATGGTTTCAATATACCTGTGATCCGAGAAGGAGTGCTCATCCAGCACCCTCAAAGAGAGGATTTGATCCCATAAAGAGGCAGAGACAAGAGTAATATCTAGGACTTCCCTGCGGTTTTTGATAATAAAGGTCGGGTCCTTACCATTATTACAAATAAGCATGTTGGTATTGAGAAGGTAGTCAAAAATCAACTCACCCCTTACGTTTTTATCAGTGCTTCCCCACTGATGATGATGGGCATTTGCGTCGCAGCCCACTATTAGCCGGAGGCCTCCCAGCTTGCAGTCGGCGATCAGCTGGCGAAGCGACGGATGCGGAGAGACGGCCAATCACAGGTATATTGAAACCATACTACAGATCCAAAGTCCCAAAGCAACTCAGTTCAGAAACTTAAGAAGAACTGATTGGAAGAATTACGCTGTTTCTCTGCAAAGATTGCTCCCTTAAACTCCACCTGAAGGGCCAAATACCGTCGAGTATACAACCTTTCTCATAAGAAAATTCAGTAAAGCGTGTGAAAACGCCCTGAATGCATCTTGTCCCATTAGCAGACCATAAAGGAAGAAAAAACCCCCTTGGTGGACTGCTAAAATCGGAGAGTTGAGGGCAGCTGCCAGAAAACTCTTCAATAAAGCAAAGGCTCAAAATGACGAATAGACATGGGCTGACTACAAGGCAGCGCTCTCCGTGTTCAAAAAGGAGCTTCGCAAAGAAAAACGAACTTCTTGGAGAACTTTCTGCTCAGAGATAGATAGTACTTCCGAAGCAGCCAGACTAAGGAAGCTACTAAGTAAAACTCCTCAGACTCTTGGTTTCATCAAGAATGCAAACGATGAATGGACATCATCCAGTGAAGAATCACTAACCTTACTCCTGGACACACATTTTCCGGGGGGAAGTAGATCGCCAAGACCTTGTGATCTGCACGCTAGCGGGGAGACACAGAAGCTCTTGCAATTGCTCAGTGAAAGCAATATCCATCGGGCAATTAAGAGCTTCAAACCCTATAAATCACCAGGAATAGACAATATCATTCCTGCCCAATTGCAGTCCGCGGGGAAATTAGCCATAAATTGGCTTAAGAACATATTCTCCAGGGTTTTTAAAAGTGGTATAATCCCGGGGCCATGGCTGGAATCGAAAGTAGTTTTCATCCCAAAAGCCGGAAAACCCTCGCACACAACAGCTAAAGATTTTCGACCTATCAGTCTCTCGTCTTTTCTACTGAAAACGATGGAGAGGCTGCTCTGTCTTCATTTGAGAAGCACTATTCCCATATCGCTTCTCTCACCAGTTCAGCATGCCTATTCTAAGGGCAAGTCTACCGAGACCGCACTGCATGCACTTACTGCATACATTGAAAAGTCTATACACAGGGAAAACTATACGCTAGTAGCGTTCCTAGACATAGAGGGAGCTTTCAACAACGTCACTCCTAGGACTATCACCGACTCGCTGACGGATTTGGGGGTTGACTCCCTGACTGTGCACCTGATCGATCAGATGCTCCAATGCAGGACCGTAAGGGCCGCACTGGGGGCAGTGACTGTCACAAAATCCGTTGATCGTGGAACCCCACAAGGCGGAGTCCTCTCTCCTCTTCTATGGAACGTAGCAGTAAACCAACTGCTGCTGTCCATGGATGGGGGAGGGTGCAAAGTGGTAGCCTATGCAGACGACGTTGCCCTAGCCTTTTCAGGCAAGTTCCCGCAGACGTTATGTGACCGAATGACGGAAGCCCTTGCTAGGCTTTCCGGTTGGGCAAAAAGATCTGGATTAGGAGTTAATCCTGCTAAAACGGAGCTGGTCCTCTTTACGAGGCAATACAAAATTCCTTCTCTACAGCCACCAACTCTAGATGGGGTTGAACTGTCCTTTAGTGACTCAGCAAGATACCTAGGTCTAATTCTAGACTAGATATTAAACTGGAATCTTAATACTGAAGAGCGTATAAGGAAGGCACATGTTGCTCTATACGCCTGTAGGAAGACAATCGGACTTAAATGGGGCATGACTCCGCAAGTTGTCCATTGGCTCTACACTGCGGTAGTCAGACCAATTTTATTCTATGGTGTTTCTGTCTGGTGGCCTGCACTTGACAAGAAAACAGTCACCAGGAAATTAGGAAGGGTGCAGCGAACTGCTGCGCTCTGCATAACAAGAGCTTTACGTACGACCCCGGGTAACGCTCTTGATGCCATACTGCACTTCCTACCTGTCGAAATGATGGGGCGGAAAATAGCAACTATGTCAGCGCTCCGAATGAGGGAAGCCAAACAGTGGATAGGCCAGGACTTTGGACATTCAAGTATCTTGAAAGACAATCCACTCATACCAGACAATACGGATTATCAGATCCCACAGGTGTATTGAGACACTCCCTTTACCACCCTAATCCCAACCAGAGAGAACTGGGAAGAAGGCTTGCCCGCAAGACCTGCGGAAGCCATAGACGACTCAAAGCTGGACGGTAGAGTAGGAGGCGGCATTTTCTGCGCCAATTTTAACTTACGCAAAGCTTTTCGACTCCCTGACCACTGTAGCGTCTTCCAGGCAGAAGTGCTAGCAATTCAGGAGTCACTAAGTTACATTCCACATAGGTGTAATGTCAGTAAAATCTATATCCTCACGGACAGCCAAGCAGCTATTAGATCGCTGGAGTCGTACACGTCGAACTCTAAGGCTGTTCATAACTGTCGCAAATCTCTAAGCGAGATGGCAGAGCAGTTTAGCATATGCCTAGTATGGGTCCCAGGACATAGGGACATAGAAGGCAACTGCATCGCTGATGAACTTGCCAGATTAGGAACTACCATGGAACTCCTTCCACACAAAGAGTGCATTGGTATACCTATGGCATCCTGTAGACTCAACCTAAGAGATTTCTTCGAGATGGAAGCCAACAGAGTATGGCAGCTCTCCACTCACAACTCACGTATTGCTCATCAAACCTGGCCAACCAGATGCCGGAAAAGATCAAATGAGCTCTGCCTCCTAAGCCGGAACAAGTGCTCTATTGTTACCAGAGTGATGACTGGGCATTGGCTTGTGGGGGCACATGTGGCCAGATTATTGGTCCCACACAACGACTTCTGCAGAAGTTGTAGAGACGAGGAGGAAGAAGAAACAGTTCTTCACCTTCTTTGTACCTGTCCGGCTTTATGCAAAACTAGGCAAAGAATCCTTGGTGACTTTTTCTTCGAAGATCTACCTGAACTTGCGAGTAAAAGACCCAAAGATGTAGCAAGGTACATCCAAGTCACAGGATGGACTCATGATGCGGAGTCATACCAAGAGTGATAGAGGGGTCTCAGAGCCTTTCGCGGCATCACAATGGGCCGAGTGTGGCCTAAGTGCGCCGAGGGGGTATCCCTCCTTGGTAACCGCTCTAACCTAACCTAACCTAACCCGATTTCTTAAATTTTTTATATGATATATTATATTTATCTTGTCTTTTCATTTTTCAACTTCGATAGTTATCTCGTAAACCAAGGTGGTTTGTTGTCACTTGAAGAACAAGTGAGGGGAACACAAATATCCAAAAGCGAATTCAAGGTCCTATAGAATATGGCTATAGCAGTTTCTATATCACTACAAGAAAAAAGGCGCGACCAATTAGTATGTTGAAGAAGATAATTTAATTGAGTAAAGTTAGTTTTACGAAAGCAACGGGTTTTTATACTCGATACCGAAGGTAACTAGTATATTGGTTTTGTGCAATGTCCGTCATGGTGTCTGTCCGTCTGTCCGTCTGTCCGTCCGTATGTATGCAAGTTTTTTCCACACCCTTCAAGCTAGAGACTTGAAACTTTCCAATTCTCTTTATCTATGGGATAGTAAATTAAAGTGTCAAGATGGGGGTTCTACGATAACTGGGGGGCTGGCAAATCGATAAATTCGATAACTCAAAACCGATAAATCCACATATTTCGCACATCCTTACAGCTAGAACTACCAAATTTGGTAAGAAGATAGCTACTAGCAACCCCCAAAAAACTGCATCAATAATTTTGGAGCCGCGCCCCCCCATTCCGCCCCCAGCCCCCCCGAATTTTAAAGTCAAAAAAGCATATATCTCCCTCAGTTTTTGAGCTATAGCCACCAAATTTGGTGTCAAGATAGGTGATGATGACCCCCTAAAAACTGCATCAAAAGTTTGGATGCCACGCCCACCGACACTGCCCTAGCTACCCCCATCCACCCCAACGCTTCGTCAAAAACGGGAATGCGTGTATCTTCCAGAGTTGTGGAGCTAGAGCTTCCAAATTTGGTGGGAAGATAGCTAGTCGCGATCCCCAAAAAACTGCATCAAAGTTTTGGAGCCGCGCCCACCCATTCCGCCCCCAGCCCCCCCGCATTTTGAAATCAGAAATGGCTATATCTCCCAAATTTTTTGAGCTAGAGCCACCAAATTTGGTGCCAAGATAGGTGATGATGACCCCCTAAAAACTGCATCAAAAGTTTGGATGCCACGCCCACCAATCCTACCCTAGCCGCCCCCATCTACCCCAACGCTTCGTCAAAAACGGGAATGCGTGTATCTTCCAGAGTTGTGGAGCTAGAGCCACCAAATTTGGTAGGAAGATAGCTGGCAGTGACCCTCAAAAATCTGCATCAAAGTTTTGGAGCCAAGCCCACCCATTCCGCCCCCCTTTCCCCACCATTTACAAACTTTCAGCTAGAGTCACCAAATTTGGTATGAAGATAGCAATTGACATTCCACAAAGATCTGCATCAAAAATTTGGATGCCATGCCTACCCATAACGCCCCCAGCCCCCCCCCCCCCCCCCCTTTTCTCACTTTTTACAAACTTCGAGCTAGAGTCACCAAATTTGGTATGAAGATAGCAATTGACATTCCTCATGGATCGGCAGCAAAAATTTGAATGCCACGCCCACCCATACCGCCCCAAGCCCCATAGCCCTCCTAACCCCACCTTATACAAACTTTGAGCTAGAGTCACCAAATTTGGTATGAAGGTAGCATTTGACATTCCACAAGGATCTGCAGCAAAAATTTGGATGCCACGCCCAACCATACCGCCCCCAGCCCCCCTTTCCCCACTTTATACAAACTTCGAGCTAGAGTCACCAAATTTGGTATGAAGATAGCAATTGACATCCCACATAGATCTGCACCAAAAATTTGGATGCAATTCCACCCATACCGCCCCCAGCCCCCCTTTCTCCACCCTACAAACTTTGAGCTAGAGTCACCAAATTTGGTATGAAGATAGCAATTGACATTCCACAAAGGTCTGCATCAAAAATTTGGATGCCACGCCCACCAAAACTGCCCCCAGCCCCCCTTCCACACCTTTTACAAAGATCGAGCTAGAGTCACCAAATTTGGTATGAAGATAGCAATTGACATTCCCAGAAGATCTGCATCACAAATTTGGATGCCACGCCCACCCATACTGCCCCCAGCCTCCCTTTCCAAACCTTTTACAAACTTCGAGCTAGAGTCACCAAATTTGGTATGAAGATAGCAATTGACATCCCACATGGATGGGCATCAAAATTTTTAATACTGGTATCGAGTATACCGCAGTCGGTTGCGTCCGACTGCAACGTTTCCACTTGTTAAAGTATTTTTAGATACTAAAATAGGGTTAAGAATTTCGATGGATAATTCTAAGGTTGGATGGTAGGTATCTTCCGGAAGCACTAGAGGGGGTATTCTACTAGCATTACTGCAATCGGAGTCCGAAACAAATATTAAGTCCAACATTCTACCACTACAGTTATGCACCCTGTTAACTTGCGATAGGCCTAACTCCAGTAGGCCATCGATAAAATCATCAGAAGTGACTGGTAACTCCGCCGAAGATGTGTCATTCACAGACCATACAACATGTGGCAGATTAAAATCACCAACCACTATCAGGTTATCCATATCTGCCAAAAATGACGAAACAAGTTGCAGGGCACTCAGATGGGACGAGTAAATGTTAATATCAGATTGAGGAGGAATATAAGAGCAAGTAACATAAAGTGAACGGCCGTTTAGTAATATTTTAACACATAAAAACTCTATGTCCGGAAGATGCTGAGAAAGAATCTGTTCAGAGGAAATACAGGAGTCAACAGCAATGAGAACACCACCCCCCTTGCGGGAAGTGCGATCGCATCTGTACAAGTTATATTTAGAAGGAAAAATGGAATAATCAGATATATCAGGTTTTAACCAGGTTTCCGTGAGTGATACTATATGTGAATCAAATGATAAGCTGTTAACATATAATTTAGAAAGTTTAGTGTTAAGGCCTCTAACGTTTTGATAGGCCAAACTAAGTTGTTTTGTTAGTTTTTTGCCACCGAGGTGGAGGCAACAGGTTGGCTAGCAGGCGGTGTACTATTAATCCTTAAACCATTATTGCTATTAATTCGCCCATTCGTATACTCCTTAACTACAAGTTGCGGCGGCCAAAACTTTTCAGAGCAAATTGTCGAGAAAAGTTCAGGCGGTACACCCAACTTGAAAGAAGATATACTTCAGGCATGTTTAAATTTAAACTTTTCAACAACAATAAGAGGGGAATCGATTTGACTCTTTACATATGCTGCAACATCATCCGATGAAGTATCGGATGCCAGCCTAGAAACAAAAACAAATTTGTTGAGTGGTACAACAACCAGAGGCTTGTTGGCCCCAGTTGTACCTATATTAGGATTAATAGGCACACGAGCTGCTGAACCAGAGGGCTCATGCAAAGGTTCGGAAGATAAAGTGGCTAGGTTGTTGATAGGATTTCTAGCAGGAGAGTTAAATAACATTAGTGGGTTAGCATTGGAACCAATTGAAGGATTATTGTTAGGCTCTAGAAGGGGTTTGGTTGGAAGAACAGGTGGGGCAATAAGTGGATTAGGACCCGAAGTCTATTTACGCTTCGGAGATTCGGTAATCACCTTGCCATTTTTGAAATTAAGCTCAAGCTCGTTGAATGTCGCTTGCAGATTATTAAAAGCTACATGCATAGCTTTAAAGCCAGCATGAGTCTGCCTCAAGAACTTGGTCGATTCTTTCACAGCTAAATTGCAGGGCTCGCAGTACCATTTAAGGCCTGTATCTGCAATTAAGAAGTCTCTGATTTTGGGAGTGAAGCCAGCACATTTCATGTGGATCATGTTGTCACACAATCCACACAAAATAAAATCTTGGTTGGTGGTTCCAACCACTTTGCAATTGGTGCTACAGCATGCAAACATTTTCGAATTGATTTAAGGTTTTATCTGGCAACTAATATGCTAGCACAAAACAAAGTAAGGTGACGGTAAGTATAAGTAATACGTATCACTGCAAGAGCAATATAAAACAGTAAATATCAAATGAGCGCTTAAATGAGAGAGCGTTAGCGCGTAGGCAGATAGAACCGCAAGTGCGACGGATAATAGCGGATAAGAGCGGGAGAGCTGTAAAGCGAGAGCGAAAAAAAATTGACAAACTGTTTGTTGTTAGTAATCACACAGAATATGCAAATGTAAATATATGTATGTAAGTATGAACGTATGTTTACTTTATGTTTTCTTTATGTTCAGGCAGAGCAGTCTCAGTTAAACTGCTAAGTAAAGTGAGTATAAACTCGGCAAACTCTTTTATGTAAACGTAAATATATACACAGCATGATGAAACGAATAAGAAAAAATGTATTAAACTTTGCTGAATCAGGGAATAATTCAATTACATAAGCGTTGAAATTTAAAAAAGTTTTGGTCGGAATATCGGTATTTTAATTTTTGTCTCTGAATTAGCCAAAACTAGGTATTAACACCCGTAGACCATGTCAAAAGAAAGCCGGCACTGAAAGCTATCTGTCACAGTAATTAGACCGCGCTAGCATCAAAACTCGCAAAATAAAGGGGGGTGTCCGACTTCTGTACAGTGTCCGAGATTGGGGCTTCTCCCTTATTATTATTATTTTTCACTTTTATTTTATTGTTTTTTTTGTCATTTTTCCACATTTTTTATTTATACTTATACTAATTGTCAAAAGGTCATAACCGCAAAACAAAAGCCATTTAATTTATTGAGTAAGAGCCTCCTGTAAACCATATTTGATGTGGTTTTATTTTGTGGCAGCAAAATAAATTGATTTTCAGGGGCTCCAACCCGCGATAGGCCAACGTATAATTGACCATGAGTAAAACATTTCTTTCGCAGATCAATCCTAACTAATTCGAAGGTTTGACCTTGGGACTTGTTAATTGTTAATGTCTTAACCGGAAATTGAAGGCGTTTAAATGGGATTGGCAAATCAGTTGGGATCATCGGTATTTTCGGTATATGAGCTAGTTGACCAGCTGCTGGACCGGTCATAATAGTCGCTACAATTAAATTTTCCTTTAACTCCTTAATGAGCAACCTCGTCCCATTGCACATGCTTGGAGGGCTTAAATATCTCAACAGCATTATTGGAATTCCAATTTTTAACGTCAATTCGTGTGGTGGTAATCCAGAAGGGTTCAAGGAATTCAAAAACTCTTGTGGATAATGAACTGTATCTTCAATATTAGTTACAGTGTCTATCGACCTTTATTTTTTTATCTGACCGCTGACTTTTTGAACAATAATATTGTTTATTTCGTTGACAGCATCATTCTTTGGTGACACTTTTGCCCTAGAGCACAACCAATGAAAGTCCTTTTCGTGCAAACTCTCGATATCAGGGTATACTGCATCTATTAAATTTTCCAAATTATGGAGTATTTGGCCTAGAGACTCATCCAGAATAATGTCACTATATCCGCTTAAATTTGTAGCAGGGAAAATTCCTTCCCCAAGTTTAAGCAGCTGTTGTGGGAAATCATTGTCACTTCCATGAAGATGAGCTCTCATATTGGTCCTTAACTTTAATGTTTCAATCGAAGTCCATAAGGGAGACGATTTCAAGCATGCTTTGATGATATCTGCTCGCGTACCTCTGTTTATAACGGGGAGAGTCTGTCGGAAATCTCCAGCAAATACAAAAGTTATCCCGCCCATGACTGCAGAGGAGTTCCTGAGGTCTTTTAAGGTTCTGTTCACGGCCTCTATATGTGCTCTATGGCTCATCGTGTATTCGTCCCACATAACTAATGAGGTGTCTTGTAGTAATTTACCTAGAGGCCCATTTTTCCGGATAGAACATATAGATTGTTGCTCAAGATTTACAGATAGCGGAAGCTTAAAAGTAGAATGAGCAGTTTTGCCACCGCTCAAGAGAGTTGCAGCAATTCCGGAGGAGGCAACTGCTATTGCTATCTTCCCTGATTCTCTGACCTTAGCAAGTATCAAATTAGCAAGAAACGTCTTTCCTGTTCCGCCTGGCGCATCCAAGAAAAATATTTTTCGTTTGGCATTATTCACGCTGTCGACTATTGTCTCAAAAGCTTGTCTTTGATCTGGGACTAATTTTGGTAGGTTTTCAGTGACGAAAGCGGTGAAATCATTTGTATCGTAGTGATGTGCCAATGTATCTTCAAAATTGTTTGCTGGACGAACTGAAGAAGGTTATCCAAAATCATTTAGACTTTTGTCATTTAATTGCAACAATCTATTTTCTGTTTTTATCAAACCTTCGTTATAAATATTCCCATTGTATGGTAACGCGAAGTCTTGATTTTCCTGTCTGATTCTGTGTCTAACATCTTCACAAAAATCATCTTTGAAACCGTCCCACAATTTGAATGGCTCCGATGGCTGACAAAATAAAAGTATGACCACAAAAACTCTCTTAGTTGTATTGGACATTGCAAAAGCGATGCTTCTCTTAGAGTATTTTCCCAATGGTCATCGTTTTCTAGCAAACCTCTAGCACGGCAAGCAGCTTGATAGGTCTCTTTGAGAACTCCGCCCACAGTTTTCAAGTGCTGGAATGAAGTTGGACCGCGTACGTGATGCAGCAACATCCTAAGATAAAAACACTCAGATTGAGAAGGATGAACACCATAGACTCTTCCTAAAGCAGCATCTTTTTTTATTCCTGGATGGCCAACTACGTTCTCACCACGCTTCCTTCTTGTAAACTTATTATTGGCCAATGTGAAATATTGCGGGACTTCGTGGTATAGCAGCGTCTTTGCGAATTCATCTTCATTACAGAGCTCAAAGAAAGCAAGCAAAGTTGTTTCGCGTGGATTTCGGGCCACTTGTTCAGCCGTTTCTGCGGTGAAATAAACCCTTTGCCCATTTTCTAAGTGGACAGCTAACTGTAAGACTGTAGGATGGCGCTCGTGGATCGGGAAATCGAATATTTGCCAAGCAGCTTCAGATGTACTGATGTAACGGCCGTTCACGTAGTTTTGTACTTCATCATTTGCGTTTCTGACGCCAAATGTAGCTTGGTCCGATCCTTTATTTATGTATTTACAAATGTATTTGATGGCTTGAACTGAGTGGCAATACTCTACATTTATGTGAGCGTTAAACGTCCTGCACAAAAGTGGAGAATAAGGGACAATCCAACTATTATCTATAGTAAAATTACTGCCTCTGATATTTAGCGAAGCGGTTTGTCCTTCATTTGCGGTGTCACGACGACGATAAACTGGATATCCGTCCTGTCCGGTCTGAGTTTCGTTGACCAAACGCATGGCGCTGTTAAGTTATGCTTTCCGCATGGTCGTGCACCATATTTTTAGTTACGATATCGAACAGTATCGGATCGTTTTGTTGGTTGGGCAGTTCCGCAACTATCAGACTATCAATTTCGTCCGGTTGGATTTTTGTTTCTAGCCAAAACAGCATATGACAGTGTGGTAAACCTCGCTTCTGCCACTCCACACTTGTCATGAAACATTTCACTTTGCCGAATATTTCATCTTTATTGAATAATTTTATTAATTTCTTCATCTTTAAATGAAATTTCCTTGAAAATATGTCATGACGATCGAAAGAACGCTGACCAGGTAGTAGTTCCGCTTTAATTTCAGGCCATTCGGGGTTGCACGTAAAAGTGACAAAAAGATCTGGTCTTCCATAGTTTCGGACATAAGTCATAGCGTCTTGGGTTTTCTCATGAAGATAACGTGTAGAACCTGTGAATGAAGATGGCAAGATTGTACGTTGACCGATATTTGATGGGTCAACATTTCCGTCTTGAATTAAAGCGTCTCTCAGATGAATGTATTCTTCAGTCCTTAACCTCTGTTGATTACGACATATGTAATTCAATCGTTCCGATATCAATTTTGCCATCATATCAACAATAAATTGACTAAATAGGTTCCTGTAATAATGTAATGGATTAAAACAGTCAGCTCTAACCATCAACCTAAATGCATAAAATTTCATGCACGTCACAGTTTTGTTTGTCGCCGTATCTTGCTGTGGAATAGTTAAATAATAACCGTCTTCTCCTCTAACGAACATTAAGAGATACTGTAGTGGATCATACGATCGGTGTAACTCAGAGACCCTTTTCAATTGGCCGTCTCTTCCAGCCGGGAGAGATCTCGGGCTAGCTATGATGTCTCAGAGGCATAACCTAATAGCTCCTCCTCATCTAGATCCTCGTCATGGTCGATCTCCAGGTCTGGCTCTTGCACGACGGACTCGTTGGCCTTGTCCGAGCGATAAACCCTAACAGCCACGGTTTTAAAGCCGTACTGTAAGGTATCGCCGAGGTGTTCGACAGTCTTGTCGTTCAACACCAAGAGAATCTGGCGCCGTGGACCATCCGCCTTTTCCAATTTTGCCACCCGCCAGTCGTTTGACGGCAGCTGCGGGTTGCAAAATTGGAAGACCTTTAGGATCTCGGCCGGATCATCGGGTTTAGCCGATACCCATACTCGAGTCCTAGGCCTGCTGGGAACATCCTTCCAGTCCACAGCCTCCAACTTGGCCCCAGGGTAGACTTCACCCAGGGCAGAAATGGCCTCTTTGTAGATCTTGGCTGAGTGCATATCAGCACAAGCCACCACCTCCACGCAACCTTGATGCCAGCCGGCATCTTGGCATACGGGCGGTGGTCCTCCATTTGTCAGCATGATCTGCAAAAAGGCTCCTTGCAGCTCGTTCTCCACCCACGGCCACTGGCTCCTCGGGATTTAGCCCCCCTCGCTGCCCTTATCCAGGACACCGAGAAGAACCTTACCCCTCGTCAACTCGGCGTATTATTTCGTCCCGAGCTGCTGGCGCGACCGCTTGGCTTGTGGTGCGCTACTAGCTTCCGGTAGCTGCCGCTTTGGCTTAGCGGCATCTGGCTCTTTCGCTGGAGCTGGATGAAAATCGGGCAAAATTGATTTTGCCCACTCCACCAGCTGCGAACCTTCTGGCGATGTTTCTGTGCCAGACAGGTTCCGGGTCAAGATACCCGCAGCACGTCTTTTGTCGTTGTACGACGGCTTCTTAGGTCCGGGCATGCTCGACGATTTTCAGTTTGTGATGAAGATTCTACATTTCGGCGTATTCCTAATGCCCTATTCCTTGAACTATTTCGAGAAAGTTGAGTTCTTGTTCTTTTGGGCATTTTTTTAATTAAAAACAAAACTATTTAAATAACTTAAGTATATATAAGTAAGACTATGTAAATAATTAGACTAAGGTTTATTAGAGTAAAATATTATAGTAAATTAGCAAAAATAACAAATTTAACAAAAAAAAAAATATATATATATATATGTATGTAATAATATCAGCTGTAAAAGATTTGGCAGTAAAGTAGAGTTGTGTCGTTTGCGAGACTTTTTTAGCTTTACTAAATTTTTCAATTGAGAAGGTTTAATACAATGCTCAGAAGGATGGAACCAGTTGTGAATTTTAAGCAAAAAAATTTTATTGTTGCAAGCAGTTAGCAAGCAGTGGCAAGTAAGCAAGTAGTTGCGGTAAGTTTCGGTCGCAAGCAGTGCAAGCAATTGAAAGCATTAAAATATTGCCTCACAAAATTGCTTTTTTAAAGTTTTAGTAAGCATCCCTAATTTTGTTGAAAATGAAACAATGCCCATGTTCAGCGCGAAACGTGTAGCTTGCAAACGGTGAAAGAATTTTTTAAATCGGTCCAGTAGTTTTGGAGCCAAATAGTATCATACAAAAAATCAATCTTTTCCTCTTTATATAATAGTATAGATTACACTGGTTTTGAATATGGATTTATGATTTATCTAATTTAATGTGTCTTATAGATCTAGTTGTTTTTTTAATATTTTTTTTTACATGCTTTTATTTAACTTGACGTGTCTGTCTGTCTGTCTGTTTGTTTGTACTGGATTCTTGTAATCAAATTTACACCAAGTTCCCGACTAGCTAGAGCTCTGAAATTTTCACCAAAGATGTGTTTCAGATGACAATACATGTTTTTAAAGTTTTTGGCACGATAAATTATTTAATACCATGCAAAAACCACGAAAACCTGTTTTCCCTTATGATCAATTTTTGACTATTTAAATTAAAGAGCTCCGGTGGCATAGAGAGAAGTCTGCCGCTTCACACACCGGAGATCGTAGGTTGATCTCTGACCGAGTCATACCTTTTCTTTGATTTTATACTCGATACCGAAGGTAAAGAGTATATTGGGTTTGTGCAATGTCCGTCATGGTGTCTGTCCGTCTGTCCGTCTGTATGAACGCAACTTTTTTCCACACCCTTCAAGCTAGAGACTTGAAACTTTCCAATTCTCTTCATCTATGGGATAGTAAATTAAAGTGTCAAGATTGGGGTTCTACGATAACTAGGGGGCTGGCAAATCGATAAATTCGATAACTTAAAAACGATAAGTCCGCATATTTCACACACCCTTACAGCTAGAACTACCAAATTTGGTAAGAAGATAGCTACTATCAACCCCCAAAAAACTGCATCAACATTTTTGGAGCCACACCCCCCCATTCCGCCCCTAGCCCCCCTGCATTTTAAAGTCAAAAAAGCCTATATCTCCCACAGTTTTTGAGCTAGAGCCACCAAATTTGGTGCCAAGATAGGCGATGATGACCCCCCAAAGACTGCATCAATCATGGATGCCACGCCCACCAATACCGCCCTAGCCGCCCCCAGCTGCCCCAACGCTTCGTCAAAAACGAGAATGCGTGTATCTTCCAGATTTGTGGAGCTAGAGCCACCAAATTTGGTAGGAAGATAGCTGGTTACGAACCCCAAAAAACTGCATCAAAGTTTTGGAGTCACGCCCACCCATTCCGCCCCCAGCCCCCCCGCTTTTTAAAATCAGAAAAGCTTTTATCTCCCACAGTTTTTGAGTTAGAGCCACCAAATTTTGTGCCAAGATAGGTGATGATGACCCCCCAAAAACTGCATAAAAAGTTTGGATGCCACGCCTACCAATACCACCCTAGCCGCCCCCATCCACCCCAACGCTTCGTCAAAAAAGGGAATGCGTGTATCTTCCAGAGTTGTGGAGCTAGAGCCACCAAATTTGGCAGGAAGATATCTTGCAACGACCCCCAAAAAAGTGCATCAAAGTTTTGGAGCCACGCGCACCCCTTCCGCCCCCTTTCCCCACCTTTTTCAATCTTTGAGCAAGAGTCACCAAATTTTGTATGAAGGTAGCAATTGACATTCCACATAGATCTGCAGCAAAAATTGGGATGCCACGCCCACCCATACCGCCCCCAGCCCCCCTTTCCCCACTTTTTACAAACTTTGAGCTAGAGTCACCAAATTTGGAAGGAAGGTAGCAATTGACATTCCACATTATTATTTATTATTATATTGGGGGTAAATACACTGCGACCAAATAGATCTATTGTGCCCCCTTCTTGGCCTATAGCTCTTCCATCAGGCCCAGGTGTTGCATAAAAGCAAGTACCTTTGTT
This sequence comes from Scaptomyza flava, assembly GCA_030179655.1. Taxonomy (NCBI): domain Eukaryota; kingdom Metazoa; phylum Arthropoda; class Insecta; order Diptera; family Drosophilidae; genus Scaptomyza; species Scaptomyza flava. The sequence goes on along the minus strand of JARNME010000404.1, from coordinate 67,584,090 downwards.
GGGTCGATGGTTTCTAAATCGCTAAATTCTACAATATGTTTTCGTAGAAAACTACTTCTTTTCCTTGCTAAGGCTACGCATTCTGCTATAATGTGCAAGGAGGATTCTCCTTCCATTTCGCAGAATCTGCAAATCTCGCTGCTGACTATACCTAGCTTTGCCAAGTGACCTCGTAGTCTACAATGTCTTGTCAAGAGACCGGTGAGTATCCTGAGTCTATTTTTACCCATTGATATTACTTGCTTAAACCGTTTAAGGTTATAGCTACCCAAGAGAATCTTTGCTTGTCTGAGTCCTGGTGTCCTTGCACAGTACGTTCTTCGCAGAAGTCTCTCTTCATTCCTAAGTTCTTGCCGTATTGTGCTTCTTCCTATACCACAGTACAGCTCGGGTCCTATTAGGGGTGTCGCTGCCCCCAGTCTTGCTTGCTTGTCTGCCTCTTCGTTCCCCGCTATTTTGACATGTCCCGGGACCCATCTTAGGGCAAGCCTATTTATAGCGAACGGCTTCTTTATGAGGTTAGCTGCGAATAAGCGAGAATCCTTACAAATAAGCAGTCCCGGACAAACAGCGGGTACGGTACCGTTCACCGTATCGACAAGACGTGGCGCCAAGACTGCAGTCGTGGAAAGGGGCTCCACTGCACTGCAAGGTGGGTGATGATATTCCATCATCCCACAACATCACCATCTTCTGCCCAAGAAGCGCGGATCGGTCAACCGAATCCTTGTTGGTTCTGCTGAGGAACCAGAACAAGATCGAGACCGACTCGTGGAAGGTGTTGTCTAGGAGGACGGAAGGCGGAGGTGCGCTATTGGTGATAGGCATCGATGAGGCACCCAAGGACACGATAGTGGCGAGAGGCCATCAAGTTTCATTCCGCTACGGGACCATCCCCGTTAGCGGTCTGAAGAAGAAGAGTGTTGGAACAAGGACTACCCCTGCCCAGACGACTTGGTGGAGATGACGCTCGGTCCAGCAGAGCTAGAAGGGATGGATGATGAGGTGCCGATGTCCTCGCAAGAGCTCGCTGAGGAGCTTGAAACGGCAGAAGCTGACGTCACCATGACGGTCAGCGGTGATGTGAGCAGCTCCCAACCTACATCACCAGGAGCTAGAGCGGCGGATGAGTGATGGTGACATCAAACGTCACCGTCACTGGGCTAGCCCAGATAAACCTCCATCGGGCTAAGGCAGCCTCTGCTGTCTTGGCCAGAATGCTTATCACCCAACATCTTGGGCTAGCCCTGGTACAGGAGCCATGGATAAACAATGGTATAAAAGGCCTGTACACCGCCGACTCAAAGGTAATCTGGGATCAAAGAGATCCTACACCTAGAGCATGCATTATGGTAAGGAAATGTATTAATTTTACTATTCTTCCAGAATTCTTCACTAGGGACTGCGTACCTATTGCCGTAAGGGCAATTGGAAACGCCCCCCCTATTGTGGTGGCATCTGCCTATTTTGCCGGTGATGTGGACTGCCCACCACCGGAAATAGAAAAACTGATGGACCACTGCAAGAGAGAGAAGCTGCCGGCTATAATCGGCTGCGATGCCAATGCTCACGACTCCATATGGGGCAGCACGGACATCAACAAAAGGGGTGAGTGTCTTACCAACTTTATATTCAAGTATAACTTAGAAATTGGTAATGTCGGATCGACACCGACATTTGTAACTAGAGTTAGAGAAGAGGTATTAGACATTACTCTAATTAGTCGGTCTCTTAGGCCATATTTCAGAGAATGGCATGTCTCTTTAGAAGAATCCATGTCCAATCACAGGATTATCCTTTTCAAACTTAAGGTTAATACGGATAGTAGTATACCAACTCGTAACCCCAGGAAAACGAACTGGGAAAAATTTAGGTCTACCCTAGAACTTAACCTAGCCACTGAAAACTCTGGAATACCAAGATGCAGGAGTGAGCTAGAAAGAGTTGTTAGAAATCTAAATGGTAGCATTAAAAATGCGTATGAAGAAAGCTGCCCACTAGGGAAAACGCGTAAAGAAAAAGATGCCCCATGGTGGAATGACGGTCTTGAGAGACTGCGTATCACCACACGTCACCTCTTCAATAAAGCTAAGAGAGACGGGTCATGGGATACATACCGCGAAAGCCTCACCCCCTACAGCAAGGAGATAAAAAAGGCCAAGCGCAGGAACTATAGGGACTTCTGCGAAAGCATAACAAGCACGAGTGAAGGTGCCCGGCTCCATAGAGCATTATCAAAGCGGGCGCCGAAGGCTAATTTAGCCCTGAAGCGTAAAGATAATACATATACGAGCACCAATATGCAAAGGTTAGAGCTTCTGTTTGAGACGCACTTCCCAGGAAGTATCCCCTGGCAACCGTGCGAATCGCTTGAAACAGGAGGTCAACACAGACCAACGGCCATTGACTGGGCATGTGCCAAGTCGGTGGTCACAGTGGAGAAAATAAAATGGGCAATTGGAACCTTCCAGCCTTACAAATCTCCTGGTGTATATTGCATATCACCGGTATTCCTTCAGCAGGGACAGGGAATACTCCTACCCACTCTACGGAAAATCCTGGTCAGTAGCCTAGCACTTGGTCATATACCAAGCACTTGGAGTAGAGCTAGGGTGGCCTTCATCCCCAAAGTAGGGAAGACAGATACCACCAACCCAAAGTCCTTCAGACCCATCAGCTTAACATCGTTTTTGTTGAAAACGTTGGAAAAGCTGGTGGATTATAACATAAGGAGTACTCTGCTCACACAGAGTCCACTGCAGGCAACGCAGCACGCATACAGAACAGGCAGGTCTACGGACACTGCCCTGTATGAGCTGCACCGTACTCTGCGGGTGGCAGTAGTAAACAAAGAAGTAGCAGTTTGTGCATTTTTAGACATTGAAGGTGCTTTCGAAAACACATCACATGATGCTGTCAAAGCTACCTTGAATAGAAGAGGGCTGGATAGTACAACTAGTAGATGGATTTCATCCCTATTAGGGTCCAGACAGGCTACGGCATCTATACAAGATAGTACCGTAACAGTAACAACCACAAGGGGCTGTCCTCAAGGGGGGGTTTTATCACCCCTCTTATGGAGTATACTAGTAGACGAACTGTTAAGTAGACTTGCGAACAGGGGTATTCAATGTCAAGGCTATGCAGATGACATTGTGATAATAGCTCGGGGCAAGTATGAAGAAACTCTTTGTGATAATGTTCAACTGGGACTTAGGATAACGTTCAGAATACGATCGCAAAGTGCTGCAGAGCGCTGTATACGTGTCGTAGCATAGCCGTGAAGTCATGGGGAACATCACCAAAGATAATAAGATACCTTATGGTAGTAAGGCCCATGCTCACGTACGGAATGATTGCATGGGGAGATAAGGCACAGCAAATCACTGTGCAGAAGCAGCTTCAAAAGCTACAAAGAATGGCATGTGTAGGAATCACGGGAGCGATGAGGACCTGTCCCACATCAGCGCTTGAGGTTCTATTGGAGATAACGCCACTCCATCACTCAATTAGGCTGCAACAAAAGGCCTGCAGGCGTTATTGCATTTCTAAAAGTGCGATAACGCCTGATCGCGATGTGAAATAACACCTGCACCATGCGGAAAAAAAATAATTCACCCGCTCTTTGTCCGTACTGTCGGCAAAAAATCACATATACGAAAAAATTATTTTAAAAAAAAATAATATATGTATTAAGCATTTGGAATGTCAAAAATTTATTTTATTGTCAATGATTCATGTTTATATTAAAAATAAAATAAAATAAACTGAAATATCGTTATTTACAATTTTGTTGCTTTTAATATTACAAATTTTTGGTAATACAAATCATTTAAAATGTCGCAGGCAAAAATTTTTTTTAACAAAAATCGCGCGATTTTTTTTTAGTGCAATAAGCTCTTGTACTGTCTCTTCAATAACATTAATAATCATGGTGTCCTCATCGGGTTCACAATTGCTTTTTTTGTTTTTGAAGTTATTAATTTCATTGACAACATTTTTGAAATAATAACATTAAATTCAAAGAGCATTGGATTATAATTAGAACCACCCCTACTTCTTATTAAGTAAAATAAATTCTCCAATGCATCTTGATTTAACCGCGTTAACATCATAAAGAAAACATCTGAGTTTTCATCCCAAATATCTTGCGAAAGCTGTGTTATTGTATTTATAGATTGAATGAGACCATCAAGGCAACTTACTCTTATCGAATATTTACAACCTTTCAAATAATCCCTAGTTTCTACAATAGTCCTTTCTACAATGCTATCTTTTTTCAATGCCGATTTATAAGGGTTTCTACTGTTTAAACTACTGCTGTTAAGGCAATCAAAAAGTCTATTTAATTTTTCAATAAATAAAGCTGTTGAAAGAGCAACATCTTTACAATCGTCGTAGAATTGCTGAAGAAACTGTATGGCTAAATACTTGAGTAGCATATTTAACTCTCATCCTTTCGAAAGAATTAGGATCTACATGCTTTTTGGTAAGTTTTGGACACAATTTAGTTGAAGAATTGCTATTGTCTATTTCAAATAATTTTTTAATTATTTTCCATGACACTGTTCCGTCGGGGGTATTAATCGTATGTTTCAATAAATTATTACGGATACATTTGAATAAATGAGGAACATCGTGTAGTGTGAATATTTTTTTGTCATTTTTTATAAAATAAGGCTTTTCAATTGTAGCCCCCAGTCTTCTAAAAGCCGCCCGGTTATTCCCGCCCTGGTCGCACACAACTGCTCTAATAGAAACACCTAAATCTTGCGCGGCATTTATATTTGCCTCAATTAATTCTTTAAATTTTAAAGCATTTGTATATTTTGAGTTTGCAAAATAGCTCAAAACAAACTTCCAACTGTCGAATAGACCCCTTATCATAAATACACAGACATTCTTGCATACCTCTGATGTTTTTTCGAAACCGTCATCGACAAAACCTTCGACTTCATCATGGACTAAATTATAGTGCAAGCCTTTTTTGATTGAAACTTCATCAAACAATAACACAGCCTGCCTACTTTTATCGCTCATATTTGAAAAAATTGATTTCAATGATTGCGTTAATTTCTCATTAAACCCTGGTACCATTTGTTTTATCGGAGCCCACCTACTCAAGGATGATTTTGACGGTAAACGAATCTCTAAACTGTCCCGCATAAAATCGTATGTTCTTGAAGAATAGAAATTTATGCTCTGTGCAATAACTTTCTCTTCTTCTTCCCATATCTTAGTATTTTTAATTAACATTTTGCAAAATAATTTAGAATTTTGTGACATGTTTTTTTTACCATCAATTATTCTTAGAATGTTAAGGCGAGACTTACATTCTTTCGAAAACCTATTCTTTTGCATTTTTTGATGTCTTAACGAATATTGAAGTTTTCGGACCTTTCTCTTAAAATATTTAGTTTTAACTTTTAACTTATTGAAGAGACAGTACAAGAGCTTAGAAATGATGCAGTACTACATGGTGATGCAGTACAAGAGCGCGAAGAAGAATTGCCATGCCAAGTAGGTGGTCCGAACATAATAGAAAATGCTAATGTTGCATCTGATAGTATCCCTTCTGATTCGATAAGTTCAAGTAGTGAGAATGCTTTACGCTATTTTGCAGGATTTGTTTTATATGGGTCCCAACAAAAGTTTAATTGTGTCAACTGCCAAGCTCTATTTAAAGATGAGTTGGCAAATTGCGAAAATTCTGAACTTTTTTTATTTAACAAAAATTTTAAAACTATAAATAATAATTTAAAACTGAAAGCCCCTCAGGACGAATTTTTCGAGTTAATTAAAATTTTCTACGAAGTTTTTCATGGCATATTTCACAGAAGCCCACATATAAAGAATATTAAAGAATGCATTTATAATGAATGTATTAAACAAACTGATGGCAATGCAATATTTAGCAATTGGTTTTCCGAGTCCCATACCTGCAGACAACATAGGGAATACATATTAGATTATTTCTTGATAGTTTTGCTTAGGAAAAATACAATGTGGCTTTCGGATAAAGTACACGATACCGTTGACATAAAAAGTAGCCGAAGGACGAAAACTTTAAAAGCTTAATCCTCTGACAATAACTGACAAACGGAATTTTGATCTTTTACTTAAAAAAAAATATTTATTTAAAAAAAAAAAAAACAAACAAAAAACTAGAATAAAAATCATAAAAATTATAAAAATGCAAAAAAAAACACAAAAAACATTAAAAAAAACAACAAAAATATTACAATAATAAGCTACTTTATATAAACTGACTAAAACTAAATAAAAGTTGATAAAAACTTAAGTTAATGGAGGATGGAAATGTCTTGAATATTGAAATAATAATTCGATATTCGAGCATTTCAAGCAGCTCAAAAAAAAAAGTACCAAGTATCCTCTGGGTAGCTCCAGCAAAAACTTGCATGGAGTGAGCTAAATGTGAGAAGGCGAATCAAAATTAAAATATTTATCAAAAAATTCAAAATAATAATAAAATAAAATTTTTTGTTTGAATTTTAAAATTGCTTACAATTGCCAAAATTATTAATAGTTAAGAAAGGTCAGGGATAGACAAAGCAAATGCTACGCATACAATTATACATATGTGTACATGTAGACATAGAGGCACACATACGATGATATGCGATCGTGCAGAAGAATTAAAACAAACATTTTTACACAGCCTGAGTCCAAAGAAAACTGAAAGCATAAGCGAACACATATTCAAATATATATATTTGTAGATGTATGTTGATATTGATATGTTCATGTGTTTTGTTATTTTACAGCTAGGACAACCAAAAGCGAAAAAGAAGCAAAATAAAAGAAATGAAGACTTATGAAGAAATACGCTCATATGCATAAGCTTACATTGACGCTTGTTTATTTTGCTGTTCGCCTGTTACTCAAATGCTCGACCAGCAGCAAAAATGATATTTGACTTGCTTGGAAGGTCTTGGTTTTAAGTTTTTGTAGGCAAAATACAAATTCTGCACCAAATTGAATTGATAATAGTAGAGAAAAGGTCAATGAATGCCATGGCAAATGCTACGCATACATTAAAATATGTCATGTAGAAATACAAAACCACTAACACACTAACACTAGCCAGCCCAAACAAAATAACAAAAATCAGTAGAAATCCCAGCAAAACAGCAAACATATATAAATATATATGAATGTGGGTACAATGCATAGCTTCACTAAGCAACGTCGCAAAAATGATAAAAAAAAAATGATAATACGCGTGACGTAGACACGCTCATATGTTTATAGGAGGAAAAGAAGGGCGAACAGCAAGCGAAGAAGCGACTGCGCGCTGCAAAATCGCTGGCTATGGGCATATACTCAGAGCATGGCTGGCTGGCTGTGCTATGAGAAAACATTATCGTATAACAGTCGCAAAGCTGAATGACTTGATATACTCGGGCATGAAATGCGCTGGCAGAGAAAAAAGCAGCAGCAGCGCTTTGTGAGAGAGGTGTCGCCACGATTCCATGTTCCAACTGGCAGTCAGAATTTGGCCTCATGACGACTCTATATAAGTTCCATTCTTGTTGGTCGGTATCGTCGAGTTTACTACTGACAAGCCAAGTGACAGCATTTCATCAGTTAGATGTTGTTCCTTTAGAAGTCAAGTCACCTGTTAATATAACGTCAGTATACCTCAGTGTTAAATTCGATAACAAATCTATAAGGCTAGAGTAGTCAATACTCTTGTGTGGTCTATAAATACAGCCAACAAGCAGTTTTTTATCACAGATTGAATTAGTAATGTTAATAAAAATATACTCTATTGGACTGTCAACTGGCTGTTTACATACAACTTTACATTTCAATCTATTTGTGGCAAATATTGCAACTCCCCCTGCGTGACAGACACGATCAGAACGATACAACCAGAACAGACAATAGACGAATTCTCCAACTCAGGGACAAACCACGTTTCTGAAACACACATAATATCAACATTTAAATTTACAAACATATAGCTAAACTCCTCCATCTTATTACATAGACTCTGACCATTTAAGTGACATATTTTAAGACCAGATTTATGTTTACTTAAAATCCTTATCATTGCTTGGCTGTTCGATCTGGGTAAATTTATATTGGGCGACATTTAAATTGATAATAAAATCCTACCAATAGCACACCTAAACTGTGTTGATATAGAGAAAGCATCGAAGAGCACATATAAATATTAAACGCTAAAATTAAGAGATAATAGTTACATCTACCATTTGAGAGAGCAGTTTTACAAACAACAACCACTAAGTAAAAACTAGGCACGAAAAAGATCCGCTGCTGACGTCGAGCTTTCTGCACACAGTTGAGAGAGCTGTTGTGCACTTTCTATGCAGATTGCTTCTCCTTTCTCCGTAAGCTTAACACGGACATGAGAGCGATGGCAAAAAACAGCAGTGAGTTGTTTTTGCTTTTTCATTCTTATCGCTCGTTTGAAGATGTTGTAATTTACTTTACTCAGTTGTTCATTTATGTAAATCCCGATCAATCCCGATCAATTGTAGGTTAAGCTGCTGCTTATTCGTGCGCCTAAACTGACCTGCCGCGCGTATTAGATTAATTTTATCATGTCTAGTGTCGAACCGCATTAATATTGTGGGGTCAGCAACCGTCGTGGTAGATTGCCTGACCCTAAAAATGTCACGAAGTCGCTGCGCCGGTGTGACACCAAGTGAAAAACAAAGTGTATTAAACATTGTCCGCAGCTGCTCACCCTCTACCACCGGCACGCCATGTAGCCTAAGCTCAGTGGCTACACTTGCGTTGGCCTGGGCGTAGAGCTTGGCCTCCAAGGTGGCCAACTTTGTTTTAAGCAACTGCGAGTCGGCAGCATCTTTCTCCAGTTGTAGGACACGTTGCGTTTGGCCCTGCAAATCCGCACTCATGCTGTCCAGCCGGGCATTAAGCGCAGCTAGAATGCGTTCCTCGCCTTCGAGTACCATCAAGAAAACCCATCAAGAAAACTTGCTCTCGAGCAGAATCGGGTATGATGGATGGGAGCCAAGGGAGCGAAGGGGCCTTGGGTCACAGTGCATTTATTCCCAAACTTAATCATAATCATATTTACTATCAATGAAGCGTGACCTATGCCAAAAGCTGCTATTAAATACTAAATGGACAACTTTGACACCTGTATCCCTTAAAAGTGACCTATAAGTTATTGAAAAACGTACTACATTTTCATACAAGGTTTAATCGATCTTATTAAAGTTTTCCTTTAGTTTTGCAGCGAGTTTATCCTTTGTCTGAATGCTGAATACTTTAATACCCTGTATCCCGAATGAGCTATGTGTTTTTTTTTTATTCATACAAAAAAAAAAAAAATTACGGGCAATGTGATAACACTTTTTTTTTGTTACACGGTGCCTGTTCGGTTTTTATGGACACATTAGTATAAATAACTACATCTTTGATGTGATAATTAATGATTGCATGAAAATTTTTGTACAACAACCACATACTAGACTGCAGTTCTAGTGTCTGTGATGCCTTTTGGTGTGAGTGGTTTTACCGGCTTACATAGATGTTAACACATCAAAAGTACAATAACTATAAGTACATATTTCGCGCCATATTAAAAAGGTATGTGAGCAATGATGAGCATGCGATGTATAGATCGATACATCAATCGATATATCGGTGCATTAATTGCGATACTGCTCATTACGAGTAATAATAATTAATAAAATAATAAATTCGTTTAATTTTCATTGTTTAAGTGCATAAAAAACAAAATCTTACATAAAAACAATGATTTGGCATTTTATTTTATTTTATTGGCTGCATTTTCACAAGATAAAAGGGGGTGTCCAACTTCGGGGCACTTTTTTGAAAATCGTGATTTTGAGTTTTTTCATTAAATGTGAAATATATCATTAAAAATGAATGAAATGTGTATAATGCCTTATACCAATCGATGCGCAATTGAACAAGCTTTTCAACGATATTAACAGTTAAGCTGTACGTTGATTTTGGACAGTCTTATGTCACAAAAACCAAAGGGGTGTCCAACTTTAGGGCTTCTCCCTTACTAATCATGTATAAAGAATGCTTAATGATCATACCCAACAACTGTCCATAAAAACATTTAAATTGTCAGGGAACGAAAGAGCGTCCAAAACTTGTATGGAACTTGGCGACCGTATTTGGCATATATTTTACTTTTGGTTTGGTTGGTTTCCTTAAAAATTTAAAACAACATTAAAGCTAAAGAGCTTAAACATTTCACATAAACTAAAAAAATCTCCTGATGTATGTTTATCTACAAAGGAATATCATACATTTAAAAAATAAATATTAATTTCTTAATAATAACAAGTGGAAACGTTGCAGTCGGACGCAACCGACTGCGGTATACTCGATACCAGTATTAAAAATTTTGATGCCCATCCATGTGGGATGTCAATTGCTATCTTCATACCAAATTTGGTGACTCTAGCTCAAAGTTTGTATAAAGTGGGGAAAGGGGGGCTGGGGGCGGTATGGGTGGAATTGCATTCAACAAGTGGAAACGTTGCAGTCGGACGCAACCGACTGCGGTATACTCGATACCAGTATTAAAAATTTTGATGCCCATCCATGTGGGATGTCAATTGCTATCTTCATACCGAATTTGTTGACTCTAGCTCGAAGTTTGTATAAAGTGGGGAAAGGGGGGCTGGGGGCGGTATGGTTGGGCGTGGCATCCAAATTTTTGCTGCAGATCCTTGTGGAATGTCAAATGCTACCTTCATACCAAATTTGGTGACTCTAGCTCAAAGTGTGTATAAAGTGGGGAAAGGGGGGCTGGGGGCGGTATGGTTGGGCGTGGCATCCAAATTTTTGCTGCAGATCCTTGTGGAATGTCAAATGCTACCTTCATACCAAATTTGGTGACTCTAGCTCAAAGTTTGTATAAAGTGGGGAAAGGGGGGCTGGGGGCGGTATGGTTGGGCGTGGCATCCAAATTTTTGCTGCAGATCCTTGTGGAATGTCAAATGCTACCTTCATACCAAATTTGGTGACTCTAGCTCAAAGTTTGTATAAGGTGGGGTTAGGAGGGCTATGGGGCTTGGGGCGGTATGGGTGGGCGTGGCATTCAAATTTTTGCTGCCGATCCATGAGGAATGTCAATTGCTATCTTCATACCAAATTTGGTGACTCTAGCTCGAAGTTTGTAAAAAGTGGAAAAGGGGGGGGGGGGCTGGGGGCGTTATGGGTAGGCATGGCATCCAAATTTTTGATGCAGATCTTTGTGGAATGTCAATTGCTATCTTCATACCAAATTTGGTGACTCTAGCTGAAAGTTTGTAAATGGTGGGGAAAGGGGGGCGGAATGGGTGGGCTTGGCTCCAAAACTTTGATGCAGATTTTTGGGGATCGCTACTAGCTATCTTCCCACCAAATTTGGTGGCTCTAGCTCCACAACTCTGGAAGATACACGCATTCCCGTTTTTGACGAAGCGTTGGGGTGGATGGGGGCGGCTAGGGTAGGATCGGTGGGCGTGGCATCCAAACTTTTGATGCAGTTTTTAGGGGGTCATCATCACCTATCTTGGCACCAAATTTGGTGGCTCTAGCTCAAAAACTTTGGGAGATATAGCCATTTCTGATTTCAAAATGCGGGGGGGCTGGGGGCGGAATGGGTGGGCGCGGCTCCAAAACTTTGATGCAGTTTTTTGGGGATCGCTACTAGCTATCTTCCCACCAAATTTGGAAGCTCTAGCTCCACAACTCTGGAAGATACACGCATTCCCGTTTTTGACGAAGCGTTGGGGTGGATGGGGGTAGCTAGGGCAGTGTCGGTGGGCGTGGCATCCAAACTTTTGATGCAGTTTTTAGGGGGTCATCATCACCTATCTTGGCACCAAATACGGTGGCTATAGCTCAAAAACTGAAGAAGATATATGCTTTTTTGACTTTAAAATAAGGGGGGCTGGGGGCGGAATGGGGGGGCGTGGCTCCAAAATTATTGATGCAGTTTTTTGGGGGTTGCTAGTAGCTATCTTCTTACCAAATTTGGTAGTTCTAGCTGTAAGGATGTGCGAAATATGTGGATTTATCGGTTTTGAGTTATCGAATTTATCGATTTGCCAGCCCCCCAGTTATCGTAGAACCCCCATCTTGACACTTTAATTTACTATCCCATAGATAAAGAGAATTGGAAAGTTTCAAGTCTCTAGCTTGAAGGGTGTGGAAAAAACTTGCATACATACGGACGGACAGACGGACAGACGGACAGACACCATGACGGACATTGCACAAAACCAATATACTAGTTACCTTCGGTATCGAGTATAAAAACTTCAATATTACTAAAATTCCTTGCTTGCTCCAGGGTAACTAGTCGAGCTTTCGCGACTAGGTTCTTCTTATTTGTTAAATAATCATATGATAAGATCCGTGGATCTAAATATGTCGCTAGTAACCGTTAATTCGTTTTGTATATAATAAAATCAGTCAGAAGTAAGGCTTTATATTGAGCAGAAAGCACAGAGATGAATTAATTGCTTTGCTGATTTGTTGTGTCCAAAAACATTCGTTGTTGTGCGTTTCTAGTCGAGTTCAACCTCCCTAAATAGCGTTTGAGGGTCAGTCTCGAGAGCAAGTGGAATTGACACTGGAGCCTCATTGATCTCATTGATCTCCATCTCCTTAAGAGATGTCTGGCTTATGGCCTCTCTTGAGCACAGCACTGAAATCTGATCCCCTACAGGCGGCTGATCACTTGTGGGCAGCACTGAAGCGGCTCCTGACAACAGGTGCGTGGCCGAAGAGCTGAAAATAGCGTAAAATTAAAATGAATTAGTAACTGTAAAGTATGTTAAGCTTAAAGCAAGCACAAGCACGAATTCTCTAGTCATGAGAACTCGACCAGAACTTTAGACTTTGCGCGTGGTTTCATTATTTGTATGCATGTGTGTGTGTGTGCGCGCGTACGCAGAAAATGCCTGCACTACTGCTGTCTAAATGTTTATACTCGATACCGAAGGTTTATATAAAGTGTCAAAATTGGGTTTCTATGCCTATTGGGGTGCTGAAAAATAGATTAGATTGATAGCTAAAAATCGATCTAATACATATCTCTCGCGTCCTTACAGCTAGAGTGAGTAAATGTGGTGAGCTGAAAGCGTTTTCCAAAAAAACTGCATACAACATTTTGGTACCACGCCCCCAGCCACCCGCATTTAGAAATCAGAAACGCCGATATCTTCCTAAATTTGGTGCCAAGATAGGTGCTGACGAACCCAAAAAAACGCAACAAATGTTGGATGATACTCCAACCTGTATGACCCCCAGCCCCCCACCTTTTAAAAACTGGTAAGCGTATATCTTCTTCAGTTTATGAGCTAGAGTAACCAACTTTAAAAACTTTGATGCCACTTCCACCAACGCCGCTTGCAACGCTTTCACTTTTTATTTTTGAAATCTTCGGTGCAACGTAAACGTTTATGATATTTTTACAGGTAATTATCTGATTTTAATCAGTTATGTTAAAGACTCTACAGGATTTTTCAAAATTTTTCAGATTTAAAATTTGGTTGTTGTCAATAACTATTTGGAATCTTTCGGATTTCACGAAGAGAAAGCTATTAATTATTTGAAACAAATAAACTGCATATAATGAACTTACATGAGCACGAAAACCAAATCGAAGTCTTTGATCTCATACATGGGTATGACAGAAACCAAAATCAACCGAAAACTAATCAAAAACTTGAAGTTAGTGACAGGGACTTGTTCAAGATGGTTTGAAATCTCCACAATAATAGTAAAGATTTACTTTAAGCAATATAAGACGTTTAACGAATAACTATGCGTTTTGGAAAGGGTTTTTCTAGTTTAGTTGCACACTGCAAGCAAATGTTTTATTTAATTATGTTTTATTTTAATAAATCTCTCTGGTACGCATACAGTGAAATATGGACATGCATAGAGACAGGGACACACACATGCTTATGGTAGCTAGCCTTTCGGCTAGCAAAAATCCAAAATCAATGCCTGGCTACCACCAAAACTGCATACATATATATTATATATGTATGTTTTTATTAATTCGCTCATTTGCTTTGCTGGTGCTAGGTCGACGCAGTAAGATAAGCAATAAAATAAGCGCACATAAGGAATACAAGGAAAAAAATGGGGGTACAGCAATTGAAGAAGCCTCTGCGCGCTTGAAAATCGCTGGCTAGCGGCGCATACACACAGTATGGCTGGCTGCTTGTGCTATCAACAAAAATGTTGTAGCAAAGTTAGGAGTCGAAATGGCTGGCGAATGACACACGAAGCATGAGAAAAGCCCGAAGTGCGCTCTCAGAGCGAGTGGTAGCTTCGCTAGCCAGTTCCAACTGGTGGTTGGACTATCGGTCGTTGGCGACTCTATTTAGTGTATTCTTGTTGGTAAGACCGAAATCAGGTCAAAGGTAGTTCGTGAAGTACGAACCAAGCTAGACATTCCACATAGATCTGCAGCAAAACTTTGGATGCCACGCTCACCCATACCGCCCCCAGCCCCCCTTTCTCCACTTATTACAATATTCGAGCTAGAGTCACCAAATTTGGTATGAAGATAGCAATTGACATTCCACACAGATCTGCAGTAAAAATTTAGATGCCACACCCACCCATACCGCCCCCAGCCCCTCTTTCCCCACCTTTTACAAACTTCGAGCTAGAGTCACCAAATTTGGTATGAAGATAGCAATTGACATTCCACAAAGATCTGCATGAAAACTTTGGATGCCACGCCCACGCATACCGCCCCCAGCCCCCCTATCAACAGCTCTTACAAACTTCCAGCTAGAGTCATCAAATTTGGAATGAAGATAGTTGGTGGCATCCCTATCTGCATCGGATAATCTTTAAGGCTGCGTACACCCCTGCCCCATCCGTACCCCTTTGCAATCAGGCCTCTTTTTACCTGTTTTAATACTGGTATCGAGTATGCCGCAGTCGGTTGCGTCCGACTGCAACGTTTCCACTTGTTTTATTTTATAAACTTTTTTAAACTATCGATTACATATGTATGCAAGAAAGCGTATAAAAGCATGTCTTCAAAATTGTTTTTGATTTGCTTGTTTATTTTATATACTACAGTGTGCTTTTAACTTATTACTGAATAAAGATGCGCTCTTGGTACATTTTAAATCTGACGATAATTTATTCCAGAGTCGAACAGCAGAGACATAAAATTGCCTATTTGAGCATGACTATTTGGTTTGTATACTTATTAGGTTGTTAACTCTTTGTGATGAAGTAAATCTTAAAAAGTCATATAAACAGTCTGGCTTTTTGGTAAAGATAATTTTATGTAGGAGGACGAGTATTTTAAAATCTATTAGATGCGCAAAATCAAGAACAGCAAGCTTCTTCGCATAGTCAGTTATGTGGTCAGTTCTTTGCAGCCCATACACGAACCGAGCAATATTATAAAATGTGACTTTGAGTTTATGTAGGCTAGCTGCATCGCATTTGCCAAAAATTTCAATACCGTATAACAGGATGGGTATCAGTAAGGTTTTTGCGATTATTGTTCTTATTTTAATTGGTAAAAATTGCTGGGTTGTGTCGGAGGGCTCCATAGGTTTTCCCTACAGCTTTATTTACCTGGTCATTCCAGGCCAGGGTTCTATTAAACGTTATCCCGATATTAACGGCCTTGTCAACAAAATCTATAGATTTATTGTCTACTCTAAGTTTAGTTAGATTATCAGTATTCAGGTACTTTTTATACATAACTAAACACTTAAATTTTGACGGATTTATACACAAACCATTTTCCTTAGCCCACACACTAATACGTAACAGATTAGCATTACACATTTCAATACATTCATTTATTTGATAAATGGGACGACTAACATACATTTGGACAGGGCACTCGGCAAATCATTAATATAAATTGAGAAAAGGAGAGGTCCTAGTAAAGAGCCCTGCGGAACACCACGTGCTACTGACATTAAGCTTGAAGTAGCACTCTGAGTTAAAACGGCTTGTTTCCTATTTATACTCGATACCGAAGGTAAAGAGTATATTGGTTTTGTGCAATGTCCGTCATGGTGTCTGTCCGTCTGTCCGTCCGTATGTGTGCAAGTTTTTTCAACACCCTTCAAGCTAGAGACTTGAAACTTTCCAATTCTCTTTATCTATGGGATAGTAAATTAAAGTGTCAAGATTGGGGTTCTACGATAACTGGGGGGCTGGCAAATCGATAAATTCGATAACTCAAAACCGATAAATCCACATATTTCGCACACCCTTACAGCTAGAACTATCAAATTCGGTGAGCAGATAGCTACAAGCAACCCCCAAAAAACTGCATCAAAAATTTTGGAGCCACGCCCCCCATTCCGCCCCCAGCTTCACGGCATTTTAAAGTCAAAAACGCCTATATCTCCCACAGTTTTTGAGCTATAGCCACCGAATTTGGTGCCAAGATAGGTGATGAGGACCCCCCAAAAACTGTATCAAAAGTTAGGATGCCACGCCCACCAATACTGCCCTAGCCACCCCCATCCACCCCAACGCTTCGTCAAAAACGGGAATGCGTGTATCTTCCAGAGTTGTGGAGCTAGAGCCTCCAAATTTGGTGGGAAGATAGCTGGTAACGACCCCCAAAAATCTGCATCAAAGTTTTGGAGCCACGCCCACCCATTTCGCCCCCCCTTCCCCACTTTTTACAATTTTCGAGCTAGAGTCACCAAATTTGGTATGAAAATAGCAATAGACATTTCACAAAGATCTGCATCAAAAATTTGGATGCCACGCCCACCCATACCGCTCCCAGCCCCCCTTTCCCCACATTTAACAAACTTCGAGCTAGAGTCACCAAATTTGGAAGGAAGGTAGCAATTGAAATTCCACATAGATTCCAGCAAAACTTTGGATGCCACGCCCACCCATACCGCCCCGCCCCCCTTTCCCCACTCTTTACAAACTTCGAGCTAGAGTCACCAAATTTGGTATGAAGATAGCAATTGACATTCCACACAGACCTGCATCAAAACTTTGGATGCCACGCCCACCCATACCGCCCCAGCCCCCCTTTCCCCACATTTAACAATTTTCGAGCTAGAGTCACCAAATTTGGTATGAAGATAGCAATTGACATTCCACAAAGATCTGCATAAAAAATTTGGATGCCACGCCCACCCATACCGCTCCCAGCCCCCCTTACCCCACATTTAACAAACTTCGAGCTAGAGTCACCAAATTTGGAAGGAAGGTAGCAATTGAAATTCCACATAGATTCGCAGCAAAACTTTGGATGCCACGCCCACCCATACCGCCCCGCCCCCTTTCCCCACTCTTTACAAACTTCGAGCTAGAGTCACCAAATTTGGTATGAAGATAGCAATTGACATTCCACACAGATCTGCATCAAAACTTTGGATGCCACGCCCACCCATACCGCCCCAGCCCCCCTTTCTCACATTTAACAATTTTCGAGCTAGAGTCACCAAATTTGGTATGAAGATAGCAATTGACATTCCACAAAGATCTGCATAAAAAATTTGGATGCCACGCCCACTCATACCGCCCCCAGCCCCCCTTTCCCCACATTTAACAATTTTCGAGCTAGAGTCACCAAATTTGGTATGAAGATAGCAATTGACATTCCACAAAGATCTGCATCAAAAATTTGGATGCCATGCCCACCCATACCGCCCCCAGCCCCCCTTTCCCCACATTTAACAATTTTCGAGCTAGAGTCACCAAATTTGGTATGAAGATATCAATTGACATTTCACAAAGATCTGCAGTAGAAATTTGGATGCCACATTCACCCATACCGCCCCTACCTCCTCTTTCCCCACCTTTTACAAACTTCGAGCTAGAGTCACCAAATTTGGTATGAAGGTAGCAATTGACATTCCACAAAGATCTGCATCAAAAATTTGGATGCCACGCCCACTAATACCGCCCCCAGCCCCCCTTTCCCCACATCTAACAATTTTCGAGCTAGAGTCACCAAATATGGTATGAAGATAGCAATTGACATTTCGCAAAGATTTGCAGTAAAAATTTGGATACCACACCCAATCATACCGCCCCCAGCCCCCCTTTCAACAGCTCTTACAAACTTTCAGCTAGAGTCACCAAATATGGAAGGAAGATAGTTGGTGGCATCCCTATCTGCATCGGAGAATCTTTAAGGCAGCGTTCACCCTTGTCCCATCCGTACCCCTTTGCAATCAGGCCTCTTTTTACCTGTTTTAATACTGGTATCGAGTATGCCGCAGTCGGTTGCGTCCGACTGCAACGTTTATACTTGTTTTTAGGTATGAGGACATTAGTTTAATTGCGGTTTGCGAAAAATAAAACATATTGCTTAGCTTTGTCAATCAAATTTCGTGATTTACCGTGCGAATGCTTTGCTATAGTCTAGAAGTGTAAGCAGCGTCACATCACTATCATCCATTTTTGCCCGAATGTCCTCAACTACCTTTAAAATCGCCGTTGTACAACTCATATTCACCCTAAAGCCAGATTGCTTTTTGTTCAGAAGCGAGTTTGTATTAATGAAGCTATTACTTTGTCTTGCAAATAGTTTTTCAAATACCTTAGATAAGAATGGTAGTATAGCAGTTGGCCTGAACTCGTTGTTTAGTTTTGGAATGGGTATAATTTTTGCCAGTTTCCAATGCTCTGAGAAAGTGGAGGATGTAATGGCAGTATTTATAACGTGTGTTAACCGATTATGTGTGGCAATTTTAAGTTTATGAATTTTGGGCTTTTGTTGTCTAAGCCTATAGCGTTTGATTTAATTTTTAGCATTGCATGCAGGACATCACATTGGTTGACACATACAAATTCAAAACAATGTTTTTAAAATCTCTAAAAGTAATTGTTTGTTTTGAATATATGAAATGCATATCATAAGTCAGGAAGATAAGGTCATGCTTAGAGAACGCCGGTACAGATAGTTGGTCATATAGTAATATGTTGTCTTTATTATTAACAAATATAACGTCAAGTAGCGTACTTGTATTGCGTGAGTAATGCGTCGGTATCGTCGAGTTTACTACTGACAAGCCAAGTGACAGCATTTCATCAGTTAGATGTTGTTCCTTTAGAAGTCAAGTCACCTGTTAATATAACGTCAGTATACCTCAGTGTTAAATTCGATAACAAATCTATAAGGCTAGAGTAGTCAATACTCTTGTGTGGTCTATAAATACAGCCAACAAGCAGTTTTTTATCACAGATTGAATTAGTAATGTTAATAAAAATATACTCTATTGGACTGTCAACTGGCTGTTTACATACAACTTTACATTTCAATCTATTTGTGGCAAATATTGCAACTCCCCCTGCGTGACAGACACGATCAGAACGATACAACCAGAACAGACAATAGACGAATTCTCCAACTCAGGGACAAACCACGTTTCTGAAACACACATAATATCAACATTTAAATTTACAAACATATAGCTAAACTCCTCCATCTTATTACATAGACTCTGACCATTTAAGTGACATATTTTAAGACCAGATTTATGTTTACTTAAAATCCTTATCATTGCTTGGCTGTTCGATCTGGGTAAATTTATATTGGGAGACATTTAAATTGATAATAAAATCCTACCAATAGCACACCTAAACTGTGTTGATATAGAGAAAGCATCGAAGAGCACATATAAATATTAAACGCTAAAATTAAGAGATAATAGTTACATCTACCATTTGAGAGAGCAGTTTTACAAACAACAACCACTAAGTAAAAACTAGGCACGAAAAAGATCCGCTGCTGACGTCGAGCTTTCTGCACACAGTTGAGAGAGCTGTTGTGCACTTTCTATGCAGATTGCTTCTCCTTTCTCCGTAAGCTTAACACGGACAAGAGAGCGATGGCAAAAAACAGCAGTGAGTTGTTTTTGCTTTTTCATTCTTATCGCTCGTTTGAAGATGTTGTAATTTACTTTACTCAGTTGTTCATTTATGTAAATCCCGATCAATCCCGATCAATTGTAGGTTAAGCTGCTGCTTATTCGTGCGCCTAAACTGACCTGCCGCGCGTATTAGATTAATTTTATCATGTCTAGTGTCGAACCGCATTAATATTGTGGGGTCAGCAACCGTCGTGGTAGATTGCCTGACCCTAAAAATGTCACGAAGTCGCTGCGCCGGTGTGACACCAAGTGAAAAACAAAGTGTATTAAACATTGTCCGCAGCTGCTCACCCTCTACCACCGGCACGCCATGTAGCCTAAGCTCAGTGGCTACACTTGCGTTGGCCTGGGCGTAGAGCTTGGCCTCCAAGGTGGCCAACTTTGTTTTAAGCAACTGCGAGTCGGCAGCATATTTCTCCAGTTGTAGGACACGTTGCGTTTGGCCCTGCAAATCCGCACTCATGCTGTCCAGCCGGGCATTAAGCGCAGCTAGAATGCGTTCCTCGCCTTCGAGTACCATCAAGAAAACCCATCAAGAAAACTTGCTCTCGAGCAGAATCGGGTATGATGGATGGGAGCTAAGGGAGCGAAGGGGCCTTGGGTCACAGTGCATTTATTCCCAAACTTAATCATAATCATATTTACTATCAATGAAGCGTGACCTATGCCAAAAGCTGCTATTAAATACTAAATGGACAACTTTGACACCTGTATCCCTTAAAAGTGACCTATAAGTTATTGAAAAACGTACTACATTTTCATACAAGGTTTAATCGATCTTATTAAAGTTTTCCTTTAGTTTTGCAGCGAGTTTATCCTTTGTCTGAATGCTGAATACTTTAATACCCTGTATCCCGAATGAGCTATGTGTTTTTTTTTTAATTCATACAAAAAAAAAAAAAATTACGGGCAATGTGATAACACCTTTTTTTTGTTACACGGTGCCTGTTCGGTTTTTATGGACACATTAGTATAAATAACTACATCTTTGATGTGATAATTAATGATTGCATGAAAATTTTTGTACAACAACCACATACTAGACTGCAGTTCTAGTGTCTGTGATGCCTTTTGGTGTGAGTGGCTTTACCGGCTTATATAGATGTTAACACATCAAAAGTACAATAACTATAAGTAAGGGAGAAGCCCTAGTAACGGTCATAGCCCCTAAATAGGTCAACCGGAATATTTTGGCGAGTTTTGATGCTAGCGGGGTCTAATCACTGTGATTGATAGCTCTTAGTGCCGGCTTGCTTTTTATGTAGTCTACTGGTGTTTATACTAAGTTTTGGATGCACCAGAGACTAAAATTAAAATACCGATATTTCGACGTAAGCTTTGTAACTTTTCATCGCGTTGGAATTGTATTATTTCAAGTTTCAGCAAAGGGAAATAAATAATTTTCTTAATCGTTTTTTCTTGCCCTTTCATAATCTGTAATCCAAAATTTTTTCTGTTCAATATTTTTGGTTTAACATGTTATGGTCGGCGGCACACTATCGATGGTTTTGGTTATTGAGCGAGGGGTGGCGAGTCGTGCTGGCATCCGATACCGATTGTCTGACTGCGTGATTGGGGGAATAGCCTAGAAAGAAGAAGAGGCCGTGAGTAGGCAGAAAATTGCAGCGGCAGCGAAAAGTGCGCCGATAAGGAAAAAATTATAAAGAAGTGCAAGTGGAAGAAAATATAGTGATTTGTGAGGCGCTGGCAGCAAAGCAGGTATGAGCAAGTGAATAAGCGGTGAGAAGCGAAGGGTTTAATAGAAGTGTTCGTTTTATAGCAGCAGAGCGTGACGCCCACCACTTGCGAGTTCTGCAAGGCCGAGGGAAGGAACCAGACCACCGGACGAGGATTGGCCAACCCGTCTGGGTGGTCTTCAAGTTTGTTTGACTTTATAGTCTTTGCCCATAGCCGCCCCCTTACCCGCATTTACTTTGCGCCAAAGCGCAACAGTTGCGTCAGCGCAAAAGTTGCAGCGCACACACACACACACATACGTGCACCCTAAGCCGCCGCCACAGGCACAGTGGGCCTCAACATCGCAGCCCAGCAGCAGCTGCAGAAATAATTATTTAAATATTTATTCACCCCGCCCAGTTATTTATTTCTGCCCTACTCTTTACTTATTTATTAGTATTTAATTTATTATTCATTTATTCTTTATTTATTATTTATATATTTATTTATTCTTTCTTCGTTTTTGTTTAATGTTTATTTTGTTTTTCGTTTATTAGTTTTTGTTTATTTTTCGTTATTATTTATTTAATTTATTTTTTTTTTATCATTCTTTATTACAATTTATATAAAGTACATTTAATTTATAAGAAAATAAAATGTTAAATTTAAAATTTAAATAAATAATTGTTATTAGTGTTTATGTAAACATGTGTGAGTAGAGATTTATGTGTGGGTGGGATGAAGATGTGCTGATGTCGGGGTAAGTTGTTGTTGTTGTCGTGTAATATGTTCAGGGAGTCGGCCACATGGTTTTATAAGGCCAATTCATAGGTAGGGAGGGCACGCATTGGGGTAAATATTAACACCTGTTTACCTTATATATCCTAAATTGTCCGATCGCGAAAA
Organism: Scaptomyza flava; assembly: GCA_030179655.1. Lineage (NCBI taxonomy): Eukaryota > Metazoa > Arthropoda > Insecta > Diptera > Drosophilidae > Scaptomyza > Scaptomyza flava. The sequence continues at coordinate 67,561,609 of JARNME010000404.1, read as the reverse complement.
TAATGCCTGTAAAGTAGCTGCAAGTCCGATAGTTGTTTTGTTTTCGTAAAATTATAAATTTTTGTTAACCCGGCTAACGCTGTATCGAGGTCGTATCCATCCCTGGGTAACCGATTTGCTAGCTGGCTATCGATACAGTGTTGGGAAAATCAAGCCGGACAATAACAAATAGCGCCCAAAAGAAAAACCCAATAATAGGAAGCTAGTGAAGTCGCAGTACATGTTAAATTTATTGTGTTAGTCTACAGGTTGTGTTAGTTTGCTAGTTTTAACTCTTTGTATAGCTGCAAGACCACAGCGAGGTTGTATGCCTGAGCTGATGCGGAAGCAACTAGTAGAGGGGGGGGAAACAGGTAACTGACCGCACAGCCACACCACATCCTTTAGGGCCTTAGCCATCCCAGCGTGGACCACCATGTCCTGCTGTAGCGCAGCCCAGTGAACTGGGGGATAGTAGGTAGATGTAAATTTTTGAATATATGTAGTTAATTGTTTCTTACCGTATATGTGTACATGTGTCTGGGCTAATGGTCCATGTCATGTCCTTCAGGACCGGCATAGTGTTTCCAGTCAGTCCAGGTCCATGTATAGCGAGTAGTTTCAACTGTGATATAGGAATAGGACAATTTTAGGATTAGGACCAATGTAAAAACACACAACACTTACCGTAACCGTATCATGTACCGTGTTTCGTCTCACCCCATTTGTATATGTGTACGTAATTACCCGAAAGGAAATATATATAGAGTTAGTTAAACAAAGAAGGGGAATGCGTAAGGAATCCAAGTACGTTCAGGAACATAGAAAAGGCGTAGTGAGGAGTTCAATCAAAGTAGAGGGGCTGAATTAATGGCTCCCACTACTCGTTCAACATCTCAGACACAAACTGCCAAGTCTAGCATTGCATCCGACAGTAATCTGCCACCAGAGGATATGGATATATCGGACGCAGGAGCAGTAGGCGGGAACGCGGATCCCGACAGCCTAGGAGCAGTGCCAAAGCGGAGTTCATCAACAATGCCACATCAGCAACAAGCTACACCGGACTTACACAGCGAACTGAGAGCGGCAATCAACTCAGCTTTGTCGGAGGCTCACAAAACATTCCAGGCTGTCGTGACCACCGGAATGGTTGAAATGCAGGCCCAAAACAAGCGCGATATGCTAGAATACATGCAATCAATAAGGGATAGCAGCCTGTATCAGCAACTAGCGAGTGCAAAGGAAGCTCCGAAGACACTACGCCCACCGCCCGATTTTAACACAGTGCCACCGCGGGAGCCACCAGCAGCACAGGGCCACTGGTATGACAACCGAACTCTAGAGTCCGAGCAGCGGGAACAGGCGGAGCACTGGCGGGCCGGAGCACGGAACGAGGGTCAGCCAAGGGGTGATCGGGACACGCAGAGGCCATATTACACAGCGGAGTCTAGACCTGAGGCGCTCCCGATGCGCAGATGGGGCCTCGTCTTTGATGCCAGCCCTACTGGAATGCCGGTGGGTGAGTTTGTTTTCAGACTGGATCACTTGAGGCAGACCTACCAGGTGCCGTGGTCGGATGTCCTGCGGGATTTCCATACCCTGGTCGAAGGACGAGCGAAAGACTGGTACTGGATGTTCCTGAGGACGAGTGGAACAACAGACTGGCCTAACTTGCGATACGCGCTGAAGCAGCGATTCCAGACGCGCCGGTCGAATTTCGAACGCGAGCAGGAGCTTCGCGAGCGTAGGCAGAAGGCGGGGGAGGGCATCGACGAGCATTTGCAGGCCATGGTTGCCCTTAGGTCGAGGTTGGAGGTGCCGGTCAGCGATCACGACCTGATAAAGATCGTGAAGGTCAACATCCGGGATTCGATTTCTCGAATCATTTATCCAATTTGGATCACGGACCTGGAGAAGCTGCGGGAAGAGTGCCACGACGCCGAGAAGTTGCTCTCGTCTCGCTGGTCGAGGAGCCAAACCATTGCGGAGCCAGTCAGCAGACCGAGGGAGCGGTTCCAGGTGCACGAGGCGTGCCACGAAGAGGACGATACTACATCAGGCGAGGCAGTTGAGGCGTTATACAGGCCGAGGACTGAACGTAATGACAGCAACGCGCTGACTTGCTGGAATTGCGCACAGAGGGGGCACACGTTTTGGGAGTGCGAGGCGACAGTGCGTAACATCTTCTGTTACCGATGTGGACTGCCAGGCGTTGTCTTGCCGAAGTGCCCCAGATGCCAGTCGGGAAACGGGAGGCGGAGCATGACGCAGGCCGAGGAGTCGCGCTCAGCCCCACCAGGCAACCAGTAAGGACCTCGCCGAATTGCATGTTAGAAGTAAGCACTAGGAGTAAAAATTGCATGTTAATTAAGGATATAGTAAGGAATACCAACAGCGAGCGCTCACTGAGGCCCAAGTGGTCGATCCGTCAGCCGTTGGAGGTGCGCACAGCCGCGTACGAGGAAGCGAGAGCCCGCATCTTTGCTGAGGACGGAGTCCAAGAGCAGAACCATAGGCCCCAAGTGCCGAAGAGGCGGAAAAGACCAACGCTACGCGGGAAAGAACGAAGAAGCGTATGCGAGGCGCTCAGTTCTGTGCTCAAGGGCGACGAACGAGCTTTTGCCGAAGTACAGATCCAAGGACATGCCGTGAAGGGTCTACTGGACACTGGGGCGACCGTTAGCTTGCTAGGCGCAGGAGCAGTGGAGCTAATCGAGAAGCTAGGGATAGCGTGGCACCCGCAAAGTTCTAAGGTGCGAGCCGCAGGAGGTGCGAGCTACTCGGTGTTGGGTAAGGTCCTGGTACCGATCCGCTACAGAGAAGAGACGCATCGGATACTCTCTACGTGTGCCCCGCCCTGGTCCAGAATCTCTATCTAGGGATAGATTTTTGGAAAAAGTTCCGCCTGGCACCAGATGTCGTGGGAATAGATGCAGTCGAGCAGATGGAGTCCGAGTTCGTCACCAAGGGAGAGCCAATAGAACCGCACCAGTTAAATGCTGATCAGCAGGAGCAGCTGGAAGCGGTAAAAGTTAAGTTCCTAGCGTACGAAGAGCGAGGATTAGGAAAGACTCACCTGGAGCGACATACCATCGATCTCGCCGAAGGCACCGTGCCGGTAAAGGAACGTTTTTACCCGGTGTCACCAGTGGTTCAACAGCTCCTTTTTGCTGAGGTGGACGAAATGTTGCGACTCGGAGTCATCGAGCCAAGCGAGAGTCCGTGGAGCAACAGGATGACATTGGTGCGGAAACCTGGCAAAAATAGGCTGTGCTTGGACGCGCGCAAGCTTAAAGACGTGACGGTGAAGGATGCCTACCCGCTACAGGACATTGAGTCCATCCTGAGCCGCGTGGATGACACGATCTTTATCAGCAGTGTCGACCTCAAACACGCATTCTGGCAGATCGAGTTGGAGCCTAAGAGCAGAGAATATACGGCGTTTACGATTCCTGGCCGTCCGCTCTACCAGTTCCGGATGATGCCATTCGGACTGTGTAACGCTGCTCAACGGTTGTGTCGGCTAATGGATAGGGTGATACCACAGCGTCTGCGGAACCGTGTGTTTGTATATCTGGACGACCTGCTGATCATCTCCCGTACGTTTGAAGAGCATGTGAAGCTGTTGGAGGAAGTTGCGCAGTGTCTAATGGAGGCGAACCTCACTATCGGCCTGCAGAAGTCGAAATTCTGTTTTAGATTTCTTAGGTACTTGGGATACATCATCGGTGACGGAGCTCTCCGAACGGATCCGAGCAAGGTGGAGGCTATAGTCCAGATTCCCGTCCCGAAGACTACAAAGCAGCTGAGACGTTTCCTGGGTACAGCAGGATGGTACCGACGGTTCATTCGAGACTTCTCGACACTGTCAGCACCCCTGACTGACTGCCTGAAAATCGGCAAGAAGTTCGAGATGTCGGATGACGCAGTGGCGGCGTTTCATGGGTTGAAAAAGGCGCTTACCTGCGCACCGGTGCTTGTCCATCCCGATTTTAGACGGCCATACTTCATCCAGTGTGATGCCAGTCACCTGGGGATTGGAGCTGTCCTATTTCAAAGAGACGACGAGGGAGCTGATCGACCGATCGCGTTCTTTTCAGCGAAGCTGCGTGGAGCTCAGCTGAACTACAGCGTGACGGAGAAGGAGTGTCTGGCGGCAGTAAAGGCCGTAGAGCGTTTCCGACCATACGTGGAGCTGATGCCCTTCACGGTCATCACTGACCATTCGAGTCTGCGGTGGTTGATGTCACTCAAGGACCTAAGCGGAAGGCTGGCAAGGTGGTCACTAGCGCTCCAGGCGTTTGACTTCACCATTGAACACCGCAAAGGGAAGGAAAACGTAGTGGCTGACATGCTCTCTCGGCCGTTCGATGTAGAAGAGCTCAACTTGTTCGAGTTTGAGACGACAGCGTTCGAAGGCGAGGAGTACTTAGAACGGTTAGCGTTGGTTCAAGCAGAGGCGGAGCGGTTTCCGGACCTGAGGATTGAAGACGGGTTACTCTTCAAAAGGTCGCAGTTTGCTCGGGAGGATAGCGAGGAGTTTCTGTGGAAGCTGTGGGTCCCGGAGGCGCTAACAAGCACCTTGGTACAACAGGCTCACGATAGCGACAAGGGGATGCATGGAGGCATAGCCCGAACGTTGGCAAGGCTACGCCAGTTCTACTTTTGGCCGAGGATGGCGGCCCAGGTGCGGCTTTACGTGCTCAGTTGCGAAGTGTGCAAGGAGGCGAAGCACAGCACACAAGTCTGTAGGCCAAAGATGGGAAAAGAGGTGGTTACCGAGCGCCCGCTACAGAAGCTGTACTTTGACTTCTTAGGGAAGTATCCACGTTCAAGGCAGGGCAATGGGTATATTTTTGTGGTGCTGGACCATTTCAGCAAGTTCGTCTGGCTTAAGGCGATGCCCAAAGCAACATCGGCGGCGATCATACGATTTTTGAGGGAGGAGCTGTTTACGGTGTTTGGAGTACCCGAGATTGTGCACACCGACAATGGTAAGCAGTTCCTGTCGCAGGAGTTCGAAGCTATGCTGGAGCATCACGGCATTAAACATGTCCGTACAGGCAACTACGCTCCGCAATCCAACGCTTCCGAGCGGGTTAACCAGTCGGTGTTGGCAGCGATTCGGACACATGTTGGGACTGACCAGACGACATGGGACGAGAAGCTACCCGAAATTGCCATGGCGTTACGCAGTGCCGTTCACTCGGCAACCGGGACCTCGCCATACTTTGCACTCTTTGGACAGCACATGCTGAGTAACGGCAGCGAGTATGGACTGGCCAGAAGTCTGGGCGACGTCAGCGACTCGGCCATCAAGCCCTTAGAGAGGTCGGCTAAGCAGCAAATATACCGTGCTCGCATCCAGGAGACGCTACACAAGGCATACGAGAGGTCGGCGAGGCAGTATGACCTGAAGACCCGAGATGTCCACTTTGCCGCTGGTCAGGAAGTGTTTAAGAGGAACTTCGTGCTGAGCGATTTCGCGAGGAATTTAAACGCCAAGTTCTGCCGCCGTTTCACCAAATGCCGAGTGGTGAGACCAGTGGGGCGATGCCTGTATGAGCTAGAAACTCTGCAGGGCAATCCACTCGGGGTGTTCCATGCTAAAGATATCAAACAGTGACCCCCGAGCGCCTGATCTTTGCCCGGCTAGCTCAGTCGGTGGAGTATGAGACGCTAATCTCAGGGCGTGGGCGGTGGCCTACGTTGGGCAGCGTAGCTAACAGACGCCTCCGGTTAACACTCCTGTTCTAAGCGGACGCAAGCGAACCGGAGTGTGGTGTTATGGTCGGCGGCACACTATCGATGGTTTTGGTTATTGAGCGAGGGGTGGCGAGTCGTGCTGGCATCCGATACCGATTGTCTGACTGCGTGATTGGGGGAATAGCCTAGAAAGAAGAAGAGGCCGTGAGTAGGCAGAAAATTGCAGCGGCAGCGAAAAGTGCGCCGATAAGGAAAAAATTATAAAGAAGTGCAAGTGGAAGAAAATATAGTGATTTGTGAGGCGCTGGCAGCAAAGCAGGTATGAGCAAGTGAATAAGCGGTGAGAAGCGAAGGGTTTAATAGAAGTGTTCGTTTTATAGCAGCAGAGCGAGACGCCCACCACTTGCGAGTTCTGCAAGGCCGAGGGAAGGAACCAGACCACCGGACGAGGATTGGCCAACCCGTCTGGGTGGTCTTCAAGTTTGATTGACTTTATAGTCTTTGCCCATAGCTGCCCCCTTACCCGCATTTACTTTGCGCCAAAGCGCAACAGTTGCGTCAGCGCAAAAGTTGCAGCGCACACACACACACACATACGTGCACCCTAAGCCGCCGCCACAGGCACAGTGGGCCTCAACATCGCAGCCCAGCAGCAGCTGCAGAAATAATTATTTAAATATTTATTCACCCCGCCCAGTTATTTATTTCTGCCCTACTCTTTACTTATTTATTAGTATTTAATTTATTATTCATTTATTCTTTATTTATTATTTATATATTTATTTATTCTTTCTTCGTTTTTGTTTAATGTTTATTTTGTTTTTCGTTTATTAGTTTTTGTTTATTTTTCGTTATTTATTTAATTTATTTTTTTTTTTATCATTCTTTATTACAATTTATATAAAGTACATTTAATTTATAAGAAAATAAAATGTTAAATTTAAAATTTAAATAAATAATTGTTATTAGTGTTTATGTAAACATGTGTGAGTAGAGATTTATGTGTGGGTGGGATGAAGATGTGCTGATGTCGGGGTAAGTTGTTGTTGTTGTCGTGTAATATGTTCAGGGAGTCGGCCACATGGTTTTATAAGACCAATTCATAGGTAGGGAGGGCACGCATTGGGGTAAATATTAACACCTGTTTACCTTATATATCCTAAATTGTCCGATCGCGAAAATAATGCCTGTAAAGTAGCTGCAAGTCCGATAGTTGTTTTGTTTTCGTAAAATTATAAATTTTTGTTAACCCGGCTAACGCTGTATCGAGGTCGTATCCATCCCTGGGTAACCGATTTGCTAGCTGGCTATCGATACAGTGTTGGGAAAATCAAGCCGGACAATAACAAACATTAATAAATGTAAAATTATGTTTCTGCGTGTTCTGGTCAAATACGATGTGATACACTTTAACACTTATCGGTATTTGTATCGACTATCGTATCACTTTGTGTCTCTCGCGTTGCTCTTAATTGCGTGTGGGCGCCAAAATGATTTCGCCACGAAAATTACTCGGTGCTGTTAATCATAATTTCAAAATATCTGAAAATTCTTCAAAACTTGTTCAGTGAACCAAAATTCACATTTGATAAGTAGAAAAGCCGCAAAAGCCGAATATCAAAATTGTGTCAAATTCACACAAGGAACAGATGCGTGTTGACTTAAGAAGAATAGAAAAATTTTATTATTATTTAGTTAAAACACTGTTAAATAAATTTGTTATGATTTGCAAGAAGAGCAAGAAAAAGTTTTATTAAGAAAAATGAAGAAAAATTAATAAAATGAATTTATTATGAGTTGGCATAAAACTTGACTTAATTTTTTGTAGATTTGCTTAAAAGTTTGCGCCCTTTTTAATAGCAACATGACACAATTAAGACAGATAACGCATTGCGCAGATGACGTCACATATGATGCATATTACCAAGGCAAATATTCAACGCATGCATTGTGACGTCATCTGCGCACAACATAAACAAGTTTCTGGGCAATCTCAAAATTTATTGTTCTTGTGTGTGCGATGTTGAGCGTGCGATGCATAAATCGATACTTTAATCGATACATCGCTGCATCGCTGGCGATACTGTTTTTTACGAGTAATAAATTTTAATAAATTATTAAATTCGGTTGTTTTTGAGTGTTTAATTGCATAAAATACAAAAGCATAAATAAAAACAATGATTTGGCATTTTATTTCATTTTATTGGCTCTATTTTGACAAGATTAAGGGGAGTGACTACTACAGGGGCACTTTATCGAAAATCGTGATTTTGACTTTTTTCATTAAATCCTATATATCTTTCAAAAAACGAATGAAATGTGTATAATGCCTTACACTGATCGATGGGCAATTGAACAAGCTTTCCTACGATACCAACAGCTAAGCTTTACGTTGATTTCTGACAATTTAATATCCCAAAAACCTTAGGGGTGTTCACTACTAGGGCTTCTCCCTTACATATTTCGCGCCATATTAAAAAGGTATGTGAGCAATGATGAGCATGCGATGTATAGATCGATACATCAATCGATATATCGGTGCATTAATTGCGATACTGCTCATTACGAGTAATAATAATTAATAAAATAATAAATTCGTTTAATTTTCATTGTTTAATTGCATAAAAAACAAAATCTTACATAAAAACAATGATTTGGCATTTTATTTTATTTTATTGGCTGCATTTTCACAAGATAAAAGGGGGTGTCCAACTTCGGGGCACTTTTTTGAAAATCGTGATTTTGAGTTTTTTCATTAAATGTGAAATATATCATTAAAAATGAATGAAATGTGTATAATGCCTTATACCAATCGATGCGCAATTGAACAAGCTTTTCAACGATATTAACAGTTAAGCTGTACGTTGATTTTGGACAGTCTTATGTCACAAAAACCAAAGGGGTGTCCAACTTTAGGGCTTCTCCCTTACTAATCATGTATAAAGAATGCTTAATGATCATACCCAACAACTGTCCATAAAAACATTTAAATTGTCAGGGAACGAAAGAGCGTCCAAAACTTGTATGGAACTTGGCGACCGTATTTGGCATATATTTTACTTTTGGTTTGGTTGGTTTCCTTTAAAAATTATAGCAGTTTGCTTGGTTCGATCTTTCTTTAATACGTTTATTTTTAAGTTTGGCATTTCGAATATGATTAAAACAACATTAAAGCTAAAGAGCTTAAACATTTCACAAAAACTAAAAAAATCTCCTGATGTATGTTTATCTACAAAGGAATATCATACATTTAAAAAATAAATATTAATTTCTTAATAATAAAAACTTCAATATTACTAAAATTCCTTGCTTGCTCCAGGGTAACTAGTCGAGCTTTCGCGACTAGGTTCTTCTTATTTGTTAAATAATCATATGATAAGATCCGTGGATCTAAATATGTCGCTAGTAACCGTTAATTCGTTTTGTATATAATAAAATCAGTCAGAAGTAAGGCTTTATATTGAGCAGAAAGCACAGAGATGAATTAATTGCTTTGCTGATTTGTTGTGTCCAAAAACATTCGTTGTTGTGCGTTTCTAGTCGAGTTCAACCTCCCTAAATAGCGTTTGAGGGTCAGTCTCGAGAGCAAGTGGAATTGACACTGGAGCCTCATTGATCTCATTGATCTCCATCTCCTTAAGAGATGTCTGGCTTATGGCCTCTCTTGTGCACAGCACTGAAATCTGATCCCCTACAGGCGGCTGATTACTTGTGGGCAGCACTGAAGCGGCTCCTGACAACAGGTGCGTGGCCGAAGAGCTGAAAATAGCGTAAAATTAAAATGAATTAGTAACTGTAAAGTATGTTAAGCTTAAAGCAAGCACAAGCACGAATTCTCTAGTCATGAGAACTCGACCAGAACTTTAGACTTTGCGCGTGGTTTCATTATTTGTATGCATGTGTGTGTGTGTGCGCGCGTACGCAGAAAATGCCTGCACTACTGTTGTCTAAATGTTTATACTCGATACCGAAGGTTTATATAAAGTGTCAAAATTGTGTTTCTATGCCTATTGGGGTGCTGAAAAATAGATTAGATTGATAGCTAAAAATCGATCTAATACATATCTCTCGCGTCCTTACAGCTAGAGTGAGTAAATGTGGTGAGCTGAAAGCGTTTCCCAAAAAAACGGCATACAACATTTTGGTACCACGCCCCCAGCCACCCGCATTTAGAAATCAGAAACGCCGATATCTTCCTAAATTTGGTGCCAAGATAGGTGCTGACGAACCCAAAAAAACGCAACAAATGTTGGATGATACTCCAACCTGTATGACCCCCAGCCCCCCACCTTTTAAAAACTGGTAAGCGTATATCTTCTTCAGTTTATGAGCTAGAGTAACCAACTTTAAAAACTTTGATGCCACTTCCACCAACGCCGCTTGCAACGCTTTCACTTTTTATGTTTGAAATCTTCGGTGCAACGTAAACGTTTATGATATTTTTACAGGTAATTATCTGATTTTAATCAGTTATGTTAAAGACTCTACAGGATTTTTCAAAATTTTTCAGATTTAAAATTTGGCTGTTGTCAATAACTATTTGGAATCTTTGCGGCTCCCTTGAAAACAATGACGAAAATAGCACATACACTTAAGCGAAATTATCTTCGTGACCATTCTTCTTGCAAAAAAATTTACCGAAAAATACATCTCCCAAAGTTTTATCACACCTACGGTTTGATTTTAGAGATTTGAAAATCTGCTAAAGTCTATAAATTTTAATTTTTTTTTCAACCTTCTGCACTTACTTTAAGGAATATGTGGAGCGGTATAGCGGAGGCGGAGTATTAATGCGCACTGCTGTATAGGCCGCAGGCGGATGAGCAGTCGGATGAGCAGTCGGATGATAGACAAAAGCGTATTCATTCAGCGATGTAAGATATGAAGGCGGAGGTGGTCGATGCTGGAACTCCGCATTAAGATAGTTGCCCGGCATTAAACGATTTGTGCATAGAGGACTGTTGCAGTTGCGGCACGTTTCCATGCGCCTTAAGCAAGGACAATCGTTGATATCATCCGGCAAAGTGAGACGCCAAATGGCACCGGATATGACCAGCAGGGAGACGCCAATGCCAATCATAAGCAGAGCCGCACTAAGGTACTGCGTAGAGTGCTCAATTAGGCCTGTGGATCCCAACACAATGCCGCCGAGGGTGCAGGCAACGCCTCCCAACGCAAAGATCCCGATGACAAAGGAAAGGGAAGGACGTGCGAACCATTTGCGAAAATTGTAGCTTAGTGGCGGGACACCCAGGTCTGCACTCAACGCACCATTGGCAGTGCCCGCAACAGATATGTTCATATTGGTGACAGTCAAGTTGCTGGAAAAATCACCGCTGCCACCGGCTAGCGGTACAGCACCGTCCATGAGCGTCCTAAAAGAAAACACAAACATTATACATATGAGTTATTGGAATTTTGTCTTACGGAGTTTCTTTGCATTCAATTGACGACCCATATCCTTTTTAATATAACAACGTTGGAGCTTCTCTGTATTTCATAGCAAAATCTTATTTTCTTTCTGTTAACACAATTTGTTATACCTAGATGATACTAAAGCAAGTTCTGATCAGGCAGTAGCTGATCTATTTGCTGAGTATTTTTATACTCGATACCGAAGGTAAAGAGTATATTGGTTTTGTGCAATGTCCGTCATGGTGTCTGTCCGTCTGTCCGTCTGTCCGTCCGTATGTGTGCAAGTTTTTTCCACACCCTTCAAGCTAGGGACTTGAAACTTTCCAATTCTCTTTATCTATGGGATAGAAAATTAAAGTGTCAAGATTGGGGTTCTACGATAACTGGGGGGCTGGCAAATCGATAAATTCGATAACTCAAAAACGATAAGTCCGCATATTTCACACACCCTTACAGCTAGAACTACCAAATTTGGTAAGAAGATAGCTACTAGCAACATCCAAAAAACTGCATCAATAATTTTGGAGCCACGCCCCCCATTCCGCCCCCAGACCCCCCGAATTTTAAAGTCAAATAAGCCTACATCTCCCACAGTTTTTGACCTAGAGCCACCAAATTTGGTGCCAATTTAGCTGATGATAACCCCCCAAAAACTGCACCAAAAGTTTGGATGCCACGCCCACCAATACCGCCGTAGCCGCCCCCAGATGCCCCAACGCTTCGCAAAAAACGGGAATGCGTGTATCTTCCAGAGTAGTGGAGCTGGAGCCACCAAATTTGGTAGGAAGATAGCTGGTTACGACCCCAACAGAACTGTATCAAAGTTTTGGAGCCACGCCCCCCCATTCCGCCCCCAGACCCCCCGCATTTTAAAGTCAAATAAGCCTATATCTCCCACAGTTTTTGAGCTAGAGCCACCAAATTTGGTGCCAATTTAGCTGATGATGACCCCCAAAAAACTGCATCAAAAGTTTGGATGCCACGCCCACCAATTCCGCCCTAGCCACCCCCATCTGCCCCAACGCTTCGTCAAAAACGGGAATGCGTGTATATTCCAGAGTAGTGGAGCTAGAGCCACCAAATTTGGTAGGAAGATAGCTGGCAACGACCCCCAACAATCTGCATCAAAGTTTTGGAGCCTAGCCCATCCATTCCGCCCCCCTTTCCCCACCTTATACAAACTTTGAGCTAGAGTCACCAAATTTGGTATGAAGGTAGCATTTGACATTCCACAAGGATCTGCAGCAAAAATTTGGATGCCACGCCCAACCATACCGCCCCCAGCCCCCCTTTCCCCACTTTATACAAACTTTGAGCTAGAGTCACCAAATTTGGTATGAAGGTAGCATTTGACATTCCACAAGGATCTGCAGCAAAAATTTGGATGCCACGCCCAACCATACCGTCCCCAGCCCCCCTTTCCCCACTTTATACAAACTTCGAGCTAGAGTCACCAAATTTGGTATGAAGATAGCAATTGACATCCCACATAGATCTGCACCAAAAATTTGAATGCCACGCCCAACCATACCGCCCCCAGCCCCCCTTTCCCCACTATTACAAACTTTGAGCTAGAGTCACCAAATTGGGTATGAAGATAGCAATTGACATTCCACAAAGATCTGCACCAAAAATTTGGATGCAATTCCACCCATACCGCCCCCAGCCCCCTTTTCCCCACTTTATACAAACTTCGAGCTAGAGTCACCAAATTTGGTATGAAGATAGCAATTGACATCCCACATGGATGGGCATCACAATTTTAATACTGGTATCGAGTATACCGCAGTCGGTTGCGTCCGACTGCAACGTTTCCACTTGTTAATCAGTATACTCAACGAATTTTTATAGTAGCAGTAAATCCTATCCTTTACAAGTTCAAACGTCAAATTGCATATATGTTCCAGTAATTACTGAGTCTACGCTCCTGAGAGAATTTAACTCTATCAAACCTGACTACTTGCCTGGTCCTGATGGAGTGCCAGGTTGTATACTTAGATACTGCGCGTATTCACTTTGTAAGCCCTTAAATAAATTATTTACCTAACTTGTCTGTTGACTAAACTTTGTTTCCTGATAAATGGAAGGAATCCCTTATAATTCCACTTCAAAGAAATTCTTCAAGGTCAAACGTTAAAAAAATAATAATATCCAAGTTTTCTGCCATTCTAAAAGTCTGAGAAAATTTAATGCACTCAACTGCAACACGGATGTAGTTCAATTATATCGCCTTATCAACACGGTTTTGTTAGTAGTAGGTCTACTACCACTAACCTTCTTCGCTTGCGTTCAAAGTGTTTCAGAAAAAAACTCAAACTGACGTTGTTTACACCGATTTTAGTAAGGCACTTAATTCTGTAAGTCATTCTCTGTTGCTTCAAAAATGAAATATTATTGGATTGCCATCAAAGCATTTCTGTGGCTTTCGGAGTACTTGTGTGGCTTAATACAAAAAGTAGTTTTTAAATCGTCTGTATCTAAAACTATTTTTGTTGCCTCTGGTGTTCCCCAGGGTAGTCAGTCAACTTGGAGCTTTGCCATCTACTTTGTTTATTAACGATCTTCCAGCTGATATTACTAACTCTTTTGTATATATGTTTGCTGTTGATGTAAAACTATGTTTCACCTTTTATGATGCTTCTCTTTGTATCTTGCTACAGAAGGACATCTCCCGTACAGCAAAAACTTCATACAAAACAAGTGGAAACGTTGCAGTCGGACGCAACTGACTGCGGCATACTCGATACCAGTATTAAAACATGTAAAAAGAGGCCTGATTGCAAAGGGGTACGGATGGGGCAGGGGTGTACGCTGCCTTAAAGATTCTCCGATGCAGATGGCGATGCCACCAACTATCTTCCTTCCAAATTTGGTAACTCTAGCTCAAAGTTTGTAAGAGCTGTGGAAAGGGAGGCTGGGGGCGGTATGGGTGGGTGTGGCATCTAAATTTCTACTGCAGATCTGTGTGGAATGTCAATTGCTATCTTCATGCCAAATTTGGTGACTCTAGCTCGAATATTGTAAAAAGTGGAGAAAGGGGGGCTGGGGGCGGTATGGGTGGGTGTGGCATCCCAAGTTTTGATGCAGATCTGTGTGGAATGTCAATTGCTATCTTCATACCAAATTTGGTGACTCTAGCTCGAAAATTGTAAAAAGTGGGGAAAGGGGGCTGTGGGCGGTATGCGTGGGCGTGGCATCCAAAGTTTTGATGCAGATCTGTGTGGAATGTCAATTGCTATCTTCATACCAAATTTGCTGACTCTAGCTAAATGTTTGTAAAAGGTGGGGAAAGGGGGGCGAAATGGGTAGGCGTGGCTCCAAAACTTTGATGAAGATTTTTTGGGGTCGTTGCCAGCTATCTTCCTAACAAAGTTGGTGGCTCTAGCTTCACAACTCTGGAAGATACACGCATTCCCGTTTTTGACGAAGCGTTGGGGCAGTTTGGGGTGGCTCGGGTGGTATTGGTGGGCGTGGCATCCAAACTTTTGATGCAGTTTTTGGGGGGTCATCATCGCCTATCTTGGCACCAAATTTGGTGGCTCTAGCTCAAAACTGTGGGAGATATAGGCTTTTTGATTTCAAAATGCGGGGGGCTGGGGGCGGAATGGGTGGGCGGGGCTCCAAAACTGTGATGCAGATTTTTGGGGGTCGTTGCCAGCTACCTTCCTACCAAATTTGGTGGCTCTAGCTCCACAACTCTGGAAAATACACGCATTCCCGTTATTGTCGAAGCTATTGGTGGGCGTGGCATAAAAACTTTTGTTGCAGTTTTTGGGGGGTCATCATCACCTATCTTGGCACCAAATTTGGTGGATCTAGTTCAAAAACTTTGGGAGATACAGCCCTTTTTTGAATTCAAAATGCGGGGGGGCTGGAGGCGGAATGGGTGGGCTTGGCTCCAAAAATTTTGATGCAGTTTTTTGGAGGTTGCTAGTAGCTATCTGCTTACCAAATTTGGTAGTTCTAGCTGTAAGAACGTGCGAAATATGTGGATTTATCGGTTTTGAGTTATCGAATTTATCGATTTGTCAGCCCCCCAGTTATCGTAGAGCCCCAATCTTGACACTTTAATTTACTATCCCATAGATAAAGAGAATTGCAAAGTTTCAAGTCTCTAGCTTGAAGGGTGTGGATAAAAGTTGCGAACATACAGACGGACATTGCACAAACCCAATATACTCTTTACCTTCGGTATCGAGTATAAAAAATGGTCTCGCACAGCGTCAGTACAGTACTTAAATTTTAGGTATACAGTTCTGTTCGTTACTGCTGGTACGGTAGTGTAGAACAATGATGTCGTATAAAAAGCAACAACATGTCGGTCAAGAGCCGGCTTATACATTTTTCGGATAATATTAACAAAGTTGACATAATTCAGGCTCCAATAGAGCCATACTTACTGTTATTGTTATTGTTATTATTGGAAGTCAATGCTGCGCAAGAAGTATAGAATAAAACAAGTGGAAACGTTGCAGTCGGACGTAACCGACTGCGGCATACTCGATACCAGTATTAAAACAGGTAAAAAGAGGCCTGATTGCAAAGGGGTACGGATGGGGCAGGGGTGTACGCAGCCTTAAAGATTATCCGATGCAGATAGGGATGCCACCAACTATCTTCATTCCAAATTTGATGACTCTAGCTGAAAGTTTGTAAGAGCTGTTGATAGGGGGGCTGGGGGCGGTATGCGTGGGCGTGGCAACCAAAGTTTTCATGCAGATCTTTGTTGAATGTCAATTGCTATCTTCATACCAAATTTGGTGACTCTAGCTCGAAGTTTGTAAAAGGTGGGGAAAGAGGGGCTGGGGGCGGTATGGGTGGGTGTGGTATCCAAATTTTTACTGCAGATCTTTGTGAAATGTCAATTGCTATCTTCATACCAAATTTGATGACTCTAGCTCGAAAATTGTTAAATGTGGGGAAAGGGGGTGCAAGGGGTGCGCGTGGCTCCAAAACTTTGATGCACTTTTTTGGGGTCGTTACCAGCTATCTTTCTACCAAATTTGGTGGCTCTAGCTCCACAAATCTGGAAGAAACACGCATTCTCGTTTTTGACGAAGCGTTGGGGCAGCTGGGGGCGGCTAGGGCGGTATTGGTGGGCGTGGCATCCAAACTCTTGATGCAGTTTTTGGGGGGTCATCATCGCCTATCTTGGCACCAAATTTGGTGGCTCTAGCTCAAAAACTGTGGGAGATATAGGCTTTTTTGACTTTAAAATGTAGGGGGGCTAGGGGCGGAATGGGGGGCGTGGCTCCAAAAATGTTGATGCTGTTTTTTGGGGGTTGCTAGTAGCTATCTTCTTACCAAATTTGGTAGTTCTAGCTGTAAGGGTGTGTGAAATATGCGGACTTATCGTTTTTAAGTTATCGAATTTATCGATTTGCCAGCCCCCTAGTTATCGTAGAACCCCATTCTTGACACTTTAATTTACTATCCCATAGATAAAGAGAATTGGAAAGTTTCAAGTCTCTAGCTTGAAGGGTGTGGAAAAAAGTTGCGTTCATACAGACGGACAGACGGACAGACACCATGACGGACATTGCACAAACCCAATATACTCTTTACCTTCGGTATCGAGTATAAAAATATATAAATTAATTAATAAGTTACAATTTGAATAACATAAAAACAGGATTGTACTGCCACTGATATATTACAAGGTTTAGATAGATCTGTAAGGTGAATTTGCTTTGAGTCTTTTAAGTGGTTTCGGTTATGTTTAGCATAATCTTTAGTAATCTAAGCTCTGCCCATCAAATATGGGTTCACTAAAATGCTTTTTGGTTTTGCAGCCTGCTTTTTTCACAACCGCCAGCAGCAGGGCGTTAGCTGTACTCAAACACAATGTACTTGAGTATGTCCAGCGGACAGTGGCAGTATTGGTGTTGATAAGACGCAGTGCCAAACCTCATCACAGGTAAGCAAAAAAGCAGTCACAACCCAGACCGCTGCTGTGCGAACAGAACAAAAGCACACAGAATTTATGGTATGACTGATTTAGAATTCAGCTTTAATGCTTTTAATGTGGCTGATAGGTTAGATAATGATTGTAAAACACTTAAGTGATGGTACTGAGGACTAACTAGAGTGTTAGATAGCTGAGTATGTATGGTCAAATTAAGTGACAGGCAGAGCATTACAGTAAGGACGTACACTGTCGCATTATGTTGCCAAGTCTATAGTCGTCAGCATAAGGCTTGCCAGAACACAGAAGTTGATTCATACATACTTTAAGTGCCTTCGAACAGAGTGATGCTGTGAGGCAGTAAGTGTGATTAAGGATGAATTGATTCAGTTAAAAGATATTTTCAAAGATTAGTTACATCACAGAGAGTGAATGGAAAAATTTAAAGGGAAGCTCAAGTAAGTAGATGGACCAATCAGTAGAGAGATGACGTACACCGTAGCACTATTTTGCTTAGCCTATGGTCATCAGTGTAAGAAAGACCATGATACAAATTGAGCTAACACGTTAATATTATTTAATGCACAAAAATGCAAGGCGTGAGAGAGTGAGTGTAAAAAAAAATTGGAGGGTAAGATAACCACCCTCCGTTTACAAACTTCGAGCTAGAGTAACCAACTTTCTTATGAAGATGGCAATTGACATTCCACAAAGATCTGAATCGAAAATTTGGATGCCACGCCACCCTTACTTCCTCCAGCCCCCCTTTCCCCACATTTACAAACTTTGAGCTAGAGTCATCAAATTTGGTATGAAGATAGCAATTGACATTTCGCAAAGATCTGCAGCAAAAATTTGAATGCAATGCTCACCCATACCGCCAAAATCCCCCCTTCTCATTTCAGGCACAGTTTTAAAGCTAGGGTCACTAAATTGAGAATGCATTGATAAGCAAGAAAACCAAATCGGATTAGAAGGCAGCATCAGCAAAAGTGGATTTTCGCCATAAGCCAACCGAGATGAAGGAAGGAAATTTGAGGAGAGGCGCGTGGAAGGAAGATGAGCTGCAGGTGCCTCAATGCAAGGAGCAGTATATGCAATCGTTTATTGAGAGTAGTGAAAAACCACCAACTATCTTCCTACCAAATTTGGTGACTCTAGCTGAAAGTTAGTAAGAGCTGTCGAGAGGGGGGCTGGGGGCGGTATGGGTGGGTGTGGCATCTAAATTTTTACTGCAAATCTTTGCGAAATGTCAATTCCTATCTTCATACCAAATTTGGTGACTCTAGCTCGAAAATTGTAAGAACTGGGGAAAGGGGGGCTGGGATCGGTATGGGTGGGCATGGCATCCAAAGTTTTAGTGCAGATCTATGTGGAATGTCAATTGCTACCTTCCTTCCAAATTTGGTGACTCTAGCTCAAAGTTTGTAAAAAGTGGGGAAAGGCGGGCTGGGGGCGGTATGGGTGGGCGTGGCATCCAAATTTTTGCTGCAGATCTATGTGGAATGTCAATTGCAATCTTCATACCAAATTTGGTGACTCTAGCTCGAAGTTTGTATAAAGTGGGGAAAGGGGGGCTGGGGGTGGTATGGGTGGGCGTGGCATCCACATTTTTGCTGCAGATCCATGTGGAATGTCAATTGCTACCTTCATACTAAATTTG
This sequence comes from Scaptomyza flava, assembly GCA_030179655.1. Taxonomy (NCBI): domain Eukaryota; kingdom Metazoa; phylum Arthropoda; class Insecta; order Diptera; family Drosophilidae; genus Scaptomyza; species Scaptomyza flava. The sequence goes on along the minus strand of JARNME010000404.1, from coordinate 67,542,938 downwards.
GTGACTCTAGCTAAAAGTTTGTAAAAGGTGGGGAAAGGGGGACGGAATGGTTTGGCGTGGCTCCAAAGCTTTGATGAAGTTTTTTGGGGATCGTTGCAAGCTATCTTCCTGCCCATTTTGGTGGCTCTAGCTCCACAACTCTGGAAGATACACGCATTCCCGTTTTTGACGAAGGGTTGGGGCGGATGGGGGCGGCTAGGGCAGTATTGGTAGGCGTGGCATCCAAACTTTTGATGCAGTTTTTGGGGGGTCATCATCACCTATCTTGGCACCAAATTTGGTGGATATAGCTCCAAAACTGTGGGAGAAATAGGCTTTTCTGGTTCAAGAATGCGGTGGAGCTGGGGGCGGAATGGGTGGGCGTGGCTCCAAAACTTTGATGCAGTTTTTTGGGGGGTCATCATCACCTATCTTGGCACCAAATTTGGTAGGTATAGCTCAAAAACTGTGGGAGATATATGCTTTTTATACCCTTAACCCATAAAATGGGTAAATAAGGGTATAATGGTTTTGTGCAAAAGTATGTAACAGGCAGAAGGAAGCATCTCCGACCCTATAAAGTGTATATATTCTTGATCAGCATCAACAGCCGAGACGATATAGCCATGTCCGTCTGTCCGTCTGTCTGTCCGTCTGTCCGTCTGACCGTCTGTCCGTCTGTCCGTCTGTATGAACGTGTGGATCTCAGAGACTACAAGAGCTTGAGACTTCTGATTTTGTATTTAAGATCTCCTCTACCATGAGCAGAAAAATTTGCTTCAAATTATCGATAACTATTCTGGTTTCCGATATACACATAATATCGATAACAACAAAATATCGAATTTGGAAAATCTAAAAATGAGGGTTGAAGTAATGGATAATGATAGAACTTTTCTGAAAATTTCGTCCAAATCGGTTGAGAAACACCGGAGATATTGAACTTAATCGATGGAAGCTAAGCCAGTATACCAAAGTCTTATATAAATTAAATATATTTATTGCAACTGGGTTCAGGGTATCTTCTAGTCGGGCTCTTCCGACTAGAGCCTTCTTACTTGTTTGACTTTAAATTGCGGGGGGCTGTGGGCGGAATGGGTGGGCGTGGCTCCAAAATTTTTGATGCAGTTTTTTTGGGGTTGCTAGTAGCTATCTGCCCACCAAATTTGGAAGTTCTATCTGTAAGGATGTGCGAAATATGAGGATTTATCGGTTTTGAGTTATCGAATTTATCGATTTGCCAGCCACCCAGTTATCGTAGAACCCCCATCTTGGCACTTTAATTTACTATCCCATAGATAAAGAGAATTGCAAAGTTTCAAGTCTCTAGCTTGAAGGGTGTGGAAAAAAGTTGCGAACATACAGACGGACAGACGGACGGACACCATGACGGACATTGCACAAACCCAATATACTCTTTACCTTCGGTATCGAGTATAATAAAATAATAAGCACAAATAAATTCAAAAATTATCTGCTTTTTCCTAAGGCATATATTTTTGGCTTAGGCTAAGAAGATAATGTTTGCGTCCTTGCATGTTGCTACCTGTGCTCAATGCTCAGGTAGGTGAGACTAGCTTCTTCTTAGTAATGTGACCCTCTTTTTATATTCCTTTCTTGCTAAATAGCATGCTGCTTTCCTTAGTTTCATTGGTTTCAAATCCAAATCACACATTTCAACATTTGTTGCTATTCAGTTTGTGCCTGCATACGTTGATTAAATTCTATTGGCCTGTCATACTTCACCTGCCTGTCCTTTGCTGATCCTGCTGCCTCCATGCTGGGCAAATGCCCGTTTGTATCTTAAAACTATTCAAGAGTTCGTTCCTATTCGATTGTGTGTTTAGTTTTGTATGCTTGTTTTTTTTTTTTTTTTATTGTGCAGCTGTTATATGTCTTTTTGGAACACAAAGATGACTTGGAACAGGTACTATAAGAAAACAAATATGTTCTCTCCAGTGAAAGCTCAAAAACATCAGTTGACAACAGGCCGATTGTCTCTAATTGAGAACGGATTTTTTACGATGCCGTTCTTTTATTTAAAAACGAAATGGTGTTGAAACGATATTAAACGATTTGTGCTAGAATTTGGACCATTTTTGTTTTGCTTCAAAAGATGTTTGGAATAACTTCTCAAATTAGGTCCACAACATTGGTTTAACCAAGTACAGTAGTATAGCAAATTGCTAATCAACTTTATGCTGGGGGTGCAATAGCGCTGTTCAAAATGCGGGAAAGCATACCCGTGCTTCTCTGCTAAAAATATTAGAAATTTAACTGAAATCAATTGATTTAAATTTACCGAATATGAAAAACTATTGCCTTTGCCGGGAATCGAATCATTGAGAATCATTGCCTAACAGGTTCTGCTTGCAGTTAATTATAATGTTGCCCCAACAAATTTTATCTCAATTGTTGGTGGTAAACACCATCCGTTCGTTTTTTAGTATTAAAAATATTATATCAAAAAGTAAGAAAAACTCAGAACATTGAATACCGCTCTTCTTTCTGAACAGTCGACAGCTTCAATCGCCCGGAATAATAAAACTTCATTTAACTTTGAAACTTTCAATCTTGTGGTAACACAATAATCCAAATAAGTACATGTGGTCGACAGAAAGCACAAGAAATAAAGGATTAAAAACTGAAATTTATTTAATTCGTTTTTTAGAAAGAAAGGTGAAAAAGGCGAACGTGGTAACGGCTTCAAAATGCAGAAACATTAAAATAATAATAATAAAATAATTTGGTTTACAAAAGTCAAACAGCTGAGGGCAGCGCTGATTAATTGGCGACAAACTTTCAAACACTCAATTTTAATTTATTGGGCTTCTAAAAAATGTAACAGAAGCCTCGAAGAATGTCCAAGAAATTGAATAAAAAGTGAATTATTGAGTGGCAAAGTTCAAATACCTTTCAAAAAGTTACTGATGTGCTTCAGGGCTGTTAAGTTAAAGATAATATAATTTATAAAGCCTGTTTATAAAATTAAAGTCTTAGTAAAAATTAAAATTAAATTAAAAATTTAAATATTAAAAAATAAATAAACAAAACAAGATATAATTTAAGATGTTTCTAAAACGTCAGGTATGAAAAACGCTATCGAGCTCAGCTCTCAAAAGTACATTGAAATCAGTATAATTTAAAACATTTTTGTTCAAAACCAGTTTTACTTCTAAATGGATTTTCAATCTTTACAAACCTAAAATTGTGATAAAATGTATAGAAGCTCACCATCTAAGAACGGCTGGGTCAACGAATTGGGAAATAAAGGATGGTTACAATGTCAGCATGGCTTGGATTGAAGCTTTTGAAAATCTGAAATATACGCTTAGTGCCCATTTACACGCTGAAGTTTTTTCTTTAATTTTTTATTCATTCCGTTTTGAAAGTTCTTCGGAATTCAGGTCGCATTTACACGCTGAAGTTTTTCAAGTAAATTTTTCCTTTGAAAATCACATGAAACACTGTGTTTCTGTCTGTGCAACTCTGTGTTTACATTCTTTCGGAATAAGGCAAAGCAAAATTAGAAGAAAAATTCACGACTCAACAAGTAGTGAATTTTTGATTGAAATTTTACCCCACTACTCCCCTTGCCTACAAACAAAAGATTCAGAGAGAAAATTCACGAAAACACTTCAGCGTGTAAATGGGCACTTATAAGGTCTGTTCGATAGCTGCACTAGTGTATCCTAGTGTAGACTAGTTCACAAAAAAGTGTTCGATAGCTGCACTTTCTTACACTAAACTGTTCTGCCCTGTGTTTTTTAGTGTGCCCTGACTTACACTTTTCTGCACTTTTCTACATCACCAAAAATCAAGAGCAGAAAAGTGTTAACAACAAAACAGCTGTTTTGCGTCAGTTACGGTTTGAGCTCTTCAAATCAGTTTAACATTGCAAGTTTTAACAATAACTAAAAATGTCAAATGAGTTTATTTTATAACTTTTTATACAACATGCGGAGCCTGAAGTATATTCAGAGTAGGATGCAGCAGCTGCCGCACCCAACGAAAATAAAGAAAAGGCTATTTGGGTGAATTCAAGCACAAAATTCCTCTTGTACCTGGGAAATGCGTTTGAAAAAGTTTGTCCCAAATTGTCCATCACACAATTTCTTTTTCCTATCGGGAAATCTACCAATTGCACCATTAAACAAGTGGAAACGTTGCAGTCGGACGCAACCGACTGCGGTATACTCGACACCAGTATTAACAAGTGGAAACGTTGCAGTCGGACGCAACCGACTGCGGTATACTCGATACCAGTATTAAAAATTTTGATGCCCATCCATGTGGGATGTCAATTGCTATCTTCATACCAAATTTGGTGACTCTAGCTCGAAGTTTGTATAAAGTGGGAAAGGGGGGCTGGGGGCGGTATGGTTGGGCGTGGCATTCAAATTTTTGCGCAGATCTATGTGGGATGTCAATTGCTATCTTCATACCGAATTTGTTGACTCTAGCTCGAAGTTTGTATAAAGTGGGGAAAGGGGGGCTGGGGGCGGTATGGTTGGGCGTGGCATCCAAATTTTTGCTGCAGATCCTTGTGGAATGTCAAATGCTACCTTCATACCAAATTTGGTGACTCTAGCTCAAAGTTTGTATAAAGTGGGGAAAGGGGGGCTGGGGGCGGTATGGTTGGGCGTGGCATCCAAATTTTTGCTGCAGATCCTTGTGGAATGTCAAATGCTACCTTCATACCAAATTTGGTGACTCTAGCTCAAGTTTGTATAAAGTGGGGAAAGGGGGGCTGGGGGCGGTATGGTTGGGCGTGGCATCCAAATTTTTGCTGCAGATCTTTGTGGAATGTCAATTGCTATCTTCATACCAAATTTGGTGACTCTAGCTCGAAGTTTGTAAAAAGTGAGAAAGGGGGGGGGGGGCTGGGGGCGTTATGGGTAGGCATGGCATCCAAATTTTTGATGTTGATCTTTGTGGAATGTCAATTGCTATCTTCTGACTCTAGCTGAAAGTTTGTAAATGGTGGGGAAAGGGTGGCGGAATGGGTGGGCTTGGCTCCAAAACTTTGATGCAGATTTTTGAGGGTCACTGCCAGCTATCTTCCTACCAAATTTGGTGGCTCTAGCTCCACAACTCTGGAAGATACACGCATTCCCGTTTTTGACGAAGCGTTGGGGTGGATGGGGGCGGCTAGGGTAGGATCGGTGGGCGTGGCATCCAAACTTTTGATGCAGTTTTTAGGGGGTCATCATCACCTATCTTGGCACCAAATTTGGTGGCTCTAGCTCAAAAACTTTGGGAGATATAGCCATTTCTGATTTCAAAATGCGGGGGGGCTGGGGGCGGAATGGGTGGGCGCGGCTCCAAAACTTTGATGCAGTTTTTTGGGGATCGCTACTAGCTATCTTCCCACCAAATTTGGAAGCTCTAGCTCCACAACTCTGGAAGATACACGCATTCCCGTTTTTGACGAAGCGTTGGGGTGGATGGGGGCGGCTAGAGCAGTATCGGTGGGCGTGGCATCCAAACTTTTGATGCAGTTTTTGGGGGGTCATCATCACCTATCTTGGCACAAAATTTGGTGGCTCTAGCTCAAAAACTGTGGGAGATATACGCTTTTTCGACTTTAAATTGCGGGGGGGCTGGGGGCGGAATGGGGGGCGTGGCTCCCAAATTTTTGATGCAGTTTTTTGGGGGTTGCTAGTAGCTATCTTCTTACCAAATTTGGTACTATTAGCTGCAAGGATGTGCGAAATATGTGGATTTATCGGTTTTGAGTTATCGAATTTATCGATTTGCCAGCCCCCCAGTTATCGTAGAACCCCCATCTTGACACTTTAATTTACTATCCCATTGATAAAGAGAATTGGAAAGTTTCAAGTCTCTAGCTTGAAGGGTGTGGAAAAAACTTGCATACATACGGACGGACAGACGGACAGACGGACAGACGGACAGACACCATGACGGACATTGCACAAAACCAATATACTAGTTACCTTCGGTATCGAGTATAAAAATTTTGATGCCCATTCATGTGGGATGTCAATTGCTATCTTCATACCAAATTTGGTGACTCTAGCTCGAAGTTTGTATAAAGTGGGGAAAGGGGGCTGGGGGCGGTATGGGTGGAATTGCATCCAAATTTTTGGTGCAGATCTATGTGGGATGTCAATTGCTATCTTCATACCAAATTTGGTGACTCTAGCTCGAAGTTTGTATAAAGTGGGGAAAGGGGGGCTGGGGGCGGTATGGTTGGGCGTGGCATCCAAATTTTTGCTGCAGATCCTTGTGGAATGTCAAATGCTACCTTCATAACAAATTTGGTGACTCTAGCTCAAAGTTTGTATAAAGTGGGGAAATGGGGGCTGGGGGCGGTATGTTTGGGCGTGGCATCCAAATTTTTGCTGCAGATCCTTGTGGAATGTCAAATGCTACCTTCATACCAAATTTGGTGACTCTAGCTCAAAGTTTGTATAAGGTGGGGAAAGGGGGGCGGAATGGATGGGCTAGGCTCCAAAACTTTGATGCAGATTGTTGGGGGTCGTTGCCAGCTATCTTCCTACCAAATTTGGTGGCTCTAGCTCCACTACTCTGGAATATACACGCATTCCCGTTTTTGACGAAGCGTTGGGGCAGATGGGGGTGGCTAGGGCGGAATTGGTGGGCGTGGCATCGAAACTTTTGATGCAGTTTTTTGGGGGTCATCATCAGCTAAATTGGCACCAAATTTGGTGGCTCTAGCTCAAAAAGTGTGGGAGATATAGGCTTATTTGACTTTAAAATTCGGGGGGTCTGGGGGCGGAATGGGGGGGCGTGGCTCCAAAATTATTGATGCAGTTTTTTGGGGGTTGCTAGTATCTATCTTCTTACCAAATTTGGTAGTTCTAGCTGTAAGGGTGTGTGAAATATGCGGATTTATCGTTTTTGAGTTATCGAATTTATCGATTTGCCAGCCCCCCAGTTATCGTAGAGCCCCAATCTTGACACTTTAATTTTCTATCCCATAGATAAAGAGAATTGGAAAGTTTCAAGTCCCTAGCTTGAAGGGTGTGGAAAAAACTTGCACACATACGGACGGACAGACGGACAGACACCATGACGGACATTGCACAAAACCAATATACTCTTTACCTTCGGTATCGAGTATAAAAATCCTCTTCATCGCCACTTGGATAAGTGGAGCTTGCAATAATTTCATCACCACTGTCGTCATCAATTAACTCAGTTATAGTGAAATTTTCATTGTTATTCAAACTCATGTTAGTCATGTCAGTCAGCTGTTTCTTCATTTGCTCTAACTTACACATTTTTTGTTCGATAGTAGCTCTACACTTTTTTACACTTAAAATTTTCAGAGTTTTAATTTTCGTGTTCTGTTCTGCCCTGCACTACCCTACACTTTCTATAGTTTACAATGCCAGCGTGAACAACATGTTCGAATTTTCGAAATTGTGAAGCAGCTGTCTATGAGCTATAAACAGCTGATGTTTGTTTAATGTTTGTGCAAGAATTTATAAAGTGAATCAAAATGGAGAAAAAACAAGCAATTTTATTAGCTTATAAAGTCGAACTTCCATATAACGAATCTGAAGGGGACAGGAAAAAACTTCGTTATATAAAAATTTCGTTATATAGAAATTATGATAGAAACTGCTGACTAAAGAATCGCGCAATTTTTCATTTTTCTACAATGTGTACAAATATTCTAAATACAGTTAATCACAATCCATTATTCTTTGCTATATATAAAAAATAACGGAGTAATTCCAACAACAACATCTACGTCTACATCTACATCTTCGATGTGCACTGAGCAGCAAAAAATGTTCATAAAAAACTGTGCAGCGAAGATCAGAGAATAGGCAAAACATAGCAGGAAAACGGTATATGCAAAAATGTGTTATTATTTTGTTTTCGCATTCTCAACGTAATTCGTACATAAAATGAAACCAGAACGATAAAATTCGTTACAGGGAACAGAAAACGCATGAGCGTACGAGCTACGTCCTAAAAATAAATTCGTAATAAAGAAATACTCGCTATAGGGAAATTCGTTACATGGAGAACAAAACACACTGAAAGTTGAACAAAAAATCAGGGATCGCGAAGTATGGAAGTTCGTAATATGGAAGTTCGACTGTGATTCAATGATGACGCAGGCAGTTATTGCTCAAGCTGCTGTAGTATAAGAGGAGAAGCCGCAGGGAAGTGCTCGACGGTGTTGGGCGCGAGAGCATTTGTTGCAGCGGGAACAATGAAATCGGCTGATTTAAACTCAGCTAACACACGTGAAGTGACGCTAAAATTAACGATTTGTTTTTTTTTTTAACAATGATTCTTTAGTGATATATATTAGGTAATATGTACTTACCAAAAAAGTATTAAATAGTGAATTCTATTATCATTTACCTCAGTTTTGAGCAAAATAGAGCTAAAAACTTTGGAGCTTTCAAGCACATGTTACTAATTTCGAAAGTACGACATTTATTGACAACTTTTAAATTAAATTTTCGAATAGCTTTTTTCCACTCCAAGCTGAGATGCAAGCGAAAGCGGTTTCAGATTGAGATTGAGTGAGACGAACTTATGTGAAAAATATGTGTGTCAGACACAAACAAAGCATTTTCCAATCTCACGCTGACATTGTAAACGCGCCTTAACACGCATCTTTCCCTTGTGTCAATTTGACACAATTTCGAAATTCAAAATGCTTTTGCGACTTTTCTACTTATCGAATGTGAATAAAATTTTGGCTCACTGAATGAATTTTGACGAACTTTCCGAAAATCATAGTTTAAATATATTTCCATTGTTATTTTCGTTGCAAATGAAAAAGTTACAAGTTCCCTGGCGTGTCAATTTGACACATATGGGAAAATTACGGGCACTTTGGTTTTTCCTTATTGCCTGCTACCTACAAATACCTAAATAGTTGGCAAACTATGGTTTTTCCTTATTGCCTGTTACCTACTATGTTCTACCAAAATAGTTGGCATGGGTGTTTTTCTTCTTGTAGTTCACAACTGGTTCAAGCTTGAACCTATAGAGGACCTACAAAAATATATAAGGATATCAAAAACAAGAATATGACGTCTGCATCTGGAAATATACAGGCATGTCGCAGAATCCGACTCGTTTTGTCGTTTTATCGGTTTCGTAAAACGATATCGGTTTTAAATGGTGTCGTGGATTTTTATCGGTTTGTCTTTTTTCGAACATTAGCAAAACCGATAATCGAAACAGCTGTTTATGTCATATGTGCAAAAGCGGCAAATAAAAAGTAAAGTTAAAAATGAACTGTGCTGTGGAATTGGTCTTATCTTTTATATTAGCGGAGGAAAATAATTAAAAAATCAAGCGTAGGATTTTAAGAGACTATAGCAATCCTTTGGATTTTCCAGAGTCTGCGTATGTATAAATGATTTCCGTGCACTTGGACAAATTTCAAATAGATTTCATTTGTTTAAGGTTTGTTGCTCAATATCGTTTAAATAAAGAAGCGTTTGTTATGGTTCTGGAAATGATTAAGCCACACATGCCATCGTCAACAATACCCGAAATTATACAACTGGCTGCTTCTTTGAGGTTTTTAGCTGAAGGGTCATTCCAAAGATCTGTTGGAAATGACGCAAATATAAGCCTTGGAAGAAGTACGGTATCCGAGGTCTTAACCAGTACTCTGAAACTGCTTCAGAAATATGTTTGTCCCCAATGGGTGAAACTCACAATGGACAACAATGAAAAGCAAGCAGCCAATATCAGAATTTGTTTCCATGAACTGCAATAAGATTTCACATTGCGTGTTATTTTTATGTTTTCCCCTAGTAAAGTTGAAAGAATATTTTAATTAACATCCCAAATAGGTAATAAATACATTTTTGTATACTTACATTTCAACAATATGAAGCGCAATTTGTGAACAAAAAGTAAATCACCGGCAAACATATGATCGGTTTAATTCCGATAGAGAATCCGATAATATCGTTTTCTGCGACACCAAAATCGACTCTAATTCCGATTCGAACATGAAAACGTCATCTATCGGATTGTACGACACCAAAATGAAAAACGTGTCGGAATCAAACCGATTCCGATAGAAATCGGATTCTGCGACATGCCTGATAGTGATGAGCGACGAGGAGTACGAGCAGATCGATCCGTTTGAATCAGATGACAGCGACTACGAGACAAATGAATATGAGAATGATGTGGAAACTGAAACTCATAGCGATACCGACTTTTTATGCGAGGAGGTGAGACGAGAATTGGTTGCAGAGCCCAGCTTAGCATTTTTGTCAAAAGACAAAAAAATTGAGTACTCGCTGGACCAACCGAAAACTATGCGACAAGCTATTTGTAACCTGCGTGTAATTTGCGTCGCAAGCTTAGTATTCAACAGGGTATTTATTATTCATCTTGTTTCCGCCGTCAGGTGCCACAGTGTTCGCAGCATCACGCTGTGTTGGAAAGCTCTCTGCAATGCTCTTATTTCTCGAACCCATGGAGCGTACCATTGTCGACATGACCAATTTGTACGGCATACGGACATGTGGAACTGAATGGAAGAGTGTCGACATCTGCACTATGCGAGCATATTATGAAGTTTTGCTGCTTGCAGGAGTGTATCGGTCGCATGGTGAATGCATCACTGAGCTGTGGAATCTAAAAAGTGGTCGACCGATATTTGCAGCAAAAATTTCGCTCAAGCGTTATAAGCAGATCACTCGGTGTTTGCGGTTCGACCATCGGGAAGAGAGAGCACACGTTCGTTTTCGAGACAAATTCGCTCCAGTTATTTGATAAATGGGCATATCAACTCAAATTGTTCTATATTCCTGGCAAATATGTAACCGTCGACGAGCAGTTGCTACCATACCGTGGTCGATGTCCCTTTACGCAGTACATCCCGTCGAAACCCTGCAAATACGGTATAAAACACTGGATTCTGTGTGATGCATCAACATTTTGCGTGTATGCTGTTGATATTTACATTGGTCGTAATCGCAACTGTGCACCCGAAGTGAATCTGGCAGAACGGGTTGTATTGCAGCTTACAGAGGGACTCAACGGAAGAAACGTTACTACCGACAATTTCTTAACATCCCACGCTCTTGCGGTAAAATTGAAGCAGAGACAAATGACAACCTTTGGAACTATTCGTAAAAGCAGAAAGGAGCTGCCACCTCTGGTACTGGACATGAAGAACAAACCACTGTACCATTCTCAATTCGTGTTCGATCACGTGCTGAACTCGACAGTGGTTTTGTACGCAACGAAGAGACGTCGTTTCGTTACGTTGCTCAGCACAATGCATCTATCTTCACAAATAGAAGAGAAAGACGTTAAAAAAAAAGCCGGAAACTATAAATTGGTAGGCACTTATCGCTGCAAACGAAAAGTAAACAGATGGCCTGTTGCAGTATTTTGCAATATGCTAGATATATCTGCGTTGAATGCGTTCATTTTATTCACGGAGTTGAACCCAAACTGGAATTTGGCCAAAAAAAACATACGTCGCCGCCTTTTTATACTCGATACCGAAGGTAAAGAGTATATTAATTTTGTGCAATGTCCGTCTTGGTGTCTGTCCGTCTGTCCGTCCGTATGTATGCAAGTTTTTCCACACCCTTCAAGCTAGAGACTTGAAACTTTCAAATTCTCTTCATCTATGGGAAAGTAAATTAAAGTGTCAAGATGGGGGTTCTACGGTAACTGGGGGGCTGGCAAATCGATAAATTCGATAACTCAAAACCGATAAATCCACATATTGCGCACATCCTTACAGCTAGAACTACCAAATTTGGTAAGAAGATGGCTACTAGCAACCTCCAAAAAACTGCATCAAATTTTGGAGCCACGCCCACCCATTCCGCCCCCAGCCACCCCCCGCATTTTAAAGTTAAAAAAGCCTATATCTCCCACAGTTTTTGAGCTATAGCTACCAAATTTGGTGCCAAGATAGGTGATGATAACCCCCCAAAAACTGTATCAAAAGTTTGGATGCCACGCCCACCAATACTGCCCTAGCCGCCCCCAGCTGCTCCAACGCTTCGTCAAAAACGAGAATGCGTGTACCTTCCAGAGTTGTGGAGCTAGAGCCACTAAATTTGGTAGGAAGATAGCTGGTAACGAACTCCAAAAAACTGCATCAAAGTTTTGGAGTCACGCCCACCCATTCCGCCACCAGCACCCCCGCATTTTAAAATCAGAAATAGCTATATCTCCCACAGTTTTTTAGCTAGAGCCACCAAATTTGGTGCCAAGATAGGTGATGATGACCCTCCAAAAACTGCATCAAAAGTTTAGATGCCACGCCCACCAATACCACCCTAGCCGCCCCCAGATGCCCCAACGCTTCGCCAAAAACGGGAATGCGTGTATCTTCCAGAGTTGTGGAGCTAGAGTCACCAAATTTGGAAGGAAGATAGCAATTGACATTTCACAAAGATCTGCAGTAAAAATTTAGATGCCACACCCACCCATACCACCCCCAGCCCCCCTCTCCCCACCTTTTACAAACTTTGCGCTAGAGTCACCAAATTTGGAAGGAACATAGTTGGTGGCATCCCTATCTGCATCGGACAATCTTTAAGGCAGCGTAGACCCCTGCCGCATCCGTACCCCTTTGCAATCAGGCCTCATTTTACCTGTTTTAAAACGGGTATCGAATATGCCGCAGTCGGTTGCGTCCGACTGCAACGTTTCCACTTGTTTTGATTGAACTCGGGTACTCCCTGGTCACGCTGCATATCGACCAACGGGAACGAGCACCACGAGGCGAGAGAGCGTTGTCGGTAGTCCGTGGGATTCAGGACAGCGAGCAGCTAGTCGCTTGATGCACCACACGCCAACTAGGATGCGCACAAGGTGCCACATATGCCCACAGGCAAAGAATGCAAACATCCTCTCTGCCGAATACGATAGGTGCATGAAAAAAGTTTGCCCGCAGCATCGCTTTGTTCTATGCGAACCTTGCGGTTCATAGATATATTTGCTTTTATTATTTAATTTTCTCATTTAAATAAATATTTTCAATTTTAAAAATATTTTTCGTTATTTTTTTTTTTTTGACTGTGTCAAATTGACACACCAGGGACTGATTTATTTTTTCTTAGGGACAGATGAGTGTTAAGGGTGTACAATGGTTTTGTGCAAATGTAAGTAAAAGACAGGCGGAAGCGTCTCGGACTCCATAAAGTATAATATGTATATATATATATTCTTGATCACCATTTACAGCCGAGTCAATTTGACACTATCCGTCCGTATTTATGAACGCTTCGATCTCGGAGAATATAATAGCTTGAGACTTTAAATTTTGAATATAAGCTCTTTCGGTTGCATACGTTCCAAACACTGAAATCTTTAATTTGGAAACTGTAGTATAACGTGTTTTGAAAATTATCGATAAAATAATAATGAACCTGTGAAATTTTCGGCAAAGTCGGTTAAAAATCACCAGAGATATCGTAGATAGACGTGAAGTCAAGCATTCAGACATACACAAACAATAATGAAAAAGGTTTCAGCGTATCTTCTAGTCGTGTTTTCTCGACTTAAGCCTTCCTACTTGTTTTTTAATTATCATAACTAACGGTCACGGTATAACAGAAGTAAGTTTATTTGTCTGGTGAATCATTTTCGCAAAAATTTATAAGTACAAAAGTTTTTGAATGCACTGCAGTCTCAAGAAATATGTTGCTTTGACAATGTCACTATTTCCAATTACACCCTTCACACACACAGACACAAAGTAATTTATTACCTTTTGGGTATTTTTGTGCGTGAGGCAGCGAAAAAAATATTTATTTATTTCGAAAACGTTTGCTGCATTCTCGCCGCCTCCTAAAATTTTCTCACCTCGGCTTCTCAATGTGCACCATGAGGCAGATAAAACGGCAGTAAGCAAACATAAAACGAAGCTACTAATGATATTGGTAATAGTACTGTGAAAGCATTATCATAAATTTATCTGCAACTTATGTTTAATGGTTCAGATATTCGCTGACATTATTAATACACTTATTATTTATGTCACAATGGAGATCTAGAAATAAGAAAAAACTTAAAAGTCTAATCTGAACTTAATAATAATAATAACTTAATAGCACTAGCTATGTAGCTGTTGTTAACATTTTAAGTGCGTCTGCGGAAAAGGCTCTAGTCGGGAGAGCCCGACTAGAAGATACCCTGAACCCAGTTGCAATAAATAAATTAAATTTATAATTAACTTAGGTATACTGACTAAGCTTCAATCGATTAAATTCAATGGACGAAATTTTCAGAAAAGTTCTATCGTTACCCATTACTTCAACCCTCATTTTTACATTTTCCAAATTATATATAAATTAAAATTAATATTTTTTGTTATCGATATTATGTGTATACCGGAAACCAGAATAGTCATCGATAATTTGAAGCAAACTTGTTCTGCTCATGGTATTGGAGAGCTTTTATACAAAACGTGAAGTCTCTTGCTCTTGTAGTCTCTGAGATCCACGCGTTCATACAGACGGACAGACGGACGGACAGACGGACGGACAGACGGACATGGCTATATCGTCTCGGCTGTTGATGCTGATCAAGAATATATATACTTTATGGCGCTATTGAATAAAGTCTTCAATGTCTCCGGTGGTGTCATACAGACGGAAAGACAGAAGAATATTTGCCCAAAACCATTATACCTTTTTTTCCCATTGCACGGGTTCGGGGTATAAAAAGGAAGCAGAAGCAGTAAGTATTTTGTGGGCTGATGAATTTTTTTAGAGTGTATTGAACATTTTAAACAAACAGTTATCTGATACTTGAGCAGGGATGGAGGCAAGTTTTTTTTCTCTTTCCGATGTTTGCTTTGCGTTGAGCCAGCCAGATAAATGCCTTCTGTGGCAGCAATGCAACGCAAAAACGGAAACCCTCTCTCTCTCTTTCTCTCTCATTTTTTTCTCTTTTGTACCTTTCCTGGTTTTTACCATTTATGTGTGTTGGATCAAATGACAACGTTTAGAATGGTTGACTACGGGTTCCAAACTGAGACGGACTGAATCTCGTGTCACAACCCAATTCAATTTCGAGCCTATGAAGCCTTATGTGCTATGCAGGCCAGCGTTGTGCACAACAGATCTGTACATACATGTGCATACATATGTACATACATACAGTGACTCACAGCTTAAATGATGCAGTGTCAAATAAAAAGTTTAAGGTGCTATATATTTTAAACTAGAGGATAAACAAAAAATGTTTAAACGCCAATTTGTTTTATGTTATATCACATTTAAAAAAGGAACTTTATATGTTTATGAAATATTGCTAAGTTATATATATAAACTAAAAACTAATAATATATCTTATATATAGGTCACAGCTTAAAAGATGCAGACACAAACTAGTTATATTTTTGCCGAATTAAAGGTTAAATAAGGATTTTAGTACTTAGTATGTAATCCCTTAACCTTCACAACAGCCCTTAACCTATTATTCATCGAAGAGACCAGCTTCCGAGTGGTTTGCGGGCTTATTTTGCTCCATTCCTCCAGCAGAGCATTTTTAAGGTCCTGTTTGCTGGAAATCCGAGGATTCCGGATCTTGTTCTCCAGCATAGCCCACAAATTTTTAATGACATTTAAATCTGGAGACTGGCCCGGGGGAATCATAACGCGGGGGCAGTTCCAGGTATGCCAGGACTGCACTTTTCCGGACGTATGTTTGGGGTCGTTGTCGTGATAGAACCGGAAATCACGTCTGATTCCTTACTTTTCGGCGCTTTGGAGCAAATTTTCTTTGAGAATATTGAAGTACATAGTCTTATCCATCGTCAACTCAAAAAACGCCAAGCTTCCGACGCCGGCTGCCGACATACAGGCCCATACCATCACACTTCCTCCGCCATGCTTAATTGTTGCTTTTACGTTTTTTGGATCTAGTTCAGTATTGGGCTGTCGCCACACGAAATTTCTCTCGTTTGACCCAAAAAGGTTGAATTTGGACGCGTCTGCAAAAATGACTGTGTTCCAAAGAAATTTTGAAAATTTGTGGGTTATGCTGGAGAACAAGATCCGGAATCCTCGGATTTCCAGCAAACAGGACCTTAAAAATGCTCTGCTGGAGGAATGGAGCAAAATAAGCCCGCAAACCACTCGGAAGCTGGTCTCTTCGATGAATAATAGGTTAAGGGCTGTTGTGAAGGTTAAGGGATTACATACTAAGTACTAAAATCCTTATTTAACCTTTAATTCGGCAAAAATATAACTAGTTTGTGTCTGCATCTTTTAAGCTGTGACCTATATTTAAGATATATTATTAGTTTTTAGTTTATATATAAAATTTAGCAAGTTAATTTTTTAAATGTGATATAACATAAAACAAATTGGCGTTTAAACATTTTTTGTTTATCCTCTAGTTTAAAATATATAGCACCTTAAACTTTTTATTTGACACTGCATCATTTAAGCTTTGAGTCACTGTAATTGTGTTACATATACTATGCGGAAAAATAACGCTGTCAACCCAAATTGTCAATTTATGTACATATATTTAACTCTTATCTCTTGGGCATTCGTTGAATTATTTTTGCCTTTTATTGATGTGATGCTCACCTTTTCGACACCCTTAAATAAAGAGAATAAAAATATTGCCTTTGTGTATTTTCTGGTCTGATAAAGTGTCAAGTTTTGGGCTGTAAAATCGATAAAACCATATAAATAAAGCATCCCTAAAGCTAGTGTTACAAAATGTGGTGATCAAATAGCTAGTTGCGTCCCTAAAAAAAAAACGGCATCACAAATTTTGATGATACTTTGATACTGAAGGTAAAGAATGTATTGTTTTTGGGCAATGTCCGTCATGGTGTCTGTCGGTCCGTTTGGACGCGCGTTTCTTGGGCTCCGTTAAGTCTAGACTCTAGAGTCAATAAAGGGGCGCTACGTCCACTGACGGTCTGGCAAATCGATAACAAGTCGATACACCCCGAGTAGGGATGTGCTATCGCTATCGATAATATCGGAATATCGATTTTTTTAAATAGTAGTCTGAAAATCAGGCGATATTTTGATTTTGACAATATCGATGTATTAAAATTTGTTTGCATATATCGGCGGTTGTAAATGTTCTATGATTCAACGATATCAATGGAAGCGCAGCCAACTTTACTCTGATGCCATTGCGACGGTGTAAATGAAAAAAAAGAGAAGCAAGAAAAAAAAAACTACATTTTTCTTAATTAATAATTATAAGTGCTGATGGAAGGGCCAGCTACGTTTTATGTAAAAAGGCATATAAGACAAGTGGAAATACCACAAACTGCGGCTTACCAGGCTATCTGGCCCTCCTAAACTCTTTAATCGCAATTTTTAAATTGTTTTAAATCACCTTCTTGATTCCTTTCTTTGCTTTAAACTGAAAAAGTAATAATTTGAAAACGTATGTGATTTACTTACAAGGGAAACTGTATTTCTCCAAATGTTTAAGTGTGTTTTTTTTATTTTTTAAAGTTTGCCTTAAAATATTTTTTTTTTTTTTAGATTTTTAAGCTTGCATTATAATAAAAATAAAGGAATAAACACAAAAATGTCAAGAAAATAATCTCTGCAACTTGTTTAATTTGAGCAATTTAATCTAAACAAGTGCGGCATAGTTAATTTTGGCTATTCCAAGACTATGATACCCTTCACACATGGATTAATTTTTTTTTGATAGTACGATATGGTCAATTTGTATGGTGGCTATGTCGTAGAATGAAGAAATTTCATAGTGAACAAACCCGACATGATCTAAGCAATCTGTGAAAGTTTCATCAAAATCGGTTCAGCAGTTTGGCCGAAAATCATGTTGAAACAGACAGTCGGACGGACGGACACTCGGAAATCAATTCCTGAGCTCGTCCTGATCATTTTGATATGTAGCTTGTGGGGTCTCCCATCATTCCTTTAAGGCGTTACACATTCATGACAAACTTAATATACCCTGTTTCACATGTGTGAAGGGTATAAACATATTTAACGATATGTTGGAACATCGATATTTCCCAGATGATAATATTGTCCGAAATTTGATAATTTTTTCGTATATCGACCTTATCGATAGCGATATTTTTTTTATGTTTTGGACATCCCTAACCCCGAGGTAAAAATCGATAAAGCACACACATTTTCCACATATGAACAACAAGTCACCAAATTTAGTGGAAAGATAGCTGGTGATTTTACCATATATTTGCATAAAAAATTTGGATATCACGCCCCAAAACTACGACCCGCACCCCACCGCTTTTGAAAAACGGGAATGTAATTATTTCATCCAGTTTTTGAGCTAGAGTCACAAAAGTTTGTAGAAAGATAGCTAGTGACATCCAACAAATAATTATATAAATCATTTGGATGCCACGCCTTTCCCTACCTTTCCCCTTTGATTATTGAAAGTCCATTCGCCCCATGCCTTATTAGCCTTTAAAGAATGGGAATGGGAATTGCTTAAACGAGCATATTTTTTAATGGAACACCCACCCCGCGCCTCCTGCTTTCCAAACAGGAAATATCCATATTTTTCACAGTTTTTGAGATTGAGTAACGAACTCGGGTACGGTGAAAGCTAATGGCATTTTTCAAAAATCATCATCGAAATGTGAACTCCAGCCGCCCTAAAAAAACGGAACTGTTTATATCTTCCACAGCTTTGATGTTTGAAGGCCAAGCCCACAACTCCCGCCTCTATACCCTCTTTGCAAAAAAACTATTTACCACATGTCTTAATTGATTGATATACCCAGTTACTTATTATGTTACACACTACAGCTTTTGTGATAAACGCCGAGGTCCTACACTTTAAACGGCAGCAGCCTTAAGCGAGAAGCAATTACAAGGAAGTTTGCTTGTATCCTTGGCTTTATAAAATTCTTCTTCTGGCGTATAAATGTCAGGTAATCTGCCCAATAATGAAATAAGTGGAAGGTCTAGACTTTAGAATATAACGAACGAGTACCTGAGTGCTTGCCTGCCCTTGTGTGGCACACTCTGGTCTCAGGCAGCAAATTTCTTCTCCACTTTCGTTTAAAGAGCATGAAGCAGCATTTATGTTGTTTATGTTGTTGTTGTTTTTGTTGTACGTGACATGATTTTTGTTGGTTTTTTATCTTGACGCCTTAATAAGATATGAAAATTAAATTTGGAAGCCACGCGTATCTCGGATTTACACCTTTGCAAATCGGAAACGAATATACCTTCTAGAGCTTTGAAGAAAGATTAATCAAATTTGGTGGACGGACACTTAGTAACGTACCCAAAGATCTGCACCAAACCGTTTTTGGGTTATTTAATGTCGGTTTAAATGGTATCAATTTACCTTTGAACATTATGCAAATGATGATGATATCCAGCATATGGTTGAGTTATTCCCATTGGACGTTGCTGATAGTACTGTTGATATTGCAATAAGTTTGCCGCACGCTGCTCGGCATTAAGGAACGGCGATGCAGCAGCTGCATTTGCCATTGCACTCACAGCTGCTGCAGGAAGATGATGATGATTGTGATTCAAAAAGATTGCTGCATACTGAGGCGGATAGTTGGCAACCGCTGGAGCACCGCTCGCTCCGACTGCGACGCCAGCGCCATCAACTGCAGCACTCACATTGTTGTTGCTGCTGCATTTGCTTTTCGCCTTATTGTGAGATTTGCGTCGCGTGCGCTTATTCTGCCTCGAATCAGAGCGAGAGCAGGCGCTGGTATTGTGGTGGGCGGCGGGTGCAACATTCGTGCTAAACTGCAGCTCACTGTTAAAGCTTGACTCGAACATATTCCGCTCGGATGTGGTGCGATTTAAAATAAACTGCTCAAATTCATTATCGTCTTCTTCAACTCTCGTCTGCTGTTGTTGATACTCCAGCAGTGCTGTGGATTCGACGGCGGTTTCTTCACTTCCAATGTCATTGTCACTGCGATGGAGGCTGTTGGTGCTATGGCTGGCACTAACCACAATTTCCGGTATAACAAACGTTGTTGTCGACGGCATATTTTTTTGCTCATAGCTTATAGAGCCCAGCATAGTGCCGTTCTCAAACACAATTGTGGACATTGCAGGCATCCCTCTACAAAAAGCACAAACACTGTTTTTTTTTTTGTGGTCTTTCTAACGGCTTAATGCATTTTCTATTTTATTAACAAAACTTGTTATAGATTTTATTTTTCTATTATAACTTAATCGCCTGAACGCTAATTATTAATACGCACTCGAGCTTTCTCAGATTTCTTGTTGTTACGTATAAATTTTTTGTAAAATATGTATATAAATTTAAATCTGGCGTCGTTAACTAATATGACCGCCTCGGTGCGCGTGCTGCCAAAAACTGATTTGTATTGTTGATGCGTTTGTTGTGTTTACTGCTTCTGGTTTGTCCACTTCCCTTGCTCATTTCTTCTTTCATAAATTCGTACAGTGCTTCGTGACAACGCTAGCAGCCTTATATTTATGTAGCTCAATGGCAAAAACAACCACCAACAAAATAAACAGTGACTTGAACCTCGTACGCTGCATCTTGCTGGAGTATCTTTCTCGCTGTTGCTGCTGCACTATCAACAGCAAGACAAGCAATCATGATGCAATTAATAAGGTGGTCTCGTTTACGACAGATCGCTTAGTTTGGACTACTAGCGACCCCAGTCGACAAGGTACACTTAGTGTTGTGATTCAAAATTGAGCACAACAGCCGACATGCAAACCGGTTGAATATCGCTTTCGCAAGCATAAAGTAAAGTAACATGAGAGCAAAAAATTTTTGTTTCCTTTTTGAATTCATACACTTTATCGGTTGGTACCCAGCTGTTATTAATTAGCCCACCTTGTTAGTTGATTCATGCGAGCGACTTCAGCGAAAGACAAAGAAAACAAACATACAACAGATCCGCTCTTGGTGTGCATCTCTTAAGAGCGCTTCGCGTCATGACGTAAACAACCAGCAATAAACAGTCCATGATACAATTATACAAGGTAGTCCACTCGGCAAAATCATAGTCCCTTAATATAAGTGCGAGTGAAAGAGCGTTGAATAGTGAGTGTGAGTGAAACGGCTACACAGTGCGCCGATTAACCCACGCATGGGGCTAAAAGTTTCCTTAGTTATGACAAGAGTTTTAGTGTTTATAATTTTATTTTTATTAGTTTTGAGTTTGCCATTATTCTTTGTTTTCGTTGTTTAACAGCCCTCTTTTGTTTAAGCTCTAAATTCTTAAGAATATACGTATCTTAAAAAAAAATTGTTTTATATTTACACTGATATCGACCTGCTCAGCGGCGTTTAACAATGTCTGTTTTACATTTTCTGTTATTTTAAATGTATCTTTTACAATATGTAAAATATTAATTCTAATTGTTTTATTTTGTTTTTAAATGTCGATGAAGGTTTAATCAGTCCCCCATGCGACTACTCATCTACGTATGTGAATGTCGACTTTTTGGCAAACTCACTAGACAAACTTAGTTTTTTTATGCCGTAACCAGCCAGGTATTCAAGCGCATCCTCCACCAACTCGTCTATGTCTGCTGCTATGCTGTCATCAAAATCAAATTGTACATGCAAAAAGCCATTTTTCTGCTTGAGACTTAAGGGTTAAAGCTCAGAAAAATATGCGTCCGCACACAACCTTTCAGTTCGACAAGCAAGCACGCACTGAAAATAGGGGACCAAAACCGAATGACTTCTGCAGCCGAGTGGACTACCTTGTATAATTGTATCATGAAACAGTCAGCCACGGAGAAACAGTCAGAAACGGAGGGAGAGAGAAAACAAAATGAAGGAAACGCCAAAAACTCGACGAGGGCATGATTCAAGTAATAAGGTGGAATCGATTTTGACAGTTCGCTCTAATTGGGGTACCTTAGGGCTCAGTCGTTCAGCTGCTCTTACTGCTGTGTGTCGAAACTAAGCTCAAAAGCAGATGCAAAACAGCCCATCTCTTTCGCACTTACAAAGATAAGTGACCAGAGAGCAGGAAAATTTAATTGCCTTTTTGAACTCATGCGCAAGGCATACTTATATAGGTAGTCCAGCTCTTTTGTTCGCTCTCTTTTTCTGTTGCCTTACGATTCAGTCTTGTTGCGAACGTTGTGAGCGACGCACATACGCGCACGATTTTTTTTTGCATTTTATTTTTGTAAGGCAACCAGAGAGCGGATTGAGACTACCTATATAAGTATGCCTTGGGTTCACCTATTTGCTTGTGCGCTGTCTCTTTAGCCACCACTTTTCTAAACTATTAACGCAAAAGAGAAAACAAAAAATTCAACCGAAAATGAACTATAGACAGGAAGAGACGGCATAGCTCTCTACAAACTCCACAATTTAATGTGCAGCAATCTATTAATCTGCAAGAACATACAGCCACACAAAACATCTGTGCGTTAAATACCGCATCCATTTTTGTTCTTTCTGTACTTTGTTCTTTTGGTGTGGGTGAATTGTTTTATTTTTTACACGACAGCAAAAGAAACACAACTGAAAACATTGCAGTTGGACCTAACCGACTTCGTTTTACTCTGATAAATGTAAAAAACTGCTCCGACGAGTGGCAGGCGCTGCATTCAAAAATAGTTTAATGCACGTCTCAGGGAACATCGTCACAGAATAGCTGGAAGAGATATGGGGATTTCCGATTGAAAAAAGCGGGTGGCCGGGGTGAACGCGGCATCCTATTAAGTTTTGATACAGATCTTTGCTATCACCAGCTATCTTCCTACCAAATTTGGTAACCGTAGCTTAAAAACTCCGAAATTTAAAGGCGATTACGATTTTACAATGTGGCTGGGTCTGGATGGAAGAGGCGTGGCCATCAAGTTTTGAATGCAGTTTGTTGGGTGATGATGTCACCAATCTTACCATATTTTCCAAAGTTTTTCATCTTGAGTCACACCCCTGCCGCATCCGTACCTCTTTGCAATCCGGCCTCTTTTTTACAGTCTGTATCGAGTGTACCGCTATCGGATGCGTTCGACTGAAGCGTTTAAACTAGATTTTGTATTGTTATTTTTCAATTGCCTTTCAAATTCTTTAAAACCTTTTAGTAGTTGATCATTAGTATAATGAAATTTGACATAAAACAAGTGGAAACGTTGCAGTCGGACGCAACCTATTGCAGTATACTCGTTACCCGCTTAAAAACGGCTAACAAGAGGCATAATTGCAGAGGGGTACGGATGTACCAGGCGTGTGCGCTGCGTTCAAAGATTGGCTGATGCAGATCTTTCGGGGATGTCGCCAGATATATTGCCAACAAATTCGGTGACTCCATACCCGTTTTTGAAAGGTAGGAGGGGAAGGGCTATCGGCAGAATGGGTGGGCGTGGCATGCAAAGTTTGGTGGTCGTAGCCAGCTATCTTCCAACCAAATTTGGTTACTCTAGCTCAAAAACTGTGAAAGGTACATGCATTCCCGTTTTTAAAGAAGCGGTGGGGCGTGGAGCATAGTTTGAGGTCGTGGCATTAAAAATTTAGCTACAGATCTTTGTGGGCTGTCACCAGCTATCTTCCTACCAAATTTAGTGACTCTAGCTCAAAAGACATACGCATACCCGTTTTTGAAAGGTGGGGGGGGGGGGGGAGTGGGGCTGAGAGCAGTTAGGGTGGCCGTGGCATCAAAACTTTGGGGGTCGTTACCAGCTATCTTCTTACCATATTTGGTAAAAAACTAAGAAAGTAACTTGCATTCCCGATTTTACAGTGGAGGTGGGGCGGCTGTAGGCGGTATGGGTGCGTGTGGCCTCCAATGTTTTGATGCTGTTCTTTGGGGGATGTCATCACTTAGCTTGGTACTAAATTTGGTGGCTCTAGCTCAAAAAACTGAGGTAGATACTCGCATAAATGGTTTTAAAAATTGGGGTGACTGGGGGCGGTATTCGTGGGCGTGGCATCCAAAGTTTGGATGCAGATTTTTGGGAGTTGTTACCAGCTTTCTTTTTACCAAATTTCGTGACTCTTGCTTAAAAACTGAGGATAAAATCATTACCGGTTTTAAGGAGGCGGTGGGCCGATGGGTGTGACTAGGGCGGTAAGACTAGGCGTTGTATCCAGAATTTTAATGAAATCGACAACTTACTTTGCCAATACGACAAGTCTACATGGCTAGAATTGTGAAGACTCCGACTTTAAAGAATTGTAAGAAAAAATTTCAAAATGGGGCCACAAAGATTGATATTTTGCAAAAATCTTGACCTATGTGAATAGTTAGTTATTGCTTAGGAGGGAAAATAAAATTGTTTTTATTTTTTATTTTATTAAGCTCTTAACTGTAACCAACCTTATCTTTTTGAAACAAAAACAAGTCGTAATGCTCTAATCGAGGTAGCTCGACTAAGAGATGTCCTGCATCCTAAACATAAGGCGTCAGTCATTGTTTATATTTATGCATGTGTTTGCGTGCACGTGCACTGATATGCTTGCATATGCTTGACTTCATTACTTTCGCTGTTTCTCAACCAATTTCGATGAAACTTTTACAGATGATCATTAATATAAATTTTTATTTTGATGGGTTTGGGGAATAAGTAATTTTTTATGCAGATCTTTGCGGAATGTCAATTGCTATCTTCATATCAAATTTGGTGACTATAGTTCAAAATGTGGCATTTCAATTACTATCTTCATACCAAATTTTTTGACACTAGCTCAAAGTTTGTTAAAGTGGGGAAAGAGGGGGCTGGGGGCGGTATGGTTGGTGCAGGTCTATGTGGGATTTCAATTAATATCTTCATACCAAATTTGGTGACTCAAGCTCAAAGTTAGTAAATGGTTGGGAAAAGGGGGTGAAATGCTTGGGCGTGGCATCCAAAGTTTTAATGCAGATCTTTGTGGGATGTCAATACCAAAATTTGGTGGCTCTATCTCCACTACTCTGGAAGATACATGCACTCCCGTTTTTGACGAAGTGTTGGGGCGGGTGGGGATGGCTAGGGCAGCATTGGTGGGCGTGGCTCCAAACTGCTGATGCAGTTTTTGGGGGGTTGCTAGTAGCTATCTTCTCACCAAATTTGGAAGTTCTAGCCCTAAGGGATGTGAACGATTTTAAAAAAATCCGGGAAAGTCGGGATAAGTGGTCAATCTCGAAATCCCCACGGGTCCCAAAAATCAGTCGGGACCCAAACAAAATTTACCAGATAAATGTTCTGTATTTATCGAAATTACCAACCGATTGCATTTTTTAGTGACACGATTTATCGCAAGTGCAATAAATGCGAGCATTTAGATGCATTTTCTCTATTATTATTAGGAAAATTGCGATATTTTAATATTTTGGCAACAATGCAATGATTTGCCATTGTTTCAAGTGCTCTCCAGGCAAGTGCTCAACGTTCCAACGTCTTTTGCCACCAGCGAAAGGGGTTTTTCTACTTAAAGCTTAGTACGCAGGAACTAGGAACCACCCTCCGTTTACAAACTTTGAGCTAGAGTCACAAAATTTGGTATGAAGATAGCAATTGACATTCCACATAGATCTGCATCAAAAATTTGGATGCCACGCCCACCCATACCGCCCCCAGCCCCCCTGTCCCCACATTTTACAAACTTTGAGCTAGAATCACCAAATTTAGTATGAAGATAACAATTGACTTCCTATATAGATTTGCACCAAAAATTTAATCAATCAGGCCTCTTTTAAGCGGTTTAAATACTGGTAACGAGTATACCGCAGTCGGTTGCGTCCGACTGCAATGCTTCCACTTGTTTTATTTACACATCATAAATTAAATATTTTGTATATTTTTATTTAAATTAAGTACTTAACAATGCAAAAGCTTTGGTTAGCAACCTTTTTCAAAAGAAGTGATCAAGAGACAGCAATCTAATGATAGTTACCGATAGTATTCTTACCGCCTGCCGCCCCCCCCCCCCCCCCCCTACCATCTAGTCTGGGGACGCCCTTGAAAACAAACAAACAACTTGATAGAAAGTCTCTTAGCAGGGTGCTTTAGTTACGAAGCACTTTCAATAGCTTCTTAAATAAAGGAAACAAACAAAACATTTGCATGCTGTAAACTTTGTAACATATCTCACACAATCCCAATAATTACTCTGTTTACCCCTCACAATGTTTCGAACGCAATATCTTTAATAAAAACAAATTTTAAGGCGGTGCGTGGAGTCTGCCATCAACCCTTCACCGCCATGATAAAACGTGTCAAACACGAAACTATGCGGATTACTAGAGAGATGGGAAAACTAAAGAGCTGCTGTGAAAATAAAAAATACGAACTTGGTTCCCAGCTGCTTTGTCACTGCGGCGTTTTAAATTAACTTAAAAATGCATTCACAATTTAAAATTTGTAAAGGCGATTGAAACTTCCTTCATTTTTCTAGAGTGAAGTCCCTATTGCACTCTAAACTATACACCACCAACAACAACCGTTCAAATTTTTGCGTGAAATTGGCCGTGGCGAAGTTAAATTTCCCATAAAATAGTCTTTAGACTGCAGTCGACTCAATTAACGAAGCGTCACGAAGGGTGCAAAAGGCAACTACAGCGAATCACATTAATATTTGGTTTTTTTTCAACTTCAAACACGAATACAATACATAAAACTAACAATAATCAAAAATGTAAAAATGCTAGATTAAAGCTTGTTAAATTACCTTTTCAGAGATATATGTACATATTTAGATTTTATTGAAAACTAATTCAGAAAATATGCATAAAACAAAAAAAAGTCCAAAATTTGCGCTTTTAGATAATGCACCAGCCCATTCAACTGATTTAAGTAATCCTTATGTTCGAATCGCCTTTTTACCGCCCAACACTACATCGCTATTACAGCCTTCAGATCAGGGCATAATAGCAACATTCAAAGCATACTACATACGCAAATCATTTGAATTAATATTAGAGAAGATGGAATCCGCTAATATAACTGTTCAAGAAGTCTGGAAACAGTACTCAATTTTAAACTGCGTCGAAATTGTTGCCACGTCACTTAAAGAAATTCGTCATTCAACACTAAAAGCTTGCTGGAAAGCACAATTACCGGAAATAGTTCAGGAAACAGTTGCAGAACCAATAGAGGATGAATGTAGGAACATAGTGAGATTGGCGCATTCAGTACAAGGCGATGGATTTGATGAAATAACAATTGACGAAATAGACGAAGCAGATTTAGTGGCAATGACAAACAAAAGATTATCGGTTGGAGATAGCTCTGACAATCTTTCTGATGTAGAAAATTAAAGTTTCTCGCTAAAAAGTATCGAGGAAGTTTTTAATAAGGCAAAACAGTTGGAAGAATTCATTTTAGAGAACGATCCTCTAAGGGATAGAGCAGAAATTTTTAAACGAAATCTTCAAAAATACTTATCTCCATATGAAGAAATTTATAAAGATTTAAGAAATAAAAGCAAACAATCCTCAATAAAAACATTTTTTAAACCAATCCTCGAAAGGATGCCAGAATCCATCAGGTGGTGGATCAAGCTCAGATTCGGAACTAACACGGACAAAACGTCCAAGACAAATTATAATAAGTGATGAAGAGAATTAAAAAAATTATGGTTAATTTTTCGTTTCAATTTATTATTTCTGTCAATACGAATTAGAGATGGGCGTCGGGATCGGGATTTTCGGGAATCCCGCGGGTCCCGAAAAAATTATCGGGATCGGGCGGGATGGGAACGATTTTAAAAAAATCCGGGAAATTCGGGATAAGTGTTCGATCCCGAAAATCCCACGGGTCCCGGTAAACCTGTCGGGTCTCAAAAATTAGTCGGGACCCAAACAAAATGTTCTCGATAAATGTTCTGTATTTATTGAAATTACCCACCGATTGCATTTTTAAGTGACACGATTTGTCGCAAGTGCAAAAAATGGGAGCATTTAGATGTATTTTCACTATCATTATTTAAAAAAAGTGCGATATTTTAACATTTTGGCAACAATGCAATGATTTGCCATTGTTGCAAGTGCTCTTTGGGCAAGTGCTCAACGTTCTAACGTCTTTGCCACCAGCGAAAGGGTTTTTTCTACTTACAGTAGAATTTTTAAAGAGAGAAGAACTCGATTAATTGTAAAAAATTTGGACAGAATATTGTTTTTAAACAAAAATTTAAATTTTGTGTAAGATTTTATTTAAAAAAATTAAAATGAAATATATACACACTTATTTGAAAAAAAATTCGGGAAAATGTCTTGACCCGTGGGATAGACACAAACTTTTTTCGGGACAATCGGGATGGGAAAAACGAATTTGATTTCGGGACGGGATGGGATGGGAAGCAATTTCTTTCCCGATCCCATCTCTAATACGAATATTACGACAAATTGAAATTTTATTTTTGTTATGTTAGGTTTTTATGAAATAAATGAAGTATATATTATCAAATTACATAATATGTTATGACTCAATAAATAAATTTAATAAAATGCATATTTTTAGTATGAATATATATACGCCCAACAAAATCCAATTTTTCAGTTTGAAACCAAACTCTGATTTTTGTATGGAGTTCATGTCTCCTACAACGCGATTTCTTACAACGCGGCAATTTTCAGGAACCTAACCCCCGCGTTGTAGGAGGGTTACCTGTATTCGGTTTTTTTTTTTTTGTAAAAGTAACAAATATCTATTTTATCTAAGAAAAATACTTAATCTAATATTTGGTATGTTAACCATTCTATTGTATGGTATCGCCTAGGCATTTTGGCAAAGTTTTTAGAATTTTTTGGGTACATTCATGCCCAGTTTAAGCCCACTCTTCCAGAAGCTGTTCTTCTAATACGGATATGGACGATATTGGCGTTTTGTGCACACGGCGGACCAACTAACTCCACAAATTTTCAACAGGATGTAGATGTGGTGATTGGGGTGCCTTTTCTAAGATTTTTGGGCAGTTGTATAACAACCCAGACTCCATTTTATAGGCGTTATGCTTTGGGTTATTGTCTTGATATAACTTGAACGAGTTGCCAGTACCCAATTTGGCTTAAAATTTTCAAATAATGGTCTTAGTTCATTTTGCCATCAATGAAAATAAGATTCCCCGCTCCTTTTGTGGAAATGGGGCCTAAACCAATACACTACCTCCGCCGTGTTTTGCGGTTGGTCTTAAGTGATTCTTCTGCAGCTCATATCCGGCTTCCGCAGCACCATGGACTTGCCACCACTGCCTAATAAGTTGAATTTGCTCTCGTCAGCGAAAATAAAATCATCTAACCCGGACATAAACAAAATAATGGACATTTTGCAACGATGCGTTTAGATTAAAATAGCGTTTGTCAAGTAGCTAATATTAGTGCACTAATTCGATTTGTATCCCTTTACGTGACAATCTGTTGAGTGCGAGCAAAGAAAAGTGCTCAAAGCTAGGCAACGCAGCTTTGCTTGCTTGCCTGTTTTTTCTTGTTCTTCTGTATGCGTCGTTCTTAGTACACGACTACGCTTTCTGTTCGGTACTGAAAGCAAAGAGAATATTGTTTTTGTGCAATGTCCTTCATGGTGACTGTTCGTCTGTCCACTTGTCAGTCTGTATGAACGCAACTTTTTTTGACAAGTGTAAAGCTGAAGACTTGTAGCTCATTAAATATTTTTTTCTATGGGCGGGACTGAGAAAGTGACAAGACTGGATCTTTGCGGTTCATTACCAGCCATTTTCCAACTAAAATTGGTGACTCAAGCTTATAAGCTGTGGATGATAAAAGATTTTCCGTTCTAATCGAGATGGTGGGACAGCTGGGGCGGAGAGAGTGGGCACGGCATCCAAACTTTTGATTCAGATTTTAAGGTGACATAACCAACTAGTAACTTTCCAGAAAATTTTGTGACTTAACCTTAGGTTACAAGCAAAAACAAGTGAAAACGTTGCATTCGGACGCAACCGACTGCGGTATATTCGTTACCAGTTCTAAACCGGTAAAAAGAGGCCTGATTGGAAAAGGGTACGGATGCGGCAGGGGTGTACTCTGCCTTAAAGATTCTCCGATGCAGATAGGGATGCCACCAGCTATCTCCTTTAAAATTTGGTGACTCTAGCTCAAAGTTTGTAAAAGGAGGGGGAAGGGGGGCTGGTATGGGTGGTATGGGTGAGCATGGCATCCCAATTTTCGATGCTGATCTTTGTGGAATGTTATTTATTTATTTATTTGAAAAGTTGACTTAAGCTTACAAAGTTTAAACCAACAGTTTTTGGAGCCATGGCTACTGAGGCCTTCGGCTAATAAACATTTTTTCTTAGATCTATTTAAGGGTTTGTAGGTCATTCTTTTGAGATTTTTAGATTACGTTCTTGCGTAAGTAGAATGTGTTATTAATACTCTTTATATTAACATAGTAATTATATTCTAATTATATAACAGTGCAAAAAATTTTTATTTCTTAACCTGTTTATAGTCTATGATATATGTTACATTCTTTAAGATATTTTATAATAGTTTTTATGTTTTCTGGGGTTGGGTTGGTATGGGTGGGTGTGGCATCTAAATTTTTACTGCAATTCTTTGTGAAATGTCAATTGCTATCTTCCTTCCAAATTTGGTGACTCTAGCTCAAAGTTTGTAAAAAGTGGGGAGAGGGGGGCTGGGGGTGATATGGGTGGGCGTGGCATCCAAATTTGTGATGCAGATCTTTGTGTAATGTCAATTGCTACCTTCATACCAAATTTTGTGACTCTAGCTCAAAGTTTGTAAAAGCTGTGGAAAGGGGGGCTGGGGGCGGTATGGGTGGGCGTGGCATCCAAAGTTTTGATGCATATCTTTGTGGAATGTTAATTGCTATCTTTATACCAAATTCGGTGTCTCTAGCTCAAAGTTTGTACAAGACGTGGCTTCCCCCACGTGGTGGTGGTATGGGTAGGCGTGGCATCACAATTTTTGTTGCAGATCTTTGGGGGTCGCTACCAATTATCTTCCTGCCCAATCAACAACTTTGAAAGATACACGCATTCGCGTTTTAAAGGAGACGGTGGGCTGAAGGGGCCGGCTACGATGGTATGGGTGGGCGTGGTATCCAAAGTTATGGTGCAATTGGGAAGTCATAATCCCCAATCTTGGCACCAAATTTGGTGGCTCTAGCTCAAAGCTGTGGGAAATATAGGCTTTTCTGACTTCATAATGCCGTGGGCTGGGGGCCCAATGGGTGGGCTGGGGGCCCAATGGGTGGGCTTGGCTCCAAATTTTTCGAGATTTTTTTTTTTTGGGGATGCTAGTCGCTATCTTCTTACCAAACTTGGTAGTTCTAGCTGTGAGGATGTGCTAAATATGTGGACTTATCGGCTTTGAGTTATTGAATTTATCGATTTGCCGGCTCCTAGCTATCGTAGAACCCCAATATTGACACTTTAATTTACTATGCCATAGATAAAGAGAATTGGAAAGTTTCAAGTCTCTAGCTTGTAGAGTGTGGATAAAAATTGCGCTCATATGGACGGACAGACACCATGACGGACATTGCATAAGCCGAATATACTCTTTACCTTCGGTAACGAGTGTAAAAACAAATGCCCCGCACATATTTGAACGTGCTTCATATGCAAGCATGTAAATACACATGAAAGTGCAGGGCAAAGTACTACAAACACTACGAAATTTTTTCTGTTCTTGCACTCTGTTGTTGCGCTGCCTGTCGACAGGACAGATGTCCTACAAATTAAATTTAATTCTCTGCTCAGTGCCTGAACCCAATGAAAGCGGTTAAAATGGTTATATTGAAGCTGTGAAGATGTATACATGTACATATGTAACTGACAGTAGAAGCATCTCCACCCCGTAAAGTACACATATCATATAAATACAAAAACTGTTCAATGGTTTTGTGCAATTGTTCGTGTGCTCGTCTGTAGGAGCGACGATTCCGGAGACTGTAAAATCTAAAGACTTAGCACATATTAAATGCTAGACGCTAGGAAGCTACAACAATATAAAGCTTAAGAAACTTAATATCTTTTATGAAAAATTTAATTTTCTATATCTTTTGTTACATCTTTTTATACCCTTAACCCATAAAATGGGTAAATAGGGGTATAATGGTTTTGTGCAAAATTATGTAACAGGCAGAAGGAAGCATCTCCGACCCCATAAAGTACATATATTCTTGATCAGCATCAACAGCCGAGACGATATAGACATGTCCGTCTGTCCGTCTGTCCGTCTGTATGAACGCGGGGATCTCAGAGACTACAAGAGCTAGAGACTTCAGATTTTGGATATAAGTTCTCCTAAACCATGAGCAGAACAAGTTTGATTCAAATTATCGATAACTATTCTGGTTTCCGATATACACATAATATTGATAACAATAAAATATCGAATGAAAATCGAAAATGGAAAATCTAAAAATGAGGGCTGAAATAACTTTTCTGAAAAATTCGTCAAAATCGGTTAAGAAACACCGGAGATATCTAATTTTATTGATTGAAGTTAAGTCAGTATACCAAAGTCAATTATAAATTTAATTTACATATTTATTGCAACTGGGTTCAGGGTATCTTCTAGTCGGGCTCTCCCGACTAGATCCTTCTTACTTGTTTTAACATAACATTTCTCTTCCTAGTGTAGGTTTCAAGATAAAACAGACTCAATATCTATTATAATTATCACAAGTTGAGTGTCAAACTCAACAACAAAAAGATGCTCATATTCACATATGTATATAGTATACGTATAACATACACATTGTTTGTTATGGGGATCAGCACTAACCTCTAAGAGCACGAAATTGCTACAGACAATCGCAGTTTTACATATGTATAAATGAAAATGGAAAAACATCTGCTGCAAGCATCTAAAATATCTCTTCCAAAA
Source organism: Scaptomyza flava (assembly GCA_030179655.1). NCBI lineage: Eukaryota > Metazoa > Arthropoda > Insecta > Diptera > Drosophilidae > Scaptomyza > Scaptomyza flava. Next base: position 67,510,237 of record JARNME010000404.1, on the reverse strand, counting down.
ACTCAAGCGGCGAAGAGGGCGGTAGCCCTCAAACAGGCTTAGGAGGGAGAGCGATAAGACACTGTGGAAAATTTTTCGTTCTTTGTGAAAACACACTTTTTCGTTTGAAGCCAATGCAAAAAACTAATTTATACACTTTTGGTTACCATATGAGTTTTTTGATATACTCGTCGGATGTTAATAATTCTGAGTCAAAATGTAAGGAGCGCTATTAAACTCATTCTTGACAAGATTAGGCCAGATGTCTTGATAAAAAAAAAACAAGTAAGAAGGCTCTGTCGGGAGAGCCCGACTAGAAGATACCCTGAACCCAGTTGCAATAAATAAATTAAATTTTTAATTGAATTAAAATTCGATATCTCCGGTGTTTCTTAACCGATTTGGACGAAATTTTCAGAAAAGTTCTGTCGTTACCCATTACTTCAACCCTCATTTTTACATTTTTCAAATTCGATATTTTTTCGTAATCGATTCCATGTTTATATCGGAAACCAGAATAGTTATCGATAATTTGAAGCAAATTTTTCTGCTCATGGTAGAGGAGATCTTATATACAAAATCTGTAGTCTGTAGCTCTTGTAGTCTCTGAGATCCACGCGTTCATACAGACAGACAGACAGACGGATAGACGGACATGGCTATATCGTCTCGGCTGTTGATGCTGATCAAGAATATACATACTTTACGGGGTCGGAGATGCTTCCTTCTGCCTGTTACATAATTTTACACAACACCATTATACCCTTATTTACTCATTTTATGGGTTAAGGGTATATAAAACCATTTTTTACGAAAAGTCAATTTCCGACCGATTGTTCCGTCAGGAGCTTTTTGATAAAGCTTAATAATGTTTATTCTACGAAAAAATTGTGGAAAAGGCGAAGGGTGAGTTGCGAGCGGCAACAACCATCAAAAAAATTGGTGTCAAAAATGTGCATGCTACAATTATAAACGCCTGACTTAGCAGCGCGGCAAGAAGATGTGGAACCAAACCAGAATTCATTCGTAGCAGAATCAGCTGGAAAATAGTTGCATGGAACAAAGGCAGCAACATCGTAAATATAGTTTTATTACTTTTATTAAGCTATTTGACAAATTTATTTTGCAAGTCGTTTTTTTTCTAACTAACAAAGTACCCGGCGTGCTTTGCTACGCCGCCATTATATTAGTCCATCAAAAAGTGTACTGTCCGCTTCGCTAAAATTAGTGTGGCTTTCCATAGAACTAAGAAACAAAGTGAAAAGGTGTCGAATTACTTGCTTAACTGTCAAACTGAGTTTCAACCCGATAAGACGATATTAAAATTACCTTCCCTATGGGCTTTAATTTTCCAAAACCTTTTCTTAGTACTCACTTTCAGCACAAAAGAAAAGTTTCTAAAAAGATAGAACTTGTTATATCTTATTGTTTGAGCTCTATGTTGATTGCAAATGATTCGGGACAAACCATTTTATAGGTATAGATAAGGATAAAATAAAAGTTTTCGTACGTGAATAAAAAGTATATTTAACACTTTTGTCAGTTGAAAACTTTTATTTAAACAAGTAAGAAGGCTCTAGTCGGAAGAGCCCGACTAGAAGATACCCTGAACCCAGTTGCAATAAATATGTAAATTAAATTTATAATTGACTTTGGTAAACTGACTTAACTTCAATCGATAAAATTAGATATCTCCGGTGTTTCTTAACCGATTTGGACGCAATTTTCAGAAAAGTTCTATCGTTACCCATTATTTCAACCCTCATTTTTAGATTTTCCAAATTCGATATTTTATTGTTATCGATATTATGTGTATATCGGAAACCAGAATAGTTATCGATAATTTGAAGCAAACTTGTTCTGCTCATGGTTTAGGAGAACTTAAATACAAAATCAGAAGTCTCTAGCTCTTGTAGTCTCTGAGATACACGCGTTCATACAGACAGACAGACGGACAGACAGACGGACAGACGGACATGGCTATATCGTCTCGGCTGTTGATGCTGATCAAGAATATATATACTTTATGGGGTCGGAGCTGCTTCCTTCTATCTGTTACATAATTTTGCACAAAACCATTATACCCTTATTTACCCATTTTATGGGTTAAGGGTATAAAAAATACTGCATAAATAAAAAATAAAAAAAAAATACTACGTTCAAACAGAAAACACTGCCAGTTCAAAGTTCAAGTAAATCAAAAAAAACAAGTGGAAACGTTGCAGTCGGACGCAACCGACTGCGGTATACTCGATACCAGTATTAAAAATTTTGATGCACATCCATGTGGGATGTTAATTGCTTTCTTCATACCAAATTTGGTGACTCTAGCTCGAAGTTTGTAAAAAGTCCGAAAAGGGGGGCTGGGGGCGGTATGGGTGGAATTGCATCCAAATTTTTGATGCAGATCTTTGTGGAATGTCAATTGCTATCTTCATAACAAATTTGGTGACTCTAGCTCAAAGTTTGTAAAAGTGGGGAAAGAGGGGCTGGGGGCGGTATGGTTGGGCGTGGCATTCAAATTTTTGCTGCAGATCCTTGTGGAATGTCAAATGCTACCTTCATACCAAATTTGGTGACTCTAGCTCAAAGTTTGTATAAGGTGGGGAGAGGGGGGCATGGGGCTGGGGGCGGTATGGGTGGAATTGCATCCAAATTTTTGCGCAGATCTTTGTGGAATGTCAATTGCTATCTTCATAACAAATTTGGTGACTCTAGCTCAAAGTTTGTAAAAGTGGGGAAAGGGGGGCTGGGGGCGGTATGGTTGGGCGTGGCATTCAAATTTTTGCTGCAGATCCTTGTGGAATGTCAAATGCTACCTTCATACCAAATGTGGTGACTCTAGCTCAAAGTTTGTATAAGGTGGGGAGAGGGGGGCTATGGGGCTGGGAGCGGTATGGTTGGGCGTGGCATCCAAATTTTTGCTGCAGATCCTTGTGGAATGTCAAATGCTACCTTCATACCAAATTTGGTGACTCTAGCTCGAAGCATGTAAAAGGTGGTGAAAGGGGGGCTATGGGGCTTGGGGCGGTATGGGTGGGCGTGGCATTCAAATTTTTGCTGCCGATCCATGTGGGATGTCAATTGCTATCTTCATACCAAATTTGGTGACTCTAGCTCGAAGTTTGTATAAAGTGGGGAAAGGGGGGCTGGGGGCGGTATGGGTGGGCGTGGCATCCAAATTTTTGATGCAGATCTATGTGGAATGTCAATTGCTATCTTCATACAAAATTTGGTGACTCTAGCTCAAAGTTTGTAAAAGGTGGGGAAAGGGGGGTGGAAGGGGTGCGCGTGGCTCCAAAACTTTGATGCAGTTTTTCGGGGGTCGTTGCAAGCTATCTTCCTGCCAAATTTGGTGGCTCTAGCTCCACAACTCTGGAAGATACACGCATTCCCGTTTTTGACGAAGCGTTGGGGTGGATGGGGGCGGCTAGGGTGGTATTGGTGGGCGTGGCATCCAAACTTTTGATGCAGTTTTTGGGGGGTCATCATCACCTATCTTGGCACCAAATTTGGTGGCTCTAGCTCAAAAGCTGTGGGAGATATAGCCATTTCTGATTTCAAAATGCGGGGGGGCTGGGGGCGGAATGGGTGGGCGTGGCTCCAAAATTTTGATGCAGTTTTTTGGGGGTCGTTACCAGCTAGCTTTCTACCAAATTTGGAGGCTCTAGCTCCACAACTCTGATAGATACACGCATTCCCGTTTTTGACGAAGCGTTGGGGTGGATGGGGGCGGCTAGAGCAGTATCGGTGGGCGTGGCATCCAAACTTTTGATGCAGTTTTTGGGGGGTCATCATCACCTATCTTGGCACAAAATTTGGTGGCTCTAGCTCAAAAACTGTGGGAGATATACGCTTTTTTGACTTTAAATTGCGGGGGGGCTGGGGGCGGAATGGGTGGGCGTGGCTCCAAAATTTTGATGCAGTTTTTTGGGGGTTGCTAGTAGCTATCTGCCCACCAAATTTGGTAGTTCTAGCTGTAAGGATGTGCGAAATATGAGGATTTATCGGTTTTGAGTTATCGAATTTATCGATTTGCCAGCCCCCCAGTTATCGTAGAACCCCCATCTTGACACTTTAATTTACCATCCCATAGATAAAGAGAATTGGAAAGTTTCAAGTCTCTAGCTTAAAGGGTGTGGAAAAAAGTTGCGAACATACAGACGGACAGACGGACAGACGGACGGACACCATGACGGACATTGCACAAACCCAATATACTCTTTACCTTCGGTATCGAGTATAAAAATTTTTTGAAGAAATGCTTTTATACGCTTTCTTGCATTCATATGTAATCAATAGTTTCAAAAAGTTTATAAAATAAACAAGTAAGAAGGCTCTAGTTGGGAGAGCCCGACTAGAAGATACCCTGAACCCAGTTGCAATAAATAATTTAAATTTATAATTGACTTTGGTATACTGACTAAGCTTCAATCGATTAAACTCGATATCTCCGGTCTTCATTAACCGATTTGGACGAAATTTTCACAAAAGTTCTATCGTTACCCATTACTTCAACCCTCATTTTTATATTTTCCAAATTCGATAATTTTTGTTATCGATTCCATGTGTATATCGGAAACCAGAATAGTTATCGATAATTTGAAGCAAACTTGTTCTGCTCATGGTATAGGAGAACTTATATCCAAAATCTGAAGTCTCTAGCTCTTGTAGTCTCTGAGATCCCCGCGTTCATACAGACGGAAAGACGGACGGACAGACGGACATTGCTATATCGTCTCGGCTGTTGATGCTGATCAAGAATATATATACCTTATGTGGTCGGAGATGCTTCCTTCAGCCTGGTACATACTTTTGCACAAAACCATTATACCCTTTTTTACCCATTTTATGGGTTAAGGGTATAAAAAGCAAATATCACACACAATTTTAGAGCTATAGCCACTAAATTTGTTTCCAAGATAGGTGATGATGACCCTCCAAAAACTGCACCAAAAGTTTGGATGAAACGCCCCCTAATACTGCCCTAGTCGCCCCCATCCGCCCCAACGCTTCGTCAAAAACGGGAATGCATGTACCTTCCAGAGTTGTGGAGCTAGAGTCACAAAATTTTATAAATGTTTTCAAAGTTTTTGGCACTATAATATATGTAATATCATTTACAAACCACGAATAACAGTTTTCGCTTTTGCTTAAATAACTAATTTGACTGCTTTGGTGGTATAGAGAGAAGACTGCCGCTTCACAGGCCGAAGGTCGTGGGCTCGATCTCCGACCGAGATATTCTTTTTTTATGTTTTTTTTTTTTTTTTTTTTTTTTTTTTGAACATGCTTTAATTTAACTTGACTTGTCTGTCTGTTTGTACCGGATTCTTGTAATCAAATTTTCACCAAGTTCCCGACTAGCTAGTGCTCTGAAATTTTCACCAATGATGTGTTTCAGATGACAATACATGTTTTTAAAGTTTTTTGCGCGATAAAATATGTAATATCATGTAAAAACCACGAAAACCTGTGTTCCCTTTTGATTAACTTACTAATTTGACTTAGTAGTAAGTTTGACGAGCTTTGGTGGCATAGAGATAAGACTACCGCTTCAAAGGCAGAATACTGTGGTCTCGATCTCTGACCGAATCATTTCTATTTTTTATGTTATTTTTTCATTATATAAACCTTTTTAAACTATCGAGTACACATGTATGCAAGAAAGCGTATAAAAGCATGGCTTCAAAAATTTTTATACTCGATACCGAAGGTAAAGAGTATATTGGGTTTGTACAATGTCCGTCATGGTGTCCGTCCGTCTGTCCGTCTGTATGTTCGCAACTTTTTTCCACACCCTTCAAGCTAGAGACTTGAAACTTTCCAATTCTCTTTATCTATGGGATAGTAAATTAAAGTGTCAAGATGGGGGTTCTACGATAACTGGGGGGCTGGCAAATCGATAAATTCGATAACTCAAAACCAATAAATCCTCATATTTCGCACATCCTTACAGCTAGAACTACCAAATTTGGTGGGCAGATAGCTACTAGCAACCCCCAAAAAACTGCATCAAAATTTTGGAGCCACGCCCACCCATTCCGCCCCCAGCCCCCCCGCAATTTAAAGTCAAAAAAGCGTATATCTCCCACAGTTTTTGAGCTAGAGCCACCAAATTTTGTGCCAAGATAGGTGATGATGACCCCCCAAAAACTGCATCAAAAGTTTGGATGCCACGCCCACCGATACTGCTCTAGCCGCCCCCATCCACCCCAACGCTTCGTCAAAAACGGGAATGCGTGTATCTATCAGAGTTGTGGAGCTAGAGCCTCCAAATTTGGTAGAAAGCTAGCTGGTAACGACCCCCAAAAAACTGCATCAAAGTTTTGGAGCCACGCCCACCCATTCCGCCCCAGCCCCCCCGCATTTTGAAATCAGAAGGCTATATCTCCACAGTTTTGAGCTAGAGCCACCAAATTTGGTGCAAGATAGGTGATGATGACCCCCAAAAACTGCATCAAAAGTTTGGATGCCACGCCCACCATACCACCCTAGCCGCCCCCATCCACCCCACGCTTCGTCAAAAACGGAATGCGTGTATCTTCCAGAGTGTGGAGCTAGAGCCACCAAATTTGGCAGGAAGATAGCTTGCAACGACCCCACAAAGAACTGCATCAAAGTTTGGAGCCACGCCCACCCCTTCCCAGCCCCCCTTTCCCCACCTTTTACAAGCTTCGAGCTAGAGTCACCAAATTTGTATGAAGATAGCAATTGACATTCCACATAGATCTGCAGCAAAAATTTGGATGCCACGCCCACCCATACCGCCCCCAGCCCCCCTTTCCCCACTTTATACAAACTTCGAGCTAGAGTCACCAAATTTGGTATGAAGATAGCAATTGACATTCCACAAGGATCTGCAGCAAAAATTTGAATGCCACGCCCAACCATACCGCCCCCAGCCCCTCTTTCCCCACTTTTACAAACTTTGAGCTAGAGTCACCAAATTTGTTATGAAGATAGCAATTGACATTCCACAAAGATCTGCATCAAAAATTTGGATGCAATTCCACCCATACCGCCCCCAGCCCCCCTTTCCCCACTTTATACAAACTTTGAGCTAGAGTCACCAAATTTGGTATGAAGGTAGCATTTGACATTCCACAAGGATCTGCAGCAAAAATTTGAATGCCACGCCCAACCATACCGCCCCCAGCCCCTCTTTCCCCACTTTTACAAACTTTGAGCTAGAGTCACCAAATTTGTTATGAAGATAGCAATTGACATTCCACAAAGATCTGCATCAAAAATTTGGATGCAATTCCACCCATACCGCCCCCAGCCCCCCTTTCCACACTTTATACAAACTTCGAGCTAGAGTCACCAAATTTGGTATGAAGAAAGCAATTAACATCCCACATGGATGTGCATCAAAATTTTTAATACTGGTATCGAGTATACCGCAGTCGGTTGCGTCCGACTGCAACGTTTCCACTTGTTTTTTTTGACTTACTTGTTTTATATCTCGAAAGCCAGAAAATCTAGCTTCAGTCACACTTCATAGTTGGATTCAGAACGTTAATACCTGTAAAATGTGCGTTATTATTATTATGTTTTGATTTTTATATGAAAAATAAATCATAACTTTTATTTATAACTTTTATTTTAAAAATTGAAAATAAGAATTACGTTTCAATTTTTATTATAAAAATTGAAAATAAAAATTGAATTGAAATAACTTTTGAACGGATCAAGCTAGATTATATATCAGCACATATATATAATCTATGCATTAATACCTTTCAGTTGGTGTATAATATGTATGTATGTACAACGCATGTACATATGCATGTTTATACAATAGTCTGCTTAGACACTTGCTTAGACCGCCTTATCAGCGGCTGATGTGTAAGCGCAAAAGTGTTAATGAAGAAGAGTGAACAATTTGAAGATAAGCAAAAGACAATTACAGAAGTATCCAAAGGTAAACTTACAAAAAAATAAAATAAATCATCTAGTATATAATGGTCTACTAAGGCACTTGTCGGTTTTCAGACTTGTAGTATAATCAAAAATGTGATAAATTATTAAGTTTTCTATTTATTTAATTTAAGAAACATAATCTTCTTGATGGATTCCGATGAAAGGTTGCATCTTAAATCAGTCACAACTAATTTTAGTGCAGAAAATGCCCTTTCCACTGATACCTGTGTAGCAGGCACAGAATGCAGAATGGAAGCCAGGCGGTACAACCTAGGGTACGTGAACTTTTTGCTCTCCACCATGAATAAAAGGTGCAGTAAGATTTTTAGCCAACATATCATCAAATATCTACCACACAAGCATCCGCCACAAAAGGTTGAAGCTGGCAGCTTCTCTAAATATTTATAATACATTTACATATTTAAGACCAAAGTTTTTCGCTTCATAACAGCTTGTTTACATTTATAAAAACCTAATAATTCTAAAATCAAAGTACATATAAAAATACAGTTTTCATTGTGTTTACGCATTTGAGTAACGCACGCAGTCAAAATTATAAACATGCCGCTTATAATCAAAGACAAGCCCACAATAGTGCTACAACTGTGAATAGTGGCCCTCAAGTCACTATTAGTGATATCAACGTGAAAGTGTTTTATTTTCTTTTAATTAAATGTGAATTTACCCAAAACGGGACTCCGCTGCCCAGCGGCCATATCATCGAAAAATATCTACTATTTGACTTAAAGCTCACCGTCTGTCTGGTTCAAGTGCTAGATAGAAGCTTTGAGCTGCTACTCCAACTATCTCAAGGTTCAAGTCTAAGCTAGGATCTTGGCAAAATCCATGCATACTTTTAGGAGTACTATAAAATCCGGACAAATTGCAAAGTAGCAGACTAACCTATGCACAGTGGTTCCTCCCATAGGCCAAAAATAAAAAAGTCAAAGTTAAAATTTTGACTTTAAATGCATCAACACTTTTTCATAATTGGTCTAGCTATTAAACTGTATACTTGTTTTTGTTTTGTTCTAACGGTCCTCTTCAAGAATAGCATCAAAAGAGACAGCATAATAGACAGCACATTGTCCTGACAAATACTGATTTACTGAAAAGATTGCTTTTATCCTCAGATCCCTTCATCACGGGTCAAAGAAAACTTATTTGTAGGCCAAAGTCGAAGCTTTTAAAATCAGCAATTGATTTACTTCAATGTATATAACAATTTTTTTTCTTTCTTACATTAGTATATTTGTTGAATTTTTACCTTATAATTAAAGCGTGTACATACATGAACTATAAAAAAATCGTTAGTAATTTTGTGTTTGTTTTTGTTTAATTATTGTTGTATTTTTGCAGCTTGTCGTTTAAAACAAAATAATTTAAAGTAGTTTTTAATGAAGAATTATAAGGTTGCGTTGCAATATAATGGAAAACAAAACCGTTTTCCATTCAAACACTTGATTTCAGACCGATCGTTCATATGACAGCTATATGATATGGTGGTCCGATCTGGCTGATTTTGACACATCATCTTACCATGAATTTATAAAAATTTTGTGTTGAGTTTCAAACCTCTACCTCAACTAGAAGTATTTTTGGTCGCCCTCCCCATACAAGAGGAACCAGTGTGCATGTCAGCTATGACAAAGAACAAAATGATTCTTGGCGAGGCACTTAGCAAAGCCGTCAACGAACCCACAGCTTGTGAGATGAACCGTGCAGCGGAAATTGCCGCGAGTGCAACGACATTGGCAACTGGTGCTTTCTCAAGCTTCAGAGAAGCCTCAGCTGGGACCCTCACCCACAACCAAAGCTCTGCTTCAGGGGATGTAGTTTTGCAGCGATTCCAAAAAATTAAGGAGGGTTTACAATGTCAGCTTAGCTTGGATTGAAGCTCTTAAAAATCTGAAAAATACGCTGATAGTTTACAATAGCAGCGTGAACATCTTAGAATTTTCGAAATTGTAAAACAGCTGTCTATGAGCTATGAACAGCTGATGTTTGTGTCAAGAATTTATAAAGTGAATCAAAATTTTATTAGCTTATAATTCAATGATGATGCAGGAAGTTCTTGCTCTGCTGCTGTATTATAAGAGGAGAAGCCGCAGAGAAGTGACACAAAAATTGACGATTTGTTTTTTTATTTAACAATGATTTTATTGTTACTTATTCGTTAATATGTATAAATATTAAATAGTGAATTCTATTATCATTTCCCTGCATTCACGTTGACTAGGACAAACATAGTGTTTGGACTAGTCCACATGGGCTATTACTAGTCCACGCCTATGCCATTTCAATGTATTTCTCCTATTCCATTTAACACGGGGATGTCATTGGAGTGGACGTATCGGCCGCCTCTGCAGCCACGTGGACTAGTCTATAAAACAGGCCATCAGAACTAGTCAAAAAACAGACCAAATGGACTAGTATTATAAGAATCTGGGGTAAAAAGATGCCCACGAAGCCCATCATATAAACGTTAAATTAGCTATTGTTATAAATATTACTTAAATGTAATTTAAATTTTAATTATGCAAGTGTTAGAAGAAATAGAATACAAATAAACTTACCGATTATGAAATATTATGGTCTACGACGGGATTCGAACCTGGAACTCTCGTTCACTAAGCAGATGCCTTAGCCTTTGCGCTGTTGCCAAACATATCTCATAAGCAGTAAGTTATATTCTAAATTGAAAAATGTATAAATTGCTTTTCACTCGTTCGTTTTTTTTTGCCGCTGCAACGAACATCAACGAGGCGCAAAATTGTGTTCGTTTTTCATGATTCGTAAAATTTAAGTTTTTGTTCCGAATCCACGTCTGCATCCACTTTGATGCATCCATGAACTGGTCCACGTGGAATAGACAGTTTACACACAAATGCTCAATGATAATTTTAAAAAGTGTTTTCCCTCGCACATGTTACTAATTTCGAAAATACGACATTTATTGACAAATTTTAAAACTACATTTTCGAATAGCAAGCAAAAGCGGTTTCAGATTGAGAGTGAGTGAGACAAACATATATGAAAAATATTTGTTTCAGACAGAAACAAAACATTTTCCAATCTCTCTTTGCCTTTAAGCGGAAGACAATTTCATGCTCTTCTCCCAATCTTGAGAGGAAAACATCGAACCTTGCAATGAATTGTAAATACTTCTTACTATAATCAAGCTACAGCGGCAGCTCAAACCACTTCGAGTTACTTGCGCAAGCTCCAGCTGATATGGAAGCTGAAAATGATAGTGAAACTCTGTGCGAGCAGCCCAGCACCAGCTACGAAGATGGTATAGCTGCGCCGAAGTGGGTTGCTGCCACAGCCAGCAACACTGACATTCCCGACAAAGCACAGTCTAAGCCACCCCAATAGTTATGGAGGGCTTTAGCGGTGTCAACTTGCTAATGCAAGGCATTAGATGTGAACAAGGTCGAGGCTAGGCCTTCACTGGGTGGTATCATGAGTCCTCACAAGGCTGATGTTTGCACATTTCCCAGCAGTATCAATTGGCTTGAGAAGGGACAGTTCGAATTTCACTGCTACCAGCTGAAAGAAGAATGGCAGCACAGAGTTTGCGTTAACGGCTTGCACCTCAGCACGCTACTAACCCAGATCAAGGACAAACTGGAAAAAATTTGTCACAAGTTGCTCGATGCCCTTAAGCCCCAGAGGCGCAGCGAGCCAGGCACCCTGTACCTGCTGCAACTGTGGTAAGCAGCAACCTGCAAACTACTTCGGCTGCCTTAAATACAAGGCGATGCTACAACGCTCTAGGCCCCCAAAGTGGGGTGGGTGGTAGAAGCGAGGAATACAAGCGTTCTATGCCAAGAGCTACCTCTGGAGGTATGCCGATAGCCACTCCTACGCCGAGTCGCCAATGGGGATGCAATATTGGTTCTCATAAAATGCTGCGATCGAACACAGGCGAAACTAACTTACAGCGAAGATTCTTTAATTCTTCGAGTTAACTTCAACGCAATGTAAACTGATCTAATATCGAGTACAACGCATTTACATAAATTATACTTTCGATATATGATAAGATATAATATAAATATATGAATCGCTGCGCGATAATTTTTATATAAATTTTAGCAATAGAAGATATATACGAAATTAATACATAGATACAAGAAAATATATCACAAACTATTAAAGCAAAGTATTTAATATTCTATTATCCACGCCACCATTGAGGTAGAGAATCAGGCCCGTAATTTTTTATTGTGGTTTCCCCAGTAGGCCTTATCCACTTATTATTATTAACAAACTTTTAAGAGCTTCTTTATAAACGACATTGGTTGTTTTTCCGTCAGGTGCTAATACAAATAAACTTTTTGGCGAACTGACTCTTGAGCAGGCTACTTAAAATTGACCATGAGAAAAACAATCGTGTCTTAAGTCTAGTCCGGCTAATTGAAGAGTTTGTCCCTGTGATTTATTAATTGTTTAGGCAAAGCAAACTTTTAAAGGAAATTGCAATCTTTTAAATTAAATTGGCAATTCAGAATCAGAAGGTATTAATGGGATTCTCGGTATAAAAACTGTTTCCCCTATACCATTGCCAGTAAAGATAATTGCTTCGACAACATTCTTATGAAGGACTTTAACTTGCAATCTTGTACCATTGTAAAGTTTTGGCGGTTTCAAGTTGCGAATCAACATTACAGGTGAACCAATCTTTAAAGTTAATTTTTCTTGAGGCAGGCCAGCCGGATTTAATGAATTAAGAAACTCGTCAGGGTAATGAACTGCATCTTCGATTTCAGTCACAGAATCAATTGAGTTATATGTCATTTCTTCACTTTGAAATGATTTTAATAAAAACTCGTTTATTTCCAATGCATTGTCATTTCTCGCAGTCAAAATAGCACGTTCTGAAAACAATTCGAGTGATTTTTGAGAGATATTTGTAATATCCGGAAATATTTTGAGAGTTAGTTCTTCAATACTTTTCACAACATGACACAAAGATAGGCAGCGTTTACAATGTCAGCTAAGCTTGGATTGAAGCTTTTAAAAATCTGAAATCCACGCTGGTAGTTTACAATGTCAGCGTGGAAACCAGTTCGAATTTTCGAAATTGTATTACAGCTGCTTATGAGCTTTGAACAGCTGATGCTTGTTTCATGTTTGTGGCAAAAATTTATAAAGTGAATGAAAGCCGGAAACAGAATTGTTTTTTTATTAAAAAATTAGAAGAAAACAAGCCATTTTACTAGCTCATCATACAATGATGATGCAAGCAGCTGTTGCTGCTGAACTTGAAGAGTAGCAGCCGCAGGGAAGTGCTCGACGTTGTTGGGCGCGCGATCATGATGTTGCAATCAGCTGATTCGAACTCGGCTTGCACATGTGAAATGGCGCGAAAATTAAACGATTTGCTTTTCTTACAAAACAATGATTTTATTGTTATATATGCGTTAATATGTACTAAATAAATATTAAATAGTGAATTATATTAACATTTACCTCTGTATTGAGTAAAATAGTGGTAAAAACATTGGAACTTACGAAGATGCGACACCTATTGACAGCCATTTTGAGTAAAATAGAGGTTTGAGCTTTGGTGCTTTCAAGGACATGTTGCTAATTTCGAAAATGCGACACCTATTGACAGCTTTTAAAACTCCAAGCTGAGATGCAAGCGAGACCGGTTACAGATTGGAAATGAGGGAGACAAACTTATGTGAAAAATATGTGTGTCAGACAGGAACAAAACATTTTCCAATCTCACGCTGACATTGTAAACGCTGCCTTAATGCTAGAGTTATTTTGCCATCATGTGTTGGAAATAATCCATTTCCTATTTGAAGAAGCATTTCTGCAAATTCACCAGATATGCTATCATCTTTTAAGTGCACTCGCATATTTTTCGTTAATGCAAATTTCTGTATTTTGAAGACTTTAAGCACGCATTTATTTCATCTGCTCTTGTTCCTCTGGGGATCACTGGAAGAGTTTGTCAAAAATCACCAGCTAAGAGAACAGTCTTTCAAAGATCGATCTACAGCTTCAAAAGCACCTTTATGGCCCATAGTACACTCATCCCAAACAATAAGCTTGCAATCTTTAAGCACAGCAGCAATATTAGATTGCTTTGAAATTAAGCAATGTGGTGTTTCTAAATGAATCAAATTAAATGGAGTCTTAAGTGTAGAATGCGCTCTGCGACCACTATTAAGTAAAGTGGCTGCGATACCGGAAGAAGCAACGGCCAATGCAATTTTTTTACTTCGCCGTACCTTTGCCAATAATAAAATTAAAAGATACGTTTTACCTGTTCCACCAGGTGCATCTCAAAAATAGATTTCTACCTTTTCTGCTTCAAAGCTATGTAGTAACTTTTCGAATACTTGTTTTTGCTCAGCCGTAAGGAGTAGCTCATTATTAACAACCACATTATCGCAATTTTAATAATTTGTTTCTCTATGATATTCAATATTTGGAACAATTTCCTCGGATCTAATTGGTAGTGGAAGTCCATAATAAGTCAAGTTTTGACCACCAATAGACAGTACAATATCTTTAATGTAAATAAGGCATTTATTTAATACCTTATTCACAATACTTTCATCAATATTTCTGTCTTGTGAAAAATGAAAGGCTCTTAAAATATCTTTTGAGATACTCTCTTTATAAGTATTCCAAAGCTTAAGAGGATCTGAAATTTGACAAAATACTAACATTATTGCAAAAAGTTCTCGCAGTTTTGTAGGATTTTGACAGATAACAGCTTCGGTTAAGTTGAATATCAGTGCTTATCATCTTTTAGTAATCCTAGATCTTTACACGCCAACTGAAATGATGCGTATGCTATACCATTAAGGGTTTTTAAATTGAAACATTAAGTTAGGCCCATTCCGTATTATTGGGATGAATAGTGTAAACTCTTCCCAAAGCTGCATCTCTTTTAACTCTAGCAAAATTTGGTACATCATGCTCTCGTTTTCTTCTTTAAAATTCTTTATTGTTCCATGTGAAATACGATGGAACTTCACAATATAGAAGCGTTCTTGCAAACTCATCACGTGTGCATAGCTCAAAGAAGGCTAGCAAAGTGGTTTTGGGTGTAGTGCTTAATCTGTCAAGCAATTGTTGTGGATTATTGGGGTTAAAATATATCTGTTGACCATTTTCTAAATGAACAGCTACATAAGTGTGTAATAGCCGGAAACGTTCATGTATGAGAAATGCAAGGATTCTCCATACCGCTTCTGAGCTACTTATATAACGGCCACTGTCGTACATATTAATTTCATTACGTTGGTCTTCAAGAGTAATTGATGCTTGATTACTGCCCTTG
Source organism: Scaptomyza flava (assembly GCA_030179655.1). Lineage (NCBI taxonomy): Eukaryota > Metazoa > Arthropoda > Insecta > Diptera > Drosophilidae > Scaptomyza > Scaptomyza flava. The sequence goes on along the minus strand of JARNME010000404.1, from coordinate 67,495,020 downwards.
TTAACATATTTAAAAATTTATTTAATAGACTTTACAGAACTACAATACTCAACATTTATGTGAGCTTCAAATGTTCTCAAAATTACACAGTTATAAGGCACAACCCAACGATTATCTATGCAATTACCATTTATATTAATTGCATTACTACCATCTTCTATCGCTCTTCTACTATATAGAGAGTAACTATCTTTTCCAGTCACAGTTTCTTTAAGTAATTGTCGAGGAAACCTTTTGGTACATTTTCCATTTTTCATGCATGGCGATTTATTATTAAATGCACCGCAAGGACCATGAATCATATTTGACTTAACAATGTTAAATAACAAAGGATCCTCATCTGCGTTTGGTATTTCGGCACAGATATTTTGATCGATTTGATCTGGTCTTATTTTATTTTCTAGCCAAAGTAGAATATATATATGTGAAAAACCACGCTTTTGCCATTCCGCAGAGTACATGAAACATTGCACGCTTCTAAACAAAGCAGCTTTTGTCAATAGTGACATTAAAGCTTTAACTTTTAAATGAAAAACTCGAACTATAATATCGTGACGATCATGCGGTTGTTGACCCGGTAATAAAACACTTTTTATACTCGATACCGAAGGTAAAGAGTATATTGAGTTTGTGCAATGTCCGTCATGGTGTCCGTCCGTCCGTCTGTCAGTCCGTTTGTATGTGTGCAAGTTTTTTTTACACACCCTTCAAGCTAGAGACTTGAAACTTTCCAATTCTCTTTATCTATGGGATAGTAAATTACAGTGTCAAGATGGGGGTTCTACGATAACTGGGGGACTGACAAATCGATAAATTCGATAACACAAAACCGATAAATCCTTACAGCTAGAACTACCAAATTTAGTAAGAAGATAGCTACTAGCAACCCCCCAAAAACTGCATCAAAAATTTTGGAGCCACGCCCACCCATTCCGCCAACAGCCCCCCTGCATTTTAAAGTTAAAAAAGCCTATATCTCCCACAGTTTTTGAGCCATAGCCATCAAATTTGGTGCCAAGTTAGGTGTTGATGACCCTTCAAAAACTGCATCAAAAGTTTAGATGCCACGCCCAACAATACTGCCCTAGCCGCCCCCATCCGCCCCAACGCTTCGTCAAAAGCGGGAATGCCTGTACCTTCCAGAGTAGAGGAGCTAGAGCCACCAAATTTGGTGGGAAGATAGCTGGCAACGACTCCCAAAAAACTGCATTAAAGTTTTGGAGCCGCGCCCACCTATTCCGTCTCGAGCCCCCCGCGTTTTGAAATCAGAAAAGCCTATATCTCCCAAAGTTTTGCATCTATAGCCACCAAACTTGGTGCCAAGATAGGTGATGATGACCCCCCAAAAACTGCATCAAAAGTTTGGATGCCACGCCCACCAATACTGCCCTAGCCGCCCCCATCCGCCCCAACGCTTCGTCAAAAACGCGAATGCGTGTATCTTCCAGAGTTGTGGAGCTAGAGCCACCAAATTTGGTAGGAAGATAGCTGGCAACGACTCCCAACAATCTGCATCAAAGTTTTGGAGCCACGCCAAACCATTCCGCCCCCCTTTGCCCACCTTTTTCAAACTTTTAGCTAGAGTCACCAAATTTAGTATGAAGGTAGCAATTGACATTCCACATGGATCTGCAGCAAATATTTGGATGCCACGCCCACCCATATCACCCCCAGCCCCCCTTTCCCCACTTTATACAAACTTCGAGCTACAGTCACCAAATTTGGTATGAAGATAGCAATTGACATTCCACATAGATCTGCATCAAAAATTTGGGCGCCACGCCCACCCATACCATCCCCTGCCCCCTTTCCCCACTTTTTGCAAACTTCGAGCTAGAGTCACCAAATTTGGTATGAAGATAGCAATTGACATTCCACATAGATCTGCATCAAAACTTTGGATGCCACGCCCACCCATACCACCCCCTTTTTCCTTTCCCCACTTATTGCAAACTTCGAGCTAGAGTCACCAAATTTGGTATGAAGATAGCAATTGACATTCCACATAGATCTGCATCAAAAATTTGGTCGCCGCGCACACCCATACCGCCCCCAGCCCCCCTTTTCCCACCTTTTACAAACTTCGAGCTAGAGTCACCAAATTTGGTATGAAGATAGCAATTGACATTTCGCAAAGATCTGCGCCACGCCCACCCATACCACCCCCTGCCCCCCTTTCCCCACTTTTTGCAAACTTCGAGCTAGAGTCACCAATTTGGTATGAAGATAGCAATTGACATTCCACATAGATCTGCATCAAAAATGTAGATGCCACACCCACCCATACCGCCCCCAGCCCCCCTTTCAACAGATCTTACAAACTTTCAGCTAGAGTCACCAAATTAGGAAGGAAGATAGTTGGTGGCATCCCTATCTGCATCGGAGAATATTTAAGGCAGCTTACACCCCTGCCCCATTCGTACCCCTTTGCAATCACGCCTCTTTTTACCTGTTTTAATACTGGTATCGAGTATGCCGCAGTCGGTTGCGTCCGACTGCAACGTTTCCACTTGTTTAATAATGGATTCCATTGTGGTATATTCACTGAATAGCCATCTTCGCCATAAGGAATTATCAAAAGGTACTGTAAGGCATCGTATGATCGATGCATCTCACTTATACGATGTAATTTATTTTTATGGCTTTCAATAATAATATCGCGCTATTCAAATTGCTGACCAACAATAACTAAAGCTTCTTCACTTGATTGAGGTGCATTGTAAAGCCCTTTGTGAGCACCAGCGGGTGTTCGATCAGCATGTATAATCAATTTATAGTCTTTAGTACTTGTTGGTATTTTATTGAGACCCATTTTTAGATCTTTAACATAACGATTATGCTGATGAAACATGCATTGAAGATCCTTTACTACGCTACAATCAACATTTGAAATATTTTTGCAACATAGTTGAGCTTCCTTTTCATCATCACCAACAAAATAAATTTAAAGAAACTGCATTTCTTCATTTGGCAAAGGTCGGACACTACCAATTAAGTGATAGACTTGTCCTTGGACTTTAAAGGTTAACCAACTTTCATTTATAATTTTTGTACTACCAAAAGAAGTCATTTGAAAGCAGCTGTTATACTTTCTTATTCGATCAATGAAATGATCATGCTTGGGATGTCCACGAACTATTAAGCTTTTAAGTGGATCAGGCAAACTTTCATTTTGGTAAAGCTTAACTTTTCCTGCCTTGCAACAGATACCCAAAGGCTCATTTTTCCATTTTAAAGGCCGGTACGCAGACGCCTGTACAGCTCCCGTACAGCAAAAACTTCATATAAAAAAAATGGTCCCGTACAGCTTCAGTACAGTACGTACATTTTAGGTCTGCAGTTCTGTTAGCTACTTCTGGTACGGTAGTGTTGAACAATGAAAATGTTAAAATGTTATGTTTAAATGCTACGGGCAGTAAATAGCTTTCAGCAGCTATTTACAGTCGTAAAAAAAACAACAACATGTCGGTCAAGAGCCGGCTTATACATTTTTTTGATAATATTAACAAAGTTGACCTAATTCAGGCTCCAATAGAGCCATACTTATTGTTTTGGAAGTCAATGCTGCGCAAGAAGTATATGTGAATATGTTAATAAATTAATAAGGTACAATTTAAATAACATATATGTAAACAGGATTGTACTGCCACTAATCTATTACAAGGTATAGATCTGTAAGGTGAATTTGCTTTGAGTCTTTTAAGTGGTTTCGGTTATGTTTAGCATAATCTTTAGTAATCTAAGCTCTGCCCATCAAATATGGGTTCACTAAAATGCTTTTTGGTTTTGCAGCCTGCTTTTTTCACAACCGCCAGCAGCAGGGCGTTAGTTGTACTCAAACACAAAAGGATCGCGCGTTGGTCGTGAATCAGTATTTTAAATTTAAGTATACAAAACACAGTTGCATTTCCGATTTATTAAGAAAAAGTTATTAGCCTACCGCCACAATATGTGCATTTTTCAACAATTGTCGTTACAGCCGTAAAACTCATGTATACTGTACGGGAGCTGTACGGGGCTCATGCGTACAGGCCTTAAAGCATTACAATGTTTGCATATCAAATTCATTCTACCAAGTTGAGTAATTTTATCTGACTTGTAAGCTATTTCAAAATCATAGTTTAAGCCAGACATGGCTTTAACACTCCATGCACGCAAACGTCTTTCTTGACGTGCATCAGGATTATTAGCCTGATGTCTTCTCACTACAACTCTATGAGCTTCAGGATTATTAGCCTGATCTCTTCTCACTACAACTCTAATAACATCAGGTTTATTAACACGATATCTTTTTGATGCTTCTATGCGCTTACCCCTATTGATATAACTATTTTTTCCTAATGAACGTTTTTTTTTTACCTTTTTTTCTGTTTTGCCGGTGAACCGACTATGTCTTTTAACAGGATTTTTAACATTTTCAGTTATACATTCACTTGACGTATCAGAATCTTGAGTTAATACTTCCTCTAAAGGAATATAAACATCAAAATGTCCATTCATTAATGGACCGGTAAAACGCAATCTTTTTACAGGATGCATATTATTTCCGAATGCTTGTAAAAAATTTCCATTCTGAAAAACTTGAAAATTTACAGCATAAATTTCTGCTGCTGCTTGAAGCTCACATGCAGTACCATAAGTATTTGAATTTGACATATCGCACTCATATTGTTCAGAAGAGCTATAACACTTTCCATTTAAGTTTATGATGAAACAAGCAAAAGTTTCCCAGTTGGTTTCAACATGTTCAACAATATTTTGGCGTATGGTGCCATGGAAGCCTTGCCTACCAAATAAAAGGTAGGAAACAGATCTAAAAAGGCAGGCTCCATCACCAACTATGTTAACAACTGAATTCGGACCAAAACACCACTAATATCTAAAGCTTCAATAGACGTATTTTGATTTGGCAGTGAGTCAATTGACTTCATTGTAAAACGATTGTTACAACGTTACAGTGTCTATACGTAAGTATAGAATTCAATAAAATTGAATATACCAACTTATATTAATTTAATAGAATATTCCGAATGCTCAGTTTTATTTAATTTTTAAATGCACTAAAGAAGCGTCTATATAACTATTATATAATATGCAAAGTAGAAGACAACTGTATATAATGTTGCTTCAATTATTAAGTCTAAAATCGACCTAATTTTCTTGTGTTTAAAAAACAACAAAAGAAATTAAAATACGTTGATCGTTATTTAAATATTTAAATAATAGCAATAAAATTTTATTATAACTTATCATAAAATACGTATTTTAAATGAACTTATATACATATATATAAGTATTTTAAAGGAATGTATATATATATATAATACGAAAATCAGAATATTGAAAAACTCACTGATTCAAAAAGTATCTTTCGATTTTATTATTGTCTTTAATATAAACAATATTAAAAAATTCACTGAAACGAAAAGTAACTTTCTTTGTTCACATCAAATATGAACTAAAATGCATAACCAATTCCCTTACCATTGTATGTAAAAACATAATGTTGGAAAGAGCATTACAGTTCTTCCTCTAAGCAGCAGATCCCGAGCTCATACATACAACGCTTGCACTTAAGAGCAAGGTATGGGTGGTGCAAATTAGGCAATGCAATTCCTTAAACAGCAGCTTAGCTTAGCTTAGTGAGTGCGGAGGAGATAGGGATATTAAGATTTATGTTTGAAAATAAAATAGAGAGTGAACGTAAATGAGCAACAGCAAAGGAGCATGATCGGTGCGAGATTTCAAATTATCTGATTATCATAATCTGATTTTGTGCTAGCATATTAGTTTCCAGATAACACCTTAAAATAATTTGAAAATGTTTGCATGCTGTAGCACCAATTGCAAAGTGGTTGGAACCACCAACCAAAATTTTATTTCCAAATTAAATGTGCTGGCTTTACTACCAAAATCAGGGATTTATTAATTGCTGGTACAGGCCTTAAATGGTACTGGTAGCTGTCAAAGAATCGACCAAATTCATGAGGCAGACTCATGCTGGCTTTAAAGCTATGCATGAAGCTTTTAATAATCTGCAAGCGTCGTTCAACGAGCTTGAGCTTAATTTCAAAAATAGAAAGGTGATTACCGAATCTCCGAAGCGTAAAAAGACTTCGGGTCCTAATCCACTTATTGCCCCACCTGTTCTGCCAACCAAACCCCTTCTAGAGCCTAACAATAATCCTTCAATTGGTTCCAATGCTAACCCACTAATTTTTTTTATCTCCCCTGCAAGAAATCCTATCAATAACCTAGCCACTTTATCTTCTGATCCTTTGCACGAGCCCTTTGGTTCAGCAGCTCGTGTGCCTATTAATCCTAATACAGGTACAACTGTGGCTCCCAAGCCTCTGGTTGTTGTACCACTTAATAAATTTATATTTGTGTCCGGCTGGCATCCGATACTTCATCGGATAATGTTTCAGCTTACGTCAAAAGTAAAATTGATTCTCCCCTTATTATTGTTGAGAAGTTTAAATTTAAACACGCCCGAAGTATATCTTCTTTCAAGTTGAGCGTGCCGCCTGAACTCTTTTCGACAATTTGTTCAGAAAAATTCTGGCCGCAGCAGCTTGTTGTAAAGGAGTATGAGAATAGGCGAATTAATAATAATAGGGGCATTAGGATTAAGAGTGCACCGCCTGTTAGCCACCAGTTGCTTCCACCTCGGTGGCAAAAAACTAACAAAACTACTTAGTTTGGCCTATCAAAACGTTAGAGGCCTTAACATTAAACTTTCTAAATTATAGGTGAACAGCTTATCATTTGATTCACATATAGTTGCACTAACAGAATCCTGGTTAAAACCCGATATTTCTAATTATTCCGTTTTTCCTTCAAAATATAACTTGTACAGATGCTATCGTGCCTCCCGCAAGGGGGGTGGTGTTCTCATTGCTGTTGACTCTTGTTTTTCCTCTGAACAGATTCATTCTCAAGACCTTCCGGATATAGAGTTTTTATGTGTTAAAATATTATTAAACAGCCGTTCACTTTTTGTTACTTGTTCTTATATTCCAACTCTTCAGTGGCGTAGCGTATGATTGTGCCGCCGGGGGCGGAAGCCAAATTTGCCGCCAGCCCCCCCCCCCCCCCCTATCATCCCACCCAAAACAATTGTCCATCATTAATAATTTTCAACTCTGTTTTCATTATTATAATCTAATTTTTCTTATTTTCAGCATTGAAAACTCCTTAATAATGGAATCTATATCTAAGGAATCACATATTTCTTCCTCAATTGATAATATACTAAGATTTGTTAGCCTAAATGTAGTCATGGTCGATCTAAGGTAGTTTTTTAATAATTTTAATTTTGAAAAGCTCCTCTCACAGCTGGCATTGCTTATAGCAATCGTGAGAAAAATTCTGAGCATCACAATTAAATTAGAAACTGAATCTTCTAATTTCGAGCTTATTATGAAGTTAAGTAAAGCAAGCGGGTCCTCGTTTTTTATTTGATCGCTGTTTCCTGCGGCAGCTACGAAGGCTCGAAGACGTAAGCGCTCTGTCTGAAGTTCCTCAACACTAACTTCGTCAAGAATTTTGCCTGCTGAATGCACTAAACTTAGCCACTTGGTGTCTTCAGAAGCCAGCAAGATAGAAGGAGAAAGGTAAGCAAATTTGCTCGCCAAGTCTTGCAATTGCCGAAACCTTTCTCTTATTTCTGCGATGATTTTGTCCAACGATTCGAAAAGTTTTCGCCGTATTTCGTTTTCGTACGACAAGTTTACGCCTTTACTGCCATCATTAAAATTAATTTCTTTACTCTTCGCCTGGGGGGTTCCATGGATATGCCAAGGTCATCAGATATATCTTTAGCATATCGAAGAGCGCCTTCAGTCCATTCCTCACGTTTTTCTAATAGCGTCGTTTTCAAAGCGCATATTTTTTGAGCACACAAAGTTATGTTAAGTCCCTTTTTTTGCAGGTACTTTTGGGCATCTTCTACTTCAACCAGCACTGGATGCCAAAGGCCTAAAAAACAAAGGAAGGAAAATGACTCCATTGCAACAACCAATGTTCCAGCGTCTGTTCTGGTGCTTAAACTTTCATCCGTGTCAGTCAATTATTCCAAAGTGGCCAATATATCTTTGTAGTGATTTCCAGTCACAATCACGGCTTCAGCTCTCGCGCTCCATCGGTTATCTTGTACTTTTTTCAAACTTTTCCCAGTAGTCGATATCAAAATATTCCAGCGATGCGTAGACATGGCACAAATGCTTAGCAACGTTCCAAGGTACCAAAAAAATTTACTGCACCAGCCTCAACTGACGCGGCGTGCAAACAGGCCAGGTTTAAGGAATGGTTTGAGCATGGCAGGAAAACGGCTTAAGGATTTATTTCTTTTATTCTTTGCTGAACGCCTGAATGTTTTCCAGCCATAACAGCAGCATTGTCATACGCCTGGCCAGTTTAAAATATCTAAGCCATCAGCTTCAAGCTTGTCCAAAATCATTTTTGACATCCCTTCTGCGGTTTTATCATAGCTTTCAATAAAGTCTATAAATGATTCAACCACTTGAACTTCTTGATTTTATATGACTACATACCTCAATACTTGGCTTGTTTGGTCCTTGTGAGAAACGTCCGGTGTGCTGTCAAATATCATGGCATAATGTTTGGCTTTCTTTACCCGTTCAATTATTTTTTGGCGAACTGCATTTTCCAAAGTTGCAATAAATTCGTTTTATATTTGAGGTGACAAATATGTAACTGAAAGTTTGTTACTCAAATTGGTTCGAACAAGATGTTCACGCAGAACAGGGTCATACTTAGCAATAAGGTTGACTAATTCTAAAAAGTTTCCCCTATTGCTGCTGGTCGCATCTTCTCGGTGACCACGTATGGCCAAATTTTGCTTTGCAAAAAATTTTATAATGTTAAAAATTCTGCCGAGAATTTCTTTGAATCTTTTCGATTCTTTTTCCATAACTTCCTGCTCTTTTTTGTCTATAAGCTGTCCTTTTTTAATTCTAGTCTCTTCTAGCTCTTTCCATTTAAAATAATTTTGGCAGTGAAGAGGACTTGATTCGTGGTTTAAAACCTTAGGGTTTAGTTTCCACCAAGTATTAAATCCGCTGGATGAGCAAAACTTTGACCCATTTGGAGCATTTGGTTGCTCAAATAACCGACAGCAGAAGCAGAATAATGATGATTTAAAAGGAGAATAAGCCATCCAAGTGCGTTGAACTTTTTCACCATTAGCCAATGTTCGAAAAAACCAGTCTCGGGTAAAACTCCTCGTTTCGCCTTTCAGTGCATGGGATGACGACTCTGGACGTTTAATGGATGGTCCAAAGCTAAAATTGATGTGCTGAACAGTTTTCTGGCCTTGTTTAATGAGAAATAAGCGCAGTGTATCATTTATGTGCTCGGGCCATTTACCGATGTCATCTAAGCTCTCACTTTCTAAAGCATTGGTCTCCGTCCCGAAATCTTCCGGATTCATAAGATTAGCAGCAGGTGTTTCCAGAGTTTCGTCTTCAGGATCCACATCGAAATCGTGTTCCAGAGTAACAGTTTCATGTTCCTCTACAGATTCATCATTTTCTGGGCTCGCTGCAGCACTTTGTACGTTTATGTCCAACGAAGAGCAAGGCGCAACCATTGTGCCAGCCTTAACATATTTAAGCATAGCTCCTTCATTTTTCCGTTCACTCTCTTCCCTAGCTTTTTTCTTATTTCGATAAAAGGTTCCGCTTTCTTTTAGTCGTTTCATGATGAATGCTAGATTAAAAAAAATGCAGTATTACCTCTTACCCTCCAAGCAAGTTTTTGGACGGACACACACATAAATAAAATGAAAAACATAACACACTGACACAAACATGTAAACAAAAACTAGTAAACAATAAAACAAATTTAAACATGTACAGACCTCAAGTTATTTGGCAGTTTGAAGAAGTTAAACTTAAATAAACGACAGATGAACGAGCACCGCGCTTAATAATGATATTCACTTTATATTATCACTACGTTGCAACGCTTTTAAAATTACTGTACACTTATGTCACCAGTGTGGCCAGATTTTGCTAAGTTATTAATACGCTGGCCAATGAAATTTTCAGTGTGTCCCTAAACATTAATGAAAAATGAATGCAAATATATAATTTCAAGATAGAAATGAATACTTTTTGCCGCACCTCAAATGTGCCGCCACTAAAAATTTGCCGCCGGGGGCGGACCGCCCCCTGCGCCCCCCCGTCGCTATGCCACTGAATAGTTCTAAACATAATTAACGATGTTTTTTACACCCTTAACCCGTAAAATGGGTAAAAAAGGTATAATGGTTTTGTGCAAAAGTATGTAACAGGCAGAAGGAAGCATCTCCGACCCCATAACGCATATATATTCTTGATCAGCATCAACAGCCGAGACGATACGCCATGTCCGACTGTCCGTCTGTATGAACGCGTGGATCTCACAAGAGCTAGAGACTTCAGATTTCGATTATAAGCTCTCCTATACCATGAGCAGAACAAGTTTGCTTCAAATTATCGATAACTATTCTGGCTTACGATATACACATGGGATCGATAACAAAAATATCGAATTTGGAATTTTTATTGTTCTCTTGTGTTTGTGAACGGTGTTTTTACTCTGTTTAATCTGGTAAATAGTTTTAGCCAATGCATACTTATATAGGTAGTCTCACTCCGCTCTCTCGTTGCCTTACGAAAATAAAACGCAAAAAAAAAAACGTGCGCGTATGTGCGTCGCTCACAACGTTCGCAACTAGACTGAATCGTTAGGCAACAAAAAAAGAGAGCGAGCAAAAGAGCTGGACTACCTATATAAGTATGGCTTGGTTTTAGCAGTGATTGAAAATATATGTGTATATATTTACGTTTACATAAAAGAGTTTGCCGAGTTTATACTCACTTTAATTAGCAGTTTAACTGAGACTGCTCTGCCTGAGCATAAAGAAAACATAAAGTAAACATACGTTCATACTTACATACATATATTTACATTTGCATATTTGCATATTCTGTGTGATTACTAACAACAAACAGTTTGTCAGTTTTTTTTTTTGCTCTCGCTTTACAGCTCTGCCGCTCTTATCCGCTATTATCCGTCGCACTTGCGGTTCTATCTGCCTACGCGCTTACGCTCTCTCATTTAAGCGCTCATTTGATATTTAATGTTTTATATTGCTCTTGCAGTGATACGTTTTACTTATACTTACCGTCGCCTTACTTTGTTTTGTGCTAGCATATTAGTTGCCAGATAAAACCTTACATCAATTTGAAAATGTTTGCATGCTGTAGCACCAATTGCAAAGTGGTTGAAACCACCAACCAAGATTTTATTTTGTGTGGATTGTGTGACAACATGATCCACATGAAATGTGCTGGCTTCACTCCCAAAATCAGGGACTTATTAATTGCAGATACAGGCCTTAAATGGTACTGCGAGCTCTGCAATTTAGCTGTGAAAGAATCGACCAAGTTCATGAGGCAGACTCATGCTGGCTTTAAAGCTATGCATGTAGCTTTTAATAATCTGCAAGCGTCATTCAACGAGCTTGAGCTTAATTGCAAAAATGGCAAGGTGATTACCGAATCTCCGAAGCGTAAAAAGACTTCGGGTCCTAATCCACTTATTGCCCCACCTGTTCTTCCAACCAAACCCCTTCTAGAGCCTAACAATAATCCTTCAATTGGTTCCAATGCTAACCCACTAATGTTATTTAACTCCCCTGCTAGAAATCCTATCAACAACCTAACCACTTTATCTTCCGAACCTTTGCATGAGCCCTCTGGTTCAGCAGCTCGTGTGCCTATTAATCCTAATATAGGTACAACTGGGGCTCAAAAGCCTCTGGTTGTTGTACCACTCAATAAATTTGTTTTTGTTTCTAGGCTGGCATCCGATACGTCATCGGATGATGTTGCAGCATATGTAAAGAGTCAAATCGATTCCCCACTTATTGTTGTTGAAAAGTTTAAATTTAAACATGCAAGAAGTATATCTTCTTACAAGTTGGGTGTACCGCCTGAACTTTTCTCGACAATTTGCTCTGAAAAGTTTTGGCCGCCGCAGCTTGTTGTTAAGGAGTATACGAATAGGCGAATTAATAACAATAATGGTATAAGGATTAATAGTACACCGCCTGCTAGCCAACCTGTTGCCTCCACCTCGGCGGCAAAAAACTAACAGAAGTAATTAGCTTGGCCTATCAAAATGTTAGAGGCCTTAACACTAAACTGGCTAAATTATATATTAACAGCTTATCTTTTGATTCTAAAATAGTTGCACTTACAGAATCCTGGTTAAAACCCGATATTTCTGATTATTCCATTTTTCCTTCTAAATATAACTTGTACAGATGCGATCGCACTTCCCGCAAGGGGGGTGGTGTTCTCATTGCTGTTGACTCCTGTATTTCCTCTGAACAGATTCTTTCTCAGCATCTTCCGGACATAGAGTTTTCATGTGTTAAAATATTACTAAACGGCCGTTCACTTTATGTTACTTGCTCTTATATTCCTTCTCAATCTGATATTAACATTTACTCATCCCATCTGAGTGCCCTGCAACTTGTTTCGTCATTTTTGAAAGATATGGATAGTCTGATAGTGGTTGGTGATATTTATCTGCAACATTTTGTATGGTCTGTGAATGACACATCTCCGGCGGTATTACCAGTCACTTCTGATGATTTTATCGATGGCCTACTGGAGTTAGGCCTATCGCAAGTTAACAGAGTGTTAACTGTAGTGGTAGAATGTTGGACTTAATATTTGTTTCGGACTCCGATTACAGTAATGCTAGAAAAATACCCCCTCTAGTGCTTCCGGAAGATACCTACCATCCAACCTTAGAACTATCCATCGAAATTCTTAACCCTATTTCAGTATCTAAAAATACTTTAAAAACCCGTTGCTTTCGCAAAACTAACTTTATTAAAATAAATTATCTTCTTCAACTTACTAATTTGTCTCGCCTTTATTCCTGTAGTGATGCAGAAACTCCCATTGCCATATTTTATGGGAACTTGAATTCGCTTTTGGATATTTGTGTTCCCCTCACTTGTTCTTCAAGTGACAACAAACCACCTTGGTTTACGAGAGAACTATCGAAGTTGAAAAATGCAAAGACAAGATCATATAAAAAATTTAAGAAATCGGGTTAGGTTAGGTTAGAGCGGTTACCAAGGAGGGATACCCCCTCGGCGCACTTAGGCCACACTCGGCCCATTGTGATGCCGCGAAAGGCTCTGAGACCCCTCTATCACTCTTGGTATGACTCCGCATCATGAGTCCATCCTGTGACTTGGATGTACCTTGCTACATCTTTGGGTCTTTTACTCGCAAGTTCAGGTAGATCTTCGAAGAAAAAGTCACCAAGGATTCTTTGCCTAGTTTTGCATAAGGCCGGACAGGTACAAAGAAGGTGAAGAACTGTTTCTTCTTCCTCCTCGTCTCTACAACTTCTGCAGAAGTCGTTGTGTGGGACCAATAATCTGGCCGCATGTGCCCCCACAAGCCAATGCCCAGTCATCACTCTGGTAAATATAGAGCACTTGTTCCGGCTTAGGAGGCAGAGCTCATTTGATCTTTTCTGGCATCTGGTTGGCCAGGTTTGATGAGCAATACGTGAGTTGTGAGTGGAGAGCTGCCATACTCTGTTGGCTTCCATCTCGAAGAAATCTCTTAGGTTGAGTCTACAGGATGCCATAGGTATACCAATGCACTCTTTGTCTGGAAGGAGTTCCATGGTAGTTCCTAATCTGGCAAGTTCATCAGCGATGCAGTTGCCTTCTATGTCCCTATGTCCTGGGACCCATACTAGGCATATGCTAAACTGCTCTGCCATCTCGCTTAGAGATTTGCGACAGTTATGAACAGCCTTAGAATTCGACGTGTACGACTCCAGCGATCTAATAGCTGCTTGGCTGTCCGTGAGGATATAGATTTTACTGACATTACACCTATGTGGAATGTAACTTAGTGACTCCTGAATTGCTAGCACTTCTGCCTGGAAGACGCTACAGTGGTCAGGGAGTCGAAAAGCTTTGCGTAAGTTAAAATTGGCGCAGAAAATGCCGCCTCCTACTCTACCGTCCAGCTTTGAGCCGTCTATGGCTTCCGCAGGTCTTGCGGGCAAGCCTTCTTCCCAGTTCTCTCTGGTTGGGATTAGGGTGGTAAAGGGAGTGTCTTAATACACCTGTGGGATCTGATAATCCGTATTGTCTGGTATGAGTGGATTGTCTTTCAAGATACTTGAATGTCCAAAGTCCTGGCCTATCCACTGTTTGGCTTCCCTCATTCGGAGCGCTGACATAGTTGCTATTTTCCGCCCCATCATTTCGACAGGTAGGAAGTGCAGTATGGCATCAAGAGCGTTACCCGGGGTCGTACGTAAAGCTCTTGTTATGCAGAGCGCAGCAGTTCGCTGCACCCTTCCTAATTTCCTGGTGACTGTTTTCTTGTCAAGTGCAGGCCACCAGACAGAAACACCATAGAATAAAATTGGTCTGACTACCGCAGTGTAGAGCCAATGGACAACTTGCGGAGTCATGCCCCATTTAAGTCCGATTGTCTTCCTACAGGCGTATAGAGCAGAGTGTGCCTTCCTTATACGCTCTTCAGTATTAAGATTCCAGTTTAATTTCTAGTCTAGAATTAGACCTAGGTATCTTGCTGAGTCACTAAAGGACAGTTCAACCCCATCTAGAGTTGGTGGCTGTAGAGAAGGAATTTTGTATTGCCTCGTAAAGAGGACCAGCTCCGTTTTAGCAGGATTACCTCCTAATCCAGATCTTTTTGCCCAACCGGAAAGCCTAGCAAGGGCTTCCGTCATTCGGTCACATAACGTCTGCGGGAACTTGCCTGAAAAGGCTAGGGCAACGTCGTCTGCATAGGCTACCACTTTGCACCCTCCCCAATCCATGGACAGCAGCAGTTGGTTTACTGCTACGTTCCATAGAAGAGGAGAGAGGACTCCGCCTTGTGGGGTTCCACGATCAACGGATTTGGTGACAGTCACTGCCCCCAGTGCGGCCCTTACGATCCTGCATTGGAGCATCTGATCGATCAGGTGCACAGTCAGGGAGTCAACCCCCAAATCCGTCAGCGAGTCGGTGATAGTCCTAGGAGTGACGTTGTTGAAAGCTCCCTCTATGTCTAGGAACGCTACTAGCGTATAGTTTTCCCTGTGTATAGACTTTTCAATGTATGCAGTAAGTGCATGCAGTGCGGTCTCGGTAGACTTGCCCTTAGAATAGGCATGCTGAACTGGTGAGAGAAGCGATATGGGAATAGTGCTTCTCAAATGAAGACAGAGCAGCCTCTCCATCGTTTTTAGTAGAAAAGACGAGAGACTGATAGGTCGAAAATCTTTAGCTGTTGTGTGCGAGGGTTTTCCGGCTTTTGGGATGAAAACTACTTTCGATTCCAGCCATGGCCCCGGGATTATACCACTTTTAAAAACCCTGGAGAATATGTTCTTAAGCCAATTTATGGCTAATTTCCCCGCGGACTGCAATTGGGCAGGAATGATATTGTCTATTCCTGGTGATTTATAGGGTTTAAAGCTCTTAATTGCCCGATGGATATTGCTTTCACTGAGCAATTGCAAGAGCTTCTGTGTCTCCCCGCTAGCGTGCAGATCACAAGGTCTTGGCGATCTACTTTCCCCCCGGAAAATGTGTGTCCAGGAGTAAGCTTAGTGATTCTTCACTGGATGATGTCCATTCATCGTTTGCATTCTTGATGAAACCAAGAGTCTGAGGAGTTTTACTTAGTAGCTTCCTTAGTCTGGCTGCTTCGGAAGTACTATCTATCTCTGAGCAGAAAGTTCTCCAAGAAGTTCGATTTGCTTTGCGAAGCTCCTTTTTGAACACGGAGAGCGCTGCCTTGTAGTCAGCCCATGTCTATTCGTCATTTTGAGCCTTTGCTTTATTGAAGAGTTTTCGGCAGCTGCCCTCAACTCTCCGATTTTAGCAGTCCACCAAGGGGGTTTTTTCTTCCTTTATGGTCTGCTAATGGGACAAGATGCATTCAGGGCGTTTTCACACGCTTTACTGAATTTTCTTATGAGAAAGGTTGTATACTCGACGGTATTTGGCCCTTCAGGTGGAGTTTAAGGGAGCAATCTTTGCAGAGAAACAGCGAAATTCTTCCAATCAGTTCTTCTTAAGTTTCTGAACTGAGTTGCTTTGGGACTTTGGATCTGTAGTATGGTTTCAATATACCTGTGATCCGAGAAGGAGTGCTCATCCAGCACCCTCAAAGAGAGGATTTGATCCCATAAAGAGGCAGAGACAAGAGTAATATCTAGGACTTCCCTGCGGTTTTTGATAATAAAGGTCGGGTCCTTACCATTATTACAAATAAGCATGTTGGTATTGAGAAGGTAGTCAAAAATCAACTCACCCCTTACGTTTGTATCAGTGCTTCCCCACTGATGATGATGGGCATTTGCGTCGCAGCCCACTATTAGCCGAAGGCCTTGGTTTACGAGGGAACTATCCAAATTGAACAAGTAAGAAGGCTCTAGTCGGGAGAGCCCGACTAGAAGATACCCTGAACCCAGTTGCAATAAATAAATTAAATTTATGTAAGGCTTTGGTATACTGACTTAACTTCAATCGATGAAATTCGATATCTCCGGTGTTTCTCAACCGATTTGGACGAAATTTTCAGAAAAGTTATATTATTACCCATTACTTCAACCCTCATTTTTAGATTTTCCAAATTCGATATTTTTTGTTAACGATATTTTATGTATATCGGAAACCAGAATAGTTATCGATAATTTGAAGCAAACTTGTTCTGCTCATGGTATAGGAGAACTTAAATACAAAATCTGAAGTCTCTAGCTCTTGTAGTCTCTGAGATCCACGCGTTCATACAGACAGACAGACGGACAGACGGACGGACAGACGGACATGGCTATATCGTCTCGGCTGTTGATGCTGATCAAGAATATATATACTTTATGGGGTCGGAGATGCTTCCTTCTGCCTGTTACATACTTTTGCACAAAACCATTATACCCTTATTTACCCATTTTATGGGTTAAGGGTATAAAAACGCGAAGACAAGATCATATAAACAAGTGGAAACGTTGCAGTCGGACGCAACCGACTGCGGTATACTCGATACCAGTATTAAAAATTTTGATGCCCATCCATGTGGGATGTTAATTGCTTTCTTCATACCAAATTTGGTGACTCTAGCTCGAAGTTTGTAAAAGTGGGGAAAGAGGGGCTGGGGGCGGTATGGTTGGGCGTGGCATTCAAATTTTTGCTGCAGATCCTTGTGGAATGTCAAATGCTACCTTCATACCAAATTTGGTGACTCTAGCTCAAAGTTTGTATAAAGTGGGGAAAGGGGGGCTGGGGGCGGTATGGGTGGAATTGCATCCAAATTTTTGATGCAGATCTTTGTGGAATGTCAATTGCTATCTTCATAACAAATTTGGTGACTCTAGCTCAAAGTTTGTAAAAGTGGGGAAAGAGGGGCTGGGGGCGGTATGGTTGGGCGTGGCATTCAAATTTTTGCTGCAGATCCTTGTGGAATGTCAAATGCTACCTTCATACCAAATTTGGTGACTCTAGCTCAAAGTTCTTATAAAGTGGGGAAAGGGGGGCTGGGGGCGGTATGGGTGGAATTGCATCCAAATTTTTGATGCAGATCTTTGTGGAATGTCAATTGCTATCTTCATAACAAATTTGGTGACTCTAGCTCAAAGTTTGTAAAAGTTGGGAAAGGGGGGCTTGGGGCGGTATGGTTGGGCGTGGCATCCAAATTTTTGCTGCAGATCCTTGTGGAATGTCAAATGCTACCTTCATACCAAATTTGGTGACTCTAGCTCAAAGTTTGTATAAGGTTGGGAGAGGGGGGCTATAGGGCTGGGGGCGGTATGGTTGGGCGTGGCATCCAAATTTTTGCTGCAGATCCTTGTGGAATGTCAAATGCTACCTTCATACCAAATTTGGTGACTCTAGCTCTAAGCATGTAAAAGGTGGTGAAAGGGGGGCTATGGGGCTTGGGGCGGTATGGGTGGGCGTGGCATTCAAATTTTTGCTGCCGATCCATGTGGGATGTCAATTGCTATCTTCATACCAAATTTGGTGACTCTAGCTTGAAGTTTGTATAAAGTGGGGAAAGGGGGGCTGGGGGCGGTATGGGTGGGCGTGGCATCCAAATTTTTGATGCAGATCTATGTGGAATGTCAATTGCTATCTTCATACAAAATTTGGTGTCTCTAGCTCAAAGTTTGTAAAAGGTGGGGAAAGGGGGTGGAAGGGGTGCGCGTGGCTCCAAAACTTGATGCAGTTTTTCGGGGGTCATTGCAAGCTATCTTCCTGCCAAATTGGTGGCTCTAGCTCCACAACTCTGGAAGATACACGCATTCCGTTTTTGACGAAGCGTTGGGGTGGATGGGGGCGGCTAGGGTGGTATTGGTGGGCGTGGCATCCAAACTTTTGATGCAGTTTTTGGGGGGTCACCATCACCTATCTTGGCACCAAATTTGGTGGCTCTAGCTCAAAAACTGTGGGAGATATAGCCATTTCTGATTTCAAAATGCGGGGGGGCTGGGGGCGGAATGGGTGGGCGTGGCTCCAAAATTTTGATGCAGTTTTTTGGGAGTCGTTACCAGCTAGCTTTCTACCAAATTTGGAGGCTCTAGCTCCACAACTCTGATAGATACACGCATTCCCGTTTTTGACGAAGCGTTGGGGTGGATGGGGGCGGCTAGAGCAGTATCGGTGGGCGTGGCATCCAAACTTTTGATGCAGTTTTTGGGGGGTCATCATCACCTATCTTGGCACAAAATTTGGTGGCTCTAGCTCAAAAACTGTGGGAGATATAAGCTTTTTTGACTTTAAATTGCGGGGGGGCTGGGGGCGGAATGGGTGGGCGTGGCTCCAAAATTTGATGCAGTTTTTTGGGGGTTGCTAGTAGCTATCTGCCCACCAAATTTGGTAGTTCTAGCTGTAAGGATGTGCGAAATATCAGGATTTATCGGTTTTGAGTTATCGAATTTATCGATTTGCCAGCCCCCCAGTTATCGTAGAACCCCCATCTTGACACTTTAATTTACTATCCCATAGATAAAGAGAATTGGAAAGTTTCAAGTCTCTAGCTTGAAGGGTGTGGAAAAAAGTTGCGAACATACAGACGGACAGACGGACAGACGGACGGACACCATGACGGACATTGCACAAACCCAATATACTCTTTACCTTCGGTATCGAGTATAAAAATGAAAAAAATCGGGAACTACTTTAGATTTATCTGCGTATTTAGTAGCAAAATCTAGTTTTCTTTCTGTTAACACATTTTGTTATAATAAAAATCGTTGTAGACTAAACTTTTCACGTGACCCTAAACAGTTTTATAAATTTGTTATCTCTAAACGTAAGTCTTCTTGCTTGCCGTCTTCTGTATACCTTGATAATACAAAAGCAAGTTCTGATCAGGCAGTAGTCGATCTATTTTCTGAGTATTTTCAATCAATATATTCAACGAATTTACATAGTTGCAGTAATTCCTACCCTTTTCAAGTTCAATCGTCAAATTGCATATATATCCCAGTTATAACTGAGTGTACGCTTCTAAGTGACCTTAACTCTATCAATCCAGGCTATCTGCCTGGTTCAGATGGAGTGCCAGGTTGTATACTTAATTACTGTGCGGATTCACTTTGTAACCCCTTACATAAATTATTTAACTTGTCTGTTGACTCAACAGTGTTTCCTGCTATATGGAACGCATCTTTAATCATTCCACTCCATAAAAATTCTTCTAAGTATAACGTTAACAAGTAAGAAGGCTCTAGTCGAGGACATGGCTATATCGCCTTGGCTGTTGATGCTGATCAAGAATATTAACACTTTATGGTGTCGGAGATGCTTCCTTCTGCCTGTCACATGCTTTTGCACAAACCCATTATACCCTTATTTAAGGGTATAAAAATTATAGGGGCATATTCATATTGTACGCCATTCCTAAAGTCTTTGAAAAAATTATATGTTTTCAACTGCAACACGGATGTAGTTCAATTATATCGCCTTATCAACATGGTTTTGTTAGTCGTAGATCTACTACCACTAACCTTCTTGAGTTCACTTCGCTTGTTAACAAAGGGTTTCAGGAAAAAATGCAAAATGACGTTGTTTATACCGATTTTAGCAAGACATTTGATTCGGCTAGTCATTCTCTGTTGCTTCATAAAAAATAAATATTATTGGATTTCCATCAAAACTCGTATTGTGGCTTTCGGAGTACTTGTGTGGCCGAACACAAAAAGTAGTTTTTAAATCGTCTGTATCTAAACCTATTTTTGTTACCTCTGGTGAACCCCAGGGTAGTCATATTGGTCCTTTGCTATTTAATTTGTTTATTAACGATTTTTTAGCAGTTATTACTAACTCTTTTGTATATGTCGGAGCGCTAGTACATGTACTTTGTAGGTTAGTGTATATGCATGTGTCAGAGCGCTAATGTTTTGTAGACCAGTGTATGTATTAGAGCGTCATATAAAGTAGGCGACGCATAGGCGGCATATGTGGCGCTGCCTTGGTCTGCAAATGCGCAATTAAGAGCGAGTGAGGTCTGATCGTATTCCGCTAACTGAGAAAAGCCGTTAGGCACTTTGAGTAAAAACACAAGTAAAGCGCGACGATGGTGCGTTGTGTTTTTCAGAGGGCAGTTCAGAAAGCGGCATTGACACGAACAGAACTTGCTGTGCTACGAAAGAATAAATAAGTTTATAATTATGAATCCTGCAAATATCATTGATCCGACATCAGAAGTGGGATCGGCTGAGCCTATACATCAAGTTTCGGGCCATACCCTCGCAGTCCTTGAAGCACAGAACTGGAATTTAATGGATATAATCACGTCCATGAATATTCCAAGGCCGGTAGCAGATGCAAGGCTTGTCCACGTTGCTTTGCCAAAATTTAATCCCGATTGGGCTGGAACAGACGCCTCTGCATGGTGTAACACGGTGGACTTGATTTTTGCTGAAAACATCCTAGAAGGTGGCGCACTTGTGATAAAGTTAAGCAAGGCGCTAGACGGCAGCGCATCATAATGGTTATCCCAGATATGTTTCGCAGGCATAACCTGGACACAGTTTAAAGAGCTGTTTATTCAACGCTTCGTGGGAGTGGAGACAACTTCAGCGATTCTACTAAACGTTTTGAATGGTCGCCCTAAATCTGGTGAGGGATTCGCAGAATATGGCAGTCGAATTGTAACGTCCCTTATGTCCAAGTGGAAAGCTAAAGACGTGGAGGAAATCGCAGTGTCGGTAGCGTTGGCACACCTGGCGCAAATCGACAACAGTTTGTTACGCTGGGTATGTACCACCAACGTTGCAAGCCGCAATGAGTTACAACAACAACTGCAGGCCCACGCTTTTAAGAAGCGTAACACTGGAGAGGATGCATATTCAACTGGCCCAGAGCGCAAGAAGTCAAAGTTCCAAGTGAACTGTCACTATTGCGGTAAGATTGGCCATAAATTTGCCGAATGCCGTAGTCGTCTGGAAAGAGAAAAGAACGCAAAAGGAAACAATCAGCACGGAAGCAGTAGTTCTGGAGTGAAAGATCGTTCCAATATACGATGTTTCAAGTGCAACGAAATTGGCCATTACGCTACATCATGTCCTAAAACCAGCGGGAACCAGAAGATCTTCGAGAAGCGTGTTGACTTTTGCACTGTAGCCCCGCCAAAGGGAATAATAACTGTATCCGGTGAGTCCATTCCATTTTGCTTCGACTCCGGAGCTCAATGTTCATTGGTTAAGGAAAGTGTTGCAGCTAAGTTTAAGGGAAAACGACTAAACAATATTGTTAAACTAAATGGCATATGTGATGACTCCATCTGCAGTACGATGCAAATTCTTTCTAATATAAACATTGAACAGTATTGCCTTGAGACTTTATTGCACGTTGTAATGGACAAATACCTGAATTATGATGTTTTAATTGGCCGCGATATATTAAGCCAGGGCTATAGTGTAACAATAGACGCCAAAAAATTCAGTATTTCCAAAACAAAAAGAGTTGATGTCGTAACTTTTGTTAATTACGAAAATCTTGTAGATTCCGATGGTGACCTGAATGACTCCGATAAGATGGCATTAAAAAACATTTTATATCGCTATTCGGATCGATTTATAGACGCAATACCACAGACTCGCGTAACAACAGGGCATTTGGAGATAAAGTTGATAGATTCACAAAAGACAGTGCAGCGCAGGCCATATAGACTTAGCGATGACGAGAAAGAGCATGTACGTCATAAAATCGATGAGCTTCTGAAATATAATATTATTCGTCCCAGCTGTTCGCCTTTCGCTAGTCCAATGATGCTCGTTAAGAAGAAGAATGGTAGTGATCGTCTTTGTGTTTATTACCGTGCTTTGAATGAGAACACAGTCGCAGACAAGTACCCATTGCCTCTAATTTCAGATCAAATTGTTCGGTTACGTGGGGTAAGCTATTTTTCATGTCTTGATATGGCTAGCGGCTTCTATCAAATACCGGTGCATCCAGATTCGATTGAGCGCACCGCTTTTGTCACGCCCGAAGGACAATACGAATTTCTGGCTAAGCCTTTTGGCTTAAAAAACGCTCCATCTGTGTTTCAGCGCGCTATAATTAAAGCATTGGGTAATATGGCATACACATACGTCATCGTGTACATCGATGATGTTTTGATTGCGGCTGAAACTAAGGGTGAGGCTTTAGACCGATTGCAGGTTGTGCTAGAAACATTGAGTAAGGCTGCATTTTCATTTAATGTAACAAAGTGTTCTTTCCTCAAAACTAAAGTGGAATATCTTGGATATGAAGTAAGCAATGGAAAAGTTCGCCCTAATCCACGCAAAATTCAAGCGTTGACAGAATTGCCACCTCCAAAAACGGTAACGCAATTGAGACAATTTATAGGGCTAGCTTCTTACTTTCGGCAGTTTGGGCCAAAATCTTCAGAGACTTTAAAACCATTGTATTCGCTCACCTCAAAGAACAACTCAGATTTCCTTTGGCTTTTAGAGCATGAAAGAATTCGCTCGAAAATAATTTCTATTTTAACCCAGGAGCCGGTGCTTACCATATTCAACCCTCAACATTCGATAGAACTACACACAGATGCCAGCTCAATTGGCTATGGGGCAATATTACTACATAAAATAGATAAAACGCCTCATGTGGTTGAATATTATAGTAAATGTACGTCACCTGCGGAATCGAAATACTGCTCGTACGAACTTGAAACTTTGGCACTCGCCAATGCCATTAAATATTTTCGTCATTATTTGCAGGGGCGTAAGTTTGTTGTATTTACTGATTGCAATTCGCTGAAAGCCAGTCGTACAAAATCGGACCTATTACCGAGGGTGCATCGATGGTGGGCTTTTCTACAGTCATTTGTTTTTGATATCCAATATACAAAAGCAGATCGAATGGCACACGTCGATTTTTTTATCAAGGAATCCGCTGATTAAAGAATGTAGGAGTGTGGAAAAAATAGTTGAAAAACGGGTTGAATTGACTGAGGTAGCTGATAACTGGATACTTTCTGAGCAACAACGTGATCCTGAGGTAGCAGAGTTGTCAGCTAAGCTAAAAAATAACGAATTGCCGGAAATTTAGATAAAACGTATGAATTGAGAAAAGGAGTTTTATATAAAAAAATACAAAGAAACGGTGAAACCAAATGTTTACCCGTAATCCCTAGGGCATTTAGATGGGCAGTGATTAATCACGTCCACGAATCCATTATGCATTTAGGTTGGGAAAAAACGTTGGATAAAGTTTATGGATTGTATTGGTTCGAAAATATGTCGAAGTACGTTCGTAGATTTGTTGAAAATTGCATCACCTGTAAATTGGCCAAGCCACCAGTTGGAAAAATACAGACCGAATTACATCCGATTCCTAAGGTAGATATTCCATGGCACACATTGCATATAGACATAACGGGTAAAATGAGTGGGAAGAACGATTTAAAGGAGTACGTAATTGTTTTGGTAGACGCGTTCACAAAATTTGTTTATTTTCATCACACCTTAAACATTGACACAGAAAGCTTTATTAAGGCCGTTAAAGCCGTCGTGTGTTTGTTTGGTGTGCCTACACGAATTATAGCGGATCAGGGTCGTAACTTTGCAAGCACAGGATTTCGTGAATTTTGTTCTTCACAAAAAATTGAGCTACACTTAATTGCTACAGGCGCGAGCAGGGCAAACGGCCAAGTAGAACGTATAATGAGCACGCTTAAGAGTATGTTGACCGCCGTCGAGACTAGTCAGAGGTCGTGGCAAGATGCCTTAAACGAAGTACAGTTGGCAATGAATTGCACGACCAATCGGGTCACCAAAGTCAGTCGGGACGCTCGACCTTTCGGCTTATTGCCAATCGGCGAAGAAGAGGAAAGTTTAATTGATAGGGAATCATTAAGAAAACTAGCTAAGGGAAACATGGAAGCTAATGCTCATTACGACAAACGTAGGTTTGATAAGAACAAGGCAAAAATAATAAAATATAATGTAGGAGACCATGTGTTGATGAAAAATGAAGAGCGTCACCAAACGAAGCTTCACCCAAAATTTAAAGGTCCGTTTGAAATAATCGAACTACTAGATGGAGATCGTTACATTTTAAAGTCATTAACTAGCAAAAGAACTTATAAGTATGCGCACGAATATTTGAGGGCATTGCCGAATAGACAAATAAGTAATGAAGTTGATGAAAATTTGGACGATTTTAGAGAAGATGCGTCTGATTTCCAAGTGGGAAATAAAGATAATGATGGTACAGTAAGTGCCTTGAAATCCCAAGAGGGGACATAAAGACCGCACCATAACAGATGGACATGTTATGGCGGGGGTCTGTGGTGACCGCACCATAACAGATGGACATGTTATGGCGGGGGTCTGTGGTGACCGCACCATAACAGAAGGACATGTTATGGCGGGGGTCGGCCAATGGGTGTAAAAGGAAATACACCACTTGATGAAGCTTATTAGCTTAGTATGAATTGTTAAGTATGGTTAAGAAGAAAATGTAATGAAAAGAATTTATAATATGTTGTTAAGAAACTAATTTGCTTATTTTGTCTAGATGTCTCAAATATTATATGAAGAAAAACTAATGAAATGTTTGTAAACAATAAAAATCAATAATAACTGACGTTTGAGAATATTGTGATTTAAAGTTAACACACGAGGACGTGTGAGTTGTCAGGAAGGCCGTGTCGGAGCGCTAGTACATGTACTTTGTAAGTTAGTGTATATGCATGTGTCAGAGCGCTAATGTTTTGTAGACCAGTGTATGTATTAGAGCGTCATATAAAGTAGGCGACGCATAGGCGGCATATGTGGCGCTGCCTTGGTCTGCAAATGCGCAATTAAGAGCGAGTGAGGTCTGATCGTATTCCGCTAACTGAGAAAAGCCGTTAGGCACTTTGAGTAAAAACACAAGCAAAGCGCGACGATGGTGCGTTGTGTTTTTCAGAGGGCAGTTCAGAAAGCGGCATTGACACGAACAGAACCAAGGCATACTTAACCAGGTAGCCGCATTCGCTCTCTCGTCTTGCCTTAAAAAGTGTACACAAAATGAGAACAATAAAATGTGTGCGTGCATGCATATGCAGTGTACCAATAATGTCTTCGTACAGCAACTATATTTTTCTTTACTATCGAAAAAAACATATTTATAAATGTCATATAAAAAAAATTTTGATGCCGTTTTTTTTATTTATTATTTAACTTTATAAATCATAAAAAACAAATCCGATATGTTTGCTAACAAAAAAGTTATAAATAAAAAACAAAG
This sequence comes from Scaptomyza flava, assembly GCA_030179655.1. Classification (NCBI taxonomy): domain Eukaryota; kingdom Metazoa; phylum Arthropoda; class Insecta; order Diptera; family Drosophilidae; genus Scaptomyza; species Scaptomyza flava. Next base: position 67,469,204 of record JARNME010000404.1, on the reverse strand, counting down.
AAAAGGCACGTTTTTGGCTCCAATAAAGTCTTCGTACACCGTACTGGCCTCAGACTCTAGCAGCAGACCATATGCGAAAATGATAACGGTTGTTTTTGAATGTATGCAGAGGCATGTCTAGACAACCGTTGCACAGTGGCGCCCGTAGAACAAGTCAAGTGTCAAAAATCAAAAATTTGCATGTGCCTCTAAAAAATATTGAATGAACCTACTTTATAGGAAATTTTCCAGCGATTTCAAATCTGCAATCCATAATGTAACCGGATTTTGTTTAGAAGATATAGCTTTTCAAAGTTGTCTGATTTTTTGTGTTACATAAAAATCACAATTTTAAGGTAATTTGGTCGGCTTTGAGATACAATATCTCAAAAACTAAGTTACGGATCGTCATTATTTTTGGTTCTATTGATAGACCTATTTATTAAGAAAAGAATAAAAAAAAAATTATACTGTTTGCTTTGCGTTTGGCCAGGCAATTCAATATTTACCAACTATCCACTTTTTCACTATTTCTCAACTTTGATGGAAAATAAAAAAAATTATATCACATTATATCGGCTATTTTTTTAAATTAATTTCTTTGATTATTCCTCTATTAAATGCAAAAATTTTCATGTGCCCGTTTTTGCCCCTTTTTTTTTTAATGTAAAAAAAGTGAAAAAAGTCATAGGAAAAAAATGTGTTGCATGCATTTTTGGGCAATTTATGACATATAACCGTGAAAACCCATTTTTGTTGTTGTTGTTACGTTCGTTATTGTGAAGATACTTGACTTTTGTTTTTCATTCTGTAATGCTTACCTGAGATCATTTGTCAAATCCTGGTCCCTAAATTCAGGTGCAGTTACAGGATATACAAATAAATTACCAGGTACGCACCGAATACAGAAATTGTGTTGGCGCACAACTAGTCACACATCCCATTCAGGTAGGCACAAATCTTATTCGGACACGTGCCAAGTACCCAAATTGCATAAATTGACCTTATTGACCTGGACTTATACAAACAATAGGTAAATTTGTTAGGCATGAAAGCTAACTCTTTTCTTGAACCCTTAATCCAAACGGTATATATCAGAGAGTATATAAGAGATTGGGAACGATCTTAAATGTTTTGAACTGCAAGGAAAAAGTTGATTCTGCCAAATATGGAGAATATGCTTCAAAAATCCGCAGAAAAAGTTGACCCCGACAGTCCATAAAATATTGGCGCATGGCAAGGATATAATTGAGTATCAGTCTTTGCCAATTGGAGAGCTCTCTGAAGAAGCACAAGAGTTCCTTAATAAGTTTTATAAAAAATACAGATTGCTAAACACTTTCAAAGCTTCAAGGGTGAGAGAAAATGAGGACCTCTTCAACATGTTAGCAGCATCTTCAGATCCACTAATTTCATCACTGAGGCATGTTAAGTCACGAAAAGAATTAGAAAATACTTATAGTTCAGAGATGATTTCTCTTTTAGATATACCATCTTTTACGGATTGTGATGAATATTTTACAAAAAATTAATTTAAAAAAAAATAAAAATTATTTTTAATTATTTTAATATCAATTTTAGATTATAAAAACCATTAAAACGAAACAATAAAAATCAAAATATTTAAAAAATATTTTTTTCCTTCCCGTAAAGTTGGTTTTTCCACAAATTTCAACTTTGCATACCCATAAATAGGCACAGAAAATTCGTAGAATTCATTTCTCATTTTATAGGTTGATGAATTATCTATCATATGCTTTTTAAATTGTTCGATTATCTCATTTGGTTCAAAAGTTATGATTTTTGATATGAAAAAACTCAAATGGCCCCACTGTGCGTTGGTGGCAAATTATAGAAATTTTGTTGTGTAAGACCCCTTTTACACGATGAAGTTTTAGCGTCTGAAGCATTCGTTTGTTGGCAAAGGGAGTAGAGGGGTAACAGCTGCATGCAATGCTTCATGACTTGTGAAGCAGTGATTTATTTTTCTCAATTTGCTTTGCCCTATTCCGATTGCATGTAAACACAGAGCTGCACAGTGTTTGATGTGAATAATAAAGTTATCGATAAGAAATATCGCACAAGCAAATATTAGCGCCAATAGTAAATACAATTGGGGTGTTCAACAGCTCGTTTCATCGTTTCACGTTTCAAAGTTGAAACGTCTCGCAACAACAACATACATAGAAAATTTCTTGAAACGTTGAAACACCCCAGCCTATGTATACAAAAAGTGTTTCAAGTTTGAACAAAGTAAAGATGGGAAGAGCACGATATTTATTCGATATTTGCTATCGATGCTCAGTACTTTTTAGTATATTTGGTGTATTTTTGTGCAAAATAGTATGAACACATATGATAAATGGCCGCCAAATATTATAAGCATGTAATTAAGCAACAAATTCAAACAACGAGCTCTTCTCACACTCAATATCCTCTATTTATCTAATAACTTGCTTTGCTAAAGCATCGCATAGAATATCTTTAGCACTTTTAAATGGCATTTTTTACAAATAAAGTATAGCCGCAGTAAACAGCAACAGTGACAAAAATTGAAGAATAAGAAATGTAAACAAACAACAGCTGACTGCACAAACATGAAACGCATTGACACCCAAAATGCCGTTCACGAGTTAATCGTTTCAACTTTGAAACATGAAACGATGAAACGGAGCTGTTGAACACCCCAATTGTTTTGCTTAAGAAATTATAAGTAGAAATGTTCACTGAATCCATTTGATTTACTTGTTACTTCTTAAATCAATTATATGTTACCAAATAAAACAATCGATGGCAAAGATGTATGTTTATCGACCATAAATTTATATCAGAGTTGCATTTACAAAGAAAATGCTGCATTTGCGAAGATGTTTTAAAACAGAATGAAAAAAAACTTCATGAAAAAACTTCATCGTGTAAAAGGGGTCTAATAGGCTTCAAGTAGATGTGTACATTTTTATACTCGATACCGAAGGTAAAGAGTATATTGGTTTTGTGCAATGTCCGTCATGGTGTCTGTCCGTCTGTCCGTCCGTAAGTGTGCAAGTTTTTTCCACACCCTTCAAGCTAGAGACTTGAAACTTTCCAATTCTCTTTATCTATGGGATAGAAAATTAAAGTGTCAAGATTGGGGTTCTACGATAACTGGGGGGCTGGCAAATCGATAAATTCGATAACTCAAAAACGATAAATCCGCCTATTTCACACACCCTTACAGCTAGAACTACCAAATTTGGTAAGAAGATAGCTACTAGCAACCTCCAAAAAACTGCATCAAAAATTTTGGAGCCACGCCCACCCATCCCGCCCCCAGCCCCCCGCATTTAGAAATCAAAAAAGCCTATATCTCCCACAGTTTTTTAGCTAGAGTCACCAAATTTGGTGCCAAGATAGATGATGATGACCCCCCAAAAACTGCATCAAAAGTTTGGATGCCACGCCCACCAATACCGCCCTAGCCACCCCCATCTGCCCCAACGCTTCGTCAAAAACGGGAATGCGTGTACATTCCAGAGTAGTGGAGCTAGAGCCACCAAATTTGGTAGGAAGATAGCTGGCAACGACCCCCAACAATCTGCATCAAAGTTTTGGAGCCTAGCCAATCCATTTCGCCCCCCTTTCCCCACCTTATACAAACTTTGAGCTAGAGTCACCAAATTTGGTATGAAGGTAGCATTTGACATTCCACAAGGATCTGCAGAAAAAATTTGGATACCACGCCCAACCATACCGCCCCCAGCCCCCCTTTCCGCACTTTATACAAACTTCGAGCTAGAGTCACCAAATTTGGTATGAAGGTAGCAATTGACATCCCACATGGATCGGCAGCAAAAATTTGAATGCCACGCCCACCCATACCGCCCCAAGCCCCATAGCCCCCCTGTCACCACCTTTTACATGCTTCGAACTAGAGTCACCAAATTTGGTATGAAGGTAGCATTGACATTCCACAAGGATCTGCAGCAAAAATTTGGATGCCACGCCCAACCATACCGCCCCCAGCCCCATAGCCCCCCGTTCCCCACCTTATACAAACTTTGAGCTAGAGTCAACAAATTTGGTATCAAGGTAGCATTTGACATTCCACAAGGATCTGCAGCAAAAATTTGGATGCCACGCCCAACCATACCGCCCCCAGCCCCCCTTTCCCCACTTTATACAAACTTCGAGCTAGAGTCACCAAATTTGGTATGAAGAGAGCAATTGACATCCCACATGGATCGGCAGCAAAAATTTGAATGCCACGCCCACCCATACCGCCCCAAGCCCCATAGCCCTCCTTTCACCACCTTTTACATGCTTCGAACTAGAGTCACCAAATTTGGTATGAAGGTAGCATTTGACATTCCACAAGGATCTGCAGCAAAAATTTGGATGCCACGCCCAACCATACCGCCCCCAGCCCCCATTTCCACACTTTATACAAACTTTGAGCTAGAGTCACCAAATTTGGTATGAAGGTAGCATTTGACATTCCACAAGGATCTGCAGCAAAAATTTGGATGCCACGCCCAACCATACCGCCCCCAGCCCCCCTTTTTAATTTTTATACTCGATACCGAAGGTACAGAGTATATTGGTTTTGTGCAATGTCCGTCATGGTGTCTGTCCGTCTGTCCGTCTGTCCGTCCGTATGTGTGCAAGTTTTTTCCACACCCTTCAAGCTAGGGACTTGAAACTTTCCAATTCTCTTTATCTATGGGATAGAAAATTAAAGTGTCAAGATTGGGGTTCTACGATAACTGGGGGGCTGGCAAATCGATAAATTCGATAACTCAAAAACGATAAATTCGCCTATTTCACACACCCTTACAGCTAGAACTACCAAATTTGGTAAGAAGATAGCTACTAGCAACCCCCAAAAAACTGCATCAATAATTTTGGAGCCACGCCCCCCATTCCGCCCCCAGACCCCCCGAATTTTAAAGTCAAATAAGCCTATATCTCCCACAGTTTTTGAGCTGGACCCACCAAATTTGGTGCCAATTTAGCTGATGATGACTCCCCAAAAACTGCACCAAAAGTTTGGATGCCACGCCCACCAATACCGCCGTAGCCGCCCCCATCTGCCCCAAAGCTTCGTCAAAAACGGGAATGCGTGTATATTCCAGAGTAGTGGAGCTAGAGCCACCAAATTTGGTAGGAAGATAGCTGGCAACGACCCCCAACAATCTGCATCAAAGTTTTGGAGCCTAGCCCATCCATTCCGCCCCCTTTTCCCCACCTTATACAAACTTTGAGCTAGAGTCAACAAATTTGGTATGAAGGTAGCATTTGACATTCCACAAGGATCTGCAGCAAAAATTTGGATGCCACGCCCAACCATACCACCCCCAGCCCTATAGCCCCCCTCTCCCAACCTTATACAAACTTCGAGCTAGAGTCACCAAATTTGGTATGAAGATAGCAATTGACATCCCACATAGATCTGCACCAAAAATTTGGATGCAATTCCACCCATACCGCCCCCAGCCCCCCTTTCCCCACTTTATACAAACTTCGAGCTAGAGTCACCAAATTTGGTATGAAGATAGCAATTGACATCCCACATGGATGGGCATCAAAATTTTTAATACTGGTATCGAGTATACCGCAGTCGGTTGCGTCCAACTGCAACGTTTCCACTTGTTAATACTGGTATCGAGTATACCGCAGTCGGTTGCGTCCGACTGCAACGTTTCCACTTGTTATTTGTCACCAAATTTGGTATGAAGGTAGCATTTGACATTCCACAAGGATCTGCAGCAAAAATTTGGATGCCACGCCCAACCATACCGCCCCCAGCCCCATAGCCTCCCGTTCCCCACCTTATACAAACTTTGAGCTAGAGTCAACAAATTTGGTATCAAGGTAGCATTTGACATTCCACAAGGATCTGCAGCAAAAATTTGGATGCCACGCCCAACCATACCGCCCCCAGCCCCCATTTCCACACTTTATACAAACTTTGAGCTAGAGTCACCAAATGTGGTATGAAGGTAGCATTTGACATTCCACAAGGATCTGCAGCAAAAATTTGGATGCCACGCCCAACCATACCGCCCCCAGCCCCCCTTTTTAATTTTTATACTCGATACCGAAAGTAAAGAGTATATTGGTTTTGTGCAATGTCCGTCATGGTGTCTGTCCGTCTGTCCGTCTGTCCGTCCGTATGTGTGCAAGTTTTTTCCACACCCTTCAAGCTAGGGACTTGAAACTTTCCAATTCTCTTTATCTATGGGATAGAAAATGAAAGTGTCAAGATTGGG